>OX439038.1:68386974-69638968 GCA_949317995.1 Acholoe squamosa
ATGTGAATACTAGACCAATGTGCTTTAAATAGACATAAATCTTCATTGACAAATTTCCGCGAAAGAAAATATGATGTAGCCTCTGAAGTAGGAGTGATTCTGTATTGACTTTATTGGTAATAACCCTACTTTTATTTGCTCTTTTGCAGGTGAGTTTAGCTGACCACTGAACCCACATAGTAAAGGTGGGGCACTGTTACTGAAATAGTAAGCCTAGGTATGTACAGAGTTACAGTTGAGGGTTTGTATAAATCATACTGACAATAAGAAGACAGCACTGCATGAAACTACTGATTTAAGCACCTTTAAGAATGACATTTTGGTAACATTGTATGATATCTAATTAGGTTTTTAGGCCTTTAATCAACATTTTCAGCAATGCTTAAATGTCAAAGTTTCAAAATTTAAGCACGTTTTAGCATGCTTAAAGTGACTAAAAAACAAAAATTTACAGTATACTTGTTTAAATAACATAGAAGGTCAATCATTAAAGTTGCTTAAATGCCATGTCATGTCATGTAAGATGATTAACGTTGCTTAAATGTCATGATAAGATGATGATTAAAGTTGCTTAAATGTCATACCAAGGCCGAGATACTGGCTTTAGAGAATGGCATTTAAGCAACCTTTGTGACATTTATAATGCAATTTACGTGGTATTCATGTGCTTTTACTGTACCAATTCAATGTAACCAATCAGCCTACATTGTAAGGAGAGTATATTATCAATCGTGAGGAGGGAGAGTTTATTTCATCAATCACTTTTCATCGGGGGGGGGGGCTGAAGGGTGCCATTATATTCCTAAGGGACCTGGGACACCTTCCACAGGTTCCTGGAGGCCAGGGCCTGCCCCTGGAGGCTGGGCCCATCCCCTTGAGAGAAGCTGTAAATAAAAAACAAATAGTTACATATTTTTCAAACTTTAAACAATAATTAAACTCGTTCATTGGAAGATTACATCCAGTTTACCAGGTTGGTTTCATATTACATTTAAAGTATAAAGAATCAATAAACATGACTCCAATATACACATATACACAGCATTATGATATGTCTAAGGTAAATGGAAGCTAATTACAAACGGAAATTTGATATAATATAACTCAGCAGCTACAGAATCAGTATTTAGACGTTTCCTTTACAGTTTTCGTATTATTGCTTTTACAAAAGTAATATTAGCGTCCCCTACAATCAAATTATCATACACTCTATTGTCTAATTATAATGTATAGATATCTGAATATACCTAGGTTATAGAAGAGATGAGTGCACACATGCTTACCCTGTGGAGGCTTGTGCAGTACTGTATAGTACTGGGTTATTAGCCTGGGTTATTTGTAGGTATGGAAAACCGTTATCCTGCACCCAGACCTTCTGGCTTCAGAGGACCAGGTGTCAGAGCCAGTAGACAATAGTAGGTGCGGACAGGTCACTGTCTGTGGTGTTAGTATGCCTACCAGCATGTGAGGTGTCATACTAGTAATTGTGCATGATCAAGTTGTCATATGAGAAATATCATATGACTAGTGGTATATAGTGAGTAAGAATACCAAGCTCTTATTAGTGCTATTCCAGTTATAACTGGTTTATTCAGCTTTAGGCAGACATGTAGGAATATCAATCACACATATGTTAATATGCAGGTAATTTCCACACACAGTAAATATACAATTGTTTATAAAGTATAATGTTCTGTTCCACTCCACCTGTGAGGTAATAATAATAATAATAATAATAATAATAATAATAATAATAATAATAATAATAATAATAATAATAATAATAATAATAATAATAATAATAATAATAATAATAATAATAATAATAATAATAATACACTGTCCAGTATGGTCCTAGGTGGGTTCCCACACCTAGCTCCTGACCTGCTGCTTGGAGGGATAATATATAAATATGTAACTTTACCCTCTGGTAGGTGTCTTGTAGGAGATAGCCTCTGGCCACTAGTGGTATAGTCCTATGCCTGTCTGGCATAGTCTAACCCAGCATAGTGCAGAGCTATAGCAGGTAGCAGGAGAGTTGACTGGAGATGTTACCTCAAGGGTGGTTCTGGTGATTCTGCCTTCTAGAGGGAGCAGCCAGGGGTATAAGTACCATTCCCTGGCTTGGCCCCTCAGACTGACTGGAGCCAGTGGCATCTGCCTAACTCTGTGATTGTTTGAGGGGAGTCTTTCATGTGTCACTGGGTGCACAAAGGACCCCCATGGACGCCGCCATGTCCCCCATTGTCTCGGTCGATATGGCATGTTCAGACCCTCATATCTCGGTCGTTTACGCCGCTACAGCCTTTATCTCGCGCATGCGCAGACTTGAATATGTCAAGTTACCACCGCCCACTTTCCAGGTGCGTAACTTGTGCTGGTTTGTCTGTAGCGCATTCGGAGGTTGAAACAGTCTCGGTAGCATAACTTCCTTAATAATGGAAGTTCAGCCTCGATTTTGGGCTCATTTTGACTATCTAATTATGGTCATTTCATAAATGCTTTCATATTTCACCTGGGTTGCTCAGGAGCGACGCTAGAGCGACCGGACTGTGTCAGCAGTGCCCAGGCACCCGTGAAGGCCGTTTACATTCACTTACAAGTTATTATATTGTTCACTGAACCATGAGGTCACTCTCTTAGACTCTTAAAAGCATTATATTGTGCAGTGGACCATGAGGTCGGACTCTTTGATGTTGTAACCTCTGTATATTTGACATAGCTGGTGTTCAGTGGAGCATGAACGCTCTTCTAGAATGTATGAGCGCTCTTCTAGTCATTCACTGTCTTAATTTCTTATATATTCTTTGATAAATGCAGTAATATGTTAAGATCATTGGGATAATAAAATGGTATATGATAGAATATTAGTCACACATGGATGAACATGAGTTTATGATGTATGCAAAGGTGGGGGGGGGGGGTGTCTGCCTCTGTACTATAGCCATTAGTTCTCTTCATTAATATCTTAGCCCTACTGTCCTACAGGTAGGACGCCTAAGTGTCATCATCAGATAAGGTCTATATCCACACATAAAATCAACAGATATGGAAGTAAAATGCTGCATCCTATAGTTCTAGGTCCAAGGCTTCCAAAAATGCTCGATACAGGGTTTCTTAGGTACTTTTATGACATAACACCCCTGCCCCAAAACACCTTCTACTTAGGAAATTACCTTCTGCTATAGATTTTGACCTTCACAGAGGGGACAGACACCCAAAGTCCTACGGTCCTATATGTAGGATGGTCCTATATGTAGGATGGTGCTTTTCTCTGGATCCACTATCAGTAAAGCTTTGAAATTTCTTGTATGCCATAAATGGCCACATATAAGCCTATTTCTCAGTTTTCGGCACTCTCTTACAGGAATTGTAGTTTCCCTGGCAACCAAAAGAACACAAATTTCAAAAGACAGTAGTCCTAAGTCCTACTGTCCTACATGTAGGACGGTAAGCAAATCTCTAGACACGCTGCAGGTAAAGGTCCCAAATTTTGTACAGGGCATATTTGGTCATAGTCTACTTATCAATTTTCAGCACTCTGTGACAGAAATTGCCACTTTAGGGCTATTTGGGTTATAAGCATGATGTGTTTGTGATGTGATTGGCTATCCTAACCTCCACCCCATCTAACCCAATATATGAAGTAGATTTCATACTAATAAAAATTAAATGAATTTAGTCTTTATTCAGCCAAAGAAATACGTATATCATAGGACATACCATCTATGATCATCCTTTATAAATATTCTGTATTATGTGAAATACCTTCGTCATTAATATCGCTACAATATGTACTATAGTTATATTATACAGATAACACTTCTCCTGCCTCTCATCCTGTGTCCAATCCCCAAGGGCCGCCCCATGGGCGTGCAAAGCAAGGGGGACATGTCCCCCCCCCCACCCCACTTTTGGCTAACTCCTCAAAAGGTCAAAATTGAAAGGTCAAGCAAAGGGAGGTAAAAAATTGCAGAAACCCCCCCTGGTCCCACCCACTCTGAAACTGCTTCCCACGCCCCTGCGCCCCCATCTCCCTACCCACTTCTCATGCACCTCCTCCCGTGTCCGAGCCCCAAGGGCTGCCCCCATCTCCTTACCCACGTCTCCTGCCCCCCCCCCTCCCGTGTCCAAGCCCCATGGAGCTGCCCCTACCTCCCTATCCCAAAATATGCTTTAATGTAAAAACAAATGCTTGAATGTCAAACTGAAGACTACGGCATTTGAAGCAGCTTTCAGCTGTACCTAGTTATGCTTAAATCCCATATGACATTTCCGGTAAAATCAAAGGTCATTATATTTCATACCAATTTTCAGATGACTTTTGAAGTAGCTTTCAGCTGTACCTAGATATGTTTAAATCCAATATGACATTTCTGGTGAAATTAAATGTCATTATGTTTCCTACCAATTTCAAAAGAAATTGACAGTTACCTTGCCATGACATTTAAGTAAAATTAAATGTGATTAAATCGAGATTCTCATGCAGTGCAGATGCTGCTGCGTAATAACAAAAAGCGACGGATGTAGGTTGGTGTTACTCTGCACAAACTAATCAGGGGCTGATTTCCCTTTTTATCCCACAATTCCACATTAATGCTATACAAAGAAACATATATATATAGTGCTTGACAACTCTGTCTCTCTGTTTGTTTCTTTCAGGCTGTCTCTGTCTCTGCCTCTGTCTCTGTCTCTGTCTCTGTCTCTGTCTCTGTCTCTCTCTCTCTCTCTCTCTCTCTCTCTCTCTCTCTCTCTCTCTCTCTCTCTCTCTCTCTCTCTCTCTCTCTTTAGCTGTCTTTGTTGCAATCCATATGTCACACTTGGCTGTATCCTAGCAGGTTAAGATCATTAATTTTGGATAACATTTTCTTCTTGTCTGTTTACTTATGTTTCTAGCTTCAACAATATTAGCACAATACATCTTGCCAAAAGGATTCATTAAATGCATAAGTGTCATTATGCCAGATGGTATTCCAACTTTAAGTGTAGGTCAAAATATATATTCAATGCTACTCTATACAGAATGAGCACAATAGACATTGTGTACCAGAGATTGACATAGAAAATTGACACGCTAATCTATTCACTAAGAAACCTTGCACGCATGGTAAGTGTATAGAACATGAATACAAGGGTTGGAACATTGGTTAGAGAGCACAAAGAATAATAGGAACATGAATGTGCTCTTGGACAAGATGCATATCAGGTTCCATATTATGTGACATTATAGTCATTGATCTTATCCCATGGATATCTTACCCCTTTCTCTTGTGTATCTTGATCCTCTGGGAAATATTCAAATAATTTTGGTCAGCTATCCTTTTAGGGCTGGATGAAAAAGACACCAAGCCAACCGAAGGGGCCTTGCTATAGTGAAACCATGGTTTCAGCTCAAATATGGAACGAGTCTGTAAGTTCTGCAGAAAATTAACTTTATGGATTAAAAAAAGAGAAATGTCTGTCACTGCAGAATTCTAAGAATACACTTTCAGAATTACTGGGTAAACAGGTATGACTTTGGGTATATACCTGCTTCCTTCACGATATTATCGTGTTGAACTTACCTTTCTGCAATACATGGATGAAATATGAGATGAGAGGTCTGTATTAACATGCTCAATACTATTTCTCATAATCTTGATCGTGTTTAACTGGATTGTTCTCATTACAATCCCATTGTGCACAAATTGGTTACACTGACATTTCCATCAATTACATTCAATTCCAAAAATATAATGCCATTGACTTCTCCCCTGGATCAAAAGTTCAGACTTCTGAGTCACTTCAGGAGGCCTTTTCTTATTGCACTACGATCACATACACCCCAACGACTTGAAATCACAATGCCATTCCTATGGGAATTTCGGTACGACTTGGAGGGTTCAGTCGTATGTTAAGAAATACCCTCCAAATGCTGCTTGAATATTCATCTTGTATACTACAACACCAGCATCACATGACATGCAGTAAGTGTCACGCAAACCTGCAAATATGTAAACCCAATTATAGCAAACCAAGATGCCCAAGAAACCTTCCACTTTGTGTCATATACTTATAGTCCAGTCTTCTTCATCAAGGTTTTTCCATTTCGATCAGGATATATCCAACAGCGTTTTCCATTTTGAAAGAACATTTGTTGCTGTAATAAGAAATGGAGGAAGTGCCTTTTATCAGGTTAAATCCAGTCAGCTTCGGGTGCCTTCCCAGGGGGACTGCTGTGGGAGGTGGTTGCTTTTCACTGGTGTGTCTGTTTCAAATCACTCTCCCTTCAGACTCGTCCTATCCACAGATACCAAGGGTAGTCTGGTAAGGGTCTGGGTGTGGATTGTCATAGTCAATCGATTGTTATGGTGTTTTGAGGGAGTTAACCTTTTAATATGGCACCTTTAGACCGTTAACAGCACATCCATCACTGAACGCCTTTTATCAAATTAAATCTTCCAAACCACAGCTATCACAAGCTGAAGCTGAACCTGAAGAAGGTATTTGAGAGGTTTTATGACATCTGCATCAGGAGATATCTTTGTTATGAAATGTCATCTCTATTAAACATGTCATAAATGCCTTTTCACGACCATACCGAAAGGTATCTGTATATGGCCCATAGTGATGGTAATGTGATAGCTATGCATTGTTGTCAGTCTGAAAGGATTTTCATCTGTATGGCCATAAATAGTAACCTGACTCAGAACTTGAACAAGGTTTTTTCATATTGCTGATACAGGGGTCTCAAGCACTGCTCATGTTTCATATATAGAAAAGAAGCAAGAAACCAATCGACTGATGATAGCCTCCATGTTTTTCGAGAAAGATTGGCACGCTATTCATAATGGCAACATTCTACACATAAACAAAGGCTGATGAAACATTGTCAGGGATTGCTCATTTTATTTTATTCTGTTTTTTTTTATCCATACTATTTTTATCAATTTTCTTTTTGAAAACAGGTGTGGATTGGGATATTTGAGGAGTCATTAACGACAATAGTTAAGCCCTTCCTAGCTGCTTCTGAGAGCACAAGATTAATGTTTGAATGAGAATCCTTCAATTGACCGTTATTTTTAAGATTGAGTTGTATAATTGCTTTATTTGACAACATGAGTTAAACCCTCATAGCACTGCGAAGATGCTGTCATTAGGGTACACATCATGCTCCGTTAATGCCACTTTCATTTTAGGACGATATTGGAGCATTTATCACACCTCCTTAATACAGATACTTGGTTATCATAGTGTTATGAAGCAAAGCATTGTGATCCATCACTTTTGTGCAAATAGGTCTGTTTGCGTTATACTAGATTCCTCATCCATTGACAACATTGCCGAACGCTACCCTGGTACTGAAAGCATTATCTGAGATTACAGTATGTCATCTGACTGTGATCATTCAGTGTGTTGTGAAACGTATTCATATATAAGTACCCCTGATTTGCAGGTGGCTACAACATGACAAATAAAATGAGCCTGTAAAGGAGATGACTCGGAATCAATGAACCTTTTGCTGATTTTGTAAGGTCCTGCCAAGTATTTCATTACTTTCGAATCCTACTCTAGCACATGTTGGGAATAAAAACCAAGGTCTGCGACCTGTAAAAGGAGAAAAGAGAACAGGTGGAAAATAGAAATAACAAAATAAGAGGTTGGGTTAACCAGCATTCCTAAATCACAAAGGTTTTGTTAACATTATCATGGATTCGACCAAGTCGCATTTTTTTTTATATTCTCCCCTCAAAGGAAACCCTTTCCCTCAGGAGTCCTGTTCCCTTGGTATGAATGTCATCGGTTGGGAGAGGGGGAGAAGAAACTTTTTTTTTCCAGTCGCTACCATTATTTTTGTTTTTGGTCGCTTAGTGTGAATATCCTATGGTATTTATAATCCCTGTCCTAATCCCTTTATATGAATAACCTATAGTATTTTAAATTCTATTCTGATCCCTTATTAATATAAATAACCTATGGTATTTAAAATTCTATTCTGATCCCTTTATATGAATAACCTATGGTATTTAAAATTCTATGGGGTTTGGGAAAATATGAAAAGGGCCTACCGCACTCGGTATAAAATTATAGGGCCGGAGGCCCCTTGATGTAGTGGCCTTTGGCCACTATATATATAGAGGCCAAAGGCCCCTATATATATATATATTCTTAGTTTAGGTCGCTATGAGTTTCCTGGAGGATAGTTTAGGTTGCTACTAATTGGTAGAAAAAAAATTTCCAGTGACCACTTTTTAGCAACGAAATATTACAGACCAAATTGTTGCGACCAATTTTTTTTTACAGTCTTATATCATACAGCGACTAGTTCTGAAAGACCAGAATGCAGCGACTAATTTCAAGCGACCAATATTGTTTTTATTTTAATTTATCAGCGACCTATTTGTGGGTATGGCCGCTAAATGTATAGTGGAGTATGACAAGGTATTATTAAATCCGCAAGATTTGCCAACACCACCATCACTGTTATTTTTTTTCAATCTCTTCCATAGAGTGTGTGATAAGTCTTATACAAATTTGAAAAGAAAAAAGGGGGGATATTTATATGAGCCCTTTGTGAGCAATTTACAGTCACAAGGAGGACCTTTTACAACAGAAAGATTTGCTGTCATGCACCTATTTACCCTAGGTAATTGTTTCAAACACAGGGCATTAATGGCCTAGGAAGCCTCTACCTTTTAGTCTATTAGGTCTTACTATAGTGTTGTGGGGACCTTGTTGACCCTACAACAGAACGGTTATAAATCAAACTTGTCCCAAATCCCAAAATGAGTTTAGGTGCAAAATGCAATAGCACCAGAGGATATACCGAGATTTGCTGGGCCAAAATGGGGCTGCAATAGTATGGGCAAAATAGTGAGTATATGATATACCATTTTATTATTCCATAAATTCTAACATATTTTGTATTAATCAAAGAATATCTATGAAATTAATACATAGGTTGGTTCTAAGAGCTATAAATCATACATTCATGGGAACAACTCTTGAATACTGTATGGGGGTCAACTGCACCCTGTGCTCTTTTGTTAGCCCATATGGGGACGGGGAATGATGGTATAAGCACTCTTGTGAAGAAGAGTGACTCCACAGCTATTCCTTTATTTTGGGACTCTTACCCCTGTGCCTAGTCAGTTCTTCTTGGAATAGTGTAGGAGGGCTGAGTCTAAGATCGATGCGATCTTAGTGCTGGCTAGGATATGTGAACCCAGTCAACTCTTAAGATCGCTTAATAGGATAAGGCTGATTTATTCCTAAGATCGCTGGGGTCGTGATCCCAGGATGTTTCGAATGAAGCTCCTGGGTCATTTCTGCATATAAAATGCAGCTGAGAGGGATTCCAGGACAAAGCTATACAGTAGTTGGGCTATACATCGCCTCACCGACCTTATTTCACTGGAATATGGGTTTAGGATTAGGTCAAGAGAGACATCAAAATGCTGTGAGATGCACATGTTCTTACATAAAACCAAAGAGATGAGAAGTCCTTAGAGGATATGACTGTGCTATCACTATGATGGAAATCTGTAAATGTCATGCAGATTGTATGGCGACGTGGATTCAATAAGGTAAGGCTTAAAGCGCTGGTTCCACAGACCTAAATCGGTCGGATTAGCACTAATCCGACCGATTTTTTCTATACTTTTGATATATTATAAATCGTCGGATTAGGGCTATTCCGACCAATTGTATGGCTGTGGAACCAACGCTTAAAACACAGATTTTATCTTTATGCAGGCCCGAATTGTTTTTGTTAGGACTGAATACCCAGAGATTATCAATTTTAGGAAGAAATAATGACTCACTTAATTGTCTGTGGTCCCTAACAAAAAGTAAAGCCATTTGTTTTAGGCTGTCCAAGCCGTGAAAATCAAAATGTATCCCGAGGTACCAAAATTGCAAGCAGACGTTTGGTTTGGCAGGCTGAGAATTTTTGCCAGTGCAGCATCGATTTTGTCGGCTAAAGCCGGTTTCCAGTGGGTATTGACTGTTGTTACAAAGCAACAAAGTACAAACAAAAGCACATAAATACAGTGGAGACGCCCTTCCATGCATATTTTAGCTCAGTTAAAGACAATTAGTACACCTTCCAACAAAATGCATTTCTGTAATCACTGCAATAGCATTCACAGAAAGTGTTAGACCATGTGCCTTTGCTGTTTCATCACATCATAGGGGAAACAGCAAAGGAACGAGAGCGAATAATCTGAGTAGGATTAAAAAAACAGCAGATAAGGGCACCCTGCCAAAGATAGTAGTGTATCAAAATGTGAGGAGGAACTCGGAGAAAGTAGATTAGTGGTAGTCCACAAAGTTAAATCCGGTAATAACACACGAGCTAAGTAAGGATTCTAATCGGCCATGGATAAATAGCAGTAAAGTGAAAGCCACACACTAGGGGAAATATCTACCACACACTACAGGGTGTTGTTTCAATGACACTGATGATCTGAAATCACCTTCGATCAACAGTTGATCTTACTGGAGCATTTACTGTCGTCAGTATTTGAGCTAATGTCCTGATCTAATTGGATTTGCAAGAGCATGTAAACTACATCCAGCAATAATATAGGTCACTAGGAGCCGCACATGGTACATAATATAGCCCTTAATGTTCAAATACCCTCAGGACTGTGTAGACACTGTCCCCTGTTATTAGAGTAATTTGACTGTTTTAATTGCCGTATCTTACCGTCGCAACAAGTGTGGAGTGACAAAACGATGAGGATGGTGCTGCTAGCCTCAAGACCCTTCTCCTGTGGATGTAGGTCCACGTCAGGACGTAGGACACTGGGAATGTGGATAAATGTGTATGTGGAATGGGCACATACAGACAGTAAAAGGAGAGGACATAACAGATCCAATCACACGTGCTTTATGCACATCAGCAAGGTCTAAATGGGAAAGGAAGAAGAGTGTGTATCTAGAGACATGACCGGTAATCTACAGATCCCACTTCAAAGGCCCAACTTATATATTATTCATGTATATGTATATGTATGAGGTGCGTGTTTTGTCACACGGTACACAAGTAAACACACCTCGCCATGTACTGCGTGTTGTGTCCGCTATTGATGTGCTGGGTTATTTACAATCGTGTCTTTTATTTCAGTAAAATTCATATGTTGTTACTGACATTGTAAACTTTATCTAAGACCATGTGGTACCTATTTTCAGAAATCTGATGAAGTCCTGAGAAGCAACAAATGTGCACAGCACCTAAGATGAAAACATCGGGTCCCATGCAGTGAACTCAAGACCTATACAGTTAAAAATGGCTGTGAATTTGTCCTTCACTGTTCAAGGTTTCCAAAATGTATGGCCAATTACACTCTTTTTGGCAGTGTAACATGGCCAAGATTTAGTCTTGCCTCAACCACTAGTCGCACAGAGGGCACCTGGTTGAACTCTATTAATTCAAGTCGTATAAGCACTTGAAAAGTACCATCCTTCCCTTCACATCCAGGTGATTACTCACAATCTTGCTGCACTAATAAGTTATTCCAGCTATGTCCCATGTTTACTTTTTTATTGACCTGTTACGTTATCATTACAATTTGCTCTTACCTTTGCAGGTGAGCTCTAATAATGATATGAGAACGGATGACACATGAGATCTAACAGGTATGCACTGTAAAAAACTGAAATAATGGCGCAAAGTTTCCATAGATTCGTCATATTTTCTCACAGAGATTCCTTGTACATTTGTGTACCAAAGTAGTGGCACCTGGGACTTTTTGTAGAAACTACACTGGTTCAATGCAATTATGGTGGTTCACTGTTTTATAAATATCCCTGGTAGATCTAACAGTTATTTTTCACAGTGTGGGTTAATTTGTGTCAGTCGAGGTGGTATTTTACAATTAAGGCTTTATGAATAGTACCCTATAGCGGATCATAATTATCCAACCACCTTCCAAAGGTGACTGATTTGCCTAACATTAGGAAACATAATTATGCTGTGTCATAAACCACTAAGGCCAGGATGGATAGGTCTAAACAATTATTTCAAATACTAGTAGATTTCCAAGGGTTGTTGGAAAGTCCCCAAAAGTTTTAAATTCAGTAGCATCTGCTGCTTGTTCAACTATACAGTGCCCATTCCCTACAGACTGAGCCTGCAGGAAGGCATTCAGATAATTGTACTCTGTGGTGGATCTGAACTAGGTGCTGAATACACACAGGGCTTCTCCCATTTTAAGCACTGTCTGTCTGCCCTGAGTTTGTAGTCTTTACAGTGAGCGTGAGTTCACTACCTCAGTAAATAGTACAGTGGGTACTATGAGTGCTATTCTGTCAGTGTCCGCACCAGTCTCTGAATCAGTCAATGCGTTGACAATGAGATCAATATGACAGCTTTATATCTAATATTACCTGGAGGGCATTTCAAAACAATAGCGATAGGTATAATTTTGGAATACCCTGCTGGAGGGCATTTCACAAAAAAGCTACTTAGCAGTGTTGGGAAAGGATCTCGGTTCGGTTCTGTCAGCAGGGAATGAGATGACTATCTAGAATCATATCCTGACACACCTAATTAGATAGTGAAGGGGTCTTATTTTTGCATTAGAAACACAAAGGTATTTGACCGAGACTAGTGGAGTGGAATATGACAATGCGTTACATGGTTTCTGCAGGGATTGCATTCAAACTGGTAGAAACCTCTCCTTACAGAAGGGTAGATTACAGTATCTGCATGGGATCGTTTGTCGGTAGCTAGTGTGAATTAACATATATATAGAAACACAAATGTATGCTTTTGATTTATATATGTGACCAAATGGGGGAAAACCTGCATCCAGGGGGGAAAAGGCTTTGTAAAGATTAAGTCACAGGCTTTAAAATGAGGTATCTTGAGCTAAAACACCCAGGTAGTTCTTCTGTAATTGCTTGTCAAACCTAGGTTGGTGTGAGCAATTAAAAAATGCAAATAAGTTCTAAATGCATTATATCCTAGCTTAAATACTGATAATGCAAAAGAAAATAGTTTTGTGGAAAAGTAAATCAGGAAATGTGGTGTTTTTATCATAAAATTGGTTCTAGAGGGAATTTCTGGGGCTGCTTTCTGTTTTGAGTTCCTTATGTAAATATCCAACACATTCGTGGCAAAAATTCACATTTAGAATAATGGAGTGGATTCCATGGGGACCAGAAATGTTTCCATGGCAACAGGTATTTCTTTTGCATTCCATAAAATTAATGGAACATTTTCATTAGAGATGGAACAATTCTGAGCATACCACTGGATTACCCATCAAAAATTGACCTAGGGCAATTTATGGTGTATTTTTCAGCGTTTTACTCATACACTGGCCCCTGGTGGCCAAATGCAGAATTAAAAATCCCCCCGATGCATGTTTTCTCCAGATAGGTCACATATTTTCTTTGATAATCACTTGTTATTGTGCAACAGGATGATTGTATGGTTAGTGAGCAAATCCTGACTTAACTGTGCACTGTCAGTAAGAGCAGCTCAGGCTTGCCTTCCTGTGTGTCTGAGTCTATCTGTGCTCCTGGTAATTAGACTTGGTAGAACACAGGCAGCAGGTACTAGTTTAAATTCACAGGAGGCTCTCTGCTCGACGTTGGTCATGACTCTGTAAATTGTACATAATGGAGGCAGTATTAGTGAGCACAATGTGGGCAGAAGACATACTGCAGGAAGCCACGTTGAACTTGTCTAAAACCAAGAATATTTGTCTCAAACTAGGACAAACCAAGCTATGGGGTTTAATTATTATGTATAAGTGATCACAATCCCTATGGTGAAACCTTTCATTCGACACATCTAAGTATATGATTTGTTAAGATTGCAAAAGGAGGAGTCATTGTGCACATGCATCTAGGTTTAAGGGAGCCATGGCCAGCCAATCAGATCTACAGGCTTCCATAGGCAGCTGTTTATGCTCTGCTTTTGGGATGTGACTTATGATGGTACAGCCATGTTGTCGAATGTCAGGGAGGTTTATGTGATGGAAAATAGGCAAAGTGGAGCTATATAGAGACTTTGAGGTGCATGTGTCTTTTGGCCCTTTATCATTCTATTCGCCTTACTGTCCATCACTACACTATGCCCTTTGACTACATTGTAAAGGCATGGTTGGTTTTTACATTATTGTGAGGAATAATATGAAAATAGGTGCAGAAAGTTGAATGTGGAATCCATCAAATGGTAGAGTCAGACATTCCGACTGCAATGTGTGTGCTGCAAGTGGCATGCATTCAGTATTACAGCCCTAACAGTGGCTGCTGAATTTTAAATAGGTATCCAGATTACAAATCTAAAATTAACATTCCATTATTGGATGGCACAGAGAAATAAGAGTCAGATGCACTCAACATGGACAAGGCTGTCGCCATACCTCTGACATCTCAAAGAAATGTTTTCTCCAATTACATGTACCAAACCACTCCAATGATTACTTCTTCTTCTGATCAATGTAATTCCTCTAGAGATTAACAGAGTGTCAGGAAGGTCCAGCAGTTTCTTCTGTGTGCACTGCAGGCATCTATAGATATACCAGTCCACTATTTGTACCACGTGGAAGTTCTCAATGTGCAATCATGTGGTTAATTGTCTTTTGAATCCCCAGTATTTGTGACAGGTACAAGGGCAATAGCACCAATCGGTTCAGTGAAATCAAACCTTTTAAAACTTTATTGGAAGACATTGGAAAGGCGTCAGGATTCTCCCTCATGGAATTTGGGTAAAATTAGGAGCTGTGTCATACCTGTTCCACCAGACCCAATTATGAGGCTCCATTTTGTGGCCGATGAATTGCTGATGGATCTCGATTGCTCCCCAACGCTCTCAATGTTATGGTCTTAATGGCTCCTGGTGTCCAATTCATGAATAATATTGATGACACTCATGAAGATGTTTCACAATTATGCTAAATGGCAGAGTGACAGCCTTGTTAACTGACTTGTACACCTGTAAGCTGATTTATGTAATGTGCATAAATCCATAGTCATGGAAAGAGATGTGGATTCAGGTTCTTTTTAGTGGTTGCATTCATCATTTCGAATCAACTAAAAAAAGTGTATAACTCAGAATTATCAAGCTGGGCTACTTATGCACTGTCACATCTGTATTATCTTTGATGTTAGTTTTGCTAGGAACAAAGAGCAGAACACTGACGATTGTAATGTACAGAGCTATTTATTTAAAAATTCATCATAATTGTATGACTAAAAAAGATGATTGAATGTTATATACGCACACCATGCTTTTCTTCCTTCAAAGAGCACCATTTAAAGCCATACATAGTCCATAGAACATCATGATGCAGAGCCGGGTACATTATTAACATAACATGAATGAAGCATGACAATGGCCGATAAACCTTTAATTGTCTACCATCACAACCAGTAGCTGCTTTAAGCATGCACAGTTGGCATGAATGCACAGTTTGCAGTTAAATATGGAATTGCAATTAGTCTGCTATGTTACATTTTACATAAGATAGAAAAGAGTATGCATGCCTCTGCATGTTAAGCCTCTTTCTTGATACAAGTCCAGCTTTCTTATAATTATTCAATGATGACTTTTATGCCAGTTCGCTCCTATGCAATTTGCCGTACACAGACTGTAGGCCTGTTGAGAAAAATCCATATGGTAACACTTATTTCAACTAAAATAAGCCTATAACTTGGTTATAGAATCTATGGAGCCATATCTGACATTGGATTTTATTTCAACCAGAATGAATAGGGCAGGGCTATGGCAAGGCATGATATAAACTATGTGTGAAAAAATATGGGGATCAGATCCACTGAACATTGCAGTAGCCATTTCCCCATCCCACACTGGCGTCACTAGACCTGGTCACATGACCAGGTGGTGGTGTTTTTATACTGAATACTAGAGTGTGGACCGAGTAAACATGTGACCTTCCAACAGGTCGACAGCTTCCACTGATAACAAGAGGATTATGGGCAGCGAATCATGGATACTGGGTAAGAGGATTAGTATGCAGGCTGGAGGCTACTGGAGGAAGAGGCTTCCTCAGTTCTTGGTCTAAACCTACACAGTATATATACTATCCTCATTGTTGCAATCTTGGCACTGGCAACCTAATACCCACAGTGCCACCTTCAATAAAAGGGAAGAGGCCTTTCTGGCCCTCCCTATTTCCATCTGTTTTCTCTTCCTCTCTATATTTCTTTGCCTGTTTAAGTTCCCCAATCTTCTCTCTTTCTAAGCCTCTCTGTCCCCATTAATTCACATATTTCTTCTTTTTAATTCTGTCTATACCTGTACTAGATCTCCTTTCTTGGTAAAATAACATGTCATGACACATTCTATCAATAGGTTGCCATTGATGGGCAGTTCTGTACACAGCCTCGCTCCATGCTTGTTCAGGAAACACTCTGCCTATCTTTCTTTCAAAGTATTTTATTGGGTACTTAATACAATATATCAAGTATATGTATTAATTAATGCTAGCTTCTGCACATTGCAGTCCTTACGCTTGCCCCCCTTTATGTCTTTGTACTCTGTCTTAATTTTATATTTAAAAAAACATCAATATAATTAATTCTCGTATACTCAGGCTTCAACCCATTCCATTACAACAATTGCTCCATAGAAAGCACTGCGTGTAACAATAGTCTTAGCAATGAAGGGGACTATTAGTCTATTCCCATCATGAAACCTAGTATTTAAATTTCTATTATCACTGTACTGACCACATTTATACAGATGGTATACATAAGTCAATATATGAACATTGCGCCTAATACATAGTTCCATACAGCCACTCATAATTAGGCCACAAAAAATTAAAAGTGTGTTTCCAGTAATATAGCTCAAAGAGCTAGGGTCGGTAGCTCGGATTTTTTTTTTTTGATTTTTTTTTACATCTAAATAGGAAATATTAGGGCACATAGCAATGGATATATCAAATTCTTTGATTTCATTGTACAATAATGATGGGGAAATGGCAACTATGAGAGAGGGGAAGAACACGAAAATTATCCAGGAAGAATCCTCAAAAAGTAATGAAAATTTCATTAAAATATAAAAAGAATGAGACAAAATTCTTCAAAATCACAAAAAAAAAGTTGTTTTTTTTGCCCCTGTTTTGCTAGGGTCAGTCGGGTTACTGGAAACAAACTCTTTTTTTTTACTTGGCCTTATGTAGTTGAACTGTGTTAAATATAGGATTTTTCTCCAGTTTCACCTGATATGCAATACGTAAACCTCTATTTTGATATAACTGGAGTTCCTTGCTCCCCCCCCTTACCCTGTCTGTCCCATATAAAATCAACATAATCAAAAATAGGAAGAACCATGCTCTTATATATAGTTTTTTTTTACATCTATATAGGAAATATTTGGGCACATAACAATGGATATATCAAATTCTTTGATTTTATTGTACAATAATGATGGGGAAATGGCAACTATGAGAGAGGGGAAAAACACGAAAATTATCCAGGAAGAATCCTCAAAAAGTAATGAAAATTTCATTAAAATATAAAAAAAAAATGAGACAAAATTCTTCAAAATCACAAAAAAAAGTTGTTTTTTCCCCCCCTGTTTTGCTAGGGTCAGTCGGGTTACTGGAAACAAACCTTTTTTTTTTTACTTGGCCTTATGTAGTTGAACTGTGTTAAATATAGGATTTTTCTCCAGTTTCACCTGATATGCAATACGTAAACCTCTATTTTGATATAACTGGAGTTCCTTGCTCTCCCCCTTACCCTCTCTGTCCCATATAAAATCAACATAATCAAAAATAGGAAGAACCATGCTCTTATATATAGTAACTGCAGTGTCATTATCAATGTATTGTCTTACTCGAGCAAGCTAGGCAAGCCTCTCTCTAATCTTGTTAGTGGTTATTCTTCTATGCTCACAGAAATTCAGCTTATGGTCCAGTGTTAGACCCGGATATGGGAAAGTTTCAACCTGTTCAAGGAGATTACCATTCATGTACAACATAGGATTAATCTTTTGGACATTATTAAAAATCATCCACTTAGTCTTCTTCTCATTTATGGTTAAAATATTATCAATACACCACTGAGATATAGTATTAATTGATTCATCCATGCCATCTACTGTAGTTGTTGAGATGACAGCATCATCATCATACAGAGTAACGTTTGCCTTATTACATGAAGTTGGTAATGATATTATATAAATAGAAAAAAGCACAGGACCCATGACCGATCCCCGTGATATTACATATGTGACTTGCCTAACGTTAGATAGTGTAATTTTGGCATAGTGTTTTGAAATCTATTGGTTAAATAAGATTTTAGAAATTTTAGAGAATTTTCCAAAAGCTCGAAAATTTTCTAGTAATTTTGAGTGAAAAACAGTATCAAAAGCATTTTTTGTAATCTAAATATAGGCTAGTGGTGGGTTTATTGTTAATAATGTTATCTAAAATGTCACATATATGCTCACAGATAGCCGTCATAGTCGAATGTCCTTTTCTGTAACCATATTGTGTTGGTCATAGCAATGCTCTATTTTCCATATAATCCCTAAGTCTATTACAGGCAATCTTCTATATGGTCTTACCTGGGATAGGCAGTAGGTTTATAGGCATTAGATCATTAACATCCGTAGAGTTGGGCTTCTTGGGTAGGGGGATGATGGTGCCAATTTTCTAATCTTGTGGAAATGTATAGCTCGCTAAGCATTCATTATACAAACAGTGTATTACTTCAGGAACAGATAAAAATGCATCCTTAATAACAAAAGATTTCATATCCTTTATAGCAGATGGATTATCTATCTGTTTAGACTTAATCATTTTCATTAATGCACAGAAGCTTATAGGTGCAAGTAGGTCCTAGCAACTGGTTCTCCTTAAGGCGCAATATTATTAATATATGTCCCACAAGGTGGCAGCAGTGCCTGAGCTAAGTTCTAACCAGCATCTGAGAAGAATTTATTTAAATATTCAGCACATTAATTGTGTGGTATGTTTAAATCAGACAATTTATTTTTCAATTTAATAAAAGTTGTATTAGTCTTACTTGGTAATAGTTTACGTATGGCAAGCCAAAACTTTACAAGATCATTTTTCCTAAAAACCAATAATTCATCTATATTTTTCTTCCTACTATTAAAGATAAGACTTTCAATTCTGTTTCCATAAAAATTGGCGATATTTCAGTCATCTTGGTCCATCGTCCTTTTAGCCTTCCTATACATTGTATCTCTGGTGTGCATTACTTCAATAATATCCTTCGTGAGCCATTCAGGAGTGTATACCGCTACATGAATCTTTTTAATGGGACACATGATGCTTAAGGCATTTTTCATAATTTTTACCACCATTCTCCACATCTTATTTGGGTCTCATTCGCTTATAGTACTTTAATGAGCTGAGTTACATCAGTTTCCAGGCAGAGTTCATGAAAATCAGAAACTTCTATGTCGTCTTCATCTTAAAGATTAATATTGAAATCACCCATATATATAACTTTCCTGTTTTTCAAGACATTTCTATTTAATTCTTTTAATTTATTGTACAATGCACCCTTGACATTATCAGCATCAGGAGGGCTATAGCATAGCTATAGGGTACTTAACTACACCTCAACATCAACTGTTAAGATCTCATATTCTTTATGTATAAAAGATGCAGTTTCATCAACATGTACTGGATATGTATTCCTCAGATACAATAGGAGGCCACCTGCTTTCTTATCTCTATTAGGATACCTGTCATGATTGTATGATCACCTGTTGGGCCTGAGTTACAACTACCTTGACCAAGTGGGCTATTGAAAGGCTGGAATGTATCATGACAATATATGGTTAGAACTTAGCATTTCACCATCGCTGATTGCCCCTTACTTGACAGTGAACAAGTAATCAATGGATAACTCATGACGCGTGTGTGTTAGTGAAGGATAATGACACGAGGTCGTAGGCCGAGTGTTATTAGCCTTTGCTAACACACACAAGTCATGAGTTATCCATTGACTACTTATTTTATACCACAAAACCAATAAATAATCAATATTATACTAATAAATTTAAGTTGAAAACAAAAATTATTCCCCCTCCCCGGGACTCGATGCCAGCCATTGTGTGTACACGATCGGTACATACACCTCCTCCCTTGGCAGCGGACAGTGACAGCGCCTGTCTCAGCTCGGATTGGCAGCGGCACACGGCGAAAGATTTCAATGCGTCTCGCTGTTATGTTTGAGTATAATACACCTCCTTGCCCGGCAGCGGACAGCGACAGCGCACACGGCGAAAAAAGATGCTTCTCGCGGTTATGTTTGTGTATAATACACCTCCTCACTCGGCAGCGGACAGCGACAGCGCACACGGCGAAAAAAAAAACGTCTGGGCCGGGATATGAACCGTGTACCTCACGCGGCTGAGCTTAAAGTGCTAACCGCTAGACCACCGCGTCTCCTCCTTCAGCGGCCGTGTCGGCTTGGATTGATTTGAATGCATCCCGTGGTTATGCACAATCGGTACACATGCCTCGGCGCCTGGCTAGGATTCCTTTGTTTGGTTTAGTTCTAGCTAACCACCTCTCGTCGGTCTCTGTGGCGCAATGCATAGGGTGTTCGACTAAGAACCTGAGATTGCAGGTTCGACCCCTACCATGGCAATGAAATAGTCTGTTGGTTTTAACATGTAACATATGACATGGGAGGACATGAGAGGCGTGCAGTTATCCTAGATAACTGCATGCCTTACATGGAAAACCGCACGCCTTACATGGATAACCGCACGCCTTACAAAATTGATGTTACAGCCTATAGGGTGTGCAATATCGACAGATATGTGGATGGAAATAGCCACCAAAAAGCACTGTGTAAGCCAGAAATCGTGGTATAACAGTTACTATAGCTTTATTGATCCAATCATATCAGTTATGTAACTACCTTGAGTACGTTTCGGTGGGGGACCTTTAGCTGGTATATAAAGTCAATGTATGTGTATAAATACAGCCATTGTCAAACTGATACTCATTCTTTATATAGGGTAGATTAACCCTAAGACGACATTCCTGTGCAGGCCTTCAATGAGGGTTTTGTAGTGGCTAATATCTCTGAGAGTTTAAGGTCCTCAGACTTCCACAAGGCACTGAATGAAAGATAATTGCTTAGGCTTTTTTACCTGCTATATCTTGAAAATCCATGTGTATAATATATATCTAGTTCATCACCTTTACTAAGAACATTCCATTTAGTTAATTTTTTACCTTGAGATGACCACTTTACACCTTGAGACGACCATTTGCTACATAGCCTTTGAATGGGGCCATTTTCATTAAGCCATAATTTCAAAAAAGAATAGGTTTTTCTTATATATACAATATAATGTTACTGTTGATGGTGCTGTATAGTAATGAAAATGTATGTTTTGCAGCAGCTAGATTGGAAGGGGTATTTCAGTACTATGTTCATCGTAGTTGCCATTCCCATCCATTTACAGGTAATAATCCTAGCCCTGCATTAAAAAGGCTTTGTTTTATGATTATCTATCAATATCAACCACAGTAACATTTTGTTTGACTTAGCATTTATGTTCTTGATGTCACATGGTTCCTTTGCATACTACTCATAATAGGAAAACAGCAAAGTTTGAAACCCATGCATAGAGATATCATCTAGGGAATGCAATGTCCAAAGATATTATGGATATGAATCTTTTGATGTAATCCTACATAATCAGTCGTTTCTACTCAATTAAAGGCATAACTCTCTCTGTGAGGGGTGGTCGACTCAAGGTGAAATGGTGGTCATCTCAAGGTGAAATTGGCATGCCTGGGAAAATTACTCCTAAACTGAAAGTATTCAACATTTCTGAACATTTCTTTATATCATCATTTACTTATGGTATATATCTATGTCTAGAATCAATATTTGGTACATGTGAACAATCTCAATGTTCAGAATCTGCAACCAAAGTTAAAGATTTCTGGAGAAATGGCCAGTTGGCCATGATAAAAACCAGTCAAACATGGGTACTTTGGTGTATTGTTATACAATGATAACTACTCAGCATATAGCAAGTCGATGGGATACTATAACACCTCTATTTCAGGAATATTAGAGGTACAGCCACATACAGTAGATTTAAAGGTGAGAAAACAAGGTGGCAGGTGGTCAACCCAAGGTATGTGGTCGTCTTTAGTTTAACCTACCCTAATGCTTATCGAACCGAGAGAGTGTTTAAAAAAAAGTTTCAAAGGTTTTCAGCCACAAGATTGCCCATCATTTTCAGGAGGTTTTCATTCTTCTTTTTGTCTTTGTTGTTTCGTGCTGGCCTTACAGGTGTAGATGTTACTATAGGTGCACTTGGAAGAGACGCTGTAGGAGTAGTGACTGTGGTCATAGGCATAGCCTGGAGTTGTGCAGCTTGTAGTTGACCTACCCTAATGCTTATCGAACCGAGAGAGGTCCACTCAAGATTTACTGACTGTGATTTTAACAAGAATGCCACCTGTGGATTTCCCACCACTATGCACAAAATCATGTTTTCAATAGTTCCATGTCAAAATACCATGTGCAGATGAGTGATGAATCCCCAAGCAGGAGCAGCTGAAGGAAATGATGATTTTCATTCTCTTGCTGACACCTTTTCTAGATTATTATTTAAGGCACCCGTCATGGCACTCATCATTCTGATGCCTCTCAATAGCTGGCATGCATACTAAAGTCCTTGCAATGTCTATGGGCATTAAATCATAGGTACAGCCTACTTTCCAGGGGATTCTGATGACAAGAGTTAAGAATAGGACAAGGATATCGCTTACAGTCAGACATGCATTTAAATGTATCGAAGGACATTCTTTTCTGTCTTTGTTTTTTCAAGTGAAGAGAGGCAAACTCACTAAAGGGAGGTGGGTGAGATAGGCATGCCCAGTATAATAGGCAATTATTTCTCCTAATCATGGTCTGGATAATGGTATTACTCTCTCCTCATTCACAACATTGTCAGCATGTCTGATAAGATACTAATTGTGTTCTTAATTTGCCATCAAAACTGTGGAATTGCTACGAAAAACCTTGCACTTCATTTCAGCCAGGGAGAATCAAAGTCTTTTTCATTGCTATCCACAGCTTGGTGTTATGATTAATTTTTTTTTTTTCAGAGAAGAATATGAAAATATCTCAGTACGGTTTAGTATCTGTTTGTTGATTCAAAGAAGATATTTGATAGCTATAAACTGGACATGCCAAATGAAAAATAATGTCCATTTCGACTAAGGATTTGCTGAAATCACAATTGACTTAGGATATCATGCACTAACATCATAATATTGTGTTAGTGCATAACACCATATTATCACCTTGTGTGCTAATATCACTTTAGAAATAAAGGACGTAATTACTATGGTGAGCCACATCTTTGTATTAACCAGGAAGGCTGTTTTCTAATAATTGGACTGGGAATTGTGCAGAAGGGGATAGGAGATAACATACAATGTTTTTACCAGTTCTGCCATGGTGAGAATTTGGAGAAGGAAGAGACTACAATCATCTCCTAATGGGTCCTTCATTTAAGATGGAGATGCACCTAACAATGTTTGCCACCAAGGGCGATCTTGATTTTGTTTTTTGATTCTTGAGTTGACTCTTGTTCTATTGTTGGCAACAAGTATGCACTATTTAATTTTGTAGGCTAGTCTGAATCGCTTTAAATTAGAACAGTCGCGGATTTAGAGAGGTGCGGGGGTGTGGGGTGCCCCCCCTTTTCCCCAGTACTGAAGAGTTTAACTACATATTTTGGACCCTAAAATTTGTTAAAAAAACAGGGGGTGTGCTCCCTCCTTTCGGGCCATGCCCCCTCCTTTTCCAGATCCTTGATCCACCACTGTAGAATGGCCAGCGATATACGAACGAGCCCCTCGTGCGTGGAGTGTCACTGTATGCACGAGGAAAAGGAGGTCACAGGACAAGGGGGGGTGGGGGATACCAGGACACAAAAGTAGGAGTGGTTCCTGGACATACACTGGCGTGGTTACAGGACACAAAAAGAGGGATGGTTACAGGACACACAGTGAGGGATGGTTACAGGACACAAAAGGAGGGATTGTTACAGGACATAGACACAGGGGTGGTCACAGCCCAGTAAACACCATACCAAAATGCTATGTAGCAATTTGGTCCTGTGACCACCCCTCTCTTGTGTTGTCCTGTGACCACCCATACTTCATGCAGTCCTGTGACCACCCTTTCCTTATGCATTCCTGTGACTACCCCATAAGAAGGATGCAGTCCTGTGACCACCCTTTCCTCATGCAGTCCTGTGACTATCCCATAAGGATGTAGTCCTGTGACCACCCTTTCCTCATGCAGTCCTGTGACTACCCCATAAGGATGCAGTCCTGTGACCGCCCTTTCCTCGTGCAGTCCTGTGACTACCCCATAAGGATGCAGTCCTGTGACCACCCTTTCCTCGTGCAGTCCTGTGATTACCTCATCCCAGTTTGTCCTGTGACCACCCATTCTTCATGCAGTCCTGTGACCACCTTTTTCTCGTGCATATAGTAGCGCTATACGCACGAGGGACTCGTGCGTATATCATCGGCCCTGTAGAATGCATGGTAATTGCTGTAAATAACACTCAGCTTATCTAAAAAACACTAAAGATTTCTGAGAGAATATTACACAATGGAGTCTAGGTATAATTCCCAGCACAGAAAACTGTTTCTGTAAGATATATGTATGGGTAGGGCTTTGTTGAAGGCACAGACTCCTATGAAGATACCCAGTGCCAACCTCTGGGGTCACATGACCATTCTGGCTCAGTCACTGACAGATGGCGTAGTCCATTACCCTGAGGGTTGTTTTTTTTTCTAGATCTATAAAAGTCTGGAGTATCTTATCTTGGTGCCTACTTGTAAAAAAACGCATCAGAGCAACTTTTGCAGCAGCCAACGGACAGCTGACATCACTGTGTATGACCTCATTACCTCATTCGCCCATATATGGACAGGTACAGGAGAAACGAGTGGTCACATGACCCTCCACACTCATCACTGCCCTGAAGCATTGAAGTTATGGTCACTGATGAGTGTTCTTGGGGCTGCTATGTCACTATTGCTGCTATTTCGACCAGTGTGTAATGCACATATCTACAAAAATCTCACACCAGGCAGGATGGAATTGGTTAGGAACGTTGGCACATGGGAGTTTGTAAATTAATGTGATGTACTATGGACATAATGCATGAAGTAATTAATGAAATTATTGAGTGCATGAGTGATATGAAATAGTTATGAATTTCAACACATGAAATAGAATAGGACTTAGACTTAGTGAAGGTAAATGCAATTGAATGACCCATCCACACATACCAAACACAGATATGCCATAACGTTTCTCCTACCCCAGATAATAGGGATAAATAATTACTTATGGTATTTTCATTGCATTCATCTCAAAACATGCATTTACTTTTCTAGGATGCATATACGTGTGGTACGTGTATCATATGCCTATACATATCAAATGAAACTGTAAGGTATTTAGGACATTTAATTCATGAGAAAAGTAAAAAGAATAGATAGACAATCATACTTCTGTCCATACATTGTCAGCTATCCTATCAGCTCAAGGTTTTACATCCTTTCTCCCAATTCTGTCAACCCTGCCACACAGATTCTATTTTCTGTCCTTCCCCTCTGCTCCCTTCTTGTGCCTTGATCTACTTATTCTCCGTCACTGTGTCACTCCTGTATTTACCCATTCTAGTGTGTACTTTCAATCCTGGCTTCCTACTTCCTTTCATTGTAGGGGCTGAAGCTATTTACGGGATATCCTACAGAACTAGAGACTATAAAGGTAGTCACCATTCTGTTTCAACTAATTACCGATACCCTGCCCAGGCCTCAGGCCAAGAGTCCTAATTGTGCTATTTACAGAGTGGTTGTAGCTGACAGATGAGGCTGTTAAGGGGCAAATGATGTGGTGAAACAGTATTAGCCTATAATGGCCTTTAACACTGTGAATGTCATTGCTGCGATTACAGTAATGGATGGAATTAGATTTGGACATGGCATTTAGCAGGGGATGACCTAGGGAGGGTATATTTACTGGGCCTGTCAGTAATCCATCATCACTCTTATCTGGATACAACATCTGAGACCTGTTTCACAAGGGCCATATACTAGTGACATAGACTTAAGAGCAAGATACTCATAAGGTTGTGTTAAGACCAATCATTGGATTCATTGGTCATATCTCTTTAGCTCACTCTTAGTAGGAGGTGTTTCAAAAGGAAATTGGGATTGAAGCTTACTAGTAAAGAGTCAATGTAAGTGTGACATATGACCAAGAGAAAGTAGCTGATTTATGTGGAAGGTTGAGGGTACACATAAATGGGAAAAATCATATCAATTAGTGGAATCCCACATATCTTTTTAATCCATGATGTCAGGAATATATCAAAATGAAATACCCTTTTATAATACCTTTTTATATTGTGAAATAACAAAGTAGAGGCACGTTCTGCACCTGGGTGATTGATCTTACTAGCTGAATGATTGGTCTACGAGTGACCTAAGGACTGATCTTGATTACTGCCCCTATGTCCAATTGACAGCTGTTTCTAAAGGACCAGTCTTAAGTTCCAATACTAGTGACAGCTTGTTCCGAAACACTAGTAGTCATTCCCAAATGACTGATCTTAAGTTGTTACTAGTAGAGTGGAAAGATCGATCTTAAATAAGGAATGCTTATGAAACAGGTCTCTGTTGTGCCTGGTATTGAACTATCACTTCGGCAATGAGGCTTACTGGAGCATATGATATATGAAGATAATTATTGTTAATATTTAAGCTTAGTAAATAGCACTTTATTAATCACACATATTTTTTGATGTCATACCATTAAAAATTCATCCCACACTGTACAAGAATGTCGTCAAAATAACAGCGCAATCCCCCTCCCAAAATTGCCAGAGATCTGTTGTTTTTTTCACAGAGATTCCTTGTACATTTGTATACCACTGTACTGCCACTTGGGTCTACTTGTAAAAACTACCCTGCTTCAATGGTATACAATAACAGTCTTCCACTTCAGTTTTACGAGGATCCCTGGTAGATTCAACAGTTACTTTTTACACTCATAATGTTAGCTTTCATAAGATAGTCTATTTTTGTATAGAACCTAATTATAAGGAATCACTTCCAGATACCACCTGGTCTACCCACAATTCATACCTATTTTTATAAGTGTTCTTGTAAGAACCTGCAGAGAATAACCAATTAGGATTCACAGAGATAAAAAACAAAGGTGATACTGAGAGCAATCCTGACAGAATGACACCTTGGTAAGGTTTTGAATCCCTCTGAGCTGGATTTAAATCAACTTTACTTTTACTGGAAATGTCACCAAATAGCAGGTGTTGTTCATCTGGAGGCCATTTCTTAAGGTACTATGACTGCAAACAGCCTCTATGATTTCACACCTCAAATGCTTGTGTCAGTAATCGATTGTAATACCCTACAACTGCTCTGCACAATAAGCATTTGTGTAGCAACCACATAGAGTTTGATAGCAATGCAGGCACAACATGACCAATATCAGTGGGCTGCAACATCACTAACTTAAGGGGTACCATTACAATGATGTTGAAAGTCAATGCATTGGGACTAAGGATTAAGAATTCAATTAAGTTAACACTAGACACACTCTGACACTAGTGATGTTATCCTTCCGACTGGCTCCTTGTGTCCTTGAGAGCGGCTTAATTAGAGAGTACAATCAGATGCATAGTTCTGATTAACACCACATTGAAATCTGAATAGTGCCTGTCACAGACGGCTAATTGCCATGTGGAGCTAAGGGGGATTCCTGCTGGTGCTCGTCTATAGCAGGCTGAAAGTCAGGGATCTTTGTTAATCTAGGGCAATTTGGGAGGAATAATGATGTGTGCACGGTAAATATATTGGGGAGTCGTGGGAAAGCCTGTTTACAAATGAATATTATCATGATCTTGGAAACTGATTTACCACATGCATGTTACACAGATAGCAAGGCATCATTAGCCCAATGTTGGTCCAATGTTGGAAATTTGCCTGCGACGGTGCCAACCTTTGTCAAAGTTGGCCCAATATATTGACAGTGCTAGCTGGGTAGGGGATAGGGCAAGGGGATAGGTCAAAGAATAAATTTCAATTCATTACCAATATTTAACATACCTAGTAATCAGCAACCAGGAATGTTGGAGGATAGGCCAACGTTTAATGATTATCATAGACATATCAGGGAACCAAAGAGTCTTATTGCCCTTCATCATGTACTCTAACATGTGTGTCTTTATGTGAGTTTATTTTTTTCCCTGTAACATTTTCTTTGATAGATTATATTCTCTCTTCTTGCAGTGTTGGCCAGTGAAAGCAATTTGTATATGGGATATATGATTTGGAAAGCACTGAGCCAAGTTGCAAACATGGGGATGAAGCGTGACATGGACCATTAAAGTTAAAAGCAGCTATCACCAACCTTAGCAGTGTTTTATGCCTGCAATACATCATACACACCACTTCGACTCCCTGTTTACTTCAAAACAGTCTGAAACCCTTGTCCTATCTGTAATAATAACATGTCAAACTAGCCATGGTGCAAGCCCATAACATATTGTTGTTCTGGCTGAATGTTGCACATAATGTCATCTGTCTGTGTGGTATGTGCTACTTATGAATACATTCTGCTTTCAGTCCAACATTATTATCTGAATATCATTACTAGGGGCAGACAATTTAACGACGCTAGGCTAAAAACCTAGCCTATACACTGCAAAAATGGTGTTTAGATCCTAAACACAATTCTAAACATATTCTTGCAACGTTTTTGTAATCACATTAATTTCCTAAACATGTTTAGCCAAACAATGTGCTTAGCTCAAGTGTTTAGAAATGTAGGTGTTTAGGTTAGAACTTTGTGTTTAGATATCTATGAATGTTTGTGTTTATGTGTTTATGAATTTCTGTGTTTAGATGTTTAAATGATTTGATGGAGAGTTAAGGTTTGCAGGCATGTATGCATTAGAAAAAAGATATATATTGTGTTTGTTTTCTCATTATTTTACTGGGGGGACATCAGCAGGTATTTACTTGTCAAAGTCTCAAAAATGTCAGCCACAGCTATATTCGTGTATATATATTACACACTGCATCAGAATGAGAGACTTGAGAAAGTACAACAGTTTGGCAGGAAGGACATTGCCTTATCTATTCCAGAATAACATCAAATAGGTGTCAGTCATTGAGCTTATTGATTATTTTATGCTAATGATGGTGGCATTAGGTGAATCAATAGTCAATTTTCTATTGCCTTTTCTATTCACATGACATTTTATGAAATGAAACCATGATAAACATGGGATTTGGGGTCATTTGTCAGAACAATTGATTATAACTGTGTGCAGATAGTCCATTCAAAGGTAGTGCTGCTACCTGGTGTGGATTCAACATCCAAGTATCTAAACATATTGGTGTTTAAATCTCAACACCTATTATTCAACTGTTTCAACCCTAAACATCTAAACATGTTTAGCATAAATGTTTATGTAGTTCAAATAAAAGTGTTCATTTTCTAAATGTGTAGTCAATGAGACACCTAACTGACCTATATGTTTAGGTTTACACGTGTTTAGACCTAAACATGTTTAAAATCTAAACACCATTTTTGCAGTGTATCATTACATCATTATGTATGTTCTCACTTTCAGAACAATTATTTCTCTCCTCAATGAATTATGTAAACTAGTTACTGGTGAATCATGTTTTGATTATGTTTTGAATAACTATAGTACATGTCTGTCCAATAACCATTAATTCAAAGATTCAGTGATAAGAAGGAAGTACAGATTCTATAGTGGAAGGGCTTGAATTGTTTACCATCTAGCTGCATGATGTCCTACTCTAAAATAGAGCAATGTTGATTCTTGATGCACCATGATAAACAACATAGTGAACGCCACTTTCATGGCCAATTAAAAAAAGGTGCAATAAAAGTTTAATGTGTAGAGTGGCATATCGCACAACACAAAACCTGAACACCCACAGATGGATCAAATTTTGCAGATGATTTTAGCCACATTTATAAATATGCATAGATTTATCTAAAAATCAGCAATTTTAGCTGAGGTAAAATAGGAATGAAATGTGTTTCAGGCTACCCAGACAATCTAGTGAAATGTAGGGTGCCAACCATGCATCTATGTATATACATGCAATTTTGAAAAAAGGCATTTTGGGACGTACATTTTGGAAATGCATTAGTTTGTTAATTCGTGAATTGTTTCACTATCAATGTCAAGGCCTCAGTGAAAACAAAATGAATACAATCTTTGACCCACTTACACTGTATAGTAAGTTAGACTATGTAGCTTGCTCACTTTTTCTGTTATGATAAAGAACATGCATCAATATGTATTATCAATTGTATTTATCAATATTTGCGTTGTAAGCCCTTATGAGCACTTCATGTATGTAGGTTTATGCATGGTACATGGATCTCATAAATTATGGATAGCCGTTTGGAAAACATAACATAGAAGTGTATTACTGCTACTGAATCAAAAGCAGCATTCCAGGTACAGCGGATCCAGGATCTGGAAAAGGAGGGGGCTCGACCCAAAGGGAGGGGGTGCACTCCTTACTTTTGAGCAAATTTTAGGGTTTAAAATCTGTATTTAAACGCTTAAGTACTTGGGAAAAGGGGGTGCGTGTGTTCCCGCTCCCCCCTCTAAATCCGCCATTGAGGTATATGAACCATACACACAGGTGAAAGTACATAGAGCTTTGTCAGCATAATACATACATTAAATTCATTAGAACTCCCACTATAGTAATCTCTATAATTAACCATTTCTAATAGCCCAGAATACATAAAGAGTATACGAGGGATAACCATCAGGCAGGATATCCATTATACATGATAACCATTATGTATGATAACCATCATGCAGGGCTATCCCATAGTGAGGCCCATAGACCAGTTTATTCCAGTATGAACCAAACCTGGTAAGCCCATGGGACAGGATATCCATATCCCCATTAGTAGAACCAGTAGCCGCCCTGACCATCATCCAGCTCAGACTTAGGTTGTGCAGGGCCACCCTCTGGTATACAATATCATAGCCATGCACCATTATGTGCAATAGATTAACTAATATACAGGCATGCCAAGCCTGGAACCATAGACTTCCTATGGTAATACTGGAGTGCACAATAGAGATCATCATCACGGGACGGAAGGACTTATTTATTATGTTGTAAGTTGAGTATGGAATCTCTCACAATGGAAATGTGTATCATCTCATTAGCCAAGCGAGAACTATTATTCATCATGAAACATCAATTGTTAAGCCTATGCAATAAAAACATATAAATTGTATCTACAGGTTCTTGATTTATCTCTTCATCAATGGCACCAAGAATCATCATATTAAAAAGGATCTCCTGACCTGACAGCTTACATCACAAATGCAATTAAGGACAATAGTGTGCAAAACACCTACGGTGACATGTACTTGGAATAGGCACCCTGCTCTAAGGGCCCTTTTTGTCACATATAGCGAATGTATGGCTCAATAGCGCGGCAGAGGCCAAGTGGACTATGGCTTTAAAGAATGATTAATGTAGCTTGTATCAGGCCTAAGCAGGCAAATGCCTTCTCAGATGCTATCCCCATATTAAATAGTCCCTTACAAACTAAGCTAGGGACAGAAGGGAATAGGATTAGAGGGAGAGGGGTGAGAGAAGAAAGAAAGAGAGAGAGGGTGGGCTGGTGAGGGAACAAAGTGGGATACAGTGAGGTATTGATGATAAAAGATAAAGAGAGGTAACTGACAAAACAGAAGCCATGACGTAGAACTATCAAAGAGAATAGGCGACGGGTAGTTTCACAGCAGGATTCACAGCTGAATTGCACACTGTAAGCTGTAATACTACCTTGAGTGGGCCTTTATCTTATTCTATACCTTTGGTTTGATTTAAAAGAAGTGTAATTATTCTTTCAAATAGCCCCTAAATTGCCTTGCCATAAAATCTTAGAAATTGGGGACATTCATATTCTTAATCAGAACACCTTTCAACATAGGACTCAGATTTAGCATGTTAACATAAGCATTTACATCAAGAAAGGGTTTATTGAAATATAATGGTCCAAATAGATCACCCTTGGGTGATCTATTGGCCTATTGACTCTAGATGCTGCATCACCACCACCTGGTGTAGAATAGAACAGTTACCCCTTTACACTCTCCCTCACAGCAGTTCAGCAAGCAGCAGCCATGCATGGCAGACAGGCAGTGCAAGACAACTTTTTCTCTCTTAATAAAGTGAGAGGTCACTCTGTGACAGTTGGCTAAACGGCAGTTAGCGACTTGGTTATCCTTCCCAGAGCTTCGATGAGTCAATAGCACCTTATCACATCAAAGTTGTGTCTACTTATCCGAAGCAATAACTTGCTGCTGCTTTCAATTCTAAACAAAAATACACAATGTACGGCATATTTGAAAGTTTAGGGCTTATTTGAAAGTTATGTTTTCTTTGAAATAAGACCAGAAGCTTAAAGATCCTGTGTGAATAAGGTAGTATTAGTGCGTACAGTATGAACATGCCCCTCAGATAATGTGATACCTAAATTGACCTAGAAGTAATCTCACCCCATGCATAAATAATGAACAAAACATGATAGTGCATCCCAAGATAATCAGTGTTTACATCTTCAATCTTTTTCAGAGGCCCCTATATATAAAGAACAAACAAAATACCTGTTTCACTGTGAGGCGTGGGGTTGGGAGGGGGCATGGTAGGCCATCTCAGCCTAGTGCCTCTTGTCAACAGTTCAGAGATCTAATATAAACAAGCCCCAACTGTTTGTCTCAGTAAGGTACAGTAAATAACAGACCCCCTGTGAAATAACAGTGTTCTAATCAGTAATATGTGTGGAAGGAGAAGCATAAATCTGTGCTGCTGCATCAGATATAAAAGCAGCTGTTGTTATTTATAGGCAGTTTATGACTTGGTGTTTTACGAGTGTTGGGAGTGTTTTACGAGTGTTGGGATCAAGACTCAAGCCTGATAGGGCCTATTATTCTCTCTTATAAAACCTGATTGATCTTGGTTATAAAGGAGAAAGGGTGATTGAATGAGTAATAGGACTTCAAGAGCCCCAAATCTAGGGCCTGGAACAACTTTTCTCCAAAGCAGGGGATGATACTAGCATTAAGCCAGCTTAATGATAATTTCAATTATTTTACTTTGTAATACCCATAGTCCACTTGGCCTCTGTCATTTCAGCCATACATTTCCGATATAAATTTCTTCAACAGAGGCCTGGAGGACTTTTGATGTTAACAGGAGATTTCAAGGTTTAGACTTTGTCTTTATGTAATAATACGGGTCACATCTAAAGTCTTAAATATCTGTGAGGGAGTGCAAAGACCTTGTTTCAGTAACATCGATAGTTCACTAGACCCCTGTTGCAAAAATCTGAATCATGCAACAGAGGCCAAGTGGACTATGGGTTTTAAACAAAATATGGAGTACCAAGTGGAAAGTGTCATCTTTGGGACAAAAATCACAACTTAAACATTTAAAAACATTGAAAAATATAAATCATCAAAAGCTATATTGTCTTAATTGGCTAACTGTCAAGGAGGCCTATATTATATTCTTGACTACCCTAATGACTCGTTTCAGTGCCAGGTTCTCAAATAAGCACCACTATCGACTAAGCTCTGTGGGACAGGGGTACTGGAAACAATCTTAAGCACCAAAACATTATAATACTATAATGACAAACAAAAATTGACAGCTACTTAGAATTTGAAGGTTTCTAGTAGCCATGAAAGCAGTGTTGACTGAAGGGTTGTCATTCAACAAGAATCACTCTTAGGACCTATTGGTACAAGGCCCTGTACTATGCCTTTTATGGTGCCACTTTGGGCATTAAAAGACCATACAATTGTCTTTTGGAACCCGTCTTTGTTATTATTCTCCCTAACAAAGCTGTAAATGCTATTCTTACACTTGATTGGCATCCTTTGGACTTTTCATCATTGTGATTAATGATTAGGTCTCCTACTTTGCTCAAAAGTTATAGGCATTAATTGATAAGAACATAAATTCTGTAGACTAGCCATGTTCACCCATTGGGAATAAGTTTGATTGAAACAGCTTTTTCCAGATAGCCATCTAGGTATTTTACTCTGTTAAAGCCGTATGGCTAGTGTCTGAGATGATTAGTTATGAAAGAATGCGAAGAGAATATATCATCATTTTATATGAGATTTATTTTTTATGAAAAATGCCCCCTACATTGTGCAGTTAGACAAAGGACATATCCAAGCACCTACAAAAACCTGGTTGTTTTTATATTGTCTTTTTTTTTTTTATCTAATTTCATGAGTTTTTCTCTTTTTTTGGGGGGGGGGTTAATTTCTTGAAATTTCGGTTATGATTGGGAGAATTCTATGGACACTTATTGAGCATCACATAATAGTAGGTAATCTTCTCTGGCAAATTCCGCAACATGCATACAAAAAGTCATAATACTGAAGAAACTCCAGCCTTGTATCACTCAGTGAATCAAAACCCCTTATAATAGACATTTGCAGAGCAAGATTGTGGGTCTGAGTAACATGATACTTCTGTTCAGCCAATATTAGGGGTATAATGTCTTTTGTGTTTGACTGTCTATCGACGAGAAGCTAGATGGACCTCCTAAGTAAAATGAAATGGACAGCTTGTCACCAGGAGAACTTCAATATCTTAGGCCGAACAAATAGCTGTATTTTTTCAGCCGTCCATTTAAGTGCACAAAATTATGCAAAAGAACTGCAGTTACAACTCACTACTAAAAGTCATGACTCATAGCCACCTAAACTGACTCAACTTTTCCTTTCATAGTCGATGAAGAAAATACTAAACTCCACCATAGTATCTATGCTAGGTTGGGCATCTTAAACCACTGATATCATGCTAAAGTTACCATAGCACTATATCATGATTATACATCATTAACCCTGAAGAGATTATTTGAGTTATTCCTTAACATACACAATCATTTACCATATGAGAGGAAATCATATCATCCGGAGGGCATTTCTCAATAACTTTGATTAACAGGAGTATCAACTGAATGTTGAACTTACTCTCCAGCAACTTATCTCTGATCATAATTAAAACTCACCCTCAAAGAATGATGCTTTGGGCGCATTTCCGAACATAGTACTACTCGACTCAGCCGCTATGACTCACATCACCAGTCATACAGAGTACCAAACTATTGTGCAGGGGAAGGGGTAACAAACTGAACCCTGCCCTCTCATGACCCTTAACTTAGCCTTGTAGACATGGTGGACATGTCCCCATAATGAATAATTGCAGAAGGCTTCTGTTCCTTGTCTGCATTGATATACTGGATGGCAGCCTTGTTAGGTGCCTGTTCCCTCAGGAGCACTTAATGCAACACTGTATGTAGGCGCTAAAGATGAACACTGATGGCTGCCCTGGAGAATCCTGTGCCATTCTGTTGATAATCACTTCTGCTCAGTCTTACATATAAACTATGTTATCAAGATACCATGTCTATGAGGTTTTGTCTAAATCCTAGTTGTTACAGCAGTCCAACACAATAATTAATCTAGTTGTTATTGAATAGTTTTTATCGGCAAAAAAAAGCATATAAAAATACATATGCTTTTTAACGAAGCCAACAAGTGACCAAGAGAAAATCAATATTGCAACACCGTAGCAGTACAGTAAATATATCAATTAGGCAATATGTTCAATCAAGCGAATAATAGTGGCGATTATACAGCAGGTCAAAATCAGAAGAACTTGTTATAAGGTGTTGCAAAGTTAGTCATTGCCATGAGGCAGGTCTAATCATGTTACATAAAAGCACTAAAGTTTGCTTTCAAAGACAGATATGCTCATGGCATTTTGTATTTAGTGCTCCAATTCATCCCATAAATGTGAACCTCTGTACAGTGGAGAGTGGATAGGTCATTTTATATGCATTTTTCAAGTGACTTTTGCTAGGAAAGTAGGGAGAGGTATATGGTAATCAGGCAGTTATTTAGTTAGCACTCAGGCTTAATACATTACCCATAATGATCTAGTTGGCAGAGTTGCTGAAACACTGAAAACATGGAAGATCCAAAACTAGTCAGCGGTGACCACTTTAGGTCCTCCAGCTGATGATACCTAAAACTCAAAATGACGACTTTAGGTTGTCATCCTGACAACCTGAGTCATCAGGATGACAATACTGACAGTACAGAGTCGTCATATTGACAACTCAGGTTGTCAGGATGACGACTTAAAGTGGTCACCGACCTTAAGTGGTCACCGCTGACGACCTAAAGTGGTCACCGCTGACTAGTTCCAGATCTTCCATGTTTTCAGTGAAGGTGGCAGGTCAATAGGGCTAATGCAGGCAGTACAGCCATTAACTGTTGAGTGTCAAACACATGGATAACTATTTCATGGAATATTCTATCGTTTTTTGATATGCACAACATTTAGATCAGAATAGTTGTGGAGTTAGGAATTGCTTCTTTCTATGCCACAGGATCAGGCTACAAATTATAAACACTGAAAATGACATGTAGAATTGAATGCTAACACTACTAACTACAGGGTGGCACAAAGGCCAAGTTACCTTTTCTGCTATTTCAGTTCAGTAATGATTCAATTGTGTTCTTGTCCATCCATTTGAGAATATTACGTCAAACAGATTGATTGCTTTCCTTGCAAACACCATTAACAGACACTACTTGTAGGCATTAGCACGAAAATTGATGATAGATCAGATCAGGTGACAGCAAGGAAACCAACAAAATGATGAATCTACCATGGTAACGGGATGCAGCCATGACCACGCTCCAATACCCACTTAAAAAAGAGAGTCCTAGAGATGCTTGGTCCTATCAGGCCTCCTCTAAAAGAAGGTGATGGTCCGGCTGGCCTAAAATTGTAAGAGTAAAAACGATACGGCTTATTAAAAAACTGTTGGTATCGAAGGATAAAAATGTGGTGTTCACCTTATAATACACCTTATACGATTCTATACAAAATGGCTGCAATGTAGTCAAGGCTCCACATCCCAGTAGTAGAGCCTAAGGATGTTAGGGAATACTATAACACCACATAGGGCCTTTGCTAGTTAAGGTTAATATGGTTCCGTATAGACATTCAGATCTGCCAAGATCCATGACAAATCACTGTGCAGAACTGTGGAAGGTGGAAGCCATTCAAACCTTTAAAAGATTTCCCCGATCTTTGCTCTATATTCATGTGGTTATGGTAGTTTTACTGATATTCTATTCATGATATTATCATCAAGAGAAACCTGTTCTGCTATTAAGACATCTTGAAAAAAAAAAGAAAATGAAAGGATCCATTAGGGATTTATTGTACGTTAGTACTCAAAGTGAATTGATCTATAAACATTCAACCTACGAGGTTAAGATAACTCTGGTTCAGCTGTAGTCATGCATGAATGAGCATGGACGAACTATTTTTGGTCCAAGTCCAAAATATAAAGATGCATCTCTGCAGTCTCTACTCTACATCTATCTCATTCCCATTCTACTAAAACATGAAAAAGGGCTTAGTAAAGTTCGGCGGAAAACACATATATTACATATTCTTCTCATAAATTTTGTTAGGTAGCAATCATATTGGAATCTGACTAGCAGTACACATATTTCTAATTCTAACGACAATGGGAATCTTTGTAACCTAAAAACATAGGGTAGATTAAACCAAAAAAAGTCCACATACCTCGAGTCATCCACCTGCCATCCTATTTTTCTAACCTTTGCATGTATTATGTGGGCATGGGACCTGAGTATTTGTCATTATATAATACTACACTGACGTACCCCTTTTTGTTTTTTATCATGAGCAAAATTTTGGTAATTTCATCAAAATCTTTGATTGCATATTTTGAACATTAAGATTGCTCATATATGCCATGTATTGACTATAGGCATAGATAAATATATCATTGCTAAATGATAGCAAGAGGAAAAATTCATGAATTTTGAGTACCTTCAGTTTATGACTTATTTCTAGAACATACCAATTTCGCCATCAGATGTCCAGCATTTCACCTTGAGCAACCCATCCTTTAAACAGTGTCTTATGTATTTAATTGAATATAAACCATTGATTATGTGGGATTGTATCACAAGATCCATGTCTAGAATAGTTTGGGAAACAGAATTTCACTTGGAAATGCTCTGAAGTACACATTTTAACCTTTACTGAAATCCTACTATATTTAGTATGTATAGAGTAAATACTGAGAGGTGGTATATTAAAGTTCACATTTAAAGGTTCTTTAAGTGCAGCTAAAACAAAGCCCCTGTACAATGTATGCTTAGCATTATCACCTTTGATCTGATGAGATTTACAATATCCATGAGCATGTCACTGTGTCTGATTTTTATTCCAATTTAGCCACTCTAAAACATACATTTTCTTAAATGAGGCAGTAGACCTAACAGTATATACCTATGTAAGATACCTCTTCAATCTTAAATTGAAAGTTTGACCAAAAGGGCCTCCTTAACCCGAATTGTACTTAAGCCAGAGTTTTGGAAAAAGAGGATTGAAAATTTGTATATTATGTCCTGTATGCCTAAATATGACCCATTTCAAATTTTGTGGTGATCAGATAATAATGTCCGGTGATATAAGGTTTTTAATACTGACCTACATGTAGGTCATTACGAGAATCCACTGTGTGGAACTGCACAAGTAATAGGCATAACCTTATAGTGAATGGTGTATATTCAAGGTCAAGCCTTATGACCTTAACCTTGAGCAAGGTCACTCATATTACATTCAATCATCGGGGTCTTATAGCATAACCAAATATCAAAAATTGATAATTCTAGGATAAGCCATAATGGAAATATAAAATGATAACACTATAATTCATATCTATACAAAACAGTTACCTAAGCATAGGAAACCAGACCCTAATCTTCCTAACGACTTACATGTATAGGTCACTATTGAACAATAGGCCATATCTTATGAAGTTATGTCTCCATGACAACCAAATGTTGCATGCATAAACTTGTATACTAGTTTTCCATATCAACTAACTTGTGAATACCAGGCGCTAAGTTAACTGATAAAATGGACAGATTAAATTTTCCAATATGCCTTCTTGCCCTATTTTCAGATTTTGCAGTATTTTGGTTGCCATGGCAACCATGCAAAAAATTGTTGGCAACTTAATTTTTGAGTTATTTGGAATTTCTATGGGAGGGACTTTAAAATATGATTGAAATATATAATGTATCTTAATTTCTCTGTAGGAGGGGTATGTGTCCTTTATGGTGCTGGTAGTGACCTACATGTACGTCGTTAATATAACCTCAGTTAAAAAGGTGTCTATTAAGAGGTCAGCTCATGGTGAAAATAGGCTAACTGGAATTGTCTTAGAAATGGTGAAAAACTGGTAATGAAATATATACATTATACCGATTTAACAAATGTGGCAGGTAGAAGTTTTCATACAATTATCTTACATTGGGAATCTTGAGGAATCCTGAGGGACTTATGGGCTCAGAGATATTAGCTATTACAAATCCCTTGGTGAAAACCTGCACAGGAACAGACGTCTTATGGTGAAGCTACCCTACACGTGTATTCTGGCACCAACCTGCTGGTATAGGCCCTACCTACACAACACTTTCTGCTGATATGACATGAAATAAAACCCTTTTCCTCAAACTGAGCCATGCAGAGCCTCGCACACACAGTACTAAGGGATCATAGAGTGGCCAGCATAGTAAGCCACCCACAATACACCACTAAGTACTGCAGGTACAGTCACATAAAGAGGCAGAAACTGCACCAGGAGGTTCCTGCTGCCACTCTACAGGGAGCTCCTTTTCTTACAATGATGCTCAGCCTTCTTGGTATGTTCCACGAATGGATGATGACAGTATAAAACATACTATAACGTGCTAGGCCTACATGATGTGAGCATACGGTTATCATTAGAGCAACGTCTACAAGCACTTGGTGTCAGCCTCATTAAAAGATTAGTCTCCCTGGGGAGACATCTCCGGCTGTGCACCTATAGTGTCTCGCTGGTCTGCTTGATCACAGAACAGGTTATCTTCCAATTCTGAGTATTACTAATTCCACGATGCTAGCATGCAAAAAGCCTACATTCTCCATTTCCACAATTCGACATACCATGATAGTAATGATAGTGTAGGGGTATGGTATTTTACACTTTAACGTTCATGCACCCGTGAGACTCAGACCTAGGTCCTTCGGGTGTGGTGGGGGAATCCGGATGGCAGGTGGCAGCACCTGCCTCTGGGTTCGTATCCACTACACCAGGGGGCCTACCACTCGTCCGCCACACGTCACGTGGCCGGTCTGAGTTTCGCGGGCTTTTCCCCTATATAAGGCTGGTCCTAGCCCTAGGTTCCTCAGTAGTGGTTTACCCACTGCTCAACCAGGTTGTTACCCGAAAGGGTAACCGAATGCACTAGCAGCATGTAGTCCTCTGAGGCTGTGATCGTATGTAACGCAAGCTCTGAAATAAAAGCTCGGTTGCCTACCCGGAAACTTTTCTCTCTCTTCGTTATGATTTAATCTAACTTAACGAGACGAACCACTACACTGGTGCCATGACCAGTTGGTCTTCGGGTAAGCGCAGTCAGAAATGACTGAGCTGAGCCCAGTTAGGGGAAATGGCTCAAATCGTGAGCTAGACTCCCCGATGGAGGATGGTGAAATCAAGTCACCACCCCAAGGTACGGAGTGGAGGGATCCACTAGAACACTACCCTGATGGGTTAGAAGATGTAAGAAGAAACTTACATCATGAACTGGATGAATTTGGAGACTCCTTATTCATGCCAGGAGGTACTTCGAAACCTGCACCAATGCATAAAAGTACTGCTCAATTTGGTAAATTACCATTTGAGGTACCAAAGCCTAGTGCAGGTATGTTTGAAACTCCATACAGTTCTCGAATTAAACACCAAAAATGTGGATTCGAAAAGAACAAAATGGACGAGCTTGAAGACATGAGAGCTGAATACGAGAAGATCCAGAAGGATCTTATTACACTGACCGGAACCCGAGACAAGATTCTGACTGAAAACAAACAGTTGATATCGGAACGTCTCGATTACGATCAGAGTTGTAGACGCCAACAACAATTGTTGTTGGATCAGATGGAGAAAGAAAAGCAAGATTTTCAACTCCAGCACGAACAGTATCGTGATGCACTATATACGGCGGATCTGGAATACAGAGCCTCGTATGATGAGTTGAATAGAACTAAACAAGAGTTAAATTCAACTCAATCGGCCTACGGCAAGTATCAAGAAGAGCTGAAGAAAATAGAATCAGCCTTCAAAGATGCTCGGGAAACGTACCAAAAACAGACCGATGAGCATGAAAAACTCAAAGATCAATTGATACGCGAATCCACAGATTTGGCTGTTAAACAGACTAAAATGATGGATGATTATTCCGAACTGGAGGCTAAAGCTATCCAGATGTCAAAGTATCTAGAAGATACTGGTCGTGCAGTAGGCACTCTTGAATCAGACTTCACTGTTTCAGGAATTGCCCTAAACACGACAAGTAACCAGATGTTCTCTTTGAGGGGCAATGACGGGGTAACAGAGACAACTGTACCTCGTTATGAAGGAGTAAAGAGTCATCAGGTTAGATTTACAGATAATACCTCTATACCTCTTGGTCTAGGTACGGGAAATAAAGGGGATAATTCTGCGAGTGGAGCTAAACAAAGCCGCTCGGCAGGAAGCTCCACCTTTGACGGCGGATGGCCACAACAGTCACCTTTAGGGGGACCAAATGGCCCGTATGCCCAGTATGGATGGAATCAGTCCCAAACAGGAACGAATCCGTCCAATGGTAACACCCGGAACACGTCCGGAGGAACAACCGGACGAGCACCCGGAGGTTCCAGTACAGCTGGGGGGCAATCCGGATGTGATCAAGGATCCGGACCCTCAAGCGATCGTTCCAGGAGCAGACCCTCTGCCAGTGGGACTGGTTTCAATAATGGAAATCAGTCGTATGGAACAGGAGGAAACACTAATCCCAATAGTGGTTTCTTTAGCTTTGGTGGAAATACACAACCCACCAATGGTCCAGGGCCGGCTCCCCAAACCAGTGGATACACCTTTTCACAGGTGCCTCCATACGGAGCAGGGGGATCAGGAGGTGGAGGAGGACCACCATCCGGAGGCTTTGGAAGTACTTATGGTACGAATCCTCCAAGGAAAAAGAGACTCAGTCGCCGAGTATCTCTTTCTCCAGGGTTACAAGCGCTGCATGATTCTAATGCAGCGATTGCTAACTTAGGTGTTGATTGTTACAATCAAGGTCTGGACGATACGGAGATCATGGAATGGAGTAAGGGTTTAACCCTTACTGGATCCACGAATCCGGCTCGTAGAGTAGCTAAGATACCTACCCCCTTTAATGCCAAGAACCCTTGGAAGGAGGAGTATCAAGGCTGCGCGGATGTCTTTAACTGCAATGGATGGGGTAAAGCGGAAGCTCTGCCTTATTTAGTATGCTGGTTAAAGGAAGGCGACGGAAAAGGAGCCGTGGAACAATGGAGAGATTCTCAAATAACAGGACTCTCAGCCCATATGAAGTATGATGAACTCATAGAGATTGCTTCATATTTATATGGGAATATAGTTGGAGAAGACCCTTGGCTGACGTTCACTAAAAGAACACAGAAGCCCAAGGAGTCTGCCAAAGTGTTCGGCTTAGAATGTCAACGACTGTTGCATAAAGCCAGACCTCAATGGAGACTAGATGATGAATGCTTCCTAGATGAGATGTTTAAACAATTCATTGAAGGATTGCGGAATCAAGAACACAGGACAGTAGCTTGTGAAGCTTGGAAGAATGATGCCTCTTTGACAGATTTGTTCCAGTCCCTAGATCATTATGATCGAAAGGCCCGTATCTTTGCCGGGAAGGTACCCCAACGGATGTCAGCAATGATAATCCCGGAGGGAATACCCGAAACCGATTCATCCGAATCAGGGGAACCTGACGAAGATGAAAACGTTGGGGCCATTGGCCAAGGGAACCCCCGGTACAACCGGAACTGGGGAAAGAAACCGGGTTACGTCAAGGAGAAAGTGATCACTTCTAAACCTCCTGTGACTCAACCCGATACCAAACCCACGACGGGTCCTTCTTTATCAGAGGACCTGGTTAACAATTTGGTAAAGAAGATTACTGAAAATCTTAGGAGGCCTAAGCCTGATAGGACTGTTGTGACATGCTTCCGATGTCAGGAAACTGGGCATTATGCTGCCGAGTGTGAGGCAGATAAGCCAGTTTATAGAAACACTCGTTACCGGAGCAATCCGGGTAAGGAGGACTCAGTGAAGAAGGAAAACTGAGAGGGGGTGTCCACAATGGCAACCGGATTACCCCCAGAGTGAGTGATTGCCATGACTGCCAGCCTATCGCAGCTTGCGGTACTGGCAAGAATCCTCTAGCGATTTCGCCCAGCAGTGAAGCTAAGGAGCCTGATCAGTTCCTTACTCATGAGGCTGGGGAGACTGATAGTACACCAGGTGTCAAGAACCGGCAGAAGAACACAGAGGGGAAACCCGATATCAGTCCAGAGGGAGCGGCCAATGAGTTGGCCAGGGTGGGGTGTGCCCAGTTCCCCCCGGGTCATCCTTGTCTCGAATTCTTAAAGGGATGTGGATTTGACCTCGGCGCTAAGACGGAACTTGCTAAGTATGCAAGTAGTCCTACCTACTTGAAAGGTAGGAGGTGGTACGCAGTTGTATCTGTGAGTGGTAGATCCGCTGAGTTTCTTGTCGATACGGGTGCTAGCCACTCCTGTATTGCTAAGAGATTCTACGATCTTTTGCCTACGAATCATGAAACTTTCACAACGGAAGGAAATGCTCGTACGGCCGACGGTAGCATGATACAAACGTTCGGTAGAACATGTATGAGGTTCAGTCTACAGGAAGATAAGGACTTCATCCTTACCCCTACTGTGGCGAACATCGCGGATGATGGTATACTCGGTCTGGATTTTGCTGCATTATATGGAGCAAGGTTAGATTCCCAGAGGGGAATATTGGAAGTGAGAGACCCGTACCATCTCGAAGTACAATGTGTACTTAGGCAAGTAAGCAGTGTAGCCAGTGTAGCCCAGACTGTTAAGATACCACCAGGCACAGCCTGTGATGTCTTATGTCGAGCGGACAGACAGTTTTCAGGAAAAACTGGAGTTGTAGAGCCAGACATGGCCATGTTGTCAAGTATCGGATTGGAATCCGCTGATGTTCTAGTAGCTAACGCTGCTTGGACGGTGGTTCCTATATCCAATACCGGTAACAAGACTGTCTATGTACAGAAGGATACGATCCTTGGATCGGTTGTCTTATCCGAATTGATAGAAGACTGTAAACATGTTTCGGCACCCGGAGCCCCTTCCTCACCCGAAAGGAGCCCGGAACTAGACACTCTAGTAGCCGAAAGCCATGTAGAAAGTGATGAACAACGTGAAGCTCTAACTGACTTGTTGTACAAGTACCGTAAAGCTTTTGCAGCACCGAGTGAACAATTGGGGCGTACCGATAAAGTACTGCATACGATTGACACTGGTGAGAATGAACCTTTTAAGATTCCTTATAGAAGACTCCCACTAGCCAAAAAAAAGGTAGCTGAGGAGGAGATAGCTAAAATGCTTGAACAGGATGTAATAATTCCATCAACCAGTCCTTGGTCTAGCCCTGTGTGCATGGTGACCAAGAAAGATGGTAGCATCCGTTTCTGCATAGATTACCGGAAATTGAATGGTATGACCAAGAAGAATTCATATCCCTTACCACGGATCGATGAGACTATAGACTCCCTTGGAGGTAAGCAATGGTATTGCTCTCTAGACTTACAATCCGGGTACTGGCAAGTGGGTATGCATCCGAAAGATATGGAGAAGACGGCCTTTTCCAGTCATATTGGATTATTCCAGTATAATGTGATGCCGTTTGGATTGTGCAATGCACCGGCGACATTTGAAGCCATGATGGAAACTTTATTAAGTGACCTTTTATGGAAGAAATGTCTCGTCTATCTAGACGATGTGATTGTCTTTGGAAAGACATACGAAGAATGCTTGGAAAATTTAGGTATGGTCCTGGAAAGGATCATAACTAATGGTTTGAAGCTGAAACCCAAGAAGTGCGATCTTTTCAAAAGATCTATTAATTACTTGGGGCGAATAATCTCGAATGAAGGGATTAAAGCCGATCCGGAGAAACTGGATGCCGTGTCAAATTGGCAAGCACCCACGAATGCGAAAGAAGTTAGGTCCTTCCTCGGATTCTGTTCCTACTACCGGGACTTTATCCCAGGATATTCAAGGGTTGCCTTTCCTATCCAGAGTTTGTCCCACTGGACACCCGGGATCAGAAAGGAACGATTCCCTTGGGGACCCGAGCAAGACGAGGCCTTTATGAAAATAAAGGATTTGTTTGCTATCACACCTGTGTTGAGATACCCCACGGAGAATGATCATTTCATTCTAGATACTGATGCTAGTAATGAAAGCATAGGAGCCGCCCTTTCTCAGGTCCAGGATGGGGTCGAAGTTCCTATAGCCTTCGCTAGTAACACGTTGAGTAAATCTCAAAGAAACTATTGTACCACTAAACGTGAGTTGTTGGCTGTGGTGGTCTATACGAAGAAGTTCAAGCACTTTTTGTGGGGGAGTGATTTCACTCTACGGACTGATCACTCTTCCCTCAGATGGTTATTGAACTTCAAAGATGCAGAGGGGATGATAGGTCGCTGGTTAGCGCACCTATCCGAATTCGGTCTAAATCACAGCCAGATTGAACACCGAGCCGGGGCAAAGCATTTGAATGCAGATGCTTTGTCTAGAATCCCAGTGAGGAAATGTGCAAATGCTGAGTGCACTGATTGTGGAGCACACAATGCTGTGTTGGCAGGGGTTCGAGTTCCATTCGAAACCCATCCGGAACATGTCTTGAATTGGTCCTTGGAGACCATCAGGCAGTTCCAGAAGTCTGATGCAGTCACATCACGTTTGATTAAATTCCTTAATCAGGGTATCTGTCCCCCAAGACCCGTAGTGTCATTGGAGAACAGAGAGATGAGACGATTCTTAGCTCAATGGGCCGAGCTAAAAGTCCGGGATGGTATTCTGTTTCGATGGAAGAACCATTCTAATAGGAACAAAACCTTGCAAGTTGTCATACCTAGTGCTATGCGACGAGATATTATGTATTTCTGTCATGGACATAGAACTAGTGGGCACTTTGGAAAGAAAAGGTCTCTAGAACGTCTGACCAGACGATACTATTGGCCCGGCATGAGTACAGATCTCACCCGATGGGTGGAGACCTGTCCCGAGTGCTGTAAGAACAAACCAGGACCCGGGTTAGGCAAGCTGCCATTATCCCAGGAACTGTTTGGTGTAAGGTTTGCTAGAATAGCTGTTGACATTATTAGTGGGATTCCCCCCACTCCTAGTGGCAACACGTGTATGATGGTCGTGTCTGATTATTATACCAAGTACACCCGAGTGTTCCCTTTACCGGATCATAAGGCTGTTACTTGTGCTATGGCCTTTGTAAAAGGGTGGGTGCTGCACCTAGGTGTCCCACTCATGTTACATAGTGACCAAGGCAGAGAATTTGAGTCTAGTCTGTGGCAGGAGATGTGTAATTGTCTGGCGATCTGCAAGACAAGAACTAATCCCTATAGACCACAGAGCGATGGACAAGTAGAGAGATTCAATAGGACTTTGATCCAAGTATTGAAGTCTCTGGTAAATGAGCAGATGGATGATTGGGATGAACAATGTGAATTCGTGGTACATGCCTATAATGGCACTGTGCATTCGAGCACAAACTGTTCTCCTAATCTCCTCGTTTTTGGAGAGGATTTGATTATGCCAGCCGATTTGGTGTTCGGCGTAATAAGAATGAATCCGGAAGCCCCTTGCCAGGTGATGTTTGTAGAATCCCTACGGGATAATTTCAAACAAGCCTATGAGAGGGTTAGAGACGAGTTGCAGAAAACTGCGCGTTGGCAGAAAGTTGGCTATGACACAGGTCTAAAAGCTAGATTTTTTAATCTAGGGGATAGAGTACTGCGTCTACACCAACCTCTAGCTAACCTGAAATTAGCCAGTAATTGGGATGGACCTTTCACTATAACTCAGGTTATTAGTGATTGCACAGTGATTATTAAATCACAGCTTGGTAAATGTTACAAGTCAAATGTAGCGAGACTACGCCCATGGAGGGGGAGGGATACCTCCACCGAAATGTACGGCGATGGTCTATTGGAAGTAATGGAACAGAGTCGTGTTAAGCAACTCGAAGTGGTACCGACCCGAAAGCGAGGACCCGGGCGGCCACGGAAGGTTGCAGACCCGAAGAGGGTGGTGCCCCCTGTCGTAACATCCGGAAAGCAGGGGAAGATACAAAAAGTCTCGGCAGGCGCAGGTAAAAATAAGAGGAAAGGTCCCTCTAAGGCTAAGAAGACCTTGGAAAAGGCTCTTATGGATACCAGGTCAATAAAAGAGGCCTCAAAACCTCTTAGACGCAGTCCAAGGTTGCTACAGACTGCCGTAACCTAGCCTGTTAACACAACGAGTGTGTTGTCCTGTACTGTGTACTGTTATATGTTGTAACCTAGTTCAATGTATATTTGAGCCGGTCAAGAGTCTCTGGAAAAGGTCCTATGACAATGAACCCATGGTTTTGGACGGATAATCCGGTGGATATGCTTATGCTATCCATAAACTCCAGAATACCTAGCGAATTGTCATAGTCGAACCCTGAGTACGGACGGACGACCGATCGGGTATTGTATTGTTTTTATGTAAGGGCGCGTGACCTAATTAAGGGCACGCGGGAAAGTTGTTGACCCATTTTCGAATGGTCACGTGAGGCGCCGGTTTGATCATGCGCAGCGATTCAAGTTCGAGTATCCCGCCATATTGTCTTATTCCTGCGAAGGAAGAAGACGTGGCCGAGGGTGGTCTTGCTCTTGTTGGAGTCTGATAGCCCGTGACAGCCATATTCCGAGGTGTGCCCTCGTTAAAAGGCACCCGCCTTTCACTGGGTAAGCAGTACTCACTGCTTATCCGGTGGATTGGGATATTTTATCCCCGAACAGCCACTTCTGTCGATGGCAGAAGAGGCCGTCCGTCTTGGCGGCGGTGCCGGTGCCAGCACCCCGCCAGAGTATGGAAGTGGTTCTCCCAAGAGTCCCACTTATACATACGACGATCAGCAATACGATGCTGATTGTGATCAAATGGATCAACAAATGAATGTTGATCAGTACTTCTCTGGAGTAGACGATAGCGACGTAGAATCGTTCTACGACGCATCCGACAACTCCAGACAAGTTAGTCCTGAACGCCGAGGCGTTCAACAACAAATTGATGTAGGTGAGCCTTATGTAGCCCCTCCATCCGAAGGTTTGAGTGGAGAACCGGCAGGAGCCCAGTCTCTTGACAGGGCTCTGATGCCACCTCCCCCTCAACTGCCGCCCCGTCTTGGTGGGAGTACCTCATTCGGTGCTTTGGGACCTGCTTCTCCGGTTGACAGGCCAATGCACCTAGAGCTGCCCTTCCCAGACAGTCCCGAATGGCATGATGTAGCCGGTCCATATGACGGACGGATGTTAGCAATTTCCGAGGAAATGCTGATACCCACCTGTTATGGGACGCCCAGAGAGGTTGACGAGCGTGTTGTCAACGCAATCTGGGAATGTGCTCATCCGCAGTGGGCTAATACCTTTCCGGAGTCCTGGTTGATGGATTACCATCAGATGGCCAAAGGATTGGTAGTCCACTTATGGTTTCGTAAAGCCGTCTGGGACGCAGAAATGGCTTTCCGAAGGAATACCTCTTATAGGCCTTCCTATGTGTCTGACAAAACGGGTTACACCGGTGTCAAGGCAGATGAGGTCTCTAGATACATAGACAGAGACCAGATCCTACTGTTAAGCACAGCGGATGAGTATGAAGCAGCAGGTAACGCTGTTGTGGATTACTGTCCAGGGGTCCCTATTACGTCTCAAACCATTGAGGCAGAAGAGGCCCGTATTGGTGTGTCTCCACTAGACAGACTCGGGGTAATACAAGACCTCGTAGTACGTCTATTGGAGAGACAGTATGCACTGGCGCATCCGGAGTTAGTACCCGGACCCGCACCCGTGCAAGTAACAGCCAAGATGGCCGATCGGATGGACCGTCTCATGTCTCCTGCTGAAGCTCCCACCTTGGGAGGCGCAGCAGTAGTACCTGAGAAGGCCCTACCTGATGCAGATGTTTCCCTTAAAACTGCTCAGTCTACCCCTACGAAGACTGAGCAAGTAAAGGAGAAAGCAGCTGGTGGAAAGGGTAAAACAACCCCCACCAAAGGTAAGGGTAAAGGGAAGCGGTCAGGAACCGAACCCTCTACCAGCACGAGTGTGGACGACAGTACCCGAACCCGTCGGGTGTCTCCACGCTCGGCCAATAAGAAGGGCGCTAAGGCTTCGGATGTCTCCGGCAACGAGACGGACGCATCCGAGCCTGGCACTTCTACTAACGGCAGATCCCGCAGGAGGAATAAGAAGAAGGTTGACCAACGCAAACCTGAACCTATCGAGGTAGACGTTAAAGCTGATAATACAGAAGCTGAACCGGCTGTCCCAACCGTAAAAGTTGAGCTCGGTGTGCCAATCGTCAAGCTACACGACGTAATGGCCGATTTGAGTGGAGACGCTCAAGATGCTGCAGCCCAGGTCCTCGCGGGTCAACAACCCGTTGTGCAACCTGTGGATGTACCATCCGACCCGGAGGGAGAGGAGCCGGTTGACCCAGTTGTGGATGTCACTCCGACTGACGAGCAAGAGGCTGCTATCTGGGCTAACGCCAATAGCAACTTTGCCGACTTCATTCCTCTACACAGGGGACACCTGAAGGGGAGTAAATCCGTATGGAGACTGCCCCCTCGGATCACCTGTGAGAGGCAGGAAGATATGGAGGAGTGGCTTCGCAAGAAGCTCTCTGATAGAAAGCCGGCCAATATGTACTGGATCTATTGGGAATTCGTTAAGAATTCGCCCAATGGTCTGTACAATTATGACCAGAAGGGCAAGCTCAAGTTTGCTCTAGATGAGTACTACGGGGAGGATCGTAAGGATTGTCCCTTCCAACGTTGTACTCAAAGTGAGGGTGAGGTTGAATTCTTCATCGAGAAAGACGCGTTCCTTCGTCATCTCGTGGAGGTTCATATGCACCAGAGGCCGGAGTATGTCTGCGACTGAGAGGTTGGCAAGAAATGTGCTAAATGCACAGGATGTGTCACCCCCCGACGCGGAGACATGGTCCGGCACTATGTGACTTCGCATGGAGAGGGCCTGGAGGCAGCCATAGATCGGGTGATGAAAATTCACTCCGAACTCTATGGCAACCTTAGGGGCCTCAATGCAGAGAAGTTGGCTTCCCTCACACCGAGTACGAAGCAGTTTGCGCCTACGGTTCCTGGTACTAACCAGAAACTAAAGGCTCGGTTTGCCCAGACTCCCGGGTCCGGCAAACTAGAGTACGCTCAGGAGGAGTACGATCTGTTAAACGAATGGAGAAGCAACAAGGCCCGCCGTCGTGGTGGGGCTTATGTAACTCCATCCGGAGAACAGGTCCGAAGCCGCAGGGATTACCGCCAGGGACCCTCTGTAGCAGATAGGAAGAGACAGGCGTCTGAATCTCCAAGCCGAGCCAGGTCACCACTGGAGGCGCTGGAGAGACAGACAAATGGGGGAAGGAAGAAGCCACATCTTCCATCTCCTACTGGAACTCCTTCCCATTATGGGCGAGCACCAACTCCACGAGGTGCACAGAACCCGACATTCTTTGGTGTCAGTGGACCGAGTGGCCAGTCCGCCCGGAAACACGCGCCTTTGAATGTCAAAGACCCGAAGCAGTACCCTGCTATAGGCCCACCCGGACCAGAGATGCAAATCTTTGATCAGTACGGGAGGGTCAAGCAGGAACTGCCGACAGTAGGAGGTCAAGCTCCCCGACCTACAATGAGTGCTGTGGTGAGACAACGTCCACCCGCACCATTGTTGACGGCCAAAGACCTTAGAAGGGAATTGTCACGGTTGCCCCTGGTTCAGGGATTACCAACTCAAGGCCCTTCTTCGACCACTGCTAGTGCGGTTACTACTGCGGTTGCTTCTTCGCACACGCAGGTAGCTGTCACTGCGAGTGGGTCTGGAGCACAGCCGAAGCCTCAGGGTCAGGTACCCCCACCTGGTGCTGTGGTTCATCGGCCTAAGCTGATCCAGACAGTGGAGACCTTCTTCAAGAAGGAGGACAAATTGTCTTGCAATATCCAGAGCAAACAATTTGAGACGCTACAGCACCATCTGGAAAACCTCCACCTGGACATGTATCGTCGGACCGTGTCGAGCACTCTCCAGTGTATTGACGCGATCCAGAAGTCAGAGATCAACCGAATCTCGACTCAGATCAAAGCGGATGTTGCCAAAGATAAGCAGGAAGCTGCTAATCTGCGGCAGGAGGCCCTATCCGAGAAGGAAACAGCTTCTCAGATGCTCGACCTAGAACGAGCAACGAACATGAAGAACCAGCAAAAGTTCTTCAAGGTCTTCGGAGTTATCATGGATAACTGGGACGGTACACCTGAGCATGCTTTGAAGCTGTTCGAAGCACGCCAAAAGGTGAAACTTACACCTGCTGTCCCCGCATTGGCACCTACGGATGGAACTGGTATGAACCCCCCTGTTCAGCCACTGGCTCAACAACCGGGTCCAAACCAGCCACCCGAGGAGAACATGGAACAGTAAAAAACTGTTGCATGAAGATCGGACATAATTGTGTGTCCCGGGGTTCTATTACCCATGCATTGTTGGATAAGAAACCATTTTTTTATCCAACCCGTATTGATTCGGGTACCAAACTGTACCCTAATCCGGAAACTGAAAACAGAAGGAGAAAACAAACAAGTCACTCTGGAGGAGGAGTACGAATGCTGTAAACACCATAATTGTACTGTGTCACAATGTAATGACTGTGCCTATTATAAAATCATGGACAATTTACACTAATATGGACTTTTGAACTACAAACCGGATTTACTACTACACCACTACTATTTGTGAGCTAGCACTACAGGCATCAGGGTTTAGCTACGCCCATAGAGTCCATCAACAGTCTACAACTGGATCTACTATAACCTCCAGTTAGCTAGCACTACAGGCATCAGGGTTTAGCTACACCCACCAACAAGTTTTACTATAGCACTTCAGGCATCAGGGTTCAGCTCGCCCATACCAAGCCATCAGCAGCATCCGACTCCTGTTACATCCTCCAATCATGAAAACAAGTAACTTTGTTGATATTATTATATTGTATGTAAAATTGTATTTATAACTATATAATATCTTTTATAAAGATATATTATTATATAAGGGTACCTATAAATATACTGGATCTGCGAATCCTAAAAGTTATTTAAGGTAATCCTAGACCTATAACTGTCTATATAGGTCATTCCTGGTCTCAATATATTAAGAGACTATAATTCTTCTGTAACTTGTAAATATAAAACACTAAGGTATAAACTGAGCTGCGTCTCAAAAGTATAAATATTTTTCTATAAAATAAGAGAAGGTCCAACGGATTTCTCTAAACTTAGTATTGTATTACTCAGGTTAATACCTAATTGTGTTCATATAGTATCAGATTAATTGTCCATATCTGATCATTAATATTTAATTCACTCTGTAAAGTAGACAGAGCTGTTAATTTAAAAAGTCGAAAATTTTTTTTTCCGGGTTCAATAACCATAATACGATCATTGTTAACAACCACCGGTCCTTTTCAGGACCCTACTGTTGTCAAAACGTTACTATAAATCTGTGATAATTGTATATTTATCATTTATGGTTGTTATAAGCTAGTGATGGAAATAACATGAACGACACTCGATGCTATTATTGTATAATTTTTCAGAAATAGGATAGTCTTATACTATAGCCTATTTCACATCGAGCAAGTGTAATTAATACCCCTTTTTAGTATTGTAAACAATCACTTACTAGGTTATTAATACACTGCGGTTTAATTACCCCCAAGTTATTGTCTAAGGGGGGCAGTGTAGGGGTATGGTATTTTACACTTTAACGTTCATGCACCCGTGAGACTCAGACCTAGGTCCTTCGGGTGTGGTGGGGGAATCCGGATGGCAGGTGGCAGCACCTGCCTCTGGGTTCGTATCCACTACACCAGGGGGCCTACCACTCGTCCGCCACACGTCACGTGGCCGGTCTGAGTTTCGCGGGCTTTTCCCCTATATAAGGCTGGTCCTAGCCCTAGGTTCCTCAGTAGTGGTTTACCCACTGCTCAACCAGGTTGTTACCCGAAAGGGTAACCGAATGCACTAGCAGCATGTAGTCCTCTGAGGCTGTGATCGTATGTAACGCAAGCTCTGAAATAAAAGCTCGGTTGCCTACCCGGAAACTTTTCTCTCTCTTCGTTATGATTTAATCTAACTTAACGAGACGAACCACTACAATAGTATATTAAGCTGATTGGCATGACCCTTTCCTTTTAACTTTTCCCTTTTGGGCTTTATTATCATTTCTCTCATCTGGGTGAACAATACAAATCACTTCAAAAGAGTATAACCACATTAATTAGATTTGAATACTGTTTACAAGACAAGGTATTTCCCTTAGCTCCTAAGCATATATAATGCAGATAAAGGTGGGGCTTATTATCTAACCCTGGGGTAGAATGTCCTTAATGTGGCTGACCAGGGTTAGTCATTAAAGTTTTTACATCTCAACCAGCATATTCCTAATTGCCTTTCAGAATTCTTTAAAGAAAGGACAGGTGCAACTGGCAAATCCTCTACAGCTGCAGCTGATGCATAGGTATTTTTTTTTATTAATATTGCGTGGTGAAGCCAGTGCCTATCAAAGCAAATAGAGACTCATGGGGCAATTTTATTCAACTTGAGGTATTGAACTCCTGAAAAGTGTATTTATGCTGACAGGACTGCAATTATGCATTCATAAGGAACTACCATACAAAAGAACATACTTACAGCAGTCATCACTGCATAGGTGTGGCATGCATTTATACTGGTCCCTAGGGTTTGTTCTAATGAATTGGATCTATTACTCTAAATCTGTTTTAGAGTAATAGATGTTTAAAGCCATTTCAACAGCAAAGGACCCATGGTGAGAACTACATTACACAATTTCACAGAGAAATGTGTCGATGCCTGCACATAGGTGCACCACACACATCTTTGGGGATAGGAAAGAGGAGATGTAGGACCTTTTAGATGGGCTAGGGATGCCCACACACAATTAGGAAAGGATTATCTGGTATAGGCATAAATAGCTTTATAAGAGAATTCTTCTTTTCTTTGTGCACATGAAATTACCTTGACATATGCCATACCATAGTGGCCATATAAGCACCTGGGTGCTCGTTGATTTCAATCCTACTGTAACCGCCTGTCTCACTTACAGCAGACATGTGCTTATTTGTGATACAGATTTTAGTGATTAACATTAATTTAAATATCCCTATACCCCTGGCGCTTATTCAAGGGTGGTGCTTTTCTGAGAGCCCAGCACCTAAATGAGCCATTACAGTAGCTTACGAACTTCATTATCAGTTGGAACCGCAAAATGATGAATCACTAGCCCAGGTGTACTAACCCTCTGAAGATTGCATTCCACAATCTTCAGGATTAAAGAACTCTGTCTAGAAAAGAAACAACATAGTTTTTGTGTCTTGAAATGGGCATTTAGGCATAAGAAGTTTTACTAGCCTCAGGAATTACTAGAGTAGTCTAATTTGGAAGCATATGCAAGGATCTCTATAAAAGAACACAGTATCAAAGGAATCCTACCGTCTATATACTACCACTACCAAGGCTTATGGATAATTTACTCCTACTATGTAGCCGCAGTATGTCATCCTGAAGGGATCAACAAAGTATCAGCACAGGTAACACTGGGGAAAGGGAGTCATTTCTCACAGAACAGTATAGAGACATCAGCACTGTCTAAAGATTAGCAAACTATAATAGACATAGGTATGGGAATACCTTAGATAATTCACCATCAAAATGGGACACGTAATGTTTGGATTACAGACATTTTCATAATTATTGTGTTACACCAAGCCTTGTAGTATAGTGAAAGGGTTTTGCCAAGGCTTAATTACATAATCAATATATATTGGGCATTGGTGATTCAATACTATTGTAGTGGTCAGCGGAAAATGTCATGGAGAAACCAGGGACTCGAACCCCGGACCCTCCAACTTCAAAGCAGAAGCTCTAATCCTAAGCTACTTCCCCTGGTCTAACACTCTCTACCTTCCGACTATACCTGGATCGGTATAATACACACACAAGGGGGCAGTGATTACTTGGTACTGAGCTCTCTAGAGATCTGCCCACTCGGTATCTCTACCAAGTACGGAGAATTACTGCCCCAACACTCCTCCCCATCAGCTCCAACCACCATCCACTAGCACCCGGCATTCCCCCTCAATCAAGTTATCTGGGAGTTGAGGCTTTATTAAGCAGTGTTGGGGCACTCCTGACTTCCCAGTGGATGTACTGGTACAAGTACCGGATTGGTCAAAGTGTCATCTGTCTCATATCGGCCCAGTTCTCAAGTCCTCATTACATGATTGCGTTCAGATACTGGGTTCCCGTACCTTCAATCCGTGATTGCGTTAGGATGCTCAGTTTCTCCATTAATGTAGTGCTTAACGGAAAATGTCATGGAGAAACCGGGACTCGAACACCAAAACCTCCAACTTCGAAGTGGAAGCTCTACCCCTGAGCTACTTCCCCTGGTCTGACATTCTCTACCTTCCAACTACCCCTGGATCTGTATGATTCACACACTAGGGGGTATTTCCAGCAAGTACGGGGAATTACTGCCCCTAGACTATTGGTAAATTTCAGTAGCACAAACATTCCCCTTACATGGCTAAATAGTGAGTATTGCCTTGACATAGTTATGTAGCATAATGATTTATCATCGAATGACAGCAGGGGCGTTTGTTTTCTATTATTTTAGAGGTAAAGTATATGTGACAGGATCTGCGAAAAGGGATGTTATTGCAAAAGGAATAAGGCCCTTTTCCCAGTGCAGGTCACATATCAAGATCATTGAATAGTGATAAGAATATATCCCTTTCTCCCTCTATAATCTCTTAACCCTTTGAGGGCAGAGTAAAAATCGTTGTCCTGACCATGGGGACGGCCCCTGAAAAAAGTATAGTTCCTAGAGGACGACCCTATTTTCAATTCCTATACAAATCCTATATAATGGGTTTTTTGGGCCCACCATGGTGTCGGCTATAGTCGATGCTAGGCCTACCATGTTGTCGACTATAGTCCATGCTAGCCCTCAATGGGTTAAAGGAAATAGCTATCAAAAGAAAATTCAAAGAATGGCATATACATTTTTGCATTTCCTTGGGACACCTCTATAATTTAGTCTAGACAAATGGTCAGCTAAGATATTATCCTCTGACCTAATATATGTAGAATATATATCGTTATCTCACGATTCTGGCCTCTACAGTGCCTTTTTGGTCATAACCCCGTTCCGTTATCGGGGTATAACCGCATTCTCAGAGTCCATTTTTTTTTCTAAGACCATCTTGGTTAGAACCTGAGCAGGTTAATAAATTGGAGAAGGATATGAAGCCACCCTCGCCATAGTTTTCCAGTTAAAACCGTTAAGGTTCAACGGGGAATCGATCCCCGGCCGCTGGGGCAGGAGGCGAGCTCGCTGTCCACTATACCAAGCCGACCGGTGATACAAAGCAATCTACATCAAGGATTTGAAAAAGTTTTCCGACATACCTGAAGTTTGCAGACCTCGTTAGCATAGAATCCAATGGTGCCGGGTGGAGTTATTAACAGGAAAACATCCTTAGATATGCTATATGGACATGCCATGCCTAACTTCTCCATTTTCTTCGAAATAAATAAGAATCCAATGATTTTCATATCGATACGTGTCGGCACCCGCCCCGTTCCGCCATTCCTTGTTCGATGCGTCTCTGACCTAGTTCTTACATCCGGGCACCTACCCGCTTCGTCAACAAGACGAAATGGCCGTGTACCGGGCCGTGTGCGTTGGATCGCTATGGAAAATCAATGGATTCTTATTTATTTTGAAGAAAATGGATACAAAATGTAGGCGAACACCAACTAGAGATCGTATATTTGGCATTGCTAGAAGAACAGGGCTTGACACGCTTGGATTATACCCGAAAAGATGTTGGAAAGACGAGGGTATGACGGAGGGAGTAAAAACAATGGCTACGCTGGCTTGGCAAACCGAGCAGATCGCATGCAGTTACAAAATGTCTTCTCATGGACTAATTCTGGGGTTATAAGGTAAGAAATTGATACATAATGTATGAATAGGTGCGATAAACACATTAATGCATTGATATTCTAGGACTCGGTGATGTTAGCTTGAAATATTCACCCTCCCGCTCCGCGGTCGGGTGAATATTTCAAGCAAACGTCACCTCGTCCTAGAATATCAATACATTAATAGCTTAATATTATGGATAAAACATAACCAAAAGATCTCTCGTAACCAAGCCATGCACAATTTATTCTTGGATCTACCTGTATTTAACATGGCCAAGACTTGCATGTTATCGGTGATACAGTGAACTCTCGTATTACTAAACCCCTTCAACCAGTGTTTCAGACCCACCATAACAGGATAAAGTTCATAGACATTAATATTCCTGTGGTAAATCTTGAGATTGTTCAACTTAGGCACAGGAGTAAAATGACCACAATTATCTAGCATAGGGTCTGTATCATTCTAAGTACCATAGAGGTAATCCTTACCGAACCAAGCCCCAAAGCCTTGTATAGAAGAATCCGAATACATCGGGGTACATTCATTATCATTTAAAATGATATTTCTACAATTAAAAATTCCAAAAAAATGCTTCCATTACATCGAGTCCTTCTGGGTTTCCTAGTCTAGTCTAATGACACCTCTAGTTTTAGCCCTGGCACAGAGATCAAACAATCTTCTGCTGAAAGTCCTACCACCACATACTACTTGTGAACAGAAAGACATTAAACCACCAATTTTTTGGAGAGTCTTCTTAGATACAAACTTCTTTCCTAAGCATTCATTTAGTGCCAGACTCATTTTATCTAATTTCTTTTGGGGTAGAGACAACTCCATACTAGTGGAATCAATGGTTATACCTAGGAATACACATATCTGGCTAGGTTCAGTTACCTTTTCCATCGAGACAATGAAACCAATGTACTCCATACATTCAATAAGGATATTCCTCTTACGTAAACACTCCTCCTCAGTTTTAGCAATGACAATAAAATCGTCCAAATAATTAAATATCCTATCAACACCATAGAACTTAGCTACCACAGTTAAAAAATCAGATATTCTATTGAAGATATATGGGGCACATTTCAGACCAAAGGTTAAGCGGTTGCTCTCAAAAATTCTTCTCCATTACCAAAATCCCATCTGAAACCCTGGTAACCTATATGTGGACCATACACATTGATAGTTCTGTAGGCAGATTTTAAATCAACCATGCTCATATAGTCATTATTATCCAACTGACATATTACCGTATTTATAGAGTTATAAGAGAAACTTTTTGATGTAGTTCCCATACAATTGTTTATAGAGATATCTACTGGCATGCTACAATCCGTGATAGGTCTTGATTTACCATTAGACTTTTCTACACCACCTAGAGAGTGAATACACTTAGGTTTATAGGCTGTCTTTGTGACCAAGCCCTGGGACAACTCGTCCTTGATAATATCACACATTTCGCTATAAAATCTACCTTCTACAATAGACTTATAATTTTTACAGTCATATGCTGTATCACAACATGGGTCAACTATTTTGAACCCCTCAGTAAAACCACACCATAGAAAATCTGAATCTATCTGGTTAATACTAATAATATCTGACTGTCTCAGAAAACTAGCTAGTCTGCAAGGTAAAATTTGAGCTTTTCGACCATAAATAAAATGCTCACACCTGCAAATACCATTGACACAACTATCATAAACCCTGATGATGGGTCTATTAACACACTCCACTGTGAACAGTGGTTCAACCTCACACTGTACTGGGTCACTATGGGTTATAAAAAGATTCTTGTCATCCACACAAGACTCATTAACATCATTTTTATTATTTTCACCCAAAATGATAGGAACGGGGCTCAGGAGGATCTACCGCATGTACTAAATTAAAATCAGGCACCAATACATCAGACTCTAACATAATCCTAATCCCTCTTATTCTTCTGGCATTTATCCTTGCCATGGTTATACATGCCACACACATCACAGGCATGTCGATATCTACATGGGTCCTCCTTACATCCCTCTGCCCTGGTAAATGCATAGAAAGTACGATTGGATTGTTTGGATTTGAAATTTTTAGGTTTGACTACACCGGCCTTCTGGGCCTGAAACGTCCCATCATAGGATAAATGCCTAAGAATATCTTCACTCCTTACATCACTGAATGACTCTACACCATCAGAATTTACCCTGTTTTTAACAGATGAATCATAAGCCACTAGGGCCTTGAGAGTATATATCTTGATAGAGGATTTTTCCACCAACACCTCTATGTGCTTTTCTACAGCGAACACATCCTCCCCCTCTTCTATCAATTGTTTCATCATTCGTAATAGTAATTTCTCAATGCTATTGAGTTTCTCTCCCTTTTTAAGAAAATTCTTTTGATCAAACATACCTCTACATCTATGTGCATGTCGACGACCATTTCTAGAGGAGATTGAACCTGTAGATGTTCAGGAATTCGATGAAATAATACGGTAAGACGAAGACCGGCTTGTGGATCCAAGATGGCGCCGCGTTTTCCTGTCGCTATGGAGCCCGCCATAATCAGGTGACTGTTGTTGGCCACGTTGCTTGGTTACTGCTTTGCTAGAAAAATGTTTACAAACATCTCCATGTGCACGATCCATCCTAGACTTGCCACCCGCTGCTGTAGTAGTTGTACGATTTAGCGCTTGCCCCTCCAATAGGAACTTGAGATCAGCCAACTGCTGTTCCATACGAGCAGTACGATCCTCCAACTCTCCAATCATCTGGTCAATGGCTGAATCCAATGTAACCCCTGTACCACCCCCATTGGATCTCACACCGCTCAAATTCCTCGAATTGGCTATATTTCTAGGTTTTTGGGAGATTTCTTAGTCTTAGACCTTGGTGCGCCCCGAGAAACTCCTTTCCTACCCATAATGTCAGGGTATATACCGTATTAACTCGGCTGAACTGAAAAAACAGTTTAAAATTTCCAGCACCACCCAGCGTGGTGTATGCTGTCCGAGTATACGAAGCCAATTGACCGTTAGTTCAACTGCTGGAGTTTATATACTGGAGGAAATGTTATGTGTGACGTCATAGAAAACCATGCGCCCAGGGTAAAGTAGTACCAACGTATCACTCATTAATTAATTATATATATATATATATATATATATATATATATATATATATATATACCTGGGAGTATATAGTCCCATATCCCTTTCTCCCTCTATAATCTCTTAAAGGAAATAGCTATCAAAAGAAAATTCAAAGAATGGCATATACAATCTTTACTTATTCTTTAAAAGAATAAACACTACGTTGTTTCAATGGATGGGAGGTATTTTCTTTGTATTTTCTCCCTGAAAGTTGTGGATACCCCTATGATGTCATAATGTCAGGAATCCCTCAACTCATTGGGTTTAGGAGACCATGGGACAGATGCCATAATATTCTTCACAATTTCGTTTTCACCTTCAAAGATTACAGAGAAAAAGATTGTCACATTATTATCTGAAACAGGTACCTATTCAGCTTCCGCCATCCTACTCGAGAAATGAATGCTACTTTGCATGTGTTCAACCTTAAATTTAGGGAAGGGTCACATGACCATATCTGTATATCCATGAAAAGATTTTGGAAAGTTTTTATAAAGAACGAAAATACAGAAAATGTGGAGAATATACGAATTATGAGTTGAATCTTTTTAATTGAATCCACCTTCATTATAACACATCCCATAATTTGAATCAACAATGCGATGTCAACATGATTTATCAGCAAACAGAAAACAAACAAAAAAAACACTTCTATAAAATCTCTATCAACTTAACCCCACATCTTCAAGTGGCCCAACTTGACCCTGAACAACAGGTTTTTGGTGAAAGAAAATGCCAAAATAAAATCTTTTGTCTAAAGGAAAATGAAAAAATTGCATGAAGATTACTTCGTCTTTGTACTCAAAAGACTTTGTTGTGATGCCTTTTAAAGAGTTGTTTAAATTCAACTTGGAAAGAAACCCTATTTCTCTTTTTAAATTCTTTTCAGTGTATTTCAATATATTTTGAAGAAAATGAACATGAAAAGAATATAGAAAGAAAATCTGTTTCATTCTTTGGATTTTCATTAGAATACTAAAATCTTTATTAGATTCTCAGAGAATGAATTCTACATTGCTGATACGTACAATTTGATAAACAGACCTGGGGAACACCCTATGATGTCATAATATCAGAAGGGGATCCCTTCAATCATTGGCTCTCAGGGATCATGTGACAAAAATTAGATATTCATGTAATGATATTCTTTGTATTTTCTTTTTCAAATGAGAAAGGCTATATCTCTCTTTGTAATTTCGTTTTTCAACTTTAAAGATTATAGAGGTAAAACTTGCTTAACGATTTCAAAAAGATTATCCAAAGACCAACCATCCATAGGGGAGGGTCACATGACCCTATCTGCAAATCCATTAAAAAGATTTTGGAAAGATTTTATAAAGAACGAAAAAATAAAGAAAATGTCAGGGGCGTAGGAAAAGGGGGGGCCATGGGGGCCTGAGCCCCCCAATTATTGAAGAGGTTCCCTATATAAGCCTATATAAAAATATAGCAGGCCCCCCCAACCAAGACCCCTGGACCCCCCCAATAAGAATTTGCTTCCTATGCCCCTGAATATGAAGAAGATCTTACACATGACTTGAGTCTTGCTAAAACAAAACACTACCAAATTCATTGTTGTGAATTCTTTTATGTTTATAGCCTCTGTAATGTCATATTTTTTTATCATCTGAAGAAAAATATATCTAAAAAAGTATGTGAATGTTTCTTAATTCCTTATCCCCACCTCAAGAGGTGGCCCTAACTTGACCCTGAGCAACAGGTGTTGGACAAAAGAAAATACCAAAATATTTTCTTTTCACTAAAAGAAAATGAAAATATTTTGTAAAGATTACAAAGAGTAATACTTCAGATCATTCTTCAAACTATTTCATTTGGACCATTTCACACGCTTTTGTAAAGAATGAAAATTTGAAAAGAAAATAGAAAGAGAAATGGTTTTGAAAACGATTTTTAAAAGATTAGACTTCGTATATTCTTTTTAAAAAGAGAAAACCCACCCAGGACTATCTGTAGATCTTAGCTGTGTTGGCAGTACCAGGTCCTAGGTATTGAAGTGCATGTATTCTGCAGAACCCAGCACCAGCAGGGCCCTAACCTAATTGTGGATAGCTGCTGGAGATCAGTCAGGCTTTGGGCAATAATGTTTTCCAAGTACCTCAAGGTCAATATGGTTTTATGGATGACTCCCATATGTGATATTTTTCAGGTTAAATGAGATATATAATTATGTAGGCGGTGTTATTGAAATCATCAGCTAGACTACCCCTTCAATATCCAGGCTCATCCATGGCCATGTGTTTGAATGGCTTTCTATAGCCAACCATAACCATTTTAAGCACAGTACTATATTCTACCAAATCTCATAATGGCACTGGCACACTAAAATTTAGAATCATTGTGAGTCTTGGTACAAATACTATAGACCCAAAGGATGTTGCACATTTCACAATCTTTCACCATCACATGAACAGAGGTCAGGTTCTAATTTGATGATGTTAATAAATAAGAAAAGGGATCAGATCTGTGCTCTTGTGAATGCATTTTATTTTTGAAACTCTCTTTATCCGAAAGGTCACCTTTCTTCTTGCATTGATGTCATTGAGCTGCATAAAAAATGAAGCAGTTGGGACTACACTGCAAAAAAGGTGTTTAAAGTGTGACCAGGCAAGCAATAACACCCCTCTGCAGGGAAATTCATTATCAAAATTCATCTTAAGATCTTTAAAATGAGACATCATTGGGTTAAACATTCCTAGTAGTTATGTCAGAACCCCTCCTTGAACATAGCTCGTTATTCATATCTGAAATCGACATTTAAGCTCTAAATATATTATAAACCATAATAATGTCTAAAAACACAATAAATCAGCCTTTTTCATTAAAAATACATATTAGTACGGTGATTTTATCATAGATTTTGATCTAGAGGGAATTTTCCATTTCTGTTTTCAGTTTTGGGTTTTTGGTGAGAATCCCCAAAAATTGGCATAAAAATCTGCAAATTTTGATTATTGGAACAGTTGTCATGGCAACCAGGAACCGGCATATACGTTGATTTCTCATGAAACATGTTCATTTTACCATCCAAATATGGGCCATTTCTAATGAAAATGGTGCATTTTAAATGAAACCATTGAATTCTGCTTCAAAAATTAGCTTAATGTATTTTTATAATGGTTGTAGAGTAATTTGGCCCTCCAATGCCCCCTGGTGGCCAAATGGGGAATTAAAAATCCCCCGCGGAGGGGTGTTCTCCCTTGATGGGTCACAAGTGTAGGGGCCAGCTCTGGCTGTGAGTCCATGGCGGTATGCTATCTGTCCCCGTTCCCCGGTTGCACCAGCCCCCAGGGGCTGGTCAGCCAGTGAACACTGCCCCCTTGTGTCATACCGATCCACATGTAGGTGGAAGGTAGAGAACGTCAGGTCTGGGGAAGTAGCTCAGAGGAAGAGCTTCCGCTTCGAAGTTGGAGGGTCCCGGGTTCGAGTCCCGGTTTCTCCAAGACGTTTTCCGCCGACCTCTACAAAAGATACACACCATATTTTCTCAACACCAATATTTAAACATCTAAACACTTGAAGTGTTTAGGTGTTTAGCTTTTAAACACTTATTCTCAAACACCTAAACACTGAAGTGTTTAAGTGTTTAGCATTTAAACACTTGGTTAAACACTTCCTAGTTAAACGCGTTTAAAATTAAACGTGTTTAACACTTAAGAAGTGTTGAGAAAAGTGGGACAAATAAGTGTTTAACCAAGTGTTTAACTTCTAAACACTGGTGTTTAATCCCTAAACACTGTTTTTACAGTGTATTTAGTTGTCCCTAGGTCAATTGGGGAGTATTTATACTACGACCCCCTTATGCACTGTTTGAATTGGACAAGAACAATGTTAACTCAACTACCTTCTAGATTATTTCCTATTCGTAAGAAGAGGTAGCTTTGTGGCTGGGCTAGCATGCCAATGGTGCAGCTTAAAAATAACAGGTGATGTAAATGGTATTGGTGTCAAATGATAATCCATCATATTGACTACAACAGGGACAGCAAGCTGAATCTAGGCTGATGGTGACTGTATATAGCGACAAAGGGCTGATAATATAAAGCAGGGAATACAAGGCAAATGAGCAAGAGCAATGGGCCACTGTATTAGAAGGTAGATGCCTTACAGGGTGGGCAATGTGAAGAGAAGAGGATATTATAATTGTGACGTATGGTGTCTGCAATATAGAATCAGGTATTGGAATTATCATGTTGCAGAATCAAAGATTTGTCTACCAATAGGAACTTATGCTATGACATAAACAACTAAGGCCAGGATGGATAGGTCTCGATCTTCACAATTATCTTCACACACCAGTAGTTTATCAAGGGCAGTCAGGAATTCCCCAAAAGTTAAATTTTTAAATTCAGTGACAACTTCTGCTTACTCAACCAAACAGTGCCCATTCCCTACAGACTGAGGCTGCAGGAAGGCTTTCATATAATTGTACTCTGTGGTGGAAGGTGGGCTAGGTGCTGAATACACTCAGGATGAAGTCTACCCTCTAAAGACTGTAATTCAGCCTCTGGGGCACGTTGCTCAGTGAGACAGGTTTCTCCCAGAGAGGGTTTCTACCATTCTAAGCACTGCCTGAGTCTGCAGTCTTCACAGTCAGAGTGAGTGCACTACCTCAGTAAATACTACTGTGGGTAAATTATGAGTGGCTATATAACTGATATTACCTGGAGGGCTTTTCAAAACAATAGCTATAAATGTCATTTTGAAATGCCCTGCTGGAGCGCTTTTCACAATGAAGCTACTTAGCAGGGGTGGGAAATGTACTCTGTTTCTTATTGTCTACTCTGTCAGCAAGGGATAAGTAGTTTATTTAGAGGCTCATTGCAGCTTAAGTCTATCTGTGATCAAAAGGGGGAAAACCTGCATCCAGGGGGAAAAAGGCTTCTTAATGTTTAAGTGACAGCCTTTAAAATGAGATATCTTAAGCTAAGATATTCCAGGTAGTTCTTTTGTAATTGCTTGTCAAACCTAGGTTGTTGTGTGCAACTGGAAAATGCAAATAGGCTCTAAATGTATTGTATCCTAGCTTAAATACTGATAGGCCCTATACAAAAAAATACAGTTTTGTACAAAAATAAACAAAGAAATGTGATGTTTTTATCATAAAATTGGTTCTACATGGATTTTTTAGGTCTATTTTCGGTTCTGGGATCCTTATTTAAATATCCAACACATTGGTGACTAAAATTCCCATTTAGAATAATGGAGCGGTTTCCATGGTAACCAGAAATTGTGATATATGCCAATTTTCTATGTAACCAAGGCAATGGATGTTCCTTTTACATTCCATAAATAAAACATTTTTAGTAGAGCATACCACTGGACTCCCCATTAAAAATTGATCTAAGCCATCTTTTGGTATATTTTTTTGACGTATGGGCCGGGAGCGCAGAGACCGTAGCAACTACATTATGTTTTCGGTTTGTCAGTGAAGTGACGGTCACCTTGTGACGCAGTTTGTGACGTCATACGTTGGCCGTGATGTCACACGTCCGCTGCAGAGTGGCAACTCCTATCCGTGGCCCTTGCCACATTTTTCTTGTTAGTGTTCTACTCATACACTGCCCCCTGGTGGTCAAATGCAGAACTAAAAATCACCCCGGATGCATGTTTTCTCCAGATGGGTCACATCTTTCCATGCCCTCAGATGCATTTGGTTCATATAATGAGATGTAATGTATATATCATGATGTGAATGGTTTCTAATGAATGCTGAAGTCTCAGAGATCTTTTCAATGTGCATTAAGATGTTTTCGTGTGATACTTTGGCTAAGGTATGTATGTGCAATGATTGGCAGACAGTAAAAGAAATCCTGTCCTCAACTCAAATTTTCATTTTTGAAGCATAATCATAAAGTGATCTTTGATAATAATACCTCACATATGTAAATTGCTGAAATCATTGTCTTTTCAATTTTCTAATACTTTTGGAATTTTGAGCCTGTGGTAAATAGACAATTTACTATGGATTTATCTCTAATGTCATCAGATTTCAGTTAATTTCCGAACGATTAATCATTAGATGCCTTAAAAGTATGATCTTTATACCAATGGTCATTTACATAGAATAAATATACATTATGTATGCTACCCTACAACCTATGACATTTATGCAAGGCATACATTGTAAGTAATTCATGACTCTACAAAGTTGTGAAAAAAACATAGATTTATTAAGGGTTTCATTTCCGAACAGTTAATTAAAGGCACATACAGTTATCTAGTGAATGAAATTATTGTTATACAACTTTCCCTCAATTAAATCTACCTGAAAAATATTAGAGGGTAAAGTGAGACATTTGAATAACTATATTGCAGCCTTTTCATAAAGATTTTCATTTCCGAACATTCATTTCTGAACATTTAGTTATACCTTATGAAAATTATACTTTTTCTCATGTAAATGCCTCTGAAACGATTAATATATTATGCACAAAACAGTAGTGGTGCCAAATTAAAGCTTATGCATTGGCAAACCCAATGGTGATAAATGAGCTGTGCCTATCATTATTATTACTCTTCCTTTGGGTGTATGAAGTCAAGTACCACATTTCCTCTTGTATGACCCAATGTGTGATGCTCTGCCTTCAAAAAACACCCCCAAAAGATAGACTTAACATGAAGTCAAATCCTGGCACACCGTCGTGGATAATGGAGGGGTCCCTTTGCATTAGAACACTATATACTATAAAGATACTTGACTTAGACTAGAGGAGTCAAACATGTTATATAGTTTTGTGTAGCTAGCATGGGATTGTTTTCTGGTAGCTAGTGTGAATTAGTTACAGCTTCAGTTACAGCGGCCTGTGTCTATGAGTCTATCTGTAACTGCTCCTGGTAATTAGACTTGGTAGGACACAGGCATCAGGCAGTAGTTTACATTTACAGGAGGCTCTCTGCTTGACGTAGGTCATGTCTTAAATTGTACATAATGGAAGCAGTATTAGTGAGTGCAATGTGGGTGGACAACATACTGCAGGAAGCCCCATTGAAATTGTCTTAAACAAAGACAAATCATCTTAAACTATGACAAACTAAGCTGTTAAGTTAGCCAAATTATCATATCAGAGGGGTCAACTGACAGATGTAATGGGCATGAGTGTAATGGGCGTGAGCGTAATGGGCGTGAGTAAAATGCAGTGCAAGAATGTTGGCAGGCTGGATGCATTCCAAATGCATCCTATATGTATTTTTAGATTATTTCTATTGCCTAAATCAATGCTGGTTGAGGTTATATTACTGAGTGGCTGTCTGAAGCCTGGAAAAGTTGTTTTGCTCACACCCATTACGCTCACGCCCATTACATTCATATTATTTCCTTATGTAATGTCAATATCAATATTTCTTCCTTTTCTTCTTCATTGTGTTTCTATGGAACCTTTTGTCAAATATCCTAACTGAAAATTATGTAGTTCTGACAAATATTTCTGTGATTTAGAGAAGATTTCATTTTGCTCACGCCCATTACAATTTTGTGGTTTTGAATATTTGCAATAAAAACTGACCGCTTGACTTGAATGAACCTTTCCAAAGAGCCAAGATATAGGGCTATCAATAAAATTAAGTTTCATGATCTAGTTCTGACTTTTCAAAAATCACCCTCTACCATGGACAAGTGCCCACTTTCATGGAATGCCCCATATAAGTGATCAGAATCCTACCTAAAAACAAAAGTTTTAAAATGTATGATATAAAGTACAATTTTCTCTTTTTCTGAACAATGGTCAAGAAGGTGAGCATTAAATTTGTAGGGTCAGAATGAATCTCTCTTTTGCTCAACACATCTAAAGTATACGATTTGTTAAGATTGCACAGGAGGATATAATTTTACACCTGAATGCAGGGGTAAAGGAGCCATGCTGAGCCAATCAGGTCTAGAGGCCTCCATAGAGCCAGCTGTTATTGAACTGTTTCTTTGATTTATGAGTTATGATGGTAAGGATCCTTTAAACCAAGAAGGAATCTCCTCCAGTAACGAATTATGCCTGCATTAGGCATAACATTAAGTTTCAACATGGGAAAGACTATTGCAGTACTGCAGATATCTGAAAGGACTGTTTTCCCCAATTACTTGTGCCAGACCACTCCACTAATTACCTCTTAGTCTGATTAGTAATTATCTCTCTATGGATTGCCAGAGTGTTAGTGTGGTCCAACAGTTTCTTTAATTTGTGTGCACTGCAAGCATCTATAGATGTACAAGTCCACTATTTGTACCATGTGCAATCATGCGTTTAACACTCAATTGTCTTTTTAATCCCATGTATGTGCAACAGGTACAAAGAAGAATGTGGTACCTAGTGATATCACATAAAGGGTGTTCCTGTAGCACCAAGAAAATTGGTTCCCGAACCTGATCCGATGTACGTACATCGGCTGAATGCAAATCCAATGCCATCAGAAGCCATGATTTTTTGGAGTTGCTTGCCGCGTAGCGGCCGGGAGCGCAGCGACCGTAGCAACTTCATTATGTTTTCGGTTTGTCAGTGACGTCACGGTCACCTTGTGACCCAATTTGTGACGTCATAAGTGGGCGGTGATGTCACATGTTGGCCGCAGAGTGGCAAGTTGTGCAGGAGGGATAGGAGTGGCAACCCCTATCCATGGTCCTTCCCACATTTTTCTTGTTGGCAGTGGAGTAAAGCTCACTCTGTGTCCTGGTGGCATTAGGGCAGCTTCAGGAGTGAATCTGATGTTCTCCGGGCTTATATGTATACTGTTTAGTCAGGGCCATGGCAACAATCAATCCAGTGAAATAAAACTTTTTAAAATTCCATTGGAAGATATTCTGAATATGTTGGAAAGGCATTAAGATTCTCCCTGATGGGATTTGGAAAAATCAGAAGCTGGTGCAAACCTGTTCTAACAATTGTGAGGCCCCATATGTGTCAAATGAATCGGTGATTGACCCCACTGCTCTCAATATTATGTCTTGATGGCTCCTGATGTCCAAATCATGAGTAAATGTGGCCCAACGGGGGAGAACATGCCTCCGGGGGGGATTTTTAGTACTGGTTTTGGCCACCAGGGGGTAGTATATGGGTAAAACACTGACAAATATGCTAAAAATAGTTTTAGACCAATTTTTTATAAGGAATCCAGTGGTATGCTAAAAATCATTCCATTTCCACTGAAAATGTTCCATTTTTGGAACGTTGGTTGCCATGGAAACATAGGAAATTGGTACATAAGGCTATTCCAATTAAGAATTTTTGCCCAAATTTATTTTTGAAAATCCCTCAGGAACTCAGAATCGAAAACAGAGCTAAAAAATTCCCTCTAGAACCAATTTTATGACAAAAACATCACATTCCTTTGGTTATTTTTTCACAAAACTGTATTTTTTGCATTATTAGTGTTTATGTTAGGATATAATGCATTTAGAGCTTATTTCCCATTTTCAGTTGTACACACCAACCTATGTTTGGCAAGCAATTACAGCAAAACTACTGGGGATATTTTAGCTCAAGATATCTCATTTTAAAGCCCATGACGTAACCCTTAAAAAGCCATTTCCCCCCAGGAGTCATGTTTTCCCTCACCTGGCCACAAATAGGTTCAGGAGAAACAATTGCTTAGTAGGGATCCTTGCATATTTGTAGATGTACTACAGGTAAAACCTTGAACAAAATGAACCATCAATGACAATAAGTGATAATAAGTACAGTCTTAACAATCGACTCAATCATGGGTGTTGTCAGAGATGGAGAGTTATCTGCACAAACAAGAGTGACAGCATAGAACTGTGACAGCATATCTGTATGACCGGACATCAAATCAATAGAATATTTTATTTAATATGCATTCATGGCATGGTATGGGTACAATGTGTATAAATCCATAGTTATGGAAAGATATGTCGACTAAGATTTTTTTCCTTTTTTGGTGATTGCATTTATTATATCGGATCAACTAAGGTAGGTATAGAACTCTATTAAGCTGGGCTACTTTTGCACTGTCACATCTATAGTTATTACCTTTGATGTTAGTAAAGCTAGGAACAAAAGAGCAGAGTACTGACAATGTTCATACCATGCCATGCTTTCTTCAGAGACCATCAATTAGAGCCATACATTGTCCATAGAACATTGTGATGCTACTTAAAAGCAGAGACTCCTACATTTATATAACATGAATGAAGCATGACAAAGCAAATCAGAGTCATGCAAGTGAGGCTACAACTGAGGTGGATTCGCAGTAGAACTGACAAAGAAGCCAGCTTGCGTGTATACAAGAAGATAGTGAGACCAGCTGTAGAGTATGGTGGCTTCTTGACCAATGTTGGTCCTGTCTGGGCAGTAAATAAACTTCAAACGTATCAAATTCATTGCCTCAGAGCATGTGAGCGTATATTTGACCTGAGATACATAGACATCAATGACCTCCACAACAGGAACGAAGTGCCCAAGTTAGCAGCAACCAGGAGATATTAGCTGCCACACCTCATGTACAAAAGATCAAAGTGTCCTGAGAACATCCTAGTACCGATGCGTGCATTGCGAGGCAATGCCTAAGTGACAATGAAATACCCCAGATCCAAAACTGATGCATATGATAGAAACCCATCCTTCCGTGGAATCCACCTCTGGAATGCACTGGGTGCTGGTGTGCAAAATCTAGAGACTATAGACGAATTCAGAGTTAAAATTAGATAAACACATAGCTTATCAGCTTATGTCTAACTTACTAAAGTGACGTGTCTGATGAACTGCGCATGTGCGGCTTATATGATACCAGAGTGTTTATCTTTATCTTGCACTTATTTTGCTATGTATTAATAAATGATGGCAGGATATTGAAAAGCGCCCCATCGATGTGAATTATTTACGCCAATACACAAACGAATACAAATAAAAATACAAAGGCCAATAAACCCATAATTGTCTGCCAGCACAACCAGTAGCTGCTTTAAGCCTGCAGAACGTGCACTACAATATGGAATTGCAGTTAGTCGATGGCCTAAGGATATCTGTTATGTTACATATTATGTAAAATGAAAAATCTTGATCCCCTGCATTTTAGGCCTACTTCTTGATACTAGTCCAGCTTTTATATACTATAGCTGTTCAATGGTGACTCTTATGCCAGATCGCTCTCAGGCAGTTTGTCTCAGACACACTGTAAGCACCTGGAAAATCCATAATGGTGAAACTCATTTCAAGCAAAATAGGCCTACAACTTGGTTGTAGAATCTATGGAGCCATATCTGACATTGGATTTTATTTCAACCAGAATGAAGAGGGCTATACATGCAAGGCGTGATATAAACTATGTGTGATAAATATGGGGATCAGATCAACTTAACTTTGCAGTAGCTATTTTCCCATCCCACACTGGCGTCACTATACCTGGTCACATGACCAGATGGTGGTGTTTTTATGCTGAATACTATAGTGTGGACTGAGTTAACACATGACCCTCCTACATGTTGACAGATAACACTGATAACAAGAGGATTATGGGCAGCGAATCATGGACACTGGGTAAGAGGAATATCATGCATGCTGGAGGCTACTGAAAGAAGAGGGTTCCTGAGTCCTTAATCTAAACTTACACAGTATATACTATTCTCACTGTTGCACTCCTGGCACTGGCAGCCTAAGACCCACAGTACCACCTCCAATAAAAGGGAAGTGGCCTTTCTTCCCTATTTTCATCTATTCTCCTCCTCTCTATATTTCTGTGCCTGTTTCAGTTTTTTCAATTGTTTCTCTTTCTAAGCCTGTATTTCCCCATTATTTCACCATTTCTTGCTTTCAAAGCTCTCTATACCTGTACTAGTTCTCCTTTCTTGGTAAAATAACATGACATGACACATCCTACCAATAGGTTGCCATTATTGGACAGTTCCTTCTACTCCCTCAATCCATGCTTGTTCAGAAAACACCCTCTTCCTACCTCTCATTATAATCTGCTCACCTCTGAAATGAGCATAAGTAGAACTGTATGGGTGTGGTGACAGCATGCATCTGATGGAAACTCAATACTATCAGTCCTCTAGAACAGCCATGGGCAAGCAAATTCAATGTACAAGAGCCTGATGGAACTATTTGATGAGATCTGACTAAAAGTTCCAGCTTTGAATCTTGAGAGGGACATAATCCCAGCCAAACATTGTTACTACGGGGTAATTCTTACTGAAGTTTAGCTTCCCTGCTTCAAAATAGGACTAACTTTAAGCCCTTAGGTGAGGTATAGTGCTTTAACTGAAGTAATGCACTACGCAGATTGATGCATGATTATGAATGCAGCCCTTGTAATAATAATAATTTGCTATTGTATTGAATGACAAGCAACTGTTACTCTGAGGCACCATCTGGCACTTATGGGGTTAAAGGCCTGTGAAAGTACAATACCTAGGCCCTTGAAGTTCCTATTATTAAAAGAGCTCCAGTCGATATTTACCCTCTGAGATTTTAACAAGAAGGCCACCTGTGAATTTCCCACCGCTACACACAAAACCGTGTTTTCAATAATTTCCATGTCAAAGTACCACAAACAAGTGATGAATCCCCAAGCAGGAGCAGCTAAAGGAAATGATGATCTTTATTCTCTTGCTGACACCTTTTTAGATGCATACCAAAGTCCTTGCAATGTCTATGGTCATGAAGTCATAGATAGGGCCTACTTTCCAGGGGATACTGATGACAACAATTTCAGAAGGATAGATGCATAGGACAAGGATATCGCATACAGCAAGATGGACATGCTTTTCTCTAATGAGGGGACAGGGATGAAAGGCACAAAAGGGAGGATGACTAAAAGGAGCATTTAGAATAGGGCCAAGTATGCTTGTGAGAACATGGCACTATATAAAATCATAAACATGCAAAATAGCCTCAGTTATTGCTGCATTTCCTTCATAATTTCAGCATTTCATTCGTTATTTCTAGTGAAGAGAAACAAAAGCAGTAGAGGAGGATAGGCAATGTATGCCTAGAATAATAGATAATTATTCCTTTTTTATTATGGTCTTGATAATGATATTCTCATCTCATCCACAACATTGTTGGCACGTCTGATAAGATATAATTGTGTTCTCTATATGCCATTAAAACTTTTGAATGGCTACTAAAAACCTGTCACTTCATTTCAGCCAGGGAGAATTTTTCATGGTCATCCACAGCTTAGTATTATGATTGGATTTTGTTTGTAGAAGAATGTGAGAATTCTCAGCATGGTGAAGTATTATGTTGATTCAAAGAAGATAATATATAGTTATAAACTGGACATTTCAAATAAAAAATAATGTCAATTTCGATTTTAGGGTTTGCTGAAATGATCAATTGACCAAGGATTGTAAATACTAATGCACTAACTAGTCCAGGAATTTAAGCGTTTTACCTGGAATAAAATAATGTAAAGCTGAAAATTGCAGGAATGGCCCGTCTACATATTAGGTTTGACCTCTCAAAAGTCCTCCCATGTGTGCTTCCATTAAAAACAGCAAAGTCCAATATGGCCACCAAAATAATCAAAACATCATTTCCCATGACAATATTGCTCCTTTAAACACCACCTAACCCCACTAAATTGGGTCCAGAGAATCCACTGGTGTGATTGGTTTGTTGCTAGGTCAAGTGGTTGCTTAGCAACAGCAGTTTTGCATAGCAACCAATGCTTAGAAGGGAATGTTATGCCGGAAAATGCCAGTCTGCAAGATTCTGAGGAAACCTAGACACTACCTATCCCCACTTAATTGGGTCCGAGAAATGCACTGGTGTGGTTGGTTTGTAGCTAGGTCAAGCAGCTGTGAAGCAAAAGCAGTTTTGCCTAGCAACCCATCCCTATATGGAAGCAAATGTCTAGAGCATAAACCCCAGGATGCCAGTTTATAGATTCTGATGACACCCAACCCTACTAAATCAAGTTCAGGAAATTATTGCTACTACTTGTTTGTTTCTAAAACATCTACTTGCCTAGTAACTTTGTTTTTATAGATATTCAAAGTTCCCAGCAACACATGATTAACTTGTACCTAGTTCAATTCAAACATACCTGCTACACAAAAGGGAAACTAGGAATTGCTATGAGCTGTTTGAGGGATTTAAGCATCACCTATCCCTCCTCCAGTTTACTAGTGAGATCAGTTGTTTGCTAGGTCAAACAGGTGCTCAGCAGCAGTAGGTTTGGATAGCAACCCCTGCCTACAAGCAGATGTCTGTAGCATAAGCCCCAAAATCCCAGTTTCCAAGATTTTGAGGACACCTACTCCTACTAAATCAAGTTATTCCATCTATTCATTTACGTAGCAACATAGTAGGTCCTTCTTCAATTTTGATTTTATCATCCCTGTATAAGATGGGAAGCATGGAATATTCTTGCGATTACTTTTAGGCCTTTTAAAATTCCTCTCTAGTATCAGGGTCATTATTTTCTTCTGTAGCTATAGTTCAGAACATGACACATGAATAGAGTTCTGCACAAATATGATTATGATACACTTGACAAGCCCTGCAACTTGAGATACATTGGGCAAATGGGCATCCATCTCTAATGTTCACGGATACAGATTAAAAATGAAGAAATACAGCAAAATACCATTACATCCTGTACATTATGCACCTTTGATTAGGTTTTGAGACATGCCAGAGCTAATTGGGTTACAATCAGCATTGTGTAATATGTTATCCATGATTTGGTGCAAGTGGTAAAAGGTATGATGCCTGTAGTTGAAGAGGGAGGACAACATTAACCTTTGATTCTGGTCTGTACCATGAAGCCACAAGCATCCTTTAGAGGTGTTTATCCTATAGAAAAATGCATGCTTTTTATAAGCTTTTATTCTAACTGCTAAACTAGGAAGAATGCTAAGTCCTTACATCTATAGAAGGCCCATCATCTTCCAAGTGATATCTTCCAAACAGTTATAATATTAGCATTTGTCCTACTTTAGACTCATAAGAAGTCTGTGCACTGTGATAGAGCACATGTGCAAAATATCTTTCAGAAGTTGTGCAGGATTATGATAACAGACCACATGTGAATTTCAAAGCAAAGTCTATACCTATCTCAGCAGTGCATACATATCCAATGATAGACAATAGTATGCAAAAGACAATACTAGCCCATTGGATGTACCAATCTTTAAAATAAGTGCTGTGGGTAAGGGAGGGTATAAAAATCACACTTTAGTATCTGAAAGGCACTTGCACAATTGTAATCACTGCTGCCAAGTGACTAGAGGTCTTAGAAACAGACTAATGATAATAATGGAGTCCCTGAAATTGATTTAGTGTCGCTGGTTATCTCTCCAAGGTTATCCTTTAATGTTGAGAAAAATCAAAATCTAACTATTACATAGGTTACTACTGTGTTGCTAGGCAAACATAATAACACATGATAGGTCTTACAAGAGGAACATTCATAATGATTTGAAAACAAACAAATGAAAAAGCTCAGAGCAACCACTAGGTTCCCTTTTATATCGGAGGTATGTTTCAAATTGAACCAGGTACAAGTTAAGCATGTGTTGCTGGGAACCTCATCAAAAAAGTAATATTGCTAGGCAACTAAATGCTTTAGAAACAAACAAGTAGTAGCAATTATTTCTTGAACTTGATTTAGTAGGGTTCGGTGTCCTCAGAATCTTGCAAACTGGCATTTAGTGGTTTATGCTCTAGACGTTTGCTTCCAAATAGGGATGGGTTTCTATGCATAACTGATGTTTCTTAGCAACTGCTTGACCTAGCAACAAACCAATCATATCAGTGGATTCCTTTGACCCAATTTAGTGGGGGTAGGTGGTGTTTAAGTCCCTTAGAATCTTGCAAGCTGACATTTTAGGGCTTAAAATTCCCTTCTAAGCATTGGTTGCTATGCAAAACTGCTGTTGATAAGCAACCACTTGACCTAGCAACAAACCAATCACACCAATGGATTACTTGGACACAATTTAGCGGGGATAGGTGGTGTTTTAATACTTATCGGAACAATTTTTTTTGTTATGGGAGATGATGTTTTGATTATTTGGCGGCTATATTGGACTTTGCCCACTTTTTAATGGAAGCACACACGGGAGGACTTAAGACTTTTGAGAGGTCAAAACTGATATATTCCTATGATTTTCAGCTGTAAGTTATTTTGTTCCCGGTTCGGCCCAAAATTCATCTAAAAGTCTTGTACTAAACACCATAATGGTGCATAACACCGTATTATCACCTTGTATGCTAATATCATCTCAGAAAGAAAGGATGTGGTTACTATGGTAGTCCACATCTCTGAATTAATCTGAGAGGAGGCAGCGCTCTGATAATTGGACTGGGAATTGTGAGGAAGAGGATATGAGACAACATACAATATAACATTTTTACCAGTTCTACCAGTGTAAGATCTTGGAAAAGGAGGCGGATAGTCCTTCACTTAAGATGAAGATGCACCCAACAATGTTTGCCACCTAAGGGGATCTGTAGGAATTTAGTTTTTTGATGCTGAATTTTGATTCTTGAGTTGACTCTTGTTGTATTGTTGGTAACAAGTATCTGCTATTTTAATTTGTAGGGAAACATCTTATAGCTCCATAAGAACAAGTGTGGCTTGCAGTGTAGAGGTGGGTCGGGAGCTAGTCTGAGGGAGTTGTTAGAATGTGGATAACGTGTCCAAATATGCCAGATAAGAAAAGACAACCGCTCTATACATTCATTGTCTTGTGCAAAAGGAATTGCTATATATATACTACACAAGAGCAATGGGAATAGAACTCTATAGGTGACGGCAATTGTTTTAAACTAGAATGAGTTGAAATTGCTGTAAATGCACCTCAGCATCACTCAGCTGTCCTCAAGCACCTCTCAGACACCTCAGAGAATGTACAATGGAGTCTAGGTATAAGCCTCAGCAGAAAAACTGTAACACTTTCAGTGTTTATGGGTTGGGGTTTTGCTGAAAACAGAACGGAATAAGATATAATAGGATAGGAACCTTGGGAAGTGGGAGATTTGAAAACCTATGTGATGTAATTAATATAAAAAATAATGTAAAAATGAAGGTAAGTGCAATTGAATGCCCCACTCACACATACCAAACACAGATATACCCTAACAATACTCCTACTCAAAAATGATAGGGATAGATCATTATAAATTTATGTTATTGCCATTGCATTCATCTCACAACATCAAAATATATATTACTAATAGCAGATATTTTGGGTATTTATACCAGAAGCCTATACATATAAAACAAAACTGTAATGAGTAATTAAAAGTATTCAGGACAAATAAGCAAGTATTCAGCTATCCTATTAGCTCAAGGTTGTACCTCCTTCCTCACGATTTTGTCGGCCCTCCCACACAGTTTCGATTTTCTGTCCTTCCCCTCTTCTCCCTTGTTTGCCACCTAAGGGGATCTGTAGGAATTTTGTTTTTTGATGCTGAATTTTGATTCTTGAGTTGACTCTTGTTATATTGTTGGTAACAAGTATCTGCTATTTTAATTTGTAGGGAAACATCTTATAGCTCCATAAGAACAAGTGCAGAAAGTACTAGGGTAACTGGCAGTGACCCCATCCAACTTGAAGGGTCATATGTAATCAAGTGTGAACACATTTTCTCATTCTGTGCTCTTTCTGTGCACCATTCTACCTCTCAATAGGGCCCTGGTAGCTGTTATTGTAAACAAACCGAGTTACCTGTGTACTGACAAAACTAAAACCTGTTTCTACTGCCAAACCAGGGTAAGGCAAGTAAGTGTGCTCAACCTGCATAATCGAAGTAAAATTGATAGCCTAGAGAAGAGACGATCTATCCAGTTATTAACCATAATGTGGAAAAGAGCCAAGGATGGAGAAGCTACGGTACAAGAACGCATTAAGAACTGGAGGGGATCTAAAGTTAAACTTTAATATCCGAAGAGCGAAAACTAGTTTTTTTCAGCGTTCTGCTTTTTATAGGGGAGTGAAATTATGGGACCGGCTAGATAAGGACACTCAAAAACTGCCTACTAAAAGGTGTTTTATAGCTGCCATCAGTAAGATGGACTTTATAAAAAATCTATAATTATTCAAATGTTATTATCCATTACATACACCCATATCTGTCTGTGAATATGTTGTAATACCACCATTTATCAGTTACTTACTGTTTGATTCTTGACTGTTTATTTAACAAATTTGTGAGTTTTGACAAAGCTATGTGTAACGTTGATACTGTCATATCACCAATGTTCTGCAACATTCATATAACCAACGAAGAAATTGTAAGCATACTGTAATCCTCGCCAACCGGTGGGTGGAAAAATGTCCCATCGGGACAAACTCGTTCAATAAATAATAATAATAATAATAATAATAATAATAATAATAATAATAATAATAATAATAATAATACTATTGATCTAGACAATGCTATCCTATATTTATAAGTTCAGATGTTTGTGTATGTTGTACACCACATCTAACCAATTTAACATGACTCAAATCAGTTGAAATACTGTGTAATCTCGGTTTTAGTTCTGTATGATACATTACAGGATCTGTCAAGTTGGATGGGTAACTGCCAGTTACCGTAGTACCTTCTGCACTATGACTGTGTAACTTCTCACTCCTGTATTCACCCATTCTAGCGTTTACTTTCACTCCTGGCTTCCTACATCCTTTCATTTTATAGGGCAGAAGCTATTTCCAGGATATCCTACAGTACTTACCGAATGGCACTTCAATAATCACACATTATTATTTGTTAATGTCATACCATCAAAGACCCATTCTTTCTAGCAATCATAACATATTCATTACTTTCTGAAAATGAATTATAGGGCATTAGTTCCAGACATTGTGGTCTACCCATGAGTCATGCATTTCTAAAAATGTTCTAGTAAGAATCTGCAGAGAATAACCAATTAGGATTCACAGAGATGAAAAACAGAGTTGATACCCAGAGTGATCCTGATAGGATGACACCTTGGAAAGGTTTTGAATCCCTCTGAGCATGATTTGAACCAACCTAGGTTAACTGGAACTGTCACCAAGAAGCAGGTGTTGATCATCTGGATGCCATTTCTTAAGGTACTATGACTACACTGAACCACTTTGATTTGACACCCTAGATGTTAGTGTCGGTGATCATGGGTAATGCCCTACAACTGCTCTGTACAATATGCATTTGTGTTGCAACCACATAGAGTTTGGTAGAGTAGTCATAACACTGCAGGCACAACATGACTAAGAGATTTTACCTATAATACAAGAAGGACTTAATTGGAGAATGATTCTCAGAATGTGGGGGAGATTATGATGATGTTGATGAGTAAAGATTAAGAATTTAATTAATTCAACATTAGACCCCCTCTGCCACTAATGATGTCCTTCCGACTGGCTCCTTGTGTCCTTGAAAGTGGCTTAATTAAAGAGTACAATCAGATTCATAGTTCTGAATAACACCCCATTGAAATCTGAATAGTGCCTGTCACAGACAGATAATTGCCATGTGGAGCTAAGCGGGATTCTTACTGGAGCTCATCTAAGCCAGGCTGGAAGTCAGGGAGTTCTAGCACCCAGTGTTTTACTATGACTGAATGCACTTAACCTATGACAAAATGTAAAAAATAATGATTTCTGCAATTAGTAGGCCTATATAAGAGAGGGACGCATATTTGTGTTCCTTTGTGTGTGTTGCTTTTTCCATGAAAGCTTTTCTGGCAGTGTTGACTAGTGGAAACGATATGTACACAGAAAATATGAGTTGTATTAAACGTCAACTTGCAAATATAGGGATGAAGCATGACATATCAAAAGCAAGCACATAACGCAAACAGTGTTTTAGGCCTGTAATACATCATACACACCACTTAGACTGTCTGTTTACTTCAAAACAGTCTGAAATCCCAGACCTACCTGTAATAATAAACATTCAAAGTAGCCACGGTGCAAGCCCATAATACATTTGCTGTTCTGGCCAAATGTTGCATGTAATGTGATACCTCTCTGTGAATCGCATGTGCTACCCTATGAATATGTTAGGTTTCCAGTCCAAAATTATTATCTGAATATCATTACTAGAGGCAGGGTGTATTCACGATTCTCTCATCAATGCACTATGAAAACTAGTTACTGATGAATCATGTTCTGACTATGTTTTGGATAACTAGTACATGTTTGTCCAACAACCATTGATTCAAAGAATCAGTGAGTAGAGAAGGAAGTATAGATCCTATATTGGAAGGTTTCACTGATGTCTTTTCACAAGCTCACTGGAGTGAGGATTTAGATATTTTGATTTATACCACGATTTCGGGACTGCCGGTGGGTTTATATGCAGTTTAGCCATGCATTATTCTGCATATACCACACATGTGCATTTTTGAAATTTTTGGTATATACTTTTTCGGGGTCAAGTTTGGGAAATGTGTGGCAAAGATACAAATGCAGTCTCGCCATATTTCAATGTGAAAAATTGTCCAAACTCGTAGGAGAATTGAACCCCGGCCGCAGTGGTGGTAGGCAAAGGCTAAGGCCATAGCGCCACACTGAACGGTGATGAAATCCAATGCGAAAATAAATAAGACCTTGACCGGAGAGGTATCGCATTTTCACACTTACTTTTCGTATGGAATCCAACCATGACAAGTCTTTAAATTAAAACATACATATCCTTAGACATTCTAGATGAGTACTTCATGCTTGATATGTCAGATACATTCATAATAAATAAGAATCCATTGATTTTCCCAATGTATGCGAGTCGCGGTCTGGCCATTCCCACCCGCCTCCTTGTCCGGCGAAAGTGTGTCAGTGGCCCGGATGTAGATATAGGTCAACTGCTCGTCATACGAGGAAGACGCCGAAAATTTCGGAGCGGTTTGGAAAATCAATGGATTCTTATTTATATTGCCAAATATGCCAGATAAGAAAAGACAACCGCTCTATACATTCATTGTCTTGTGCAAAAGGAATTGCTATATATATACTACACAAGAGCAATGGGAATAGAACTCTATAGGTGACGGCAATTGTTTTAAACTAGAATGAGTTGAAATTGCTGTAAATGCACCTCAGCATCACTCAGCTGTCCTCAAGCACCTCTCAGACACCTCAGAGAATGTACAATGGAGTCTAGGTATAAGCCTCAGCAGAAAAACTGTAACACTTTCAGTGTTTATGGGTTGGGGTTTTGCTGAAAACAGAACGGAATAAGATATAATAGGATAGGAACCTTGGGAAGTGGGAGATTTGAAAACCTATGTGATGTAATTAATATAAAAAATAATGTAAAAATGAAGGTAAGTGCAATTGAATGCCCCACTCACACATACCAAACACAGATATACCCTAACAATACTCCTACTCAAAAATGATAGGGATAGATCATTATAAATTTATGTTATTGCCATTGCATTCATCTCACAACATCAAAATATATATTACTAATAGCAGATATTTTGGGTATTTATACCAGAAGCCTATACATATAAAACAAAACTGTAATGAGTAATTAAAAGTATTCAGGACAAATAAGCAAGTATTCAGCTATCCTATTAGCTCAAGGTTGTACCTCCTTCCTCACGATTTTGTCGGCCCTCCCACACAGTTTCGATTTTCTGTCCTTCCCCTCTTCTCCCTTGTTTGCCACCTAAGGGGATCTGTAGGAATTTTGTTTTTTGATGCTGAATTTTGATTCTTGAGTTGACTCTTGTTATATTGTTGGTAACAAGTATCTGCTATTTTAATTTGTAGGGAAACATCTTATAGCTCCATAAGAACAAGTGCAGAAAGTACTAGGGTAACTGGCAGTGACCCCATCCAACTTGAAGGGTCATATGTAATCAAGTGTGAACACATTTTCTCATTCTGTGCTCTTTCTGTGCACCATTCTACCTCTCAATAGGGCCCTGGTAGCTGTTATTGTAAACAAACCGAGTTACCTGTGTACTGACAAAACTAAAACCTGTTTCTACTGCCAAACCAGGGTAAGGCAAGTAAGTGTGCTCAACCTGCATAATCGAAGTAAAATTGATAGCCTAGAGAAGAGACGATCTATCCAGTTATTAACCATAATGTGGAAAAGAGCCAAGGATGGAGAAGCTACGGTACAAGAACGCATTAAGAACTGGAGGGGATCTAAAGTTAAACTTTAATATCCGAAGAGCGAAAACTAGTTTTTTTCAGCGTTCTGCTTTTTATAGGGGAGTGAAATTATGGGACCGGCTAGATAAGGACACTCAAAAACTGCCTACTAAAAGGTGTTTTATAGCTGCCATCAGTAAGATGGACTTTATAAAAAATCTATAATTATTCAAATGTTATTATCCATTACATACACCCATATCTGTCTGTGAATATGTTGTAATACCACCATTTATCAGTTACTTACTGTTTGATTCTTGACTGTTTATTTAACAAATTTGTGAGTTTTGACAAAGCTATGTGTAACGTTGATACTGTCATATCACCAATGTTCTGCAACATTCATATAACCAACGAAGAAATTGTAAGCATACTGTAATCCTCGCCAACCGGTGGGTGGAAAAATGTCCCATCGGGACAAACTCGTTCAATAAATAATAATAATAATAATAATAATAATAATAATAATAATAATAATAATAATAATACTATTGATCTAGACAATGCTATCCTATATTTATAAGTTCAGATGTTTGTGTATGTTGTACACCACATCTAACCAATTTAACATGACTCAAATCAGTTGAAATACTGTGTAATCTCGGTTTTAGTTCTGTATGATACATTACAGGATCTGTCAAGTTGGATGGGTAACTGCCAGTTACCGTAGTACCTTCTGCACTATGACTGTGTAACTTCTCACTCCTGTATTCACCCATTCTAGCGTTTACTTTCACTCCTGGCTTCCTACATCCTTTCATTTTATAGGGCAGAAGCTATTTCCAGGATATCCTACAGTACTTACCGAATGGCACTTCAATAATCACACATTATTATTTGTTAATGTCATACCATCAAAGACCCATTCTTTCTAGCAATCATAACATATTCATTACTTTCTGAAAATGAATTATAGGGCATTAGTTCCAGACATTGTGGTCTACCCATGAGTCATGCATTTCTAAAAATGTTCTAGTAAGAATCTGCAGAGAATAACCAATTAGGATTCACAGAGATGAAAAACAGAGTTGATACCCAGAGTGATCCTGATAGGATGACACCTTGGAAAGGTTTTGAATCCCTCTGAGCATGATTTGAACCAACCTAGGTTAACTGGAACTGTCACCAAGAAGCAGGTGTTGATCATCTGGATGCCATTTCTTAAGGTACTATGACTACACTGAACCACTTTGATTTGACACCCTAGATGTTAGTGTCGGTGATCATGGGTAATGCCCTACAACTGCTCTGTACAATATGCATTTGTGTTGCAACCACATAGAGTTTGGTAGAGTAGTCATAACACTGCAGGCACAACATGACTAAGAGATTTTACCTATAATACAAGAAGGACTTAATTGGAGAATGATTCTCAGAATGTGGGGGAGATTATGATGATGTTGATGAGTAAAGATTAAGAATTTAATTAATTCAACATTAGACCCCCTCTGCCACTAATGATGTCCTTCCGACTGGCTCCTTGTGTCCTTGAAAGTGGCTTAATTAAAGAGTACAATCAGATTCATAGTTCTGAATAACACCCCATTGAAATCTGAATAGTGCCTGTCACAGACAGATAATTGCCATGTGGAGCTAAGCGGGATTCTTACTGGAGCTCATCTAAGCCAGGCTGGAAGTCAGGGAGTTCTAGCACCCAGTGTTTTACTATGACTGAATGCACTTAACCTATGACAAAATGTAAAAAATAATGATTTCTGCAATTAGTAGGCCTATATAAGAGAGGGACGCATATTTGTGTTCCTTTGTGTGTGTTGCTTTTTCCATGAAAGCTTTTCTGGCAGTGTTGACTAGTGGAAACGATATGTACACAGAAAATATGAGTTGTATTAAACGTCAACTTGCAAATATAGGGATGAAGCATGACATATCAAAAGCAAGCACATAACGCAAACAGTGTTTTAGGCCTGTAATACATCATACACACCACTTAGACTGTCTGTTTACTTCAAAACAGTCTGAAATCCCAGACCTACCTGTAATAATAAACATTCAAAGTAGCCACGGTGCAAGCCCATAATACATTTGCTGTTCTGGCCAAATGTTGCATGTAATGTGATACCTCTCTGTGAATCGCATGTGCTACCCTATGAATATGTTAGGTTTCCAGTCCAAAATTATTATCTGAATATCATTACTAGAGGCAGGGTGTATTCACGATTCTCTCATCAATGCACTATGAAAACTAGTTACTGATGAATCATGTTCTGACTATGTTTTGGATAACTAGTACATGTTTGTCCAACAACCATTGATTCAAAGAATCAGTGAGTAGAGAAGGAAGTATAGATCCTATATTGGAAGGTTTCACTGATGTCTTTTCACAAGCTCACTGGAGTGAGGATTTAGATATTTTGATTTATACCACGATTTCGGGACTTCCGGTGGGTTTATATGCAGTTTAGCCATGCATTATTCTGCATATACCACACATGTGCATTTTTGAAATTTTTGGTATATACTTTTTCGGGGTCAAGTTTGGGAAATGTGTGGCAAAGATACAAATGCAGTCTCGCCATATTTCAATGTGAAAAATTGTCCAAACTCGTAGGAGAATTGAACCCCGGCCGCAGTGGTGGTAGGCAAAGGCCTTAGCCATAGCGCCACACTGAACGGTGATGAAATCCAATGCGAAAATAAATAAGACCTTGACCGGAGAGGTATCGCATTTTCACACTTACTTTTCGTATGGAATCCAACCATGACAAGTCTTTAAATTAAAACATACATATCCTTAGACATTCTAGATGAGTACTTCATGCTTGATATGTCAGATACATTCATAATAAATAAGAATCCATTGATTTTCCCAATGTATGCGAGTCGCGGTCTGGCCATTCCCACCCGCCTCCTTGTCCGGCGAAAGTGTGTCAGTGGCCCGGATGTAGATATAGGTCAACTGCTCGTCATACGAGGAAGACGCCGAAAATTTCGGAGCGGTTTGGAAAATCAATGGATTCTTATTTATATTGCCAAATATGCCAGATAAGAAAAGACAACCGCTCTATACATTCATTGTCTTGTGCAAAAGGAATTGCTATATATATACTACACAAGAGCAATGGGAATAGAACTCTATAGGTGACGGCAATTGTTTTAAACTAGAATGAGTTGAAATTGCTGTAAATGCACCTCAGCATCACTCAGCTGTCCTCAAGCACCTCTCAGACACCTCAGAGAATGTACAATGGAGTCTAGGTATAAGCCTCAGCAGAAAAACTGTAACACTTTCAGTGTTTATGGGTTGGGGTTTTGCTGAAAACAGAACGGAATAAGATATAATAGGATAGGAACCTTGGGAAGTGGGAGATTTGAAAACCTATGTGATGTAATTAATATAAAAAATAATGTAAAAATGAAGGTAAGTGCAATTGAATGCCCCACTCACACATACCAAACACAGATATACCCTAACAATACTCCTACTCAAAAATGATAGGGATAGATCATTATAAATTTATGTTATTGCCATTGCATTCATCTCACAACATCAAAATATATATTACTAATAGCAGATATTTTGGGTATTTATACCAGAAGCCTATACATATAAAACAAAACTGTAATGAGTAATTAAAAGTATTCAGGACAAATAAGCAAGTATTCAGCTATCCTATTAGCTCAAGGTTGTACCTCCTTCCTCACGATTTTGTCGGCCCTCCCACACAGTTTCGATTTTCTGTCCTTCCCCTCTTCTCCCTTGTTTGCCACCTAAGGGGATCTGTAGGAATTTTGTTTTTTGATGCTGAATTTTGATTCTTGAGTTGACTCTTGTTATATTGTTGGTAACAAGTATCTGCTATTTTAATTTGTAGGGAAACATCTTATAGCTCCATAAGAACAAGTGCAGAAAGTACTAGGGTAACTGGCAGTGACCCCATCCAACTTGAAGGGTCATATGTAATCAAGTGTGAACACATTTTCTCATTCTGTGCTCTTTCTGTGCACCATTCTACCTCTCAATAGGGCCCTGGTAGCTGTTATTGTAAACAAACCGAGTTACCTGTGTACTGACAAAACTAAAACCTGTTTCTACTGCCAAACCAGGGTAAGGCAAGTAAGTGTGCTCAACCTGCATAATCGAAGTAAAATTGATAGCCTAGAGAAGAGACGATCTATCCAGTTATTAACCATAATGTGGAAAAGAGCCAAGGATGGAGAAGCTACGGTACAAGAACGCATTAAGAACTGGAGGGGATCTAAAGTTAAACTTTAATATCCGAAGAGCGAAAACTAGTTTTTTTCAGCGTTCTGCTTTTTATAGGGGAGTGAAATTATGGGACCGGCTAGATAAGGACACTCAAAAACTGCCTACTAAAAGGTGTTTTATAGCTGCCATCAGTAAGATGGACTTTATAAAAAATCTATAATTATTCAAATGTTATTATCCATTACATACACCCATATCTGTCTGTGAATATGTTGTAATACCACCATTTATCAGTTACTTACTGTTTGATTCTTGACTGTTTATTTAACAAATTTGTGAGTTTTGACAAAGCTATGTGTAACGTTGATACTGTCATATCACCAATGTTCTGCAACATTCATATAACCAACGAAGAAATTGTAAGCATACTGTAATCCTCGCCAACCGGTGGGTGGAAAAATGTCCCATCGGGACAAACTCGTTCAATAAATAATAATAATAATAATAATAATAATAATAATAATAATAATAATAATAATAATAATACTATTGATCTAGACAATGCTATCCTATATTTATAAGTTCAGATGTTTGTGTATGTTGTACACCACATCTAACCAATTTAACATGACTCAAATCAGTTGAAATACTGTGTAATCTCGGTTTTAGTTCTGTATGATACATTACAGGATCTGTCAAGTTGGATGGGTAACTGCCAGTTACCGTAGTACCTTCTGCACTATGACTGTGTAACTTCTCACTCCTGTATTCACCCATTCTAGCGTTTACTTTCACTCCTGGCTTCCTACATCCTTTCATTTTATAGGGCAGAAGCTATTTCCAGGATATCCTACAGTACTTACCGAATGGCACTTCAATAATCACACATTATTATTTGTTAATGTCATACCATCAAAGACCCATTCTTTCTAGCAATCATAACATATTCATTACTTTCTGAAAATGAATTATAGGGCATTAGTTCCAGACATTGTGGTCTACCCATGAGTCATGCATTTCTAAAAATGTTCTAGTAAGAATCTGCAGAGAATAACCAATTAGGATTCACAGAGATGAAAAACAGAGTTGATACCCAGAGTGATCCTGATAGGATGACACCTTGGAAAGGTTTTGAATCCCTCTGAGCATGATTTGAACCAACCTAGGTTAACTGGAACTGTCACCAAGAAGCAGGTGTTGATCATCTGGATGCCATTTCTTAAGGTACTATGACTACACTGAACCACTTTGATTTGACACCCTAGATGTTAGTGTCGGTGATCATGGGTAATGCCCTACAACTGCTCTGTACAATATGCATTTGTGTTGCAACCACATAGAGTTTGGTAGAGTAGTCATAACACTGCAGGCACAACATGACTAAGAGATTTTACCTATAATACAAGAAGGACTTAATTGGAGAATGATTCTCAGAATGTGGGGGAGATTATGATGATGTTGATGAGTAAAGATTAAGAATTTAATTAATTCAACATTAGACCCCCTCTGCCACTAATGATGTCCTTCCGACTGGCTCCTTGTGTCCTTGAAAGTGGCTTAATTAAAGAGTACAATCAGATTCATAGTTCTGAATAACACCCCATTGAAATCTGAATAGTGCCTGTCACAGACAGATAATTGCCATGTGGAGCTAAGCGGGATTCTTACTGGAGCTCATCTAAGCCAGGCTGGAAGTCAGGGAGTTCTAGCACCCAGTGTTTTACTATGACTGAATGCACTTAACCTATGACAAAATGTAAAAAATAATGATTTCTGCAATTAGTAGGCCTATATAAGAGAGGGACGCATATTTGTGTTCCTTTGTGTGTGTTGCTTTTTCCATGAAAGCTTTTCTGGCAGTGTTGACTAGTGGAAACGATATGTACACAGAAAATATGAGTTGTATTAAACGTCAACTTGCAAATATAGGGATGAAGCATGACATATCAAAAGCAAGCACATAACGCAAACAGTGTTTTAGGCCTGTAATACATCATACACACCACTTAGACTGTCTGTTTACTTCAAAACAGTCTGAAATCCCAGACCTACCTGTAATAATAAACATTCAAAGTAGCCACGGTGCAAGCCCATAATACATTTGCTGTTCTGGCCAAATGTTGCATGTAATGTGATACCTCTCTGTGAATCGCATGTGCTACCCTATGAATATGTTAGGTTTCCAGTCCAAAATTATTATCTGAATATCATTACTAGAGGCAGGGTGTATTCACGATTCTCTCATCAATGCACTATGAAAACTAGTTACTGATGAATCATGTTCTGACTATGTTTTGGATAACTAGTACATGTTTGTCCAACAACCATTGATTCAAAGAATCAGTGAGTAGAGAAGGAAGTATAGATCCTATATTGGAAGGTTTCACTGATGTCTTTTCACAAGCTCACTGGAGTGAGGATTTAGATATTTTGATTTATACCACGATTTCGGGACTTCCGGTGGGTTTATATGCAGTTTAGCCATGCATTATTCTGCATATACCACACATGTGCATTTTTGAAATTTTTGGTATATACTTTTTCGGGGTCAAGTTTGGGAAATGTGTGGCAAAGATACAAATGCAGTCTCGCCATATTTCAATGTGAAAAATTGTCCAAACTCGTAGGAGAATTGAACCCCGGCCGCAGTGGTGGTAGGCAAAGGCCTTAGCCATAGCGCCACACTGAACGGTGATGAAATCCAATGCGAAAATAAATAAGACCTTGACCGGAGAGGTATCGCATTTTCACACTTACTTTTCGTATGGAATCCAACCATGACAAGTCTTTAAATTAAAACATACATATCCTTAGACATTCTAGATGAGTACTTCATGCTTGATATGTCAGATACATTCATAATAAATAAGAATCCATTGATTTTCCCAATGTATGCGAGTCGCGGTCTGGCCATTCCCACCCGCCTCCTTGTCCGGCGAAAGTGTGTCAGTGGCCCGGATGTAGATATAGGTCAACTGCTCGTCATACGAGGAAGACGCCGAAAATTTCGGAGCGGTTTGGAAAATCAATGGATTCTTATTTATATTGAAGAAAATGGAGAAAATTAGCACGCATTCCTCGTCTATGGATCGAATAATTCTTGGGACTTTGATATTATAACATGTCATGGTTGGATTCCATATGAAAAGTAAGTGTAAACACGGCGGTACCTCTCCCGGCAAGGAACAAAAACAATGGCTTCGCACAGAGTGGACACGGGCTGTATTGCTTGCACTTACAAAATATCTTCTCCTGGCTATATTCTGTGGATATCAGGTAAGAAATTAATACAAAATGGAGGAAATGGTGGTATAAACCTATTAGGTGATGAATATCGGGGCCCACGGGCTGTATATGCTGTATATACAGCCCTAGGGCCCCGATATCCATCATCTATTAGCTTACTAGGGCTTGATTTGTTGACAATCTAGCTGCACGTTGAAGGTATTTCTCCTGCTCTGAAATAGTACAATGTGGATGCTTGATTCACCTTGAAAAATAAAGAAAAATGTCATGGCCAATTGAAAAAGTGCAAGAAAAGCTTAATGTACAGTGTAGCATATCGCACAACACAAAACCTGTACGCCCACAGATGGATCAAATTTGATGTGTGCATCATAATACCAATATAGACATATTTAGAGTGTTCATCTCTCCTTTATGTTGGGCTGGTGGGCGGTGGATTCGGGGAAACAAAACGAAAATCCGAACCCTCTTAGAGGGGCTAGGTCCAGAAAGCATTACATATTCAGGCCTTTAACAGAAGATAAAGAGATAAAGAGAGATAATGGACGAAACAGAATTCATGATGTAGAATAAGGCCTAAAGAGAATAAATTAGTGGGTTCAGGTAGCAAGATTCACAGCTGAATTGTCACACCGTAAGCTCTAATACTACCTTATCCTGACTCGGCCTTTACACTTTTGGTTTCATTTGGAAGAAGCACAGCAACCTTTCAAATAAGCCTAAATTGTGCATTCATGTTTAGAATTGAGTGCAATAGGGAGTTGGATCGACTGGTGTTGGAAAAGACAAAGTTTTTAAGCGGCTTAAGGATATGGATGGAAAGTGACATAGGAATATATTGGCAGTAGTATTTAATTATAACGTAGGATCAGATTTAGCATGTTAATAGAATCAATTACATCAAGAAGGGGTTTCTGAGCAACTACCTTTTTTACGCCAAAGTGGGAAATCACACCCTGTTGCTGTTTTACACACCACTCTCCCAAGGTGGTGATTTTCCTGCGTCAGTGCAAAAAAAAAAAAAAAGGCTGTCAGTGCAAGAAAAGGCATCAGTAGGAAAAATCTGCTATGCTGCACTGTCTTATATTGTCAAGTGTGTATTGTAACATGGCTTTTATCAATAATGACTGATTCAATCACTTTTTTTTGTGAGTAGCTTTCTGGGATATTGCTTTAATCATTGATAAACATTACATTGTTTAGCAAAGAGCATAAAGTATTACCAAATTATATACAAAATGGGTTGTGATTTGGGACAGAATTCAAAGTGAAAATTTACTTTTCTGTTATAAACTAATTCTAAGGGTAAAACTTGAAAAAAGTACAACAGAGAATATTTTGTTTCAAGAGTTAGCATGGTTTATACCCATTACAATATAAATTAGATTGGTCAGAATCATTTATTAAATGGTTATAAATTTTGGTGGTGATGCACAGGCTGGTGAGCTGTGTGATTTTGTGCCATACTGGTTTTCCACACCAGTACATTATTTCAGCTTTGCTGGAACCTGCTTTATCACCTCAAAGTAGTGTCCACCCACCACTTATTGCTGCTGAATTCAATTCTAAACATTTATAAATACACAATTTAGGGCATATTTGAAAATTTGGGGCTGATTTGAAAGTTATGTTTGCTTTGAAATAAGATCACCTTAAGATCCTGTGTGTATAAGGTAGTATTAGAGCTTACAGCGTGAGCATACCCCTTAGATAATGTGGTACCTTAATTGACCCAGAAGTGATCTCACCAAGTGCATGGAGCGAAAAACAAAAGTACATCTCAAGATAATCAATGTTAACCCTTTAACTGATTGCCCTTTCAAAATGTCATTTGAGACTTAACTGCCAGCCCTATAGCCTTGGGCAGTAGAATGGACATATTATGCTGCCCTCAGTTAGCAGCTAAGGAGGATGAAAATATTTAATACCTTTTTTAGTTTTGTACTTTTCTGACAAAGATGCATGTATATTCATGAAGAAATGATGTTACTTTGGTAAAATGATATGACAATTTTTTATATAGAGTTGTCAGTAATGTGGTAATGCTGCATTTGGGCAGCCCACTGATGCTGCCGTGAGGCAGCAGCGGCTGTTCAGGGCCCCTAAAGGGTTAACATCTTGGATCATATTCAGAGGCCCCTATATATAAGGAAAAAACAAAATGCCCATTTCACTGTGAGGTTTTATGGGGAGGTGCATGGTGGGCCATCTCAGCCAAGGGTCTATTGTCAACAGTTCAGAGATCTAACATAAGCCAGCCCCAACTGTTTGCCTCAGCAAGGTATGACAAATAACAGACCCCCTGTGAAATAACAGTGTTCTAATCAGTGGTGTGTATGGAAGGAGAAGCATAAATCAGTGCTGCTGCATCAGAAAAAATGTGGCTGATGTTATTTATGGGCAGTTTATGATTCGATAAGTGCGGTATGAGTGTTGGGATTGCAAGACTCAATCTGATAGGGCCCATGATTCTTTCTTATAAAACCTGATTGATCTTGAACGTAAATACCCATTGATAGCTGCCTCAGAGAAAAAAGGGTGATTGAATGAGTAAAAGGACTTCAAGGGCCCCTAATTGAGGGCCTGGAACAAGTATCAGAAGCAGGTGTCTTGAACTGAAGCAACCAATCTGCAGGCATTGGAATAAAAAGGGTTCATGAATCTGGCTGTAATTTGCTTATTTTCTTTAGGAAGTGTCAGATGTTTCTCCAATTGCACATACTGTAAAAGAAAAAGAGTTCTTTGGATAAGTGCTGAGATGAAAGATTTGTAAGATTAGATAAAGAGCATGATTATAGGGTTAAAATAGATTACGTTCAAGAGAGTAGTATCTCTGCACATTTGGAATGACAACTGTGCTTGGGTAGCTTAATGATAATTATTCTACTTTGTTAACAGGAGCTTTTAAGGTTCAGACTTTGTCCATATGTAATAATATAGGTCACATCCAAAGTCCAAAATAGCTGTGAGATAGTTGAGAGCAAATACCGTGTTCCAGAAAAACAAAATCTTTCAGGAATATGAAGTATTAAGTTGAAAGGTGCCAAATTTGGGAATAGAATTGCATTTAACAACATTGAAAATTTAATATTGATCTTCAAAAACTACTATGTCTTAACTGGCTACCTGTCAATACGGCCTATGTATTCTTGATTACCGCAATGACTTGTTTAAGTGCCAGTGTCTCAAATAAGCACCAGTCTCGATATAAGCTCTGGGGGACAGACATACTGGAAGGAATCTTGAGTCCTAAAAACATTATAATACTTTACTGACAAACAAAATTTGACAGCTACTTAGAATGTGGAGATTTCTAGTAGCCATGACTGCTGCATTGACTGAAGGGATTGTCATTTAACAAGAATCACTCTAATGAAATATTAGGGGAAGGCCCTGTATTATGCCTTTTATGGAACAACTTTAGGCATTACAAGACCATGTACAAGGGTAAATGATATTCTTTTGGAACCCATCTTTGTTATTGTTCTCCCTACAAAAGCTATAAATGCTATTCTTACACTTGATTGGCATCCATGGGGCTTTTAAACATTGTGATTTACAAGAAAGTCTCATACTGTGGTCAAAAGTTATTGGCAGTGAGAAATTGTGACCCTGGCAAAAGTGGAGTAAATCAAAGGTCCTTCTGTGTTCTCCCCTTCCTCGGATGAAAACGTAAATTCTGTATACTCACCATGTTCACCCATGGTGAATAATTTTGAGTCAATCAACTTTTACCCATTTGGCATCTAGGCATTTTCAATCTGTTAGTCCTTTGTGGCTAGTGTCTGAGGTGGATAGACATGAAATAATGCTAAGAGATAAGAGAAGTAATGCTATAAATGTCGTCCTTTTGGACAACATATATACATTTCTTTTTAATGGAAAAGGCCCCCTGCACTATGCATTTAGACAAAAGACATCTATCCATAGAGTATCACATAGGTAATCTTCTCTTGCGAATTCTGCAACATTAATAATAGAGAAGAGAGTGCAGCTTGGTGAATCGAAAACCCTAATAATCAAACATTTTGATATGTTCGTCACAGTACTCTTTACAGGGGAAGATTGTGGGATCTGAATACCATGATACTTCTCTTCAGCCAATATCAGGGACACAATGCCTTTTGCGTTTGACTTTCTATAAACATAAAGCTAGATGGACCGCCCTGGTAAAACGAAATTGACTGCTTTTCTCTGGGAGAACTTTACAAAACGTTAATATCTTAGTCTAAAACAAAAACATATATGTGTTTTGGGTCACATAGTCTAAATTTGGCTCTGTCTCACCAGTTTGATGCAACTCTGTGCGGGGAGGTTTCTGACCGAGGTTTCTGATCAGCAGTTACAGAGTTAATCTAGCCTCCAGTTTGAAATTGGTCACAGAAAGGTACTGTTTTTTCACTTTCCTTATGGTCTATGGGGACTTATCCTGTATCTCATTAGGGGGGTCAGTGTATAACTTGTGGCACAGGGCTCTCTTTTTTTCCACTCTTTCATCTGAAACAGGTCTCTCCTCTCCTAACCCTCCTTAAAAAAGACCCTTGCACTTTTTTGTTGTTTTTTTCTTCACCTACAGGTGAGAGAAGGTTTCTCCTTGTACATGTCTTCCATTTCTCCGACCGGCAGTTATAAAAACATCTATTGACCTGTAGTTCGAATTCTATCACAGAAAGGCATAGTTTTTTTAGTCAACATAGGATTGATCCTATCCTGGCTCTAGTTAAGATTGACAAATTTCTTGCCACCCCTTATTTTTATGTCACAATTGGCCATCTCTTTTTAATATTACAACATAGTAGCAGTACAGAGGTAAATAAACCAATTAGGAGATCAAGTGAATAATGGTAGTGAGTGCACAGTGGGTCAAGCACAGGTTAAACTCATTAGGTGTTGCAAAGTTAGTCGTTGTCATGAGGTGGGTCTAATCATGTTACACGAAAAGCACTAGAGCTTGCTTACAAAAACAGCTTTGCTCACAGCATGTTGTACTTAGTTCCTTCCATAACCTTGAACTTCTATACAGTGGAGAGTGTAGAGGCCATTTTATTTTTATTTCTCAAGTGATACTACTAGGAAGTTTTTCTTTTTGATAAACCTACGTCTTTTGTAATTACTGGGAGAATAAGATAGAAAGATATAGGATGTTCCTTAGTTATGTTAACCAAAAAATACACACATTTATAGACAATTGGTACACACAAGGAGAGACAAAGCATAGCTTTGATGATACACAAGCAAGCATGTCGCTATCACACTGAGTGAGTGTTAGAGGGCATATGGGAGGGTGAGGGGCATAGTGGGGACTATGGTGGTTGGGGGTCTAGCTGGTGAGCTTTGAAGCGTGTTTTAAATTCAGTTATACTGGTGGATGTCTGAACAATTGGTTTAAGCCTATTCCATAGGGCTATACCTCTATAAAAAGGACCTTTTTTATATTTCTCGAGCCTGGGACTGTGCTCCTTAAAGCGCACTTTTAGGTCACCCCTAGTGCGTGGCTTTTCAGTTGGGCGTAGTTCAAGTTTTTGAGAGAGCTTGAACATGTGTAAAGCTAACTGTTCCTGCCTTCTATCAGACAGGGGATCTATATCAGTATCTCTATGTAGCTCATTTTTGGGGGTTCTTTGATCAAAGGCTCTAAGACATATTCTGAATGCTCTGTTCTGGAGACGTTGGACTTTCAGAATATGATGCTGGTTTGCACCTTCCAGTACAAAGGAGCAGTAATCAAAGAAGGGAAATATGGTCTGTTTAAACACCTGGATGGCAACTGATTGAGACATGAGGTGTCTTAACTTACCAAATTTAAATATCTCGTTTGCTATTTTACAGCGAGTTACTTTTTAGGTGCTCATGCAGGGTTAGGTTACTATCAACCCATACACCTAGGTATTTATAATGGTCAGGGGTAGCCAGGAGGGTGTTTCCCATTTTAACTTGGATCTGTTTGGCCTGGGTTGTATGAGTTTTGTGCCCATACCACACCACTTGTGCTTTCTTAGCATTTATAGTTAGACCATGTGAGACACACCATTCTGAGACTCTGTCCAAGTTGGCCTGCATGTGGTTAGCAGCAGCTTGCTGATCTCTATTTTTGCCTAATAATACTATATCATCTGCATATAAGAGTATATCTGTGTCCACCACCGTGGACACCTGATTTATGTATATGGTCAAAAATCATAGAAAGTGTGCAAATAGGCCTTGGTGGAGTTTTGAGAGGTCTGAGAAAAAATTATGTAGTATCTCAAAAATATTTTTTGTTGATAGTGTATAGGTCTTGGGGTAACTACACATGAAATATTATGAGTTAAATATGAAAACCGTTGCTATGGCAATGCCCAGAACCTATCTACCTAGAAACAATGTCCTCCCGAGTGACCATTCGGGGTATTTTCCCTTTATTGATTCAAAATGACCTATGATATGCTTCTGGTCCACTGTTATTATGATTTTGCTTGTAGTACTGGGTCTAATGGTTGGGTTTGGAGTATTGTAGTCAGACGTTATGGGCTTTTTGCCTTTCCCTCAGGTCATTTTCCTATAGGGCCTAGCCTGGAATTCAAGTAAATCTCAGATTCTAAGATATTCATTTCTTTCTGTTCTATATAAAAGCTGAACAGACTATGGTAGGAACTATTGATTATATGGAATACAATGCCCACGGCATGTACTTTCAGGTGGTATATAGTTTTGATGGGGAAAAAATCTGTAATTTCTGTTCAAAATACCTTGTAGTTCATCACCTGCCTGGACATTATGTTCAGAATTGTGATCAAAATCCATTAAAAGTAGGCTCATTTTATGATAGCAAGGAATCAGCTGACACAGATAACAATGTGAATTCCATCATCTACTGCTCAAGATGGTCCAGATCTGTGATTTTCAATGAGATAAAATGATTATTTCTGTAGGAAACCAATCCCTCAACATGGCATGTTACTCAATGGTCACTCGCCCGGACACAATTTCACCTGGACAAAAAAACACTTCCCATCCCTGATACTGCAAAGGTTTAGCAGCAATCAATTATCCCATACATTGAGTACTAAGGTATATGTAGGGGGTAAATAACAGGCATAGTTAGGATATTTGAATATCCCTATTGTGCAGAGGAGGGGCAGGAATATTGAATTTTGTGTGACGACAAGAAATGTAGGCAGAATCATGATAAAACTCGTTAAAAATATCCTCATTTTACGATAATAAGGTCACAGCTGACATAAAGAAACATGTTATTTTCATGATCTACAGGTCAAAATGGTCTAGATCTAAGATTGTCATGGTAATATGACAATTGTTTCTGTAGAAAATCAAGCCCTCAACATGGCATATTACTCAATGTCATTCGCCCGGACATATGCCAAGAATCTCTACAAACATTTATTATAAGTACACTCATTTCATGATATAAAAGACACATCTGACATACATAACAACATGATTTCTGTAATCTACAGGTCTAAATGGTCTAGAGCTGTTATTTTCATTAAGATAAGATTTTAATTTCTGTAGGAAATCAACCCCTCAACATGGCATGTTATTCAATGGTCACTCGCCCGGACACGATTTCGCCCGGACAAAATAGCACTTCCCATCTCTGCTACTGCGAAGGATGGAGAGTAATCCATTGCCCTATACATTGGGCACTTAGGTATATGTAGGGGGTAAATAACTGACTTAGTTAGGATAGTTAAATGTGTTAATCCTACACAGGAGGGGAAGGAACATGATTTTTCGCCCGGACAAGGAAAAAGGGTGATTTTCAAGGAAAATCACTTATTGCCCCCTCACAGTGAAGTTTATGGAGGAAATCAAATTTTGTTTTCAACATACTTTACCCCCAACATGTAGCAAATCTTTTATGTCATAATTAAACCCGTTTCATTTTTAGGTATTTAATGGGGGGAGGCCAAATGACCAAATTATCGCCCGGACAGACCACTTTACAAAAAGTAAAATGCTCCAGAAGAATAGAAAAAATCTGACCAGGAACATAATTTTTGCTCCTATTTCACCACAAGACTCTATAATTTACATAATAAAAGTGGACAGACACATACCTAGTCCTCATTCTACAAAAAATGATGAAATTAGTTGATTTTATTGATTTTCCAAGCTGAAAGGGGTCAATTTTAGGTATGTTCAACCCCCTGGAGCCCAGAATATTGATATTGGACCACTAAAACCCATATATAACATCAAGAACTCATTGAGCCCAAAAATATGAACCAAAAAAAATTGGGGAAAAATCAAAATCCTAAGTGTAGGGGGCTGACTTTCACCAAAATTCCCATTTGCACACCTTCTGTGATTTCAGACCATATAATAAACAGAAGGGGGCTGAAGATTGAGCCTTGTGGGACCCCATAGCTTACCTCAAGCTCATTGAAGGTATGGCTGTTCAGAAAAGTAGTTTGGCGACGGCTGCCTAAGTAACTGGCTAGCCATTTCAGCATTAACCCTCCCATACCCAGTTGTATCATCTTTTTTATCAGCAGTGTGTGGTGTATAGAATCAAAAGCTTTACTAAAATCTATGTATGTTGCACAGGTGGTTTCTGAATTGTCTCTATTCAAATAGAGAGTTTGGAGAAGGTTAAACACAGCATCAGGGGTGCCTTTCCCTTTAACAAAGCCATAATGTTTTTCTGACATAAGATTATTATTCTTTGTCCAATTGGCTATGTGGGCATGGACTATTCTTTCCATAAGCTTGCCAGGAAGTGGGAGCAGACTAACTGGCCTCCAGTTGGAGACATCAGCAAGATTCCCAGATTTGGGTATAGGAACCACTGTTGCAACTGCCCATTCAGGGGGGAAAATACCAGTCTGGAAACTGTTATTGAACATGCTACACAACTGCTTACTAATTGGTTTAAAACCATCCTTTAAGACTCTTGAGTGGATGCCTGTAATGGCAGATTATTTCTCAGTGGCTATTTTACTTATCAGTTTATCCATCTCCAGTGTTGTTACTTCTGGGGGGCCTAAGGTGGTAGGGGGCAGTGGCTGTCCATCCATGAAATCAGTCACTGTCGGGGGAGAGTTGCCAGGATTACCCTGTTCTAGTATCTTATTGAAAAGCTTGTTGCCTATAGTGGATCTTAACCATTTACTCTGGAACCATCTGGTAGCTTATAAGATGATGTATTGGAGCTGCAAGTGGGTTTCATGATTTTATTTAACCTCCCTCCAGAACTGTTAACTATCACCTCTACATTCATCAAGGGTGGTCTTTACAGTCCCCCCTTTAGCATATTTACATGCCTTAGTAAGGGTGGGTATGTGGTAATCAGCAGAATGGCAGTTTATTTAGTTAGCACTTGGACTTAATGCATTACTCATAATGATTTGACAGGCTAATGCAGACGATAATATTTATTTAGCCATCAACTGTGAAGTTTTAAACACATGGTTAACTATTTCATGGAAAATTCTATTATTTCTTAATAATGCACACAATTTAGATTGGAATAATTGTGGACTTAAGCACCGGTTCATGCTATAACAAAGGGTCAGGGTACAAATTATAAACATTGAAAATGGCATGTAGAATTGAGTGCTAACACTACAGGGTGGTACAAAGGCCAAATCACCTTTTCTGCTATTGATATCTTTGTTCATTTACCCCTTTAAACATTTCAGATTCAAAATGTGTTTCATCGTCTTTGTCTATGAATCAAATGATTCATATAGTTCAGTTCAGTATTGATTCAATTGTGTTCTTGTCTATCCCTTTGAGTATATTACATTAAATGATAGTTTGATCACTTTCCTTGTAAACATCATTAATAAACACTACCTGTAGGCATTTGCATGACAATGGGTGATAGATCAGATCAGGTGATAGCAAAGAAACATTTGTATCCGGGTGCAGCCATGAGGAGGCTCCAATACCAGCTTAAATAGAGGCTCCTAGTGTTGCATGGTCCTATCAGGCCTCTTCTAAAAGAAGGTAATGGCCCGGCTGGCCTCAAGGTGTAAGAGCGATAATCATACATATAAGTACTGTTGGCATTGAAGGATAAATCTATGGTGTTCACCCTATGTGATTCTTCACAAAATGGCTGCCAAATAGCCAAGGCTCCACATCCCAGCAGTAGAGACTAAGGACAATGGAGACTACCATGACACCACACAGGCCCTTTTCTTCTTAAGGCTAATGACAAATCACTGTGCAGAACCATGTAAGATGGTAGTCAATCAAACCTTTCAAGCCACATATGATTTTCCCAATCTTTGTTCCATATTCATGTTATTGCTATGGTAGTTTTACTGATACTCTAATCATATTATTACCACTGAAACAAACCTTTTGTGCTCTTTAGAGGTCATGAAAAAATATTTGGAATAATTGAGGATGCATTGGGAATTTATTTTACCCTATTGTTCAAAGTGAACTGATATGTAAATATCGAACCTAAAAGGTTAAAATATCACACTACTGTGGTGTAGCTTTGGCCATGCATGAATGTGCACACGATGGCCATGCATGAATGTGCACAGACTATTTTCAGTCCAAGTCCAAAATAGAAAGATTCATCTCTACAGAATCTACTCTACTCGCATCTCATTCTCACCCTACTAAAAGGAAAAGGGGGGTAGGAAAAGTAAGGCGAAGAACACATATTACACATTCTTCTTGCAGATTGTGTAAGGCAGTAATCATATTGGAATCACCAAGACTACCCGGTCACCATGCACTAGAATCTGACCATTTGTGTATTCTGGCACCAACCTGCTAGTATACCTACCCAACATTTTCTGCTGATATGACATGAAGTAAAACTCTTTTATCCCTCAAACTGAGGCCTGCAGAGTATCCCACACACAGCACTTTTAGGGAACATAGGGTGTCTAGCATTAAAGGTCACCCACTACACCAAGTACCGAATCTGGGAGGTTTCTGCCGCCACTCTACTGGGAGTTCATTTTGTACCAATGATGCTAAGCCTCCTTGGCTCATTCCAATAATGGATAAGGACATAGTATAAGACATTCTATAAAACGCTACATGATGAAGTTTACAGTTATCATTAGAGCAGCCTCTACAAACACTTGCTTTCAGCTTCTTTAGAAGATTAGTCTCCCTGGAGAGGCAGCCTCTGGACCTGCACATCTCCTGCTGAACATCTGCAGTGTATCCCTGTTCTGCTTGATCACAGAAGAGATTATCCTAATTCCTCCTTGCTATTATAATCAGTATGTGTAAAATCTAAATTTCATCATTTAACATTTCTGCATGCCATCATAATAGTGCTAGTGTCTTAAGCTGATTGGTGCTTTTCCCTTTTTTGGATTCATTAATATTTTTGTCATTTGGGTGAATAACACAAATCATATCGGAATTGTTTAACCGGAGATATCAGATTTGAATACTGTTTTTAAGACAGGGTATTTCCTTTTGCTCCTAAGAAACAATAACTGTTTAATCTACCTTGTAAAACTGTAAAACCACTGTAATTTTTATAACTGGGAGCCAGTGTAGTTTTCACAAGAAATCCCAGGTGGCAGTGTGGTGGTACAAGGAATATCTGTGACGATAACAATATCTTTCTGAAAATAACAATCGATCTCTAGGAATTAGGACAAGGAATCCATTGTTATTTTGACGACATTATTTTTACCGTGCAGATAAAGGTGGGACTTACTTTCTAACCCTGGGATAGAATTTCCTTAATGTGGCTGACCAGGGTTAGTCATTAAAGCTTTAAAATCTCAATCAGCACATTCCTAATTGCCTTTCAGAATCTTTAAGAGTAAGAATGGGTGCAACTGGCAAATCCCCTCCAGCTGCAGCTGATGCTGAGGTATTTTTGATTGGTGAAGCCTATGCCCTTAAATGCCAAAAGATACTATCGAGGCAATTGTATTCATTTGATGTATTGCACCACTGAAAAATATATTTTTGCTGACAGGACAGCATTAATGCACTCCCAAGGAACCACCATAGAAAAGAACATACTGACAGCTGTCATCACTGCTTAGGTATGGCATGGATTTATAAATACCAGTCCCTAGCTTCGTTCTAATGATTTGGTCATGGTGAGTTACTTAATCATCAAATCTGTTTAAGCAGTGCATGGTAGATTGATTATTCACTCTGCAACCATCAATATTCAAGTCCCAATCAATTATGGGCACCACTTTGATGGAATTTGTAGTTATTTCATCTTATCCTTCGCCATTTCTCCTCAATCAACATTCTACTCTGATTACCCTCTTCCGCTGAAACCCTATTATATTATGTGAAATACCATAATTAGGAGTGAGTGAGTAATAGATGTTTAATGCCATCTCAACAGCTAAGGTCATATTCATGGCAAGAACTACCTTGCACAATTTCTCAGAGGAATGTGTCAGTGCCCGCGCATATGTGCACCACACACATCCAAGGGGATGGGAAAGAGTAGACCCTTTTAAGTGGGCTAGGGACGCCCACACACAATTAGGAAAGAATTATAGACTGGTATAGGCCCATAGGCATAAATAACTTAATAACAGGATTCTTCTTTTCTTTGTGCATAGGTAATTGCCTTGGCATGTGCCATACCATAGTGCCCATATAAGCATGAGGTGCTCATTGATTTCAATTCCACTGTAACCACCTGTCTGGCTTACATGAGATAGGTGCTTATTTGAGTTACCAATTTTAGTGCTTAAGATTAATTTCAATATAATTGAGTTTTCCTATACCCCTGGCACTTATTTGAGGCCAGTGCTCAAATGAACCATAAGAGTAGCTTATGACCTTTATCATCAGTTGGAACCACATAATGATGAATAAATAGCTCAAGTGTAATAACTCTGTGAGGATTGCATTCGTTTTAGATAAAAGAACTCTGTCTAGAACAAAAATATAGTTTTTCATGACTTGAAAGGGACATTTAAGCAACAGAAGTGTTCCTAGCCTCGGGAATCATTAACAAACTAGAGTAGTCTTTTTTTGAAAAATAGTATCTCTTTAAAATGAATCCTACCTGTCTATATATATATATATATATATATATATATATATATATATATATATATATATATATATAAGTTAATGTGTTGATCCGAAGTACCGGTAATAATAATAACTATACCGTTATATTAATAGACATGTTATAATAATAAATATGGAATAATAAAGAGACATTGGGTTTGGTGAGAATTGATTTTGTCGATACCAATCCTATACATGCCTTTATTAATTAAGACAATAATTTACAATATGATACAATAAATAGCAATATATAGAATAACAATATAAAACAATATAAAAGTAAAATACAGATAATACAATATCACAGTAAAGTTTAAAATTTCCAGCACCACCCAGCGTGGTGTATGCTGTCCGCGTACATGAAGCCAATTGACGGTTAGTTCAACTGCTGGAGCTTATATACTGGAGGAAAATGTTATGTGTGACGTCATAGAAAATCGTGCGCCCAGACAAAGTAGTACCAACGTATCACTCATTAATTATATATATATATATACCTGGGAGTATATAGTCCCATAAGTTAATATGTTGATCCGAAGTACCGGTAATAATAATAACTATACAGTTATATTAATAGACATGTTATAATAATAAATATGGAATAATAAAGAGACATTGGGTTTGGTGAGAATTGATTTTGTCAATACCAATCCTATACATGCCAACAACCGCCAAACACAATGTAACACATTCCATAGTAAAACATTAAAACATTACATCTAAAGCAAGCAAGCTATCCTTTGACTCATGTAGATATTTAAAAACAGCATTAGATTTCCAGTGTGCTCGCCTCATAATATCCTGAACACTCAAGCCTGCATTTTTCAACAGGGTAGCACCACCGTGCCTAAGCGAATGACTTGAAACTTTAACAGACAAACCACATTGAAAAGCAATAGACTTTAACCTCATATTCACATAGTTATATTGCAACGGTCTAGATTGAAAAGAAAATAGAAACCTGTTATGTTTACAGGCTCTACCACACATGTTAATATACCTAGCCGGGCACAAGTCAGAACTATCATCTCTTTTTAGATACACAACATATGGAGACTTGCCAAACTGGTCCGTTTTAGAAGAATTAACTCTGATCTCTATACAATCAGAAGACACTTTAACATAACTTCTTAATAAGTTATGAGGCGACTGGACTACATGTCCAATCCTGAACACACCCCTGTAACATAACAATATAGCAGACCAAAATACCACATCTTCCATAAGACTGAAGTCAAGTTTAGATTTAATTTGCACCATATCTCTAGGACTTTTTGCAAAATTTTTTATACCTACTAAATTGCTGTCTGCGAGTTTTACGAGTAGACTCAGCTACACCCCTACATAAGAATTTTCTCCTTCTCCTCTCCAGCTCCCTGAGGCCTGCAACCACAATAGAACATGTTATAATCCACCAAAACACTCCTGCATTTATTAGGAACACCTTTGTAATTTAGCCTAGACAAATGATCCGCTAAAATATTATCCTCTGACTTGATATATGTAGAATATATCGATATTATGGATAAAACATAGCCAAAAAATTTCTCGTAACCAAGCCATGCACAACTTATTCTTGGATCTACCGGTGTTTAACATAGCCAAGACCTGCATGTTGTCCGTGATACAATGAACCCAGGTATTACTAAAATCTTTTAACCAGCACTTCAGGCCCACCATAACAGGGTAAAGCTCGTACACATTGATATTCCTGTGGTGAATTTTGAGATTATCAAGTCTGTGGGCACACGTAAAATGATCTACACAGTCTAACATAGGATTAGTATCGTTCCACGTCCCATATAAATAATCTTTACCAAACCAGGCACCAAAGCCCTGTATAGATGAATCGGAATACATAGGTGTACATGCATTATCATTCAAAATGATATTTCTGCAGTTGAAAATCCTACGAAAATCCCTCCACCACAATAAGTCCTTCCGAGTTTCCTCATCTAACCTAATAACACCTCTATTCCTAGCCTTTGCACAAAGATCAAACAATCTCCTGCTGAAAGTTCATCCACCACGTACTACCTGGGCACAAAAGGACATTAAACCACCAACCTTCTGGAGCGTCTTCTTAGAAACAAATTTCCAAACATTCATCTATTGCTAGACTCATTTTATCTAATTTCTTTTGTGGTAAGGACAGCTCCATACAGGTTGAATCTATGATTATACCTAGGAATACACACACTTGACTGGGCTCAGTCACTTTTTCCTTTGATACAATGAACCCCATATATTCCATACACTCAATTAGGATGTTCCTCTTACGTAAACACTCCTCTTCACTCTGGGCTATGACAATAAAATCGTCTAGATAATTAACTATCCTATCGACACCATAAAATTTAGCTACAGCAGTCAAAAAATCAGATATCCTACTAAATATATATGGAGCACATTTTAACCCAAATGTCAAACGGTTACTCTCAAAAAATTCATCTCCATCACCAAAATTCCAACTGAAACCCTGATAGCCCACATGTGGACCATACACACTAATGCTCCTGTAAGCAGACTTGAAAATCCACCACACACATGTAGTCGTTCATATCTAGTTGACAAGTAACGGTGTTAATAGAGTTGTAGGAGAAACTTTTAGACGTGGTGTTCATAAAGTTATTAATAGATATCCCTGCAGGCATGCTACAATCAGTGATAGGTCTCAATTTACCATTAGACTTCTCCACACCACCTAAAGAATGGATACACCTAGGCTTATTAATTGTCTTCGTAACCAAGCCCTGGGCTAACTCATCCTTAATAATATCACACATTTCGCTATAAAATCTACCTTCTAAGATAGAATTATAATTTTTACAATCATATGTTGTATCACAACCTGGGTCAACTATTTTGAACCCTTCAGTAAAACCACACCATAGAAAATCAGATTCTACCTGGTTTATATTAATAATATCCGACTGCCTTAAAAACCTCGCCAGTCTGCATGGTAAAATTTGAGCTTTCCTACCATAAATGAAATGCTCACACTCACAAATACCATTGACACAACTATCATAGACCCTGATGCTGGGTCTATTAACACACTCCACAGTAAACAGTGGTTCGAACTTGCCCTGTACTGGGCCACTATATGACATAAAAAGATTCTTGTTGAAATCACAAGATTTATTAACATCATTTTCATTATTTTCACCCGAAATGACTGGAACGGGGGGCTCAGGAAGGTCTACCACATGTATTACATTAAAATCAGGCATCAAAATATCAGATTCTAACATAGGACCTTACCTAAGAAGAAATTCCTAATCTTTCTTGTTCTTCTGGCATTTGTCCTTGCCATGATTTGACATACCACAAACATCACAAGTATGACGATACCTGCACGGGTCTTCCCTGCAACCCTCAGCCCTGTTGAAAGCGTAACAGGTTCGGTTGGATTGCTTAGACTTAAAAGACTTTGGTTTAACCACACCCGCCTTCTGAGCATGTACCGTTCCGTCATAGGATAGATGCCTAAGGATATCCTCACTTTTAACATCACCAAAAGATTCCACACCTTCACAATTTGCCCTGTTCTTAACCGATGAGTCGTATGCTACGAGAGCCTTCAGAGTGTATATTCTAGTAGAGGATTTTTTCACTAATACTTCTATATGTTTAACCACATCGAAGACATCCTCACCCTCCTCTATCAACTGTTTCATCATTCTTACGTTAACGAGCAGCAGTTTCTCGATACTACCTAATTTTTCACCATTCTTCAAGAAATTTCTCTGATCAAACATACCTCTAGACTTTGGAGTATGTCGACGACCGTTCTTTGAAGAGATAGACCTAATAGAAACCGATGAATCCGTCGAATTACTACGGTATGAAGACGACCTGCTCGAAGAACCAAGATGGCGACGTCCTTTCTTGTCGCCGTGGAGACCCCCGTAGTCAGGTGAGCGCTGCCGGCCACGCCCCCGTTGCCTGGTTACTGCGTTGTCAATGGAATGTTTACCAACATCGCCACGTGTTAGAACCATCTCCGTCTCGCCACCCGCTGCTGAAGTAGATGTACGTCTAACCGCCTGCCCCTCCAATAGGAACTTGATATTTTCTAGCTGCTGTTCCATACGAGCAGTACGTTCCTCCAACTCTCCAATATACGTCTGGTCAACGGGTGGATCCAATGAAACCCCTGTAGCAGTTGGGGAAGATGGTCCTTGACCACCCCCATCGGATACCACACCGCTCGAATTCCTCGAATTGGCTATATTCCTAGATTTTCTAGGCGATTTTTCTAGGCGAACACCGTATTAACTTGGAAAAACGGATAAAACCGTTTAAAATTTCCAGCACCACCCAGCGTGGTGTATGCTGTCCGCGTACATGAAGCCAATTGACGGTTAGTTCAACTGCTGGAGCTTATATACTGGAGGAAAATGTTATGTGTGACGTCATAGAAAATCATGCGCCCAGACAAAGTAGTACCAACGTATCACTCATTAATTATATATATATACCTGGGAGTATATAGTCCCATATATATATACTGTCACTACCAGGGCTTATGGATAATCTCCACACTTTGTCATCCTGAAGGGATCAACAGCATAAATAGCAAACTAGAATAGACATTCTAGACTCAAGTATGGTGATATTTTGGAGAAGTCACCATCAAAATGGGGCACAGACTTATATATTTTGCATTACAGATGTTTAGTATTTCAAATTTTTATACCAAGGCTTGTAGGGATAATGTTACCCTAAGACCTATCCACATAATCTTTGTATTGGGGTGGAAATGATTAAATAATATTGGTAAATGTCAGTGGAACAAAATTATTTTTACATGGTTGAATAGTGGGTACGACCTTGACATAGATAAAAATATCTATGATTAACTATTATGACAGCAGCGCTATCTGTAGATCTGAGCTGTTTTGGCACCACATGATCTAGATATTGATGTGCATGTACTCTGCAGAACACAGCACCAGCAGGGTAACATGATTTTATTGATGGCAGCTGTATGTGATATATTTCAGGATGAATGTGATATGTAGGTGATGTTTTTTTTTAAATCATCAGCTAGACTACTCTTTCAACCCTCAGGCTCATCCATGGTCATTAAATTTTGTTGACATTACTTCTATAGCCAACCGTAACCATCCTAAGCACAATAAATCTTTTTGGCCAAACACCTCATTACTAACTAGTGGTAGCATCTCAGAATGGCATGGGCACTCTGAAACTTAAAATTATCCTTTGTCTTGTATGGGTCTGATGGTACAAATACCAGTAGGCCCAAGAATGTTTTTAATGTTTCACAATCACATGAGAAGAGGTCAGGTTCTAATTTGATGATGTTCATGAAATATTGGTTAGAAATGGGATCAGATCTGTACTTTTGGAATTTCTTTTTATTTTTGAAACACTCTTTACCCGAAACGTTACCTGTCTCCTGTCACCAAATTGATTGATCTGCATCAAAAATGAAGTGGCTTAGACTTAACCAAAACACTGATTTCTTTTTTGTCCCAGGTATATTGGGGAGTATTTTTACCATCACACCTTCATGCACTTATTGAAGTAGACAAGAACGATTTACACTCGACTACCTTCTGGATCATTTCCTATTTGTAAGAAGGGGTAGCTTTATGGCTTGGTTAGCATGCCAATGGAGCAGCTTTAGCAGGTGATGTAAATGGTGTTGGTGTCAGTGGATAATCCATCATATTGACTACAACAGTGACAGCCAGCTGCATCTAGTCCGATGGCCCTGAGGGGAAGTACGAGTAGAGGATATTATAATGGTGATGCATGATGACTACCTTAGAGAACCAATGAAAAGGAAAGTAATAACCCCTTATAGTACTTGGTTAACTTGAGCTGTACACAATAAGGCCATAGACAGAACATAACCCACGAGTCGAACCAGATCATTGTTACTGTGCTGTATTTCTTCCAAACATGTCGAACACAGTGTCACACAGTCAATATAAATGCAGCACTGATCATATCCCTTATTGACTTGCAATCACTTTGATCTTTAAATTTTGAAAATTCACCTATAAATAGATATACTTTAGAGCTGAAATGAGACAGAACTGCTGCCCTATCGCTGTATTGAGCTTGGCGTACATGCTGTCTCTCAGGTGCAATGAATATAAAATGTTTTCTCGTTTGAAACACATTAATAATTCACTGTTCAATGGCCAAAATACTGATTATACTTAATTTGAGGCCTCTGAGTCTGAAAATGAGGTTAGAAAATGCCTATTGGCCCTCAATTTTGAGATATCCATAGGTGCCATAATTATATATGCTGAAAATCATACCCATGGGCAATGATTTCACTATTTTCACCTAGGTAGTGTAGTCCAAACCTGTACAACAACTTTCTTATGTCATTCCTGGCATTTATCTAGGTTATATAAATAGCTTTGACACTATTGCAAATCATAATTCACCGAAATGTGGCTCTGAGGACTGTATCATTCCGGTTGTCGGAACCAGTTTCAAGTTTTCAGTCTTAGCACACCCCATATACATAGTTGTAGCAGTTTGGGTAGTCTAGAAGCAAGAGTCCAACTTGGACCATGTCACTAGGGGTCAGGATGTACATAAATTCATGCCTCGATTTCATGAATATTGAGTTATAACCAATGGTTTCATGGTTATATTGCTTCATTTTCATACATGGGCAGCTATCATGAAAAGACAGCCAAATTCTCATGTAAATTTCTTTGAAACACTGACATCTGGATCACTTAGAGCACTCCCCCATGATTTATGGAGTGTAGGGTGGCATCTAAACATCAGGATTATCCATAATTATGTGATTAAAGTAATAGTCATTTCATATTATAACCAAAAATAGGCTACATAGTAAAAGGAAGTCATGGCTTGCCCTCAGAGCAGTCATAACAGAATCTCCAGGACACAAGAGGACTGAGGACTTTATAGGTTGTGTGGATACACCACTGCAATGTTTCGGAAACTTGAATGCAAGATATCCTTTCTGCATCTGATCCCCCATCCTTTTAAAAAGAAACTGTACCCCAGTAAGTGACATGCATGGGGAGAGATTCTAACAGACCCTCTTAGAGAGGGAAAAATGCTACCAAAGAAAGTGGTTACCTTCTCTTGCAGCTTGGTCCTCGAAAGGCGTCTATGTAGCCATCCCATACACTAGATGAATTGTGGAGGGTCCTAAGTCAAGTTAACTAAGATGACCCAATGGAAGTGAAAGTAGTTGCTGGATCATCCCCCACTTATGGGAAAAGGTCAAGACTGCAGCATACCTATGGTGTAGCTACAAGAGGTGATGTAAATGGTGTTGGTGTCAGATGATTAATGATATGGATGAAGCATTGGCACTATAGGAAATGTGCTACCACCAGTGGATGCCTGACAGGGTGAAAAATGTGAATACGCTGAGGGTATATGGAGTATGATGCATGATTGTAGTAATACCTGCTATAGAGGTCGAAGGATGAGTTGATAGGCACTAGATGGATCATCCATATTAATTTTGCAAGAAAGTAACAAACAAACATAAGTGGAAAAGATATAAACATACATTATGCCTCTCATGCCATGCAATTGCTATTTTATCAAAAATGCTATCTTTTCCACATCCAATGTTGTTATTACTAAAGCATCCCCATGTTTTATGCTTTCAGCAAGTATCTATCCTTGTGTATGGTTACACAAAGGGAGAATGTGAAGCTCTAAACATAACGCTTTTGTTTCGTAACCAGAGATCCTTTTTATGAAAACACAATAATCCCTACAGTAGTAACCCCATTATCTGAATTGGAAATGTAGAAAGGAGAGTGCTGTATAGTCTTATTTTACATTCAGCATATGGTATTCCAGCAGAGGATATGAAAAGTCTGCTCACACTTCCCCATACAAATGCATCTCTATAGATATAGCCAGAATGACAATAATGTGACATGATATGTGAAACCCGCAGATGTTAAACCTTTCCAGACACTTACAACATGGGTATAAATTCTGGGGGGACATGATCGGCATTAGTGCCAGAATGATATTTGATGAGTGATGGTATTTGATGTAGGATGATTAATGGAATGAAAGAATGATTCAAGAGTGGAAAGCAGAAAGGACTTGGCACATGTAAAGATGGATGGAGATGAAAAGTGTGATAATAAGTAGAACAATAAGAGCCAGATTTACTCATCGTGAACAGCGCTAGTTTCTGTCATTCTAAGATTATTGGGCCCATTCTCTTTGTCCCTACTGTTCACACCAATTAATGGCTGACCATAGTCTAAGTAGGTGAAGCATTAATCTGAGCTTAAGTGAAAACAGAGGAAACAGCCATGGGCCGGAAGCCTTTTATTGGCATGGGAGGTCAAGGAAATTGGGCTAGATTGAAAGATAGAAAGCAGAAATTGACAGGTAAACATGGAACTTACGGGGCACAGGTAAACACAGATCATATTAAATGTTTTCAAAGGGGTCGCTAGACAAGGGGAGAGTATGTGCATAAAACAGCCAGAGAAAGGGAGTAAACGACAGAGACAAATAGAGGCGGTGAGAATCAGAGAGGATTTGAGGTGGTTGTTAGAAAGGTTTGTACCATAAAGCTGTGCCTGTGAGGACCACATAACTGTGATATCAGTACAAAAAGTGTAATAAGCTACTTTGGACTACCCTTGAGGGAAGGTAAATATTAACAAATATGTGCAAATTTGCTAGTGTTGCTCGGCCATAGGACCAGCTTGTGAATCAAGTACCATGCTGCAGATAACCCCAGTTTAAATTCTCTTGTAATTATGAGAGCCATAGTAAACTTGTAACTACCTGCTAACCTCTATTGATCCTGGAATGAGGAGCCAAATTCCATAAATGACATGTGCTGTGCCCCACCTAAGCATTAAGAGGACCTTTACACCCACTCCATATATGACAGGATCTGCGAAAAGGCCCTTAGTGCAGGGTCCCTATTCCCAGTATATGTCTAATAATTATAATAGCCATGCTTGGACTCCATCGAAGAAGTAAAGATCCTGATGGCGGTGAGGTATACTTGTATTCCTGTCTAAGAAATGTGTTTTCCAATCAATCAACGTTTTAGTTCACTTGGGATGAACAATAGATGCACAGTGCACCACGCAATTCAATTTAATTCAGAACACTTGCATGGAGAGACAAAGTATTATATTTATGCATTATGTGCTACTTGGATATATCCTGATTGATGGATGACACATCATTAAACTGACCATGTCCATCAGATATGATTGTCCCCTTATGAGGGAAGCACTGTGTTTTCAATTTCCGCTTCCTACCATGGGAGGTCTGGTGAGTGGTGTGGGCCAGCATAGGTCTCTCTTACAAGTCTGAGATGGATGTGAATGTAACAACTTAATCAAAGCCATGAGTTCATAAGAGCAATACCAATAAAAGGAAAACATCCATTTGTCATTTCTTAACACAAATTAAAGGTGTACGATTCCATGAATTATCTATGATGAGACGACAGTAAGTATATCACAGTGCATTTTCTCAGTTAAGCCAACAGCAATTTAATTGCGTCATTGTACATTTGATAACACTGTTATTATACTTCACATTGCTCAGAATAATACAGGCATTAGGTTTTTATCCTTACATGATCACATGAACATCTATTTGAGATAAATCAATGTAGTTAAGCCTTCTCCACACTCATTAGGTGCCACATCCAACAATGATGCACCTATGCAATTACAGGACTCCTCTCAATCCCTACACCCACACAGTAGCTAAAGTAACCATATCAACGCTATTACTGACAACCCTCTGTTGGGTTTCTGGGTCACCTGCATGTTAGAAGAAAATCACAGACCCAATTAGCTGTTCATCATGTTAGCAAATGGCTCCACATGCTTTTAACATGGCAGCAGTATCACAGACCGCCTACCTCCTCCCTGGGATGTTACTGCTGAGCTTCATGATGCAAGGGGCTGTGCTGCAGTGACCAAAGTTGTATTCACAAAGCAGACCTTCCATCGAAACCGATATTCATATATGGAGCTTGTTTTAATAGATTCTACGACAGGTTCAACCAGCTACGACTGGAGATGGGCCAAATCTTACCAGCTGATCTTAGGATTTTGGCCATAGTGACTAAATAGCTGGCTACATTACTGGGTGATCATACTGCCTACTGGCTAAATAGCCACTAGAGCAGTGACTCAATAAGGGGTGCTTGTATGATAGCCCTCTGTGTGAATAATTAGTGGCTAGTCTTTGCTGCTGCCCTCTGCATTCCTTTGCTAAAATGTAGCCAATCTGTGCTCTTTGCTTTGTAATCATATAAATATTCTCTCTATATAGACTAATGATCCGAAAGGTCTTGAGCACAGGCCACTCACAGAGGGTGAGGAGTCTCTCTATATAGCATCCCTGGCCTTAATCATCCTCTGAGATATTGTGGGAGGATAACATCTATGGATTTTTTATCTAGCCTGTGCATTGATTTTGCAAGATTATTCTAATTAATTGTGATGTACATTATAATATATGGGCCCCTAGAAAAAATAAGACTGTGTAACCAGGTGGGATCACCTTTATATAGTTAGGGACAACTATTGTCAGGTGAGGGGGGGGCTTGATGGATTTTGGCAGATGGGCAGATTTTCTTTTAATGCCCCCCTAAGAACTGATTTTGCAAAATGCCCCCCCCCCCCAAAAAAAAAAGAAAAAAACAGATACACATGTGGAATGATGTGTTGCGATGGGTATTTGAATTGCCTATAATTTAGTTTTGACCCTTCCCCCAATGTGAAGGTTTGTTGGGGTTTGTCCCCCCCCCGTCAAGGAAGTCTCTTTTAAATTGACCCCCCCCCCATATTTAACAAGCCCCCCCCCCACCTGGCAATAAATCACTTGACCCTTACTGCAGCCCTATGCTCATTTGAACACAGGAGTGCATACTAGACCATGAAGGAGGTATGACTGGTCACTACGTACCCAATAGTGGCTCCTATGACTGGGTGCTATGACTTCATAGTGGTGGGTATTGAGTCAGTAGTTGAATAAATAGCAGCTGCTATTTTGAGGCCTGTACTGTAGCTCACTATGATTGTAGTCACTGGTATGGAGTCATTTCTCATACCTCTCACTACAATTTGCGGCCATCCTGTCGTGGAAACTATTGAAACACGATCCTGAGTCTGGATGGCATTTCCCAACATGGTACACCTGCATTACAATTTAAGGCCCCTAAAACTAGTTATGTTATCATGTTTAATGCATTACGACTGCTCTGTACGATCAACACAAATTCATGCAGTAATTATATAGGGACTGGGAGGGCATTCTATCAGTTCAATCATTAGTGACCTCTAGATATAGGGTTGTAATGCCATTAGAGTGAAGGGTCCCACTGCGATTTAAGGTGTAGCAGTCATAGTATGATAAAAGGATTCACCTCTTTGTTAGATACATATGGTGGGGCTCCAGAAAATGTCCAATTTTAGGAACAAATGATCAAATATTTTAAGTACCCTTAGACGTTTTGCATGTTTGTGGAGGAAGTGATAAACCATGAGCAAACTAGATATTGCGAAGTTAGGATTTTCAATCATTTTCTATTTCTGAGATCAAAATGCATATAATATCATGATAAAGAGGGATGTTACATTCATCTGATCTGGTTAAATGAGATAAAATTGTGCAAAAGTTTTTTTCAAACTATATACCATGAAATATATTCACTGGATACTGGTAGAGATGTGTCTCTTCCATGCACATAATATCATATCTGTATTTTCCCTTAGTTTCCACATCTCTTGTCATGATTAAAATGTCAGGTAAATTGGGAAAAGGGTAAATTCGCTCTGACTACACATCAAAATCCTTATAAACAACAACAAGAATTTAATATTACACAATGCTCTGAGACCTTTTCTTCGTCTTCAAGACGGTGCTAGTTTCAATCTGGACATGTTAATAAAATACAAAGTCAACTATGCCAAAGTTTTCCAGTTAAAACCATTCAGGGTTCAACGGGGATTGAATCTCCAGCCGCTGTGGCAGGAGACGAGCTCGCTGTCCACTATACCAAGCCGACCGGTGATACAAAGCAATGTAGATCAAGGATTTGAAAAAGTTGTCCGACAAATCTGATGTTTACACACCTCGTTAGCATAGAATCCATGGAACCTGGTGGAGTTATTAACAGGGAAACATCCTTAGATATCCTATATTAACCTGCAATGCCTGATTTCTCCATTTTGTTCGAAATAAATAAGAATCCATTGATTTTCTATAGCGATACAGGTCGGGACCCGCCCTGTCCAGCCATTCCTTGTTCGACGCTTGGTTGACCTAGTTCTTACATCCTGGCACCTCCTCGCTTTGTAAACAAGATGCAATGGCCGTGTACCGGGCCCTGTGCATTGGATCGCTATGGAAAATCAATGGATTCTTATTTATTAATAACAAAATGGATACAAAATGTAGGCGAACACCAACTAGAGATCGTATATTTGGCGGTGCTAGAAGAACAGGGCTTGACACGCTTGGATTCTACCCGAAAAGTGTGTGTAAAGTTGGAGGTATGTCAGGCAGAGTGATAACATGGCCACGATGCCTTGGCAAACTGAGCAGATCGCATGCACTTACAAAATGTCTTCTCATGGATTAATTCTGGGGTTATAAGGTAAGAAATTAATACATAATGGATGAATAAGTGTGATAAACGCATTAATGCATTGATATTCACGAAATATGCATGAAATATGCATATGCATGAAATATTCACCCTCCCGCTCCACGGTCTGGGTAATATTTCAAGCAAACCTCACCTCGTCCTCGATTATCAATACATTAATAGCTTATTATTGGCTATGCCTAAAGATATTTCTTTGATCTATTTATGCGTTTTAAAGGATTTTTTCTTTGATAAGTGGTTAGCCTGGGAAAATGAGAAAAATATCATGAAATATCTCTTAAAAGAATATAACAATTCAGAAAATTCATATCCCATAATGATTTCAATGATTTTCTCAGCCATGCTGTTTGTTTAAAATTTCCTTGATGGATAATTTTTGCTATATATGCTATCATCAGTTGATCCAATGAATGTAACAGGCCGATGAACATAACATAATGGAAAATAAGGGAAAAGGTATCAAATATCTGCCTTAAATCAAGTTGATACAGTGAGGAAGTCAAAGGTTTACCCTGGTGATATGCATTATCATCATACTTAGAGCCATTATTGAAAATTTCCCATTTCAAAAATATCTGATGAACGTAACATCACTTGAAATAGGGGACATGTAGCTTTGGTCTTAATGGAAAATATACAAATTATACAAATATTCTTATGAATTTTAAGTAAAATTGTCGTGTGAATGACACACATGTGACCTACTAAAGTGGGTTGCTCAAAAATATATAGAACTACAAATAATCTAATGCTGCATCAAGGCTTCAAATGATCTGATGAATGTAACATAACTTTCCTACGCTTCTTTGGGCCTCATTTGTGTGTAAAAAACCATAAAATATTCAGATTTTTGCACATCTGCTCCATTATATGGGTGTCAGACTTCTACCTACTGCCGAAAGACTAACAGAAAATCATTTCATATATTTAGAGTCACTTCTTTAGGTAAAGATGTGATTTTTCCAAGACTTTCACCTAAATAATGAAAATTTTGATGTAGAGAAGTATCTATATGTTATGTATGAATTGCAAAATGGCTAATTACATTGATTCCTTGATCATTACATAAATACTTATTGAGATCTTTGTAACCATTCTGTTTATATCTTCAGAAATGATCTTATGACAGACTTATTAAAGAAAACATGACAAATTTGCTTCAAGGACATTTTCTGGAGCCAATTTTGTACTGTCTTTTGATATTATTTATCGATGTATGGCAGGTTATCGGAAATGGAATACTGTTCTAGGAATTCCAGTGCTCCATTTTCACCCAGAAGTCGAATTTAGCCCTACCGTGATTGTATACATATAAGAGCTCAATATTTTTCTCATGCTGACATCAATGTGGGTAAATTTATGCATTATTGCCCATTAAGGAACCATATAGGATTCACAAAAGTGACATCCTGTCTCCAAATGGACATTGTCAAGGTTTCTGTATCACTCCCTTATGGTGTTCACTTTACACTTAAGTTCAGTACTTTGTTATATATGACAAACTACCCTGTTCTCTCAAAGAAAATTATTCATATATATACAAAGTATAGTAGTTATAGTCCCTCTTTAAAGCTGGGAATGTTCCATCTAGATTTTGAAAATACTATATTATGACTGTTCCTTTTTTCATATCTACTATTTGCCAATTTTTGGTTAGTTATAATGTGATTTTAGCAATTATAGAGCGAGGAGAGACAGCCAGTATGTGAATTTGATGTAATTTTATGTTATAAGTGCATAGATAATATCACCCTGAAAATGTGCCTGTTAGTGGTGGACATCTTTACTGCTTTTGATCTATCTATTTACCTACTGGGTCCTTAAAGGGAACCATTGAAGGTAGATTTTATTTATAGGTATTGAAGTCACTACATATATGTAATGGGATTTCAGCGCTTTTTAGTACCACCCACATGAATGACCCCATCACTTCTAGAGAGAATTTCTTAATGCACTATGACTGCATACGTGTATATCTACTACGATTTGGAACCCTAAAATTATAGTCTGTGATCGTAGGTAATGCCATAAGACTGCTCTGTATGATTGGCATTTATCTAGCTTTAGTTGTGATTAGAATTGCCTGTGCATTGATACATTGTGCTTAATTTATAGCTCATTTAAAAAAGTTCTGCCCTTTATGCCTTGCAATGATTGATGAATCACTCAAATAGACCGACCTACATTCTGGAAGGGTTTATCACCTAGCTACAGTAGAGACAGTGAGTAGATAAAAATGAAGAAAGAATTCCTTGCCAACTAACTGATGAGTTGAATGGCCAAAAAAGTGCGTTCAGCTTAACTGACCTTAGAACACACATAAATACATCACACATGACATGGGCAATGTAATGCATCACTCTGTTCGACTACTGGCAAAGACTGGCACATGCCCCTATGTGTGAAGTCATTTCTTATACATCTCACTTATACATGTGGCTCTCCTATGATAGAAACTATTGAAATAAAGTCCTGATGCCCCATGCATGCACCAGGAGGGCATTTCAAAACCAAAGCTTTGAATATCGTTTTGAAATGCCCTGCAGGTCCCATGTATAGTCCTATAGATTTGATGATTAAACAACTGGTCATTGTTAAAAAGAAAAGTGTTTTTGCACGGGCATATTTTTTTTTTTATCAAAGGATAACTCACTGTGGAAGTTTTGTCATTCCTTCCCCTTTTCAACCTCAAGTCATTCCCTGCCCACTTGTTTAAAAAACCGTAGTGGCCCATTTAAGAGCATGGATGTTAATTAATTTCAATATCTCTGTATCTCCGGCCCTTATTCGAAAAAGGTGCTTATTTTAATACTGTTTTAGTGCAAAAGATTATTTTCAATACCCTTTAAATGGGTCATTACGGTAATGACCCCTGCTGATACTTGATGGCATGTGGAATAGCATCATCACCCTTCATACGATTATAAGTTTACTACTGTGTCCATGATAGCACTCCCTTCATTTACTTGACTTGACATCAGTGGTGATTTATGTCCCTCTGCATTTTGCGCTCTCCGGTACAGTCTAGTCCACATTACAGCAGCCATGATGACAATCTGAAAAGAGAAACGTGTTAACGTGGCGTAATATGCATTAAGTCATGATTGAAGTGAATTCTCAGGGAAATAGCCCAGTCTTTATAACTTCATTTGGAGCATGTAATCTATCATCATTTGCCTCATGTAGTCAGTCTGGAGTTTGGAGAAGTGTCTCATATCATAATAACACTGTATTAAAACCATCGGCACCACTCTATTAAGGGCCCACATATTGTGTAGACTACCATAGCTTATGGATAACCCCCCTATTTCTATAATGTCCTCACTCCATCATCCAAAAGGGATCAAGATCATGTCGTCTATGGTAAAGGGATCACTGCCTGCAAGCCCACTTTTGGGAGACCAGCACAATACAAGATTCATCAACCCTCAATACAAAGACTATAGACTACTGTGGTGGCATTTTATAGAATTCCCTACCAGAGTACCACTATTATCTCTAGTATTTCTTTGTGGTACTGATGCATAGCAGCTGTAATTAGTGGCATAATTTTTCCCATCACCATCTATTAGAGGCATTTGTTAAAATAAGTCCTGCTATCATTGTGTTAATATGGCTTGTACCAGGACCCACTTGTTTGGCAGTGGTTTACTGGAGAGGGACGTTATCATAATGACCATTATTGTTTATCCATCGGTGCCATGACGCAATTTACTAATCTGGCACCGACAGTTAGTGTCAGGATTACCAACCCACAATACTTCGCTGAAGTGGGGATGAGACTCTCTGCCTTTTTGTTTGCATCTTCTATCCTTCAAACATTGGCATTACATTTCATCAAGGCCTTTGAATGTTATACGGTTACGATCGTGATCCCAACTGTATTGATAACATCGAACATATGACGGAATGTAAGTAAACAAATATTTATGGTGCAATAAAGAAGTTTAATCCCCCCCCCCCGACAAAATTATAACTATTGTATGGTTAAAGTAAAGTACCAAGGTTTCTGCCATTAGATACCAGCAGGACTCTATATCAAATATGTAGGCCTATGCTGTTGCTGGTCTGGAGAGAACTACGCACCACCAGGACCCTAACCTAATTGTGAAGAGTGGTCTACAGGATTATGGAGATCAGTCAGGCTTGGAACGATGACCCCATCCAAGTAACTCAAGGTCAACATGAGTTTATGGATGGCACCTATATGTGGTATATTTCAGGCTGATAATGGTATATAGGAGGGGATATTGTTGATATCATCAGATACACTAAACTACCAACTCCAGAGTTAACCTGCAGTTTGGTTCTTGAAAGGTTTCTGTGTTGCCATCTTATACACAAGATTGATTTACCATGTTGATCCACATAATTATGTATCTCTATAGAGTTGGCCAGAATGACATTAATGTGACATGATATGTGAAACCCACAGACATTCGCTTAGGTAGTATTTATGAAATTGGGGAATCTGCCCTCCTATAATATTGTATGAATATAATATCTATAGTCACAATTCTATGTATTGCTATCTTTAGAGCACAATACAAATGACTAGTAAATGGATATGAATGCGTATGTAAATGTGCATGTGCTGCTAATGAAAAATCATCTCATTGATTGTATGGTTGTCTTGCTCTTTTTACACTGCTGCACTATGGTGCGTCCAATAAAGAGAGTGGAGTTAAAATCACAATGCCTACATCGTCTCTTATACTGAATGTTAAATTTGGTCTTGTATTGAACAATGCCCCCCCTGTGTGGTCATAATTTGTAAAGTATATACTAAAGGAAAGCGGAAAGATATAGTTTTGTCATGTTTATGAAGGAATCCACCTCTCTCAATAAGAAAAAACCGACAAGGAATAAATATAAAAGATTATAAAATAAATGAATCCTTACACCAAACACTTCTTCATATGGGTAGAAACTGTGGGATATCATTGATTTAAGTGCTAAAATGACGATTAATGAGTGGTGGTTTTTGATGCTAGGGTGATCAAGGGAACAAAAGAAATATTGCGCTGTAGATATACAGGACATGAAAGATACAGGGCAACACAAGGAATGTAAGATACAGGACATATATGTTACAAGACATCCCAAAGGATGTAAAAATACAGGAAGTATGAGATACAGGACGAAAAAGCGACGTGTACAGCATCACCTTGGGGAACTATAAGAAACAGCACCACCCCAAAGAATGGATTATCCTTCCTGTAGTGTCCTGTATATATTTGTGTCCGGTATCTTATGTTTCCTGGTGTGATCTTGTATCTTATATTATGTCCTATGTCTTAGGGTTTCTGATATAGTCGTGCATCTTATTCCAACCTAGCGGGATATATTATTGGCCAATGAGAAAATTCCTTTCATTCAGTGCAGACCTTTTAGGGTGCATTACATAACACCTGGTACCCATCATTCTGGCTGTTATCAGTCCTTATCTTGCAAGGTGCCAGCTCAAGCAGGGGTCAGCCCACTAAGGAATTTGCTAACCAGGAATATATATATATATATATATATATATATATATATATATATATATATATATATATATATATACAGTGCTGTATCCTATATGTTCTGTATCTTACTTTCTGGCAAAACATGGAATACCAAGGACTGGGAGGGCTTCAAACCCAAACGCTTCAGGTCACAAGGTGGATGCCCTGTCCATTAGGCACAGAGGCATGTGAGAGATGTGAGCTGAGGGAGGCCTATCTAAATTGATGTCTGATCTTTTACTTATTCTGGTCATGTCCCGTATCTTACTTAAACAGATCAAGGACATGGGGCCGGGTTGGTAGACAGGAACCAGAAATTGACGGGTAGACATGGAATACAAGGGGGAACAGGTAAATATATCATGTTCAATCCCTTCATTGATGGTTCAACAAATGTAGACATAAGACAACCTTTCAGAGGCAATGAGAAACAGAGGGAGAGATTGGTGTGACTTGTTTCATTTAAAAGGAAAATTTGTGGTGGTTGTAAGGAGAATTATTTGCATGGATCATTGTATGTGAGGACCACAACAATACTGCTTTCATCACAAACATGTTTGACCAGGCAAGAAAAAACACCCCTCTGCAGGGAAATTCATTATCAAAGTTCATCTCAAGATCTTTAAAATGAGACATCATTGCCTTAAATATTCCTAGTAGTTATGTCAGAACCCCTCCTTGAACATAGGTCGTTATTCATATCTGAAATCGAGGATTAAGCTCTAAATACATTATACACCTTAATAATGTCTAAAAACACAATAAATCAACTTTTTTTTTACAAAAAGTGAACAATATTATGGTGATTTTTATCATAAATTTTGATCTAGAAGGAATTTTGCATTTCTGTTTTCAGTTTTTGGTTTTTGGTGAGTAACACCTTTGGAATGGTTGCCGTGGAAACCAGGAACAGCCATATAGATCAATTTCTCATGAAAAATGATCATTTTACCATCCAAATATGGGCCATTTTTACTGAAAATGGTGCATTTTAAAATGAAACCATTGAATTCTGCATAAAAAATTAGCTTGATGTATTTTTATAATGATTTTAGAGTAAATTTCCCCCTCCAATGCCCCCTAGTGGCCAAATAGGAAATTAAAAATCCCCTGCGGAGGGTTGTTTTCTCTTGATGGGTCACATGTAATAAGCCACTTTGGATTGCCCTTGAAGGACATTTGAACCAGATAAATATCTGTTCTGCAAATGTGCTTGTGTCACTGCCAGTAGGACCAAATTCAGCATGCGAATTAAGTACTCTGCTGCAAATAAACCCAATCTGAATACCATTGTAATTATGAGAGCGCTAAACCACCTGCAGCTACCTGTAAGCTGCTCTTGTTCCTGGTCAGGAGAGCCAATCGCCAATTTGCAAAGTACTGTGCCCTATCTAACCATGAGGAAGACTTCACAATCTAACCATGAGGAAGACTTCACACTCACTCCATATATATGATAGCCATGCTTGGACTTCATCAAGTAGAAATCCTGGCAACACTGAGATATACTCAGTATTCCTGTCTGGGAAGTTTAATTTTCCAGTCGGTCTCACTTGTCAGTAGCGATTGCACATGTGGGAAGAACAATGGATGTACAATGCACCACGAAATTCAGTTTAATTCAGATCACTGGCATAGAGAGACAAAGTGTAGTATGCATTACATACCAATTGGATATCTTGATGGACGAACGACGCATGATTAGTCTAACCATGTACATCAGATTATTCATGCATGAGGGAACCACTTTGTTTTCAATTTCCGCTTCCTACAATGGTAAGCCTGGTGACTAGTGGTGTGGGCAGCTTTCCTCGGGTCTCTCTTTTTCCTTCATGGTATTTGCTATATAGCAGCCACAGGTTAAAAAGTTCATGTAAAGTCACAGTGTTGACAACAATGTACCTTATAGTTAACAAAAGGTAGAATTTTAATGATCAAATGTCAGATTAAAATGGTGCATGATTGACATTTGTTCATCTCTAAGGTTATTTTCACATATTTTCACCCCAAAAACAATGATTTTCTTTTTGTATTCACCACAAATCTAATGGCCTTATATAGAGGGTATGATGCAACTGCAGTAAGTATGTATTCCAGCACGTTTTCCCAATAAGGCATTTGAGAGAGGGGAGGAGTCAAAAGCGATACACAAGATTTTCATCCTTACATTATATCACATGATCACAGAACTATTTCAGATGAATCAGTGGAGTTACGCATTCATCAAATCCATAAGTTTATGTTTTGCCATATCAAACCATAATGCAACATGCAATCACAAGACTACTCTCAATGTTTACAACCATACAGTAGTAACCACATCATCATCACGTCTGTTGGGTGTCTGGGTCACCCACATGTTAAAGGAAAATCACATAACCAATTAGCTGTCCATCATGTTAGCAAATGCCTACGTCCTCCATAGGATTTGTAGGCTATGCAGCGTTTTTGAACAAATGGCAATCAAAGTGCACACTGTCAATAAAACCTTTAAAATTAGTGTATGGGATTGTACATATTGCATTACAGTTGCTCTGTGTGATCAGCACCTATGTAGTAAATACAAAGGGTATTGTAGGGCAGTTGTAACAGTGCAATCATTGGCGAGCTTTAGCAACCCTGGAGGTAATTCAAAACATCCTGGGATCGCAACCTCAGCGATCTTTGGAATTATTCTACCTTATCCCATTAAGTGATCTTAAGATTAGACTGCGTTCACATTTCCTAGCCAGCATCGATCTTAGCCTCAGCCCTCCTACACTATTCCAAGAAGTATTGACTGGGCACAGGGGTAAGAGTCCCAAAATAAAGGAATAGCTGTGGAGCCACTCTTCTTCACAACAGTGTTTATACCATCGTTCCCTGTCCCCATATGGGCTAACAAAAGAGCACAGGGTGCAGTAGACCCCCGTACAGTATTTAAGAGTTGTTCCCATGAATGTATGATTTATGCTTGCCTATTAGAAGCATTGTACCCTCCCCCAGGACAAAGAGAGAGAAGGGAAGAATTACCTTACAGTGCACTTAACGCATGGGTAGCCCTACACTGCAAAAAAGGTGTGTGTTTATACATACCACACTATCTACGTGGTGTGTGATTCCTACACATCTATGATATTCAAACACTTACAGCTAAACACCATCAGATTCTAAACACTTATCCTGAAAACTATACACCTACTTCTCACACACCTAAACACTTACACACCATAGTGTTTAGGTGTTTGAGTTTAAACACATCCAGTCTCTATGTGTTTAGTCTTAAACATGACTGTATTTGAAAGATAAACATCAGGTGTTTAGCCACCTAATAAGAATCATAAGCAGATAAGATAAGTATAATATGCATGAAATGAGTAAAAAGATAGTATCCTCATTTTTATAGTTGTATATCACCCAGTTTCCCGACGACTCAGTAGTTTTTTGTGTTTTTTTCCTGTTTGTTGTTTTTTTACCTAAGGGGCATGATGCATGGGAGGAGGGGGTATAGGGAGGTATGGGTGGCCTACCCCTCCTCCCGTGTCCAAGCCTCCAGGGACCACCCCCACCTCCCTACCCACTCTTCCTACCTCTCCTTACGTGTACAAGCCTCCAGGGACTGTCCCTACCTCCCTACCCACTCCTCCTACCTCTTCTCTCTGTACAAGCCTCCAGGGACCCTCCCTACCTCCCTACCCACTCATCCTACCTCTCCTCACGTGTAGAAGCCTCGAGGGACCCTCCCTACCATCCTACCCATTTCTCCTACCTCAGGTGAAACCACTATGCAATTCTTTCACTAAGATTGCAGTGATCTTAGTGCTGTGAAGTGATCCCAGGACTTGCTATTCCTGATAGGCCTGCATCCACTGCATTAGATAGGGTAGACTGGCCAGGTCTTATGATATGTGCCTACACTAAGATTGCTGGGGTTGCGATCCCAGGATGTTTTGAATTAAGCTCCTGACGTACCTCCCTCATAGCTTGTTTAAAGCTAACCCACCGATGCTGTACATATTATAGGCTGTATGTCTAAGTTACATTGGCTAGATAGTGGTTGCTAAACCTCCCTATAATTGGCCTCTAGAAGTAAGGATGTAATGGCAATGGAGCTGGTGTGATAGTCGTAATATCTTAAGAAATGTCCTCGATGACTTGTTTGTTTAATGCATATGCTACCTTTTGCTATTTGCTGAAAATACCAGGTACCCAGTATGTACATTGGGTCAACGTTGAAATAACGCTGATTAACCATGATTGATATTGATTAAACATTGATGCCACGTTTTGTAATGGCATTAAAATGAATACCACTATGGTTTGAAGGGTTCTAGTCATACATCTTGAGAATTGTCTTGCAGTTCTCTGAGGAAAGATAAATCATTATTACTCTGATTTCAGAAATGGCTCTGTCACAATCGAATATGAAATAAATATGGTTTCTAGGATATAACAATGATTACTAAACCAGCGGAAAATTGCATCTCAAAAGCTGAATCTCAACCTGACAGGCTTCTGTGTATACATATTCATGTAAATATATGTGTACGTTAGATGAAAACACTGGAGATAAAACAACCGAATATAGGCCCAAGAATCGTCAGTTATGTGACATGCTGAAGTACACAAGAATAATCCCTAGCTTTTAGCTGTGATTATACCATGGTTATCGAGTTTCGGAACGGTTTTACGGTGCCTACACCTGATGATACAGTTCTTAGCAGTGAATGAGGGAAGCAGCTGTTTCACTTACCGCGTCATGTCTTACCTTTGGCTTCTTGGGACCCAATGCTATTTTGTCGACACAAAACTGTCATGAGCCCAGTGTCTTACATGTATTCGTAGTATGTATTTTGAAGTAGTGTTAACGAGTGTCAGTTCTTTAACCAGAAACACTCTTCAGGATGATCCAGATTCCAAAACAAAACATCGGCGGCTATCAGACCTACCATTCGTTAGGTTCATGGCAGTATTACTACCAGAAGGGTGTAAAGAAACCCACTGTTTTGTCAGTATTCCCTCATTAGACTGATTAGTATACTATCTCCGTGTTGCACTGGCTGCATCCAGTAACATATTCCAGAACTGACATAATATTATCACTACCTGCAGGAGGGGATTCCTCAAGATGGTATGACTAGGCACAGCCACTAAGATTTGAAACCCTGAAAATTACAGTGGGTAATCATAGGTAGAGAATATGCCTTTCAGACCCTCCTAGCCGGGCCTCCTAGATTTAGTGTAGGTTAGAAAATCATTCTTCTGTGGTGAGGGAGCTCAACAATCCATTAGTTACTCCAAGGTTGTTTGCGTTAGCAATCATGGTAAAACTATAATTAAGAAACTCTTTAAGTGCAGAGCAAAAATTGTTGCCCTGGCCATGGGGACGGCCTCTGAAAAAAGTATAGTTCCTAGAGGACGAGCCTATTTTCAATTCCTATACTAATCCTATATAACTGGCGTCGACTATAGTCGACGCTAGGCCTGCCATGGTGTCGACTATAGTCGATGCTAGGCCTACCATGGTGTCGACTATAGTCGATGCTAGCCCTCAATGGGAGGCTGCCATCAGTGCACGATTTTAGCAGGTGAGTTGACAAGAATGACGTTAGCTATATACAGACGCATGTTTGTTTTTTCATTTGCTTCTCAACCCAAGGGCTTCTGGAATTAACCTCGTGGCGAGATATTTAGTTATCCAGCTACTTGACATGGTACATGACATACATGTACCATGTTCACGTAATTGTGGCATTTTGCCACAACTAGTTTTATCTCAAACCCTCTTTCGCCCATTATAAGTCATAGCCCACATTGCTGAAGGTGTGGACCACGTTGGATTGATAAAGTATCCTTGAAATAATCGTGTAAGATAGTGTAGCTGATCTCCCCTAACAACACTACTTATGTTCCTTTCCAAACCAAATCCAACACATTTCTGTCATACCTTTCTGCGCAAAGCCTAAATTCCCACCCAGTAACTGAGAACAAGTTTACTAAGGGGCAATGGGAAAAAAATCTACGGCTTAAAAGCGTTCTGATGTCCTTCCCTCCCAGTGGGTCTCCCACAGCGATCCCACGAGGGATGTCCAACACCTAAAGCCACCTAACCCTGAACCTCCTACTAATTTGTTGCCTGCAACCATGACACTAGTGATAAATGTAGCCTTAAGGGGTTACGACCACTGATAGATGTAGTGCCTGTGGGATCAAACAGTTCTAAGCAGCTCTAACACTGGAAGTAGGGTCAGTCTGTATTCCATATCCACAGGGTATATCTCAATAGAGCTAAATAATATTTTTGAGAAATGACCTCCTCGATAGACTGATGGTAGGGTGCGATATTATGACAATATTACTATGCCAAAAAGACGTATCTTTTATCTCGGAAACCAGAGCCTGCCAATCATATGTTTTATGTCTCACATTGCAAAAAAAGTACTTAACTAACCTAAATTTGATCATGTCATCTAGGGCATAGCTTTTAAAAAAAATCTATTTGTCATATACTACACATTTCAATATGTCCATCAACCTACACAAAGCAAAGATGCTGCTTAGTTAGTTATTCATCAAAGGTACCACCATGGGATCAGGTTGGTGTTTCAATAGTTTCCACGACAGGTTCAGCCAGCTACGACTGGAGATGGGTCAGATCTTAGCAGGTGATCTTAGGATTTTGGCTTTGGTGACTAAATAGCTGGCTACATTACTGGGTGATCGTACTGCCTGCTGGCTAAATAGCCACCACAGCAGTGACTCAATAGGGGATCCTGGTACGACAACCCTGCATGTGAATAATTAGTGGGTAGCCTTAGCTGCTGCCCTCTGCACTCCTTTGCTCAAATGTACCCAATCTGGGCTCTTTACACTACTACCTATAACCCTGTGGCCAGCGCCTTTGGCTCTGGGATGGCAGTTTTTTTTCCTAAAGAATAAAATATCATTTGGAAAAGTGTGGCGTTTCACCTAAGAATTTAGCATTTCGTCCACACATGGGCCAACTATGTAGTTAGTAGTATGCAGTGGTGTAGATAGAGCACTAGGCCTTACAAAGCTGTCATGCCTGTCATACCCAACCCTCACCCACCATGGCTTTCTAATAAAATTACAAAGGATATCACACCTAGCTGACACCTTAGCCCTACTATTAAGAAAGAATAACAGAGCATTTTCGATACAATTAGGTCATTAGATATAGATCTATCATATGTGATTTGAAAGGGAATTATCTAGAACAATTATACATCATTTGGGCTTGGGGGTCTCAGTTGTCTTCCTAAAACCACCTAAAACTGGCCCACCAGGCCCCTATTCAAAGCCCGGCCCCTAATGATTTGACAGCCCTCCTACCCCAGCCCCTATTCAAGAGAGCCTGCTATTCAAGGCCCGGCTCCTATATGAGACATTACGGTAGTTACTGCAGCCCTATGCTCATTTGAACACAGGAGTGCATACTAGACCATGAAGGAGGTATGACTGGTCACTATGTAGCCAATAGTGGCCCCTACGACTGGGTGCTATGACTTCATAGTGGTGTGTATTGAGCCAGTAGTTGAATAAATAGCAGCTGCTCTTTTGAGGCCTCTACTGGAGCTCACTATGTAGTCACTGGTATGGAGTCATTTCTTACACCTCCCACTACGATTTGAGGGTGTCCAGTCGTGGAAACTATTGAAACACGATCCTGGACCTTGTTTCAATAGATTATATGACAGGTTCAGGCCCCTATGACTTGAGAAGGACCAAATCTTACCACATAATCTTAGGACTTTGACCATAGTGACTAAATAGCCGGCTACATTACTGGGTGATCGTACTTCCTGCTCACTAAATAGCCACCATATAGTGCACAGCAGTGACTGAATAAGGGACCATGGTATGACCACCCTCTATGTGAATTAGTCATATAGTTGCTGGTGTATGCACTCCTCTGCCCAAAAGTACTCCACATGTGCTCTTTCCATTGTTACCATATAGGGTAGATTTACCATGAGTCAAGCCTTGCTGTCCAGCATTTTTATGACTAAAGTTGAAAAATTTGTCAATCTCTACTTGTCCCAATAACATTTGAAAAGATAAACATAACACATCTACTTAAAAGGCAAAGGTATATGGATGACTCACCTTAGGTAGAGTGAAGTCGTTTTAGGGTGAGTTTTAAATGGTATGTAATAATACCTGCTGACAGTGGTTGACTATAGGTATGAGGTCGGAAATGGATGAATCTACTGTACATGCCCTAGGCTCATGGGCCTTACTACATATAGCATGGAGTACTTAGTCCTATGCCCTCTCTAAAAGTGAATTGCAAGTCAGACTATAAGGGAGGTAAGACAGGTCACTATTATGTCATTAGCCCCTATGACAGGGAGCTATGACTTCATAGTGGTGTGTATTGAGTCAGCAGTTGAATAAATGTGACCAGGCAAGAAAAAACACCTCTCTGCAGGGAAATTCATTATCAAAGTTCATCTCAAGATCTTTAAAATGAGACATCATTGGCTTAAACATTCCTAGTAGTTATTTCAGAACCCCTCCTTGAACATGGGTTGTTATTCATATCTGAAATCGATGATTAAGCTCTAAATACATCATTAAACACAATTATATCTGAAAACACAATGATTCAGCCTTTTTCATAAAAATACATAAAAATATGGTGATTTTTATCATAGATTTTGATCTAGAAGTAATTTTCCATTTTTGTTTTCAGTTTTGGGTTTTTGGTCAATGCCCCCAAAAATTGGCATAGCAATTTACAAATTTTGATTATTGGAATGGTTGCCATGGCAACCAGGAACAGGCATATCAGTTGATTTCTCATGAAAAATGTTCATTTTACCTTCCAAATATGGGCCATTTCTAACGAAAATGGTGCATTTTAAATGAGAACATTGAATTCTGCATCAAAAATTATGTTAACCCCTAGGTGCCCAAGCGTGCTTTAAAGCGCGGTTTTTGGCTTTAAATACATGTATTTATATGTATATTGAAAGGACATATCATCTAGACACTTCTACTGGTCCCATCTGTAAAGTTATACCCTCTCTAGAACGGCCATAACCTCACAAATCCAATGAGACCATCCATATTGCACCATCATTAGTATTCTCAGAATGGTGAGTCAAAACATGAAATTTGGTTGTTAGAATCTATGTGGCCCATCAGAGTGTCAGCCTTCCAGAGAGCAAGAGTCTGGCCTGGCAAACTACTATTCCTTGGTCATATCACACAAGAATAAGAAGTTATCCTTTGTTCTATGTTGTTCATTGTTAGAAATCTTTCATATCCATAAAAGTACCTTTCAGGATTTAGTACCAAAACAATCTATTTTCATGGTAGTAGGAACAAACTTTGCTCAGTATATTTATAAATATATTATAGCAATATGGAGATATTCAGCAGATTGACCCAAATACTGCCAAATAATAACAAAATAGAATGTTTAGTTGCTATGGCAACCAAACTGGACCCAAGGTCAGACCTGACATATCATCAGAACTGAAATTCTAAATTAAAGGCATTCAGGAATGTGATAAGATGCCAATACCAAGAAAGAAGATTGGAATAGTATATGTGACACATCCTTACAAAATGGTACGGATGTCGCACATACAAAATGTTTAGTTATTGGCATATTCATTTACAGCTCATCAAGAGCTTTTATTTGGTATATAACACTTGAATATTTGAACCAGGTGGTCCTCTAAGGATCTTCCGTCGGTAAATTTAGTCGGATGAATTAAAAATCTATTAAACTGAGATAATTGACATTTTAAACATATAATAATTTATGAATCCTATATAATTCCCATGTAATTCTATATAACCAAGAAAACTATAGCTATTTCTTCTAGGCATTTGGGGCTTAAATTCAGTTTAGTAGTCAAGGATTCTGAAAGATATCTACCCATAGGTTGGAAAAATGCTAAAATATCAATTTTAAAAAATCTGATATTTTTGACACTATACCACTTGAGAAGCCTATATCTAGGCTTCTAAATGTGCGACTTCAGTACCACTTTGTTGGGATGAGTCACATATGGTACTTAACAACAGTCATATACCTATTTCATATATGAAATAAATAGAATATTGTCAAATAGTCTGGGCACCAAAAGGTTAATATATTTTTATAATGATTTCAGAGTGATTTTGCCCCTCCAATGCCCCCTGGTGGCCAAATGGGGAATTAAAAATCCCCCGCAGAGGGGTGTTCTCCCTTGATGGGTCACAAATACTAGCTCCTATTTTGAGGCCTGTACTGTAGCTCACTACGATTTGAGGGTGTCCAGTGGTGGACACTATTGAAATAAGGTCCAGATCTTGCTTTTTCCTAGTTATAAAAAATAAATATATTTTCTCATCATTTGTTTTGCACACTTCTGTATTGTGTCTTTACCAAAAGCTCTTAATCTCACACATGATAGCACCTACAGTAGAATTTATTTTGCCCAGCGACCCCTCTAACATGCCGAGGAATTTGAGATAAAGTCAATGACTTTCCTCTTCAGATAACTGCCTGAGTTACCTTTAAGGTCTCTCCATGCAACTGGGAGTTCACAATCAGGTATGAGGACCCCTTATACTTCTGGGATATTTCAATTTGGCCTTACATTGCACCCTAAGCAGTGTTGGACTCGGGTGTGGTATTGATAAGGGTCAATGTTAGTTCACTCTGTAGGTAGCAATGTTGGCAGCCTGAAGATACCCTAGGACAAGGGTTGTTTTCATGTGCCAATGAACTGATTATGTCCTGGAGGGTATTTCTTAACAAGCTCTGACTGTTCACCTTCAAATCGTAGTTGGGACCCTTACTTTAGTGACATTACAGTCCAACAGCATTGGTCATGTAGCTCCTGCAGCAGTACGACTGCCCTACCAAATACTATGTGATCACTACGTAAGGGCTGGTCGTACTGAGCAGTCATAGGATATTACCTACAATCACTGACTCTAACCGTTAGATTGTCAAATCGTAGTGGCTGTATGCAGTCATAGAACCTTAAGAAATGGCCTCCTCAATACAAGAAGTGTCAAATGCATCAGGCACATTCTAAACTGTATACCAGACACTGTTCCCTAGAGCCTACCTCGGTGTTCCAGACTGTGGTTTGCCCACTATGGCAGTGTTAAGAGATCTGCTGCTGTCTCCTAAAGATTGTTTGCTAAGAGTGCACACTCTTTTATAGGTGCAGCCAAATCACCAACACAGCATGCGGTTCAAAGTATCTACCTTCTGCTTACCTTGAAGGGAGTGTGATGTGCTGTTTTGAAATAACCTCCTGGTGATTTTACCTGGGAACGCTGAACTATTTCTACATAGAGAGATCTCAGATATCGACTGATGACCGCTCAAATAAGGTGAGGCTCCACTACGCGATTTTTGCCAAAAATCGGAGCTATTCTCACAAAAGCAGACACAAACACAGATTATAGAGTGGTATTTGTTATTATTTAAAGGTTTAAATAGAAGATTGAGAGAGCTTTTTGTTTATGCGGGGAAGGCTTTGTGTACAATCTCAGGCACATTTTTGTTGCCAAAAGATGTTTTTGTTTACTAAATCAAGTTGACCTAATGTAAATATTGCAGACTTTCACACTGATGACTCTCTGCAACTCAATATCAGACAATAGTCTCAAATTATGAAGTACATTATCGGAGGCAGATACAAAGGGTGACAGGAGGTGCACCTGTACTTTTAGTATCGGGTTCCACACAGTTTAACAACAACATTCAGATTACCTAAAGGTGGGTAATTTTTGTATTGTCAAGCTTTTGTCATGTACAAATGTATAGCGCTAACTCAGGACCAGACTTGTTCCTGGGAGCCACACATGCATGCCGACATCAGCAACTTCCGGACCTGATTTCGCATTGCATCTGTTCCCGACAGGTCGGGCAGTTTGCAAGTATGACACCCATCTGAATATTGCGAGAAATTCCGAGGTCAGAACCATCATGGCCGCGGTCACACAATCAATATGAAACCTCACTTTATATGAAGCTTGCATTACTCGTGAAATTGAAAATGTTGTTGAGGTTATTTCCAAACATACTACGACTATCCCCTTCAAATCGTAGTTGTGCATGGTCATTTCCCATTTTCCATGTCAGCATGTGATCAAGAGAGGTGGGAATCAATGTAGATGACTTAATTCTCTGCCATCATGTACATTTACTCCCATTCACAACTAGAATTTATTTGATCTCCTGTCATACGTGCTTATAAATCTTTTGTCCCCAAACTGAAAATAGTTCTAGGCATTCGGTGTATAAATTGAAAATCCCTTCAATATCAATACTAAATTTATAATGTCGCTTAGAATATCAGTTTCTATGGTAACATGTGACAGTGTATCAATTGTGTTAATTAACCCCATTTAAACATTAAATTGACATGTCTACCTATATAATACTGCAGTGAGAATAGATTGACCCATAAAAATAGACCCTATAGCATCGACGTGTAATATTTGCGCTACTTAAAGGCACCACACGTGTGGCGTGTTCTAGTAAGTAGACAAAATCTTACAACTTTTGAAATATATCATCTGCATTTTATCTATGACAAGGTTCGGTTGTAGCTACTAAGGCCAAAAAGAAATACAAGTGTGTCTCCAGTAACATGACTTGATAAGGTAGGGTCGGTAGGTCGGATTTTTGTCTTTTTTTTTTGATTTTTTGATTTTTTACATTTATATAGGAAATGTTAGGGCACATATCAATGGATGAATCAAATTCTTTGATTTCATTGTAAAAATAAAATGGCAACTATGATTGAGGGGAAGAACAGAAAAAGGATACAGGAAAAATCCTCAAAAAGTAATGAAAATTTCTTGGATATATGAAAAAAAAATGAGACAAAATTCTTCAAAATCACCAAAAACCCTGTTTTGTTTGGGTCGGTCGGGTAACTGGAAACAAACCTTTTTTTATTTGGCCTTATGTCACGTAAAGGTCTAGTTCTTCTCAGTCATGCAGGCTATAAGTAATCGTACTATATAAGCAAATGTCCATGACCAGGGAATAAATTTGCTTCGTATTCACCGATGTGAGGCTGTTCAACGATGCCTTATATGCAGGCCCACTGTATTCCATCCCCCCATTGAATACAGAGCTAGTACTATTCCATAGTAACAGTCGTCTCAGCCATGATATAAGATAGGAAATGCCTTCCAGGTGGAAGACGCGTAGTAGCTAAATGTCAACCACCAACACTTAATCAGACTCTGTATCACTGCAGGGGACTGATGCAGTTCTCCTAGTGATGTTAATGAGTACAACAAGCATTGGATGTGTGTTGAATAGGTAAAGTGACACAATGTACCTGATTGGCAAACTATCGCATGGCCTTTACCGGCGTGGTATAGTGCCCAGGAGGGTGTTTCAATACCCCTGACAATAACACAATATCAAAGGCATCAAATCGCCAGGAGAGTCACTCTCTACTGATCACAGTGGCCTACATAAGTACCTGTAGCTCTAGGACTACTCTACCAAATCCTATATAATGATGACAGGGCAAAATCCTTAAACAGTATGTCTCTCTAGAAAGAGCTAAATAGCCAGTAAAATATTAAGATCGTAAGTGATATTGAAATAATTATGCCCCATGAGTCATGCAGTATTACATATATTTTAGCAAATGAAATTTCACGCTCTTCCGTCGGAATGAATATGAAAGTGTTAGTTGATACTGTGTGAATATCTAAAATTCAGGCACAATACAAATCTAGGCTACCTCAACGGGAGGGGATTTGATACAATTGCTATCACTTTCAAGTGCCTTCAGGGGTGAAGCTCATAGAACTGCCACCGACCATATCAGGAGGTTAATCCAAAACATCCTGGGATCGCAACCTCAGCGATCTTAGGAATTATTCTACCTTATCCTATTAATCGATCTTAAGATTAGACTGCGTTCACATTTCCTAGCCAGTATTAAGATCGCATCGATCTTAGCCTCAGCCCTCCTACACTATTCCAAGAAGTACTGACTGGGCACAGGGGTAAGAGTCCTAAAATAAAGGAATAGCTGTGGAACCACTCTTCTTCACAACAGTGTTTATACCATCATTCCCCGTCCCCATATGGGCTAAAAAAAGAGCACAGGGTGCAGTTGACCCCCGTACAGTATTCAAGAGTTGTTCCCATGAATGTATGAATTATGCTTGCCTATTAGAAGCATTGTGCCCTCCCCCAAGGACAAAGAGAGAGAAGGCAAGAATTACCTTACAGTGCACTTAACACATGAGTAGCCCTATAAGAGCCCTACTCAGCAAACGTCCTCCCTCCCCTTTATGCAGCAGTCTATTCACTCTTTCGATCAGAGGTGTTCCCTGTAAGTGCTCTTGTACTCAGGTGAAACCACTATGCAATTCTTTCACTAAGATCGCAGTGATCTTAGTGCTGGAAAAGGAATAGTGAAGTGATCCCAGGACTTGCTATTCTTGACAGGCCTGCAACCGCTGCATTAGATAGGGTAGACCGGCCAGGTCTTATGATATGTGCCTACACTAAGATCGCTGGGGTTGCGATCCCAGGATGTTTTGAATTAAGCTCCTGGCAATGTCACAAAATAGAAATGGTGACTTCATCATCCAAAAACTATTAGAAATAAGTACAGTTGCAATGCATTACTGTATGCCCAAAAAAGTAAGATGTTCAACCATCCCAATGGTGTGATTATCATATTTTTTCATTGTTTTTCAGAAAAATACTATGGGAAATCAAATCAAATGATTATGTGTTACCTTTTTTATTTGAAAATAATTTAAAAATATAGGATGATGTAATACATGACCGATAACTAGTTTGGAAGATTGGAATTTTTTCATAGATGTAAATTGACACTTTTTGGATCTAAAATATGCATTTTCACCATTTCTACAGAGATTTAATGTCAATGTCACAAAACGACCATTTTAAGGACGCCCGTTACACGTCCGTTACGCCATATGGGATCATATGGGGTCATATGAGGCCATATGGAGCACAGGAAAATTTGAAAAATGGTAGGCCCTATCTTCCATGCTATTCAACCTATGAAAAATTTAAGGTGACCTACCCCCCTAAATCGATGCCAAGGAATCAAATGGTGCTATTCATTTTGTTGAATTCCAAATGGTTGCTTAGCAACGAGCCCTTTTGTTTGAAAATATTTAAGGGCAACGGGGAAAAGCCATGATTTAACAAGGTATTTTCATGATAATGGTTTTCCAAGAAATACTCATAGCTATATGATGAAATTGTATGTGCATAGTCCTGAAGACTTATATTTTCCATTGCAATCAAGAAATGATAAGAAAAGACAGATTTATTTTTAACAAATTTTCCACTTTCATTTGTTGCAAACTCATGAGCTTGAGACTCGAAGATGAAGAAAGCCTCCAGAGACATACCCGGCTTTCCTCAATTTATATTAACATAATAAAGCAGAATCGTGCTTAACAGAAGTAAGATGTCATCATAAAATTATTACCATAAAAAATGATAAATATCGCAACACCCATTGTTCCATTATCAGAAATACAAAGTGTCGCCAGGCTAGCACTACATCCATATCAAATGTAAAGATTCTGCTTCAGGAGCGACGTGTCAGTTACTAGATCCCCTCTCCATTAACTAACAAAGTTATGATCATATTGCATGCATTTATGTCTCAGCTTAAGGTGACAGGAAATGTGCCATAATCTAGGGTATTGATATTGCAATTTTTAGCAGCTAAATGATGAAATTGGAGGTATTTTTCTCATACCTTTTGTACCCAAATTCCTACCCAACCATAAACTTGGGGGCTAGATTCCTTTCAGTCTTTAAGGCAATCAAACTACCATATTTGAGACAGGGTATTTAGGTCTACTGCCTTCCACGCAAAAAAGTATAGAATCTATTGTAGGATTCCATGGTCTCGACTTATTGATTGTTATCCTCAAGTGATATTACATTTCTTGCTTTCTAAAGTCTTAAATTGTTTGTCTTTACAGAGGAGGGTACAGATAGCCGTGTGACGGTGCTCCTAGATGACCAAGAAACTGTTCTATGTATTTACGACAATCAAATTACAGAGGTAAGAAATTTCCAATACTATTCCAGCGCCTCGTGCATATTATTGAGTCCTAAGGTTAGATAATGGACGGAAATCCCATCAAGCTTGATGCGTGGAGTGGTTCTGGTAATATCTGATGCTAGCACCGTAAATAGGTTTAATCAACATGCAATTGCTATTTGAAGTGAAGGGATGCTGCTTTCTAACTACCCAGCTGTCAGCAATTTGACAACCATATTGCTTCTCGCTGTTAACTTTGATACCAACGTTATCAGTCATCATATCAGCACGGTATACTTGTTAACTACACGAATTGTATAGTTTGCCTGAGATCGAATCTGACCAAGAGTTTCAAGCCTTTATATCATATCCCATTTGGAACCAGACGGCATCATTGCAAGTAGTAACGGCTTTGTGCATTTGGTATTGATGCAGAATATAGGTTAGAAATTATAGAGAACATCAATGAACCAGAATATCGGTCAATGGATCAGTTTGGAAAGTATTGATGATGAAAGTTGCTGAGTCAATAATTTCTACAGCATGTTCATCAGCAAGGCATTTCTCTTGGAGTGCCTTGATATGTTTAAGAGTACAAGAGTGCTTCACGATCTAAAGGCTATCAATATTTCAAATGAATAGTTATTAATTTAGATACAGTTTTATTCTCTCCCATTCCCTTCCTTATTTCTCAGCGAGGAAAAGCTAACGCAGCAATACCTACATATAATATTATGCAACAAATGTATGGCCAATATTATATACCAGAAAATGACAAAATTAATGGTAACCCTGAAGGACATTTCAAAATAATAGCAATTGTTATCACTCTGAATTGCCCTTCAGTGTTATCAATTCCTGGAATCTATTTCAAAACAGTGCTTTGACTTTGATGCACTAAATTCGACCTTGTTTTTAATACCCAATCTGTGTATGAGCTATGGAGAAGGTCTGTTACTACAAAAGGTGCATTATCAAATGGTGTCAGATTAACCTAGTCCTTGACACTACAATTTTCGAGGCTGTCATTACTCACAAAAGATGAAGCAAAGTTGACGAATGAAATCCTAGCTTTCTATGGCTCCAGAACAATACCTGGATCATGTTTCGATAGTTTCCACGACAGGACAGCCTCAAATCATAGTGGGAGGTGTAAGAAATGGCTCCATAGCAGTGACTACATAGTAAGCTACAGTACAGGCATCAAAATAGCAGCTTTTATTTATTCAACTACTGACTCAATACATACCACTATGGAGTCATAGCACCCAGTCATAGGAGCCACTACTGGCTACATAGTGACCAGTCATACCTCCCTCATGATGTAGTTTGCACTCCTCTGTTCAAATGAGCATAGGACTGCAGTAACTACATCTAGGTGATCCCACCTGGTCACAGTGTTATACACATTGTCAATTCTCATGGAAATAGATCCTAGTTTTAAATAAGGTCAATTTTCATGGTTCTGCATACTGCTAATCTTTTTCTAGAAGTGCATAAATATATAATGTACATGTACTACAATTACAACATATTATCATTTCTTCTGTTACTATATATATTATATCATTAAGATAATATACTTTCAATCTCAGACCCATATTGCACCTTAGAATGCACCCTATGTCTCCCAACTGCACTGAAATGCAAGGCATACATCACAGAGGTTGTTACCTACCTGTACATATTTATATATGATAATGAATCCATTACAAATGCACTTTGAAGAATACATCACATTAAAGCTGGAAGAGTGATACTGTAGGTTCTCAACCAGTTATAATGCACACTGCTCATTGTAAGCTATTATAAAACGGCTGGCAGTGCTCTGCTGCATGATAGAAGTGACCTTGAGTGCATTATAGGAGTACAGCGCACACCTGAGCAAGGTCACCATAGCAGTAAACAAGTCAAGTACCATTAAGTGGTCTAGACATACTTTGATTGGGCACTTAAGTGATTGAAATGAAATGCACAACGTTTTATGAAGAGAATAGACAACTCCTTCTTCACATCTCGACTGCCTGATGCATTTGTGCATTATAGGACAACAGACAGTCTTGATGTGAAGAAGATTGTTGTCTATTCTCTAAATTGCACATGAATAGCCATAGCAGAATGCCTTCTTTAACACTTGCCTGGGGTCAAGACCATTTGGACCATTAGTCTATATATAGAGAGAGTACTAATATGGATACAAAGAAGAGAGCACAGATTGGGTACATTTGAGTTAAGGAGTGGAGAGGACAGCTAAGACTACCCACTAATTAATCACATAAAGGGCTGTCATACCATGGTCTCTTATTGAGTCACTGCTCTGGTGGCTATTTAGCCAGCAGGCAGTACAATCACCCAGTAATGTGGCCAGTTATTTGGTCACTATAGCCAAAATCCTAAGATCAGCTGGTAAGATTTAGATCGTGTTTCAATAGTTTCAACGACAGGTTCAGCCAGCTACGACTGAAGATGGGTCAGATCTTAGCAGGTGATCTTAGGATTTTGGCCTTGGTGACTAAATAGCTGGCTACATTACTGGGTGATCATACTGCCTGCTGGCTAAATAGCCACCACAGCAGTGACTCAATAGGGGATCCTGGTATGACAACCCTGCATGTGAATAATTAGTGGGTAGCCTAAGCTGCTGCCCTCTGCACTTCTTTGCTCAAATGTACCCAATCTGGGCTCTTTACACTACTACCTATAACCCTGTGGCCAGTGCCTTTGGCTCTGGGAAGGCAGTTTTTTTTTCCTAAAGAATAAAATATCATTTGGAAAAGTGTGCTGTTTCACCTAAGAATTGAGCATTTCGTCTACACATGGGCCAACTATGTAGTTACTAGTATGCAGTGGTGTAGATAGAGCACTAGGCCTTACAAATCTGTCATGCCTGTCATACCCAACTCTCACCCACCATGGCGTTCTAATAAAATTACAAAGGATATCACACCTAGCTGACACCTCAGCCCTACTATTAAGAAAGAATAACAGAGCGTTTTCGATACAATTAGGTCATTAGATATAGATCTATCATATGTGATTTGAAAGGGAATTATCTAGAACAATTATACATCATTTGGGCTGATGGGTTTCGGTTGTCTTCCTAAAACCACCTAAAACTGGCCCCAACAGGCCCCTATTCAAGGACCGGCCCCTATTGATTTGACAGCCCTCCTACCCCGGCCCCTATTCAAGGGAGGCTGCTATTCAAGGCCCGGCTCCTATATGAGACATTATGGTAGTTACTGCAGCCCTATGCTCATTTGAACACAGGAGTGCTTACTAGACCATGAAGGAGGTATGACTGGTCACTATGTAGCCAATAGTGGCTCCTACGACTGGGTGCTATGACTTCATAGTGGTGTGTATTGAGCCAGTAGTTGAATAAATAGCAGCTGCTATTTTGAGGCCTCTACTGGAGCTCACTATGTAGTCACTGGTATGGAGTCATTTCTTACACCTCCCACTACGATTTGAGGGTGTCCAGTCGTGGAAACTATTGAAACACGATCCTGGTCTTGCCTCAGATAAAAAAAAAATATGGAGAAATAACAAGACACCTGTTTCACATTGGGTATTAACTCAACTTGAAACTCGTAGATTACTATCTAGAATATTTTAAACGGCCCGTTTTGATACAGATCATACCCCATAGTCAGGATTTGGCGATCTGAATGTACTTATTGCCTTGGTGGAGCCGATACAGGAAGCTTTTAATCAATAGATTACTGTGTGGCATACATACCAATAGGCGCAGTCAATTTCAAAGACTTACCTGTCAAAAGTGTTTTTATCATTAGTCCATAGAGACTTTATTTCTCAGTTCTCGCTTACTTAAAGGTGTCGAGAATGCAGCAGATGATGGGTGAGGTGATGTTTGACCAGGAGCAGCTGGTACACAGGGTGATTGAGAGGGAGCATTCCTTGTGTGACCCGACCACACTATAACACTCTACAATGTACACACAGCTTCACTTTGCGATGCCTAAGTATCTCTTGGGAGGTAACTGCCATGGCCATCTGGGGTCCCCAAGTGTGCCATTATCATGATGTATGTCAATGTAAAATAACAGGAGGCTAGATGTATGTTGCTCACCCTTGCTCTACAGTCATCATTACATAAGGCCTAGGCTGCATTGACACCATTTCCTCTGGCGAAATCTTTCCAAAGGTCTGTCATGTACCCTTTAACCACAAGTCATGATCTAACAAAGCCTTCCATCCCATATAAATGCCATTTTTGGCCCCATGCCAATAAGGAAGTAAAGGTGGATGTAAAATGATGATCCACAAGCAGTTGGTTGGTATGAGGCAACCAGTAGTTTTGGCGAAGGGTACATTCTGCTGAACTCTCCTTGGGTGCAGAGTAATAATGGAACTATGCCGGACAGAATTTAAAGTAATTTATTGTAATTGAAACTATTATAAATTACCTCCCCTTGCATACAACAAATGCACGTGTATATTAAATGATAAATCACAACATTGGCCTTTGGTAACAGCAGGCCATACCCTATCTTAATATGTATTTAAACTGCAGTTGGCCTCATATTTGGCTATGATGCTACTATAGTCTTACTAGGATAATTAATAACTTATAATGTACATCCTGGTCTTTTTTTTTTTTTTTTTTAATGAGGCAGTATCTGGGGACAGACTGCCAGGACGCAGGATATGATTTAATGTTTGATTTACCACTGTGCAGGTTGTGCCAAGATAACGATTCTTACAGCATCAGCACTCTCATCAAAGGCAGAATATGGTTTATCGATAAGCCTTGCCTAATATGAGTTTTGTTTCTCTCTGTCACTATGCACAGAAATACATATGAAAACGAAAATGACAATAGGATCATGGTATCCATTCCATATCCACATAGATATGTCACAATACATTTTTCAAGAAACTAATTACATTAGAACAATTAATTATCAGCTACATAGTTAATAACAGCCTGAACAGGAAGTAATATTAAAAAAAAAAAAGAATATGAATATCAGTAAGGATACTGGTGCCAAACTTCTGCACACTGCAGCCAACTAGAATTATTATTATGTATGTATACTCATCTATTCATCACAATGGTTATTCCCCTGCATCCATGTGCCCTTTTTCAGATTGGCATGGAAGACGTTGCTTATTACTGGATGGAAATACATAAAAAGGGTAACTTATAGTGTAGAATATTTAGAGGGGAGGATGGAGTAACAAGCCGATGTATCTTGATCATTATGCTAGTTTCACTACTGAAATATTCAAAAGGTCAAATTAGCAGTATCTTGGGGCTACCTTTTTTTTATTATTCCATTTTATTCTTTTTACAGTGACATGGCATTCTCGGTGGAAGTGTTTTGTGCCAAGTACAATTTTGCACAAGAATGGAAATTTAAAAAGTTACTGCTAGGAGCAGCTTCCATCCTAGTTAAACTAATTGCACTAAGTGTATAGGGCATATGGGAGTAGTAACTATATATTAAAAAAAGGCATTGTTAGTTCGCTTGTTATAAAATCTAAATTATTGAGTGCTTCAGCACATAGTACCGTTGGGATACCAGATGAAGCAAAATTTTTAGGCTGTGAGGCAGTTAGGAAAGTGTGAGTCTCGATTTCTCAATCTAAATTTGCCAAAAACAATATTTAGAGAATTATTAGACATCTATTTCCTTCCTGATATAATCAAATTGGCGTTTTGAAGTTTACTTAAAAACATATGGCCTGTAGGTTATATAATCTTGTACAGAATTCCTAGCAACAATGAAAAATAAATTGGAAAATGTCCGCCATTGTTTTCTTTACAAAGTAAGTCATAAGATAAGGTTATCATAAAAGATTACTAAATGATTCAGATGAAAAGTGAAAGGGTATACCCGTGGCATAATCGAACTCATATATTTCATCTAAATCAAATGAAATGATATTTTATCTAAATCAACTGAAATTGTACTCCTAAATTTTTTGATGGGGCAATTGGCGATCCCCTGACGTTCCTTGCCATATCTAGGTCACAGGTCAAAGGTCATGGCCGTATTATGTCATAAAATACGGCCGCACATCACTAGAGAGCGCCACAAGCCCCATCAGGTGCCGCCACAATCCCCTCACTGGGTTCGAGGGGGGGGGGGGGGGGCTGTGAGCTGTCCTACAACTACATGGATTTGATTTTGATTCTTTAAATTATTGTGTTGTTGTTCTACTACTTTTACTATTACTACTTTAGGGCTCCATCATCCCAGCCCCCGAAGGGGCTGGTAATAAGTAAAGGATGATAGGCCTACTGTGCACAAGAGCACATACACATCCTACCCCTTCTTGTCTGATTTGAATATTTCATTTTCAACCAGAAATTGTCCGTTGTGCAATACATCCATCTACATGGCTCCACACATGTGTATGTACAAAATGTAGTTGCAGTGATATACTGATTTGTCACTCGCTTATAATTGTATACACAGGGTGCAAACATTGAAGCAGTCTAGATTACCCGGTATACAGGAATTCCGTATTTACCCAGCAAATTGTCATGAGTCCTTGTCAACCTGTGTGAAGTGGCTCACACATGTCGCTAGATGGAATATGACGTTGTTATAGCACAAGATCACCAGGAATAGCAATTGCTATGCCACGCGAGTCTAACACACAGTGGCAAAAGATGACGGAACACCTAAACCAGTGAATATCTAGGATCCTGCAGCAATCTCCACTGGGATTCTCCAAAATCAGTTTAGTTGATTGAACCCCAGAAACCATTTTAAGAAGGTATACCTTATAGTTTGAATGCCCTGTACTAGGCCATCTTTTTGACCATTGGTAGTAAGTATTATATGGGCATTGATAGATAGGCGCACTGTATTGTGAGGACGAGGATGTTAATTCTATTATGACATAAATACTCATATCACTAGTCTAGTCTAGTCTAATTTGGACGATTCACATTTTGTACAAATTTTGTACTGAGGAGACAACCATGCATTCTTATGTGAAATAATTGTACCAGTAATCAAGATGGCCTCAATTCAACCTAGATCCATATCAGGACACTGGTATTCCCACAGAGTGATGACAGGCCAACTGGCCTGAAGGGGAGTGGGCTTTTTTTTTATAAATGATAACAGTAATTAGAATTCCTTAGAGACCACACTGCAAAAATGGTGTTTAGATTTTAAACATGTTTAGGTCTAAACACGTTTAAAACCTAAACATATAGGTCAGTTAGGTGTCTCATCGACTACATATTTAGGAAATGAACTACATAAACATTTATGCTAAACATGTTTAGATGTTTAGAGTTGAGACAGTTGAATAATAGGTGTTTAGATTTAAACATCAATATGTTTAGATACTTGGATGTTGAATCCACACCAGGTAGCAGCACTACCTTTGACTGGACTATCTGCACACAGTTATAATCAATTGTTGTGACAAATGTCCCCAAATCCCATGTTTATCATGGTTTCATTTCATAGAATGTCATGTGAATAGAAAGGGCAATAGAAAATTGACTAGATTCACCTCATGCCACCATCATTACCATAAAATAATCAATAAAATCCACACCAGGTAGCAGCACTACCTTTGACTGGACTATCTGCACACAGTTATAATCAATTGTTGTGACAAATGTCCCCAAATCCCATGTTTATCATGGTTTCATTTCATAGAATGTCATGTGAATAGAAAGGGCAATAGAAAATTGACTAGATTCACCTCATGCCACCATCATTACCATAAAATAATCAATAAAATCCATGACTGACACCTATTTGATGTTATTCTGGAATAGATAAGGCAATTTCCTTCCTGCCAAGCTGTTGTACTCTCATTCTGATGCAGTGTGTACTATATGTACACGTATATAACTGTGGCTGACATCTTTGGAGACTTTGACAAGTAAATACCTGCTGATTCCCCCCCCCCCCCAGTAAATGATAAAAAAAAATATATATCTCTGTTTTTTAATGCATACATGTCTGCAAACCTTAAATCTCCATCAAATCATTTAAACATCTAAACACAAAAATTCATAAACACCTAAACACAAAAATTCATATATCTAAACACAACAGTTTTAACCTAAACACCTACATTTCTAAACACTTGAGCTAAGCACATTGTTTGGCTAAACATGTTTAGGAAATTAATGTGATTACAAAAACGTTGCAAGAATATGTTTAGAATTGTGTTTAGGATCTAAACACCATTTTTGCAGTGCAGTGATAGGGAACATTACTTGTGGGTTCCCTACTGAGTAGTATTCACAATTATGAAATTTGTGAGGTGATTAAACCAGTGCTCGTTAGATGTGCTCATCAATCAAGACTGAATTTATCTGAGCCTGTGGCTATGGTCTACAACTCATCAGCAGTGGATCTGTGTTTTGGTACGATAGATTAAACTGATAGAGCTATTATTTTAGTCTGCCATTGCTATAAACCATATAGCAAGAAGAATCGTGTACCTTTATTGTTTTATTGTAATATTCCTTGATTTGTATTGAAATATTAGTCTTCCCACTGTTTTATTAAGTGGAATCACAAAGACGAGCTTTTGTCACTCCCTTGTACATCATCGCCTCAAGTAAAAGACTGAGAACATTGCGTCGTTTTCTGCAAAGGTTTTAGAGTTGCTTCTGACTATTCTAATTTTCTTGATGTTTTGAGTTGAGCACAACAATAATGGCACTAATGTTCACCCACTCCTCTCATTATCTCAAGTCAAACATCATACTTTTCTTCTATAGTTCACTAATGTGATTAGCATCACATTCCTGGGGGATCTAATTCCCCACACTAACAGCTCTTAGTGGTCAGTGGTAAAAGCGTACGTATTAAGGGACAGGTACTATACTGGGAAAATGTCTTTAGGTAAGGTACTCAATGCATCATTATTTTGCTTTTCTTTGTCAAGGGTGTGTAGAAATAGTTCCCATAGCCATTTGGACATCAAGAATTTTTAAGTCATATAATTTATATACACATCATGAATTGTGCGTGATGAATAATGGCTTCCATGATATATGTATGCCTATTGGCTGGAAATACAACTAGAGCCATGCTTCTTAAGTCTTACCGATAACATTTTAAAGTTGGTATATAAGGAGATTTGAAAGTTTCTGTGGGTAGTATAATAATGATAAGTTGGGCCATGAAGATGGAAAGGGACAAAATGAGTGGGTAAATCCTTAGGATGAAAATCACATGTCATAAGAGAGAGAAACAGGTAGGTGATAGTGAGACTAGAGACACGGAACCCAAATAATTTGGTTTCAGGTACGGGAAGGTACAGGACCAAGTTTCACATGTGACACTAGGAATGACCTCTCTAGCGTTAGTTTTGAGAGAGTCAAGACAGCACGCTCCGCATGCACTACCATAAGCCTCGCACACGCCTTGCCCTATGGCTCTGCTAATAGGATCAATTTGGCCTTTAATGCATCCACCCACGACAAAAACTCTTCTGGTACCACTCTCTTCAAAGACATTATATATGTCTCTACCCAAACACCAAGTTCTTCATAGGAAGACAGATTAGAAATTGCCTGGATCTCAATCTTGTTTTCAACCCGAGTCTAGGTACATAATGCTAAGATAGATAAATCACAAACAGTGTTATAACTCAGGCTGAGTGATTTTCCTGATTGGATCCATCTTTATCACCATTGAAGATCGTTTGACCAATGGTACAAAACTGTTCAGAATGTTTGACATGTAAAAGGAAACCACAACAATGCACCAAGGTAGTGTGCCACTGTGGGCATCTGAAGGTGACTTTTTGAATACATTTCGAAGTGATGGTGACTTCGAGTATTGGATTTTGAATTAGTGATCCCGGACAGGTAGGCAGTATACTTCCAAATTCAGTGGATACTGAGAATGTACTGATCAATCACTGCACATTTCAGTGGCCACTGTTAGAATACTCTCAGAATAACTGATTTTACACTGCCTTTTTCCTTTCAAATTCAGTAGTCTACTGACGCTCAACTAAATTGTCAGTGTGAATACAGTAGCCTACTGGTCAGGAGCTACTGGTATCACTCTTTCCATTTAAGAGGTAGTGCAGGTGAATTAGACTCATCTCTGTGATATATATATTGAGCTTTGTAATAAAGAGAAATATTATTTAATACAAATTTGGCCATGTTTTGACCCCCCCTACCCCCTTGTAACACTTTGTAACATAAAGACCAGCCCCACTCCCTAATTACATAACACTGGTCAGATCCCCCGACCACGCATCTGTATCTCTTTGCATTCTAATCGACAACATGCAGAGGAATAGCAGTGGATACTGAAACACCACTGTTACCCATACTGATTTGGTACTGAAACACTATTGCTGGGCTCCACTGTTCATGTACTGTTTCTCTACTGCTTTTCCACTGCATTCTGGCCCGGGATGGTGTTCACCAACAATGGGATTCCCTGAACACCCCATACCCCTATTTGCCTGCCGATAAACTTAATGATTACATGCCCTTTACTTTAGTACAGGAACTGAAATTTAATCTGTAGGATGTCATTTTCTTTTCTCCTCAGTCTCCATGTTGGTCATTTAATATTGATCACAGCAATAACTCTTAGGGTTTCCCAAAGTCACATGTTGATTCTAAGAAAAACGATCATGGCCCATGTCTCTTAGATTCCCGTATCCCATGTCATCTCAAGGAACGTATCACGTCCGATGTCAATTTTAAGAAGTCATATTACTCATGGCACTATGTCACATGTCGATTTTAAGAAATGCATATGCCACCAAGTATAATTTAGTGGTCGCATTGTAAATGGGGTAGAGCCTATGCCTAATTGGATAATGATGCAAAGCATGTGCATCAAAATCTATGAATGGAATTCCACATTCTGTCAACATGGCCATCATGACAGCTTATCATAGATGGGAAAGCATCACTTCACAAAACACCACTATCTATCTTCATTAGGTTTTATACTGAGCCCCAGGTGACAGATGAGGTCTACAAACAATGGAGCATGAAACATGATAAGGGGATGTACACATGTGTACCCCTATCCCCACATACCTCAGCATGAGCTGCCCTATATGCTACTCTGCAAAGTGCTCAGTAATGCAATATGCTGTGTGCCATCATGTGTGGTGAGTTTCATTGTAGTTTTTTGTCTGTGCCACAGTTCTGTGTGGAATAAGTGTCTGCTTAGGTTACTCTGTATGCAATCTTATGCCATGTCACTATTAAATCTTTACAACTGAAAAACCCATTTAGCTTCACTCTGTTGATATAAAAAAAAATGCTGTCCCTAATTTCAGACAATGGATCCTGAGCTGAATTCATGGATCAAACAGACACATTTAATGATTTTGTTGAAAACTGTGGTACCCTAGCCTCCTGTTTGACAACAAAGCATCATCGTCTTAAAGAGGATGCTCCTATAGACCTACCTGAGCCATCTAGTGTTCGCTAAATCATATATACCTCCATGAAATAAGACGGAATGTCTGGGGACATGATACTAATGCTAGCCAAGGTAAATGATATTATTCAAATTACCGCAAGTCGCACGTGATTCTCAAGAAGTCGGCGTAGTGCAGACTCGCAAGCTTCACTGTCAGAGCAAATAGCCTCGATGCAATTTTTATAAACAAATACTTTTGTCAAAAGTAGTTCTACAGTGTAGGGACAGTATCATTAGAGTTGTCATTTTTTCAAATTCTATTAGAGCTTAGAGTATGTATTCATGGTTTGTACGGCCTTATTTATCTGGCTCGTGATTAATGCTAGATCACGTGACTAGATAAGCTGTACCAAGTGACTATGAGGACTTCTTGAGGTCGCACGCTAGCCTCAAATTATGATGCACCTCCATACAATTCAGATACCAATGGGTATTCCAAGATGCAGATTGGATCAGCTTTCTGAATACAGCATATGGTTTGCCCTGAAGCCTTACTCCTGGGTATGCACCATTTCTGTAAGGTACTGTGCTGGGAATTGTATCAGGTGTCCTTTACCATATCAGGATGGATTTAGAAGATCATGCTAACTCACCTGGTAGACATTGAATACAAACCAATTATTAGTTACCGGTATATCTAAGTCTATGGATAGTGTATACATACCCAGAATATGATCTATAAGGCTAGGATTTAAGTACATCTATCAATAACTAGTGCAAGATAGTCCAAAGTAAATATCAGTGTCATTATCTCCTAAACATCTTCGCCTATTCATTAGAGCTGTTAGTTTGGTGAATGAGATCCCCCAGGAATGTGGTGCACCTTAGGGAACTATAAAAGAAAATGTACAATGTGTGGCTACAGTCATGCCTGTCAATCACCCTGTCTCTAATGACTCTACTCCAACTTGTAATGCTTAGAGAAAAGTGGGCAAACCTTGAAAAGTGCCATTATTCTTGTGCTCAACTCAAAACATCCAGGAAATCAGGATAGACAGAGGCAACACTGAACCTTTTCCATACAACATAAAACTCTAAGCCTTTTACTCCAGGTGATGGTATATACAAGAGATGGCAAAAGCTTCTGTCTTTGTGATATAATTTAGTCAGGCAAATTACACTAGGTGTCAAAATTTCCTTGGGCTTATTTCAATACATCATATCAAAGCACCTACATTGTACCATCAGAAGGGCTACCTACCAACGCATAGGATGGCTACTACTGAGTTAGTGTACTCTGGTAGGATAGACCTGAGGGAGTGATCATCTCTTAACAACAGGGTGAAATGATTAACATTTATGAATCAGGTTTATGTTATAATTGTGCCTCCATGCAATAGGCACATGTATAATATATGATGCCCCCTGTGTATGCTAGTTGCATGGTCAGGGGTAGTAGATAAGTCATGCATGCGGATACGTCCTATAGTAATATGTGTAGAAAGCTATAAGATTAGAAATTCTATTCCATCCTAAGATGCCATATTAATTCTGAGATATTGGACTGTCAGCCCTGGGACAACGTAGCATGAGAAACAGTGGGAAAAAGAATGCCAGGGTTAGCTTGGTTGATCAAGGAGAACATCGTATTTGATTTGTAAAGGTGCCCACTGATGTTGTAATACTTGAAATGGACCATCAGAGTTAACCATAAGTCCATCTGGAGTAAAAAGGAAAAAATATAATTATGGTACCTCTCATTTTTCATTATTTTCATCACAGAGAACCCTGTTTATGAAGAGGGCTACAGTCTTAGTTTAGCTGAGGGAGTGTACTAAGCACAGAAAGATGCCTCTACAAAAAAGGCTCGAGAAATAACAATTGAGACACATCTACTCCACACATCAAATGCTAATAGATCTCAATATGCCACATGATTATATAAGGGTGGAGGGAGACTATACTTCAGAGAGAACGAAGAAAGGGGGAGCCATCCCTTATATAGCTCGTGTGCTGGCAGTGACTAAGGGAACATCACAGGGATATCTGACTAAGAGATGCAGAGCTTCTCAGGGCGGCCAAAAAGGTACTCACAGCCAGAGAGCAACTCACAAAGAGGCTCATTGAAAGATTACAGAGACACCAACATCTTTAGATGTTCACAGAACAGCTCTGAGAGCAGAACATTGAGGAGAACATGAATACCAACATATAGGACATTAATAATCTAGGCACACCTCCACAGAAGCCATTCGCTCAGACTGAGTCAAAAGGGGATTCAATTAGGCTTAATTATCCTCCATGGGCCTATGTTGATTTGAAAAGGTTTGATATTCTGTAATATAGCAGGTGCACTTTAAACTCCAGATGTTAGAGTATAGTGAAAAAAGGAGGAAAAACATTATCTATTAATACAAATTGCTTCTTAAGTAATAGAATGGAACTATGTATATACATAGTAACCTTAGCAGACAGTTTTCAGGATCCTACACAGAACTGTGGCACTAAGCTAATAGATGATGGATGTCGGGGCCCTAGGGCTGTATATGCTGTATATACCTGAGCCGCGAAGCGGCGAGGGTATATACAGCATATACAGCCCGTGGGCCCCGACATCCATCAACTAATAGGTTTATACCACGATTTCCTCCATTTTGTATTAATTTCTTACCTGATATCCAAAGATTATAGCCAGGAGAATACATTTTGTAAAAGCAAGCGATACGGCCCGGGTCCACTCTGCGCGAAGCCATTGTTTTTGTTCCATGCCGGGAGAGGTACCGCTGTGTATACAGTCACTTTTCGTATGGAATCCAACCATGACAAGTCTTCAAAATAAAACATACATATCCTTAGATAGTCTAGATGATCCCTCCATACGTATTATGTCCAATATATTCAAAATAAAGGAGAATCCATTGATTTTCCAAAATGGTCCGAAATTTTCGGCGTCTTCCTCGTTCGGCGAGCGGATGACCTATATCTACATCCGGGCCACTGACACACTTTCGCCGGACAAGGAGGCGGGTGGGAATGGCCGGACCGCGACTCGCGTACGTTGGGAAAATCAATGGATTCTCCTTTATTTTGAATATATTGGACATAACGCGTATGGAGGGATCATCTAGACTATCTAAGGATACGTACGTTTTATTTTGAAGACGTGTCATGGTTGGATTCCATACAAAAAGTGAGTGTGAACACGGCGGTACCCCTCCCGGCAAGGAACAAAAACAATGGCTTCACGCAGAGCGGCCACGGGCGTACGATGGAAAAATCAATGGATTCTTATTTATATTGAAGAAAATGGAGAAAATTAGCATGCATTCTTCTTCTATGGATCGAAAACTTCTTTGGATTTCAATATTATAACATGACAAGCTTGGAATCAAGACGAAATCTGACTGCAAACTTACCACTAGGACCTCAGGTTAGAACTTATTTATTTTCGCATTGATTTCCATCACCGTTCAGTGTGGCGCTATGGCTAAGGCCTTCGCCTACCACCACTGCGGCCGGGGTTCAATTCTCATACGAGTTGGCACGATTTTTCACAATGGAAAATGGCTAGATTAACTTTGTATAGCTGCCATAATTTCCAAAAATATTCTAAGTCCAACTTGACCCCGAAAAAGTATATACCAAAAATTCTAAAAACGCACAAGGGTGGTATATGCAGAATATACCACGTATATATCACATATAAAACCACCGGAAGTGCCAGAATAGTGGTATAAAGACAAATATACACTGAAACTCACCACACAGGATGGCACATAGCATATGTGACCCATCAAGGGAAAACACCTCTCCGTAGGGGATTTTAATTCCCCATTTGGCCATCAGGGGGCATTGGAGGAGCAAAATAACTCTAAAATGATTATAGAAATACATTAATACATTAAGCTAATTTTTTATGCAGAATTCAATGGTATCATTTAAAATGCTCCATTTTCAGAAGAAATGGCCAATATTTGGATGGTATAATGAACATTTTCCATGAGAAATCGACCTGTATGCCTTTTCCTGGGTTGCCATGGCAACCATTCCAATATTCTAAATCTGCAGATTTGTATGCCAATCTTTGGGGATACTCACCAAAAACCCAAAACTTAAAACAGAAATGGAAAAATTCCTTCTAGATCAAAATCTATGATAAAAATCACCATATTGTTATGTATTTTCTTTTGTAGAAAACGGCTGATTTATTGTTTTTTTAGACATTATAGTCATTTATAATGTATTTGGAGCTTAATTATCAATTCTAAATATGAATAACGACCTCTTGTATGATATAGATTGACTGTGTACCGCCTACCTCCTTCTCCATTCAGGGCAATATGGTAATTTCCTTCTTCATCTCAAACTCGCCTTTCTCAGATTCGGATCCTCTTATCTAATTGGACCTTAAGGAAGATACAGATGGATCTGACCAGAGAAAAAATTATTTTGGCAAAGACATGGTGAGAGACATGGTGAGAGAAGTACCAGGAGAGTTTTTTTATCGTGGGTGGCTGTAGGATGGATCAATTAAAGGCCAGATTGATCCTATTAGGACAGCCAGAGGGCAGGGCTTGTGGGACACTGAATGCTGGTGCATGTGAAGCATGCTCTGCATTTTAAGTACTACTGGTGTCACGTGCTATCCTTGGACCTGTACCTGAAACCATGCTGTGGTTCCAAGTACAAGACAAAGTTTCTTACCATCACCTACTCTTCAGTACTTGGTTCTCTCTCTTATGACCTGTGATTTTCATCCTGTGGATTGACCAACTCATTATGTCCCTTTCCATTTTCATTGCTCAATGTATCATCAAATATATTACCCACAGAAACTTTAAAATATTCTCATATACCGCCTTTAGAATGCTATCATAGAAAGCATAGGTCTAGTTGCGTTCCAAGAAATAGGCTTACATATCATGAAAGCCATTATATTCATCACTCATAACTCATGATGTGTATATGACTTTCAAAATACTTGAGATTCAAAAGTTCATGAAGATTTTTTCTGGCACACCCTTGATACAGGAAGGCAAGATAATTATGCATTTGGCACCTTGCCTAAAGGCTACAGAAGTTTGACATTTTGACACTGTTGCTTATTATGTAGTCTTTACATAATCCATGATCCATGACTATTAATCATATGAATGTTGGGTTATAAGGCAGGTTTAATGTGGCCTTCCCGAGGAGCGGCTACCGGTGCATCCGGTCTTGATTGATTGACCCATTGCCTGGGCTTTGGGGTAAAAGCAACACTTTAAAACTTGATCTATGTGATCATTAGCCAGTTTGTCATAATAATATTTTAACCCTTTGATATGTTACAACATTGAAATCTATATATTATAACACTTTGAGAGATTAAGGATCCATCTTCTGATATCATCTGATATTGGCACTTAATTAGATTGGCGGAAAGCTTGTTGCCCAGATAAAAATCAAGCTTTGAGATTGCAATCATGAATGTACATGTGGTAGGTAGTGATAGACATGCAGTGTAGACTCAGTGAACAGGGTTTGCAGAGAAGGAACTCATGTTTTTCATCTTTCCCTTGGATACATTACCTACTCCCTGTAATGATGCTCCCGGGCTTACAGCAGTCTTCCCAAAGTGTTAAACAATTTCCTGTGGTCAATTCACTGTCCAACCACTCCCTCCCACTTAAGGTGATAAATGTAGGTCATCCAGAATAGTGGGTTTTAACACTGTGCTGCTGTAGGGTTTAACATCCACTCATTGAAGGTTCTACATTGTTGGTGTTACATTGCATTCTGTGTCACAACTTTCTTTTATATTCACCTGTTTGTTTGTTTGTCTGAGTAGTTATGATTAGAAAACTTCCAATCTATCTTGAAGACAAGGTACCTGCTTCCTGGAAATAGGTACTCAGTGTAAGTTTATAAGATGCTGTTTCCAGGAATACACAGGTCAGTACGCAGATAAATATGTAGAGAAAGGATTTGCTGGACCATGATGGGAAGAGGGTTGGAGCATCTGGATGTATTTGTGTGTGGTATTAGTGTCAGTATTGTGATTTCTTGGTGGGATGTAGGGAGCTTCCAAGAAGTAAGGTCATTACTCAGACACAGAAGTGCAGATGAAGTAGTTGCCGCAGAATTAACAAGGAGCAAACTAGGTATTTAGGACCAAACCCATTTCAGCTCACTGAATGTTGAATGCTTCACCACTTCTGAAGTCCACTTCTTTTATGTCTGTGCATTTGACAGCTGTCCATAGCCATATGCTATTTCTGCTTTTCAGCCTCAGAGTATTTTCCCTTTCTTATTGCTAATAACTGGCTCACCTTGAGGATACTCCTCAAGTTCTTATGATGGATATGCACCCCTTCGACAACTGAGGCCTGTATTGGGCTGCGAGCATAGATCCACATTTAACAGCATAACCTTACAACATTTGCTTCCAACAGCATTCCAGAGAAATATCAGATAATCTTTAATGGCTATCCATCCCAAAGACCTGCGCCAAGTTCTAGGAAATCGTCCATTTCCTGGCAATTATTTTTTGACAAATCACCCCTGAGAAAACTATCACAAATTATTTATAGGAAATTACTTTACAAGTGATGCAATAATTCTGGACCCAGAACCCATGCAGTCCCTGTCATCTTCTTCTATGATTCATTGATTGTGGCTGAGCCATTTTTTCTATTTCATTAGAGTAATTAGAGTTCCTTAGGGGCAGTAATAGTACAGATTACTTTAAGCTTCCTCCAGATGCATTATTCACAATTAGAAATGTGGTGTGGCAATTAAAGCAGAGCTCATTAGGTTTGGTGCTGGATGGCATGCTGTAAGAATGGGGAGGTTTTCGCCATAATTCAGCAGTTGTGCAATTTTGAAACACAGTCTCAGGTGCTGCAATTATGTGAAGAGTACAAAAATGTGTTATGTATTGACCCTCACATGCCCAGATTAGCAAAAGTGCGCTCTTAAGTATGTATATCAGTGGTATATAATGCTCCAACGGTACCAGATTTATTATGGTGCACTAGCTATATAATTATTAATAGATGCTATTACAGAAAATAATTAAATAAAAATAGGCTTAAATACATGAAAAGTCCACTCTCTGGCCCTGAGAATAAAGGTAAACTACAGAAAATTCACTGAAATTACAAAAAAAAATTAAAAAAAAATAAAAGATGCCAAAAATTAAGAGGAAATACTTGTTATGTGATTTTTTCCCAAGGAATCCAATTATAATACGTATATTTTTTTTTTCAATTTACATCAATATGACCTGCTTTATGAATTGAAAATAGTCTATTCCCTACCAAAATTATAAGAAAAGAAAACTAGACACTTTCATCCAAATCAGCTTTTTTTTCAACTTCTTGTGCCATCATCATTCCCTACTGTCTCACATGATACTCTAACCTATGCTTCATATCACATTTTCTGAAAGCTATTTTACTGCCCTATTTTTTAAAAATTTGAATTAGTACCTTGATATGGACATAACATGGATAATAGCCTCTGGTATGCCAAGTTTGTTGAATAAAGCAGCCTCCTCAAAATAAATCTGGGCACGAAAGGGTTAACACATTGCTTTCATAAACAGGAGGTACGTTATATTAGTTCTGATAACAATGTGACCATAGCACAGATTTCTGGAGCCTGAGAAAGCTATGGGATTTGACCTACAGGAATCTTTTTAAAATTTGATAAGTTTCCCATCCTGTCGCTAAACACAGAAAATATTGGTAGCTAAAACTGGTCGCTAGTATGATATACCATTTTATTGTTCCATAAATTCTAACATATTTTGTATTAATCAAAGAAATATCTATGAAATTAATACATAGGTTGGTTCTAAGAGCTATAAGAGCGCTCAAACTTTGTATAAGAGCGTTCATGCCCCACTGCACACCAGCCACAGTCAGTTAGACAGAGTTTATGACATCAAAGGCTCCGACCTAATGGTTCACTGCACAATATAATAAAAATGAGGGTCTCAGTGTGCGACCTCATGGTTCAATGCACAAATTAATAACTTGTAAGTGAATGCAACCGGCCGTCACGGGTGCCTGAGCACCGCTGACGCCGTCATGAGTGTCTGAGCACTCTAAGGACTGAACAATGGGTTACATAAGCACGACGCCATAACCTTCCGGTCGCTCTAGCGTCGCTCCTGAGCAACCTAGGTCAAATATCAAAAATTCTATGGAAAGCCCATAATTAGACGGTCAGAATGAGCCCAAGATCAAGGCGGAACTCCCAGTATTAAGGAAGTTACGCCATGGAGACTGAATCGACCTCCGAGTGAGCTACAGACAAACCGGCGGGAGTTACGCGCCTATCCAGCGGGCATTATAATCTTGGCATATTCAGCTCCGCGCATGCCCAAAATGGCGGTTATACAAGCATAAACGACCGAGTTATGAGGGTCTGAAGATGCAGAACCGACCAAGACAATGGGGGCCATAGCGGCGTCCATGGGGGTCCTTTGTCCCCCTGTGACACTTGAAAGGGTCCCCTCAAACAATTGTAGAGTTAGGCAGATGCTGCTGGCTCCAGTCAGTCTGGAGGTGCTTTTCCAAGATTTGCTACAAATAGCCTGTCTGCACCTCCAGGAAGACACATCACCAAGAACCGCTCTAGAGGTAACATCTCCAGTCATCTCCTGCTACCTGCTATACCACTGCACTATGGTGAAACTATGCTAGACAGGCATTGGTTTCCTACCATTAGTGGCCAGAGGCTATCTTCTTCAAGACTTCCACCAGAGGGTAAAGTTATCCATTATTACATTATCCCTCTAAGCAGCAGGTCAGGAGCTAGGTGTGGGAACCCACCTAGAACTATGCTGGACACTGTATTATTAATACCTCACAGGTGGAGTGGAACTGAACATTATACTTTGTAAATTACTGTATGTTTACTGTATGTGCAAATTACCTACATACTAACTACTGTATGATTGATATTTCTTACATGTTGCCTAAAGCTGAATAAACCAGTGACAACTGGAAATAACACTATTTATTATGAGCCTGATGTATTTACTCCATACACCACTAGCCATATGATATTTCTCATATGACAACTTGATCATGCCAATCACAACCATGACAAAGTGGTGGAGAACATCCTACTAAGATCCCATCCCTCACAGGCTCATAAAATTTAAAGCTGGTAACACAACTAAAAACAATCATGCACACAGTAAGTTAAAGCTGGTACCGCAACTGGGAACAATCATGCACACAGTAAATTAAAGCTGGTACCGCATACACACAGTTAGACCCACTCCACCCACCCAGTGACCTTGACCTTGACACCATACCCACCAAGGTCACCAGTGAGATCTCCCACATACCAGTGAGATCTCCCACACATCAGTGAGATCCCCCACACATCAATGAGATCTCCCACACATCAGTGAGATCTCCCACACATCAATGAGATCTCCCACACATCAGTGAGATCTCCCACACATCAATGAGATCTCTCACACAACAGTAAGATCTCTCATATGTCAGTGAGGTCTCCCAAAACGTCAGTGAGGTCTCCCAAACGTCAGTGAGGTCTCCCAAACGTCAGTGAGGTCTCCCAAACGTCAGTGAGGTCTCCCAAACGTCAGTGAGGTCTCCCACACGTCAGTGAGGTCTCCCACACGTCAGAGAGGTCTCCCACACGTCAGTGAGGTCTCCCACACGTCAGTGAGGTCTCCCACACGTCAGTGAGGTCTCCCACACGTCAGTGAGGTCTCCCACACGTCAGTGAGGTCTCCCACACGTCAGTGAGGTCTCCCACACGTCAGTGAGGTCCACCACACACATCAAGGCCTTATCAGTCAAGCTGGCAGAACAACACACAAAGACCTTACGTAGTCAGGGGCCTGTTGAAGAGGTCTCCCTCCCACCTAGATCTAGGAGGCCCACAGGAGGCAAACCAGCCTCCAATACAACAGACCCACACTCAGTAGACCCCACACCACCCACCCTGTCTACTCAGGGAACAACCAGTTCTCAGGGATCCAACATTTCCCAGGGATCTCTACAGGACGCCCAACTCACGCTATCTACCTCAGGGGAAGAAGGATCTGCCTCAGGGGGTGGATCCACACCCTCATCTAGATCCTCCACCCCAGCTCCAGCCTTTGACAGCCACTCCTCCAGAGACACCTCCCCCACACCCTCCATCATGGACACCGATGAAGGCCCCCAACCTAATCAGACAGCTGAGAAGATAAGGGCCTATGAGAAGGCCATCCAAGATGCAGTTACTGCCCTAGAGACCAACAAGTCCCAGCAGGAGGAAAGGGAGAGGATCCTCAACCAACAACTGGCAGAGAGGAATGCAGCAATAGATGCTCAACAGAAGGCCATGGAAGATCAGCGGAAGTCCCTAGAGAGACAACAACAACAGATAGCAGATCTCATGAAAATGGTATCATCCCAGACCCCACAGCCTCCCACACCTGCCATCACACCTGTTGTCACACCATCTGCCTCTGGATCCAAAGATGACATCATAATCTCCATGGTGTCCAACATGACCAAGCTCATAGACAATAAACAGCAGGACGACAGAAAGATCAGGATACATGAGGTAACAAAACCCAAAACCTTTTCACACCCATCACCACTCATGTCAACAGCATTATTCATTGATCACAAATTCCCAGAATATCTGAAGGATAAGTACAAAGTGACAGACAGTGACACCATGGTAACATATTTACCCAAGTACCTCGAAGGACAAGCACTAGCTTGGTTTGAATCCTTCAGGGAGAGTGCCACACCTGATATGTTGACATGGACCAATGTAGTGAATAAATTAAAAGAGTATTTTGCTACTCGAGACAATATAATCTCAAGGACTGCACTCCGTGCACAAAAGATAGATGAACCTGTTCTAGACTATGCATGCCATCTCAGGAAAGTGTGTAATGCCCAACGCCAGAACGATGAAACCCTAAGCAAGGCATTTACCCAAGGCATGAGGCCCTGGATCTCTATAGCTCTTGAGAACAAGAAAATAGACTCTTTTGACCAAGCCCTAGACCTAGCCCTAGAGGTTGAGACCCAAGAGAGATCTAGGAAGGTAAGGGATGCAGAAACCAACCCACAGCCTACTAAGAAAAAGGTCCAGGAAATCAGCACTAGTTCAGATGAAGATGTTAACCTAATGTCTAGTGCCCATGTAAGGCAACAGGAAGCTAAGGTTGCATCAAGAGACCCTACCGGTAGATACAGAGGAAATAACTATGACCCCAACTACCAATCCAATAGAGGTAGAGGTAGAGGGGGCAACAACAACAACCGGGGGGGTCACAACAGTAGGAAAGACAACAGCTCTTCCAACTCCAACAATGGTAACTCTTCATACAGTGATAGGAGAGACAGAACCCCAAGTAATGGCAGATCCTATATTAATCAAGGATCCAACAGTAGGAGCCAGAGTCCACATAGGAACTACAACTCTGGATCCTACAACAACTCTGGATCCTACAACAACAGCCAGGGTTCAAACAACTCTGGATCCTATAGTCAAGGATCCAACAGTAGGAGCCAAAGTCCACATAGGAACTACAACAGTGGATCCTACAACAACAATGGCGCCTACAACAACAACCAGAGATCCAACAACTCCGGTCAATACAGCAACTCTGGTCAATATAACCAGGGTTCCAACTCACGCCGGGAGGATTACAAACCTGACACAAGAGGTTACCAAGGGAACCAACAGAGTAACCCCCAAATACCACCTCATGTCATGGATCAAATCTCCAAACTCCTGGTGGCAAGCATCTCAACCACCCCACAGAACCAGGAAAACTAGGATGTCACAGTGCCGATGGGCCAGTGCACTGTGACACCCCAAATACAAACAATCAAGCAGGATTAACAAAGATCCAACCAGAGACAATTGCTAGTGCCAATCTACCATCTAACAGACAGAGACGTCCATCAGTGATACACATCACCCCACCAGATTCATCATCAAAGGATACAGGTGAGAGTACCAAGCTTTCTATTGTACTTCTTCAAAATGGCTGTATCAATGCAAATCTATATGATGTTTCAGGTGTACAATGTTTGGTTGATACAGGTGCTACTATCACCTGTGTCAGACAATCATTCCTCATGGATCTCCAAAAGAGATTCCATATCCAACTGAGGAAATCTAAAATCAACATCCACTTGGCAGATGGATCGGTGTGTCATGTTAGACATTCAGCTATGCTGAACTTTAGAATCCAAGGTGTCAGATTCCAATACCAATTTGCTGTAATACCCAACCTCACACAGCCCATTGTACTCGGCACAGATTTCTTAAGCACTACAAAATCTCAAATTGAATTTAATGTTGATCCTGAACAAATTCTCAAACCCATTAGGGCAGTGAGGGATTTTACCATCCCTCCATTCTCTGAACTTGCAGTATTGGGTAAGGTCACATCTACTCAATCACTGCAAGGCAAAACTGGAGTAGTAGATAACCTCCAAAGAAACAACAATGCCCCATATCTAGTTCAAAGGGCAGCAGTAACCCCCAGGGAAAATAACAAACATCCCCTAGTGTTACTCAACACCAGCAGGCGCCCACATAAAATCAAAAAGGGTGCCATCATAGCTCTATTTCAGGAAGTCAAGGAATCTGATTTAGAAAAACCCCAACAGGTGTCAGACACAACCCCACACACTGATCAATCCATCTCAGCCATACGGCCTGAGGATGTAACTCAATTCAGTGACACAGACTCAGACTGTGAGTCCACATATGCTGACCCTGAACCCAACTCAATCAGACTCTCTGAAATAGCTGCTATACATAGTGAGGCACATGACCTCGAGCCAGAATTGGAAGAGAATGTTCCACCAAAATCTGTGCTCACATCCAAAGATCAGCATGATAGATTAAAATCACTGCTGACCAAGTATGATGATGTATTTGTAGGAAAAGATGGAGACATTGGTGCCACACACCTGTATACACACTCAATACATGTAAAACCTGAGGCAGTACCATGTCATTTTCTACCATATAGACAAACACCAGAAAAACAGGCCGCAATAGGGGAAGAGTGTGAAAGGCTAGTACAACAGGGCATTCTGAGAGAATGTGCCGAGGGCCCCTGGGCCTCCAGATCCTTTTTAGTACAAAAATCATCGGGAGGCCATCGGCTCGTCACAGATTTTCGTTATTTGAACCAGAACACGATAAATCAAGCCTTATCTACACCCCGGGCCGATGACACTCTAGACATGATAGGGTCACTCAGACCAAGAGTATTCAGTAAGCTAGATGCCCAACAGGGATTTTTTCAAATTCCTATAAGACAGGAGGATCAGCATAAAACCGCATTCATAGCAAATGACAAAAAATATGTCTATGAAAGGATGCCGATGGGTTTAGCGACGGCACCGGCGGGATTCTGCCATCTAGTCACATTAATTCTGAACAAACTCAAGTACAAATGTGCCCTACCATACCTAGATGACATATTGGTATTATCACCATCAATCGAACAACACTTCCATGACCTGGAAGACGTGTTCAACAGCCTAAGAGTAGGTAAACTCAAACTGAAGAAATCAAAATGTGAATACTTCATAGACAGAATAGACTTCTTGGGAATGAGAGTCACACCCATGGGACTACAACCATCTCCCACAAAGGTGGAGTCAATCAAAACCTTCCCAACACCAAAATCAGTCAAAAATGTCAGATCCTTCACAGGCCTATGCCAATACTTCAAAAAGTTTATCAAAGGTTATGCCCAAATTGCTAGACCATTATATGATCTACAGACACATCTCAAAGCATTTGTCTGGACAGAAGAGGCAGATAATGCTTTCAAAACATTAAAGCATGCCCTCTGTACCAATGCTCTTCTCAGATATCCAAACTATGAGAAAGAGTTCAGTTTGGCAACTGATGCTTCCAATGTGAGTTTAGGAGCTGTACTCTCACAGAGAGATAATGAAGGAGTGCTCAGACCAGTAGCCTTTGCAGGTAGAACCCTCTCAAAACATGAGAGAAATTACAATACCACAGAGAGAGAACTACTGGGAGTAGTGTATGGAGTATTACACTTCAGACACTATCTAGAGACCAGACACTTCCAACTATACACAGACCATGCAGCCCTAATCCCACTATTAACCAATACAGGACTCACACATAGATGGGCCAGATGGGCTCTAGACATACAGCAATTTTCATTCACCATCCAACACGTGAAAGGTGACGATAACACACCACCAGATGCTATGTCTAGAAGAGAATACCCAGACTCTGGACCCATGACTAACCCTCCACCCCCACCAAGGAGAGTTAGAGCAGCCAGTAGAACCAAGTTTGCAAAAGTAACAAAGAAAGTACCATTCAAAAGGGATGATCCACCCAACACCATTGAAAGGCCAGAGACACCCATTAGGGGTATCTTGAAGCAATCTACACACTATGTGTTTTGCCACTGTGAGAGAGAATACTCACAACTCTTTCCAGATAATGACTTCGAGCCTATTGAATTCTCATCACTCAATCAGATAGTGAAGGCAACTCCTAAGGAGCCACCCTTCACCCCACCTGACTCAGATGATGAAGATCCAGAAGACACAATATATGCTATTACTCAAGCAACTTCTAAATCAGTCAGATTCTTTGAACCAATGCAGGGAGAGGAAACACCAAACCATTTGTGTCCTATGACCACACGCTCAAAGACTAGAGAAATGATTCAGGAGGGCACACCAAAACCCCCCACACAATCACAAACTATTCTAAATGAGAAAAAGGTCACAGGAAACGAACCTACCAAAACCCCACCTGCCAGGAAAAATGTCACAAAAGACACTGCATCTACTAAGTCAAAGAACTCTGAGACAAAGAAGATTGACAAAAAGCAAATTGTGCCTTTAAAGAAAAAGGTTGCCACTCCCATCAAGGCGAGAATAGGCCCTCCAAAGGAGCCTACACACCAAAACAAGAGTGACACACCCCAACAAAAGGCACAAGATAGGCCAATAGTCGATGAAAAAGAAAAAGAAAGAGACAGAATAAAACAACATGTGCTAGATATAAATCAACTACTGGATCAGATTCCCGACACATCCATCTCAGGTACAAACCTTGGCTTGGAACAAAGGAAAGACAAGGACCTATTGCCCCTCATACAATATCTTGAGGATGGAACCTTGCCTGCACCAAAAGCACAAGGAAATAGAATCATCAACCAAGGCCAGACATACACCTTGGTAAATGGTACATTAGTCCATATATGCCCCATAAATTGGAGAAAAACCAATACTGTACCACTTCAAATTGTTATACCACAGCAATGGATAACAAGTACACTACAGTATTTCCATGACTCACCTACTGGCGGCCATCTTGGTTCAAGTAGGATGCTGTCAGCACTCCGACCTAGGGTATATTGGAAGTCTATGCTAGCAGACACAACAAAATATGTCTCCACCTGCCACACATGCCTCACAGCAAAAAGGCAAGTACACTCACACAAAACACCAATGACAGTGAGAGAGTACATGACTTCACCAATGAAGTTCCTAAACCTAGACGCGGTGGGACCACTTCCCACAACTGCCAGGGGAAACAAACATATACAAGTCTGCATAGATTATGCTACCAGATATGCAACAGCTTGGGCTACTACTGACTTAAAAGCTGAGACAACAGCAGCAGAGTTCTACAAGAATATAATTTGTCATCATGGAACACCAGCCACTCTTCAAACAGACAATGGAACATGTTATACAGGTGCAAAGTTCACAAAGTTAACTAAACACCTCAAGATCAAACATAAATTCTCCTCACCATACAGGCCACAATCAAATGGGCTTGTAGAGAGATTCAATGCTAGCATAGGCACAGCACTCAGAGCATTCTGCTCAAAGCACCAAAACAATTGGGATTCATTTATTGAACCCATAACCTTTGCATTAAACAACACTGAATCCCAAACCACAGGATTCACCCCTTTCTTCCTACTCCATGGGAGAAACCCAGCCACCCCAATGGACTTAGGGCTGGGAATACAGGAAGACATATCCACAGTAGCAGACCATGTAGCTAACATGATAACAAATCAAGATACCTCTAGGAGGAAAGCTATAGAAAGGGTCGCCAAGCTACAAAAGGAAAGGAAGGATAGATATGATAAGAAACTTACACCACAGGAAATCAAGGTCACCGACATGGTGTACCTAAACATTCCAAGAATCCTGACCAACACAGAGTGTAAGAAACTTCAACCCCTTTTTATGGGACCATATGTTGTAGTAGATAGACCTAGTTTGACAAGTGCCAAACTCAAAAACTTGGACACCAATCTATTGGTGGCTAGACCAGTGCACATAGACAGACTGAAAAAGGTTGTGGCTGTCAGAAACAATGAATTTGCACACAGGCTTATTCCACATGAGGCCAAATACTACAGCAAAATTGTAAGGAACAAAAATGATATCACCCTTACAAGAGAAACCACAGGCATAGGCCCTATCAAGCCTAGGCCTGCACACCACATACTAAGAAAGACATCTAGGTGTGGTGCAGTTTCAAGAAATTAGAAACAAGATTGAGATACCAAAGTCATAAGATTTTCAAAATGTATTACAAATTCTCTTCATCCACACATAAGACATGTGTGACTGATAATGAATTACTATGTATATAAAGCCAATCAAATTTGTAAATATATCAGTAGGTTATTGCCTCTGAAAGGGTCAAAGACTGGGACCCCCCAAGTAAAGCAGACATGAAGTCTAAGAAGAGTAAGGGTAACACAATGGAGTGTCTAAAGCCTAATCCCCACATGAAAGAGCGCGCTATGCCAACACAGCAGTCTATAGAGATCAATTGACCTTATAAGCTACCCTCAGACAACTGTCTAGACGGTCATGAATGGCTGTCCTGGATGACAGGAGGAGCTAATTACCAGTACACAGACTACACAATAGACCCCACAGTTAGCAGACACTGGAGATTAATGCATTGTCTCCAGAGAAACAATACCAGGCCCACAATGGATGTGGGTAGGGTAGGCTACATAAGAAGCACCGTGGACCATAGCCCACCATCAGTCTTCATCCAGCTGCAGTCTGGAACACAAGTCTACAGGACCCCACTTGGGAATTAGCCAGCCCACTTCTCCATTAGGAGAGACTGCACTAGGATAAAGAACACACCTACTTCACCTTCAACCTGACCTTACCATTACTGGTCAACCTCTATAGACTCACCGGACATATTGCCAAGACAGCTCAATCTTGCAAAGGTACAGTTTGAACCACTTCATTTAAAGTGTTACACCATACACTTAGACTTTACCAGCACCAAACCACTACAAATTTGACAAGACTTTAAACAGCAAACTTGCTTTACACAAGCACCATGGGGAGACTGAGAGTTTCACCCATACTGCTAACTATGCTGTTATTATATACTATAAAACCACTTACTGCAGGCTATACACCTGTGGTGAGACAAAACATAGGAGTAGTATTCAAACCTAGCCCTCAACCATTGGTCAATGGACATACAACCACAACACTGTTGTTAGCTATTCCCTACAAGATACCTCGGGCACCCGTTACCCAAGGATCCATAAGGGGTAGAATACTCCATTTGACCACTCCTACTCTACAAGATCATACCTCTGGCCAAATTATCCAACAAGCTAAGGAGCTAGACACCTTGCTGGAAATTGCAGACAAGGAGATAAATGAAACACTAGCCTCCATCAAATTGTTCTTATCCAACCCCATAAACACATTGGACAAGGCCAAAAGAGAGGCCATACTGGGTTTTCTAGCACCCCTGTTTCGCGGTGTGCTAGGTCTAGCCACAGTAGAAGATGTAAACCAAGTAATGGGACAGCTCAAGAACATAGATGAAATACTAAGAAAATTTGCTAAACAGGATCAGGAAGCAGCTAATCTCATTGAAAAGATCACAGACAGACAAGATAAGTTTGTCAAAGCATACATCCAAGATAAGAAGGTACTGGACAGCACAATCAACACCATAGGTGACACCGTCAACCTGTGGGCCTCTAACATGTCCAGGTCACTTGACTCATATTCAAGGCACGAGAAAACTCAAAGGGAGAAAATGCAAGTATTAAATGATGCATTAATTATCATAGCAGCAAGAATGAATACAGTTCAATCACTGCAAAGGACAAATGCAGCCCTGAGGATGCTATCATCAGGGATCCTAACCCCTGATATAGTACCACCCTCAGACCTCGCTAGATACCTAGTTGACATTAATAACAAACTTAGGATTACACACCCTGGAGCACAAGTCGCAATTAATGACTTAGATTTCTATTATTCACAGAAGCTGACCTCATACACTTACTCAGCTCACCATATATATATTCATCTGGACATTATAATTCAATCTACCACCTCAACCTTCAAACTGTACCAAATGATTACATCACCCATGCCTATAGACACACAGGAGACCCCCACCAGAGGAGTCACCAAACTACAAACCACAACTGAGTTTCTAGCAGTATCTTACGATGAATCATTATTTATCGAATTGGACTCAGCAGATATGCAGGCATGTGAAGGTACTACAGTAAAGGTATGCAGAGATGTAAATGGTAGAATCTATAAACACAGGCCTACATGCCCTGTAGCCATTTTTACTAACCAGGCTCAACAGATTAAGGAACATTGCAAGTTTACAGTTTCACCACTGCAAGCACCTACCACCCATGCTATTTCCATTTCTGAAGATGAGTATCTGGTCACTACTAATGAACCCCATTACTTTATCAACTGCCATGGTAAAACGTCTGAAACTCGGAAGGCCCAGTCCTACTCAATCATAGGTGTACCCTGTGGGTGCACGATCAGTGTAGGAGAATTTTCTCTTCCAAACACAAGGTTGCCCTGTAACTCAACCTTATCATTTCATTACATTCTCAAGACAATTAATTTACCATTCATGGCAGCACTTAACAAAATTTCTGAAACCAAACCAGATGAAAGAGAGAATCTTCCAAATTTCCCAGTAGTAAACCTTTCTAGAACCTTAGAAAAACTACAGGAAAATCCAATCATGGATGATATTACTCAACTAAATTTAGAGCCCTTTGCCAAAACAGTATTAAAAGATGCCTCCAACCTTAATAAGGAAATGGAAACGCGCTACGAGGAATCATACCTACGTCGAGTTACAGAGCATCCAATCTTCCAAAGCTTAGCACTCATCCTAGGGATATCAGCTCACATTTTTATAGTATACATACTACTCAAATTATACAGACTAGGAGGGACTGTAGCCTACCTGCCTACAGCCAAAGCATTCAGACTAGTCACCGAGCTGCCCCTACACAAATTGCTCCCAGATAAGAATCCTACCAAATTAACCCCTACAGAGGAAACCCACACCCCCTTCCTCACAATTCAGGAAACCCACACCCTGATAATTGCTATATTATTCACCCTGACCATCTACTCAGCCTACAGAATAATGAAGTACCTTAAGAAATTTGCACAGACACACTGTGGCAAGAAAAATGTGGCCAAGCGCACAAACCCCACAATATATTTTAAAATATATTGTGGAGACTCAAACTTCGCGCTACCCTTGAGGCCAATACCACATGAATTTGATGAGATTAAATCAGCAGCTGCCCCTACCTATAAGGATATAGTGGTTAAAACCTTCCCACTACCTAAGGCTATATTTACCTGGAATGGACCAGCAGTTATAACAACACAGAGAGGAGAATTTGCTTATCACCTCCCTCAGGTGATACACCTACCTTGGCGCACTAGGTTCAGCACTATACCAGCCCTTAAAAACAAAGGACTGTACTACTCCATGCTTCTCCAGAATGATTGTGGCACCAGCCCGGTGACCATGACAGCACTGGAAAATACAACAGATATAATTATTGACGAACAACAGGAGGAGACCGCAAGGTCAAACATGCAGACTATTGCTAATTTTCTAAACCACCAGCCCTCCCCGGTGACTGTGGAAACAGCCTAGACTGCCCACAGCCTAGGCTGCCCCCAGTCCACCACCAGGAGACAACACATCAGAGACAGTATTCAGAACTTTTCGGACAATTTGCCGGCCCTGAAAAGGGCCTTTGGGATGGCGGGTTTTTACACCCTAGGTTTCAGTCAGTCGGGATCCTACCACAGATCCTCGGGTTCAACATCAATGGGAGAGTCCGGGGCCGAGTCCGAGCCATACATATGGCCGTGATCCTGCTCCCACTCAGCGAGCCGGGCCTCCAGCATCCCCAGTCCATACTCGGCAGCCGTGGATGGATTCCCGGATGCCGCAAGATCGAGGAGGGATGCCGCCAACAAATAATCCCATAGCACTCGCTCCCGCGGCCCTAGGTTATAATCCATGGGCCAGAAACCCATACTGCCCAAGGCCCTAGTCAGAAGGGCCACAGTGGCCCCCCGACGCAAGGCTGAGCCCAGGAAATAATGGCAGGAGTAATTACAGACCATCACATCACCATGCTCTATGATCTCTTTGAAATTACTCACTATGTACCCATAATGGATGGTCTGGTTAGACTCAACCAGGGCCCTAGCTGGACTCCCCACCTCCATCACCTGGGGGACAGGCAGAGCAAAGAGAGCTTGTAGGTGGGCCATGGTACTACAGCAGTGACTTCCAGAGAGGAACTGATGCTCCAATACCAGCCACACACTCCTTAAATGGACACACACACCCCCCCCCCCCCACCCTGAACTGTCCACTGACACCAAGCTAGGCACTGCCACAGACACATGCCAAAATCTGGCACCTAACACCTCAAGTGCCACCACTGCATGAGCACACCAGGGAGGAGACTCACATCTCACTCCTGACACACCTCCACTGTCAATGAAATTATCAAAGTATTAGAAAAAAAAAAAAAAAAATTATATACACAGCCACTTGTTGATGTATAATATGAAAATCTATGGTATTCTCACAAAATCAATGATTAATGCGCGCATATACGCGCAAAATTGCGAAATTGCAAAATACAAATTGTAAAATTGTACAAATCTAACATTAATATACATGAATGCAGGTAGATAACTAAGACAGTTTTTGTACCCACTAGCACTTGTATACTATGCCAAGGTTTACTTAAAGTAACACACTTTAGGTATCCAAGAAAATTGTTGGAAAAATGAATGAAAAAAAAAAAAAAAAAAAAAAAAAAATTGTTGAGAAAATTGTTGACATAAAACATGTTTACTTAAGATACTCACCAAATAAATCTCTTTCAGGGACACATACTCAAAAGGCTAGGGGAATAGTCAATTAAGCAGCGGCCCACTGCCGAAATTGCCAATTAATACACCCATATAGCAAAATCAATGAGTAACTCAGAGACAAACAAGCCTATTGTACATGAAGTACTTTGTTTTTCCGGCCCTCGGAAAAATTTGTCTCAAATCCCATAAATTGAATAGTGTAATCTAGATTGTACGTTTGTACCCAATTTGCACACTAAAATTGTATGTTTGCACACCAGATTGTACGCTCGTACCCAATTTGCACACTAAAACTGTATATTTGCACACCAGATTGTACGCTTGTACCCAATTTGCACACTAAAATTGTATGTTTGCACACCAGATTGTACGCTCGTACCCAATTTGCACACTAAAACTGTATATTTGCACACCAGATTGTACGCTTGTACCCAATTTGCACACTAAAATTGTATGTTTGCACACCAGATTGTACACTTGTACCCAATTTTGCACACAAAGATTGCATGTTTGCACACTAGATTGTAAGTTGTATCCAATTTGCATTTGAATTATATGTTGCACATTATACTGTATGTCTGTACCCAATTCATACACTGAAGTCAGATTTTTAGAAAACAACATTTCTATGTATATCCAAGCTGTACGCAAAATTATATTTGTACATACAGAAACTATCAATTGAACGCAAAATTATACACTGGCAGACTAAAATTGCCAAATGCACGCGAAATTATATATTTGCACACTTAAATTGCCAAATGTACGCAAAAATTATATATTTGCATACTGAAATTGTCAATTGAACGCAATTACACGCGAAATTGTAAATTTGCACACTGAAATTGTCATTTATGTTCAATTTGCACGCTAAATTGAATATTAAATGCCAAAATTGCACACTACTTGCCAAATTGTATGTTGTACATAAAAATGGAATATTGTACCCAATATTGATGTTACATAAGCAAATAAGCTATGGTATGGTAAGATATAGAAACTCGGAAATGTACTTATACCCAGGAGAAAATTGTTTATACTGACAAAGCTCTACCACAAAAATTGCATTTGAAGCACTCCCCATCACTTCAAATCCTCTTACAAAACAGTATACAACTCCAAAATAAGGTAAAAATTGTATAAATTGTACATTCCCTCGGCGAAATGACGGAGTTTCGCATTCTTTCGGGGGAGAGGGAGTATTCTATGATATACCATTTTATTGTTCCATAAATTCTAACATATTTTGTATTAATCAAAGAAATATCTATGAAATTAATACATAGGTTGGTTCTAAGAGCTATAAGAGCGCTCAAACTTTGTATAAGAGCGTTCATGCCCCACTGCACACCAGCCACAGTCAGTTAGACAGAGTTTATGACATCAAAGGCTCCGACCTAATGGTTCACTGCACAATATAATAAAAATGAGGGTCTCAGTGTGCGACCTCATGGTTCAATGCACAAATTAATAACTTGTAAGTGAATGCAACCGGCCGTCACGGGTGCCTGAGCACCGCTGACGCCGTCATGAGTGTCTGAGCACTCTAAGGACTGAACAATGGGTTACATAAGCACGACGCCATAACCTTCCGGTCGCTCTAGCGTCGCTCCTGAGCGACCTAGGTCAAATATCAAAAATTCTATGGAAAGCCCATAATTAGACGGTCAGAATGAGCCCAAGATCAAGGCGGAACTCTCAGTATTAAGGAAGTTACGCCATGGAGACTGAATCGACCTCCGAGTGAGCTACAGACAAACCGGCGGGAGTTACGCGCCTATCCAGCGGGCATTATAATCTTGGCACATTCAGCTCCGCGCATGCCCAAAATGGCGGTTATACAAGCATAAACGACCGAGTTATGAGGGTCTGAAGATGCAGAACCGACCAAGACAATGGGGGCCATAGCGGCGTCCATGGGGGTCCTTTGTCCCCCTGTGACACTTGAAAGGGTCCCCTCAAACAATTGTAGAGTTAGGCAGATGCTGCTGGCTCCAGTCAGTCTGGAGGTGCTTTTCCAAGATTTGCTACAAATAGCCTGTCTGCACCTCCAGGAAGACACATCACCAAGAACCGCTCTAGAGGTAACATCTCCAGTCATCTCCTGCTACCTGCTATACCACTGCACTATGGTGAAACTATGCTAGACAGGCATTGGTTTCCTACCATTAGTGGCCAGAGGCTATCTTCTTCAAGACTTCCACCAGAGGGTAAAGTTATCCATTATTACATTATCCCTCTAAGCAGCAGGTCAGGAGCTAGGTGTGGGAACCCACCTAGAACTATGCTGGACACTGTATTATTAATACCTCACAGGTGGAGTGGAACTGAACATTATACTTTGTAAATTACTGTATGTTTACTGTATGTGCAAATTACCTACATACTAACTACTGTATGATTGATATTTCTTACATGTTGCCTAAAGCTGAATAAACCAGTGACAACTGGAAATAACACTATTTATTATGAGCCTGATGTATTTACTCCATACACCACTAGCCATATGATATTTCTCATATGACAACTTGATCATGCCAATCACAACCATGACACTAGTATCAGCAAACTAAACTAAGATCATGCCGATAAGTTGAAGTATCCCATGGCCATTTTCTTTGTGAATCTTGCACTCTTTATAGATATCCACCCATTGAGGTCGGTCAACTGACACCCACACTGTTGTTCAAGTTACCTTTTCTCACCAATAGCAAAGTTCTGTTTGACATTGCTTACCATATCTAGTAATATAAGAGGGCTAGACAACTTTTGGAGCCACTTGCCACCCGGGCCCGTAGCTTTAGAAATCTATGGGCCAAGACCTAAATCTGTGGGCCCAGAATTGTCAGTTGACTTTTTAAAAAGATAAATTAGAGGCATTTCTCTTTAATGTACACCATAACTTAGCTAGAACAGCTAGATTCCTACTGATCTTCTCTTTCCAGTGATATAAAACACGCCTATACTCATATGAATTAATTTATATAAATGGCACTTCTGTGGGCCACCCCGGGCCAACAAGAATTCTTGAGAAAACTACAGGCCCAGAGCCAATACTGCGGCCAATGGTTCCCAGGCCTGTGTTAGTGTCCACCGCTGTATAAGATTCAAATGCGTATTTGGTCACCTTTACAATCATTGTCACATTACATGAGCATTGCACATAGCAAAGAGACAGCACATCATTTTATATTTGACACCCAAAACGCTGTAAAGCTGTCAAACCCAATCTTCCGAGAGCAGACTTTACAATGACATATTCACAGAAGAATTAGCAATCTTCACAAAAACAGGTTCCCAGTCCTGAGACAACATGAATTATTTAGAGGGTTCAAAAAGTGTGTTTAGGTAAGGGAGATGGGAGGGACAAGTGGCAGGCTTAGTGACTGTGAAAGTGATTTAGTGTAAAGAATTCTGCTTGTGTCTCTCATTATTCTGAGGATATTTAACAGCCCTGTTCTTCATAGATGTGTGGCGCTTTTTCAGATCAGGAGGACAAAATGTTGATCAAACCAACAAATATATAGTGCTGATCACCATATGAATGTTGTTGTTAAATCTGATATAATTATGCTTAATCTTGATAAAACTTTGAAATAATATCATACAAACTCGCATCAATGCCCTGTCATGAAGATATATAATTATTATGTCTTGCAGAGACAGAAGCTACATGCAGACTTACCACAAATCCCATGTTTACAGCCCCATACATTTCACATATATACAGCTCTGAGGCGGAAATTTAATTCAGTACCCCTATAGGTGTCGTTAAGGCAGTCTGTGGTGAAATGGTGGTAAGATCTTAGCACTGTTGAACCAGAAAGCACATTCAGTCAAGCCAGCCATGTTTTAAATCCTGCTCAACTACTGCTCCATTTCCACTCTATTACCATGTCACATGTAGGTATGGGTCCTGATAGTAACAAAGCTGTCGTAATATAGCACTAAATCTTCAGTCTAGCTAATTATCAATATTGTTTTGTGCTGCAAATCATTTGCACCAATAATCACTCTGGGTAGTAAAAATTCTTATGATGTCGACGACAACTTTATTCTGAGCAATGAATTCATGGCTATCTTGCAGGGAATTCAGCCCAATTGGGTGTGCTATATGGTACAACCTACATGCATGAGCACAGATGCAGACAGATAAATGGTGTAAAGGAAAATCCGTTCACAGCTCCCATTTAAATGCAAAGCATCTGCAATTTCTTCTGGATCGTTGGGCTACAGCAAATGGTGTTTGCACTTAACTTGCTATGCTATTTCATTTATATTTTACTCTCTTTGAGGAGAATGTGGTTGAAGTCTAAAAAGGTATTGACATTGATTTCCGTTCCTCACACCCAAGAATCAATCTGATGCCGTTCGTGGACCGTAAATACTTACAAGGAAACAACAACAAAAAACGTAAACCCAATTCCCTTACAAATTTATGCCACTGGTCTCCTCAAGTAACAAAGAACTTTGTCAATTTTCAAAATATTGTGCATTAAGATGGCACCAGCTTTGCTTTATTGATGTACCAAGTTGTTATGTGTGTTGGTTGTAAAGCATTCATGATACTTTCAAGGAGGCAACCACCAAAGAACCAATAAGTGCACGAAATAATATTTTACAATTCCTTTAGATCTATGTAGATATTTAAACAAGATTCCATTAATTTCAAAATCTCACTAAGACTAATAAGATATTTTAAGCAACCCAAACAAACTTTCACGAAGAAAGGGATCCATATAATTAAAAACAAAAATTTAAAAGACCGATAAGCAGCCAGAATTGGTATCATGTGAGCTACCAAAACAGCCCGGGTGCCAAACCTGCAGGTACTCACCAGGTCAGAAGGAGGGTAGTGTTGGGAGTCCAAAGACATTGTCACACACCATTCTCGTAGATCTATTTATAATCTTTAAAGTGTAGTAGTCAAAGGCCTGGGGCTGAATAGGAGGATGTCTTGATTTGCAAGTATCTGCACTCTGGATGGAATCAGTAGTGCTGCTAGTCATGCCATCATCATGCCAATTGTTTTCCAATATGACACAGTTGGAATATTGTGAGGACGTAGCTGGTAAATAATCAATAACAGCAAGAATACAGTTCTATGGTGTCATGCTCTAGTCTAGACCAGAACTAGAAAGAGAAAGCAAACCGAATAGTTGTTAGACTTACTTGTCTTAGTGGACTGATTGCACTATGATGTGGTTAACCCCAGGGTGGTGACATAAGGAGAAGTCTGACAAACAGGCAAAAACAGTATTAAGTCAATCTAATTCTGTTATAGCATACTCAGGAGCACAACCAGAATTAGGCAGGGGTGCTGATGATGGTTATACACATACCATGACATTGGTCGGAGATTCCTGACTGCTTCTCAAAAGGAGGGCCACAGTGGGAAGTCTGTGTTTGACTGGATCAATCAAATGGGGTCTAGCAAAGCAGAGTATTGGAAGGCTCCAGACCATTGATCTGCTCTCAGACCAGATTCATCAGAAATCTCACTGATTCGGTCTTGAACAGATGATAATTGCCCTATTACTGTAACCAGTAATACCCTGGTGAGCCCTCCAACAATTTCCATCGCAGCAGATTTTGGACAAATTTACTTCAATGATACATATATATGTAGGGTCTACTTTTGTAAGGGATTTAGTATGGGGAATCAAAGGGTCGTTAGTTTGTCCATTGTGAGGGTCAATGTTTCACAATTCTGCTGCTCATAAAACTGGCCTGCTGATACTAGATTGGTGTAACATTGTATCACCTTATAATGTGACCTCATGATGTAAGTTAACATACTGCTACAACATTCTGGTATCAACAGGCCATTTTTATGAGCAGCAAAATTGTGATAGATAAAGGTTATAAATAACTTTCAAGACAGTTAAGCTCTGGTTGCATCCCACAAGGGATGCTCCCTCATCAGTCACTCTGTACACTAAGCCCTCCCCACACAACTTTATCTCACCAGTCATCTGGGCCCTAGGGGTCCATATATACACCACAACAGGTATAAAGGACAATGGAAGTAACAGTGGTAGATTTGTTGGTGGGTCAATGCTTATCCTTAAACAGTGTTTAGAATTTCCTCATTTCAAATCGTCTGGTGACTGGTCACAAACTGAATGGACAACTGTGTGTTTGAGTATCCGTCTTCCTGACCAAAATGACTTTCAGGGAATCATCTCATTCATGTTCTGTAAAAAGCAGGTGGAACGTTGCCATTATTATAAAATATTGCAAATTGGCGATTCAACAAAGGGTGAATAAAATTGGACCATCTGCAGAAGCCCATCAGAATAGATGTTGGCGAGGTCCCCTCCATCATCTGTATTACATGAGAGATTAACAGATTGGAGGCAGCTTCATATCGATGATGGAATTGATCATCAGAATATCATATTAGGCAATTGATATTGTCCTTAGAAAGTACTTTGAAATGAACATTCAAGTGAAACTGAAAGGTCATCTCATTACTATTAAAAAACTGAGTGAATACTACATGTACAAGAAGGATGTAATAATCATTAATTACCTGTATATGAGATACAACCTTGTATGCAAAGAACAACTTTCCTTGCCATACAACCTTACGATGTGAATTATGGTTCTACACTAGTTATATCATATTTTCTTGAGGATGAACAGGGTGTCTAGAGATATGTCTATAGCAAGGCCCATACAACCTGAATTCAGATAGATGATGCGAAATGATTATCTGGGGAGTATACCGGAGAGCAATGAATGCTGTTCAGTTGTTTCGCATATCTAGCAATACATGATCTAATTCATCCTTGTAGAAGTTCTCTCTCTGATAACTGAGACCAGATAAAAACAGTAATAGAATAGGAAACTAGATGCCCAATTTGAGAGTCTAGCTTTAAAGTGAATTAGGCCTAAGAACATAATGGAAGAGGTTGTTTTATAAGGTTTTACAAATCTTTTGTTGGCATGGAATCCATTTTCCCTAGCTGCAATATAAAATGTGTCTGTTCATTTCAGGGTGATACATCATTTTCTAAAGTCACTAAGCATGGTGATTACCATGGCAACACAAAAAAATAAAATCTGAAAAAGAAACACCCTCTTCTATTGTATTCAACAACCTCAACTTAAATAGGCCCTTAATATTTGGAGTGAATTGTCCCTAGGATATTTTGAGTAACAGTCTCTATTCTTCCCCTCAGGACTCATACCTCCAGGTGTTGGCCAGGCTGGCCTTTAATGATATAGGATTGCCTTTATTCAGTTACTGGCGGTTTACAAGCAACATCCTTGTGACTTCATTATGACATCATTAGCTACATCATAATCAATAACCATGGCCAAAAGAATGACATGATTACCAACGACATTGATTCCCTCAAGGCCTCAGGTAATTAACAATCAGGACCCATCTTATCAGTTTGTCTCAGGGCCATTGCCTTTATACCTATCCTTAGAGAGTGATCATTTTAACAACAGGTGGAGGAGGGGAGTAGTGGGTTTGCGTGCAGACAGGCGGAAAAAGAACTTCACCCTCTCTTGAGGGTCAAAGTCTTTTTGCCCCCCACCCAAGGAACAAAGATTGGTCACTAACGTTTGACCTATAGAAACACTCAGGCTTTTTCACTTTTAAAACGGGTACAATTATACCCCCACCCCACCCCCCTGTTGATAAAAAATGATCAATCTTTTAAAGGAGTTCATTTGTCGAGGCTGGGGGAACTATTCTATTGAGGTTCCATATCAGTCACATTATGTTATTGTGCATATAGAATGGTTTTACATACCAATAATGTTTAAATTGCTTTGGGTGTGTACGATCATCTTCCAACCCAGCATGTAAGAGTTAAGTTGGTACCACACTGACTGGACTGGAGGGCACCCAATATGGGCACCTGGGATGGGTGACCAAAAGGATCACTGATAGTTGGCAGGCCTATCACAATATCAGGCATATTAAAGGAGAAGGTGATAAAGGAGATATTCATGTGTAAAGGCTATGACTGCCACACGTGTACCGTTTCACCTTTATAACACTTCCTAAAAAAAATCTACTTTAACCCAGCCGTGATTCTCGCAAGCCTGTCGGGTGTCCTGTTCCATCCTTCACCCCTGTTTTTCCAGTGAAACCGAGTCAAAGCTGGGTTTCACTCGGTTTACAAGCTCATACCTCTTCTAAAAGTTTCCCCAGTGAAGACTGTAACCGTAAACATTGATAAGTTGTAGCTGTTTCTCAATTCCCTATTTCAAGGTCAGCTATAAATGATAATAATAAGTCTCCTTTGTTATTCACCTCATTTGATTTTGGAAAAGAGTCTGAGGTCAAAAGTCATAGAAACGGAGCTTTTGCCCCCGGGGGGCCCTGGAGGGGGTCTGAACTCAAACCTATGAGTACCTCAAAGATATATTTTGTGGATAGTGTATGGGTATTGGGGTAACTCCTTACAAAACATTATGAGTTAAATATGAAAACCGTTGCTATGGCAACACCCCAAAACTATATACACTTGAAAGGGTGTCTTCCCGAATCATTCATGGGGTTATTTAGCCTTCAGGCCTCCTATATGAGTAGCAATATATTATTAATCAACAGTTCTGACATTATTCTTATACTCCTGGGTCTAAAGGTCGGGTTCATAGAGTTTTAGCTCGATAGTCTGTGATTTTGCTTTGCCAATGGGTCTTTATCCTCCAGGGCTGATATTGGATTGTAAAAAAATTTCAGGGCAAAGAAAATTTATTATCTGCTATTCTTCATAAAAGGAAGGCAGAGTCAGGTGGGAACTATTAGTTATGAGGAAGACAATTCCTAAGACATGTCCTTCAAGTGGTATATAGCTTTAATGGGGGAAAAATCTGTGTAAACCTGTCGAACATGGCATGTTTCTCAAAAATGATTCGGGAAGACACTGATTCGGGAAGACAAAAATCCACTTCCTAGCTCTGCTATTGCATAGGGTTTGCAATAAGCAAATATTCTACACATTGGATACTTAAGTATGTGTCAGGGCAAAATTACTGTCATATTTAGAACAGTTAGATATATCAACTTTACACAGCAGGGGCAAAATCATTGTGTTTTTTTCAGACAAGAAAAGTGAACAGAATCGCAATAAACATTTATTAAAAGTATGTGCATTTCATGATAATGAGCACACATCTGACATCAATAAACCTTGATTTCTGTAATCGACAGGTCAAAGTAGTGTAGATCTGTGAATTTCACAATAATACAATGGGCATTTATGTAGAAAATCAAGTCCTGAACATGGTATGTTACTCAAAAATGATTCGGGAAGACAAAAATCCCACTTCCCAGCTCTGCTGTTGCACAGGGTGTGCAATAATCAAATACTCTACACATTGGATACTTAGGTGTGTGCTAGGGGAAAATTGTTGCCATTTTTAGAACAGTTAAATATATCAACTTTACACAGGATGGGCAAAATCATTGATTTTCTGGTCAGATGAGAAAAGCAGGGTATATTCCATGGAAGCCATTCATAGCATCCTCAGAATGAAGTTTACTAAGGAATTCTAATCTTTTTCTTTAACAGATATTTACCTTACCTCCCTCTATTTTCTAAATACAAAATTGAACCCATATGCTCTACTGATTTATTTTAGGGGTGCTATTTTAGGCCAAATGATTCGGGAAGACACAGACCTTCACCAAACTTCAAATGCTCCCAGCATATAGAAGAAATATGTCCAGGAGAGGGGTTTTTGTTCCTGATACAACATATAACCACAAAATATATGTTATATAAATGAAACTACACACATTTGGTAGTATATCCTGAAAACTTTATTTTTTTTTATCATTTTCCCCCCAGTTTGGGTCAAATTTGGCCTATTTTGAGGTGCTGTAAGATGAAATATTGATTTCCCACCACATAAACCTATGTGTAACACAAAGAACTCATCAGGTCTGATGATATAAGCCCAAAAAAAATTAATGAAAAAATCTAAATCCTAAGGATAAGAGCCAGCAGAAGTGCAAAAATAGCAAAAGCCAACTTTCTATGATTTTTGACCCTGAAGTGAAAAAGTGAGCTGTCAGACACCATCCCTCTCTATAGTTAAGACTGGAAAAAATGGCGATGCTTCCTACTGGGCCGTCATAATGCCCAAAAATAGGCACTATCTTGTTAACATAAGATACCATCAGCTTTAATAATTTTAGATAACCCCTTTATGAGCAGCTGAACCTATTCTGAATTTGACACTCTTGCAGATCACATGTTTGCAGTCAGGCACAGCAAGTCCTTAGATCACTTCACTATTCCTTTTCCAGCGCTAAGATCACTTCAACCTTGAATAGTGGTTTCACCTGAGTACAAGAGCACTCACAGGGAACACTCCTGCTCCCAAGAGTGAATGCCCCTGATGTATACATATAGGACGAGGGAGGTCATTTGCTGAAAGTCCTTGAGGGCTATTCAGGCTACTCAGGTATGAAGTGCACTTGAATACTGTACGAGGTCAACTGCACCCTATACTCTATAAATGACTCATATTAGGGGGGGGGGGTGCTTGTGTAATCACCCTTGTGAGAAGGAGTGTTTCCACTGCTATTCTTTCAGTATTGGCCTCTTGCTCCTGTGCACAGTGTGTTCTACTTTGAATGGTGTAAGAGGGCTGAGGCTAAGATCACTGTGATCTTAGTGCTGGCTGTGAAAAGGCAAGACAGAATAATTCCTAAGATCGCTGAGGTAGCGATAACAGGACCTTTTGAATTAACCTCCACGGGGTATTTTGTGGACACTCCCAACAAAGCTAAGGGAGTTGCATATCATTTAGATACCCCTGGAATTTTATCTACAGGGGTCCTCTTTGACGGCCTTGGCAAATCCTCTGGTATTGACTATAGCTCTATGAGAATGACCCTGTTACAGGGTAAGGCACCTCTCCCTAAGCATTTCCTCTCAATAGATAGAAACCAACCTATCAAGGTATCACAGGACATCCCTTCCTAATTGGTTTGCCCTACGGCTGCTGAATCCGGCTGTAATTACCCCACTAAATCCTTGATTGTGAACACTAGGTTGCATGGAAACCACAAAACAAAATGTTCACAATTACTCATCTCAAAAGGGACTTTTATTTCTGTAATACAGTGTAGAATTCAAAAAGACTAAGTACCAATCATCAGACCTGACTTGTGCTGTGTAGCCCAGGAAGTGAGTTGCCATTTTGTGCCATTATTACGTTTGGGTAGATTTGTCACAGCTCCTTATACTGCAGTGTTTGTCTAATATCAGGTAAGGGCCTGAGAAAGGCAACATATTGTACCATTTGAACTTGCCTTCATTATTTGAACAGCAACAAAAAAAGCCATAAATATTAAAAGGATTCTGAAATGATGCCTTTAGCAACTCTTGATATGTGTGACATATAGAAAAATCTACTCTAATCTTAGAAGGTAGAAAATTTAATAGCCTTCAGAACATGTTATCCCAATTTAAGGAGTGCCTTCAGAATGTTATAGGCATAATAGGTATGATTTACCATCCAACTTATAATTCATTTTTTGAAGAATTATGATAATTCCATAGAGAGAAAGACAATAAAATACTAATATTCTGAGCTTTATTCCCCAGACACATAAGTTATTCTCTGAAAGTGGGGAAAGGGGTGCATTGAAGTGAGACAATCTGATGATACAGAAGGTACTATGTTGATGCTGCTGTAAGCCTAGAGCACCAAATTAAGGTGTAATTAATGAACCCAGACTGTCTGATTGTCTAAGGGCACCCAGTCTATGAGAGACATTTATACTCTTAATCTACACTCATCCCTCAAATCATAGTCAGTGTGACATCTGACCATGCCCACTTTTGCTGTAGCTGTTTCCAATCCCTGCAGGCACTTACTTAACCCTATGAAGTAATTACATAATGAGAGCCTACCTCATGTGTAGGTCACCCTACATTTGCACAGTCCATAGTACCCTTGGTCCCATTGTAAATTCCCAAAACTAGTAAGATCTGCAATTGTGGCATCCTCTAAAGTGACTTGGCAGATCCTACATGTCAGGATTCTGGCAATAGAATAAAATCCGTTTTGACCACACCATCACCACCATCCTTAGCAGACCCAGGATGCCAATGCTTTTAACCACGGGATGGCCAGTTTCCTCAATGGACCGGAGTGGATGCGCCCCAGTAGTCACTCTTTGGTAAGGCCAGATAAGAAAAGCTGATCCATAACCCATCATTGAGGTGGTGAGCAGGAGATCAGCATATCCAGTTGAAGTATTTATAGACCCTTTCATATCATTGAGCTCCCACTGAACGAGATCTCTAGAGGGTCTCATGAACATCCTACTTCCCAACTTGTGAACACAACAAGTATTGTGAATGGAAATGTGGACACACCAAAACAATTATACTGAAGAAAGTTCTCAAGTCTACATCCTAGGATCTCAAGATTATGAGAAGGGTCACTCCCATATTCACCAAGTTGCAACTGTTCCCTACTCGAGTCCTATTCAGCAGGCTTGATATCAGATCTATCAGTTCCTCACTTAGATTAGATGTCTTACATACAAATCCTAAGCAGTTGCTAAGGTCTTCCCTTTTAGTTCAATATTAATGATCATAACCACACCCTAATTATCTTGCACATAGTCTATTCTCTTAATATGATTCTTACCCTAACCCCCTGCCCACCTTTTCCCATCAAGTGTGTTTCCCCGTTTCTCTGTCTGTCCAAAGAGTCTCTCTTTAGTATTCAAAACCATTTTGTCCATTTTCTTTTTTTCTCACTACCAATGTACTTTTGCCTGGCTCCATCTCCACATCAGTCCACTAACATGTTGACAGTATGTCTTTATCAAAGTTTCTTCGGCTCCTTCACTATATTTCTCAATGTGTCCCATTCCCTCTAACCTTCTTTACCAGCCTAGCTCTTCCCTTCCTATCCTCCCTCCTCTCTCCCCATCTACTTCTGGAGTATCAATAAGAGTTGAGTGTACCAGGCTGTCATCGACAAGACAGTAGAGCATGGTGGTTAGAGCATACATAATAGACGACACACCTTGTCACAGGAAGTCACCATCAGGAGATGGAGCTCAGTAGGTGCTGACTACACTAACCTATAGCTGCCTACAGTCATGTCTCTATAAACTGGCCACCTCCGTTTGAGATTCTGTTTTAGGTTCTGGCACAATTATTGAAATATGTTTCATTATTGAGAAGAGCAACAGCCTTATCTGATGTATCTGATGCTGCCATGATTGATAAAATGCATCAGGTGTGTCTTTAATTGTACATAGAAGGTGTTGCAAAAAGTGTTATATTAAGAATACTAAAAGGTACAAGATGATGATACTGAACGAGGATCATCTGTTAGGTCATACCTTGATATTTGTTGATGGATATGGCAAAATATACCAGATAATGAGCTACAGAGGGCATCTGTTTGCACCCTCCAGTGTTGTGCAAGCACAACTGTGATGCACTTTGGCAATGCTGACATTGACCATCAGATGTATCAGATAGACCTGCTGTTCTCTTCTATAGTGTCACATCTTTCAATAATTATGCCTGAATCCTTTCATGTGATTGAAGGGCCATCAAAGAATAAGTTTTCATGAAAGTTACATAGTTTTTTCGTTGCGCGCCAGCATCAGTGTACACTATTGTAAGTTACAATTTACAACATGCAATTGCATTTAATGTGAATCACATAAACATAATAGTTACATGTGGTATTAAAGAAACTTACCATTTGACTAAGGGGTTGAATTTAAAACATCCTTGGCTAAAACATATCAATGAAAGCCCATTTCGAGAGCTTAAAGGTCTAGCCTGACCTCATGGTTCCTCATGACCTTGGTCTAATAGGATCAATCTGCACTATGATGCCCCCACCCTTCAAACCACTCAAGCACACAACCACACTCTCAATATAAGTCACTGTCTCCTCTTACTTTATCTCTGCCCAAGCTGAGAGGACCTCAGAGAGATGGGAAACCCTCTAGCACATTTCTCTCTGTACATCCAACCTTATATCCTAATAAGGAACTTATTTAATGTTAATTATAATTTCATCCAGATGATCAATAATATTTATAAGGTAGACGGTACATGGGCAATTACAATACCCAATATGGGGCAGAGATACAAATGTTACAGAATAACCATCAGTGAGAAGGGTGTGCTGTTGGTAGTACTTCCCTCTGCTTTCAAGTGACTTTGGCAATATAGGGGGAAGTCAACATGGTGTGGATTTCCAATGTTGAATGCGGGGTTAAAGAATGTGAAGAGATACCATCAATGTTACATGGTCTGAGTGTAATAATATAACAGGCAAAATCAAATATGGAAAAGTCATAAGAAATTAGGCTAAAACAGGGGTTTCAAACAAAAACAAAACGAGATGAAATCTTCCAGATGTGCAGTGAGAGGCAGGTATAAAACTAAAGCCTTCACAGTGGGCACACACAAAATCCATTCGACATTGAATTAACACTGAGAAGCGTAATTATGTTCTGGATTGCCTCTATTGATTTAAAAATTCGATTTTGGCCAGATATCAGTCCACCCAGCAAATTGTCGTCATCTGTCGCCATAATTGGTCATCAATGGTGACTCCTTGTTGAGTGATAACTCATTCTGTCATCTTTCGCCACTGTGTGTTAGACTCACGTGGCATAGCAATTGCTATTCCTGGTGATCTTGTGCTATAACGACGTCGTGTTCCATCTAGCGACATGTGTGAGCCACTTCACACAGGTTGACGAGGACTCTCGACAATTTGCTGGGCAGGATGGAATGATCCTTTGATGCTCACTTTACACTATTTCACTGTTATTATGTAATCCTCAGTTCTTTAGTTGACTTATTAATGATCAACATTCCCAATTCCAAGTAATGGGCTTACTGCTACAAGACATACATTGTTTATGTGCTCGGCTCAGATTTAATTTCAGTGAGATACCATAAAAGGCTTAGAAACCATCTTGCTCTGTGAGGTAGTCTACCATCTGTTTTGTAAGCAACTGCTTGATACATAATTCCTCATAGGCTTCTCTCTGACTGTGATCACTTCAGGGACAAGGAGTCAGCTAGTTAGGTGATGTTCCTTAAGAAGCTTGGAGCCAGTTTAGAACTTTGTGTTTATCCAAGGGTCTATCCATAGTAACAACCCTTCATCATATCTCCAACCCACTATTTCTACTTAGCTTTATGCTGCTAAGGACTAGTTATGTTTTCTTTTGATGGGCACATACATACATACATATATGTATATATATATATATATATATATATATATATATATATATATATATATATATAGTTTATACTACAGTCCCATAGCATGAACTTCAACATAACCTTGTCTTGAGCTTATTCTGAAGTATAATCTTGTGGCACAGTTCTCCTCATGTAAGGACATATTTCATATTATGACCTCTAGACTTGTAAATCACGCCTCACCTATTCCCATATTCATTTCACAGCCTCCTAGATCAGCCCTGTCTAGTGACATGCAATACAACATCTAAGGATGTAATAATATTATGAGGCTTATCTAGCAGCATCTTTGCACATCATATCATGACTCTCATCAGTGGCCCATGCTAGATGGGATATAGAACATCAGCACTCTTATCAAAGGCAGCATATGGTTCATCAATAAGCCTTGCCTGATATGAGTTTGTGTTTCTCTCTGCTACTGTCCACATAAATACATATATTATATGTAAATGAGAATGACAACAAGATTATGGTACCCATTCCAGACAACTTTTTCATTATTTCAAGACACTGATTACATTAATTAGAAGAATCAGCTAAATATCTAATAGGTCTCCTTTCACCAAAGCTAGGCACGGAAAAATTCTTATTGTTCCAGGCTGGGATTTTTTTTTCTATGTGTATGGTATGCATGTCATTTGTGGTTCATCTTATTGAACTCAATAAGTACCCAAAGGGGAAAGGTATTTTTATTGGAAAACGATAAGTTTTGAGCCTCACAAGGGCCTCCAAATGGGCAAAAATGGCAAAAATATGTCAGTTGACACCCTGAAATAGATAGTTTTGGAGTAATTTTACAAATACAATGTCATATAGGTATGACACCATCACCTTTTTCGCTCATAGACTACAGTTTTGGGCACAGTTTGAACCAAAAAACAGCTGTCTACCCTTTTTTTTTTACTTTTTAAGGCCGAGAAAAAAACATTGGAGAAGTGACATGTCCGCCCGAGTAACCACTAGACAGTATCCCTAATAGAAAATTAATCATTACACATATTATTTTGTTTCTTTACTAAGAAATAGTGTTTCATCTTGTGTTTTCATTTCTTTTAGTTTCAAGTATAATGGGATCAATAGACAGATTTATGAATATAGGTAATGCTATGAGAGGATGTTAACAGTAGCCATGACATGCTCAGACTAGATCCATCAACCTTCAGATCATACAGTGTAATGAGGTTTCTGGGCCAGCCCAGAAAGCCCAGAGGAATGCCATCTGGGTCCCATGTGGTCGTACTGGTTGGGTTGATAATTATGCAAGGCAGGTGCATCAAAATCCATTCATGGAATGGCCATCATGAGAGTCTATTGTAGATGGGAAAGCATCACTTTGCAAAACACCACTATCTATCTTGACTTAGGTTTTATACTGAGCACCAGGTGACAGATGAGGTCTACAAACACTGGAGCATGAAACATGATAAGGGGATGTACACATGTGTGTGCGTGTGGACATCCTGTGGCTGTCTCCACATACCTCAGCATCAGCTACTCCTTCAGCTGCTTGGTAACACAATATGCTATCTGCCATTGTGTGGTGAGTTTTATTAACTCGGAAAGTTTACATTTCCGAGTTTTTAGAGACAAGTGGGGGCAGGGTAACACTTTAAGAGCTGATTCCTATGGGGGTGTCAGCTTTGGGTGTCAGGTTTCCTGCGCTTTTTAAGTAGGGTAATGGTCTCATTGTTCATCATTTAGCAGGAGGAACTGAGATGTTTCCAGCTAGGGGCAATGGGAGATGAATATTCTATACCATAGTGTTTTCTTCTTGGTTTATTCCACTTTAAATATAGCAGCATATAATTGTGTGTATAAGCATTATTCTAACACTTAATATTACATGAATATATAGCGATAGATAAGATATTTTGAAAGAGGAGAGATTTTCTGATACTTAGTTCACCTATGTTAAGTACATCCTGTGTCCTCCCTTCCTAAAATATGAGCCAGCTACCAGCCTTCAGGTTGCATAGTTCATTCTTTACTCACCAGGAGGCACCACCTCTATAGAACAGTGCTGATGTCACCAACTTCCTGTCACCTACTGTATACTGGCATATTACATAGGTTTAACAACTACTACAGCTCTAAATAATTCTTGGTATTAACCTTTGAGTTACCTGCGATATAAATTGCTTCAACACTCGTAATATTTGTCTGTGCAATAATTGGTGTGTCATTCTGAAAAATGTATGCTACGATTACTCTGTATGCAATTTCTTGCAATGTTGTTTTTGAAATAGGTAAGGGTTAGACCCCACAATCATCGGGTACTATAAAACCCTGTAAGCCCCGAGATAACTGGTGGTCTAACCTACTTAGAATACGATGCTTTTATGACCCAGGTTTCTGTAGCATATAGACACACTTAAATGGAGCTCTGTCATTCGTCAGTTTCAACCAGTGTTTTCTAAGAAACAATATACAACTAAAAAGGCCCTTAAGCATCACTCTATTGAGGGAAAAAGTCCTGTCCCTAATCTGATGTTATGAGGTCTTGGACTGAATTCAGGTCATGATTTATTATTGTGTTGAAAACTGTGGTACCCTAGCATTCTGTTTAACATTAAAGCATCATCATCATCATCATCATCATCATCATCATCATAATCATCATCATCATCATCATCATCTCAGCAAGGATGCTCCTATAGACCTACCACAGCCATCTGGTATTTGCTTAATGATATATACTTCCATGGAATGAGAGGGAATGTCTGGGGATGTAATATCGATGCTAGCCAAGGGAAATGATATTATTCAAATGTATGATGTACCACAATACAATTCAGGTACCATTGGGTATTCCAAGACAAGGAGATGGCTGATTGCAGCATTCTGAATACAGCATATGGTTTGCCCTGAAGCCTTACTCCTGGGTATGCACCATTTCTGTAAGGTACTGTGCTGGGAATTGTATCAGGTGTTCTTTACCATGTCAGAGTCTGAGTCTACAATGTATATGTACCCGGAATATGATCTTTATAGCTAGGACCTAATTATAACTAGATACAGATAGTGTAAGAAAGTCCGAAGTAGATAATACCCTCTCAACATATTCTCTTGTTTAGAAGAGCTGTAAATCTAGTGAATGAGATTCCCTGGAAATGTGATGCTTAACATCTTAGGGAACTAAAGAAGAAAAGTACAATGTGTGGCTGCAGGCCTGTAAAACACCCTAACCTAGCTTGCACCACTCCAGCTTGAAATGCTGAGAGCAGTGTGTGAATCTTGAGAAGTGCCATTATTCTTGTTCTTGACTCAAAACATTTAGGATAGCCAGAAGCATCCCTAAGCTTTTCTTTTTGCATACAACATAACACTTGCAGTTATTTTTACTCCAGGTGATTATGTACAAGGGAATGGCAAAAGCTCCTGCATTTGCGATATAACTAAATGAAGCAAATTACTTTAGGTGTAAAATTGTCCTGGAGCTCATTTCAATACACTATATCAGAGGAACCTACCAGAGCATGGGATGGCTATAACTGAGGGAGCCTCCATGCAACAGGTACATGTAAAATGGCCACCTTGCATGGTCAGGGGTAGTAGATGATAGACTCTGACATGTAGAACTAACCTCTAACTTACAAAAGAAAGTCCAAAAAACGTACAACCAGTCATCCACTGGGAAATATGCAGCAACCAAACCAATAGATGAAGGATACAGAAAGGAGATTTGCAGATGATATGCAAAATGGCTTGGAATTCAATGTTTTCCGTATATATACCTTATAAGTCATGCACATGGATCCACCCTACAGTACTACATGTAGAAAACTGTAAGATTAGAAATGCGATTCCATCCTAAGATGCCATATTATGTCTAAGAAATATGACTCACAAGTCTGGCACAACTCATCTCAAGATAGTTTGGGAAACACTGACATAGAGAATGACAGGGTTTGCTTCGTTGATCACGGAGAACATCAAATTCGTAAAGCAGATCGCTGATGTTGTTGTACTTGAAATGGACCCTTCTGTGGTAAAAGAGGAAAAAGAAAAATAATTATGGTAGTTCTCACTTCTCAGTATTTTCATCACAGGGAACCATGTCTATGAAGAGGGCTACATTCTCATTTTAGCAGAGGGAGTGTACAAAGGAAAGAAAGATGTCTCTATGAAAAAGACTCTGGACATCTTCATATATAACAATTGAGACACATCTATTCCACACATCAAATACTAATAGACCTCAATATGCTACATGATTATATGAGCATGGAGGCTAGATAGAGGGGGACTATACTTCGAAGAGAACCAAGAAAGGGGGAGCCATCCCTTACATAGCTGGTGTGCTGGCAGTGACTAATGGAACATCACAAGGATATCTGACTGTGAGATGCAGAGCTTCTCAGAGCCCAAAAGGTACTCACAACCAGAGAGTAACTCACAAAAAGGCTCATTGAATGATGACAGAGACACCAACATGTTTAGATGTTCACAGAACAGTTCTGAGAGCAGAACATGAATTATTTAGGCGCACTGCCATAGAAGCCATTCCCTCAGACTGAGTCAAGAGGAGATTCCATTAGGCTTAATTATCATCCATGGGCCAATGTTAATTTGAAAAAGTTTGATATTCTGTAATATGCAGGGTGCACCTTATACTTGGGATGTTACAGTATAGTAAAAGTAAAGAAGAAAAGTATACAAACTGCTTCTTATGTAATCAAAAGGATCTGTGGATTGTTTCACCATTAGACTGGCCCATAAAGATTGTGTAACTGAACAATTACCTATAAAGATCAGCATTTACAGAAAGCACATGTTACATGTATAGCTAACCAGTCACAAGCTCATGCTGTAGTCCTCAGATCAAGATAGAACCAATACACAGACCCATATACAGAGTAACCTAACAGACTATTTTGAGTATCATACACAGAACTGTGGCACAGACAAATATACACTGAAACTCACCACACATGATGGCACATAGCATAATGTGTTACCAAGCAGCTGACAGAGCAGCATATACACAGCAGCTCTTCCTGATGTATGTATAGACAGCCACAGGGTGTCCCCACACAGAGATGTGTACATCCTCATGTTTCATGTTCCAGTCTTTGTAGACCTCATCTGTCACCTGGTGCTCAGTATAAAACCTAGATCAAGATAGATAGTGGTGTTTTGCAAAGTGACACTTTACTATCTGTACGATATGATATCATTATGACCATGTTGACAGAATATGGAATTCCATGCATAGATTTAGATTTTTTCACCTGCCCATCATTACTCAATTTAAGATAATACTCTGTTATGTGATAATAGATTAACTGTGTACCTCTCTCTCTCTCTCTCTCCCTGATCAGGGTACTATTGTAATTTCCCTCTTCATCTCAAACTTGCATTATCGTTTCCAATCGTTGTACCTAATTGGATCTGAAGGGAGATAAAGATGGATCTAACCAGAGGAAAATCAGCTTGAAACACAGTACCTTTAATTATTTATCTGTTTTTATCATTATGTATGTAGAGTCGGGCTGAACAAGAGATTGAGATCATTCTGTCCTCTCTATATTCGGGGCAAAGACATAGTAAGGCTTTTTAAAAGAGAAGTACCAGGAGAGTTTTTATCATGGGTGGGTGTTGGGTGGATGAATTAAATGCTTGATTGATCCTATTAGGACGGCCATAGGGCAGGATGTGTGGGACACCTAATGGTGGTGCATGTGGAGTGTGCTGTCCTGACTCCCTTAAAACTACCTATAGATAGGTCATTTTAAGGATTCCTGATGTCACATGTAGAACATGGTCCTGTACCTGAAACCATATTGTGGTTCCACTTGTACAGGACCAAACTCCTTACTATCACTTACTGGTCAGTATCTGTTTCTGTCTATCATGACATAGGATTTTCATCCTATGGATTTACCAACTCATTAGGTCCCTTTCCATCTTCACATCTTCACGGCTAAACTTCCTAGAGGCTGTCGCCTATTATGTACACTTTAACCACTGACCTCAAATCCTGCTGGATCATTGAACATAGAAGATGGCTGAGTAGCTGGATGACATTTCCTAATGCCATATGACTCGAACTGCTCCAATTGCAGCAGCTTGACTTCCAGTTGAACCTCAGTAAACCTCGTTGTATATTCCCTATACTCTCCATCTGCAAGGGCATGTGATGTGGTTCAACTTCTCAAATGGCGACCCTCTGTGTCATATTAATTGTGTGGAGTCAAAGCATGTTAGGAAAAAGCCTGATGGATATGAATGGGAAGACAATATAATTATGTGGCAGAGAATGTTCCACAGTTATGATAGGAGGAATTCAATGAAAGCGTGTGTGTGTGTATGTGTGTGTGTGTGTGTGTGTGTGTGTGTGTGTGTATGTGTGTAAATGTAATGAGTAGACGGGAAGAGAAAGGGTATTAAAATCGTGAACTAGTGTCTAGGTAAAGGTGATTGTTGTGATTGAAAGGATGGGAAATCTCCCAGGCTCTACCTTTGAGGCAGCTGGACCAGGCACAGGATACACAGACTCAATAGCAGGTGTAATACCATAAAAGGATCGATAATAACTCAGCCTGTCCCACTGATTTGCTGCTTCCCATATGAATGTTGGGTTATAGGTCAGCTTTTATGTGGCCTTCCCAAGGAGCGACTACCAGCTCACATCCGGTGTTGATTGATTGACGCATCTGCCTGGACTTTGAGGTAAACTGAATCTGTGTGCTCATTAGTGACGTTGTCATTATGATCCTAAGCCCTTGATATGTTACAACAGATATCATGACACTTTGATACTTTTAAGGATCCAATATCTGAAATCATAACATTATAACCTTGCCACTTAATTAGACTGCCAGAAAGTTTGTTGCCCAGATGAACATTGAGCATTAAGATTGTGTCTAAGATTGCGTCTAAATGTACATGTAGGTGGTAGGGATAGACATGCAGTGTAGACTTAGTGATCATGGCTTGCAGAGAAGGAACTCGTGTTCTTCGCCCTTTAGGTCTAATGATGCTCCTGGGCTTAGAGCAGTCTTCCCATAGTGTTAAAGGACCTGCTGTGGTCAATTCACCCAGCAACCACTCGCTCCCACTTAAGGTGATAAATGCAGGATAGTGGGTTTTAGCACGGTGCTACTGTAGGGTTTACCATCCCCTCTTTGGAGATTCTACATGATGGTATCTGAAAATGGACCGTTGCATAGATCTGGATGGTACGACTAGACACAACCAGTACAACTTGAAACCCTCAATATTATAGGGGGTGATCGTAGGTAACACACTACGACTACTCTGTACAATCAGCACTTAAGGCAGTAATAACATAGGGTTTGTTAGGGCAGTCGTACCAGTGGAATTATTAGTGGCCACTTGATGCAGGGATGTAATGGAATTTAACTGAGAGACATCACTACGACTTGAAGGGGGTCTAGTCGTACCATCTTCAGAAATGCCTTCCTGGTACCTTTCATCCTAACTCCTCTTGTGCATTGTTACATCTCAATATTTTCTAGGAAAACAACTTTACTTGAAATGATTGACCATATTTCATGTACATGCATTTCCATTTATTTATTTATTTCATATTTATTTATAGCTTATCTATTGATCTCTTCATTAATCCGCTGATCAGTGTTACCTTCTGGGATTTCCAATCCAACAGTATAGGTCTTGAGGACAGTAACTGAGGTAGCCATTTCCTGGAAATAGGTACTCAGTGTAAGTTTATAAGATGCTGTTTCCAGGAATACACAGGGCAGTAGGCAGATGTAAATACACATGTAGAGAAAGAATTGGCTGGACCATGATGGGAAGGGCTAACAGTACTATAGGCAAATTGGCTCAATTGGAGGAGGACTGTATCTAGTCTATAAGGTTTTGGTCCTATTTGAAGAGGCGTGACCATAGACATTTGAGGATGATCAAATTTTACATCCATATTATGAGGCAGAATGTTTGCTTCAGCATTCCAGAGAAATATCACATAATCTTCAATGACTATATACCTCAAAGATACCCAACAAGTTACTTGGAAATTGTCGATTTCCTGGCAATTATTACTGACAAATCACCCAACTTGAGAAGGCTATTACAAATTAATTGTAGGGAATTACTTTACAAGTGACTCCTAAATTCTAGGCTCATAATTCATGCAGTCCCCGTCATCTTCTTCTATGATTCATTGATTGTGGCTGAGTCTTTTTTTTCTATTTCTTTACGGTAATTAGAGTTCCTTAGGGGCCAGTAATAGTACATATTACTTGAAGCTTCCTCTCGATGCATTATTCACAATTAGACATGTGGTGTGGCAATTATAGCAGAGCTCATAAGGTTTGGTGCTAAGAGATCTAAATGGCATGATTGAGTAGGGAGGTTTGAGCTATTGAATTCAATTCAATATTTTATTTCAGACTCAGTACACTGTCCACAGTATGTTAAGGAAATATAAAAATCATAATCATACATACATAGTTCAATGTGTTACAGTTAAGTAAATATATAGGTTCTGATACAAGGTTCTCCATTTATGAGGTGTGTACTGGGATATCGCTAGAAGTGGGATCCACCAAGTCTTTTATCACCTCATTACCTGAGGTTGACAGTCTACACATAAAGCTGTATACTAATCTTCTGATAGAAGCACCACATGTCGGAAGACCGCAGACAGCAGATATCTCCCCAGCCCTAGCATGTCTCAGAAGACCGAGTAGCATGTGGAGAGCATCATTGTTAAGCTGTTATTCAGCAGTAGTGCAATTTTCTCAGTCTCAGGTGCTGCAGTCTCATGTATTAACACATTGTTCAATACAGAAGGTCTGTTTGTTTCTGATAACTTGTAGAATGAACACCTGAAACATAAATGATATTCTTGCTCTCTACGTGGATGAACTAGCAAAAATATGCCTGGATTATGTCTGGATGCGATTATTATCTAACCATTAAAAGAAAAGGCTTCTTTCTTATTGTATCTTTTCCACAGGGTAGTTTACTAAGTAGCAATCGCTCACCCTCTGATCCAGCAAGTATGACCAAATATGATCGAATCCCACATGGCGTACACTGTAAAATGTTGTTCAAATAATAGCAGAATCCTTGTCCCAAAGTTGCCAGAGATCTGTCGTTATTAGGGAGGTAATTGCCACTTGGGGCTTCTTGTGAAACCTACACTGGCTCACTACGATACAATTATGATGGTTCACTTTTCACTTTTAAGAGGATCCCTGGTAGATTCAACAGTTATTTTCTACAGTGTATGTACTGCATCTCCAATATCTCTGTGCAAATTAAGGCCCAGTATGCAGCAACCCTTACATTGTGTGAGCTCAGCAAGGTCATAGCCACCTACGGAGGAGGGTTGCCAATATTTTCCAAGCCTGATAGCATGCAACAGATTAAATCACTGATGATTTGAAAGCCTGAGAACGCCATTGGATTCGACCTACAGGAATCTTTTAAAATCTGTAAGTTGACGCATTCCATGGCCACTTCCTTTATGAATCTTGCACTCTTTATATCCACCCATTTAGGTCGGTTGACACCCACACTGTTGTTCGAGTTACCTTTTCCCACCAACAGCAAACCTTTACAATCATGGTCACATTACATGAGCATTGCACAGAGCAAAGAGGCAGCAATCATTTTATATTCAACACGAGAATGCAGTAAAGCTGTCAAACTCAATCTTCCCAGAGCAGACTTTAGAATGACGTATTCACAGAAGAATCACACTGTGAGGGTGTTCAGAAGAAAACAGAGACAACATGAATTATTTAGAGAGCTCAAAAGTGTGTTTTAGTAAAGGGTGATAGGAGTGGGTGGGACAAGTGGCAAGCTTAGTGCCATTTTGAGTGACTGTGAAAGTGCTTTAGCGTAAAGAATTCTGCTTGTGTCTCTCATTATCCTGAGAATATCTAACGGTCCTGTTCTTAATCGATGTGTGGCCCTTTCGAGGTCAGACCCTTCAGAACAGTTCAATAGGCTAGACAATGCTTCATTATTGTGTCATTGGAGAAGCTAAAGCCACAAGATATTTATTCAACATTTAGAAAAATGCAGACATGAGCCCATGTGCATTCTAGGGGAATAATATGATGCAAACCCACTTGCAGGGGCATAAGCTATAATAACTATGCAGACTTACCACAGATTTAACATTTACAGCCCCATAAATTTCATGTATACAGCTATGAGGAGGCAATTTAAATCAGTACCCTAGTAGGTGTGGTTAAGGCAGTCTGTGGTGAAATGGTGGTATGGTCTTAACACTGTTGAACCAGAAAGCACATTCAGTCAAGCCAGCCATGTTTAAATGCCGATTCCAATTACAGCTCCACTTCCACTGTGTTACCATGCTGCATCTATGAAGGAGTCCTGATAGTAACAAGCCCTTTCTTATGGATTGCCATGGCGTATTTAAGCACTGAGTCTTTGAATATTTGCCAAGCATTGGTAGGGTATGCTAAGATACAGGGGCATTGAAATGTAGCACTTAACCTTTGGTCTGGTTAAGCATCAGTTTGGTATTATTGCTGTAAAATATCAGCCTAAATTCAATAATCACTTGATGATGGGGATTGCATTAGAGCAGCTACGGTGTATATGAGGATTACGTAGAGCAACATAATTATTGCTCTTTTTTAGGGAATTCAACCCAATATGGTATACTACATGGTAGAACCTACATGATAAGCACAGTGGCAGATAATTGGTGAAAGGGAAAACTCCGTTCACAGCTCCGATTTATATGCAAAGCCATCAGCAATTTCTTGTGGGGTATTGGACTGCAATAAAAAGTGTTTGCATTTACCTTACCATGCAATATTTCATGGATAAATCATTAACAGAGAATGGGGCGATAGTTGTTAATGGCATTGACATTAATTTCCTGTCCCAACACCCGAGAATTAATATGATGTGGCCTGTGAACCTAAAAAGCTGATAACATCCAAGGAAACAACAACAAAGAATAAAGCCTGTTTCCCTCACAAAATTAGGCCATTAATATCCTAAGATGGCCCACTTAGTTACCATAAAATCCCCACATATTTCCTCCTTTTGAATTTTCAAAATACTATTGAACAACTCCTATCCCCCTAAATTGACCACAAGGATTCTGTTAGGTGGGGTAGAAGTTGTTCACCATTGGCCTAGACCACTTCATAGGCTTGTTGCTAGGCATTTTTGTTGATTTTTGGGTGTTGCTAAGCAACCTACAGTAACTAAAACTGCTCAAGGTTCCCAGGCCAGCAACAGGCAAATTCTGAATAGCCATACCCTAATTGTCCAAATTCAATCAAAAAACCTTTGTCGTACCTTAGTGCAAGGTTCACTAATATTTTGGCCTTTGGCTACTGGACTAATTGGTGTACAAATATAGTAGGCCCCCTATCTGTGTATTCTTTGTAAAACATTCATAATACCATAAAATAGGCAACCACAAAAGGAACAATAAGTGCATGAGATTATAGTATACCATTCCCCTAGATGTAGATTTCTATACTCTTTAAAGTGGAGTAGTAAAAGACCTGAGGCTGAATAGGAGGATGCCTTGATTGGCAATTATCTAAGCTCTGGACAGAATCAGTGGTGCTGATAGTCATGTCATCCCCATGCCAATTGTTTTCCATTATGACATAGTTAACAATCCCATTGCAATGTCATAAGGACGTAGGTGGTAAATAGTCGATAACAGCATGAAGTCAATCCTATGGTTTTAGAGTCTAGTCTAGACCAGAACTAGAAAGAGAAGGCAGTCCGAATAGTTGTTAGACTTACTCGGCATTAGTGGACGTAGGGTTCAATTCCTGACTTCTTTCAAAGTATGGCCCTAAAGGACTGAATGCTTTATAGCAAAGTCAAGCATTACATGACTTCCTTTTGAGAGGGTGATAGGCAAAGCTATAACTTCATCCCCAAGTAGCAAGCTTGGAATACTCCCTCTTTATAACAATGCAACCCTTGTGCTCAAGGGGTTGCCATTTGCTGAGGGCCCAAAATGAAAAGTTGAAATGTATCAACCTTAGACCTGATTAAAAATATAGTTAAATGCATGGAGAGTTTCATTGGGGAATACAAAGTTTTTACAGTGCGCATCATGATATTTGAGGATTGATACAATCTGTTAATGTAAATGAATATCATATGTGAAACATAAATTCTAGATCAAAATCTATGATAAAAATCACCATAATTATTGTTATGTATTTTTTTTATGAAAAAGGCTGATTTATTGTGTTTTCAGACACTATTATGGTTTAAATGTGATATGAATAACGACCTATGTTCAAGTAGGGCTTGTGACACCGAATTGCACCTAAATTGATGTATTTGGTCTATTGTGACGCCATAGCAGACGTCAAAGAAGCTCCCTGCATTCCCTTATAAAAACAGATATGATCATAAGTATGCCTGAATCTTTTTATTCAATATAAAGTCTACCAAAAGAGGGCATCATGAAAATAGGGTGGTCTTTCCCTTTAAGGATTGAAGTCTCAGTGCCCATGATCGTGTGCTGCATCAAGGGTCATGTCCCTTTCTCATTATGTACAAATGAAGTACTGACATGCCTCTTCACCAGCTTTGCATAGATACAGCATGCTGACCCTATGTGATTTTGTATGGGTTGACAAGATACTAGGACATTATCACAACCAATGGTAAAGATGCAGTATTACCAGTGTAGAGATGCAATATTACCAGTGTAGAGATGCAGTATTACCAGTGATCACGCTTTGCAGCTACCAGACGGTTAGACAATAATATAAGTTTTCTCTATTTCCTGTGAAGTATCTAATAGCTCAAGGAACCATTTCGGTAGCATTTCCAGACATTCCTGACTGTCACAGGACTTTTAGTTTTTTTCTTCAGGAAAATGCACCTATAGGCCCTACATCTTCCTAAAGTGTGTAGCTGTGGAATATTCACAACAAAGCCACAAACAGCTGGGCTTCCTGCTAAGGGATCTTTTCACCCAGGAAAGATGTCAGCAATGCTGCGACTTATTTCAGCTTTTCTTATTTCCCTTGCCAAACTGCCTTCTTGGGAATCCCGTCAATAATTCATGTTGCCAGCAACCCAGAAAGCAATCCCCATGTGGGACTATCAGTATGAGGATTGTCAAGTGGCAGTTCTTTTATTCATTCATCATACTTGAATTACATTTGAACAGTAATATATATGAACCCTCCATGACAGCCTATAGATTCTTCGTTCTTGTTGGTAAGAGACATCATCTCAAGTTGGACATCATTCCAAAGTGTATGGCTTACATGCCAAGTATTTCCCGTTTTACCAAGATGGCATTTCATAGAACTATGACTTGAACTGTCCATTAATACTACTGGTCCTATTTTTGATACAGGTCATGGTAATTTAGACATTGCATGTAACATAAGAAAGGTAGATAGATATTGCCACAGCAATTCCAATCACACACACACACAACAGACTTTTTTTTACTGCTCTCTAAAGAAAAAAAAAGAAAACTCAAATCGACATTCCAGCCCCTAGCCCCTCCCCATATTAGTGTGTCATTTATTTTTCTGAAAACAGGTCAAATTTCCTTGTTTTAAATTGGCCAGCCTTAGTAAGTGAAGCCAAGTAGCCTGTAACAGATATGAGGCTAAATGAATGGGTGTGTCATTCCATCCTGATTGCACTATGATGTGGTTAACCCCAGGGTGATTACATAAGGAGCAGTCTGACAAACAGGCGAAAACAGTATTAAGACCATCTCATTCTGTTATAGCCTACTCAGGAGCACAACCAGAAGTAGGCAAGGGTGCTGATGATCATAACATGACATTCTTCAGAGATTCCTGACCGCCTCTCAAAGGAGGGTCACAGTGGGAAGTCTGGCCTTGACTGGCTCAATCAAAGGGGGTAAAGCAAACCTAGGCTCTTCCTCAGAGTATGGTAAGACTCTAAACCATCTGCTCTCAAATGGGTACTTCAGGGGCCTGTTACTCCAATAGTTACTAGTGGTTATTACGTTGATTGTGTTTCTGTGAGTATGAAAAAGCTGCAAGTAGGCTACTTGCCAATTTTTCTTATTTTCATACTTGCAAATTGAGTTCCCGTACTAGCAAGCAGAAAAATATGACCTGAAAAAAAACTAAGTCCAACACTCAAATTAAAAGAAAACGCAGCAAATCCATTCCAGATTTTCCGCATAAATTTTTACAATTTTGTAGTGCCCTCCTGAAGTAAATTTATGACCCAAACCTAGGAAATTTCACTTTGACAGCTCATCAGATTCGATCTTGAATGCATGGATATATATAATTGTCCTGTCAACTGTCATTCACTCCATTGCTGATTGTTAAATCCTGAGGGGCACAGCACATACATGCCAGGTTCATACCGATCCCAGTTTGGGTCAGCTCCAGCTCAGAGTAAATAGGTGCCCCGTTTTCATGACCAAAACTGTCCTGATGAATTCTCCTACTTTCTAATTGATATGATTAGATGAATTTAAATTGATGAATAAATGTCAGAGAGTTGAAATTTTATCCAGATCAGATGGCATTATTCATTTTCTATGTCAGGTCTACTATGTACGCCGTTTAGTAGCAGGGTTCAAAGGATGTTCACTTTGCCAAATGTAAGGGTTAGGTATCACAATTTTTATGCTAATAAAAATGTGGCCTGTTGATAGTAAAATGTTGTAGCATTATGGCTCTGTCTCACCAGTTTGATGCAACTCCGTTCGGGGAGGTTTCTGACCGGGTAGGTTTCTGACAGAGGTTTCTGACCGGAGAGGTTTCTGACCGAGGTTTCTGACCGGGAAAAAGATATGGCCAATTGTGCCACAAATATATGGGGTGGCAAGAAATTTATCAATCTAAAATAAAGTCAGGATAGGATCAATCCCATATTGACTAAAAACTATACCTTTCTGTGATGGAATTCAAACTACAGGTCAATTCATGTTTTTATAACTGCTGGTCAGAAACCTCCCTGGTCAGAAACCTCCATCAGGTCAGAGAACTTCTAGAAGAAGTGGCTTCCCCTTAAAACAAAGAAGAGAGGGCAAATAAGTAAGGAAAAACAGTAGGGATAGAAAGATGTCCATCTAAGGAAAAGGGAGGGAAGGCTGAAGATCAAGATAAGTTGCATACTAGCACTGTCTTCTTCATCAAGACATCGGTCAGAAACCTCCCCAGTCAGAAACCTCCCCGGTCAGAAACCTCTCCGGTCAGAAACCTCACCGGTCAGAAACCTTCATTATGTGAAGCTTTCTGACCGGAGAAGAGATGGCCAATTGTGCCATAAATATAAGGGGTGGCAAAAAATTTGTCAGTCTAAAATAGAGCCAGGATAGGATCAATACTATATATTGACTGAAAAAACTATGCCTTTCTGTGATGGAATTCAAACTACAGGTCAATAGATGTTTTTATAACTGTCGGTCAGAAACCTCCCCGGTCAGAAACCTCTTTGGCAGAGGAGGAAGTCAAGAAAATCTTCCTCCTTGGTTTGTCTTGACTCTGGAAAGGAACAAAACGCACAGGGAAGGGTGCCCTGGACCATAAGGAACATGAGGGAAGTGAGAAAATAGTACCTTTCTGTGACCACTTTCAAACTGGAGGCTAAATTAACTCTGTAACTGCCAGTCAGAAACCTCGGTCAGAAACCTCCCCGAACGTAGTTGCATCAAACTGGTGAGACAGAGCCTTATATGCCTCATAGATAAGAGGAGCTTCCTTAGTGCAGCTTTTAGACAGGTTTTATGTCACTGCTATAAGGCATGGTGGGCACAGGAAGGGTGATATTTTGACCTCATAAGGCCGTTGCTACTGACACTTTCCTGAAGGTGCTCGAGACATACATTTTGTTGCTCTGTGTACCTTCAAGACAGTTCAGCTCTGGTTGCATCCCACAAGGAATACTTCCTCATCAGTCACTCTGTACACTAAGCCCTCCCCACACAACTTTATCTCACCAGTCACCTGGGCCCTAGTGGTCCATAATTATACACCACAACAGGTATAAAGGACAATGGAAGTAACAGTGATGGATTTGTTGGTGGGTCAATGCTTATCCTTAAACAATGTTTAGAATCTCACCAGTCACCTGGGCTCTAGTAGTCCGTTCACACTGCAGCAGGTTGCAAGGACAATGGAAGTAACAGATAGGGATTTGGCAGTGGGTCAGTGCCCCTGATTGTGTTAATGCTTAACCTCAAACAAAGTTTATGCCTCCTCATTTCAGATTGTCTGGTGACTTTGGAAGCCATACTGTGGCATAGCCAAACACATTACTTTTTATTTTAATTTTTTTATACAAATTTGTACTCTGAATACTCCTGACTGTATGTGGCTGTCTAATATCACCAGTTCTGTCACAAACCAAATGGATACCTGTGTGTTTGAGTATTCATCTTCTTTGCCAACATGACTTCCCAGAAATCCTATTGTATATGCTGCCATCTGTAAAAAGCAAACCTGGTGCGATGTTGTCAGTTATAAAAGACTCGATTCATCATTTCAATAAGAGCAATTTTAAAGGTAAAGGAAATCAGACTCACTACACAAGTCTATCAGAATCGATGTCAGTGAGGTCCCCTCCATGGTATGTATTACATATGGGATTGATAGATTTACGTCAGCTTCATACCAATGAGGGACCTAATGATCAGAATATCATATTATCTTGCACGATTGATATTGTCCTTAGAAAGCACTATGAAATCAATGTACAAGTGAAACTGAAGGGTCTTCTCATCACTCTCAAAAGATGGAGTGAACAGTACATGTAAAAGAAGGGTGGAATAATCATTAACCTTATATCAACTACAAGCTGCTATACAAATCTCCATATCACACTTCATTACAATGTGAATAATAGTTCTAGACTAGTCATATCATATTTCAGTGTCAATCAATCTTGAGGAGGAACAAGGTGTCTAGAGATACTTCTAATGTGATGATTGATATGATATTTTGACCTTTGAAACCAAACTTAAGGAACTATTACCATGAATAAATGAAAATCATGGTAATAGGCTCATGCAACCTGAATTCAGATGAATGCAGTGAAATGATTATCTGTATAGCTGAGAACAATGGATGTTAAGTTGTCTCACATATCTGACAATACATGATCTAGTTCATCCTTGTAGAGGTTCTCTCTCTGATAACTGTTTTCTCGTGAGGCCAGATAAAAAAGTACTACAATAGGAAAACTGGAGATCCATGTTGAGAGTACCATTTTAGTGAATATGATGGAAGAAGTTGTTTTGCAAGATTTGACTATTTTTTGGACATGGCATTCATTTTTCTTGGCTGTTCATTTCAGGGTGATTCATCATTTTTTACAGTCACTAAATATGGTGGTTGCCATGACAACAAAAAAAGAATCTAAAAGAACGCCCTCTTCCATCGTATTATATATAACCTGCCATTGAAAAGTCCACTGATTTTATTTCTCCCTGGGATATTCTATTTATCAGTCTCCACTGCCATCCTCAGGACTCATACCTCTATGTGTTGGCCAGGCTAGCCTTTAATTGACATAGGATTGCCTTTATTCTCTTACTGGCTGCTTACAAGTAATGTGCTCATGACATCATTATGGCATCATTAGCTACATCATAATCGGAAACCATGGCCAATAGGATTACATCATTGCCATCGTCATTGATTCCCACGAGGCCACAGCTAATTGACAATCAGGACCCATCTTATCAGTCTGACTTAGGGCCCTTGACTTTATACCTATCCTTAAGGAGTGATCATTTTTTAGCAGGGGGATGGGGGTGGTGGGTTGCGCACAGTCAGGCAAAATCTTCCACCATTGACTATAGGTCTATGAATATGACCCTGTTACAGGGGCTCTAATTAAGGTACCTCTCCCTAAGTATTTCCTCTCAATAGGTAGAAATCAACCTACAAATGTATCACAAGATATCTTATGTATCACAAGACATCTTAAACAAATTCCTTCCTAATTATTTTGCCTCACAGCTGATGAATCCTGCTGTAATTAGCTCACTAAATCTCTGAACACTACATTGCATGGGAGCCACAAAAAAATGTTCACTATCACTCATCTCAGAGGGGGCTTAAATATCTTGTTGAACTCAAAAAGACTAACCACCAATCATCAGACCCGACTTGTGCAGTCTAGCTCAGGAAATGAGTAGCCATTTTGTGCCATAATTATGTTGGGGAAGATTTGTCACAGCTCTCAATGCTGCAGGATTTGTCTAATAGAAGGTAAGGGTCATAGAAAGGGAAAATATTATACCATTTGCACTTGCCTTGATTATTTGGACAGCAACAAAAAGGGTTATATACTAAAAGAATTCTAAAATGATGTATTTAGCAGGTCTTGCTATGTGTGATACATGCATAGGTCTATACTCTGATCTTAGCAAGAGCAAATAGCCTTTAGAACATGTTATCCCAACCTATTGAAATGTTATGAGCATTTATACATTGATACTATAATAGTGATGATTTACCATCCAACCTATAATTTCCTTTTGAATCAATATGATAATTCCCAAGTGAGAAGAGACAATAAAATCCTAATCGTCTGATCTCTTTTCCCCAGACATATTGATTATTCTCTGAAAGTGGGGGAAAAGGGTGCATTGACATGATGCAATCCTTTAACACTATGTCGCTGCTGCTGTAACTTGTAAGCCTAGAGCACCAAGTTAGTTTATAGTGAATGCATCCAGACTCTCTGATCGTCTAAGGGCACCCAGTCTATGAAACTATAAAAGACATTTACGAATTCCCTAAATCTACACTCACCCCTCAAATTATAGACAGCATGATTACTATGTACACTTTTGCAGTAGCTGTTTCTAATCCCTGCACTGCTATGATAGCTCTATTAAACCCTTTGAAGTTACTACATAAGGGCCCATTGGAAATTGCCCTGGAAAGTCACCCTACAGTTACACAGCCCTATATTGCATTTCCAAAATTGTAGGAATATCTGCAGTTGTGGTATTCTATAAAGTGACTTGTAGATCCTACATGTCAGGGTTCTGGCAATAAAATGAAATTTGTATCGACCCCCGCCACCATCACTCTCTCTATGGGCTTCGGCTAATAAACTTACAATGAATGAGTCTAAAACAAAAATCATGACCTTTGCTTCAGCTATCAAGTTGAAAAGAATGCATAAGCCAAAAATTGTTCTAAATGGTAAAACTTTAATGAATGTCCAGTCATACAAATACCTAGGAGTTACCCTAGACCAAGAAATGAACTTTAATATGTGACATGTACTGGGAAAGGGGGTCTCATTGCCCCCTGCACTAAGACCCCTTTTCGCAGATCGTGTCACATATGTATTTGAGAAATGTTATAAAAAATGTTCGGTTCAAATCATTAATCTTGTATAAAACTAGGAAATATCTATCCACTACAGCAAGGATAAGAATGTACAAAATGCATATAATACCAATTATTGATTACTGTGATATATTATACCATGGAGCTAAGGCCGAACTTTTATTAGACCTGCAGCGACTGCAAAATAAGTGTCTAAAAACCTGTTTGGATGTTCATATATTGACTCCTACCAATTTTGTACATAGAGAAACTGATACTCCCATGTTAGAAGCTAGAAGACTTTATCATATTAAAATGTTAGCACACAAAAGATCTACAATGGAAGAATATATTAAACCGACAGTAAGAAACACAAGATTTTCTAGTGCTCCTGTATTAGCCTACAGGAAAATAAATTGTACAGCATATACAAAATCTCCTGAATGTCTATGTGCCCAAATATGGAATAATCTTGAAACTGGTACTAGAAATATTAGAGACAAAGATAAATTCAAGACTATAGCTAAGAAATGCTTGAATGAATCCATCAATGTATAATTTTATTGCTTGAATGAATTGATCAATGTATAAAAATTATATTGTAAAACAGCCATACATAGTGTAAATGAATTAATACCTAGGAACCTATAACGTATACCTGCAATGTTAAATGACTTTTTAAGACAATACATAGGGTGTTTGACATCGACTCTATCAATCAATGTATTACTTAGTTAGAATATAACTGTACCAATGCATGTTGTAAATAATAATAATCATGACAGGGGGAGGGAAACAAACATTATTGCACTTAAGGTAGAAGCAGAATGCCCCAAATTGTCAAAAATATTGTTATTATATGTACAATTCTATGAATACCGGTAATTATTTAATGGTCAGATCATAACAACATTTCCTAAATGACGATCTGGTCATAAACTGTTTGGTCATGTCAATATCTTGATTAATTACCTTATAACAAGGGTAATTATGTAATATAATATCGAATGTACTTAGGTTACTATACAAAATGATAATGATGTTATATCGAATGACAGCGACATATACACGCGAGCCTATGTTTACATGATGTATCTACCTTTAGACGAAATAAAGTTTAAAATCTGTTCTAAAAAAAAAATCACCTTTAGCAGAACCAGGATGCCAATGCTTTTAGCCACTTGGATGACCAGTGTCTTCAATGTACCGGGATTGATGCGCCCCAGTAGTCACTCTTTGGTAAGGCCAGATAAGAAATGCTGATCCATAACCCATCAATAAATGTGGTGAGCAGCAGATCGTCATACCCAGCTGAAGTACTTATAGGCTCTTTATATGATTGAAAATCATGTTAGTATGTCTTTATCAAAGATTCTTCGTGCCCTTTCACTATATTTCTCAATGTGTCCTGTTTCCTTTAGCCTCCTTTAATATCTAAGTTTGTCCCGTCCTGCCTCCACTACCCTCTTTCCATCTACATCTGGGGGGCGTTACACAAACAACAATTCATCATTATGTCATTTCCTCCTTGTAAGTACGATTATAATAAAGTTAATTTTGAAGAACTGTTACACAATAGCTAACGCCTCTAATAACGATAGTCATTGTCACAACGATACTTTTTACAGTTGACTTTGGCCTTAAGAGGAAAATATTGTTACTAATTTCTGCATAAAAACCTTATTTTAAGTCCGATTTGCATGCAGTAAAAATTGAGATATATGTTTTTACATGTTTGCCACCCATTTCCAGAGACAAATGTGAGGAATATTGTAGATTTTAACCAGAAATTGTAGTTCCCACAATTTTAGCTAGATAACTCTCTTTATTAAGATTGTCTATAGCGACCTCTGTATGCAACTAACCAAATGTCTTTGTTCATCTTTATAACAATCTGTGTTCATCTTTATAATTATATATATTGTTATATGGTCTCACTGATCTAATAACCAATCAAGTTGAGAATCATCAGAAGAGGTCAGAAAATAAATAAGTTATGTTAAGAATAACTTGGAAAAATTAGGAAATTAATAGCTCAGGTTGAGAAGTCAGGAAATTAAAGGTTGTGGTCTAGAACCCCCCCCCCCCTCTTATCTTAAAGCTAGGATCCAATGGTGTATCTCAACTATACCATTGCTCCCTATGGCGACCCCTCCTCTTTAACACTGGAGTCTACAGCGTCCTCTCCTGTCATTGCAAGCTTACATGCATAGATGTTCCTGAACAACTAAAATTCAAAGATCCACAGATGACATCACCTATTAATTTCCTGACTTTATAAAATATTTTTCAACCTTGCTCTATAATTTCCTGACTTCATCTTGTCATTTCTGACCTACCCTATTATTTTCTTGACTTCATCCCTTTATTCCCAACCACACATATTAATTTTGTGGTCATTCTCGACCTCTTCTATCAATTTCCTAGACTCTGGTTATTGCCAAACCTCATTTATACATAATCTATTATAATCGTTACCAACTTGCAGCACCCACTTTGTGATCTGGCCATTTCTCTCTTTAATAAAAAATCGTTGTGAAAACAACAAGAAAAGATGAACGAGAAAATCATTGTGTAATGCAGGTTTCCTCTTTGACATATAATGAGACATTTTCTTACAATTTTTATTAACAATTTTTTCATTTCTGTAATGCACTTTGATCGTTATGATGATCGTAATGCCATAATTGCTGTTTGTGTAACGCCCCCCTGGAGTATCAATAAGAGTTTCAGAGTGTACCAGCCTGTCATCGAGGAGGCAGCACAGCATGGTTAGAGCGTACATAATAGACGACACGCCTTGTAACAGGAAGTCAACAGGTGATGGAGCTCAGTAGGTGCTGACTACATCAACCTGTAGCTCCCTACCTAGATATTAGAGAGGTGACCTTCAAGATGATTCAGCTCTCACACCATGTAGGTATCAGAGGTCCCACATTCAGTTTTATTCTCTGTCTCTTTGATAATTTATGTTCAAGTAAAAAACACTATCCAATTTCCATGAAAGCTTATTTGATGGCCTTTCCATGAAATGAAAAGATTCCGGTGCAATTATTAAAATGTGTTTCACTATAGAGGAGGGCAGCCCTTTTATCTTATTTATCTAATGACATTATGGTTGACAAAATGCATCAGGTGTGTGATTACATAGAAAGCGTTGCAAAATGTGCTATATCCAAAATGCAAGAGGTACAAGATGATGATACTGAACAGGGATTTTTTTTTTTATTTCATGATATTTATGGAGGGAAATCAAGAATAGTATAGGTTCCCTAGGATATGTTACTCCATAGAGTCCTATAGTGCAAGCCACCCCCCTCTACCCCCCCTTAAAAGTAGGCTACCTTTTGTGTTCAGTACTGAGTCCTATGTAAGATAAGGGGGTTTATAGAGATGTCAGGAATCTTTATCAGAGTGATATCAAATGGAAACAAGGGGCCAACTATACCAAAAAATCCTGCTGAATCCAAAATTTGTGGTCTTGATTCTCAAAATTTGGCCAAAGGTACCTAAAAATGAGGTTTGATGATGAGAATATTTTAAAAATGTAAAAAGGTTATATTGAAAATGATTGGAACTTTTTATAGATGCAACATGCTAATCAAAGTCAGTACCTCAATCTACATATCCCAATGTTTGCCTATCCCAACCTGACAAGTACTCTGCCTGCATATGGCTCTACCTCTCCCACATACTGCCTATCCCTTAGTCTACCTATCACTCATACTACCTATCCCCTGAAACATCTAGAGTTTAATTAGGTTTTCCCTCACATGGCTTAAAGGATTAAAGTTTACCCCTCACCTTTGTACCTAATTTTCTCTGTACATTCTTACCATTAGTCTACCTATCCTCAATCTGCCTATCATTCACTTTGCCTATCCCTCATGGTGACTATCCCCCAAATCTGCACATCCCTCATATTTGACTGGCACATCTGTGATATTACCTAGCACCAATGTATCTTTTGAATATGCTCACCTTACAAGGTACCCTCTGTACCCATCTCTTAAACTGTTTATTACCTATCCTCCTTGCTACCCACCTCTTTAATACCTATCCCTCAAGCCCTTATAGCTTTCCTGCCTATCACAGCTTGATCAGCTGGGATAGCTCACATCCAACCTTTGTTATGATCTCTTAGTCAACCTATCCCCTAAAGAACAAATCCAACAGTCTACCTCAAGCATACATCTACTGATCACTCATGCTATATATCCTTGAGGTTACCTATCCTTCAGGCTGCCTATCCTTCATGGTATATAGCCCTCTGCCTACCTAACCAGCTATCTATGTATCTCTCACCTTGTATGCTATTCTTTCTACCTTTATAGTAGCTCTTATAGTCTATACCTTGTGAAATATACCTATCGCTCATTGTACCTATCCTCAAGTCTGCATATCACTCATGTTTACCTTACATATCCCTCAGCCCATTGAATTATCATGCTTTTCTAAAATACCTCACCATGGCTATCATTAGACTAGCTAACTTCCTATCCTACATGTATGTTGTTTATTCCCCTCTTCCTATCCTTCATGCTGCATATCGTTTATGCTATCCCACTTGACAAGTTAAAAAACTGAGGGCTATATACCATGAAGGATAGGCAGCCTGAAGGATAGGTAACCTCAAGGATATATAGCATGAGTGATAGGTAGATGTATGTGTGAGGTAGACTGTTAAATTTGTTCCTTAGGGGATAGGTTGACTAAGAGATCAAAATGAAGGTTGTTTGTGAGCTATCCCAGCTGATCAAGCTGTGATAGGTAGGAAAGTGAGCTTGAGGGATAGTTATTGAAGAGGATGGGTAGCAAGGAGGATAGGTAATAAACAGTTTAAGAGATAGGTACAGAGGGTACCTTGTAAGGTGAGCATATTCAAAAGATACATTGGTGCTAGGTAATATCACAGATGTGCCAGTCAAACATGAGGGATGTGAAGAGTTGGGGGATAGTCACCATGAGGGATAGGTAAAGTGAATGATAGGCAGATTGAGGATAGGTAGACTAATGGTAAGTATGTACAGAGAGAATTAGGTACAAAGGTGAAGGGTAAACTTTAATCCTTTAAGCCATTTGAGAGAAAACCTAATTAAACTCTAGATGTTTCAAGGGATAGGTAGTATGAGTGATAGGTATACTAAGGGATAGGCAGTATGTGGGAGAGGCAGAGCCATACACAGGTAGAGTACTTGTCAGGTTGAGATAGGCAAACATTGGGATATGTAGATTCAGGTATTGACTTTGATTAGCATGTTGCATCTATAAAAAGTTACAATCATTTTCAATATAACTTTTGTACATTTTTAAAATATTCTCATCATCAAACCTCCTTTTTAGGTACTTTTGGTCAAATTTTGAGAATCAATATCACAAATTTTGGATTCAGCAGGATATTTTGGTATAGGTGGCCCCTTGTTTCCATTTGATATCACTCTGATAAAGATTCCTGACATCTCTATAAACCCCCTTATCCTACATAGGACTCAATACTGAACATAAAAGGGAGCCTACTTTGAAGGGGGGGTAGAGGGGGGGGGCTGTTACACTGTGTCCATAGGTAAAGCTCTGAGTTTCACCTCCTATCTATTGAAGCTTCTTGGGGAAATGGCAAAATATACCAGATAATATGCTACAAAGAGCATATGTTTGCACCCTCCAGTGCTGTCCAAGCCCAACTGTGATGCACTTTGGCAATTTTATCATCATCAGATGCATCAGATAAACCTGAGCACTGTGCACTTCTATAGTGTCACATACTTTGATAATTATGGGACTATATACACTCGTGTATATGCATATAATTAACAGCGGCGAGTGAGCCGCCCATCCGGTACTACTTGTTGCGCGCAACAATACAGCGCTCCATTTGGTAACCATGGCAAAGCTACCCCCCGCTATATAACTACGGTGCTGCCATTCATTCGCCAGTTGGGCTCGAGGATCCATACGGTGCACAACACCCCTGTGCTGGGGGTTGGCACAAATTTTAATTTTTTACCAGTTGCCAAGGTTGATTGGGCTTCATCAACATTACCATTCGTCCTTTAACCTGGCAAAGTTGGTTTCTACCTAAATTCTGGCCAAGATGGGCCGCAGAAAACCAAATAAGAAGACGTTAGAGCCTGATTCAGGACCGCCGAGCGGTGTTAGGAGATCTGTCAGGAGGCAAGGGCCTCCTGGGTCGTTCGTTACAGACCAGCCCACAGATTCTCTACCCGCTGATGGGATGACAGAAGCTATGACAGACGAGCTGACTGATTTGAAGATCCGGACGGAGGCTGTGGAGGAGAATCTGGCGAAAGTCCTGGATAAGTTGGATGTTTTGACTCCAGAGGGTGCCGTCGGGGCAGCGATCGGGACACGACCTCTAGGCCACGACGGCTGTACAACAGATCGAGAGGTGGATCTAGATCAAGTTGGAGCTCCAGCAGTGACAGCTCTCGCTCCAGGTCAAGGTCCAAGCATAGATCAAGGAAACCAAGAAATTTTTTAGGTCACAAGAAAATGTTGACAGCCTAGAAAAATTACTAATGGTCAATGTTCGTTTAGTCAGTGCCAAACTTGAACAAGGTGAGGAGGTAAAATATATTCTTGACCACATAGAAATGCTGCTGGAGAAATCTGCCACTAGAATATTTACTCTCAGCTCACTTGTAAATTATGACAAGAGTGTCAAAGAGCGAGCTGACAAGAGGGGGAGAAGAGCGTTTGAGACTGTGGAGAATTGTGACATCCTACGACACTTGAGCTACGATGGCACATACACAGCCCAAAAGTTGGCTAAATCATCCAAACCTGTTGTCAAAAAATCAGCTAACTCAAAAAATCACTGTTACGCTTACAATAGGCCCGAGGGCTGCAAGTTAAGCCCCTGCCGTTACAGGCACGTCTGTAGCTCATGTGACTCTGGAAACCACTCTGCTGACAAGTGTCAGAAGAATGGCTCGGAGAAGTAGGATGTTGCCTCTGGGGAGGGTCGTGCCTCCAGATTAACTGGCCATAAAGAGGCACTGTTGGTTGACCCCCCTGTTGAGGATTGTGTTCTTGGCAATGTTGTGCCAGATATTCCAGTTATTGATGAATGTTGTCAAAAGCCACCAGTAGAGGTGGACTTGTTGAATTTTGCCAGCTCTGAAAATAATTTTGTGGAAAACCTTAGTATTACTGGTTTTTCCTCAAGGAGTATTCCAAATGTTGGGGATTTTTATCCCATTTTTGATGTGAATTGCTCAGGTAATGTTAGTATAAACATTTACCAAAGTTGTGTTGACGGTACATGTTCTTGTCAACATTTTATTGGTGGCCACAAGGCCCAAATTTTGCCATGTAGATTGGCATGTTTCCTAAGACAGGAAGGTGTTATAAATTTACCCAAACGTGACTTAGATTATTTGTGGTCGGGTTTTGTAGAAGGTTTCAAAATTGTTGATCCTGGTTGCGAAACAGAGTATGAATGTGGAAATTATAAGTCAATTTTTCAGGGTAATTTTTACAATGAAATGTGTGAAATTGTCAGTGAAGAACTCCAAGATGGTTCCATTTTTGAAGTAACCTCCAAACCTAGATGCATACATGCCCTTGGTGGTGTCCCCAAAAGTAACGGTAAATTAAGACCCATTACTGATTGTAGTATGCCCAGAAAAAGGAGTATTAATAATTTTATGGATTCAACTTTTAAACCTTTTTCATATAAATCCATAAATTCTGTCACGGCAATGTTGAACAAAAATGATTTTATGAGTGTTGTTGACTTAAAGTCCGCCTATAGTTCTATTTGTGTCTATGGGGAACACCAAAAATTCCAGGGTTTTTCATGGGATATGGGGGATGGTAAGAAATTTTACCAGAGTAATCGTCTTACCTTTGGACTCAGATGTGCCCCCTACATATTTAACCAGATTTCTGATTTTCTGGCTGAGGTTGCAAATTTTTATGGTATTGATAGGTTGGTCAATTACCTGGATGACTTCATCATTATTGCCAACTCTGAAAGTGAGTGTCGCCGTCAGAGGGACCTTTTAATCGAAATTATGGAATATTTTGGTTTTAAGATTTCCAGAGATAAGGTTACTGACCCGAACAGAATTTGTACTTTTTTAGGTATCACCATTGACTCCCATAAAATGGAATTAACTTTGCCTAAAGAGAAAGTTGACAAGTTAGCCCGTGCTATAGACAGTTGCATTTATAAGATATTTGCCAGTAAAAAAACCTTACAGAGTATTGGTGGCTTGATGTCATTTTCTTCCCATGTGGTGAGGGGGGGCCGTACTTTCAGTAGAAGGGTTTTTGACTTGATGGCAAAGGCTAAGGAAAGGGGTGTCATTAAATTAAATCCAGGTATCATAAAGGATTTTTTGTGGTGGAAGGATTTTTGTAGAATTTTTAATTGCAAAAATTTAATCTTGAATGATATGTATAATAAACCCATGGTATCTGATGCGTCCATTCTAGGTTATGGAGCATGGTGTGGTACAGATTTCTTTTATGGATCTTGGAATAACGTTGACAACTCTAAATTGGGGATAGGTCACTGGGTTGCCCCTCCAAAGTATGACAATATTGATGTTCATGAAAGGAATATTAATGTGTATGAACTATGGCCTGTTCTAGCTGGTTTGAAGAGATGGGGTCATTTATTCAAGAACTGCCGTCTGAACGCTGTAACGGATAACATGCAGGTGTTGGCAATGTTGAACACAGGCAGAAGTAAAAACCCACTTTGTATGGAGTGGCTGCGTGAAATCTATTGGCAATGTTTTGTGTATAACATTGATATCTATTCAACCTATATAAAGTCAGCTGATAATATTCTGGCAGACCAATTATCAAGATTAGACTACAAAAATGTTCTTGCCAAGTGTGAAAAAACTTTGTCTGAAAATAATATGTGTATCTAAAAAATTTTTCAGATCCCAGATTGATGTCCCTGTTAAGAAAGCAGGAGGAATTTGTGAATTCGGGTGTTGCCATGACAACCATGAAAACCAGAAAGCAACAATTTAAGAGGTACAGCAAATTTTGTAGGAAATTTTCCCTAAAAATTTATCCATGTTTGCCATCTCAGGCTACTTTGTATGCCACTTATCTGGCTGATAAGATGAAACCAGTCTCCATTAGAAATTATATTTCGGCTGTATGTTTTTTTTTCAAAAGTTGCATGGTCACCCTGACTACAGTAGTAGTTTTATCCTGAAAAAGACTCTAGATGGTATTGAGCGGTGTCAAAGTTTAACCAGAGTTGTTAAATACCCACTTACCACTGTTGACATGTTTAAAATTTTGTCAACCCTGAATATGACACTAAAATTGGATAGGGTTTTCTGGTGCGCCATTCTGGTACTGTTCAGGGGAGTTTTGAGGTGTTGCCATGTAGTGGACTCTATACATTCACTGAGGGTGAAGGATGTTGTATTAACTAATGATTATGTAAAACTTCACATTAGGACATCTAAGACAGACCAGTTTGGCCACAACCCTTATGATATATACCTAGTACTCGATGAATCCTCTCCATTTTGCCCATCAAAAATTTTGGCAGAGTTGATACAGACTGCTAATGGCAATGTTAATCGGAAACTGTTCAGTTTTCCATCTGGTGGCAGGAACAAATGCTTGACATATTCATATGTAAATATGCGTTTAAAATTTTTGTCTGTCAAAATTGGCTTAGTAGATGAGAATGTTAGTACCCACTCTCTACGCCATGGTGGGGCTACCTTCTTAAAGTCAATTGGCCTTTCAGTAGAAGACATAATGAAGCGCTCCAACTGGATTTCCAGATGTGTGTATAAGTACTTGCATGGTTCAAGATGTGATTTGTTGAAACTTGATGTATTACCATCTATTAATGTGTAATAATTGTTACTCTGTGATGTCCCATGTGTTTGCCGGGTGGTTGGCCATTTTGTATATTCAGATCAATTCCACCAAACACATGTCTCTGTTCAATTATTATTATCATATCCTGTAATCCATTCAATATCGTCATCACTTGTTATAATGTTAATATACCGGTAGCTCCCTAGTGGGTCATCTTGATATTTATTATAATGTTAATATACCGGTAAATAGCTTAAAGTCATCCTAGTATTTATTATAATGTTAATATATAATATGTGGTTTCCATGGTAACCACCTCCTTTTATTTTTTGTCCAATATACCGGTTACTACCTTCTAATATAATAATCTACCAGTAGTGGTTAACCGGTATATGTAGTCGCCCCTAGTTAACTTATGGGACTATATACACTCGTGTATATGCATATAATTAACAGCGGCGAGTGACCTGCCCATCCGGTACTACTTTTTGCGCGCAACAATACAGCGCTCCATTTGGTAACCATGGCAAAGCTACCCCCCGCTATATAACCGCGGTGCTGCCATTCGTTCACCAGTCGGGCTGGAGGATCCATACGGTGCACAACACCCCTGTGCTGGGGGTTGGCACAAATTTTAATTTTTAATTTTAATAATTTTCTTCCATTGATTGTTATTTTTTAAGATTTTAGTCTAGGTGCTGATTGTAACCTAGGGTTCACTTTTTATTGACTGATACTGCTTTGAATAAAGCCATTTTGTATATTCAGATCAATTCCACCAAACACATGTCTCTGTTCAATTATTATTATCATATCCTGTAATCCATTCAATATCGTCATCACTTGTTATAATGTTAATATACCAGTAAATACCTTAAAGTCATCCTAGTATTTATTATAATGTTAATATACCGGTAGCTCCCTAGTGGGTCATCTTGATATTTATTATAATGTTAATATACTGGTAAATACCTTAAAGTCATCCTAGTATTTATTATAATGTTAATATATAATATGTGGTTTCCATGGTAACCACCTCCTTTCATTTATTGTCCAATATACCGGTTACTACCTTCTAATATAATAATCTACCGGTAGTGGTTAACCGGTATATGTAGTCGCCCCTAGTTAACTTATATTAGAATATTTTTATTCGATGAAAAGGTCATCAAAATAAGCTTTCATGAAAATAGGACAGGGTTTGCAATTAAAGAAGTTTTGGCATTCAGTGTGAACCACAGAAACATAACAGTTACATGTGGTATTAAAGAATTCAAAAACATCCAAGGCTGAGACATATTGATGAAATGTCCATTTCCAGAGCCTAAAGTTCTAGCCTGAGCTCGTGCCTCCTCACGACCTTGGTCTAATAGGATCAATCTGCACTATGAAGCCCCCCCACCCTGCCAACCACACAAACACACAACCACACTCTTAATACAAGTCACTGCCCCCTCAGAGTATTGTCATGGTAGAGTTGGCATGATCAAGTTGTCATATGAGAAATATCATAAGACTAGTGGTATATAGTGTAATTATCCCAAGGCTCTTATAAATAGTGTTATTTCCAGTTGTCACTGGTTTATTCAGCTTTAGGCAACATGTAAGAAATATCAATCACACAGTAGTTAGTATGTAGGTAATTAGTACATACAGTAAACATACAGTAATTTATAAAGTACAATGTTCAGTTCCACTCCACCTGTGAGGTATTAATAATACAGTGTCCAGCATACTTCTAGGTGGGTTCCCACACCTAGCTCCTGACCTGCTGCTTAGAGGAATAATGTAATAATGGATAACTTTACCCTCTGGTGGAAGTCTTGAAGAAGATAGCCTCTGGCCCCTAATGGTAGGAAACCAATGCCTGTCTAGCATAGTTTCACCATAGTGCAGTGGTATAGCAGGTAGCAGGAGATGACTGGAGATGTTACCTCTAGAGCGGTTCTTGGTGATGTGTCTTCCTGGAGGTGCAGACAGGCTATTTGTAGCAAATCTTGGAAAAGCACCTCCAGACTGACTGGAGCCAGCAGCATCTGCCTAACTCTACAATTGTTTGAGGGGACCCTTTCAAGTGTCACAGGGGGACAAAGGACCCCCATGGACGCCGCTAGGCCCCCCATTGTCTTGGTCGGTTCTGCATCTTCAGACCCTCATATCTCGGTCGTTTATGCGTTTATAACCGCCATTTTGGGCATGCGCGGAGTTGAATATGCCAAGTTTATAATGCCCGCTGGATAGGCGCGTAACTCGCGCCGGTTTGTCTGTAGTGCACTCGGAGCTCCTTTCAGTCTCCATGGCATAACTTCCTTAATAATGGGAGTTCCGCCTTGATCTTGGGCTCATTTTGACCGTCTAATTATGGGCTTTCCATAAATGCTTTGATATTTGACCTAGCTCGCTCAGGAGCGACGCTAGAGCGACCGGAAGGTTATGGCGTCGTGCTTATGTAACCCATTGTTCAGTCCTTAGAGTGCTCAGACACTCATGACGGCGTCAGCGGTGCTCAGGCACCCGTGACGGCCGGTTGCATTCACTTACAAGTTATTAGTTTGTGCACTGAACCATGAGTTCGCACACTGAGACCCTTATTCTTATTATATTGTGCAGTGAACCATTAGGTCGGACCTTTTGATGTCATAAACTCAGTCTAACTGACTGTGGCTGGTGTGCAGTGGGGCATGAACGCTCTTATACAAAGTTTGAGCGCTCTTATAGCTCTTAGAACCAACCCATGTATTAATTTCATAGATATCCTTTGATTAATACAAAATATGTTGCAATTTATGGAATAATAAAATGGTATATCATAGAATACTCCCTCTCCCCCGAAAGAATGCGAAACTCCGTCATTTCGCCGAGGGAATGTACAATTTATACAATTTTTACCTTATTTTGGAGTTATATACTGTTTTGTAAGAGGATTCGAAGTAATGGGGAGTGCTTCAAATGCAATTTTTTTGTGGTAGAGCTTTGTCAGTATAAACAATTTCTCCTGGGTATAAGTACATTTCCGAGTTTCTATATCTTACCATACCTGAGCTTATTTTCTTATGTGACATCAATTTTGGGTACAATTTCCCATTTTTATGTACAACATACAATTTGGCAAATAGTGTGCAATTTTGGCATTCAATATTCAATTTAGCGTGCAAATTGAACATAAATGACAATTTTAGTGTGCAAATTTACAATTTCGCGTGTAATTGCGTTCAATTGACAATTTCAGTATGCAAATATATAATTTTCGCGTATATTTGGCAATTTTAGTGTGCAAATATATAATTTTCGCGTATATTTGGCAATTTTAGTGTGCAAATATATAATTTCGCGTACATTTGGCAATTTTAGTATGCAAACATATAATTTTGCGTTCAATTGATAGTTTCTGTATGTACATATATAATTTTGCGTACAGCTTGGATACACATAGAAATGTTGATTTTCTAAAAATCTGACTTCAGTGTATGAATTGGGTACAGACATATAGTATAATGTGCAACATATAATTCAAATGTAAATTGGATACAACTTACAATCTAGTGTGCAAACATACAATTTTAGTGTGCAAATTGGGTACGAGCGTACAATCTGGTGTGCAAACATACAATTTTAGTGTGCAAATTGGGTACAAACGTACAATCTAGATTACACTATTCAATTTATGGGATTTGAGACAAATTTTTCCGAGGGCCGGAAAAACAAAGTACTTCATGTACAATAGGCTTGTTTGTCTCTGAGTTACTCATTGATTTTGCTATATGGGTGTATTAATTGGCAATTTCGGCAGTGGGCCGCTGCTTAATTGACTTTTCCCCTAGCCTTTTGAGTATGTGTCCCTGAAAGAGATTTATTTGGTGAGTATCTTAAGTAAACATGTTTTATGTCAACAATTTTCTCAACAATTTTTTTTTTTTTTTTTCATTCATTTTTCCAACAATTTTCTTGGATACCTAAAGTGTGTTACTTTAAGTAAACCTTGGCATAGTATACAAGTGCTAGTGGGTACAAAAACTGTCTTAGTTATCTACCTGCATTCATGTATATTAATGTTAGATTTGTACAATTTTACAATTTGTAATTTGCAATTTCGCAATTTTGCGCGTATATGCGCGCATTAATCATCGATTTTGTGAGAATACCATAGATTTTCATATTATACATCAACAAGTGGCTGTGTATATAATTTTTTTTTTTTCTAATACTTTGATAATTTCATTGACAGTGGAGGTGTGTGTCATGTGTGAGATGTGTCATCTCAGTATCTCCTGGTGGTGGACTGGGGGCAGTCTAGGCTGTGGGCAGCCTAGGCTGTTTCCACAGTCACCGGGGAGGGCTGGTGGTTTAGAAAATTAGCAATAGTCTGCATGTTTGACCTTGCGGTCTCCTCCTGTTGTTCGTCAATAATTATATCTGTTGTATTTTCCAGTGCTGTCATGGTCACCGGGCTGGTGCCACAATCATTCTGGAGAAGCATGGAGTAGTACAGTCCTTTGTTTTTAAGGGCTGGTATAGTACTGAACCTAGTGCGCCAAGGTAGGTGTATCACCTGAGGGAGGTGATAAGCAAATTCTCCTCTCTGTGTTGTTATAACTGCTGGTCCATTCCAGGTAAATATAGCCTTAGGTAGTGGGAAGGTTTTAACCACTATATCCTTATAGGTAGGGGCAGCTGCTGATTTAATCTCATCAAATTCATGTGGTATTGGCCTCAAGGGTAGCGCGAAGTTTGAGTCTCCACAATATATTTTAAAATATATTGTGGGGTTTGTGCGCTTGGCCACATTTTTCTTGCCACAGTGTGTCTGTGCAAATTTCTTAAGGTACTTCATTATTCTGTAGGCTGAGTAGATGGTCAGGGTGAATAATATAGCAATTATCAGGGTGTGGGTCTCCTGAATTGTGAGGAAAGGGGTGTGGGTTTCCTCTGTAGGGGTTAGTTTGGTAGGATTCTTATCTGGGAGCAATTTGTGTAGGGGCAGCTCGGTGACTAGTCTGAATGCTTTGGCTGTAGGCAGGTAGGCTACAGTTCCTCCTAGTCTGTATAATTTGAGTAGTATGTATACTATAAAAATGTGAGCTGATATCCCTAGGATGAGTGCTAAGCTTTGGAAGATTGGATGCTCTGTAACTCGACGTAGGTATGATTCCTCGTAGCGCGTTTCCATTTCCTTATTAAGGTTGGAGGCATCTTTTAATACTGTTTTGGCAAAGGGCTCTAAATTTAGTTGAGTAATATCATCCATGATTGGATTTTCCTGTAGTTTTTCTAAGGTTCTAGAAAGGTTTACTACTGGGAAATTTGGAAGATTCTCTCTTTCATCTGGTTTGGTTTCAGAAATTTTGTTAAGTGCTGCCATGAATGGTAAATTAATTGTCTTGAGAATGTAATGAAATGATAAGGTTGAGTTACAGGGCAACCTTGTGTTTGGAAGAGAAAATTCTCCTACACTGATCGTGCACCCACAGGGTACACCAATGATTGAGTAGGACTGGGCCTTCCGAGTTTCAGACGTTTTACCATGGCAGTTGATAACGTAATGGGGTTCATTAGTAGTGACCAGATACTCATCTTCAGAAATGGAAATAGCATGGGTGGTAGGTGCTTGCAGTGGTGAAACTGCAAACTTGCAATGTTCCTTAATCTGTTGAGCCTGGTTAGTAAAAATGGCTACAGGGCATGTAGGCCTGTGTTTATAGATTCTACCATTTACATCTCTGCATACCTTTACTGTAGTACCTTCACATGCCTGCATATCTGCTGAGTCCAATTCGATGAATAATGATTCGTCGTAAGATACTGCTAGAAACTCAGTTGTGGTTTGCAATTTGGTGACTCCTCTGGTGGGGGTCTCCTGTGTGTCTATAGGCATGGGTGATGTAATCATTTGGTACAGTTTGAAGGTTGAGGTGGTAGATTGAATTATAATGTCCAGATGAATATATATATGGTGAGCTGAGTAAGTGTATGAGGTCAGCTTCTGTGAATAATAGAAATCTAAGTCATTAATTGCGACTTGTGCTCCAGGGTGTGTAATCCTAAGTTTGTTATTAATGTCAATTAGATATCTAGCAAGGTCTGAGGGTGGCACTATATCGGGGGTTAGGATCCCTGATGATAGCATCCTCAGGGCTGCATTTGTCCTTTGCAGTGATTGAACTGTATTCATTCTTGCTGCTATGATAATTAGTGCATCATTTAATACTTGCATTTTTTTTCCCTTTGAGTTTTCTCGTGCCTTGAATATGAGTCAAGTGACCTGGACATGTTGGAGGCCCACAGGTTGACGGTGTCACCTATGGTGTTGATTGTGCTGTCCAGTACCTTCTTATCTTGGATGTATGCTTTAACAAACTTATCTTGTCTGTCTGTGATCTTTTCAATGAGATTAGCTGCTTCCTGATCCTGTTTAGCAAATTTTCTTAGTATTTCATCTATGTTCTTGAGCTGTCCCATTACTTGGTTTACATCTTCTACTGTGGCTAGACCTAGCACACCGCGAAACAGGGGTGCTAGAAAACCCAGTATGGCCTCTCTTTTGGCCTTGTCCAATGTGTTTATGGGGTTGGATAAGAACAATTTGATGGAGGCAAGTGTTTCATTTATCTCCTTGTCTGCAATTTCCAGCAAGGTGTCTAGCTCCGTAGCTTGTTGGATAATTTGGCCAGAGGTATGATCTTGTAGAGTAGGAGTGGTCAACTGGAGTATTCTATCCCTTATGGATCCTTGGGTAACGGGTGCCCGAGGTATCTTGTAGGGGATAGCTAACAATAGTGTTGTGGTTGTATGTCCATTGACCAATGGTTGAGGGCTAGGTTTGAATACTACTCCTATGTTTTGTCTCACCACAGTGTATAACCTGCAGTAAGTGGTTCAATAGTATATAATAACAGCATAGTTAGCAGTATGGGTGAAACTCTCAGTGTCCCCATGGTGCTTGTGTAAAGCAAGTTTGCTGTTTAAAGTCTTGTCAAATTTGTAGTGATTTGGTGCTGGTAAAGTCTAAGTGTATGGTGTAACACTTTTAAATGAAGTGGTTCAAACTGTACCTTTGCAAGATTGAGCTGTCTTGGCAATATGTCCGGTGAGTCTATAGAGATTGACCAGTAAATGGTAAGGTCAGGTTGAAGGTGAAGTAGGTGTGTTCTTTATCCTAGTGCAGTCTCTCCTAATGGAGAAGTGGGCTGGCTAATTCCCAAGTGGGGTCCTGTAGACTTGTGTTCCAGACTGCAGCTGGATGAAGACTGATGGTGGGCTATGGTCCACAGTGCTTCTTATGTAGCCTACCCTACCCACATCCATTGTGGGCCTGGTATTGTTTCTCTGGAGTCAAGGCCTTGATCTCCAGTGTCTGCAACTGTGGGGGTCTATTGTGTACTCTGTGTACTGGTAATTAGCTCCTCCTGTCATCCAGGACAGCCATTCATGACCGTCTAGACAGTTGTCTGAGTGTAGCTTATAAGGTCAATTGATCTCTATAGACTGCTGTGTTGGCATAGCGCGCTCTTTCATGTGGGGATTAGGCTTTAGACACTCCATTGTGTTACCCTTACTCTTCTTAGACTTCATGTCTGCTTTACTTGGGGGGTCCCAGTCTTTGACCCTTTTTAGAGGCAATAACCTACTGATATATTTACAAATTTGATTGGCTTTATATACATATAAGTAATTCATTATCAGTCACACATGTCTTATGTGTGGATGAAGAGAATTTGTAATACATTTTGAAAATCTTATGTCTTTTGGTATCTCAATCTTGTTTCTAATTTCTTGAAACTGCACCACACCTAGATGTTTTTCTTAGTATGTGGTGTGCAGGCCTAGGCTTGATAGGGCCTATGCCTGTGGTTTCTCTTGTAAGGGTGATATCATTTTTGTTCCTTACAATTTTGCTGTAGTATTTGGCCTCATGTGGAATAAGCCTGTGTGCAAATTCATTGTTTCTGACAGCCATAACCTTTTTCAGTCTGTCTATGTGCACTGGTCTGGCCACCAATAGATTGGTATCCAAGTTTTTGAGTTTGGCACTTGTCAAACTAGGTCTATCTACTACAACATATGGTCCCATAAAAAGGGGTTGAAGTTTCTTACACTCTGTGTTGGTCAGGATTCTTGGTATGTTTAGGTACACCATGTCGGTGACCTTGATTTCCTGTGGTGTAAGTTTCTTATCATATCTATCCTTCCTTTCCTTTTGTAGCTTGGCGACCCTTTCTATAGCTTTCCTCCTAGAGGTATCTTGATTTGTTATCATGTTAGCTACATGGTCTGCTACGGTGGATATGTCTTCCTGTATTCCCAGCCCTAAGTCCATTGGGGTGGCTGGGTTTCTTCCATGGAGTAGGAAGAAAGGGGTGAATCCTGTGGTTTGGGATTCAGTGTTGTTTAATGCAAAGGTTATGGGTTCAATAAATGAATCCCAATTGTTTTGGTGCTTTGAGCAGAATGCTCTGAGTGCTGTGCCTATGCTAGCATTGAATCTCTCTACAAGCCCATTTGATTGTGGCCTGTATGGTGAGGAGAATTTATGTTTGATCTTGAGGTGTTTAGTTAACTTTGTGAACTTTGCACCTGTATAACATGTCCCATTGTCTGTTTGAAGAGTGGCTGGTGTTCCATGATGACAAATTATATTCTTGTAGAACTCTGCTGCTGTTGTCTCAGCTTTTAAGTCAGTAGTAGCCCAAGCTGTTGCATATCTGGTAGCATAATCTATGCAGACTTGTATATGTTTGTTTCCCCTGGCAGTTGTGGGAAGTGGTCCCACCGCGTCTAGGTTTAGGAACTTCATTGGTGAAGTCATGTACTCTCTCACTGTCATTGGTGTTTTGTGTGAGTGTACTTGCCTTTTTGCTGTGAGGCATGTGTGGCAGGTGGAAACATATTTTGTTGTGTCTGCTAGCATAGACTTCCAATATACCCTAGGTCGGAGTGCTGACAGCATCCTACTTGAACCAAGATGGCCGCCAGTAGGTGAGTCATGGAAATACTGTAGTGTACTTGTTACCCATTGCTGTGGTATAACAATTTGAAGTGGTACAGTATTGGTTTTTCTCCAATTTATGGGGCATATATGGACTAATGTACCATTTACCAAGGTGTATGTCTGGCCTTGGTTGATGATTCTATTTCCTTGTGCTTTTGGTGCAGGCAAGGTTCCATCCTCAAGATACTGTATGAGGGGCAATAGGTCCTTGTCTTTCCTTTGTTCCAAGCCAAGGTTTGTACCTGAGATGGATGTGTCGGGAATCTGATCCAGTAGTTGATTTATATCTAGCACATGTTGTTTTATTCTGTCTCTTTCTTTTTCTTTTTCATCGACTATTGGCCTATCTTGTGCCTTTTGTTGGGGTGTGTCACTCTTGTTTTGGTGTGTAGGCTCCTTTGGAGGGCCTATTCCCGCCTTAATGGGAGTGGCAACCTTTTTCTTTAAAGGCACAATTTGCTTTTTGTCATTCTTCTTTGTCTCAGAGTTCTTTGACTTAGTAGATGCAGTGTCTTTTGTGACATTTTTCCTGGCAGGTGGGGTTTTGGTAGGTTTGTTTCCTGTGACCTTTTTCTCGTTTAGAATAGTTTGTGATTGTGTGGGGGGTTTTGGTGTGCCCTCCTGAATCATTTCTCTAGTCTTTGAGCGTGTGGTCATAGGACACAAATGGTTTGATGTTTCCTCTCCCTGCATTGGTTCAAAGAATCTGACTGATTTTGAAGTTGCTTGAGTAATAGCATATATTGTGTCTTCTGGATCTTCATCATCTGAGTCAGGTGGGGTGAAGGGTGGCTCCTTAGGAGTTGCCTTCAGCATCTGATTGAGTGATGAGAATTCAATAGGCTCGAAGTCATTATCTGGAAAGAGTTGTGAGTATTCTCTCTCACAGTGGCAAAACACATAGTGTGTAGATTGCTTCAAGATACCCCTAATGGGTGTCTCTGGCTTTTCAATGGTGTTGGGTGGATCATCCCTTTTGAATGGTACTTTCTTTGTTACTTTTGCAAACTTGGTTCTACTGGCTGCTCTAACTCTCCTTGGTGGGGGTGGAGGGTTAGTCATGGGTCCAGAGTCTGGGTATTCTCTTCTAGACATAGCATCTGGTGGTGTGTTATCATCACCTTTCACGTGTTGGATGGTGAATGAAAATTGTTGTATGTCTAGAGCCCATCTGGCCCATCTATGTGTGAGTCCTGTATTGGTTAGCAGTGGGATTAGGGCTGCATGGTCTGTGTATAATTGGAAGTGTCTAGTCTCTAGATAGTGTCTGAAGTGTAATACTCCATACACTACTCCCAGTAGTTCTCTCTCTGTGGTATTGTAATTTCTCTCATGTTTGGAGAGGGTTCTACCTGCAAAGGCTACTGGTCTGAGCACTCCTTCATTATCTCTCTGTGAGAGTACAGCTCCTAAACTCACATTGGAAGCATCAGTTGCCAAACTGAACTCTTTCTCGTAGTTTGGATATCTGAGAAGAGCATTGGTACAGAGGGCATGCTTTAGTGTTTTGAAAGCATTATCTGCCTCTTCTGTCCAGACAAATGCTTTGAGATGTGTCTGTAGATCATATAATGGTCTAGCAATTTGGGCATAACCTTTGATAAACTTTTTGAAGTATTGGCATAGGCCTGTGAAGGATCTGACATTTTTGACTGATTTTGGTGTTGGGAAGGTTTTGATTGATTCCACCTTTGTGGGAGATGGTTGCAGTCCCATGGGTGTCACTCTCATTCCCAAGAAGTCTATTCTGTCTATGAAGTATTCACATTTTGATTTCTTCAGTTTGAGTTTACCAACTCTTAGGCTGTTGAACACATCTTCCAGGTCATGGAAGTGTTGTTCGATTGATGGTGATAATACCAATATGTCATCTAGGTATGGTAGGGCACATTTGTACTTGAGTTTGTTCAGAATTAATGTGACTAGATGGCAGAATCCCGCCGGTGCCGTCGCTAAACCCATCGGCATCCTTTCATAGACATATTTTTTGTCATTTGCTATGAATGCGGTTTTATGCTGATCCTCCTGTCTTATAGGAATTTGAAAAAATCCCTGTTGGGCATCTAGCTTACTGAATACTCTTGGTCTGAGTGACCCTATCATATCTAGAGTGTCATCGGCCCGGGGTGTAGATAAGGCTTGATTTATCGTGTTCTGGTTCAAATAACGAAAATCTGTGACGAGCCGATGGCCTCCCGATGATTTTTGTACTAAAAAGGATCTGGAAGCCCAGGGGCCTTCAGCACATTCTCTCAGAATGCCCTGTTGTACTAGCCTTTCACACTCTTCCCCTATTGCGGCCTGTTTTTCTGGTGTTTGTCTATATGGTAGGAAATGACATGGTACTGCCTCAGGTTTTACATGTATTGAGTGTGTATACAGGTGTGTGGCACCAATGTCTCCATCTTTTCCTACAAATACATCATCATACTTGGTCAGCAGTGATTTTAATCTATCATGCTGATCTTTGGATGTGAGCACAGATTTTGGTGGAACATTCTCTTCCAATTCTGGCTCGAGGTCATGTGCCTCACTATGTATAGCAGCTATTTCAGAGAGTCTGATTGAGTTGGGTTCAGGGTCAGCATATGTGGACTCACAGTCTGAGTCTGTGTCACTGAATTGAGTTACATCCTCAGGCCGTATGGCTGAGATGGATTGATCAGTGTGTGGGGTTGTGTCTGACACCTGTTGAGGTTTCTCTAAATCAGATTCCTTGACTTCCTGAAATAGAGCTATGATGGCACCCTTTTTGATTTTATGTGGGCGCCTGCTGGTGTTGAGTAACACTAGGGGATGTTTGTTATTTTCCCTGGGGGTTACTGCTGCCCTTTGAACTAGATATGGGGCATTGTTATTTCTTTGGAGGTTATCTACTACTCCAGTTTTCCCTTGCAGTGATTGAGTAGATGTGACCTTACCCAATACTGCAAGTTCAGAGAATGGAGGGATGGTAAAATCCCTCACTGCCCTAATGGGTTTGAGAATTTGTTCAGGATCAACATTAAATTCAATTTGAGATTTTGTAGTGCTTAAGAAATCTGTGCCGAGTACAACGGGCTGTGTGAGGTTGGGAATTACAGCAAATTGGTATTGGAATCTGACACCTTGGATTCTAAAGTTCAGCATAGCTGAATGTCTAACATGACACACCGATCCATCTGCCAAATGGATGTTGATTTTAGATTTCCTCAGTTGGATATGGAATCTCTTTTGGAGATCCATGAGGAATGATTGTCTGACACAGGTGATAGTAGCACCTGTATCAACCAAACATTGTACATCTGAAACATCATATAGATTTGCATTGATACAGCCATTTTGAAGAAGTACAATAGAAAGCTTGGTACTCTCACCTGTATCCTTTGATGATGAATCTGGTGGGGTGATGTGTATCACTGATGGACGTCTCTGTCTGTTAGATGGTAGATTGGCACTAGCAATTGTCTCTGGTTGGATCTTTGTTAATCCTGATTGATTGTTTGTATTTGGGGTGTCACAGTGCACTGGCCCATCGGCACTGTGACCTCCTAGTTTTCCTGGTTCTGTGGGGTGGTTGAGATGCTTGCCACCAGGAGTTTGGAGATTTGATCCATCACAAGAGGTGGTATTTGGGGGTTACTTTGTTGGTTCCCCTGGTAACCTCTTGTGTCAGGTTTGTAATCCTCCTGGCGTGGGTTGGAACCCTGGTTATATTGACCAGAGTTGCTGTATTGACCGGAGTTGTTGGATCTCTGGTTGTTGTAGGCGCCATTGTTGTTGTAGGATCCACTGTTGTAGTTCCTATGTGGACTCTGGCCCCTACTGTTGGATCCTTGACTATAGGATCCAGTGTTGTTTGAACCCTGGCTGTTGTTGTAGGATCCACTGTTGTTGTAGGATCCAGAGTTGTAGTTCCTATGTGGACTCTGGCTCCTACTGTTGGATCCTTGATTATTATAGGATCTGCCATTACTTGGGGTTCTGTCTCTCCTATCACTGTATGAAGAGTTACCATTGTTGGAGTTGGAAGAGCTGTTGTCTTTCCTACTGTTGTGACCCCCCCGGTTGTTGTTGTTGCCCCCTCTACCTCTGCCTCTATTGGATTGGTAGTTGGGGTCATAGTTATTTCCTCTGTATCTACCGGTAGGGTCTCTTGATGCAACCTTAGCTTCCTGTTGCCTTACATGGGCACTAGACATTAGGTTAACATCTTCATCTGAACTAGTGCTGATTTCCTGGACCTTTTTCTTAGTAGGCTGTGGGTTGGTTTCTGCATCCCTTACCTTCCTAGATCTCTCTTGGGTCTCAACCTCTAGGGCTAGGTCTAGGGCTTGGTCAAAAGAGTCTATTTTCTTGTTCTCAAGAGCTATAGAGATCCAGGGCCTCATGCCTTGGGTAAATGCCTTGCTTAGGGTTTCATCGTTCTGGCGTTGGGCATTACACACTTTCCTGAGATGGCATGCATAGTCTAGAACAGGTTCGTCTATCTTTTGTGCACGGAGTGCAGTCCTTGAGATTATATTGTCTCGAGTAGCAAAATACTCTTTTAATTTATTCACTACATTGGTCCATGTCAACATATCAGGTGTGGCACTCTCCCTGAAGGATTCAAACCAAGCTAGTGCTTGTCCTTCGAGGTACTTGGGTAAATATGTTACCATGGTGTCACTGTCTGTCACTTTGTACTTATCCTTCAGATATTCTGGGAATTTGTGATCAATGAATAATGCTGTTGACATGAGTGGTGATGGGTGTGAAAAGGTTTTGGGTTTTGTTACCTCATGTATCCTGATCTTTCTGTCGTCCTGCTGTTTATTGTCTATGAGCTTGGTCATGTTGGACACCATGGAGATTATGATGTCATCTTTGGATCCAGAGGCAGATGGTGTGACAACAGGTGTGATGGCAGGTGTGGGAGGTTGTGGGGTCTGGGATGATACCATCTTCATGAGATCTGCTATCTGTTGTTGTTGTCTCTCTAGGGACTTCCACTGATCTTCCATGGCCTTCTGTTGAGCATCTATTGCTGCATTCCTCTCTGCCAGTTGTTGGTTGAGGATCCTCTCCCTTTCCTCCTGCTGGGACTTGTTGGTCTCTAGGGCAGTAACTGCATCTTGGATGGCCCTCTCATAGGCCCTTATCTTCTCAGCTGTCTGATTAGGTTGGGGGCCTTCATCGGTGTCCATGATGGAGGGTGTGGGGGAGGTGTCTCTGGAGGAGTGGCTGTCAAAGGCTGGGGCTGGGGTGGAGGATCTAGATGAGGGTGTGGATCCACCCCCTGAGGCAGATCCTTCTTCCCCTGAGGTAGATAGCGTGAGTTGGGCGTCCTGTAGAGATCCCTGGGAAATGTTGGATCCCTGAGAACTGGTTGTTCCCTGAGTAGACAGGGTGGGTGGTGTGGGGTCTACTGAGTGTGGGTCTGTTGTATTGGAGGCTGGTTTGCCTCCTGTGGGCCTCCTAGATCTTGGTGGGAGGGAGACCTCTTCAACAGGCCCCTGACTACGTAAGGTCTTTGTGTGTTGTTCTGCCAGCTTGACTGATAAGGCCTTGATGTGTGTGTGGTGGACCTCACTGACGTGTGGGAGACCTCACTGACGTGTGGGAGACCTCACTGACGTGTGGGAGACCTCACTGACGTGTGGGAGACCTCTCTGACGTGTGGGAGACCTCACTGACGTGTGGGAGACCTCACTGACGTTTGGGAGACCTCACTGACGTTTTGGGAGACCTCACTGACGTTTTGGGAGACCTCACTGATATATGAGAGATCTTACTGTATCTCTGCCCAAGCTGAGATCTCCAGTAAGTGCATCAGAGAAATGGGAAACCGACCTAGGTAGACACCAAAGCACATTTCTCTCTGTACATTCAACCTCCCAATGAGGAGCTTGTTTAATGTTAATTATGATTTCATCCCAATCATCAATATAAGGTAGACTGTACATTGGCCATAAGAATACCCAATATGGGGTAGAGATACAAATGTTATGCTATTTCTATTAGTGGAAAGGATGTGTTGTTGGTAGCACCGCCCTCTGCTCTGCTGCTGTAAAGTGACTTTGGTATCATAGGGGTAAGTATGCAAGATAAAATTCAAAATTAAATAATTATGAATAAGAATAATTATCTGAAAAACAGGGGTTTCAAACAAGAACAAAGCAATGAAATCTCCTAGATGCATTTATATATAATGGCTGTGAGAGGTGGTCATAACACTAAAGCCTTCACAGTGGGCACATAGTAAAAAGATGGACACTGAATCAACACTGAGAAGCTGTTCTGGATTACCTGTGTTGATTAAGTCAATAAAAATATAATTTTGGCCAATATCAATACAGGATGTAACTGTCATTTGTGCACACCTTACGTTATTTCACTGTAAATATAATCCTCAGACCTTAACTTCACTTACAATCTATCCATGTATACTACAAGATGTGCATTAATTGTTAATGTAGAAGGCTCAGATTTGATTTCAGTGAGCTACTTTGTCTGCCGTGAAAAGATTAGAATCCAATGGTGTGTTTAGCTCTGTGAGTTAGTCTACCATCTTTTCTGTGGACAACTGTTTGATACACACTTCTTTGTAGGCTGCTCTCTGACTGTGATCACTCTAGGAAGAAAGAGTCAGTTAGGTATGTGATGTTCCCTCAGAAATTGCCCGTTTAGCACATCATGTTAATCCTAGGGCCTATCCATAGTGACAACCCTTCATCTTGTCTCCAGCCCACTATTCTTACTTTGTAGTACTCTGTAAAGGACTAATTATATTTTCTTTTGCTGGGACACATTTTTACACTACATTGTCACAGCATGAACTTCAACATAACCTTGTCTTGGTCTTATTCGGAAGGCTATTTTGTGGCACATTTCCTTTCATGTAAGAACATACTTCTTCTTATGACCTCTATACTTGTAAACCACTCCTCACCTATTCTCATATTCCACTGCAGTCATTTCCCAGCTTCCTGGATCAGTCCTGTGCCTTGACCGAAAGGCCTTCTTATGACACGTAATATAACATCTAAGGATGTGATATGAGGCCTATCTAACAGCATCTTCCCATATCATATCACAGCTCTCATCATTGACCCATGTTAGATGAGATATTTAGATTTCTGTAGAATAGAGTATAATTCAGGCGCAAAAAGAAATAGAATTGAGCCATTAGCCTGGTGAATACAGGGCAGAGGCGTAGGAAGCAAATCTTTATTGGGGGGGCCTGGCGAGGGCACCATCGCGACCACCTTAAATTGTCGGCTGATGCATGATGGCATCTATATTATGTGTATATAGAATTCATATAGAAAAGTAATTTTTGGTAAATTTTGGATCTGACTTTAGGCTCAGACCCCCATTTTCTCTATGACATCACCATAATAATCTAATTTGAGATGTAACGTTTTAGTTTCTTTTCCATTGTGTTTATGAGTTCTTGGAAAATATTGGGGGGGCCCAGATATACTCAGGCCCCACCTCCTTCATGATTGGGGGGGCCCAGGCCCCCCTGCCCCCCCCCTTTTCCTACGCCCCTGATACAGGGTAAGGGTGAACATGTTTTCGGGCACAAATACTGACTCTAATTCAAATTTTATCCTGAATGTTACTGTTGAATCATGCCAACATGATCCATTTCACATTATATTTCACCATGACCTCTTAGTGTCACATCTAAAGAGTCAGAAGGCAGAAGTAATGCCCACTATTATTGGTCTCTAACGACCTCTGTGATAAAATGAAAGGGGACTCAATCAAATGTGATTAGAGCAGGCAGGGAGAAACTACTCCTGGAAATAAACTATTTTGGTATGGGACCAGCAGTGAATTTCAGAATAATAGCAATGCCCTCCTGATCATCTTATGTATGTCTGCCGTTCTAAGTTGGCAGTCAATATTATACTCGGCGATGTCACAAACTCTCATTTTTGTGTTCTTATTTTTATCAAAATTATCAGAATTTGTCAAATCAGGTTGACCCTCAATTTTATCAAGTTCAAACTATCCACAAACGACTGATGTGCCTTAATGCTAAATTGTAGTGACTGCTTCTGATCGGATAGGTCGCCATGGTTCATTCACAAGAGAGCTGGAAGGGTCATTTCTATTTGGCTGGGTGACTGAATAAGACAGTATTCTCTATATACTAGACTACTAACCTGTTCAATGGAGTATCAAATTCCTATGGCTGGTTATTACATACTCATAAACAGGGAAACATTTAAGGTAGAGAGGATAGGTGATAAATAAGTAAGCACAACATTACCAAACATTCCATAATCTACACTTTTAATGACTCCTTAGTGTGGCTCTATGCTTTAAATAGAAGGGGCAGAAAAAGGAATTTCATAGAGGCCATTCAGACTCTATTTCCCGCCTTCACCATTATAGACTTAGTGTGTTGGTACATCAGTGTTGCCTATGTGTCTATCAGTAGGAGAACGATAACTGATATCAACAAGCAGGTTGAGACAGAGACACGATGTATAACTTGTTATTACACGACTTCGGTGATTTTGGGTGCTTTTTCTTGATATTCCCGTTCTGATACCTGTCGATATTGCAGGTTGTAGGAGTGCTGATATCATGGATATCGGCACTCCTTACATGTCCTAACACATCATATGTTACATGTTAAAAACTAGGAAATTTTCAATGCCAGGGGAGGGGTCGAACCTGCACTCTTCTGATCCCAAATCCAACTCCCTATGCAGTGTGCCACAGGGACTGAAGAGAAATGCTTGGTTAGAACCCGGTCTGTATAAGTCATGGGGAGGCCACTCATATATAACTACTATACATTCAAAGTGTGAAAATACCCTGCAGTCTGGGTTGTGACCCCCCCCCCCAGGTTTCTCGCTGCTGCTCCCATAACGGCAATGACTGTGGGACATGTTCAAACCAAACCAAGCCAGTAGAGACCCCAGCAACTCTCACATGTGCAAGGTTAGAATAGCATTATAATTATAGAGGACTGCTGGACATTCAAACCAAGCCAAGCCGGGCGCCTAGGTGTGTGAACCGATGGTCTAGTAGGTAGTGCATTGCGCTCAGCTTCTACATGTAGGTCCCGGCGAACGTTTTTTTTTGGCTGTGTGTACACACACTATGGCAGGCTTCGAGTCCTGGGGAAGGGGAACGATTTTTGTTTTCAACTATATTTATTGATATTATATTCATTATTTATTGATTTTTTATTGATTAATTGTGTAATAAAAACAGTATTGAATGGGCTATCAGGCACCTCATTCGGTGATTGTAGGATATCGACCTCGGGGCCTACATCCACTCGTTTCGATGCCCTTCGATACACCGAATTCGGTGCCGAATAGCCCATTCATTACTCTCTTAATAGCTGGTTGAAGGGACACCCAGGGTATCCTGGTGTGAGTACCACTCTGTGGTGTCTGATATCATGATGACTTCCGGCCTTAGAGCTCTGTGATGGTGGAGAATGTAGGCTATGCCTCAGGGGATCTTCTGGCAAGTTAGATACCAATATAGGAAGTGGGTTAAAAGCAAAAGGTAGTTAAATGCCTATGCATCAATTGTATTGAGACAAGTTTTTGTTATGCCTTTGAGTCTATGTATCTATTATTCATTTATGTAAGTCTCTCCACGTTATCCTACGAAGGGCACAAGAAGAAAAAGTGTGATTTCATCAATACTGTTTTTATAGGGTCATGTCTTGCTTGTAAAAATGTTAATAATACCCTGCCTGTATTAGACAATAAAACAGCCCTGTGAACACTCGTCACTGTCTTACTGCCTGCCATGACATGCCCGCCTTTGAGCGATGGCAGCCACCCCTCAGCCGCACCCTGGCTGCAGGTAGGTGGATAATGGTATTTAAAATATTCGGGGTGAATTAGGAACCAAGATAACAAACTCCAATCTCTAATAGAACTAGAGAGCACAACAACCCTAATGATGTACACAACTAGGCCGTCCATCAGTGACTAACGGTCAGTCAGCCGTCAGTTTATTATGATTATCCTTAAACTACATATGGAGAGAGTGCTACTAGTAGTGGCCACATGACATGTTCACTCACCACTGCCTTACTGCCCACCTGTGATGATGCACTGATTAAGATTTTAGAGTAAATATATATATATATATATATATATATATATATATATATATATATATATATATATATATATATATATTTCGCAGTCTTTTACATTGCTCAATATATCGAATTTATTTTTCATTTTGCTATCTAGATGGAATTCCTTCCCGTCGGTAAAACACATCAGTTCAGTTGTTTCAAGCAAGAAGGAATAACAAAGATCCTTATCAGAATACTCTAGGTACTTTTATTCCAGTTGGAATATTAAACATCACAGACAAGGGATTAACAAGGGAGATATTATTTTCGCCATCATTTGTGTACTACATGCGCCATGTGAACTGCTGTCAACACTATTCTGAACTGCTCTGTGTAAGCTGTTTTTTTTATACTGTTCCATCTAATTCTCTGTCGTGTGTCCCTGGTGTGGTACTGTTTTATGTGCTGTATTGAGTGATTTTCCAAATTCTGTTGTGCATTATGTTATGTTGCTGCTTTGCCCACGTTTTTGTTTTACTGATTGTGTTTCGCTGTTAGCACTAATGTTTCTATGTGTATTGTCCTGTGTATCCCATGTGCCATTATGTATCTGTGTGCATTCGTCTTGTTTAGTCCCAAACCTTATTTGAAGACATAACAATTAATTTTAGGAATAAGGAATAGCCTAATGAGAGCCAATGACCCATATAATTGAGTATTCAACCAAGGGGTCATTATCACTTGCATGCACTGAAGGTGGGTTTATAAACTAATTGACCAGTAAATTGCGATATCATCGCTTGCGAGCCCTTTTTATGTTATCAACCGAGTGCACTAAGGTATTTGGAGTACATTGCTTGTAGGAAACTAGACATGTCGACTTTAATGTAAGGTTTGCTTCATTGTAAGATGTCAATCAAATTTGTAGAAATCAAATGAAGGTTTGGAGGTGAGCCAAGTGCGTACAAATGCGTAAGGGGGAGGAGGATGGGGTTGAGGACTAATTTGACATACCCTTTGCATTGCTTAGTGGTCGAATTTAGTACATTTTGGGATCAAATTGGATGTTTAACAGGTGTAGCAAAAGGCGCCTTCCTCTAATTCATGTTCTCTTTCGTTCTTTCTTACAAATCATCTCCTAAAACAGGCCCTGATATATATCTTCATCCACCCTCCCTTTACGAGCCATGCCTACCAATCCCTAATTCATTGGGATTGTTGTTTGTACACACGATGCACCAGGAGTGGTAAGGGGTCAGAAGGTTAATTCAAAAGGCTCTACCATCGCTACCTATGCGATGTTAGTGTAGGCGGATCTCTTATCATCTCATGAGACCTAGTGTTACTACAATAAAATAGCTGGTGGTGTTAGGCCAGTAACTAACAGGAAGTACTATGCAGTCCTTCACTATTCCACTTCAGCAGTTACACCAGCCCTTATTTTATACTGGGAAACGATAGTGGTTCCCCCGAGTGCAAGTGCACCTGGGTGGGGGAGGGACATTCCTAATCGTAAAAGTGAATGCACCTGCTGACAGTCCTTGAGGGCTCTTTAGTCTACTCATGCATTAGGAGCATAGTAACATCATGCTTCCCTTCTCTCTTTTAGTTGGTGACATACTTGAAGACATTTCAGGGTCAAGTGCACCCGGCAGGGTATATATAATTAGCAGAACCCAGTGTAGTCACTCTTGAGAGAACAAGTTTTTCCTCTGCTATTTTTTACCTTCCACTGCTATTTTTTTCTCTGTGGACCTGTTACCACTCATGGTTGTTAGCTGCTTGGGATAGTGAAAGGAGGGCTGAGGCTTACATCGCTCACTAAAAAGTAGCTGGCTATCAGAAAGGAAGGCAGGCCTACCTTACCATAACAGTATATATGGGAGGAAAATCACTAACATCTCATAGGTAGGGATTGCAGAGCCGTTTGAATTAAGCTCCAGGTCTTTTTCTCCAGAAACATGCATATGTAATAAATGGGTGCTTCCCGAAACAATATACGATAATAAAGACATGACAGATGAGCGCCACATGACATATTAACTTTTCTACTTTTCTCCAGAGCAATGTGCTCTATATGATAGCGAAAGGCCTGGGGTATTCCCTGTGCTCTGTTATATGCAATGGCTTCTCAAGGAGGTCATCTTCAGTCTGTGCTTCTTTGTAACCTGTTCCCTGACGTTGAGGACCTCTGTAGATGCTACTCTGGAGGGTGTTGCTCCTATTGTAAAAAGAGCTGTGAATATGTACCCTCTTTTCTAAACAAGTCGTGCACTGCTTCACCTAAGTACTTGCACTCACCACATTCATCTGAAAAGTCACCTGCCTTGTTTAAAATGGAGAGAGCAGCACTACCAGGTACCTACTCATGTCACACGCTCTATAGTTTATTATACTGACTGACTTCTCCCAACTAGGTACCTACTCAAATCCCCCTTTTTTAGCACCGTACTTGAATGACCACTTGTGAGCAACAAAAGGGACACATTATAGCTACATGAAAAGAAAGGACTGGAAACAAGGGCATTTTTAGCCAGCTCTTCCTTTTACTATAGGAGCAACACCCTCCCGATGTCTTTGTGATGTCCTCTCAGCTGCCATCTCATAGGTTCTCTTTGTTGTTGACCCGTGTGCCTCTCTCCTCATAATAGGGTACTACATGTTGTCTATTGTGGGAGACTTGTCTTTTATTGTTACATTGGGACTTCAGTGTCTTTTTCCATTGATTGATTTCTTCACAGGGGACTCATGTACTCCCAGTGGGCACACTGACGTTGATTCAGCATTGAATCAACACTGACAGTGATTGCATATCAACAGTTGATTCAGGGTTGAAATATGTTTGAATTTGAAAGTTGTCACAATATAGATTTCAATCAAATCAACTGTGATTCAACATCTAACCACCGGTGCTGATTCAATGTTTGTATTCCCTTGTTTATTCAATGTTGCTTCAATATTGAGCATTCTGAGTTGACATGTCGATGCCCGAATCAAAATTGGTATCGACATCAATGGTATATTCAATGGTAACAAAACAATGTTGAATCAACATTGAACTGATAGCAATACTTCAATATTGAAATGTCAGCTAGATAGCAATGGGGCGATATTTTTTATATCAGATAGTTTCAGTGGGAAATCATGCAGGGCTTGAGTATTAAAATTGATTGATATCCAAGACCAGAGGCCTATTTTAATATCCTTGATGACAACAGGTCTCAAAGACTTGATATCGCTCACTAAATGTTGTCGTCAGGGATATTAGAATAAGCCCCAAACAGATGCGTTGAAAATCTAAGTGACATATTTATTATTCAAACATCTGGAGAGAATATCAGATCTACAGCTATATCCTTTAAGTCGTACAAGAAATCCCTTATGAATGTCAATAGCATTTGCTGTCACAGGCTGTTTGTGACCAAAGTGGCTTCAGAAATGGTCTAAGCAGTAGCATAATGTGCATCATTTTATTTTTATTGGCATTGATATTAGACAGAACCAAATTTATGCATCCCCACACAATCCAATAGCCCTGGGAAAAAGAACTCTGCTGCAGTGTGCTCAGCACTATTGTGAGAACCAGCAAATTAGTTTTTACTAATCTTGCTGTAGGCGACCTCACATAGAATGTCCTCCTTAGTGACAGCGTTTTCTTTTTCTTTTGTGTCTGGCTAACAATCTTAGAGTCAGATGAACACACTGAAAACATGGAAGATTCGAAACTAGTCAGCGGTGACCACTTTAGGTCCTCAAGTTGACGATACCTAAAACAACAACTTTAGGTAGTCAAAATTACGACTTTAGGTCGTCATCCTGAAGACCTGAGTCGTCAGGATGACAATGCTGACAGTACAGAGTCGTCATATTGACGACTCAGGTTGTCAGGATGACGACCTAAAGTCGTTATTTTGACTACCTAAAGTTGTAGTTTAAGGTAATAAGGCCCCTTTCCACAGTCAATGCCACATATAATTATCAATGTTTATCATCTAATTGATTTGAGGATGTGGCAGACCCGAAGGACACCCTAGAGGTGCAATGAGAGCCCTTTTCACAGATCCTGTCACATATGATCGATCTACATGCATACAATCTAAAGGTTTGCACCGTTGAATTGATCTGTTTCTACTCACAGATGTGAGGCCAACTGAAGGTGTTAAATGAACTTAGGTTACCCCGTGTTTATGATATACTTTTCATATCGTGTGGCTATAAGTGCCAATTTCACCCTCATCATTTTGTTTTCATACATGTACGTCTACTTACAAAAGTACAGATAATACAAATGAACATCAATTAACTCTCCCTTTTACTTCTCTCATGGTGTACTTAATCATTATTTCTACCCTGGATGTGTTCCTTATCCAATGTCAAGCAACAACCACTTGTGAAATATTACCTTGAAGAGTGGAAAGTGAAAAGAAATTGTAATCCAGGATAATTACCGAGTTAATCATCCCGATATTTGAGACCTGTACCTGTCATTTTCTACGGCGTGTGTGTCCATTGCTTTTCTTACTGTCTCTTTAATATAATTAGTAAACTCTGTTTAATCTAATCAGCATCTAATTTACACATCTGATATGTGAAAGTAGGCAAACCATTTATAAACTCTAGGCCTACCAGCTTAGATGGATTGACTTAAATTGTTTCAGCTGATCCTTCTTGCCAAATATGAAGGATGCTTGATCGATTGATATTGTCATAGTTGATAAAGACATTTCATGTCCACTGCAGTTCACTGTACATGCTCATTCTTAAAGATAATTAATAAGAAGCAACAGCTTCCAAATAAATCTGATCTCTGGGAGTGGCAAATTAAAAAGTTAATCCATGTTAATAACTAAGTTCATAATCCTCAGAGTTTAAAGAAAATGGAATGTTGAAGTGTCAAAGGATCTTTTCATAATTAATTTAATCTTTTTCCTGGTATATCTACTGTTAGTGATTTTAATCTGTTCTTCATTCTGCCGCAGATAACTGAACTTGTTAGTAGTATATAGGGGTAAACTCAGCGCATAGCTACAGCTACTGAAATCCGATTGACCTACTTACGAACCGGAAGTGACCTAGTTTTGAAACTGGAAGTGACCATATATGAGCATGTGACCTACTTTCTCGATCTCTCATTCGTTGAGAGCTATGATCATGTGATCATAACAAAAAAGTTAACAAAAACACACCGACGAGTTGGTCGACCACATGATTTTACCATGTCGTCAGTGTGCAACAATAATAACCCTTGTTTATTTAGTTTTTATAGACAACAACAAAAAATAGATAATCAAAGGGACCTGTTTGCACACATGTTTCTACTTCTTTTGCTAACATAATACCATCATTGTCATGACGTAAGTTGGTTGTTACACACATGAAAATTAACGCGAAGGCATTTTTTTGTGATTTTCTCACACACACACATACCCTTAACCTTGGTGTTCCTTTTTTACACAAATGAAAGAAGATTTTCCTTATTTCCGCAGAAATGCTACAAAAATTTTACATATTTACCTAAATCTTACAGAAATTCCACCTTCCACACACAAGATTTCACTTTGAAACAAAACGAAAGAAAATGCAACATTCTACAGAAATATTACAAAATTTCCCTAAAATTTTTACAAATTTTCCAAAATGTTATGGAAATATCACAAAAAAAATGCTACTTACACAAGATTTCGCCATGTGCAACAGAAAAGAGAGACATATTTTCAAATGTCCACCGTGCTTACACCGTCTTAACACACGCGTCTTTTGATATACTGATAACTTAATCCCTGTTTCTTCTGCGAATAAGTACTGACTTGGTGATTTACCACTCTGAAACCTTTGTTGGTCACCATAGCGCTTTTTTTGTTTTTGAACACCGTCTTGTAGTCTTCAGCTGTTAATTCATTTTGTTTTTGAATCACTCCTTTGCAGCTCATTTTCTTTTTGATCCCTTCTCCACTTCCTATGTAACATTTAGAGTTTAAGGTCGTCTTCTTGCCTCCTTCCGACTCCACTTTGAAAAGACCTGGAGTTCTCTTGTCGAACGCCAGACATTCTTTACAAAACAGTGGAGGGAACCAAGTGTACCCCAGGGTATTACATTCTACTTAGCTTTCCCGATGGTAAGAGTTGTCACACAACGCTGAAGAAATCTCTTTGTCTCTTGGGTTTGACAGCTTCCTCTAGACTTTTCATGCTCAACGCAAAGTAGAAATTGTCAGTGTCCATTTCACACATTTCAACGTTTCTTTCATCTATGAATTCCAGAAGGAAGTTGTGGTAGAAGGCCAGCATTTTCAATTTGGCGTACTGATACACCATGAATTTGTTCAGGTAGGTCGTAGGTTATGGTGGTGGGCAGGCAAGAAAGTTTCACTGTGTTTGCACTAATGTCTTGAACCTCTTGAACAGACCAGTGTAAAGCTAACCGCTTAAAAGAAAGTTTTGCTTGTTGCATATAGTTTTACCGTAAGACCCATTTCCATGAAGTTTATACAGGTCTGAAAGAATTTTGCAGCCAACGTTGTTGTCGCCCTTTCTCCTAGCTGCAGTCACTTCTTCCACAAAGAGGAGAAACATTTTTTCTGATGTGTATTCCACCACTAAGTACACCTTGGTCACCACTAACCCCTTTTCCATGTACCACTTCAAGAGAGGCATGCCAAAGAGGATTTTCTGAGCATGATAACTCCCTATGGCTGTCGTTGAGGTTGTTTCAACTTACCCGCGGCTTCTAAAAAGTTCCGCATGTGTTCGCCCACTTCTTCCCTTTTCACCAAACAGTTCTTGAAAATAGGAGTCATTTCCTCGAACTTCTCCTTCAACGCCTCCGGTGTTTCTATGTCAACCTGAATCAGTCCGAAAAGTGAACCGTCCATCACGCCGCTGAGAATCTTCACTTCATTTTCACTTCCTGGTTGTCCCATTTCTATAAGAAGGAGTGAATCTCTTTCTTTATCAAGTTCAGGCCGTATATTCTCGAGTTGAATCCAATGACTGGCACCTTTTGAATGTAGGCGAGCAGTTTCTTTTTCACCGTTTCTCTGCACGTCTTTTTTTTTCTCACCAAGTGGAAAAACTTGACAAGCTTTTTCCTCCATGTTTGTCTCCCTCTCTTTCACCTTGTCCAACTCGTCCAGTATTTCTCTGAAAGTCTCTTTAACTGCAGCACCTATGTTTAGACCTAAATGGTTTACGTGTTTCACACCCTCCCTACGTTTTCTTCAAGTCGCTTCAAATTTACGTCTACTCGGATATAGTGAAACACAGTCTGGTAGGCAACAAGAAAGCACCTCTCTTGCGCTCTTTCACCATGGATTCCGCGATGGGCGTAACACTTACGTTGAGCTTCCAGGACTTCAATTACATCCCAGTTGACAAGAGAACCTTCAGACAAATAGAAATCTACTTAAGGGACAACACGGGGGAACCCGTCCCATTCGAGCACGGGTTAGTGATGGTGGTACTTGTTTTCCGACCTCTGCAAGCTTGAAAGACCTATAATGCAGCACTACTACGGACTGCTGGCTTACAAAGTGCCTAGAGGGCAGTACGTTCAGTACTACACCAAGTCTCAGTTCGGATACAGTTAAGCGCCGGCCTACGGAGGAGTAGGCAGACAGAGAGGTCACAGGCTAGGCTTTCTCATATCGAGACTTTTTCGAAGTGCCGCTCTGTTCGACGTCATAGCAGGAAGGAATTCAAGGACATGTGCCGAAGAGGAGAAAGCAGCAGAAGGGACACAGAACTCTGTTTTGGAAAAAAAAATGAGTCTCCTACACCCCCAAAAGCTGGCTGTGCGCCCTCGGTGAGTTGGACCATCACGCTCTGCCTGTAACTCAGAAGGACAGCCCCAAAAATCAGACCATCACCAAAAGCCCCGAACAATGGCGCTCCTCCACATGCGGAAAGTCTTGACTTTATGTTCGAAGCCACCACCCTGTACACAGACCTGAGCGAAGCCGAACAGTACCTGGAATTGGAAGTGGTAGGCACCGATGGAACCACCCACCCGACTGCGACCGACGAGGCGGCACCGGTCAACAACATTGCTTACGCTCTGTTTTCTTCATGTCAACTACTTGTCAACAGTGAAAAAGTGACGGGAAACAACGAGGAATACTCCTACAAGTCTCACCTCCTGGACACTTTCAGCAGCAACAGAGAAGCCAAAGAGACCCGCCTGCGAGGATGTCAGAAATACTACAAGGACACCATGGGTCACATGGAGGCAAGAACAGTCGAGAACAAGGGGTGGCCGGCCAGGTGGGTCGAGTTTGCCGCCAGGAAGAGACATGCGGTCATCATGTGCCCACACCTGGACCTCATCAGACAGTGCAAGAAATTAGCGCCCCACTGCGACCTAAAGTTCATCTTTGAGAAGAACGATCCCAAATTTTACATGATGCATGCGGCCGACCAAGAGTTTAAGATCAAGATAACCAAAGCAGAAATGAGCATCAAGCAGATGACAGTCGATGACGAGGTGTCTGACACTCACAATAAATGTGTCGCCAATCCGGAGTTTGGACAATTCAACTACTACATATAGAGGTGTAAAGTGACCAAGCACATGCTGAAGGGCGGTTTGCAAGACTACAGGTGAACTCAACTGGACACCAGTCAATTACCCACCCGTTTGGTCTTGGCTATGGTCAGAGACTGCGTCGGCGGGCAGCAAAACTGAGAACCCATTCAACTATAGACACTTCAATCTGAAGGAGGTCGCTCTCAGATTCGAAGACCAAAAGTTTGAACTGAGAATGGCTTTCGACATTGAGAACTGCGTGAGAGCTTACCACCAACTGTACACCGACAGCAGACTCTTAGCACTCAAACAAAACTGCAACATCTCTCTGGGGGAGTTCAAGGACGGACACTCATGCTTCATTTTCGATCTAACTCCAGACAGAACTCCAGAAGATTGTCGCATCAAACAAGGAAAACTAAGTGTAGTACTCAGGTTGCTCCCACTGTCCACGCCATTTCGGCCATCCTGTGTTCCTTCTACGACAACAACATTCAACTCACGGCTGACCGCCTCCCGGTGACAGACTATCACATGAACTAGGAATGAAAACTGGTGACATCACCGCCGTGCACATGGGAAGACACTACCTGGGAACTTTTTCCAGCGACCAATGTCCTAAAACTCCAAAATCCTCCACATGCTTTGTAAGCAACACCGACCCTAGTTCCGAACCCGGTCAACATTGGTTGAAAGAAAACGGTCAAGTTTTCTACTTTGACTCCTATGGCATACCACCTCTTACTATATACCATGGCGAGTTCTTGTCGAAATCGTCAGACGGACACGGACACTTCAACAGAACGCAACTTCAGAACCTGTACGCCAAAACCTGTGGGGATCACTGCATCCACTTTCTCATAGAGACATGGCGAAGCAAGGACCCCTTCACATGGTGAAAACCGTCTCTCAAATACCGAAGAACCTAATGGACAAAATAGTCCAACCATGGATGAGGACATAGTTTGCACGGGGCATCACACACATGCTAGGATCAATTACACGCACATGTTCCATGACTTGCAACAAATAAAAAGTGGACTTGCAACAAATAAGAGTGGAACTAGTCATGGAACTCATAGACAAGTTGGTGAACAAAATGACTGCATTGGAGGACAGAGTGGGCGCGCTGAAACACCACCAGCAGCGAGAAAATCGTGGTGGTTGTTGGAACTGTACTAAAAACTCTATTAGCATGCAGAATGTGTGTGTGTGTGTGTGTGTGTGTGTGTGTGTGTGTGTGTGTAAGCCTTTTCTTGTAGAGAAAAAAAACAAAAAAAAACCCTTCCATTTGTTTTTCGCATGTGTTAGCAGCATAGTAGTGTAATGGAGTCGGCTCCGGTGGAATACGCGGGCGAGTTCGGCGGAGAGGCCGGACGTTAGTTGCAGCGGCCGACGCCGGGTGGCGCCGCGGCTAGCGCCGCGGCTAGCGAGTTAGACCATATTTGGTAGTGTGACGTCACCGGAACATCGGGGGGGTATATAAGGGCGAGCTCAGGAGGAGTCGGGGGTCGGACTGACTAGGGAGAAAGCTGGGAAGACGCACGGTGAGGCAGCAGGAAGCCAGTAGTAGCCGAGACGCCGGGATCCGACTGAGGGTGGGTTCGCCGCAGGAAGTGCTAGAGAGGGTTAGCTGCCGCCGCACGAGCCGTCGTCACACGGGATCGGTGTACCTAAGCCCATAGGGCGGGCCGGGATGTGGCCCATGAATAAAAGTATTTAAGTCGTTAACTCGTAACTCGGTGTTCATCCTTATTTATTACATTGGTGACAGCGGTGGCGCGTATCCGGTGGTTGCTGGTTCGAACCCTGGGGCTGCGCGCTATATTTAAGGATGGCATCGAAACGGACGCCGGGGTCGGCGGGGACCCGGTTGGAGGAGTATTTGGGGGCGGGTAAACGGGGCAGCCTCCTCGATGTATCGGAGGAAGGGGTGGTGATACGCCGCCCGGGGCTGGGCGATAATAAGGGAAGTTCGACCGGAAGCGAAGAGCCGGGGCCTCCGCCGGAAAGGCGGGAGGGGAGTAGGAGTCGGTTTCAGGAGGTCTATGAAGCGTGGAAGAGGGGGCCCACCGATAGCCCAGCTAGACGGACCTGGCGCTCCGGGGAGACGGTCGACCAGGGGGATGGGGCCCCCACCGACAGTGAAGCTGATCGGGTCTTGTCCGGGGTGAGTCGGTCACAGAATGCGGCAGTGGGGGGACAGCTGCTAGCGGCTGTCCCACAGGGACCCTCAGGGAGACTAGAGGAGGGGTTCGTGCCCCGACGGGTGGAGAAACCGGCGGTTATGCCGGGGAAGTTCGATGGGACTACTAACCTGGACGAGTTTCTGGCGCACTTTGATTTGTGCGTGCGTGCCAACAAGTGGACGGACGAGGAGGCAGGAGTGTTTTTAGGCATTAGCCTCTCGGGGGTTGCTCGTCGCTTGTTGTCATCGGTGAACCCCTCGGAGGGGGGAGGTTACGCTCGGTTACGGGCTGCCCTGGTTAACAGATTTCAGCCCCCCAATCAGGTGGAAAGCTATAAGGCTCTCTGGAGGACACGCTACAGACAGAAGGGCGAGACACTGCATAATCTGGCGGATGACGTTGCACGCCTGACCAGGCTGGCCTATCCGGCGGCCGATGCGGCGACCCAGGATACGATGGCGAAGGATCGGTTCCTGGAGAGTCTTAGGGATCCCCAGTTAAAGGCGTGGATTTTCCAGACTAGGCCGCGGAAGCTGTCGGAGGCACTGGAGACGCCGGTTGAGGGTCAGGCGTTTCTCGACGACAATCAGACATTGGATAGTCGGGTCCGGTCGGTGGAGGATCCTCCGGGGGGGCCTACCGGCGGGCCGGGGTCGGCTATGGAGGAGTGGCTGAAAACCAAGCTGGATGGCTTCATGGCGTCTCTGGAGGCTCGGTTCCAGGAAAACACCACCCGGCCCCGACCCCCGCCACGGCAGAGGGGATGCTTTGAATGCGGGGACGAGGGACATTTTAAGCGCAATTGCCCCCAGTTCAGGGCGAGGGTAGCTAAGGAGAGGGCGGGGGCCGGAGACAATGCCGCGGAGGTGAATCAGGTGTCGGGAAACTGGGGAGGGTCTCTTCTGGTGGCCGAGAAGAGGCCTCTGTAGACAGGCCGAAGGAATGGATCGGGCGCCGGGAGCGCACGGGTAATGGCTTGGAGCTGACAGGCGGGTTGTGGGGTAAGGGTATACAGCTCCTGGTGGACACCGGAGCCACGGTGAATTTGCTGTCGGCCAAGTGGTGGCACGGTGCCGGATCGCCGGGGGAGCTGCAGCCGCATAAGGGGAGATTGACGACGGCGGACGGGACACCTATTGAGGTAGAGGGTAAAGTGACGACGTTGCTGATGGGAGGAGGAGCAGAGCGGCCCGTTAGTTTCCTGGTAGCGGATATTGGGGCGGAGGGTATCCTAGGGGCTGAGTTCGTCCAGCAGGAGAAAGCGGTCGTGGATCTGGCCGGCGAAAGGCTGCTGTGGGCGGACTTTGGCGACACCAGATGTCGGGTCGTTAGTAGCGGTACGGCGGTAGTACCGGGCCGGCGGGAAGTCATAGTGGAAGGAAGGGTCGAGGGGCAGTGGTCCCCCGGTAGGACAGGCCTAGTGGAGGGGCTTGACGGAGTAGAGATGAATCGTGGATTCCGGGTGGGGCGCACTCTGGTGAGCCCCGATGAGTCTACGGTGCCGATACTGATCTTCAACCCCGGACAGGAGCCGGTGACCCTTTACGAGGGGATGGGGTTAGCCACGCTCGATGGGGTGGATATGCCGTCGACGGTGGACCGCGGGGAGGAGGTGCGGATGATTGCCACGGCCGGGGGACCCCCGGAGGACGGAGACGCCTGGTGCACCGAGTTGTTGGCCGGCTCTCCGATAGAGGATAAGGGACCATGGGTGGCCATGCTGCGTCGCCGCCGGGCTTCCTTCCAGTTGTCCGCCGGCGAGTTGGGGCACACCACCCTAGTCTCCCACCGGATTGATACCGGGGGGGCGGCGCCGGTCAAGTTGCCACCACGGAGGCTGGCACCTCACCGCCGGGAGATAGTGGACGCTGAGGTGGATGCCATGTTAGCCCAGGGGGTGATAGAAAGGAGCCAGGGGCCGTGGGCCTCCCCCGTTGTGCTGGTACGGAAAAAGGATGGGCGAATGAGGTTCTGTGTAGATTACCGTAGAGTAAATGATTTGACCAGGAAGGATGCATACCCGTTGCCTAGGATCGATGATTCCCTGGATTCCATGGCGGGGGCCAAATGGTTCTCCACTTTGGATCTGGCATCGGGATACTGGCAGGTGGAAATGGACCCTCGGGATAAGGAGAAGACAGCCTTTTCCACACACAGAGGGCTCTACCAGTTTCGGGTGATGCCATTCGGGCTCTGCAATGCGCCCAGCACATTTGAGCGCCTCATGGAAGTGGTTATGGAGGGGATGCAGTGGTCGGAATGTTTAGTATATCTGGACGACATCATTGTGTTCTCGCCTGACCTCCCCACTCATCTCCGGCGGTTGGAGGCCGTGTTGGAACGTCTGGAAGGCGTCGGCCTGAAGATCAAGCCCTCCAAGTGTCAGCTGGTCCGTCCCAGCGTATCTTTTTTGGGACACATAGTGGATGAGCGGGGCGTGAGCACCGACCCGGAGAAAGTGGCGGCGGTCGCCGAGTGGCCGGTTCCCACCTCTATTTCGGAAGTCAGGAGTTTCCTGGGGCTTTGCGGGTATTACCGGGGTTTCGTGGCCGACTTTGCGTCGGTGGCCAAGCCGCTGTCCCTCCTCACCGAAAAGAACAAAACTTTCCGGTGGGATCGGAGTTGCGCGGAGGCTTTCCATACCCTGAAGGCCAGGCTGGTGGCGGCGCCAGTGTTGGCGTACCCATCCGGCGAGGGGCCCCTGGCACTGGACACCGACGCCAGTGATCTAGGCCTAGGAGCGGTGATATCCCAGGAGCAAGGAGGAGTGGAGAGGGTACTGGCCTACGCCAGCCGTACCCTGACTAGGCCGGAGAGGAATTATTGCGTCACTAGGCGGGAGATGCTGGCCGTGGTATTCGGGCTTAAGAAGTTTCGACACTATCTGGTGGGGAGGCACATAAAGATTCGGACCGACCATGCGGCGCTCCGCTGGCTGTTGGGTTTCAAAGAGCCGGAGGGGCAGGTGGCCCGTTGGCTTCAGCTGATAGGAACCTACGACTACCACATTGAGCACCGGCCGGGCCGGCTACACGGCAACGCCGATGGGCTGTCTCGGCGCCCTTGCCGCCAGTGTGGGTGGGGTAGGTCGGAGGAGGCCCAGGGGGAATGTTGTCGAGTAGTAACGAGAGCCCAGGGACCGGTGGAGGATGATACGGAAGGGGGCTGGAGGTGTCAGCAGCTGAAGGATCCTCTCCTCTCGCGGGTGAGTGCCTGGTTGAAGGGGGAGGAAGTCCCCGGAGCAAACGATTTAGCGAAGGAGCCATACGAGGTGAGGGCCTTGGTGGCACAGTTGGGGCGGTTGGAGACGAGGGCCGGCTGCCTGGGACGCATCTGGTGGGAGCCAGGGGGGAGGTCCACCTTCCAAATACTGGTGCCAGCCTCTAGGAGGGAGGAGGCGATGCGAGAGTCCCATGGCGCACCCTTGTCCTGCCATTTCGGGCGAGATAAGTCCATCCGGCGCCTCCAGCAGTCGTACTACTGGCCGGACTACCGCCGAGATATGACGTTATGGTGTGCCACCTGCCCGGACTGCCTCCGCCGGAAGAAGCCCACCCACCCTGCGAAGGCTATGATGAGGCACCAACCGGTGGGAGGTACATTGGAGAGGGTGGCTATGGACCTGCTGGGCCCCCTCCCGAGAACCCCGAGAGACAACAGGCACATTCTAGTGATAATGGACTATTTTACTCGATGGGCGGAGGCCGTGGCTTTGCCGGACCAGGAGGCAGCTACGGTGGCCAGGGGTTTCGTTACCGAATTCGTGTGCCGCCTGGGCCCCCCGGCGGTCATCCACACCGATCAGGGCAGGAATTTTCAATCCGCCCTATTTCGAGAGGTACAGGTCCTGCTGGGGACGGCCCAGACTAGAACATGCCCATACAACCCCAAGTCAGACGGCTTGGTGGAGAGGTTCAATAGGACCTTGGAAGCCATGTTGGCGATGACGGTGGACAGCAACCATAAGGATTGGGACCTGCAGCTCCCCTTTGTGATGGCAGCCTACCGGTCCTCGGTGCAGGCCTCTACCAACCAGACGCCTAATTGTCTGATGTTGGGGAGGGAGACTCAGGCGCCTTTGGCTTTGTTGTACCCGGACCGCGCCCCGGGCCGGCCAGTGGATCCGCAGGACTTTGTGGCCGAGTTGCAGTTCAGGATGGCTCAGGCCCATCAGTATGCACGGGAACGGACTGGGGCGAGCGTACGGCGCCAGGAGCGCTCATACTCCGGCCGAGTGAGGGGGGAGACTTTGGAGGTAGGCGATCAGGTCTATTATTTGGTACCTAAGAGGGAGATTGGGAAGTCGTCTAAGCTCCTGCTCCCATACACCGGACCGTGGACCGTGAGTAGGGCGCTGGGGGGGCCGGTATTCGAGATCCGGGACGGCCGGGTAACGAAAGTGGTACATAGGGACCTACTGAAGAAGGTTCCACGCCGGGAACCTGCACGGGAAGTCGTTCGGGTGCTGCGTTCCGACCCGGACTCACCGGGGACAAGCGGAGATCCGGGTACTTACCGTTTTCCCGCCCTGCGGGGGGTGACGTCACTGATGGCGGAGACAGACGGGGTACGAGCAGGTCGAGGACGGCGGTTGTGGGCCTCGTACATTCCCTGGTTCCTGGAAAGAGAAAAAGGAGAATTAGCAAGGGTACCGGAAATCAGCAACAGAGGGGTAGGAGTGGAGCCGGGAGGGGAGAAGAACAGACTTACCGTGGTGCCCGGTGTGGGAAGGGGACTGAACAGTAGAGGGGTCGGAAAAGGGCGCGGGGCCCCCGGAGGCGGCTGGAAGGATCGGTGCCGAGTTGGAAAAGGACACGGTGCCCCCAGAGGCGGACGAGGGGATTGTTGCCAGGTAGGGGGCCGGTACGCCAGGACCCCTACTTCTGTCCCGGTGGGGTTGGTAGAGCAGAGGTGGGAGGAGAGCGACGAGGAGTGGATTCGTTTCAGGCCGAGGTGCCGGGGGGTGGAAGTGGTACGGTGGATTCCGGTGGAGCGACCGCCACAGTTGCGAGGGGATTGGTATATGAGAAAGGAGGGGGAGAGCCCCCGCACGATGTCTATGAGGGTGAGAGACATAGTGTTAGGAAAGAAGCGGCGCCACGAGGAGGAGGACCGCCGTAGGCACATCTGGGACCGCCGGGAGCCCTATCGGGAGGACGTCTGGCGCCGTGACCTATTTCCGCGGGCGGATGTAGGTCACCGCCCAGAACGAGGCTCGCGTCCATCTTCATTTTCAAACCGGCCAACGGTGCACGATCGGCGGAGCGAGAGTAACACAGACATTGCGACAGAAATGGGGCCTAAAAAGGGCGAAAGAGGACGGAGTGGGGTGGCGAGGACCCCCAAGAAGAAGTCGCCAGCTAAGAAGCGGCATACATGCCCGGAACCGGGGTGTATGGTCACAACGGGGCGGCTGGACACCCTGAAGAGGCATCTGAGCCTACACGCCGGGGCAGGACCAGGATGGGACTGCCCGGCGGAGGGCTGCGAGTTGCAGGTGAGGGGGAAGAGGCACAAAGAGCTCTGGAAGCACATGTGCGCCAAACATCCAACGCACCCCTGGAGCATCTATGAAAAGATCCCGGACCCGACGGAGATTCAGTACCGTCGTAAGCTACCAGAGGCCACCCAGTCCGAGGGGGAGGAAGAGGATGAGGACGATGGCTCCAGGTCCCCCCGCCCGGCGGTGGCGAGTAAGGTGGTGGTGCCGGCCCCTGGGAAATCGGTGGAGGTGGGCCAGCGTAGCAGGGGTGAGAAGAGGGGCCCGTCCACATCGCGGGAAAGCAGCTGGGAGAAGGACTCGGTCTGCGACATCGGGGAGGGCAGTGACGCCGACGACCTCCCTCTGACGGCGAGAGTCGCCGCATCCCCGAAGGGATCGGGCTCCGGAGGGCCTACGGCCGCAGCGCCAAAGAGGCCGAAGAGGGACGAAGCCGCGGGGGTCCCAGCCGCGTCGGCGGGGGGAGGAGGACCGATAGACGAGGCGGTCCTGAGCGAGATGCTGGGGGGCGGGGTGACGGATGTGCTGGAGGTGCCGGCCGAGGCCACAAGCGGGGGGACGGCGGTGTCTGGAGGCACCACGGAGCAGCAGCATCGGGAGTGGTTGGCGGCCATGTACCACCTGCCGGTGGACCACCCGATCCTAGCCATGGTCTCACCTTCCTCCCCGGCGGGGGCTCCGGGCGCGCGGCCTCCCCAGGAGATGACTCCGCCAGGGACCCGGCCACGGCTACAGAGGCGGTTTACCTCGCCGGTACACCGGTCCGATTCCCAGCAGGTCACCCCGCAGCTGGAGACCAGTCCGGTCGGCCCAGCAGGCGAGCTGGACGCGAACCTCATCGGCGGGGAGGACCGCAGGAGGGTGGTCACTGCAGAGGCCCCGGTGCTCCCAACGCCGGAGGAGACGACACCGGTGGAGCCCACACGCCCGAGGACCCCCAGAGCGAGAGGTGACCTCGCTAAGGAAGTCCAGGCCAAGAGAGAAAGCTACCAGCGGAGGATGGCCGGGGGGGGCGACGACGAGGGGGCGACGTCAGCGGTGGAGAGGAGGAAAGCCCGGCCCCTGGTAGCCCTGGAACAGTCCTTCAGGGAGGCAGAGGATGGGCAGACATCCGCCGGGACAGGGGGCGACCGGTCGGCGGACCAGCAGTCGGCGGGGGAAGTGGCGGGGCCTGAGGCGCCACGGGAGGAGAGAGAGAGACAGAAAACGGACGAGAAACGAGTAGCGGAGGCCGAGAAGAAGAAGAGGGAGGAGGAGAAGAAGGCAGAAGCCGAGAAGAAAAAGAGGGAGGAGGAGACCGAGAAGAAAAAGAGAGAAGAGCGGCGGAAGCCGACAGGAAGAGGAAGGAACAGGAGAAGGCGGAAGAAGAGAAGCGGGCGGCCGAAGCGGATAAGAAAAGGAAGGCGGCGGAAGCCGAGAAGGCAAAGAAGGAACAGAGGAAGGCAGAGGAGGAAAGGCGGGTGGCTGAGGCCAGTAGGAGAAAGAGGGAGGAGGAAGAGAAGAGAAAGAGGGAAGCAGAGGAAAACAAAAGAAGGCAGGAACAAGAGAGCAGGAGGGTAGCGGAGGAGAAAGAGGAGAAAAGGAAGAGGGAGGAACAGAAACTGGCAGAGGAGAAGGCGAGTAAGAAGAGGAAAGAGGAGAAAAGGTTAGCAGAGGAGAGAGAGGAGAAGAAACGAAAGGAGGAAAGAGAGGAAAAGAAACGCCGGGAAGAGAAGAGGTTGGAAAGAGAGAAGGAGGAGAGGAAGCGCCGGGAGAAAGACCAGGAAAAAAGGCGGAAAGAGGAGGACGAAGACAGGCGTTGGGCGGAGAGGGAGAGACAGAGAGAGAGGGAGGGGAAAGAATACTGGCCCTCCAGTAGTGATGAGTCCCAGCTCGACGCCGGGTCGCGCCACGCCGGGGGCAGGGGGCCAGCGCCGAGACCACCGGGAGGGCCGGCTGCAGCGGCGGGGGTCTTACCAATGGGCCCGGACATCGGAGGACAGCTCCCTAGGCCATTCCCGGGGTGGGGAGATGGGTTCCCCAGGGGCCCGGTGACCATCCCGTGGATAGAGGAGGGAGGCACGGCGGCCGAGAGGTGGAGGACGGGAAATAGGCCCAACGAGGAGTGGGGTCCCACTGTGCCGGTTTCAGGGCGCCACCACCGGTGGGAGGACGTGCTCGGGGGAGATCTGGTTCAGGTGAACCAGTTGTACCAGACGGTCTACCGCCGGAGGGTGAGTACCACAAAGAATACGCTTGTGATAGACCAAGAACGGGTAGAGAGGTATATTGGTCAGCAGATACAACAGCTGTCAGTAGACGAACGGATCAAATGCATGTTGGCAGAGTAGAGCAGGTGGCGGTATCCGAGTAACAGGGAACGTGGGAGACATGAGGGTAGCGGGCTGGAGGAGGGGGTAGCAGTCGAAGCGCGGGGAACGTCGGGAAGGCCTCAGGAGCGGGAGAAGAGGGGAGACAAGGAGGATGGCCTAGGGTCCTAGTCTGACGGTGTATCTTGTGTTGCAGGAGAGCCGGAGCCGGGACGGCCCGCCGGAGGGAACGGTTGGAGGGGAGACGGCCGCCGACGGGCAGGCCATCAGGGGACCCCCAGTGCTGGAGGCGAGCCAGGACGGTCGGCGTTAGGCAACCCCGCTAGCGAGGACACGGCTACATCCGTCCGCTGCCTACAGATGCCCGCAGTGATCCTGTCCCAGGGCGGCACCTAGAGTGCAGGAAGACTGAGAGTGTATATATGTTGATGATTGTATATCGGTTAATAATATCCAAACGTTAATTGTTATTGTGTATCGGTTAATAGTGTCCGAACGTTAATTGTTATTGAGACATACATGTTCGTGTGATCTGAAGGATTAAGATGGTATATATGCTGATAGTATCGAGATGTTAAGTGCTGTGACAACATACCCGTTCGTTAATCCGATGAGGGTGATGTTGTGGAAACGCCGTCGTAAGAGGAATGCCAGACACCGGGCGGGACGGCTTAGAAGTTAAGCGTTATGGAGCATACCTGATGTTAATAGAGTCGCGATGTAGATATAGATCTGACGGGCCGGTGAGATATTGTTTGATGTTAATAGAAGTTACGAGGCGGATACGGACCTAACGGAACATCAGGAGGATATTATTCGGTATTATATAATATGGCTGTTATGACGTTTACTGTAAGAAGTTATCAAGGTCGGCACCCCGGGATACGCCCGTTCCGTATTGATCCACCGGTGGTTGTGATTAAGGTGGGAGGAGTGTAATGGAGTCGGCTCCGGTGGAATACGCGGGCGAGTTCGGCGGAGAGGCCGGACGTTAGTTGCAGCGGCCGACGCCGGGTGGCGCCGCGGCTAGCGAGTTAGACCATATTTGGTAGTGTGACGTCACCGGAACATCGGGGGGGTATATAAGGGCGAGCTCAGGAGGAGTCGGGGGTCGGACTGACTAGGGAGAAAGCTGGGAAGACGCACGGTGAGGCAGCAGGAAGCCAGTAGTAGCCGCGACGCCGGGATCCGACTGAGGGTAGGTTCGCCGCCGGAAGTGCTAGAGAGGGTTAGCTGCCGCCGCACGAGCCGTCGTCACACGGGATCGGTGTACCTAAGCCCATAGGGCGGGCCGGGATGTGGCCCATGAATAAAAGTATTTAAGTCGTTAACTCGTAACTCGGTGTTCATCCTTATTTATTACAGTAGAAACGTTGTAGGTGCAGAACGTATAGTGCAACCACACCCCATGGGGACAAATTGCAGCTGGCTGCTACAATAGCTGGCGGTGTGTGTTCATTGGGTAAGACTTGGATGGACATCCCTTTGTTTTTGTTTACGATTTCTACTGGGGTAACCATGGTGACCATGTGGTTGGTTTGTTTTTGTTTTCTTTTATTTGTTGTGATCATCAAGTGATGACGTCATAGCTCTCAGCCAATCAGAGCTCGAGAAAGTAGGTCACATGCCTATATATGGTCACTTCCAGTTTCAAAACTAGGTCACTTCCGGTTTGTAAGTAGGTCAATCAGATTTCAGTAGCTGTAGCTATGCACTAAATTTACCCCTATACACTACTCTTGTTATTAAATCAACGGTGTCATATGACATGTGCATTGGTAAAAATGAATCTTAGTAACTGAGCCAGCTTTCTGACCTTTAAGGGTTTTGACTGGATTTCTGGATTTAAAAGGCAGAACAGTATAGCAGTACAGTCTCGTAAGCCAACACGGTAGCCCCTATAAAGAGTGAGGGAGATGGAGAGAGTCAGGTAAAAGCAGCTGCATCAATCTAGACACAGCAGCCAACAGAAAGACAAAAAGACAATGACACAGGCACATGTCTAATGAGAATGGTGAGGACCCCTTATGTCATAAGTAACAGGATGTCTCTGCATCCAGCTGGTACCCAGTGGATGCTGCTACTGGGGAGGGCCAAGATAATGCTGTCATTCAGAAGGAACATCTTCTGGTGGAGCTTATCACTTACATTATTACACTGGAAGTAGCCATTCCCACGCTATGTGGAAGGAGATGCTAGGAGGAGAAGGATCTTTTCATTATCATGGACAGCATTTTCTGACCAGCCACTCAAGAGGCAGCCATGGTTTGAGGCTTACACTACAGTTTGCATCATTTATTTTCAAGAAGTTTGAATCCCTAAAAGGTGTGGAACCTTGTTTGATCAAGTTTAAGTTTCGGCAAGACAGACTCTGATATGTTCAGAATTTTCTTCTATTCGTTTACATTTCAGTAGGATAGCTACCTCGTACCAGTGTTGGACATTGTAGTCTTTTGCTCTAAAGCGCCCAGTCCCAGATATTTCCAGTACTATTTTCTGACCAAGGTTAATCTCATTGAGCCTCTTTGTGACCTTTTCTCTGAATTGGAGCACCTCTATGATAGGCACTGTGATGGCCTTGAGATGTTAACTCGGGTGCTAGCTCTTGTGTGGTGGATTGACCCCAGGGGGGCGACTCACTTGGAATCATACTGGGCGGTGTGGTCAAGATTTGACATGATATGGGTGCTTTTTCAGCCCCTAGGGTGCCAAAGGGTGCACGCCATAAGGGTATGTTTTCTCATGGGACCACACTCTATGCCAGTCTATGGGTATCCTCAGTTGTTGGGACAGCAGTCAGGCTGAATAGGGAGAGCAGTCAGCTTCGTTATTCTATTATTTCATAGAGTGGCATTTAAGCCAGGGGTAGCTTTGGTATATAGCAGGACCTTGCTTGCAGGTTGTCATTCTTACAGCGACTGCTGTGGAGGTAGGAGCTAGGCTCCTTCCCCCCCAACGGCACAAAGCTTGCAGGAGCCAGCAATACAAGGTGGCCTCAATGGAACCTACATGGCTGGTAGGGGCCGGGCCCCAGGATTGGGGGGGGGACTATAGGGATTAGCCCTATACAACCCTACGACCAAGGGGACCGGCTTCAAAGCGCCTGGAGGCCATAAAACGCCTCCACAAACTGTGTGTGCACCCAAGCATGACCAACGGCCACTTCTCTGAGCAAACAGAGCAAGTAAGCCCCTCCCTCTGATCAGAGAAAACTGGGCAAAGGGCCATGAAACTGCCCATCACAAGGCCCTGAGGCCCCACCCCTCCCCCTTCTGATCAGATCAGATATGTAAAAACTTATATTGATTGGAGGATGAGGAATCCAATTAAAACAATGGATGGGGCGGAGAAGAAAAAAAAGCTGAACACAAAGACGCTAAGCATCACTTCTCATAAAAAAGGATCATACCCAAGCTACAGAGTCTAGTCAAAGCTTTCTGGAGGACATCATAGCTGTAAACAGGGCATGTACGTCCCAATCCAGCTTTACATCTGACAACAGCACTAACTCTGATGCTCAAGGTAACACCCCAACACAATAATTTGACTCAATATCTGAGGATTGGGTGGAATCAGAAACTGAGCAGCCCAGTGCTAGCAGGCCAGGTCGGCCGGAGGATCACATACAAATCCTCAGGGAATATGGGAGGGAAATGCCCATACTGCAGCCACTGCAGGAACCCATAGACTTCCAACATGCACCACTGGTGAGGTGTCCACAGGAAGTGCAACCTGCCTCAAGATATTCCACCAAAAGACCAGCCGAAACAGAAGTGGGAGTTGCAGCAGAAAACACTGGAGTACAATGGAAGAGGCCTAGACACATGCACCTCACACAGCACCAACCCCACCACGCTAGAGCGGGGTATACCAGGTACACACCCAACTCCCCAGCGCCAGATGACCCTAGAGGCAGGGTAACCTACCAGGTGAGGCGACTTACCTTTGGTCACCACTAACCAAGGATGCCACTCCTGGACTATAGGAATATTACCTTCAACCACAGACGAGGTGGCTATCCAGCCCCACACCGCAGCAACCTAAAGGAGGAAGGGCCAAGAAGGCCAAGAAGGCCAAGAAGGCCAACACACCTGAGGCAGACATGGAATACTACCTGCATCCTCAATACCAAGTGGACACAGAACACACCACCACTCACAGGAGGATCCTACCTCACCATAACCTGCCCCCACAGCACGCACTAGCACCAACTCCAGGGCCGGCGTAACCCCACCTGGAGGCGCCAAACCCACATTTAGCGGCACACAAAGCTGAACCCGATGCCCCAGCCAACAGACGAGCCCTGCCCACTCAGCCTACAATGGACATGGACACAGGGGAGCTGGAGGAAGGGGAGGTGCTGGATTCACCACAAACGGCAGTAAAAATCCCTAAAGAATAGCCCTGTAAGGGCCAATGTAAAAACACTGATCAGCAACCCTTGGGAAGATGGACACAACAACGCTGTTTGAGAAATACCCAAGACCAGACAACCTGGACAGCCTCCACAAGATGTGAATAAACCAAGAGATCCTCCAAGAGCTAGAGGCCAAGGACCCCAAATACAAGCAGCAGATTATGAACAGGGATGCACCCTATAAGTCTATGCAATGGGCTCTCCAATTTGCAGCCAGACTGCTGATATCAGCACTCAACAGTCTGGACACAAAAACACAGACTCCAAAAGAAATGGCGGTTAAAATACCTGACTCTCTAACATTGATTGCCTAAACCTCCTGGAGATTAAACAACATGAGGAGATCACTCCTTAAGAACACTGTTGCGGGCCCCACCTCACACCTGGCCAAAGACAACAATAACCAAGGCTTCCAATACCTACTAGGTGACAACCTAAAGGAGGAAGTTACTACACGCAGTAAGCTACATGACACCTTCAAGGAAGTCTTTATCATACCCAAAGACAAAAGGAAGCCCACAAACCAGGGAAACTCCACCAAGGCCCCAGCGAGCACACCAACATTAACAAAACAACAGGTACCACCAAAACAACAAACAGTCACGCAGAAACAACAACCACTAAGGGAAGTACGACGACAAGAGGAAACAACACACCAATGGAGGTCAATACAACAACAGCAAACAACACAACAACAAGCAAGACAAACGCCAGCGCAACAGAGGCAGCACCAACAACAGGCGCTAACAAAAGTAAGTCCACCTTCCTCCTACACACATACAAGACACATGGGCAGGGAAGCAGACACATGGTCACAATACACATCAGAAGGACAGGTACTGGACATGATAAAAGGCTTATCCATAAGCCTATGCTCCCTGCCTACACTGCTAAGACAACCTGACTCTAGGTGCTTGGACCCAGTGAAAAACAGAATCATGAGTGAACAAAAGTAAAAACTGCTATCACAAGGCATAATAGAACCTGCCTTCCCATCACTGAGATCCTTCGTCTCACACATGTTCCTTAATGAAAAATCTAACGGAACATACAGGCACATACTAAACTAATACACCATGGCAATAGATATAGGTTCACCTGCCTCCCCAATGGCTACTCCCCAGGCCCTAGAATCTTCACAAAAATCATGAAGGCACTCATGGCACACCTGAGAACAAAGCATGGGGTTAACCTTGTCTTCTAAATAGACGACACACTAATCTATGCAAAAACAAAAGCAGAAGTCGGAACAGCCACAATACACACACTGAGGGTGCTGCAAAATGCAGGCTTCACTGTCAACTTTGACAAATCAGTACTAGAGCCAACGCAAACCATGGCTTCACACTACACTCACACACACTAACACTCACGATACCAGACAAAAAACAGGCCAATATCTCACAAAAAGGTAGAGGATATCCTTAAGGTACAAATATGTACCATAAGGAAATTCTCGCAGGTTCTAGGAGCCCTAGCAGCCACAGAACCTGGGAATGACAGAGCAAAGGTACTGACCAAAAAACTTATCATTGCAAAAAACAAGGCCTTAATAACGATACAGGTAATTATGACAAATTCATTCCCCTTAGAGGGTTCATGAAACCAACCCTGAGAGAAAACCTACAGTTTCTACCACATGCAAAGAAAACCTACACAGAAAAGTGCCCACAGATAACCCTATACTAAGAAATCCTAGCAGTCCACAGGGCACTCCTACACTTTAAAAAGCCCCTAACGGGGCAACACATACATATGTTCATAGACAACACCACTGCCACCAGCTGGCTCAATAAAGGGGGTTCTCGCCAATCCATTCCGTGCAACAAAGCCACTGAAAGTGAATTCAGGTTGGCCTGGGAAATGAACATAACATTTAAAACCACATACATTCAATCAGAAGAATGTCGAGGCAGAGAGGGCCTCAAGAGCCTTCTCCACAGTGGGAGAATGGACACTGAGCCCTGAAAGCCAAGAGAAAATATTCAAAAAGTTCCCAAAACCTGACATTGACCTATTTGCCTCACCTTCCAATATGCAAACACTTTGTATGCCTATACCATTACCCCAATGCATATGCAACAGATGCAAAGGAAGACAGACCCAGAGGGTTACTACTTGTACCGGAGTGGAAGACGCAGCCCTGGTACCCCAACCTCAGGAGACTGCCCACCTTCAAGGTCAGATAGGTCAGTACATCAACGCTGCAATGGCCAGGGGACCAGAAGAAAATCTTCCCCGTGGCCAACAGAATGAGGCTCCTATGCCTGCCCCTATGAATGACAAATACCCCCTAGAAATCATCTGGTGTGATCACATAGGAATATCCAAGGCATCCTGGGAACTCCTCATGGCCTCATGGTCTAAATCTACCATAGCCAGCTATGCAACAGCAGCAAGGAAGTGGCTAAAACACACCAGCAAAAGCAACGTCAGCGTCACCCACCCAACCATACACCAATGTGTAGATTTCCTAACAGAGATCGTTAACAGTGGGGTGGATCACTCATCAGTAGCCACCACCAGGTCCCTAATGTCATGCTTCATTTATATAGAAGACAGACTGTTAGGGGAACACACAATGACCCAAAAACTCGTAAAAGGGGCAAAAGCCCTAAACCCACCACAGGAACCTTATAAATACATTTGGGGCCCAGCACCAGTAATACAAACTGGCACAGTGGGGCGACATAGAAGAGCTAGATCTGGATAAACCAGAAGAAAATCTTCCCCGTGGCCAACAGGATGAGGCTCCTATGCCCGCCCCTATGAATGACAAATACCCCCTGGAAATCATCTGGTGTGATCACATAGGAATATCCAAGGCATCCTGGGAACTCCTCATGGCCTCATGGTCTAAATCTACCATAGCCAGCTATGCAACAGCAGCAAGGAAGTGGCTAAAACACACCAGCAAAAGCAACGTCAGCGTCACCCACCCAACCATACACCAATGTATAGATTTCCTAACAGAGATCGTTAACAGTGGGGTGGATCACTCATCAGTAGCCACCACCAGGTCCCTAATGTCATGCTTCATTTACATAGAAGGCAGACTGTTAGGGGTACACGCAATGACCCAAAAACTCATAAAAAGGGCAAAAGCCCTAAACCCACCACAGGAACCTTATGAATACATTTGGGGCCCAGCACCAGTAATACAAACTGGCACAGTGGGGCGACATAGGAGAGCTAGATCTGGATAAACTAACAAGGAGAACCCTACTACTCTTCATGCTAGCAACAGGTCAGAGGATACAGAGGGCCTATGCCCTGCTACGAAATGACCTCAGACTATGAGAGGATACCATCAGGTTCAAATACTCCAAAAAACTGAAGTCCAACCACCCTAAAAAGAACCAACTACTTCTCAGGTTTGACAAACTTGAAGACACATGAATATGTGTCTACTCACACCTGAAGGCCTACCTGGGCAGGGAGGACACAAAAGGAGCACACCCCAGAGTGTTTGGCACCATAAAAAACACCTTCCACCCTAGCCAGCCCCGTCACCTTATCAAGATACATTAAGGTGACCCTAAAGGACACAGGCATTGAGGAACACTTTTGGGCATAAAGCTCAAGACACGCTGCGGACAGGCTAAATGTGCCAATAAATGACATACTCAGCTCAGCAGGATGGGCGAGAACTAATTCATTTGCCAGGCTCTACAACAGACCTCTACTGGAAGATATAGAGGGCACCTCACATGAGACTCACTTCATAATTGCCATTATGAACCATGGAACTGACTCTTAAACCACCAACCAGACAGTACACACTATAGACACCTAGAGAGTGGTGGTCTTTTCAAATATATTGAGATATAATTATCAAAATATTTATCCCAGAATACATACATGTGAGCCAGCAAGCAGAAAGGATAGATACTGCGGGATTTAATACCACATTAATTTTAGCCACCTGGGGGCACCACTATTGGCTAGAATAGGGAAAATATGCCTAGAACAGTTATAGGCTACTTTGTTTATGGTGAATCCAATGGTTTTTGATAAAACGTTCTATTTTGGGTAAAAAGCATGGTTTTGGGCCAAAAAATGCATTTTTGTTGATTTCTGTTGCCATGGAAACATAATTTCTATTCTTAATAGGAAAATCAATGATCCTATTTGAGGGAACATTCCACAAGGTTTACTATGGTGAAAACCGAATGAAAATACAATTTCTAGATCAAAAGTTATGGGCAAAAGAATGAGAATTTATGCTAATTTAGCTAATTAGCATGAATTATGCTAATTAGCTATATATCTCACGACAAATTAGACATAGCGCTTATTGACATTCACAAATTGGTCACACCTACCCATACTCAGCAAGCCATTCCTTCAAAACTAACAGGAGTATCTTCTCATGCAATATATCACTGTAAAGCTAGAGATTTGAATTTTAAAGTTGACTTTTAGCATGGAGCACCCTGTCTCCTTGTCTCTACACATATATACTTATTCACTCTACTGCTAGAGACACACATGTTAAAATAAACATGGACACCTTAACACCCTTCTCAGATACACGACACTTAACATGTACAGAAGAGGAGGGGGTGACCACCATCAAAGGTGGCCCCAACCACCTCTCTTCTTGAAGAAGGGGAGGAGAGACATCAACAGTGACAACACTGTGTCCCACAAACACAGATTAAGGACTATACATGAGATCTACATATATTACATAAAGCATTTATGATCAAAAGCCATACAAACATGTATACCTACTCTGCTTGAGCAGCCGATTTACAAAGTGTAAATAAAACCTGTCTACCTAAACATGAATCTATGACGTGTGGTCCTTCAATTAGTATATCAGCCCTGAGTTAGATTATTGAACGAGACAAAATAGCTACCCCTGGCTTAAATGCCACTCTGTGAAATAATTGAATATTAAATCTAAAAATGTGTGGTTTAATATGAATTATTCCTAAGAGTTAGTGCATTAAGCCGTAGGGGTACCCCACCCTTTTGCTTCGCTCTCTAACTCAAACAGCTAAGACGAATGTATACATGACAATCTGCAAGGGAGGTCCTGCTATATACCATAGCTACCCCTTTTAGGAATAAATCATATTAAACTACACATTGTTAGGTTTAATATTCAATTAAAAACAAAGGTATTATGGGTATTTTGTGTACTGTAAGGGGAAGCTAACACCTTATTGACTCACAACATGATGTCAAAGGTGTGAAATGCCAAGGATAGTGGTCCCATAATATTATATATCTTTGACGATGTGATGACTGAAATAACAGGATGCTGGGTTTTGGTAGTGGTGGGGGGGGTTACTCACGCCATATGGGTCATATTTCCTTACCCTAAGCCTGCGCCATTATGGTTCAGCTATGGCAGTCCATGTCCACACCTCCCGGTAAAAATAATTTGAGTCACCCCCCCCCAGGGGATTGACGCCATTTTATAGGTTATGTCTGTAGTAGAGCTCTCGTTCTCTAGGTATCGTTCCACTATTGATGATGACGTCACTTCCGGTAATACACTGAGATGTACGGATTTAGGACTTGGAGGGCTGTGATTGGTCTATATTAGAGTTCAAAATCATTGCAAACTTTTAAATAAAGCATAGATAAAATGTTTAACCTGTTGTGATTCAGAATATATGGGGTACAAGGGACAGCTCCTTTGTCTAGGATCCCAAAATATTCATTTCAAAAAAGGTTGGAAATAATCACTAATTGTGTGCAGAATAGGCCAAAATGGGGATGGGTTCAAACATATGCACGTACAGAAAAACTGGGTTGGTGAACGACGTCTGGATCTGGCACTCAGAGAGGGGGAAAATGTGCCTCTTCATGATTTTGAGTGATTTGGAGTGTTTGAAAGGTGAAATTCCACTTTTACGGGTGCATGAGTTACATTAAATTATAGTGCAGAATGTTTTGGTGGTCCGATACCTCTATCCTGTCTCCCCCATGTTGGGTACATTCTTCTGCGGTATAGGAATCGGGAGCAGAGTGAGGAATCATTTTCTAGGGAGCTAGGGGGGAAGTCTCTATACCACTATTGCACGTTGGCCAGAGTTATTGTAACAAAGGTCTCTGACTAATATCTATCTTTATTTGAAGCTCGTTTAGATGAAACGTGCACATTTTTGCAACTCGAAAGGTGTTTTTCCATGCATTCTGCTCTACATATTTTGTCAATACTATGAAAACGAATTAGGCCATACACGTGTTCCTCGGTACTCTCTGAAACCTGTGAAAGGTTTACGCAGGTTCTTCCTCTTATCTTTTGACAAGACCCTCCTGGTGGCATATAAATGTTCAATACATTGGCTGAAGGAACCTAGACAAAATTGGCTTTCCACATATGCAGATCAATGCATACATCTTTCTTTAAGCCTCATTTGTGAACAGGTTATCGTGATATGGTGTGAAGAATTGGTGTTTTTTGGAACACAATAATCTAGTGAAGAAATAGTGTGCTAGTCGAGCTGTTATCACGGGATGGTTTCTCTCATTTGGTCTTATCAATGGTACAGCATATAGATCTGCCAGGGACACTCTGGAGCATTTCTTGTATGACCCCCTTTTAATCCATTAACTTAGTTGCAATTAGAGCCAGACAGTGCTAGATGCTGGTCCATTTAATATAACATGAAATATGTTGAACTGCCAATTGTCTAATGCATTTCACATTGTCACTTGGATGATTCTTGAGTGCCCGTATTTATTGGAAGTATCTGCTGAGTCACATTGGTTGGACAATAGAACTATTTGTGAAAATATTAATATTCTAGACAGTTGGCAAAGTTAGTTAGCTTACTTTTACAATTGTGAAATGCCCTACTTATACAGTTTCAAGCAAGAGTCATTTGTGAATTATAATTTCTGAGAGTGAAAAACAAAAAAGCTAAATCCAATTAATAATATTAACAACCCTGATAAATGAGGGAAATTGCCTTATGAAGAAAGTTAAGAAATCGCCAGAACAGATTTTTCTTCTTGTTAATGGTTTTACTTTCCTGGTGTTAATATTTTTTGCGTGTGTATTCATAAATTCTATTTGGGTCTGAGTGGTTAAGGTAGCATATACTCTGCAAATCCAATGTATAATATCCATCTTGTCTGATGGCACCACTCCAAGAAAAATGTCAAAAAGTTGAAGCCAAACGTCTTATAGATATTGCTAGGAGTGATACATTTCTTTCATTTGAATTTATTTCTTGATAAATAGTGGTGCTTGGTGAATATGAGGGACTCTATTGTGCTTTATGTGTTTGGCAAAAGGGAAAAGAATGCCATGCAGGACAAAAATAAACATCCAAATATAGTGCAGAGAGTAATTGTGAAACGGTTTGGCACCACTACATCAGCATTTATTTTCAGCTAATCTATTTACACTTCTGCATGGTGTCCTCTTGTTTAATAGACTTAATATATGTATGTTCTTTACTAAAGAAAGTATCGGTTTTGAGTTTTGATCTAGCTTGGGTACCACATGAGGTTACATCAAAGGCGTGATCTAGGTTTCTGGTCTGCCAAAACCTTCCAGAGCTGCACAGACATTCTTATCAAGGTTCTGAGATAATGGTTAAGGGAAACATAGATAGGCAAGAATGATGATGGACCCCTGGTGAACCTTATAACATCAGGGAAAACTTCTGTGTGTGGTATATATATATATATATATATATATATATATATATATATATATATATATATTGTACAGAACAGTACTTAAATGCCCAAAATATGACTCAAGGTGTACTTTAAACGATCAGGCTGAGTCAGGTGGTGAGCCCTACACATGGGATGTGACTTATCAAGGGTACTATATGGTACATCATGTATGTGTTAGACGAACAGTCCTTGTATGTGGTTGTATCTCATAGACAGACATGCAGGAAATCATGGCTACAGTTGTACTTCATAATGATTATATTATAAGAAACTCTGTAACTGTGTGAAATACAGTGAATATGGAGTGGTTGCTTTCATCTTCTTGTCAATTGGATGAGAGTGAAAGAGTTGCATTTGCAAATGATACCATTAATTTGGAATTATCCAGCTTTCATTCTTCTTCCTTTTAATCAATGTTTCTAAACAAAATCATTGCTCTTGTCACAAAATTCAAAAACTTTCATTAGGCCTTACCCCCACCCACTTGTTTCTGGACCATTTATTTATTTAATCTTTCTTATGCATGATGAGTAGGTGCACTTTAACTTATTTCAATGGTGTCTCCTTGTTGCTTTTTCCCCCATGTAAAGACAATGTACTTTTTCCTGATACTGAAAGGTTATCCCCAATGCTAAGGGAAGTCACATGCACCAACTAGAACACATGACATTGGGGTATGATATGACTAAGACTCATTAACAGACCAGTAGTTGTGTTATTTTCTATTTACTTAGCAACTGTCTGTTTACTCTAATGAAGGTCAAAGGTAGTCTAGGCTCTGAAATCCCTTCTGTTTGTGGTGTAATTATGTGAGTAATGTTGAGCAAGGCATACCTTTTAGACTTTCTAAAAATCAAAAGATTATAGCCTATTATAGTATGGAGGGGACTTTTTGACTATTTGAATATTGTTTCCTGCTTGCATAGAGTTGGCTCTTTATTTCTTCTTGTAGAGATATAACAAGATTTTGAATGATGCATATTGAGTGTGTTATGGTTTGTGTCAAAACTGACTAACAAAACTAGGAGCAATACTTATTGAGTGTTTTTGTGTGTGTGTGTGTGTGTGTGTGTGTGTGTGTGTGTGTGTGTGTTTTTCAACTGATTAACATTTATTTTGTTAAATTTACAATTCCAAAAATGACTTTGATAATGAGCAGAACTGTCTTGGCCATCTTGTTTTTGAGGATCTTTTTTGCAATTAAATTCAACTATACAGCTTGTGGATGGTCTAGGCCATCCATTCATTTTGAGGTACACCATGATATGTAATGATGAGAATTGCATAATTTCCAGAGCTAGTTTGATCTTCACCTTCATTTTGAAGTATAACAAGGCTAGAAAAGTTGTGAGTTTTATAGCTTGACTCAGAACTGACTTTAATTTTGGAATTTAACTCACCAAATGTCTTCTCACTTAGATGATGGCCAGAACTGGTCCATGCTCTTGAATCCCTTCATTTTGGGGTATAGCATGATGGGTAGTGCTGATAATTGTGTGGTTTCTGGATTATCTAAAAGAATCAAGGTAGCCATCTTGTCTTTTGGGATTATTGGCAATTGAAATTAACTATACCACTTGGACAGTCCTTGGAATGGTCTAGGCTATCCATTCCCTTCATTTTGAGGTAAACATGGCCAGGAATAGAAGTTATTATTAATTTTCTGGTATTTCTCTAAATCGAATGGCAGCCATTTTGTTTTTAGCATTTTGACCCAAATGCAGCCATTTCTGAGCTTGGCAACAGTGATTTTCTAGTTCAGCATGCCGAAATTACCCAGAATAGCGCTGTTGCCGACTTGTACTAAAAATGCCACTAGGAGGATTTAGAGCTATATTTTATTGAATTGTCCCTGGTCTATCTAAGGATGATCTCGGGCACACACCTACATTCTTTTAGGACAACTTGACAGGGCAGAACTATTGTCAAAGTGTCCAAACGACCCCTAAAATACATGTAAAGTGTTTGCACTACGGTAGTAGCACTCCTCTACCTTCTTATACTCCATGCAGCACTAGTGGCTGATAATGAGAGTAGTGAAGAGCTATCCTCCTTATGTCATAAGTAATAGGATGTCCTACACCCGGTGATTACTGCTGGTGGAGAGAGCCAAGATAATGCAGCCATTCAGCGGCAGCTTCTTCTGGTGGCGTCTATCACTCACAATACTGCTTCTAGGAGTGGTTGTCTTTTCCAACAGGATGGGGAACAGAAGCAGGGTGGTTGGGCGGATTCTATTTGTGGTAAGGGTTCTCTAGTTAGCTCAGCAAAGTCCTGAAGATAAATGATTTCATAAACACACACACATAGTGTGTTGGATACTTTGCATGGTGAATAGCCTTCAAGAAGATTAGGTTAGACCTTGTAAACTTTAGAGCAATCAAATCATCTTTGAATCATAATGTAGAAGGAATATGAAGAATAACTAAAATACACCGCCAAAGTGACCTTAGTTGAATATATCAGGAGGGCATTTCTCAAGATGGTAAGACTACACATATCCATTACGATTGAAACCCTCAAAATTAGAGCGCCGTTTGTAGGTAATGCATTACAACTGCTCTGTATGATCATCACTAAATGTAGTAATTACATAGGGTTTGGTAGGACAGTCGTACCAGTGCAACCATTATTGACCACTAGATGCAGGGCTCTAATGGCATAAGATTTAGGTATTTCAATACTATTTGAAATGGGGTGGTCGTACCATCTTGAGAAATGCCTTCCTGGTCTAATCGTTCTAGAGGTTTTTATGATCATCTATCTATATGCATCCCTTTGTTTCTGACATTTATTTCTGTGCAACAAGTTGCAATGGGAGCTTATAGATATAATGGTATTCTTCATTTATCACTTTGATTGATGACCATGAATCTTGATCTGTTCTCCGACTCTATCATACGGTGATGCCTTGAGGAACTCAGGTCATAGTGGGTTACGGAATGAATTCTAGTACGTGACATGGCACTGTCCATGTGGTGCTAGAATAGTAAGGTTTGAAGGAAAATCGTTGTATCTGATGGGACACCAATTGATGCGATGTAATATTACTGATGATACCTATTTGAAGCACAATTAACCTTCTTTTGACTTAAATATGTAACTGTACAATACTTAACCTTCTCTCCAATCCTCATATCTTACAGGACACAGATGAGAGTGCCATTGACGCCCACCTCATCACATTTTCTGTTGAAGACAGAACCTCGTTCCGATTTGCTGAGGCACGGCTGAGGGAAGTACGGTGCAGAGAAGATCCACCAGGTGGCAGCATTGTCATCCTGGTGGCCAATAAGGAGGACCTTGTAAGAAGCAGAGATATCTGTGAGGAAGGTGAGAGAAGGGTCATGTACATTTATTCACTTTTATATTCATTTCCAGTTTGAATTTAGCCTATGTGTAGGCAAGGGAAAATACAGCCCATGGGAGACTGCATGGGCTATCCTTTCTGGCTGTCCTACACACATAATTAATACATGGGTGGTTGCTCCACCCTTGTATCACTGGCTTTGTGTGGGCAATATTTTAGGTGGCAGTAGTATTTCAGTATCACTGATTGAGAACTGCTATATATATATATATATATATATATATATATATATATATAAGTTAATTATGTTCGTTGGGAATAATATAATAATAATAATAATGTAATAAATATTATATTAATATCACGAGTGGAATAAGAAGGAGACAGTGGGTTTGGTGAGAATTGACCTAGTCAATATCAATTCTGTACATGCCTTTATTAATAAGACAATATTTTGAATACAATACAATAATACAATATAACAATAAAAATACAATATATACAATAAAGATACAATATCACAATATAAATACAGTAACAATCATAAAAGTTAAAATTTCTGGCACCACCCAGCGTGGTGTGTGCCGCTCGGAGGATATACGCCAACTGACGGTTAATTTGGATCCCGCAGCTTATATAGGCGCTGAATGTTTACGGTGACGTCACACATACCAATGCGCGCCCTGGAGGAAAGTAGATCCAACCACTGCACATATTAATTATATATATATACACGGGTGTATATAGTCCCATAAGTTAATTATGTTCATTGGGAATAATATAATAATAATAATAATAATAATGTAATAAATATTATATTAATATCACGAGTGGAATAAGAAGGAGACAGTGGGTTTGGTGAGAATTGACCTAGTCAATATCAATTCTGTACATGCCAAAAACCGCCAAACACAATGGATACACCATTCCACTATAACATCACATCTAGAGCTAGTAGGTCTTGCTTAGAATCATGCAAGTAATTATATACCACATTGGACTTCCAATTTGCTCTCTTTTTAATATCATCAACCTTTAACCCAGAGTTCTTTAGAAGTGTTGCTCCACCATGTCGGAGTGAATGAGTTGAAACTCTGTGGGGAATATTACATTTTATAGACACAGCCTTCAACCTGGTATTAATATAATTATAAGTTAAAGGTTTGTTACATATATTGAACAATAATCCACTTCTAGACTCCTTACAAATTTCCAAGTATCTAGCTGGACAAAGACCAGAATTATCATTACTTTTTTAAATATACCACATAAGGTTTCCTACCATACTGGTCAGTTTTAGAAGACCTAACATCAATGCGAACGCAGTCAGACGACAAAGACACATCTTTAGATTTAAAGTTATGAGGGGAATCTACCACATGACCCACTCTAAACACACCTCGGTAACACAATAGGATAGCTGACCAGAAGACTACATCCTCATACACAGACAAATTCAGTTTAGATTTGATCTTCAGCATATCACTTGGAGTCAAAGGATTAGTTCTAATAGAAGAACATTTATAATTACGTTCAATACCATCCAAAGTCTTTTTTACAATAAAATTACTACTATAATCAGAATAACCTTTTAATTTCTGATAATACCATAACGCGGACAAATAGTTCCTAACAGAAATAGGTTTCATTTTATCCGATAAATATACACTATACAACGAGGCTTGAGAAGGAGAACAAGGTAGGGGATTAAAGTTAAAATCTTTACAAAATTTTTTGTACCTGCCAAACTGCTGTTTGCGAACCTTACGTGTGGACTCAGCCACGCCCCTGTACAAAAACCTTCTCCTTCTCCGCTCTAGATCCCTCAGATCTGGAAGCATAGCAACACATGTTATAACTAGTTAAAACATTTTTACATTTCAGAGGAACACCTTTGTAATCTAGTCTAGACAAATGGTCCGCTAAAACATTCTCCTCAGATTTAATATATGTTGCATATATTTCAATATTATGTATAAAACATAGCCAAAAAATTTCCCTCAACCAGGACATACACAACTTATTCTTGGATCTACCAGTGTTCAACATGGCCAAGACTTGCATGTTGTCCGTAATGCAATGAACTCTAGTGTTGGAGAAATTCTTCACCCAGCGTTTAAGACCTACCATTACGGGATAGAGCTCGTACATATTAATATTTCTATGGTGAATTTTCAGATTATCAAGTTTAGGGGCATGAACAAAATGACCCACACAGTCCAACATAGGGTTAGAATCGCCCCAGGTACCATACAAATAATCCTTATCAAACCAGGCTCCAAAGCCCCGTATGGACGAATCAGAATACATAGGGGTACATTCATTATCATTTAAAATGATATTTTTACAATTGAAAATTCTACAGAAATCCCTCCACCACAGCAGGTCATTTTGGGTTTCCTCATTAAGTTTAATAACACCCCTATTCCTGGCCTTTGCACAAAGATCAAACAATCTCCTGCTGAAGGTTCTACCACCACGTACTACCTGGGAACAAAAAGACATCAAACCACCAATCTTCTGCAATGTCTTCTTAGATACGAATTTTTTACCCAAACACTCGTCTATAGCTGAAGTCATTTTATCTAGCTTACTCTGCGGGAGCGACAACTCCATAGCAGTAGAATCAATGGTTATACCTAGAAAAGTACACACCTGGCTGGGCTCAGTCACCTTCTCTTTAGATACCACAAACCCTAGATATTCCATACATTCAATCAGGGTGTTCCTTTTGCGTAAACAATCCTCCTCAGTCTGAGCTATGATAATAAAATCATCCAGGTAATTTACTATCCTATCTACACCGTAAAATTTTGCAATTATAGTCAAAAAGTCAGATATTCTACTAAATATATATGGAGCACACTTTAGACCAAATGTCAAACGGTTACTTTCAAAAAACTCATCTCCATTACCAAAATTCCACCTGAAGCCTTGATAGCCTACATGTGGGCCATAAACGCTAATGTTTCTATATGCAGACTTCAAATCCACCACACACATAAAGTCATTTCTATCAAGTTGGCAGGTAACAGTGTTAATAGAGTTATACGAGAAACTTTTGGACGTTATACTCATAAAGTTATTAATAGAGATATCTGCTGGCATACTGCAATCAGTGATGGGACGAAGCTTACCATTAGATTTTTCCACACCCCCTAGGGAGTGAATACATTTGGGTTTACATTCAGTTTTAGTAACCAGGCCTTGGTTCAACTCCTCCACAATAATACTACACATCTCGTTATAAAATCTATCCTCTAAAATAGACTTATAATTTTTACAATCATACGTTGTATCACACCCTGGGTCAATAATTTTGAAACCCTCGGTAAAACCACACCATAGAAAATCAGACTCAATCTGATTGATATTAATAAGGTCTGACTGCCTGAGAAAACTAGCCAGCCGACACGGGAGTATCTGAGCCTTCCTACCATAAATGAAATGCTCACACATACATACCCCATTTACACAACTGTCATAGACCCTGATGCTGGGTCTATTTAAACATTCCACCGTAAAAAGTGGTGCAATCTCGCCCTGTACTGGGCAGCTATGAGTAATAAATAAATTCTTTGATAGATCACAAGAATTATAAATATTTACATTATCATTATTAACATTATCACCCGGAATGATAGAAACGGGAGGCTTAGGAAGGTCTACCGTACATACTACACTAAAATCAGGCATCAAAATATCAGAATCTAATGCAGGACCTTGCCTAAGTGAACTTTCCTAGTCTTTTTTGTTCTTTTGACACTTGTCTTTGCCATGGTTTGACATGCTACAAATCTCACAAATATGACGATACCTGCACGGGTCTTCCCTGCAACCCTCAGCCCTGTTGAAAGCATAACAGGTCCGGTTGGATTGTTTTGATTTGAACGACTTAGGTTTAGACCCACCCGCCTTCTGCGCTTGCACCGTTCCGTCATAAGAAAGGTGCCTCAGAATATCCTCACTTTTAACATCGCCAAACGATCCCACACCTTCAAAATTAGCCCTATTCTTGACTGCTGAGTCGTATGCTACGAGAGCCTTCAACGTGTATATTTTGGTAGAGGATTTTTCCACCAGAACTTCAATATGCTTAACCACATCGAACACATCTTCACCCTCCTCCAACAATTGCTTCACCATTCTGACGTTAACGATCAATAGTTTCTCGATACTATCCATTTTTTCACCCTTTTTCAAGAAATTTTTCTGGTCAAACGTACCTCTAGACTTTGTAGCATGTCGGCGGTTACTCCTTGAAGTATTAGACCCAATAGAGACCGATGAATCCTTCGAAACACTACGGTATGAAGACGATCTACTCGAAGATCCAAGATGGCGACGACCTGCCCTGTCGCCGTGGAGACCCCGGTAGTCAGGCGAGCGCTGTCGGCCACGCCCCCGTTGCTTGGTTACCATGTTGACTGTGGAATGTTTATCAACACCACCACGTGTACGACCCGTCTCAGTCTTGCATGCCGCCGCTGAAGTACATGCTCGTTTAACCGCCTGGTTCTCCAATAAGGACCGGATGTCTTCAAGCTGCTGCTCCATACGAGTAGTACGTTCCTCCAGCTCCCCGATATACGTCTGGTCAACAGGCAAATCCAATGAACCCCCAGTAGCAGCTGGGGAAGATGATCCATGACCACCCCCATTGGAATCTACACTGCTCGAAATCCTAGAGTTGGCAATCTTCCTTGGTTTTTTAGGCGACTTCTTGGTCTTAGACCTTTGTGTGCCGCTAGTTGTTCCTTTCCTACCCATAATGATAGGTTAAACACCGTATTAACTTGGAAAAACGGATAAAACCGTTAAAATTTCTGGCACCACCCAGCGTGGTGTGTGCCGCTCTGAGGATATACGCCAACTGACGGTTAATTTGGATCCCGCAGCTTATATAGGCGCTGAATGTTTACGGTGACGTCACACATACCAATGCGCGCCCTGGAGGAAAGTAGATCCAACCACTGCACATATTAATTATATATATATACACGGGTGTATATAGTCCCATATATACCTAAAATGAGTTTTAACAAGTTTTATTTGGCAAAATCATACATGTACGCTTTTCAGGTCAGCCAAATTGACAACGCACGAAAATATTTGGTACTGAACACTCAAACATTGATGTACATAGCTGCATCAGTAAGCAGAGTGCTATGTTAAGAGTAAAGATTGTAAATATTATTACTTTATTGGCCATTTTTAGTCAGAATGTATTTGTAGGAGCACTACGCACAGTGTTACCAGTCCATGTGTAAACGGGCACCTTTGGTAGGGTAAAAGAGACCAAGAAGGCATTTCTCAAGATGACATGACCCCTTCAAATGTAGTAGTGCGATCACTCACTCTAATGTCATTATGCATTCATCTAGTAGTCACTAATAATTGCACTGGTACGACTGCCCTACCAAACCTTTTGTAATTACTACATTTTAATAATTGCTGGCTGTACAGAGCAGTTGTAGTGCATTACCTATGATCAACCACTCTAATTGAGGGTGTCAAATAGTAGTGGATATGAGTGAGTGAGTAATAGATGTTTAATGCCATTTCGACAGCTAAGGTCATATTCATGGCGAGAACTACATTTCACAATTTCACAGAGGAATGTGTCAGTGCCTGTGCATATGTGCACCACACACATCCTGAGGGGATAGTAAAAAGGAGATATAGACCCTTTTAAGTGGATTAGGGAAGCCCGAGTAGTGGATGTAGTCATAGTCATGATACCATGTTGTCAAATGCATTCCTGGACTTTGCTTGTCAATGAAATGAATAAGAAACATAGCGGACATCATCTACAATGCCCATTCTGAGATCAGATATATTGCTTTTGTCATCAAAATGCATCTGGAATGCAATTGAAAAGGCATCCTTAGGCAGGCTAAAGAGGCAAAGAAGATACACTAGGAAGACTCAGCTCCTAGTTACATGAAACATAAATACACTGTAAATTATGTGTGTTGAGTCTACATACTTTGTAACACACTTATTTGCAGCAGAATTTTACACGCTTATTTTTTTAAACACACAACACGCTTCTCTCAAAAGTGTGTTAATGTCAGAGGTGTGCTGCATAAAAGTGTGTAAATGTAAAGTGTGTTGAATATAGAATGTGCAGTGCTGCAAAATGGGTAGACTGGAAGTGTGTTGGATAATTAAGTGTGTTGATTCTTTAAGAGAGTGTGGAGAGGTATTTTGGGTAGCTGTGAATAGCCTTTATTTCCATAATTTTTTCTGCCATTCTCCATCATTTTGTTGCCATTCTTAGGCATTATCCACCAGTAATGTGATAAAGGTACAGATTGATTGATCAATATAGGTGCAGATGGCAGGATACAGGTACAGATCACATGATACAGGTACAGATGCACTGGAAGGCACACACTTAATCTGGAAAGGTCCCTGACTAACATAAATAAAGGGTCTCTATCATCATAATTAAATTAATATCAAAAGGCAGAACCTCCCACTTGCTTGTCCCTGATGGCCTACTCTCCACAAATCCATATTGGTCCCTGACAGCGGCTGGAGCAAACTATTTGTATTTTTCTGAAATAACTGTTATGTGTATGATAAATCATTTTCTACAGTAGGGACGTCATTGACATCCAATTATTGTCGATTCCGATTATAACGATTTTTGGTCTCGATATTCCGATTTTTTTCCGATTTTATGATTGAGTATAACCTTTGTTCAATTGGCCTCAAAATGTCTAGAAACATACAAGTGGGTCTACGTGTGTAGACGGAGTCGGAGGGGAGGGGTGAGGTGCATCAGCCCCCAAAACAATTAGTCTTTTAATGCAGGAATCATAACAGTGTTTATACTTGAGATTATGAGAAAATCGGAACCATTCAATCCTACATTAGGATGAATTCATTATAATTAGTTATTGAACATTTTCTGTTGTTATTCATGCACATGTACAAATAGGGTACCTACTGGTTTCATTTCTTCGACACTCTGAGCCCGGATTGTAAATAGGCATTAGATTGCCGTGTACTAGGTACAGGGCAATCCAGTGTAGGGTCGTTAAATTTGTATTAACAGCAACTCCTCCTGTAGACTCGAATAATAGCCAATCCACTGTAAAACTGGGTCGCTGGGATCACAGTGTAGGTCGTTATTACCAACGTAAGTACGTCTTATACAGCCACCAACCCTACCTCCCCCAGCCTTGCAACATTACATGATACATAATGTGGCCCTTATGGGTTTGGGGGTTCTCTAAGGGAAAAAAAAACTCCATTTCAGTGGTTACTTAAGAGTTGACCGTGCCAAAACTACGATGATAATGCAAATTATCTACATATCATTGAATTAGTGAAATTGTAAGCTTTAATTTGATACCAAACATGTATATACGTGTATCAAGATGTGAGAAGTGTCAGTGCAGATTTTCCATATTTTTTCAAATGAAACACTCCCATGTATCGAAATAACTGTAATGTCAATACAATATTCACTATTCTATCAATGGCGATACTGCAATATTGTCGATATCTATGACATCCCTACTTTACAGATTGAAAGATAGTATATAATATATTCATAGAGCCTTTTACAAAAATTCTTTATGTGAATTTAACTTACTACAATGTACTACAGCTAGTGGGTTTGCACGCGGATGCACGAAAAAAAAAGTTCGACCCCCCCTCAGGAGGCGAAAAACCGTGTGCGAACCCGCCCTTTTAACCTATAGTAACATGTGGGCTTTTTGGCTGAAACAGGTAAAATTATTTTGACCCCCCCTAGTCAAGGGGGCAAAAAATTCTGAGCCCCACAGGTCAAGGGCTTGAAAAAATTCTGACCCCCACTCAAACCCACCAGCCCCCCTCCGGGTTGTTAATAAATGATCACTCCCTAAACATATTTCAGGAAAAAAGGGTGTAAGTGTGTTAGAAAAAATGTGTTAATATCCATAAAGTGAGTAAAATATTAACGGTGGGTTGAATATCCATGTGTGTTACGATTTAGTGTGTTGCTGGAACACAGATTATTTACAGTGTAGAAATTGAAATGTCAAAAACATTAAATACAGTCCAATTAGGCAACAATTACCTGCCTATTTAAGGCATCTGCCCAGGGAGGGATGGCCACCTCAAAGACATGGAGATCTAAATGTTTTAGATGCTGCACGAAGGAGAGATTTAGTGACGTCTTGCTGTTTTGTTTTTCATTTCAATTGAAGGATCAGCTTAAAAGTTATAATGAGGGAGGCATGCCAGGGGCCTCCCTGTAACCCTGACATGTTAATTTTAGCCTCGATAAAAGGTGATACAGCTCAATCGGCTCTATTTATCGACTTCAAGAATTAACTGGATTTAGGGTTAATTTGTGTTGCTTAAGTGGGGAAGTACAATGTGTTTTGAGGACAATGACGGTATGTATCTGCCTAACCTTGTTCTGTGATAAGTAGAGAACTCGACCTTTATATGACTGCACTACAATATAATTGCCATTAAGGTTTTGATGGGTCTCCCTCCTTTCAGTATGTTGATGCTCCTCTATCTTCGTTTTTCTCCTTTTTTTTCGCTTTAGACTATATCTTTGACCAATATGCTGATATAATTATACAGCTTAAATCAGTCAGAGGGCCATACAAAAGTTGCAACGGGTCCATGGATGCTTCTGACTGAGCAGTGTGAAAGAGTTATAGTGGTCCTATGTCGCCCTGATGAATATAGGTGGCCATTTGAACAAAACAGTTAATTTATCACTACTATGAAAACCCTACAGAGTATGGGAAGCATTGATAGAGTATAATAGAGTAGCTATATAGTCAATGTGCACGACCATAAAAGGTATTTGCATCACAGTGAAATTTCATACCCAAGAAGGCCAATTGATAACAAATGAATTATTTGTTCTCTAATAAAACTTAAAGGCATTTAACATTCCATTTCAGAGGGTATAGTTCTCGCTAAGAAGCATGGATGTAAATATACCGAGATTTCAGCCATCTTGAACCACAAGGTAGACGAGCTTCTTGTCGGGATAATCCGTCAGATCCGACTCCGACCAGAGCGAGGCCTGGATGCTTCTGGTGGAGTGACGTCATGCGGGGTCCAGATAGATCAGAAACAATATGGCTGCCTCCCAAAGGCAATCTTTAAACTTTTCCGCCGACTGCTGCCAAGGAGGGATGACGTCAGTAAGTCATGTGAGAACCTTCTCACGTTGTGATTGGCCATTTAAATACCAGGGAAGAGCATATATAGTATATATTATTATTGAGGAGGTACCAACGTTCCTCTGAGGACGTTATTAAAGATGTATTACATAGGATAGAGATGAGAAAGGATGAGGTGTAAAGTTTTCCTTCATGCTATAAAGAAAACCTATCAGAAAGTGGAGATTAGGTGTCTACTTCCTGCTTTATCTATCAGAGTGAATTTCTTCAACATACTGTGAACCTTAAAAGTTTGTAATTAAACTATTTTACTGGTTGTTGCGGTCTTATATCAACATATATTCCACAAAGATGTATACAATGTAGTATTATCAATCAAATGTAATGGAGGGAAGAGGTTATAACAAATTCATATTTTACAAAGGCAAATACTTGAAACATTATTCATGTACATCCAGGATAACAGATTAATAGAAAATTGTGTATGTACGTTGTATATAAAAGAGCTGCGAGCCAGAATGTGATAGGTCTAGTAAAACGATACAGATTATTCAAATGTTTCCTTCATATTTAGGTAAACTTTTGTGCCCTGTCGCTGTGTATGTGCATCGAGCCGTAGTCTTAAATACATAAGTGATGGAGTTAGGTGATGTTAAATGCATCTAAATCTTTAACTCCAGACCTTAACTATGCTTGTGTGGGTATGGTAAAATGTTATTGTAATCGTGAGCTTGTATTGAATCTAAATTTGATAAAACTTTTTTGTTTTTATTTTTGTAATTCCTTAATATATAAGATTAATAGCCACAAGACAGTGGTAGGCTGGAGTACCATGTCTCTAAACCAGTGACTGTAGGACATAGAAGATCATAACCCAGCCAGCACACCAACACGGGACCCAAGTGGGATTCCTCTGGGCTTTTTGGGCTGGCCTAGATGGGTTAAAGCTGGTAAATGCCTGGGCTGTCAGATGGGGCCCGTGTGGGCTAGTCCAGATACAGCATTAAATTGTATGATCAGAAGGTTTATGGATCTAGTCCGAATGTGTGATGGCTACTGTTCCCATCCTCTCATAGCAATCCCAATATTCCTAAATATGTCTATAAATCCTATTTTACTTGAAAATAAATCACTTTCAGCTGGAGCCCCAAGCCCATAAAGAATTAAACAAAATGATTTTTCATGTTTTAATTTCTTTTTTTTTTTCATTTATAAGTATAATGGGATTGGTAGAAACATTAAGGAATACTGGTAATGCTATGAGAGGATGGGAACAGTAGCCATCTCATGTTCGGACTAGATCCATCAACCTTCTGATCATACAGTGAAATAAGGTTTCTAGGCTATCCCAGACATTCACCAGCTTTATCCCATCTGGGTGTGAACTTTTTGTTGGTTGCAATTATTCGACGGGATTGGTTTGCAGACCATTGAACCAGGGCCCTTGAAGACGGATTTGGTCATTATGATATATATCGCAGGTGTACAGCATTTTAGCTCTCTCCAGACAGCGCATCCCATATCCACCCAAGGTTTTTATTTCATTCTTCCCATGTGTTTAAATTTGCCGAATTACTCGAGAAGACAGCAGCAACTAAACATGAGGAGTGAGTGCGTGTCAAGACAATAACACCTTCACAGCCTGTGCTAAGGATTATACAAGACTGGACTTTCTCTGAAAAGAGAGACAGTTTAGTGGCAAGTCTGCCTCTGGTAAGAGAACTACTGTGTCTTCTCATTTATATTTAAGCCACGTAAAATATGGAGACATACAAAACCCGACACAGACCTTTTAACCCGAAAGTTGATAAAACTTTTATTTCTGGTGTTTACAATAGCTGAATTCGGTTTTGATGATTTTTTTTTAGTAAAGACAATGTTTCACCTGGAAAAAGATCAAATAGTTCAATTCTCAGTGATAGGTCAATTAATGCATATGATCAGGTCACATCGGGAGAAATGGGAATGACCATACAACCTTGGTAACCCTATCACTTTAATTACTTCTAAACTGTAGACTCTTTGTCTGTTTAATGTCAATCAGTTATTATGGTGAGAACATGTAATTTGTACACAATGTACCGTATATTACATTCTCTAACGATGATTAAAATTAAGCTTCTTACTGGTCTATTGGTAAAAGAGACACACGTAAAATCCTTATTTATTGTTTACATAATGTGTCTTGATTAAACACTCTGACTGTGTTCTATTGTGATTTTCCTCCATTTCCCCATCTGTGTCTTATTGTAAGCCTTCAAACGTTGAACAATTTCTCTTCCCTTATATAAGAACCAATAATTGTTGAAATACGTTTTGTATTGTGCTGTGTAATGCTAAAAATGCTGAACTTGATTCTAACAGCTGCATTCGGGCAACTTGTCCACATATGGACAAGCCGCTCTAGCTAGCATTCTTGATTTGGACACAATGAATCAAGGCAATGGCCTTTAAAAGAAACCTAGCCCATTCTCATGATAGTATATTTTGTGAACCTTCAAGTCAGATAGATAGTCTGACATGGTTATTGGAATGTGTGTCACTATTTAGGAGAGCAATAGGTTTATCTGATGCATCTGATGACGCCAAGATAGCAAAATGCATCAGCTGCTACATTATCTATACATAGAAGATTTTGCAAAAAGATATCTTTATTTATAATAATGAAAGGTATAGGATGATTGCATCAAATACTGGTGTTAGTCTTTTCTATCAATATTTGTCAAGGGAAATAACAAAACACCCTAGAGAAAAAGCTACAATGACCATCTGGATGCACCCTTAGGCCTTACAGTGTTGTGCAAGCACACTTGCGATACATTATGGTCACCAGATGCATAAGATAAAAACCTGCTGCTTTCCCATATATGATGACACATTTTCCAATATCCATAGCGGAATCTTTCTATTTAAATTGCAATATAAGATTATGAGTAAGATTATGCATATAGTGACACATAGTCCAATATCCATGACAGAATCTTTCTATATTCAACTTGAAGGCTAACAAAAATATCCTATCTTGATAACAGGATAGGGACCATACTCTGTTTGAATGTCATTCGGCTTACCCCTTTCACTCTGATGAGAGGCCCATAGCCGGTCTAGTTAGTCTAATCTTACTCAATGTGTTACATTTGAACATCTATTTCTCAGTCAACAAGGACTGCACCCCAAGCCTTGACGCCGCCTATATGAAATTGCATGTAAACTCAAACGATTCCATTTGATTTTCTTCTGATTCATCTTTTGATTCCCTCCCCATTTTACATGTAATTTTGATTTCAGAAAGTTGTATAAAAATTGACGGCGTATTAACATATTCCATCAACGTTGTAGTGTTATGCTAATATGGCTATTGGACCACGGACTATTGTAATCCCAGTATTTTATATTGGTATTTTGTCGCAGCGTCCATTCTGCTAACAACAAACATGAAATAAAAGGGCCAATATGATATATGGTGCTATACAATTTCCAATTTTTTTCTATTCTTTTATTGAAAGATACTTTTCTGTAGGTCTTTAGCCCCAATCGATAGTAGTGACTTTTTATGCTTGTAATGACTTTCAAGTTCCGTCGACGATGTATATAACACAAAAAGAACCAATTTCACTCGAATTGCCTGTATCCTGACATTCCAGTCAACTTTAAGCATTGTTTAGCATCTAGTCGAGGGTGTTCCATTGTGCAGTGTCTTATTCTGGTGTTGAATTAAGTATCGTTCTAGATATTGTCATTTTCTTTGTTAAAGAAGTGTGAGAAAATCAGAGGAAGGGCATTTTCTTTGCCTGGAATATTTTCCATCCATTCCTTTCGGTTTCCCATATTTATGAATTCTTGTCAGACGTAGCTGCTGTATAGACATCAATCCTGAGATCCCTTAATTTGACATGGTCACTATATCATATATGTGCGGTCGGCAGTTTAGAAGGTACAACAATAAAAACTAGTTCATATATTTGAATGATCTGGGTGGTCTTAATTTAATATTAGAGAATAAACATTATGTGTAGCTTGTTATAGTGCAGATCTCGGAATGTAAAAAAAATACTCAAAAATACCAATGGGGTAATGCTGAAAATTGTGTATGGACATTAATCTGTATGAAATAAAGGAAGTTACACCCATTCATGTTTTACTTGTACTTTACTCTCATAATTCTCAAAGAATGATTTTAAAGAAGGATTCCAAGGTCGATTCAAATTATCCAAAATCTGAGATCACTGGAGAGTCTGGCCATACTTTATCACTATGGAGTATGGTCTATCCCAAGTATAAAACAAGGCGACCCACATGTTATAGTTTGCTTCATCAGTGTTCATAGAGGAAAACAATAATCAAAATGACATACGTTTAGATTCTAATCAATCAATTTTTAAATTTAAGTTGGGACTCCCGGCCATCATTTACTGCTGTATGGGTTAAAGGGGGATTGTGATATTCTGTTTCCATTAGTCTAACGTTTAGTTTCGCCACCCAAGGGATAATAAACAATGTCTCATGTGCTGCCATCAGGTGCCTCTTTCTATAACTAAGATCACTCCTTGAAATAAAGGACCCATAGGAGGTTAAAACGAAATGCGTACATGTTTGGATTTTAAAGGATTACCCCGCCCCCCCCCGCTTCCATTGAAATAAACAATAAGCAGTGCTAGTCCCACTTAACGGATTTTATCAGAAGTTATTTAAAAGGCCCGGCCCATCCGTTCTTCTTCACACCTACACACGTATACCTGTGATGTGACCGGTCAGTATGCTTCCTTTTAACCCCCCCCCCCCTCACATACACTCCAACAGCATCGCCTTTATGGTGCTCTGACTTCTCCCCGCCCAGGTGGGCAGCCAACATCAAAGGGCAGACCTGGTACGGTCACCCCTTCCACCTTCCACTGAGCGCCGCGAAGATGCGCGGTTCCTAATAAGGCGCAAAACTCTCCTATCAGGTTCTGTGAACTCACACTTTCAGTACCGCACCTGTACCAGGAGAGTGCTGCTTACCTCTTAAGTAGCCGCCCTCTACGTCCAGGTGCGACCGGATCAAAGAGAAGCCCTGGAGCTGCCCTCTCTCACCCTCCACCAGAGCGGCTCCTACCAGCCTGAGCTGCTCACCTGGGCTCAACACCTGGACAGCTGAGTAACGCAGGTGGTAGCCTGGGCCTACAGGTGGGGATATAAGGGTGGTTGTGTGCAGGAATGGGGGTGCATTGCTACCTGACCTACAGCCAAGCTGACCACCTGTTCTACAATAATCCACGTTCAACATACATTTGTCAACTTGCTGTGTCGTGTCCAAGGTTCACCTCGTCTTCCCCCTCGCTAGTCGCGATCCCTCCACTCCAGTATGCTGGATACCATGGTGGCACCGCGACCAGGGTAAATTTTCTTTCAGCTGTTTCTTTTTAGACCATTTTTTGCTCGTTTTTTCATCACTATCCTTTAAAAAACATGAATCAGTAAGTCGCTGATTATGTCTAATCAGTGAAGGCAATGGTATTTTTGTACAATGTGGATATTGTTTATTGTATGTAATTCACGTCGTATGTACACGGTATATGGTGGAAAATATTCTTGGATAACTTGTCTAATTCCTTGGTTCTTTTTTCTCCCTATAGGTGTCAGCCCCTGCCTAACATCGCTACCTTCCTGGCCGGCATGCCGCAGCGTGTCGCCACTGATGGTTTCTATATCCCGTCACCAGCGCCTACCACCAGTACCACGCCCAGTTTCAGCTTCCCCATCACCAGTGCTCTGGAACGTGTCCCCCATGCCTGCACTACGCCCCCCAACACGCCTAGGGGGCTGGAGGTTGCCGCTACTATCGCCAAGATGGGGCAGCGCGTAGCTGATGACGGCTTCTACATTCGCTCTCCAGCTGAAGGCAGTACAGGTGTCACCGCCTTCACCTTTGATGACCTGGTGCCGTGCACAGTGGGTCGTGACGTACCCTGTGACGTAGCTGACATAAAGACGCCGCCGATCACACCCAGAGGCCGACAGGTGGCGCTGATGCTGACCAGTATGCGACGCAAGGGGTGTCGGGACGCTGCCCCCTACGTCATGTCACCGCTGGTGCGTGACCTTGACGTAACACGACAAGATGACCTCGCAGCCTCCAACGTTTTCTCCTTCTCCGACGCTGATCTTACCTCCCTAATGACGCCTCAACAATCTCTACCTACTCAGGAGGTTCATGTCACTAATGACGTGACGTCACGAACTGACCTCTTTGACCATCACTACAATCGCCATCCTCTGCCATCGCCACTCTCTCTTCCGGTGCGACAAGGACAAGCTTTAGTAGCGGATGACCGGAAGCAGGACGACACGTCCTCCCAACACGTCCTCATCATTGAGCCTGTGTCGTCGTTCACGTCTGCCCTGTCAATTTCTCCTGACTTCGACATCAGTGCCCCAGAGTATGGCCTGAGTCCAGCAGAGACAGCAAAACATGCCAGGAGGACGTGTCGGCGACCACAGCGCTACATGGACGTAGACGTAGTTCAACCTGTCCCGCCAACACCACCGCGCACAGTACGTCCACGACGTGTCCAACCACGCCAGAACATCAGCAGAGGCAGCGTCCACAAACCTTGTGAGTAAATTCACAAACTTGTATGTACATGTACATCTGAATCACATGCGGTATGCCAAGCCAGGTGACATTTATATAAAGTCGCACGTAATTTCGTTGACCATTAGCCTATTCCACTAAACCACTGCCATGTGTTTAATCTGATCAATCAATTCCACAGCAAAGAAGAAGAAACCTACCAAGCAAGATCCCCCCAGCATTGTGACGACACCTACAACCAGAGATCAAACGGAAGACGCAGACTCCGTCCCATCCGGGTGGTCGCCGCGCCCCAAGCAGCGTGCTGGGCGAAACCGGAAGTCGTTGCCTTGCCCTATGTGTGATCGGGTGTTCACGACGGCGTTCAGCCTGCGGCAGCATGCCAATACACACACCGGGGCACGGCCCTATGTGTGTGACATCTGTAACAAGGACTTTGCACAAGTGAGCCCTTTAGGCCTCTTATGAAATGCAGACCTCAAAAATTGCCATCGCATTGAGGCACCCATCATTTCCCATCAAACATTCTATTTACATGCAGTTGTTGGCTCTGCTGTTGATATCTATGCGTATCTCCATTTAGTATATTGTTGCATATTGTCTAGTACCATTTTATCATTTTCCAGGTGACGACCCTGCGCACACACCGCCGGCTACATACAGGAGAGCGCCCCTACCCTTGCAGACACTGTGACAGGTCGTACAGCGACTACTCCTCCTGGACCAAACATGAACGGACCCACACAGGGACACGCCCCTACAGCTGTGATGGGTGTGGCACAGCCTTCACACAGTCTGGGAACCTCAAGAGGCACCAGAGAAGCTGCAGGGGCTAGATGATGAAGCTACAGTCAACTGATGCTCAGGGAAACCCTAGGTTTTGTTCACCTGTCTGGATGATGCACTGCGCTGTGGTTCATAAAGTATATTGCTATTGTTATGTAAATTATACATCCATGCTGTATAAATGTTTCTAGCCAAAATCCATACCATGTATCTGCTCTGAAGATTGAAATACTAAACCAGGGTCAGGTAGGCCCTTGTAGACTTATCGTTAGTTATTTCAGTAGTTATTTATCGGGCCTATAACAATCGCCGTTTTATATTATCTGTGGTAATTTGTACATATAATTATGTAAATTACAAATTGTTAAACCTAATTAATTGGGCTGGCCCCAGCCCTTGGTATTTTTAATAAAACCCGTTTTGAAAAAAAAAATGTTTTTCTGTTTCTTTCTGCCCGATGTTGCCTATGATTATCATAAATGCAGGGATGTAAGTTTTCAGTCTGATTTCAGAGTTTGAGGTGTCTACTAGATTTTCTTTTCTCAGATCATTTTACAGTGAATTCAAAACAGTATAGGGCCTATTCATAATGTTGCATACACCCTGACTTACATCCCTGCAAAGGAAGGTTTGCTTGTCACGGGTGTAACGACCAGGGGCCTATTTCATTATATATGATCAGTCCAAAATATCATAGATAGATTGTAGTGACGTTAGATTTCTTTGATCGTTCACAGAGGGTGGTATCTCTGACAGTGGTGTCGTCAGGGATAAGCTTGTTGTGGAAGCAGCCTGTCTTACTTGTAAGGACGATGTGAACAATATACAGAATTAAAATTATCATTGTTACTATTGCAAGGAAAATATGAGAACCTGGGTCATCATCAATATCAGATGACTTTTACTTAGATTAGTGCATTGACCTCGCTCTGACCCCTTTACCGCCCAGGTGCTATACTTTAGGATATATTTAGTATGCCTTCTACAAAGGCTATTTTTGACTCTGTCTGATTCCTACCCGGGTGACTCTCATTTCTAGTTCTATTCATGTACTATAATGGGTACATCCATTGCAAGGTGTGCCATGATGTGTACACACACCGGGAATGTGTGCACGATATATCGAGGCTATATACACATTCCTCAATGGAAGTTTGAGCTTTCCCCTAAGTGACTCATTCTTCTAAATGATGTATCAGTGATAAGGATGGCATTTGAATGCATCCTGCCGTGAGTCATCTAGGATTTAGGAAAGAAGGTATACACCCTCGAATCTCACATGGCGAAAAATGCTCCAAATATCTTCACGATTTTGAATCTACATTTTGCCATTAAATTTGCAAGGAATATAACTACAGCACTGAGTGTAAAACGTAATCAATCTTGCGATTTTAGGCCAGAGGATTATCATCATGCCGAGGATATAGAATGCATAGAGATAAAACAATCAATAAAGGCAAAATATCGGTTCAAGACAACACAAGTGCCTCCGTGTTCTATACACCCTACTGTAGTTATATCCCTTGCGAATTTGGGGTTGGTCCAAAAATCGAAACATATTTCAGCCCCTTTTTGTCATGTGGGATTGGCCTTTCCCTTGCTCTAGAAAGGGCACACCATCCACTTTGGGACTACACCAGACTACAAACACGTTTTTAAAAGCACAGTTTAAAAAATATGGGGTGCCCCCCATTGGAGAACATGTCAAATTTATGATTTCTAACATTTTTTTCTGATAAAGTTCCCTTAGCTTCTTCTGGTGCGTCTCTGGCTATCATTATGACTGTATATACATTGTAGTTGACTCCTGGGAAGTCCGATTTGTTAAGGGCTATTGTGAAAAGATTGGGAAGTGGATCCTCACAAAAGCTAACGTACCTCGCAGTACTGTAATGGAACTGGTTCCGTGATTGGTTCCACCTTCCCATTGTAGATAGACCAGGGAATTGAAGGAACTAGCCAGGAATTGTGTCTCAATGGGGAAGTATTCACCAATTCCCAACCACTCCTAAACCACTTCTATGACCAATTATCGTTTGTCAACCCAAAAGAGAATTGATTCCTTCAGGTTAGTGAGTTCTGTTTTGGGAAATCACCTCCAGCATAATTAGTTCCCAATCTTTTCACAACGGACCCCTGGTAGCCTCCTAGTTACAGGTAGACAAGATACATACATGGTCATAAAAATAACACTGACACTACATCTCTTTGCAAGTCAACGTTACTATCGAGGAAATGGTCACTCGGTGTATTTAAAAGACGTGGCCTTGAAACCCTGAAAAAATAAACAATTTAGCTAAGTACATTTATGACCCTAGCATGAAAGATGACACAGGCTCATGTTTTACAAGAGAAAGGCTTATGCAACCAGGTCCTCAGGTGGTTTAAAAGCTACTTAGAAGACAGACAACAAACTTCACACTTGTACATCAGAAGGCATCCAGTACTGAGGCTCCCACCTGGCAATCCACAGATCTAGTGTTGTACCATGTTATCAATGATGACTGCAACCAGGCTAATTCAAAATGACCTCTATACTGGATATGTGCTTGGCGATGTAACTATCAACTATCAAAAAGGATTGTGCTGACCCATATAAAATGCTGGATAAATCGTAGTCAATATGAATGGGAAACTCTGAAGTGTAATGGCTGAATTTTACTACATATACCTATACAGTCTAACTGGGTAGAAAATTCTGTTGATAAAAGGCGTGTCTGCAGCAGAGACAGAGTCAGCTGAAAATTAGGAAAGACCTAGATTAATGTGTCACTAATGATTTATGGGTAAATGAGTGAACACACGTACTACATCGTATTTAATGTGTCTTCTCAGTGCCCCACAATGAACTCCTATATGGTGCTTTTGTACTGATGCATATATATATATATATATATATATATATATATATATATATATATATATATATATATACTAGCATGAAAGATGACTACCTATATATAATATATATATATATATATATATATATATATATATATATATATATATATATATATATATGCATCATATATATGCATATATATATATATATATATATATATATATATATATATATATATATATATATATATATATATATAGGCCTATTTCTCGGCATAATAATGAAAAGCTCCCTACAGTCGTGAAAATACAGAATTATTGTTTGCATATAATATGCGAGTGTTTAACAAGACCACTGAAATGTCACATCAAGAATTGCATAGAATCTATAAAAGATGGTTTCTTGGTGGAATGAAGAAAGGGGAATCTATTTGGTATCATTAATGATTTGTCAAAAGAAGTTAGCAAACGTAATTGACCATGCACGGGGGCAATGGAAAAAAAAAAGAAGCTAGGAGTAGCTGTATATTAGTGCAGCCCAATGTATACCGAAGGGTCATTTTATGGAATCAACTAGAAAAGCACCCAACAACACTGAAAAGATGAGAAATTCACGACGTCAAATGCTGGTTATCGGACCAGCGGTCTGTCTCATGCAAGTGAAACTAATGTAATATTGCCTTAATGTAGGTCGTCCTCCGATTTTCGACCTAGGGCTTAAACGTTTCTAGGATAAGCTATACATTTGTATTGGATATCGGATGTCTTTATGGCTTGGTATTTATGTGTTTTTTTTTCTATCTTCTTGGTTTTGGCATCTTATGAAAAGCACACTTGTTCGATTAATTTGAGCCAAAATAACGCCTTTCAACAACGAGAACTTTATTATATATGGTGATGAAAAATACATGGCAAGTATTAAATTTAGGATTGCATCTATGAATTAAAATTTTACGAATTACAGTTATGTCATTCCTGTTCTCCACGGTGATGCATGCACCTTATAACTACTCACATAACTTGTACACATGTCAATAAAATGCTGCTATTTTAAGGTATATGCCACATATAGCAATGACCTATGTAAACCTATTCTATACTGCACTCTTGCTAGTACCATGCCCTTCTCTCTCTCTCTCTCTCTCTCTCTCTCTCTCTCTCTCTCTCTCTCTCTCTTTAGATTTTTGCCATTTAAAAATGAAATAACCATAGGGCTAAGTATTGTTTCCAGTTACCCGACCGACCCCAGAAAAAACAGGGCCAAAAGGTTGTTTTTTTTTTGTCGATTTTCAAGAATTTTGTCTAATTTTTTCATATTTTAAAGAAATTTTTCATTACATTTTGTCATGCATTTCCTTATCCTTTTCGTGTTCTTCTGCTCTCTTACATTTATGATTTTCCCGTCATTATTCTACAATGAAATCAAAGAATTGGATACATTTTTTATATGTGCCCTAACATTTCCTATATGTGGCCCAACAGGGGAGAACGAGCCTCCGAGGGGGGGGGGGGGGTTAGTACTTGATAGACTACGCAATTATTTTTGAAAGATGTAATATACATGCTGCCTGCGGATAATCGACTTGTGCAAATCATGGTGATACATACAGCCCCTAAGAGGCTTTAGTTATGTCTTTAGTAATATCGTAATGATCTACACCCAAAATGATGCCTGCCTGATGTAATTTTGTACAACTGATTGAGCGCTACACTATTTCTTTCCTGTTGCCGTGTTTTGGCCGATCTGAAAAACGTACATGTATGATTTCTGCCAATAAACTTGTTAAAACTCAAACTCAAAACTCAAAGTACTTGTTTTGGCCACCAGGGGGCAGTGTATGTATAAAACACTGACAAATATGCTAAAAAAAGCTTTAGTCCAATTTTTGATAAGGAATCATGTGGTATGCTTAAAATAAGTCCATCTCCACTGAAAATGTTCCATTTTTGGAATGTTGGTTGCCATGGAAACATAGAAAATTGGTAGATAAGGCAATTTCTGGTTGCCATGGAAACCACTCCCTATTCCAATTGTGAATTATTGCCACAAACTTTTTTGAAATTCTTTCAAGAACCCAGAATCGAAAACAGAGCTCAAAAATTCCCTCTAGAACCAATTTTATGACAAAAACATCACATTTCTTTGGTTATTTTTCCACAAAAATGTAATTTTTGCATTATTGGTGTTTATGATAGGATATAATGCATTTGGAGCTTATTTCCCATTTTCAGATGTACAAAGCAACCTAACTTTGAGAAGCAATATCAGCGAAACTAACGGGGATATTTTAGATCAATACTAAACTTTAAAGCCCATGACTTAAACTTTAAATGCCATTTCCCCCCAGGAGGCACGTTTTGCCTCGCCTGGCCACATATAAATGTAAAAAATAAATTAAAAAGACAAGAAAAAATCCGACCTACCGACCCTCCATTTTCAAGTCCAGTAACTGGAAACACAGCTTTATTTTTTTGGCCTAACAATAATAATGAATCTACATAATTTGGTGGGGCAGTGTAATATAATATCAAGTGAAGGCCTGACCATGCGATATAAGCCGTGTCTTGTAATAATCTTTCCTGGTACCATTCAAAAGAGACCATGCATGGTCTGGGTCATCCTTGGGCTTTGTGATAACGTATTCCCTTTTAGGGACATAATATGCATATATGGGCATTGCATTTATTTTACAGGGTTTGATTCAATACAATTATATCTACATGGTTTTGAGGAGAATCTGCACAATGTTTCTCATAGTACAATTACCTTGACCACGTGTACGTAATGATTGCCCGCAGCTGTGAGATTGCTAGAAACCTCCAGACGGGTAGGAGGGGCATTCTCCAAAATTAGTTCTTAGACCAGTGGGTGAACATACCAGGCAGGTGGACACGTAGAATACTTGATATGGTAGAGTGAGTTGGAATAAGATTAGAAACAGGGGTCAAGGGGCGGGGGCTGCAGGGGGGGGCATACCTTTTAAGCGGCTGAAGGACGCCCATATCTCACATCTCCACAGGACCTCACACCGACCACACCTGTACTATACCTGCTACCACAGGCAGACCTCTAAGGTGGGATTATCACTGTTTCTATGCTATAATTTTATGTAAGCAAATGATAAGCTTTATGGCACTTAATTTCATGGCACCCCGGTTCAATGCAATGCATCTGTAACAACTTAGAATGTACCGGGAAGTTGTTTCTATTATGCAGGGTGTTCTTTCAGGCTAGCAAAGATAATACCGGTAAACAGAAAACTAGTGGTATTGAAAACCTACGTCCTAGTCTCCACATTCTATAATTATTGTCCAAAAGACATGGAAGAATGGTGGCAATGATAGCCACCCTGCATGGTCTGTCTGCAGGATGCCTCAATTCGTAGGGGCACGAAAATCTAAGCTCACATGTACACACAGAGCAGTGGATCGATTCTGAGATATTCAAATTCGATGGCCTTAAAAGGGTATTGAATGTCTGATCCAATGAAATTTATATATTGAGCTTTGCATGAAATTGTTTGACTTTGAAACTCTGGCAAAGTTCAGTCAAAACAGGTACTACTACAGTTTCCTACAGTCATAATCAACTAGTGCCTCGAGGGATAAGCATGGATACCAAAAAGTAACCATAGGAAAAAAGTGAAATTTGTTTAAGGGGTAGCCAAATGAACCCACCAAGTGACTAAAACCATAAACTGTCTGTTCACAGGTCTGCTGAGGCCAGGCGGGGAGATGGTTTTAAACTCTTGATGATTTTGTTAATTTCAGACAGTAATCATGAACAAATTGGTGATTTTGTTCGCTGTGGTGGCTGCGGCAGCTGCCATGCCTGTCGATAGCAGCCTCATGAAACGCATTATGCAGATCCTTGGTAAGTCTATATTAGCCCACACCATTCCTACCAAGCCTGAATGATATTTGTATTTCCTCTGGTGATGAGAAATAAGTTTCCATTGTTGGAGGACTATAATAAGACGAGTTATCCATATTTATAGAACAAGGGTCACTTGTCGGGCCCGGTAGCGGATTTAGAGAGGGGTGGGGGCGCGCGCCCCCTCCTTTTTGTCAGTACTTAAGAATTTTTAACTGCATATTTTGCACCCCAAACTTTGCTCAAAAATAAGGGGTGTGCCCCCTCCTTTAGGGCCGCGCCCCCTCCTTTTTCAAATCCTGGGTGGAAAAGCAGATAATTATAGGCTTATTGCTAATGGATGAAAGTGTAGGCAAATGCCCTTGTATGGAAGCCATCTGTGTAACTTGACACATTTTGTTATAAGGTAAATCATCTCAAAACTATTTCCACACAGAGGAGAAACGGAACTTGAATTGGTTGAAGTACGACGGCAGCACCAAGGGGCTTGAGATCATCTTCGGCCAGTGTCCACCAGGTTCTTTGTGTGACCAACACACTGATGGAAACGTTCTGGACCTGTACGACTTAAAAGGAAACAAGGTAAGCCCGCGACCCATGGAGGAAGATGGGGGTGGATATGAGGGAGCAATCTCACATTAAGTTTTACTGGTTTAAGATAACATCGTCTCTTACATCTGACAAGTGAACTATTGGAAGTGTATATTCTGATCATTATATGCAATTGGTAGGTGCGCGATAGGGTAGATTCACCATTTCTGAACATTAACTTTTACAATTAGTGTGACATCTTTTGATTTAATGATGAAACCCCTTCACCATTCTTTACCATTCAAATAAAGGTTAATATGGGAAGAGGACCACCGTCCACTTTGTTGATCAGTATCAACCATCTTTGGGATGTATTTACAGGCAAAGTTTGGGATTCAGAAGGTTGAAAGTTCACCTGATTCAAACACTTTCCTGTCTCTGTGTTTTGAGTCCTAAGACCCTGGATTGGATGAATATTAAAAGTGATCCCTATACCGAGTTTATTTCTAATTTTGTATAGGGCCTTTGTATGGTGGTTACCAGTTCAACACTCTTCATACTCATTGTCATTCAACTCATCAGTTTCTGATTAAAATTTCCATTTTCCATTTTGATATGCACATTAGGAACTGTTTACATTATAAAATTAACGGTTTAATGTGTCAGAATCAAGGGGAATCTACCCTATTCAAAAGCTCTTATCACACAACTTGATGAGCAGTAATTATACTTACCTAGCTCAGTGTTGCTCTCTGCTGCTGGCTTTAGTCAAAATGTAGCTGCCATGTGTTTTATCTCCCCCACTATAGAAATGGTACCAGCCACTTCCCTATATCAATCTTCTATGTAATATGAAAGGAATGAAGAGTAATTATAAATATTACTTTCTGGTGTAAAATATGGGGGTGTTAGAATTACCGGTGGTGTTAGAATTACCGGGTAGGCATAAATGTTGGCTCAGATAACTAAATGATAATTGTATACTTTTATATCAATAACTTTTCTTTGTTTGTTCATACAGTTGATGGAGATGAGTGAGGTGTACATTGGTGGTGATGGTTCAGGCATCCATAAGTACAGCTTGGCCAGCCTGAAGGACGGAGAAAAATACAAAATTGAGGCATGTGTCTTGTCTGCAACTAGGAACAAGAGCAACTGTAACAGTGCTTTTATTACTGCTGGACAGTCAGCCGAGTTTGGACAACAATGAAAAGAGGAGGTGTTCACGAACAGAAAATCCAAATAAAAAAAACCTGAGTATTATATCAGTCTCTGTTTCGAAATAAAACAAACATAATCTACAAGCTTTTCTTCGTATAGTTTTTCAGCATCATGCTGTCAGGTCTACAAAATCAAATACTACCACTTACAAAGACGCCACCTGGTTTCGAAGAAAGTAAGAAAAATAATCTTACCTGGCAGACAAAGCTACCAGTTTTAAGAAACTAAAACATCTTAAAAATAGTCGTTTTGTTCATCATGCAAGATTATTTAAGACTGTAAGAAAATTATTTTAGCGGTGATATTTTAAACACAAATTTACACCGTTTGCCCTTTAACAGCTAGGACACTATTGCGTCTAGATCTACATCTGTTACAGTGCTCAAGACCTCAACATCACACATGCCCTGCACTGTTTTAATAGATGTATGGTACATTATATACTATCAGTAGTACAAGGGGGGTCTAAATCTTGATGAACATGCAAAATTGCAAATGTTTCATTTACATAAAAGGGTCACTTTAGAAAGTGAAAAGATTGTTAACACTCACATTTCTCTGTGACCTGGGACACTTTTTCTGGTAGGATTAAGGTGTAACTAGCTAGCTATTATAGGCCATCACCTCTTTTCTGTCCTTGCAAAAAAGCAGTCAACCCAAATAAGACTTTCATTTCCTTTTTTCACCCAAATGGCTTGAGTAGCCCTTTTCTTTGTATGTATATGATTGTATGTTAATGTGTCTATTTCCACTGTTCTTTACTTTTTCTGTGTATTCGGGTATAATACTATAACTCCTTCTCCTGACTTGGGGATGGAATCTGAGTCAATTTTCTCACCATTGATCCAAAAGTAAACTCACTGATCATTGTAAATATCATTTCTGCTTTCCGGACACCTTAAGCGTGTGATCTGGAGAGTGGTATATCATCTTATTTATATTTAATTTTCTTTTTCATTTGTATATGAATCAAGGTTAAATACCACAGGCCACACATTTGACTGACTTATATTATCACTACGGCATTTAGTGGATCGGTCAATAAAGATCTTTAAAAAACAAAACAAAACATTGAACCCCCATCAATAGATAGGCCAACCACTCTTTATTAGCATTATGATCTGATACATAGCTATATATATGGGCGAATTTGTGGGCAAGGGATGTATTTGTAGTGGCATTTGCCAAAATATATTTTATGTTAATGAATCTAAAGTATTGTTAGCAATCTGGCCCCAGCTCGACCACTAGCGTGAGTCGTCTCTGGCACCTAGCATTTGTGGGTAAAAGAGGTTTTTTCCGCTGGTTGCTGTAGTGCTTATTTGTAGGCAGGTCCCTCGCATAGTAATCTTCCCCAGAAAATGGGGACCATCATCCCCATACACGAGAGAGGTATTTCCTAGAATCCTGACTGGGCGAGACTGGTATTGTTAGATGATCTGGGACATTAATGGCATATGTATGCAGTAGGGGTCAGCACCTCCTTGCCCCTGACCAAAAGGAGACAGCTCATAGCCTATATTTGACTTCAGGATTTTCGAGAGGGATGGATAGTTCAGAATTTTCTTTTTTTAAATCTAGATAAATCAACCAAAGTAGATAGAAATGAGCAGATTGCATATGTGGATTGTGCTAGATTTAATCTATTCCACACAATTCTCGCGATGCATTCAGTGAATCCTTTAGAATTACGTTATCCTACCTACCTTTAATAACTCCCTATGCAGTACTATAGAACTGTATTTGGGAAACACAGGGATGGAAAGGGATAATGGACTATTTTGGCTTCAAAGATAGTATTACTGGATTATGTATAACCACTACAAAGCTCACTTCTGATCATGATAAATGTATCGAAGGCATTTATTGGTTGTTTGACTTCCCATGGGATATGGGGAATAATAAGACATTTTGAAAACGTTCATAATTTTCTCCTTTCAACCGTGATCCCTCTTTTCCCTTTAATAAGAGGGTCTTGTAGAAAAATCAGTCGACGGGAGATTACCCTCTGCACAGCATGATCACTGCAAACATCATTTACCCTGCCCTAATGATGGGCATCAGTACTTCCATATGTACATATATCACTGCGTAACACAATATTTGCTAATAGATGCGGGTACACAATGCCAAAGAAGTCAATGAATAATATCTAGGGTACCAGCTTAAGTGATTCGGGTAAAAGCCCCATTCCTCTGTGATGTATGGATGGGTATGAGAATTATCATTTAAGGACTCATTTATATAATCAGGATGTTGTATACTTCACTGCTCCATCTCTAATGTTTTGCACCAGACTCCATGCTTAAGAATTCTTACCTTCAGAATTAAAATTCTAACCTTCAGAATTTGGTCTATTGTGACATTATGAAATGCACTTTTGTCTGACTTCGGCAGTAGAAATTAATGCAAGGCAGTTCAACCCTTAGAGTGTTGATGATGATATCAAATGTATGTTTAAAAAAGGTGAGGTGAGGTGAATGCGATGCAAAAATGTTCCATGGGAGTGGACATTTGCATTTATGTCATGGCCTATGGGGTTATCTTGACTTTAGATAGGCAAATCAACTTGTTTTATCATATATGAGTCACGTGATCATTAGCCATTGAATACAGACACATTGTATTCAATGCCCCCCATTGAATATGGCAGCGCTAGTACTAATCTATAGTGACGTTTGTATCAGCCATGACATAAAGGACAGATGCCTTTCCCAATCTGCTAGAGAGAAAAGATTCATAAAGTAATGTACCCTCAAGAAGCCATTCAGCGCTAACAATAGGGAACAAATGTAGTTATCGAACATCTCACTAGAGGTCAACACCAACCAAACCTCTCTGATATCTCACCAGCAATGGTGATCATTCTGTGCACACCAAACAACAGTATACATGTTATGTTTACATGACAAGGATGGAGCACATTTGTGACCCATGGGAGAACACCCCTCCGCGGGGGATTTCTAATTCCCCATTTGGCCACCAGGGGGCATTGGAGGGCAAAATTACTCTAAAATCATTGTAAAAGTACATTAGGCTAATTTTTTATGCAGAATTCAATGGTTTCATTTAAAATGCACCATTTTCGGTAGAAATGACCCATATTTAGATGGTAAAATGAACATTTTTCATGAGAAATCAACCTATATGCCTGTTGCTGGTTGCCATGGCAACCATCCCAATAATCAAAATTTGCAGATTTTTTTGCCAATTTTTGGGAACACTCCCCAAAAACCCAAAACTGAAAACAAAAATGGAAAATTCCTTATAGATCAAAATCTATGATAAAAATCCCGATATTATTATGTATTTTTAATGAAAAAGGCCGATTTATTGTGTTTTTAGACATTATTATGGGGGTTCTGACATAACTACTAGGAATATTTAACCCAATGATGTCTCATTTCAAAGATCTTGACATGAACTTTGATAATGAATTTCCCTGCAGGGGGGTGTTTTTGCTTGCCTGGTCACATTTCTTTGACACCTTGACGTTTTCGGGGGTCCTTTTTTACTCCTATGAGGTACGATTCAGCATAAATGTTATTCTCAATTCAATCTTATTTCAACGTCAATTTGCCAAGATTGTATCAATGATATTGATTTCAATGATGATTCAAAATTGACATGTCAACGTATCACTTAACATCTATCAACATTGTTTTAACATTGAAACAACATTGAATCAATATAGAAATCCAAAAATTGAATCAGTGTTGATGGTTAGATTATAGGGTGTTTAAGACCTCTAGTCAACATAGTTAGTTGTTGAATCACCAGTAAATTTCATTATATTGTGTCAACTTTCAAATTCGACCATATTTCAACCCTGAATCAACTGTTGATATTCAAACATTGCAAACGTCACTTTGATGCTGAATCAACGTTGATGTGCCCACTGGGTAATAAGGCCATGTTCACTGCTGGATGTTGAACCAGGTATGCCTCAAGGAATTGCTATTCTGATTTGTAGATGTCCAGTATTATTTTTTTCTGAAATGAAATAACACTTTGACTCTTAACTTTGTTTTTTAACATTTTATGTACATTATATTCAGGAAGATCTCCTAAGTTTAAGAGATTAAAAACATCTGATTAAAAATCAGTTTCTAAATTGATGAATGCACCCTTCCTGAAAGTGGAACTTGAGCTTTAGAAACTATGTCAATGAACAAATCAATATGATAAGTAAGCACCCTTCACTCCTACATGATGATTCACTGAAATGCATTAAGATTACATGTACTAAGTGAAATGTGACCCATCCTTACAAAATGAAGGATAAGTCGCATTTTTGAGAACAAAGAAACAGGCCATTAAAGATAAAAAATGCTATTTTGATTAAAAATGAGTTGTGGACATTTTTTTTTTTTTTTGTAAAATAGATGTCAAATAAGCTGAATCAAACATTTTTAGGCAGATTTTCACTTTGAATAGTGCTAATTTAGCCATAGAATCAATTATATGTCATCATAGCCTACTGGATGCTAATATCACAATGCTATGGATGGGGATTTTGACTATTGACAACAAATGGAGTGTCTCAGGTTGCCATGGTAACCAAATTTAAGATTTTCTTTAAATTTGTATTGAATAGGCCACTCCAGTAGCTTTGAAAAATGTAATATGAGCTATATGTCACAATAGTGTGTTCAGAGATAAAACAAAGTACATTAGTGTGATTACCGTATAGTAAGGATGGGTTACAGATGGTACGTACATCTCAATCTCTCCATTAGGTTTCAACCACGAGGAACCTTGAGAGTGTAAGACAGTGACAAAGTAGCTAATAAATAATGACCGAGGTTGCAAATTAAGTAATGCGACTAAAAGCCCCTGATGTATGGATACGTCGTTATCAATTATTCAAAGGTCAACATGTATTAACCTTCTTGAAGACATATAGTTAAGTACACCGATTAATCATCAATGTAAGAGATCTATTTCTACACCTTACCCTGTTTGAATTTGTTCATCCATAAGGCTTCAATTTTGGAATCGTATGGGTTAAAAAAGTATAGCGACACACCCTGCTACTCAATATAAATTGATGCTTTCAGGATGAACCATGATATTGATAGCCACTAGTGATGTATGTCATCACATTGAACAGTAAAATCAGTGGTTGATACCCACAATTATTACCCACTTTGTTCATGTAATTTTCATTCTAGAAAATCATCTAATATAGTCCATGTCCCTATGGATTAGTGTGGTCTATCCAGGCAGTGCTATACAATATGGTACCCGAACATCTCACTAGAGGCCAGCACAAGCGCTTAGGTCCACCGATTCCAAACACTGGCAACAGAGCTGAAGTATGCGATGTGACCACCCCCCCCCCCCTCCCATGTGTAATATTTGGTATTATCAATTTTGTCTAATATCCTTGGCCCAACACTCCTCGGTAATCTGGTACATAGCTATTGTTGACCTGTTGACCTGTGATCAGTATTGATCCCTAAGTTAATTTTTCTATGGTATCTATTTTTGGTTTCTATGTTCTTGTTTTTATATTGCTTCGAGGTCAGTAATTTCCCCCAAGGTCGGCGTGCCAAAGGCACTATAGCACTCTTTGCCAACATCCCCTCAGTTGTTCGAATCAAACATTGCAGTCCTGCCAACCACACCCTCCCTCTATATATTAACCCTTCCCATTTCCTACCTTTTCCGCTGTGTGCCTATAACCCACTCACTTTTTCCACTCTCAAGTCTTCACATGCCGAGTCTATCCCATGGACCCCCTTCCACATCGGTCATCCCAGTGTTCACCCTTCTATTCCATCAGGCCTACCGTATTCCGTTTGCTCCTAACAGTTCTTTCCTCAACCCCCCTCCCTCTATCTGGTGTGGTATGATGTTGTGGTATGGTGTTGTACTGGTGTGGTATGGTGTTGTATGGTGTGGTACTGGTGTTGTACTGGTGTGGTACTGGTGTGGTACTTGTGTGGTATGGTGTTGTACTGGTGTTGTATGGTGTGGTATGGTGTTGTATGGTGTGGTACTGGTGTTGTATGGTGTTGTACTGGTGTTGTATGGTGTTGTACTGGTGTGGTATGGTGTTGTACTGGTGTTGTATGGTGTGGTACTGGTGTTGTATGGTGTGGAACTGGTGTTGTATGGTGTTGTACTGGTGTGGTATGGTGTTGTATGGTGTTGTACTGGTGTGGTATGGTGTGGTATGGTGTTGTACGGTGTGGTATGGTGTTGTACGGTATGGTACCGGTTGGTACGAAGGGGCAGGGGGGCATGGTGTATTTCAGTACGTCTTTTCTTAGGGTAGTGTTGAAAAGGGTTGGTTGAAAATGTTGAAAATGGAGTTTGCATAAAATGATTTTCAAGTATTTCGGCCATCTCTCATTTCGGCCATGTGTCGTTTCGGCCAAATGACATTTCGGCCATATGGTTTTTAGGCCATAAATTTCTGGCCATGTGTCATGGTGCTATAAGTCGCAGGGCTACTTGGCTTATAGGCCATAGGACTGGAACCCTATTACCCCACGTAGACAAACATACACTGTAAAAAATACTGTTGAATCTACCAGGGATCCTTGTAAAACTGAACAGTGAACCATTGTTATTATATAGCAGGGGTCCAGTGAAAATAACAATGGATCTCTGGCAACTTTGGGACAAGGAATCCTTCGTTATTTCAACGACATTTTTTTTTACAGTTTACTGATTTGAGTCCCAGTTTAGCTCATGTCTCACTTTGGTGTTCTGTTGCCTATAGGTAGAGCGCCGATGTCCAACCTGGTAAGGCAGTTTATTCAACCCCACCCACCCCACCCACCCCACCCACTCTTAGAGTATACGCCACATTTTCGGCCATGGACTCAAGATGGTACGACTAAACACAACCAGTATGACTTGAAACCCACAATATCTGAGTGGGTGATCGTAGGTATTACCTTAAACACACTACGGCTACTCTGTACACTCAGCATGTAAGGCAGTAATTACATAGGGTTTGGTAGGGCAGTTGTACCAGTGCGACCACTAGATGCAGGGCTGTAAACAGAAATTATCAACGTTAAATAAGTAAGTTGTCAATTAGAGCTAGCCGAAGCAATTACTATGTATTGCAAGATTTAGAATAGTTTTAGAATAAAGAATCCTATGTCTTCAAATGTCGTCCATCTAAATATGCATATATAATGTATATATTTATTCAATTTTCTGTACTTTATATACACACAATACAATCATATCACCTAACAATTTCCTACTATAAGGTAATCTAGTGTATATATAGATTATAATGATGTTGTGTAAGTTACTACAACCCACCCAACTGCATTAAGCCCTTCCCAGGTAGCAAGGATACACTGGGCTAATGTCGGCTTATATTGGGCCAATGTCGGCTTATATTGGGCCAAGTATGGACAATTATGGCACCAATGCTCCATTGCTGATTGGGTTATTATTTCAGTACAAGCCCACATCCGTGCGTACCAGACAAAGCTATCAGGCTAATGCTGTAGGCACACATATACCGCATCCATTAGCTCTACATTATTTGATATAGAAGGTCTGTTATATTATAGCCTGTACACGATGTTATGTGGGTTCGCTGTCACACACAGAAAGCATTATATGTAAGCCTCCTTCCATTAGCGAGTAGACATTACATATAATATTAGTATGACATAGAACCCCACTATCCCTGTCTGTCCCTAAGCAATTCAGTACATTAAGATGGTCCAAAAGCAATGTATTACACAAACATAGGGTACCATTTATACTACCTCACAGGCATTGACCTTCCCACTACATTTTAGCTATTACCATATTAAATGTCCCTTCCATGTTTCACGGTGCTCTCTTTTCGGTATACCAAACGGATCGCTCAAAGAAGAGCATGTAGTATTGTACATTGATACAGGGAAATTATGAACAGAGATACCTGATAGGTTTTCTACATGCAGGAAACTCAGGATCGTGTTTCAATAGTTTCCATGACAGGCTCAGCCAGCTACGACTGGAGATGGGTCAAATCTTAGCAGGTGATCTTAGGATTGTGGCCTTGGTGACTAAATAGCTGGCTACATTACTGGGTGATCTTACTGCCTGCTGGCTAAATAGCCACCACAGCAGTGACTCAATAAGGGATCCTGGTATAACAACCCTCTGTGTGATTAATTAGTGGGTAGCCTTAGCTGCTGCCCTCTGCACTCCTTTGCTCAAATGTACCCAATCTGGGCTCTTTACACTAACACCTATAACCCTATGGCCAGCGGCTTTGGCTCTGGGATGGCAGAATAAAATATCATTTGGAAAGTGTGGTGTTTCACCTCAGAATTGAGCATTACGTCCACACATGGGCAACTATGTAGTTACTAGTATGCAGTGGTGTAGATAGAGCACTAGGCCTTACAACGCTGTCATGCCTGTCATACCCAACCCTCACCAACCATGGCTTTCTAATAAATTAACAAAGGATATCACACCTAGCTGACACCTCAACCCTACTATTAAGAAAGAATAACAGAGCGTACATTGTTTTAGCTACAATTAGGTCATTAGATATAGATCTATCATATGTTATTTGAAAGGGAATTATCTAGAACAATTATACATCATTTGGGCTGGGGGTTCTCGGTTGTCTTCTTAAAACCACCTAAAACTGGCCCCACCAGGCCCCTATTCAAGGCCTGGTCCCTATTGATTTGACAGCCCTCCTACCCCGGCCCCTGTTCAAGGGAGGCTGCTATTCAAGGCCCGGCTCCTTTATGAGACATTACGGTAGTTACTACAGCCCTAAGCTCATTTGAACACAGGAGTGCATACTAGACCATGAAGGGGGTATGACTGGTTACTATTGTAGGGGAATGTGATTTCCCTGCGCACATTGTGCTGACTCTCAGGGGCTGGTCGTCGTGTAATCACATGTCCCCTCTCTGTGTCACCCCAGTCCAGGTGTGGGTGGAAGGTAGAAAACATTGTACGGGGGAGTAGCTTAGTGGTAGAGCAATCGTCTGAAGGCTGAGAGGTCCCATGTTCAACTCCCGGTTTCCCTAAACGTTTTCGCCGACCCCTACAATGGCAGGGAAACCGAGTGGTCCTGACCCGCGTGAGGGGGGGCTACGGCACTCGGTACCTGGGCTAGTGTGACACGGCAGGCGCTTCAACCGCCCTGTACTTGTACCGGCAGTTGACCAGGGAATCGAGAATGCCTCGCACTGCTTGATAAAGCCCAATCATCTGGTTGGTAGGAGAGCCGGGTTGCTGGTCAGCAGTGGTCGAAGCTGGTTGGGGGCTGTGTAGGGGAATGTGATTTCCCCATGCGCAATGTGCTGACTCTGAGGGGCCGGTCGTCGTGTAATCACATGTCCCCTCTCTGTGTCACCCCAGTCCAGGCGTGGGTGGAAGGTAGAAAACCTTGTACGGGGAAGTAGCTCAGTGGTACAGCAATCATCTGAAGGCTGAGAGGTCTCAGGTTCAACTCCCGGTTTCCCTAAACATTTTCGCCGACCCCTACTCTATGCATCCAATAGTGGCCCCTACAACTGGGTGCTATGACTTCATAGTGGTGTGTATTGAGCCAGTAGTTGAATAATAGTAGCTGCTATTTTGAGGCCTCTAATAGAGCTCACTATCTAGCCACTGGTATGGAGTCATTTCTTACACCTCCCACTACGATTTGAGGGTGTCCAGTCGTGGAAACTATTGAAACATGATCCAGATTTAATGAGAAATGATTGTGAGATATTTAGCAAACCAGAAGCTCATAGATCTATGCACAAGGCGAAATGAGATGCAATATATATTTTTGGTTCCTGATCCTAACTAGCAAATCAAAAATACTGATTTTTTTTTGTCTTTATAGGGTAACCTGTACATTCATATATTGGTATATTCACACATTGGTATACTCATCTTGAGTTTACACCATCATTTAGGAATTGATCCTCAAGTAGTTTTAAGACAGTTTGAAGGAACATGAGATTAAGGCGATTTGGTTAAATATTCCATGAGTATTCATGTTCTTTAGGCTCACATCAAAGAAAAATATCACGTACATTAACTTAAAGTTTGTACGAAAATGTAGTTGGTGTACAAGGGGCCTACCAATGCCCTGAAGAGTGGTATCACAAGTGTGAGGTCTGTGAGTTCAAGTCCCATGTGTGTACTGAGGGCCCCAGTGGGAGTGGTGACCGCACATGGCCTGCTCATTGAGGCAGTTTGATCACACAAGTCTGAGGCAGAGCTTGTTTGATGTGAGCAATATTTCCTTATCTCTGCCCAAACCTTGATTTTCATGAAAAACATTTGAAATTTTCTAATCAAGCAGCTTAAATTTAGAAATATGACTTGGTGGGTTTTGATACAGACGCTTGTAGCGGGTTAGAGTGGGGAAATGTCTGAAGGTATCATGACAGCTAGGTAGATCATTATGTATATCAGAAGTGGAATGGTGACAGTATTCCATGATTCCCTGAGAATACTTTTTTATAACTTATTCATGTAACAATAATCTTTGCTGATAATCTAAAAGCTATAGATATAATAATGGGTGAGAGTAAAAGCTGGTACTCTGACTGGCCCTCCTATTATGTCCTTCAGAGGCGTAGGAAGCAAATCTTCATTGGGGGGCCCGGCGAGGGCACCATCACGACCACCTTTAACTGTCGGCTGATGCGTGATGGCGTCTATATATGCGTATTTAGAATTCATATAGAAAAGTGATTTTTGGTACATTTTGGACCTGACTTTAGGCTCAGACCCCCATTCTCCCTGTGACATCACCATAATAATCTAATTTGAGATGTAAAATTTTACCTTCTTTTCCATTGTGTTTATGAGTTCTTGGAAAATATTGGGGGGGCCCAGACATACTCAGGCCCCACCTCCTTCATGATTGGGGGGCCCAGGCCCCCCTGGGCCCCCCTTTTCCTACGCCCCTGTCCTTACACATCTTAGTTGTATGGAGAGTGTGTCCTGGTGAGTCAACGTGAGGGGCTCCCCCTACACTTATATGCAGGGATATGAGGCTAGATGAGGCCTGGATGAAGATGGAGTGAACGCACTTAATGCTCACAGTGGGAGGCTCATGGACAAGGGGCCTTGGTAGTCTGCATTATAAAATAAATGATGTTGAAATAACTATGGAATGTTTGTCCCAAAGTTTCCAGAGATCCATCGTTATTTTCAAGGAGACTCCCTGTACCATAGTGGGCATGCTGTACTGCTTCAATGTAGAAACTACACTTTTTCACTGCCATGCAATTACAGTGGGTCATTGTTCAGTTTTACAAGGACCCCTGGTAGATTCAACAGTTTTTATTTAGAGTGTAGTACTAACTGTATGCCAATGCAAAGCAAAAAACATTTAGTGTTTTTAATGTAGCCCAAAATCACCACTGTATGATACAATTGGTCTACATTGACCCTAAACTACCAAATAAAATGTCTAAATATTTCGGCAGAATACGGATTGAGAATTCTGGGTTGACATGTTTGGGTAAGGTAGGCCTGAGCAACCTGGAGCACAATATCCTTTTAGGCATAGACTCCAAAGTGGAGGTGCAGGAAAATATACATGAGCGTTAGCATAAAAATCACCTTTTGAGTAAAACGTAGACCATCCGTATAATCATTGTTTTACAAACTTTCAACTAGTTCTGAAAAATGTTTTTGTGCTGTTCTTTTTCTTCTTTCTTTGGGGGGGGGGCTAAATGTTGTATGTGCGATAAGCAGCTCATAGGAGGTGTACCCTCTGGGATCGTCAGTACACCGTCGGGAGTTGAACCCACTGACCTTGTGCTTATGTGTGTTACATGTTGTGGGGTAGGGTGAACCTGAGGGCAGCTTATTCAAAGGACATGGCTTCATGGCATTTAGTGGTATGTTGGGCCATCAGGAAAGCCATCTTAAAACACGGCCTCGTACACCACAAGGTATAGAACTATGGATTATCTCTAGTTCACCACAAGGGAGTAGTCTTGCAGGAAGACAATGTTTCTATTAGATCTACTATTACTATTAAAAAAGCTATAAGTGACCTGGTGCTTACTTCAACATCTCTGATGACAACATAAGCCTCATGAAAATCGTCATGAAACTCACTAGATCTAAGTAACCTACGTTAGTGCTTAAACTACTCACCAAACCCTATATGAACAAAACCACCGGCACTAATCTCATGGAGGAATCTATGTCGACTACATGCTTCTTCGTGGCCAAATCGTCGCTAAATAATTGGCAGATCCTCTGTTATATTGAATTAACCTCCTGAAGTGTTAGTTGTGTATTTTCATACCATACTACATTTTAATCTTCCACAACGATCACTGCAAATAGGAAATGAACGACATGGCACTAAACTAAAATTCACACAGGCACACACAAACAATAGCCAACTATTACTTTAAGCATTCCATGTCACAGTACATGTCGGTCCCACCAGATGGATCTGCAAGGCCCACTAGAATCTGAACACATGCAAGTGTATTCCCTGTATGGAGCAGCCTAGAAGCAGAGCAGAGCAGCTCCAGTCACACATACAGTGAGTCAGGGAGTGGGAGCAGCTCAGTGTGTGGCAGCAACACTCTGTGTATATGTCTGTGAGCAGAAACACGCACATGATATCGTGATCAGCCGGCTTAGTGAAAGAGTGGAGGGCCTTGTGGATGGATTTATCAACGGTGACTTGCTTGTCACATGGCATACAGGATTCATCAACAGGTACATGGTTCTACTATAGGGCTACAGAAGGTTTATTGCTACGGACGTTGAGTGTGTATAGCTCAATGTGATAAGGGAAGCTATAGGCCTAGTAAACATCTTATGCACAGTCTGGATATACATATAACCTTTGTTTACATGTCATAGACATAAATGAAGTCTATGATATGTCTACAGTGACAGGTAAGAAGAAACATATTCCATAGGAGGTCGCTAGTATGGTCTGTCATTGATTGATTGTGGAATCCTCACAGTAAGTCACGTCAAGGGATTGCTTCCTGCCATTAGGGTAAAGGAAATTAACTATCCTCAAGACAAGGTCACCAATCAGGTCAAAATAAGGCTTTCTGTCAGGGTTGTACAGTGTAGAATTGTTGTAAGTAACCCAAAGCTGTTCGAATATGCATACCATAAAGAGGTTCAGACTATAATGTATGTAAAGAGACTCATAAAATAATGCTCGTAGGTATCCCACTTACAAAAGAGCGACTCAAAAGAAACATTGTTCATCACCTAATGGCCTGAAATATATCAGTTAGGGGTCATCGATAAATGACGTCACACTTTTTGGACCCCCGTCCCCCTGCCGTGTGACGTCATTTATGGATGGTCCTTTATGATATAGTATGAAATGAGCCAATATTTGATGGCTATATGTATGTATGTGTAGATAGAAGGGGGCAGAAGAACATTTCAGTTAGTACATGTACCAACTCACATTAGACTGGTTCCTGCTGTAGCATGCCAGTCCCAGTCCCTGGACACATTCAGGCACCATCTGTTCTCACCATGACTAAAACACATAGGAACAAGCTGGCAGGCATTCTGGAGGGCGATTCATAAAGACTAACAATCATTCTGTGCCCAATTTAAGTTTTAGAAGCAAAAATTCTAGAAATGGATAAAGGCCACGTTTTCCAGAGTTATATATACCTAATTAACATTGAAAATGATGGAAAAATCATACTTTATGAGATAACCTCTGGACCCTGAGGAAAATTGAAATTCTATATAGTCAGTTTTGATGAACCACACTCCTGGGCTCAATAAGATTAAACTTTCCCACTAATGCTCAAATTACAATAGACAAAAGACAGCACGCCTCTATTTTTGTATTTATTTTTGTCAAAGAAATAGACTGTTTGAGGAACCTCTAGCTGATGTACACTGTGGGATTCCTATTGAATGCAGACATAGTCCATGTGGACTGTAGTTTAGCTCAGGACACCATCTGCTCTCACCATGACTAAGCCCCATAGCAGTTGGGGAATATGAGCATCTGTGAGCAGTTTACGTATGTTCAGGCACACCCAGAGGCTGAACAATTGAACAAAGGGCTTGAGAAATACCAAAAGGAGGCAATTTCTTAACATTCTACGACTGCTCTCATTACAATCGTGCGTGAGCAATTTAACATGGTGTCATAACAGCTCAAAATTAGTGGCCATTTTCCTTGCTGTACATTTATACTACGACCAAAGTGAGAAAGCATAAGTGGCAAGCTGTCTTCAGACTTCAGATCATACTGACTGTATGCAGTCATAGCACATTAAGAGATGATCACACATTATGCGTCACTAATCCTTTGGAGCAAATAGGAGTTGATTCACATCAGAACCTAATGTATACCAGGCCCCACAACAGGCAGACCCTACTGAATAATGTAATGGTTTACTGGGTAAGGTGCCATCACTTCATCACTAACTCAAACCCAATTCACAGTAAACTGCTGCTACTGCTGCCACTAAGCACTGCTGAGATGAACGCTTGTCTTGTACTGTATGAGAAAGAAGAACAGGTTCCCGTTCATCATCTTTACATTAAATTTGTTCAAAAACATTTTCATCCATTTAAGGTGATTAAGATATTATTATCTGGTAACCTGCTTCGGTAAGTCTGCAATTATTTTCAGAGAGTGCTGAAGAAATTTATACATTATGGCCCAACTCGTACTCACAGTGTTGACAAAATATAACAGCAGAATGCATGAAAACCCCTTTTGAGATGTAAAAAAAACGTGCACATTTCATCTTAACGATTATCCAAACAATCTTTTAGCAATACAAAACTATGCACGTTTTCCTTTTTGGTTCACGTTTCTTTTTTGGCAAGGCCCTCCAGCCCTACAATAGAAAATTGCAATCGAAATGGTAACCTAGCATGTAAAGGTAGCCAAGATCACATGTTATGAAAGTTGATTGAAAACAGCAACAAAGCTCTATTCCCATAAACACACAAGCTGTTGGCAGGGACATGTTAGAGTAAACATAACACTTAGGTATTCATAGCTGGAGCATTGAATTAGTATATCCAGAGCATCCTGCCATAGGCAACAGGCTGTTAACAGAGAGACAGTGAGATATTGTTCTACATGTACTGGGCATTTCGGTCCTTGACCTGCATCAGGAGGACATTTCAGAATAGCTATAAATCATTATGAAACGGTCGTCAGTATCTGTAGATGCCATATTTGAAAGGAACACAGAATGGCGAATCATAAGTTAAGAATTATAAGATATAAATTTTGTTTGAAAACCACCAAAACTCTTGATCATTTGTGACGCAACATGGGAAAAGGTAACATTATGAGGATTTGTGGTTATTCCCAGCAACTAGGTGGCACAACCAAATAATAAAAGAGGATGATTTTACTCTGATCCATCAGAATACTTTCTGTAAGTCTACCTTTATAATTTTGGACAATCACAGTCCCTGAATAATGGGCATAAACTTCTTTTACAGCACAAATAAGCATGTCATCATGCCCAAAACTGATACTATCTGTGTAAGTTGACAGATATTGTAATATTCTTGGTTCAGGTATGTCTATCTAATTTGAGTAATCAGCTGACAAAGATAATATCCAATAAGCTCATTTAACCAGGTCTGTTTCATTTAAAATGAAGAGGTTTCATGGATCATTTTGGTATATGGATCATCAAAATCTAACAAGGAGTAGCTGGAGAAAGTCCCGTGATTATGTATGATGTTATTTTATGTGCATCACTAGTGGGGCCATAACTAACACTAATCACCGTAATGGTACGTTTTCCCACGTTTTGTCATATTTTCTTCTTTTTTTTTGATACAATTCAAAAAATGTTGTACATGTATTCATACCATGAAAAAAAATACACGTTTTGCATGAAAGATTTTCGTTTCAATGAAAGTATTATTCTCAGCATGAAACTACCATGTCAATCTGATCATTTCAATGAAATAATTTTTTTTTCAAAATTATGAATTAACCCCCAGGCCTAGCAGAAGTGGAAATGTAGATCTCAACGAGCCTGTAGTAAGACAGGAGGGTGTTGCTCCTATTGTAAAAGGAGCTGTGAGTATGTGCCCTCTTTTCTAAACAAGTCATGCACTGTTTCACCTAAGTACTTGCACTCACCACATTAGTCTCAGAAGTTGCCTGCCTTCTTTAGAACAGAGAGAGCTGGACTATCAGGTACCTACTCATGTCACACTTCTCCCAACTAGGTACATACTCAAATCCCCCTTTTTTAGCACCATACTTGAATGACCATTTGTGAGCAACAAAAGGGACGGGTTATAGCTGCATGAAAAGAAAGGACTGGAAATGAGGGCATTTTTAGCCAGCTCTTCCTTTTTCAATAGGAGCAACACCCTCCTGCCTACATATCTAGAGGTAAAAGCCAAGCAGGGCAAGCATACAGTACATGTAGTATGGCTAGAATCACTAGCAGATCTATTTACGAGCAGTCGAACATCAATACAAGGGGTAGGGAATCGTATCAAGATAATATGCAGAAATACCGTGTTTTTTTATGTCAGGAAGTCATAATGTCGACCTGACATTTTCATATTACATGTCCCTGTAACCTAAGCATGATTATTCTGCAAGTCTCCATATAATACTTGCCCACACCCCCTTGGTCATATGCGTCTGATTCATGACATTTGCATCTCTTCTTATATGCTGAAAACTATCATATACTTGTATAGGGCAAAGCGCTATAAAGTCCACACCAACACCACCAAGCACAAAGTAAGTTAGCCATGATATCATGACATTTGCATTGTGCAGAGAGGTTATAATTGCACCCTTATTCTAGTCTAGCTTATAATCACTTTAAGTAATCAACTAATCGATTCTATGGTTCACATTTGGCAGGACACAAACCTAGTTTCACGTAATTGATGAACACTATAACAAACAATGTGGGCATCATATCATCCCTCATTTAGCATCCTACTCTTTACTGCCTGAAGGTTATTGTCGTTCATCGAAATATATAAAACTGTAAAAGAGAATAAAACAATTTTCATTTCCACCAACATCCAGATGCCTAATTAATCTAGATTTTACTATTACCATAAATCCTGACGTATAGGACGCACCTCGCATATAGGACTCACCCTGAGTTCTAAGATATGCTATAAGACATATCTGAAGTCACATTTTGATTATTTCAGTATTGTCCGATAGTAGAAAATCCTCGCTTATAGGACGCACCCTCAACTTCTATGGATGCTATAGGATGCACCTGGGGTTATTTTAGTGCATAAGACACGTCCTATACGTGAGGATTTATGGTAGGTTTCATCTCTTTGCAGTTTAAGATAGAGTGGTGTCTTGTAATATTACCCGTTAATCATGGCATAAGCATAATATCCCTGTCACATGAGACCATTCAACTTATAGAATCAATGAAATATGTTTGGAAATTACTCTTGCAGAGCTGCTCTCACACTTAGGTAAGTCTACTGCATACAAGCCACCAGCCTGCTGTCCAGCTGTCTTCATAACACCCAGCCAGCCACCCTCTCACAGAGCCAGATGTAACCCTGGAACAACAGCTAACTATAGGCTATACTACAGAACCCCACATGTGGCTCAACATTTCTTCTTACAACCTTGTTAACTATCAGGGAAAGGCTAGAAAGTTCTACAGAGGAAATCTATCATTGATGAAAGTAGAGGCAGCACTGTCACGTCTCAACCCTCCTTGGACCTTCCATGACGACTCTCTCTGATCTCAAATTAATGATAGGCTACAATGGTGAGTCGCTCCTACTTACTGGAAGGCCACTATAGGGAGACGTAACATTGCTTTGCTGACTAAAGTCTTCTTTCTTGATTATCTCAGACACCCTGTGTATTGGCACATGCACAGATGACATCGGATCTTGCAAATGATCCAGAGCTGTGGTAAATCACTATGGCATAGTGTCTGAGAAAATCCAAATCCTTTAGATTTCTATGTCTGTTATATTTTGGCATCTCACGGCAGGGCTAGAAGAGTCCGGATATAGTCCCTTTGCAGGACTTTAGATCAGTCTACTACAGCCAGGGATAAATCGCCCATCTGCAGATCTAGACACCTAGTAGATTTAATGTTGAGGAGTTGTTGGGCCATAGCTAATAACATGCACATGTGATAAATTTGACTCCATACCTGTCTCTTTCCATTGAGGAAGCTAGCTCCCAGTAGAAGGAGAAATACCTTGTTAACTTGCCTTTAACTTGTGAACAGCCATATCCAGAGGTGGTGCTGAATGATAAACAACCTGCAATTTGCAGATAGCAGAAATAATAATGACATAAAAGTCAGATGATAAGCCACAGCCCTCACATCATCCTCTTCTTAATACCCCTCCTGGAAGCTGGAACATCTCAACAGAACTAGCATTGACTTAAGCCCTACCCAGCCACAGGCAGTGATCAACAACGCCCTCCACATAGCAGATTTAATTGTGAAGGAGTGGGAGGGTGATAGGTCGTGTAATACTATTACAGGAAGGATTTATTGCACGTGCATGCTCAGGATATAAAAACAGGGACTATCTCCCACCAGCAGGCAGACAGCCAGCAGAGCAGGGCCTGTCTGGGTGGGGTGAGGAGGTGAGAGGGGGCAATACAGAGAACTTTCCTCCCTCTATAGCCCCGTGGGAGGCCAGTCAGTGGTAGGGGGTGCGAGGGCGAAGCAGGCAGGTACCCATCGGTATTATTGTCCGGAGGAAGGCCGACCGACCACCAGCGCAGTTGCTGGCTGCTGGTTCTCTTATTGATCCCGGTGTTTGCAGCTGAGGACGGCCAGGTACCAGCCGTAGTCAGTGTCTGCTGGTTGCCGGAGAGGGGCAGATAGAGTAGGAGGTGGGGTCTAAGGAGACGTGTGTTTACGTCTACGTCATACGTTACAGGAAGTAACAGCATGTCACACAGGAAGTGACATTAGATCATCACTGAGTGGAGTAACGTCACTTTGACATACAGGAAGTGATATTACGCGACATATGGAAAGCCTGATCATGTCAGACAGGAAGTGACATTGCTACGTCATACATGGAATAATTGTACGTCACACAGGGAGTGGTATAACTACTTCTTCAATAATATTGACATCCTGGTGGACACTGTTATTCCAGTATACAGGAATCAGGAATATTGCGTTATATAGGACGTGACGTCACTGCACAATACATTGCCATTGCTACGTCACACAGGAAGTAACCGTTACCATGGAGAAGGCAGCAGTTTCAGTCACCTTTCAGGTGCCAGAGGACGGTAAACCAGTGGCAGCAGGGGGAGGTGAGCGGTCATCAGCAGCTCCATTACCTATGTCACCCAGACCACGACCAGCCCTCCGTACACGTGCCTTTACTACAGGGTCCCTGTGGGAGATCCTCAGTAATGCTCGATCAGCTCCTGCTCATGTAACAAGCTCCAACCCATGGCACACTGGAGGTAGTAGTGTCTCCACAGGGAGGACCTCAGAAGGACAGCGCCATGCCACTCATAGCAGACTTATAACTGACTATGTGCATATGGAGAGGCGACATCGGCGCCGACATTGGAGTGAGTTTGATGCAGCAAGTGGTGGGGCTAGTCCAAGAGGTTCTGGTTTCTCTCCATCCCCTTCAGCATCCATCGCCGACCTTAAATCAACCTCCAGCTCCGACATGCTTCTCAAACCAGGAGGTATCAGGCAGGGCGTCCCAAGGTCTTCCCGCGAGGTCCAGATGCGCCTGGACCCAAGGATGGGTGGGTCGTCGGCAGGTCGCCGGAGTATTCAGAACCAGAACCGGAACTCCCTACTAGCCAGTGCCTACATAAGTTCCTCCCTCACCTGCCTCTCCTCCCAGGGCAAACGTCGCTCTCAGAGCGCCCCAGCTGCCGACAGCGAACTGGAATTCCCCGATGTAGACGGTGCGGATGGCAACATCCTGTTACCCTACTGGCGCACCCCACAGTTATTCACGGGCGGCGGTGGCGGGATGTCCTTTCTAGCCGACTCCATGCGCTCTATATCCATTTACCGGAAGTCATCAGTTAACAGCACCGAAAGTGCCGACGACGAACCTGGGGGTGGGAGCCGGGAGGGTTGTTTGACGCCGAGTGGTACATTTAACGTTAGCTCTGGGTCGTCGGTGAGTGTTCCGTCCTACAGACTGGCGGTACTGTGCGTAGACGACAGCTTCCGGTCGCGACTGATTGAGCACTTTGTTGGACTAGGCGATGTGGACGATGATGATGACGTATTTGCTGGTGAGTACATGCTTCTATCCCTCCTATTTATTAAAAAAAAAAAATGTCGAGTGTATAATTCTACACTGGAACCGACTTTGGTTCTTTGAACAGGAGATGTTGGCTTCATTCCATTCAGTTGTATACTAAGACTTCAAAACAATTGAATACACAACGCGATCATTATTTTAGAGGGCAAATATTAGCTGAAAGTGCAGTAGGTGATTCTGCAAAGTTCTGAACAATACAATGTATTGTCATATTGATGGCAGTATTGATGGACTGGGCCTTTGCTATTTTTTCTATAGGATCGGGGCGTATATCTCTTTTTGCATAAAACCACTTTGTAGATAAATCACTACAGTGAAGAAATGAGAGACCCTTATGTGAATAACTTATTCATGAAGACATATTTCACCGTAGAGATGTGGGTTACTAGGTCAACCTACGATGGAGCAACTCACCATCCTATGCATGTTTTTCTTCATAATATCCAGTGAAAGATGCAATATGCTTTGCGATGTTTCAACCTTCACATGTTTGAAATGAAATAATCTCTCATGCATTACACAAATACAGAGAATCAAAGAGATTGACTTGTCCGTTCCTATTTAGTTATTCATTTCTCACTAATATTGAAAGGCAGATATTCCATTTAACCCTAAGTAAAACAAATGTGAATTTTATCATTTTACTTTGGAAAACATTGTAAAAAGATAATGCAGAAGATTACACTATTCTTATGTGCTCCTCAACTGTGTGTACAACACAGGTGCTCCATCATTGTAGAATGCTAAATAAATCCCTTGTGTACAAGAATTTCCTTAAATAGTGCATGCACCTATATTTTAGATACACTATCTACCTGCCGACCCTATAGTGTTATTTAGACAAGCTACGTTACAGAGCTATTCTGTGTAAGATCTTCAAAGTGAACACACAGTAGCTATAGACCTGTGCAACAGGAACTGGGTACATCTGAATAAATGTGTGAGAGGAGCTTTAATTTTGATCATTCGAAGATTCATGTCTCTGTCAGTTGTATAGAGGCAAAATATTCCATCAGAAGACTCCTAGCTAACATGAACAACCTGATACTGATTTTGATCCTTCCTTGCCACCAGGATTAGGTTCTCTGGTCTTCATAATACACACTGATGCACTAGTGAATTTACTGGCGGCCATTACATTAGTGCATCATGCCAACCATCAAGGATCCATGAACCCAAAAGGATAGGCATAATGCATGAAGACATCACTGACAAGTTACTCGAGAGAGTTACATCCATGCATCAAGACCACCACTGTATATATGAAATGTGTTTAGTGGACAATACCTTAGTGGACATACCACTAACTATCAGTGAGCAGAGGCTCCAGATCACACCTCATGTACGTAAGATAGTTGGGCCACTGTAATTCAATTATCATCGATAATCAATAACTAATGGCCTTCCCTTAACACGTAGGAGGGAGTCAGCTTAACCTCGCCGCTGCCTGCAAGTGTGAATCCTCACACTCAGATAGAGAGGTTTAGTTAAGAATGATAAGAACGAGCCAAACTATAGATTTGTATGGCAATATATTATAGCCATTCCTCACAGTGGCGTGAAGAAACTATATCTCATTTTCCATTCCCCCGTTCCCCACTCGAAATCACAGTCGTAAGGTTGAATGAACGATCCTGACCTTCGCCAATGAATTTCTCGTTGATTTGAACATGTAACATGACATTCTCAAATCGTGCTGATATCCACCACAAATCGTGCTGATATCCACCTCAAATCATATTGATATCCACCTCAAAGTGAGCAGTTGATATGCAGTTGATATTTAGGAAAAGACCGTGAGTCACCAGAACTGTGTAATAACTAGAAGCACCGGTATCATTTATGTATACATTGGCTGGATAAGGACAAGTGCTATGCACAATTTCTTTTTTTTCTGGTCACCGTGTTTTATTATAGGGGACTGTATGGGAGTTCAAAATGATATTGCAGAGGGCAAAAACTGCAATGGGGCTGTAATTATAAATGCCTCAAAAGCATCTAAGTGGCGACAAGGATAAGGTTATTTCATATGTAAAGTATCTTTCCTCCCTTTCGACCCATCTTTTTGTAATCATTCATCTCTAGAGGGTCCTATATTTCCAACCCTTCTAGCCACGTAGGCGACATCTGTTTCTGGATTCTAGAAAAGGATACTTAGAAGAGAGGTAGCTAGAGAAGTTTTACCCATCTCAAGGAAAAGCCCGCAACAAAACCGAATGTTTTTGTTTTCTTTGATTTGCTGTTGTATTTTTTTTCTTGTTTTTTTTTTGTTTTTTTGGGGGGGGGGGTAATCCTGTCAAGGAGATCAAACAGCACCATCCAAATGGGGTAGGATGAATTGTATATCTATATCCGTTGTCGATTCGACCCTTATAGATAGTCTGCTAGACCTCTCTTAGAATAAAGCCATTTTGGTAGCTGGAGATTATCAGCTTAAGCCTCCTAATATCTGGCTAGTTTGTAAATCTGCACCAGTGCATTGCACCAGCTTCTTTTCTACTGAGCACACTGAAAAAATTATTGTTGAATCGACAAGGTAACCTCATAAATCTGAACAGTGAACCGTAATTGCTTTGCAGTGAACCACTGTAGTTTTTACACGAAGTCCCAGGTGGCAGTATGTGGTGCTGCAAGGAACCTCTGTGAAAATAACGGTGGGTCTCTGGCAACTTTGGGACAAAGATTCTGTTGTCATTTTGACAACTTTCTTTTACAGTGCACGCAGAATCTGATGTGTCATGTAGGTTTCCTGACATCATGTGGATGTATAGTATTTCAAGTTATTTCAAGTTATTGTGGTCGGAAGGAGAAGTCTTCAAACGACCCAAAAATTATTCTTGCTTTAGATAAAGACAGCGTTTCTTGCCAAAGAGGTTTATACAGGAGCTAAAAATAGAACTGTCCATACAAATGTAGATTATACGCCCTGCATCTACCTTTCATACTGGGCGATGTTGCAGAGAGAAAGAAATACTTTAAGGTTTAGGCTACATATGGCTGCAAAACATCTCAAGTGTCGACTGAGATGAAGGCTTTATGCGACGCAGGTGGCACAGGATATATGAAAGGTACATTTATCTATATAAATCTTGTCTCTCCCAGTCTCTAATCTTTCTATAATATCTACCTCCCTGTCTTCTCTCTACATATGGTCTTATATTTTTATCCTCTTAAGCCCTGTGTGTGACTCCTGCCTGTGCACACACACTGCAGGAGGGATATTGCAGGGGTGTTTCTATATTGGCTGGATAAGGTGTACACTATGTCAACCGCAATGAGGATTCTGCTGACAATTATGAAGTGTGTGTAAACACTGCTATGCCATGCCTCTACGAGACCATATTGAATATCTGAATACAGATACCTATATTGTGAAAAATTCGCATCATGGCAATTCTGTCTCATGTCGATGACTTTTGAAAAACTGTGGGAATTTGATATCAAGTAATCCAATGTTAGATACACTGGTAGTAGTAGCCAGGGTTATTTTACAGCAAAAACCCTTGGCAACGTTGGTTCCAATACATTTTGCTGTAAATCTACAGGAGATGAGTTGTTGTAATTCTACAACACAATCCACAGTAATCATACAGTAACAACCACTGTAACCATACAGCAAGATCATTCAAATCTACAGAAACATATGTTGTAAATTAACAGCAATATATATTGTAGAATTACATAAATATGTCTTGTAAAATAACATCAATATTTTCTGTAAATGAACTGCAAGTTTTGGTGTAAATGAACTGCAGAATAAACTGTAAATTTACAGAAACTTTTGCTGGCAACTGAGGTTCCAGCAACTATTGCTGTAAATTTACAGAAACTAGGAGTGTAGAATTACAGCAGGAGGTGCTGTTATTCTACAGGAACCGTATTGTATATTATGTATAGGCACTGCTCTATACTCTACCAGTGAGGTGATTCTATTATACAATCCCCATCATATTTTTACGTGTGCACTCTGTGTATGCATTGATACTATAAAACATGCATGCCTGATGAAGACAAGAATGTCTCCAATCCCAGTGAAGTGCAATCACTGAGAGCAAGAGAAGTAGACAAGCATCTCTCCCAAACCATTTCATGGTCAGCCAGTTTTAACACTGGACTAACCTAAAGGCAGGTAGGTCTATGTTAACTTCAAGTTCAGAGTCCAGGTACTTGTACATACAATTTAGACACAGGTGTGGTGTCTTTGGTGTATATTACTTGTTGTTCCTAGTTTCTTCTCAGATAACCTTATACATCATCTATTGTGCACAATGTTAGATTGAACCCATTATTGTATTGCAATTAATTGATAAGCTATGGGGACATTGTTGAATTGAGGTGGCACTATATGCATACATTCTTAACAAATGGTGGATACTGCTGCCCCCCCAGTTGCAGACCTACAGGTAAGGCTATTTTGGTAAGGCCTTTGTGGGTCACTCTGGTGCTGAGTGACTGGCTAGCCTAGGGTATACAAGAGTAATTATACAGGACAACACACTGTACACATGTGCCTACAGGTAGAAGCCTGTCACTAAACAGTGACACTCAGTGTATTTGAGAATACTGCTCTTTCCCCTTTTGATTTACATAGAACAATCCTGTTATATAACCCCAACTCCTTTCAGTGATAGTGACCCAACAATATCATTAAATCAACATGACAAATTTCTTCACGTTTGATTTCATCCCTTTTTAGATTTTCATCTGTAATTCAAGTCATTTATTTAGGATGATTTGTCACAATATCAACTAAACATGGATAGGAAGTGAAGAGAATAAAGACAGGGAGGGAGAAGAGAGCAGGGACAGATGGAAACAGAGACACCACACAACAGAGACAGAAATGATATGCATCTTACAATAATAACTATATATTATTCTCTCACTTTTTCTAGCCTTTCCTGAATAGCAGACCCATTGCATCACAGAAATCTCATAATATTATCATAGCCATCAGAATCCACTTAGTTGACATAGTGTAAAGCTTATACAGCCAACATAGGAGAAAGTACCACTCCAAAATCTGTCCTGTGTTGTGTATGCAAAGACATATGGCTTGTTTTCTACACCGAAAGATCCAAGGAGGAAATTGGGGCTGTCCGGAAATCATCACATCATGCCATCTTTCACATTTCATCTAGCTTTGTTTTTGGAGCTGTTCGCATTCTGGCACAGGGCCAATATCAACCGCAATGTGCCTTATCTCTGGTGCTTCCAGCCCATATCCAATAAGTCATGTCTGCCACAGTGCCACACATGGAGCTATGGGTGGATGGACAGTGGATGGATGCTCTTGCTACCGCACACGCACCCGGAGCAGCCTGCCAGGCAGCCCCCAGCAGCCTGGCAGTGAGAGGGCCCTAAAGTAGTCAATTTTAGAGTGATCTGGACTGTATTCTAATACACAGTATACTATTTTTTTTCATTTTATCAATCACATTTTGTATGTCTAGCCATGAAATAACCCCAGATTCACCATTTCTAAGATAATTTGATATACCATAATACCTCGCATATAAGGCGCGTCTTATACACAAGGATGCACCCCTGGTGCGCCTTATAGAAGCAAAATTATTTAGAAGAGAATTTTCTCTAAAGTTTCCTCAATAATCCCTTGACCCTGTATTATGGTAAAACAGGATAGGGGAGACCCTTAGATGGCCATAGGTCTTTGAATTTTGAAAATCCGTTGGTTAGAACAAAAGTTCTAACATTTTTTATTTTTACATTCACATCTACAAATTCTAGGTGCACCTTATACGCAAGATGCACCTTATATGTGAGATACCTTATATGTGAGGTATTACGGTAGTTTAAATCACTAAGAAACTAAAGCATCTTCTAAATAAGTCACATTTCAGACAATTGATCATCGTGGAAAAGTGGCACCATAACTGATATATTTTCTTCTTCTACACTGTAAGGAAGTGTATAGACTTTATGTTGGTGAAATATAATCATGATCTGGACACAGGATCTTGATTAATTTTAGGCTCATATGAAGAAAATGTTACTATTGCAGATGGTTTCACTTTTTATCTCAGTGCACATACCCCCATCCATAATCAAACCAGTATGATAGGAAAAGCAGCTTTTGAAACCATGGGAAAGGGGTTGCATTCAATATGGAGTGAATTCAATCATTTGTTCCAAGTTCTGCTATGGACAAACTAAACTGTAAACATTGAATTTTCTTTCACTTTTTAAATGCACATGTATAGACAATCTTATATATTCAAAAATGATGTATTTCTGGACATGGGATCTAAAGATGATCATGACCCTTTAACATATATCGACCCTTATCTACCAACTGTGACAGTACTGAAGCTCTGTCTATGATAATATTATAAATATATGACTACAGACCCCAAGGTAATATTGTTGTATCCACTTTGTTCTATAGTAACTGGAACACTTCTTTTACCTCTTCTGTAAAACTTGAAAATGAAGTTACAACCTTCTTGCAGTAACAAGGTGACGAGATGTTCAGGAGGCCATTCAAAAGATTGGGAATCAATTCTTTTGGAGGTGCTATTCCCAAAACAGAATTGACTGACCTCAAGGAATCAATTCTTGGGTAGGAAAAAGGTAGTTGGTCATAGAGGTGGTTTATGAGTGGTTGGGAATTTGTGAATACTTCCCAATTGAGAACCAATTCCTGGCTAGTTCCTTCCTCCAATTCCATGGCTTATCTACTATGGGAACCAATCATGGAACCAGTTCCCCCAACGTTTTGTAATGCACTGTAATTCAGAGCCACGGAATTCCATTACAGTATAAGGTCTGAATTCGTCTCTCTTGGTGGAGAATCAGGAAAACAGATTTCCCAATCTTTTTGCAACAGCCTCCTGCAATGTGCCCGCAAGGGCTATCAGCCAATTTTCAAATTGGAATTCACCGTCTTGGTTACTGAACATGTGGGGTGCAATCATCTGTCGTTATGGGGTTATTGTGTCTGAATATATGTGGGGTCCAATGTCTGTGGTTGTGGGGTTATTGTGTCTGAACATGTGGGATGCAAAGTGTATTACTCAGTAGGGGGTAGTAGGTGGTGATACTGTCTGTAATATGCGCAGACTAATGGGGTATTTCTGCCACACACAATCATTGCAAGGTTGTACAACGATCTCTTCACATGCATGCCACAAGGTCATTTTGAACCATTTGAAAGACATTGCTTGTGGGATTAACCCCACAAGCAAACAATGACCCCACAACGTAGCTTTGTACTTATAAAACCCCCACAGTGTAGCTCTAGTAAACACAGACAGACAGAGACAGACAGACAGACAGAGACAAACAGACAGAGACAAACAGACAGAGATAGAGAGAGGAGAGACAGAGCCAGACAGCAATAGAGGGGCAAAAAGAAATAAAGACAGAGACAAAGGGAAACAGGAATAGAAGGGAGGTGAGAGAAAGAGGGAGACATAGAGAGACAGAGACATAGGGACAGGGAAGGGCAAAGGACCTGGGGAATTGGGGAAGGATATATTCGACCTAATCCTGATCGTAAACAAGAGGGAAATGGTAATAAAGACAAGGTCCTTATTACAGACTTCCTCTTGCTCTAATCCAACCAAGTAAGCTACCTGGCTTTCGGGCTACTGGGCAATTGTTTCTGATTCTATTATATGATATTTGTGATGGAATGTTACCAGATCATTCCTCATCACAGAGTCAGCCCCTTTTTGTATTCAGGCTTACCTTTAGTCCATTGTAAGGGAGTGGCTTATGGTATTCATGGCACCTAGGTAGATACAATATTGTGGGTATTCCAGGTCTGTAGCCCTCCTCTCAGAATCCGTTTATAGTGACATTTCTTACAATCTAACCAACTTACAATAGTGAACATACTTCTGGGGTAGAAACTAACACTGGTCCAGGGGCAAATGGCCAATAATCTTAGGTGAGGGCGTATAATTCTCTCAAGAATTGCCTTCCTATGGGCCCGGGATGGCCCACAGAATTTGACAGAGACATTTTTATCTGCATATAGCCATATTATATCATTAGAAAGATAAGATTGTTAAGAATCTGGCCAGTCTGACTAAGTTATGTTGTGGATTGATGAGTGTACTTGAAATTTCCTCTATAAAAATGAGTAAATTAGTTGCTCTGGGCCAACAGTTTTAGCTCTGGGCTCCTTTTCTAAAGCTATATGGGTCCGGTTGGCCAGTGGCTGAAAATGTTAGTGTCTACCCCTGTACTGTTTCAGGGGCTATGTTGTGGAGATGGAGGACTTGGGCATTGGTTGAAGAAGATGGGGGAAGGGTGGTAGGAGGAGTACATGTATTTGGTGTAGGAGGCATGCTGTGGTGTAGGAAAGAAGGGGATAAGAACCCTTTGAGGGAATTGGGGGATTGGATAGAGTAGAATAGGGGCTTAATCTGATTGTTGTGGATGGGCCATAGGTTTGGGAGAGGTGGAAAAGAAGAGCATTGTAGGAGAATAGGGTATTTACTGCTCAAGGATATGAGGAAAGCTCAGAGGGTGAATGAGGATAAAGGGAAGGAGGGAAGACGTTTGGGAGATAAAAGGCGGTCAATGGTGTGATAAGGCAGATAGGTAAAGGAGGGAGAGGAGGTACAGGAGGATGTGTGAGGGAGCATAGGTAGCTCTATAGTATACAATTAGGATACGATCTATCTACCCATTGTGCTGCACAAAGAAGTGCTGGGCAAGGTGGTATGATGCAGAGATTCCTTTGTAGAAAACTGGCTTCGGGGTTGTTCCATAGCAGGGGCACTGCAGAAGTGTGACGTATTTGTTGTATTGAACGTAAACAGTAGCTTTGATGCAGGGTTGGTAGTGTGGTAGGTCGGCTTTCATGAGTCTCACATGGATCAATCTAGAAGAGAGGTTCTTCAAAGACAGGCTGTAGGGATCTAGTGATAAGTGGGATTAACAGTGGCTAGGTTCTGTGAGGCAGTACCTAGGGGCAGTGCAAGCTTATCCGTTGGGGTAGAATAGGATGGATAGGTTTATCTGTTTGAGCTTGGACTTAGGGGCATGTAATTGGTCAGGCACTATAAGGAGTATGTATATAGTGAGTGAGTGAGTCATTTCCTCTCAATTGATGGGGGAGGGGTTCATATGTTAGTTTTGTTGCTGTTGTTGTTGTTGTTGTCGTCGTTGTTTTATTACTACAGTATCAAAAGCCCATGAGGGGCCTAATAGTTATATCAATCAGATCTTTAACAACTCTCTTTTAGAAGGCTGGTAGTAATATCACTTTATTATTTGATGCCCAGTTTCACCCATTGGATTATTGTTGTTTATATGACAAGGAAGGCCTCCATCTAGAAGCAGTTGTTGATATACAATGTACAATAGGATATGTGGATGTAGCCCTTGTTATTCAGTGCACTGGTCAGTTGGCTGAATTCGGAATAGGACAGAACTTTGTAAGGACATCAGGGACCCCACAATGACTCACTGCCCCTCCTCCTACAGACAGCTCTATAGATTACAATGCTGAAACAGGAGTATAGACTCCACTTGTCCACTCAACGTTGCCTATAGATATTTTGATATAGCTTACTGTTTACCAGGACCAGGCATTGTTTGTGTGCTGCTAAAACCTGTTTTCGTTAATGTGTATGGCCCAAAAGCTACAGCGCTTGTGCTGTCAGATTTGTGGCTTAGTGGCTCTGTGTCGAACAGGCATTCAGTTACCAGAGCTGGAGCCATGAGGAAAAGGATTTTTCTAATTTGGTATCAGTATTAATATCATCAGACATTTCCTACAGGGTTGCCATACTGGACATGGCAAATACAAGGACGTTAGTATTTGATGAATGGTCTCAAGAGATATCATTCAATATTCTCAGCCATCAAAACTCTTTCATCTATTATCTGAATGAAGCCTCTTATCTAATGCCGCACTACCCTTGTGTTATAAATGCCAATGCCAATGGTCTTTGCTGCAGGCATTGAACAAAAGCTACAGACTCTGCTCAAAAGCTTCTCATGTCAAATGATATATGAGCTGATCTCAGCAGGGAAATCTGCTAATATATTGTTGAAACTCCCATAACACTATTAAGAGCAGGTGGCATTTTGGCAAAAATGTCCAAGGTTAACCTGGCCCCTCACTCAAAGACATTAATACACAAAGAAACATGGCTCATTTAGCTACATAGCCATTTTATGAAATATTAAATTCCCAGGGTCTTTTTTTTTATGGGTGGCTTACCTATTGCCTGAGCTGCTCTGTGAATGATAAATTATTGACCCACTTTACAGCAAACATCCATAACCCTCCCCAGCAGGAGGACAAACACTAAGGGGGCAAACAGTTCAATGCACCTGCCTTCCTCAGATCACAGCATCTGGTTGTTTTTTATGCAAATTCTTATGAAAATGAGCCAATCCATCTCCAGAGGTCCTGTAAGCACTGAGACATACACAAGGCTGTAAATCAATATTCATATTCCTCATGTTTGAATTCCCCACCTGTCGAATTGGTGATGACGCATGTTTCTCATAGCTATAGATTTAGATTCCCTGCTTTATAAATGTATGAAGTATGGTCCTTCTGATAAAGGGCTTCCCTAGGCTTGCATCCGAATGCAATAGTTTGCTATACGCCTTTTTAGGTTCTCATGATGCTTCAAGCAATGTCGGCATTGCTGCATCATGTCAACCCCTCAGGAGTGTATTGATTTCACAGGGGCAATTTGATGATTGGATACATTTTAGACCCACCTGTAGAAGGCGAGCAAAAATGGGACCATTCAATTCTTTTGTATGGACACACAATGTTTTACCTGAGCCTGACAATTCCTAGTACTATTACCATCTGTTCCATTGTCCACATTGTGGGCCATTGTCTTGTAATGGTCAGTTTACATGCTCTTTTACTATAATTCACCTTTCCATATAATACACAACAGAGTTTGTCTATACACCAGATGCTCCGCTTCTTCAATATACACCGTTATATGGTATTTACTAAATTGCCACAAGCTGCTTATAGCTATCTACAAAACCTCCTTTTTATAAAAAATGTATTGCAATTGTGTGGCAATTTAACCTCAAGAAGGATGTCTCCTATGGTGTTCAATCTACCTGAAGTCTTATTCTAAAACACAGAAAATCTATACATCTGACTTTGAGCTGGATTTAGATCTGGTCGATATCAGTAGTGTATAGACACCTAAGTGAGTGACATTCACAACATTTTGAAATCAATAATACATTTTAAACATGTTCTCTATCATTGAAACAGATCCCCCCCCCCAAAAAAAAAGGTAGCCACTCATTTGTCTTCAAAGATTTGAATCATTCATCCAAGATTCATAGTGTTGTTTACAGTAACGAATACCAAGTAGGCTCTGTGCAAATATTTATCAACCTTTATGAGAATAAAGTGCACAAGGGAGAAAGCTACATTGTTCTATCAACAAAAGACAGGTACACCATTTTAATGAGGTCCTGTGGCTGACTCATTGACATGTATTACATATACATGCCCACAGGCTATATTAATTTATCTACCTAGCTGTCTCCCACTCCCTTACCATGGAAATCTTCTATAAGTTTAAAGGAACACAATTGGATTAAAGTCACTATATATATATATATATATATATATATATATATATATATATATATATATATGACATGTACTGGGAATAGGGACCTTATAGCACCCTGCGCTAAGGGCCCTTTTTGCAGATCCTGTCACATATATATTATTTCTCATTTTAAATTAAATTTCAAGTAAAAGATTCTCAAATCAAGTCATGTATGAATTCTCAAATAAAGAATCAATTTTCCTTATTTTTCATTGCAAACACTGGATGCCTATGGATATATAGTATTTCCAAAAGCAAACTTGCTTACTTTATATTTATTATATAGATCCAATCACAGGGCCAGGACTTAAGGCATGGAGTTGGAAAGTTATATACTCTATAAGCACCGATGCTGGAGTAGGACCTTTAAAGCCACTTCAAATCTCCCAATAATGAACTACTTCTACTACACCCCAAAGCAGTTCTTTGCAAATATTTGCACCCTGCAGCAATATTACAAGCTACAGAGTCACAGAGTCTCACAAACTTAATCAAAGATTCAATGTTAATCTGCTCCAAACACTGTGGACCACCATATCAAATTAGATTTTGCTATACAGATAAAGTATTAAGCACAATTGTACTCATACTCAGTCCTTCATAATTTGGAGTGTCCAGGACTAGACACTGCCCATTATTAGGGAACTGTAGACAAACTGCCGAAGTCCTTGGTCTGCTGATCATAGACCGTTCTGGGTGTACGTTTATAAATGTCACTGGAAATGGTGTTGCAAATTCCCATTTTGAAATGCTTTATAGGGGCCCAGTATATAATCATATTTCTGACTCTCTACAGGCTATGTGTCTATGAAAAGGCAGTGTGTATGATTAATGCAGCTTGATCCTACCCATTTTTAATAATCATTCAATGATTTCAGATGATTGACATATCTTACTTCTCCATGTGCTCATCGTGTTCCACCTAGTGACATGCAAACAAACTACAATTTACAGGTTTTCACTGTAAACTTATCTCACTTCACAAAGCTGCACCATAAAGAGATGTTAATGGACCTCCTTAGGGTGAAACACTTTCATTTTAGGGAATATCACCATTAATATTTCAATTACAGTAACTCACTATTAAATTTGTCAGTACTAAATTTAGGCATATTTATAACAGTGCATATAATTTGGTTGTAACCATATTTTCCCTAAAGGTACTGCAAGGTTCTGATCTGTGTATGTATATACATGTGTATGGGGTGTTGGAACATACATGATGTAAAACAAAATGATTCCTTTATAAACAACTGGTAAGCACGACCATCCTTTATATATGCCTCCACCTACAATCGTTGCTTTTCCATTTGACTTTATAATCCTTCATACCATACATAAGTTATCATATTTCTTCCTAATAAACTCCATGAATCCACACTCCAAAGGTGCATTCTGGGAAAATTCCGTAAGAAGGTAATTCTGAATGAAACTCTCACTTATCCTCAGCAAAGCACGTTTGAAATCAATCCTTGAGTTCTCTCACAAACGAGATCGTGGCATCTTTCATGGGATTCACCTACTTCATCAGGGAAAGGAGACAGAAATACTGCATGTTGAATGCATGTGTAAAGCAGATCTATTAGTAAACTGACATCTTAATGTGAGGAAATGGTCTACTTGACACTGCATTATGTCCTTCTTGAAGTATATATAAGCCTCTGAGCATCATATGGTAAGAAATACCCCCAGGGCAGTACTGTAATAGTTAAAGCTGTCTCAGGAGGTAATTTCAAAAAAATACTAATTCATCAATATTTTGAAATACCCGTCAAAAGCTGGAACCTTTGTGTGTGTGTCAAGTAAAGTACATCTTAATCTTAAAGTACACTGGATGGCCTTGTGTCAGGGGGTTCTTATACGTTTCAAGACTTAACCAAGTTCAATTGCCCAAGGCCAGGCTGCCAATGTGTCCCAAAGATGAGTATTGGATATATTTATAAGTAGTTTTCTGGTCAGAGTATAACATCTTACCCCAGGTCATGGTTGACAAGGTATATCCGAATGGTGACTTTCCATGGAGTATATTGATCCCTGTAGATGTTACAACTGGCAGTTTTTGGAAGTCATGTCTTTCTATTTTCTGAAAAAAAGACCGATGAAAATACCACAGTTGCTGGTGAATTTTGATAACTGTCTGTGAGTCAAAACTGGCTATTCAATTTGCTTTAAATAAAAAGCATTTCAATAACAACATGGCAGTCCATTAACTCCTTCAAAGTGAGCAACATCATTTCTGCAAGGAGTCTTAAAAGTGTACTCACTCTTTCTTCCGTTGCCTAGCAATCATCCCTCTCTTAATTGCTTATAAACCAGCAAGGGAGGGTCATATGTCATTGGCATATTAAATATTTTAACATTTTCCCTGTAGCCCTTCTATTTATAATGGACGTCTGCAAGTATGATATCAAGCAGGGTTGCTTTGGCCAAGGTGATATCAACAGTTTTAAAACATGTGTAAATGCAAAAAATTAAGTAAACACCCAAAACTCTATATTAATCTGATTTCCAGAGGTGCACGAGATATAATTGTACAGGAGCCAGGGGCTGTTTTGTCCTTATGAACAAAGATGAATGATCCTTTGGCTGAGTACCTTTTAGATAGAAAGTATGTTTCTAACTTCCTTTTGCATGCAAGGTAAACGTTTGAATAACATAAACTTGTACTCACAGTGATTGCTAATACGCTTGTACAGCATTCAGATATATATATATATATATATATATATATATATATATATATATATATTCCCGAGAGACTGTATCAATGTGAAACACAGAATGAAGGGAAAAAAGTGTACGACTGACCAATATATATATATATGGGCAATTTTTTTTTCAGGGGTCTCAACTTTCGAGCCAAGTTGCAACATAAAAGATGTGCTAAAACAACCACTTTTCATGCTCACCCCCTGCCTAAAGTATCTTAGCTACATCAAACGTTTTTTGCATAATGACAAATTATGACCCTAAAATTAAATTTCCATCACAATCTGCTACCTAAGTTACACCATTATTTTCCTCTGTAGTAATTACTGAAGGCCTTTTAGGTGTAAGATCCAGCAAGTACACTGTCCACACCATATTTTGAGCCACGTAATGTACTACAGAGAGCAAAGTATTTGAGACAGCTCTTTGATATTTTGTATGGCCAAAATACTCACAAGGGACAGATAACTTGTGATTTTACAAGCATTTTATTATAGAATTAAAGAATTTATGACCAAGTTGCTGGATCTTACATAGCCATAAATTCACCTATGCAAAATTAGGCTGAAAATACTAAGATAATTCCTACAGATATATTAAATATATTTTGTTTATCTAATTTTCCAGCCTAATGGGAATGATTGAAATGGATATTGACCTCTTAATTGGAGTCTGCATCAAATTATACTCCTGAATATATGAAAAAGCTGTTTGTGACATTTGGAAAAGCTGAGATTTTCATGATATTTAGGGCTTAAACCCACTAAAAATCGTCAAAATCGACTAATTAAAAAAAGCACTTTTAGATCTAAGTCTCTGCTATAAGTTGGTAATGGCTAATACAGCCAATATGACATCAAGAGTTTTCCGCAGCAGTGTGACATAAGTGCCGAAAGTTGAGACCCCTAAAAAAGATTTTACCCATATATATATATATATATATATATATATATATATATGTGTGTGTGTGTGTGTGTGTGTGTGTGTGTGTGTGTGTGTGTGTGTAGATGGCTGACTTGTCAGAAAAAAATGTCAATAACTGTATGATATATTATAAGCTATATGAACAACCAGATAACCATAGACTTTGCTCGCCAGGAACTACTAAGAATGTACAATTACCATAACTTACCAATTACTGCCAACCAGAATGGGGCTATAATCATCAGGCAGGAGAGAACATTGATTATGAAAGAGTAAAAAAAGAAGTAGAAAGGAAGGATCGGGATGGTATTCATAAGGCAATGGAGGCCCTAATCAGGAGTGGCAAAGGCGAGCCGAGGTCTGTGTTTTAAGGTAGGTTGAACCACAGAGGTACTGTCCTGTTAATAATGCATACACATAGATTATTTTAAGCAGTTCTTATTCTCTTCTTTTTTTATTGGAGATTTTGAGCCCTTGTCATATTGTTTGTCTAGCCATTGATACAAAATGTCTAACAATCAAAGGTGGGTCAAAGTGTGGTTGGGACTGTTTTATCCCATCTTATATTTATACAGGTCTCTTTTTAGCATGGATGACCTATAGATGTTTAAACATTATAAATTCTTCTGAGTAGCCGAAATCGGGCCTGTCGTCATGATATCATACCATAAAAATTAATGAAGCCAAATCTACAATCATCCAATTGCAATACTGGGAATGGGTTTCAGTAGTCTAGCATCAAAGCAATTAGTGGTGAAGGATAATTATTGTCAGATAATTCACATCGTAGCAATTGGCAAGGCTTAATTAAAATCTGACATCGAGCACAGGGAGAAATGCATATTGGATTTATCTTGAAAGTGATACAACTAGTGTTATTAATTTGATCCTCTCTCTATTGCAATGGCCTGTTGACCCTCTTATGAAAACCCTACAGGTACAATAGGTAGTTGAAATGCATAAACAAAAATGTGACTTGCTCACTGCTAAATTTGATCTAGACTGAAAATGCTTCTCCAAAAACTGCTCTACAACATCATTTGATATCGTACTGTCATTCAAATGAGGCATGAAGTGGTTCAATTTGCCCATTTTTCTAAAGCCGTGACAAATTACATTGACATCCTGAACCAGAACTCTTGCAGCGCTGTTTGGTCCTCGTCAGAGTCTGGTGATCCCTGAGAATGGTGCTACAGCTGGCTGGATGGATGGATAGGATGGGGGTGGGCTGCTGGTCAATTCTAACACTGCTATCCTACAGCTTGGATCACACTGGTTCTATCATCTTGGCCTCAGCCACTGCCTTACTATAGCTACTGGGTACAGCAGAGGAAGGGCATTGGATAGCTTTCAAAAGAGGTAATGGGTTATTGCTAAGAAGACAGGGAAATGGTTTTTGCATTACACTTGGTGATCAGACCGTGGATTCTGGCACACAGATCATTTGATTGATTAGAAAATCACTTATTGCTGCATCATGTTACAGCATTTCCTACTGCTTCCTCTTTCACTATGACTGATGCTGACATAAGGGATATTTTCTGCAGCAACATTAACTAATAGAAACTAACGCTTGTCAGTTTCTCACGGCCACCATTCATTCCTGTTCTAGATCTTGAAAGGAGCTCCCTGATTAAAGTTATTAAATATTGACTTGTATTGATTTGGAGCCTTTCCAATATAAACTTATGGGCTCTGCCCTGTCAAACACTCCCTATCATCTAAAGTCCTATTAAGGACTTTCACAAGTATGGAAAGGTCCTGGTAAGATCCACTTCAAGTTGCACAGTTTCACAAATGAATGCCCATTGTTCTGTGACTGGTCTGCTAATGGCAGGATCACCATCACCAGGAAACTGCTTTGGGGCTTTTCCTTGGGGAAGCCAGGGAGTATGCAATCTAGCATTTCAGGAAAAAAATGCTGTCATATTATCCTTTACACAGCAAAAGGTCTACCAGTAGTAGATAAACATGATGTGTGGACGATGGGTTCTGTAGTCTACCGTTCTCATTGGTGGTGTGCTGGGTCTAATTAGGCACTCTTCAACTCTTCATTCTTCTGACTTCATCTCTGTGCAAAGATGAATCTTTCCTTAATGAAAGTAGATAAAGATGGTGGAATCAAGGTTGTTCTTGATACTTGTTTAAACACATAAACTATTCAAAAACTGCAAGGAGTTCATGTCTTTATCTAATTCATACCAACTCTATTGGCCTATCAGCAATCACTGGTTAATACCTAGCATCTGACTGTTGTATGTTAATTAAACCTTACAATGACCCAGAGCCTAGGGAAGATTTAAGGGCAGTGTTGCAGTATGAGGAGAGAGAGTCCTATGATGAGTGGGGGACGTAATCAGAGTCTTGTTTCCAATGCTGTCATTGGACTGACATTAATTGATTCATTATTCATAGAGACAAGTCCTCAATTATTGCTCACTTTAGGGAATGAGGGGATTGTCATGCCCTGATCAATTGAAGTATCATGTTCTGCAGGAGATGTGAAGACCTTATTCAAGGCTCAGATTATGGATCAGCACTATGATGCCAAAAGTGAGCTCTCTCTCATGACTAAAACATCATCTTTCAATACTCCTGCCATTGCATTATGTATTTAGGCATGCATGTTGCTTAATAGATTTCAATGTGAAGCAACAGTATCAGTTTATCTACAATCATACCAATATCATAATTAATACATGACTGAAAAAATGTATTGATTATCAGTAGTCATGCAGATATTGTGAAGAATGAAGACTGAGTAATGGGGATATCAGGATGTGTAATGCCCAAGCCAGTGAGCAGTGTGATTTTAAGCTCCTGTATGTATTCCATGATGTTACAATTCAGACCAGTCCAAGCTCCTTCCTGCAGTAGATTTAGCCTAACAAGGCTAGCTTATGGCACTAGTTTGTTGGGAATGAAAATCAGTAGATATTCATCTCACTTCACGTTGGCACTTAATTCATTCAACAACACCTCAGTGAAGGCCTCCTCCCCCTCTCAGCATGGATCTGAGTGGGAACAAGTCTGACACTTCAAAAGGGTGTCTGACTCTGCCAGAACTGACACTTCTATAGGCTTTATTTTTAAGCAGCATGGTGTTCTGGCACAAGGCCAGTATCAGCAGCAATGTGCCTTATCTCTGGTGCTTGCAGCCCATATCCAATAAGTCATATTTACCACAGTGCCACACATGGAGGGATGGATGGATGGATGGAAGGAATCCAAGCTAATACAATACTCATCTCCAGGATACTCTCAGATATGTAATTTTGCATACCTGTAACAGGTCAGTCAACAGGTTCAGATGAACATGACTTCTATGGGCAGATGGAGTTGTGAGTAGGTTTAGGTTTTAGATAGTAGGTAAACCAAACACAGATTTAATATCCCTATCTGGAAGTACATGTATATTATGAGGGATTCTGTTTGTGATGAAATATCCATTATAAAAGTATTTAAATCAAGATATGATTGTGTCCAGGGTGGGGTGTAAATGGTGTCCGACTGTAGGTGTAATCTAAAGGTCATATAAAAATAACTCCCATATTGTAATATGAGGGATGAATTCAGATTTGTCAAGTCAAATTATTAGCAGAAGTATGTATATTGTCATTGACATGTATAGAAATCCTATATACATGAAGGTTAAGACATGACAAATGGACAAATCAAACCAGGATCTCCATTCACTCACCATTCTTCATCCTCAGAATGTAGTAAAAACACCCTGGGTTTGCACAGTTATAAAACCATGTATGACGGGAGATTTATATCAGGTCTGAGCAACTACCTTAATTACACCCCGGTAGGAAATTACACACTGTTGTTGTTTTACACACCACTCTCCCAAGGTGGTGATGTGATTTTCCGTGTCAGTGCAAAAAAAGCTGCCAGTGCAAGAAAAGGCACCAGTAGGAAATCCTGCTATGCTGCATTGTCTCATATTGTCAAGTGTGTATTGTAAAATGGGTTTTATCATTAATGACTGATTAGATCACTTTGGTTTTTTTTGTGATTAGCTTACTGGGATGTTGCTCCAATCATTGATACACATTACATCGTTTAGCAAAATGCATAAAGGATTAGCAAATTAGATACAAAATGGGTTGTGATGAATTTGGGATATAATCCAGAGGGAAAATCAACTTTTCTCTGTTATAAACTAACTCTAAGGGTAAAACTTGAAAAGGTACAACTTAGACTATTTGTTTCAAGAATTACCATGATTTATATCCATTAGAATATAAATCAGATTTGTCAAAATCATCTTTGAAATGGTTATTTTGGCAGTGATGCCAAATCACACACCACCCCCAAATCACAGGCTGCTGTGATGTGTGATTTGGTGCCGTAGCAGTTTTCCACACCGGTAGGTTATTTCAGCTTTGCTGGAACCTGCTTATTCCTCATTTGTTAGGGAGTATGATACCTGAATTTTCATGTCTAATTCAAATGAGAGCTGAATTCTTCATACCTATTATGTAATTCAATGCAAAAGGAGTCCGACTTTAGGTGTCTGTCCGACTCAGGGTGCCTCTACCCTCCCATGGATAAAAACATGGTTGAACTAATGGGTGACTAAACAAACAAATGCCAGTCTCACGGTGGTGTGTCTTGTTTAATCATCGGCCTTTGAATAATTACTGGTTTTATGTAAGCACCAAGGGTACAGTGATATTTGAATTGATGTCAACTAGGAAATCCCAGTCTTGAATAAATACTGTTACCCAACTAGCGCAGGCGGGGGAATGCATAGTCCAATTAATAGGTATAGTCCGATTGATACAAATAAGAACATGGATGCATCAACGAGACCCTATAGAAAGGATACTCACGTCAAGGCCTCGCAGATCACCATTTCTGCTTGGCTGCTTACAAATCTCCTCTTCCTTACCCTATTACCAGGGAGACCTTCACCCAATCTATTATGGTCAGAGGTGGGGGCGGAGAGGGGACCTTTATAGGAGGGCTCTTCATCATTCTGATGAGACGGACATGTCATGTGGGCTCAGGGAGTAGTCCAAGACAGGCTCAAGAGGCCCACAAGACATGCTTCTGTTGAAGAAGAGAAGGGGACAGCGTAAGGGATAGATGTGGAGAAGCTGCAGGCAGGGTAGGAGTTAAATAGGGGGGCTACAGGCAGCATTGCTGAGGCATACAGCAAGGGCAGAGGAAGAAGACAGAAAGACAGAAGAAGGGAGGAGAGAACCTACACAGATGGACAGTGAAGGACTTTGCTAAAATAAAAATGGAGAAGGATATGTAGTGTAATCATAAAGAAGAGGAAACTAGTCATAAAGACAAGTTTCTCATTACAGACTTCCTCTTGTCCTTAATCCTACCAAGTGAGCTAGGTGCCCAGCTTCCTGGCCACTGGACGAATGTTCCTGGCTCTATGATGTTAGTGATGGAATGCTATCAGCTCATTCGTCATTACAGGGTCAGCTCTGGAGTTTCCTTTTTATGAGATTTATGCCTACTAAGTAGATACAATATTTTAGATATTCCAGTGTTGTATCCCCGGCTCTCTCAGAATGCGAGAAACCTCTGTTTATAGTGACATTTCTTACAATCTAACCAACTTACACCAGTGAAAATAACGGTTGTCAGTGCTGATGAAACTTCATAAATCTTTGCTTTGCAAGACACACAACTGGACTTGTATGAGGTGAGTCATGAAGTTTTTCACCTGTGAACAGGCCAAATATTATGGGAACACTTTTGCTTCCATGATAAACACTCATAAATTGGTACCAGAACTCCCCTCTCAGGGAGTGGTCATTATTTATCAACAGGGAGGATGGGATTTTGTGCGGACGTACAATTCTTTTTATGACCCACCCTCAACGACAGTCAAAATTTTTTAAGCCCCCTCATCGGGGGCTTGGGGAATCTTCGTGCCCCTCTTTGATCTTTAGTAGCGTGCAGGTTTTTTTGCTAAAAAGAGGGTAAATTCTTTTAGCCTGCCCCCCTCAAGACAGGTCAAATTTTATTTAGCCCCCCCTCAGGAGAGGTCTGAAATTTTTACGCCCCACCCCTCAAACCAACCACCCCCCATGTTGATAAATAATGAATACTTCATTATATAAAATCCTTCACTGTGAGCAGGGTTTTTTGTATAAGTAGACATTGGGGAGTAATCCCTGGCTCAGTAAGTCTATGAACTGCTGCAGTAGAGCAGCTCACAATGAATCAGGACTCTATCAGCTGCTTACCACAGGCTGGTACAGGGGATTTCTTGTCGGGATTGAGGAAGGGGATAGAGAAGGAACAGGAGCATCAAAGGGGTATAAGAGACTTGGGCATAGGTTGAAGAAGATGGGAGTAGGGTAGTAGAAGGTATTTATTTAGTATAGGAGGCACGTTGTGGTGTAGGAAAGATAAGGGCGAGGTTTGGAAGCAGACCAACGGTCATTCCTTTGTAGGATTTGTGGGACTGGGTAGACTAGTATAGGGATTTAATACACTTGTTCTGTAGGGACCATAGATTTGGCAGAGGTGGAAGAGAAGAACATTGTAGGAGAATAGGGTATTTACTGCACAGGGATATGAGGAAGGCACAAGGGGTGAGTGAGGATGAAGGGAAGGAGGGAAGAAATGTGGGATGTAGGAAGCTTGATCATCACCCGCTGGGTTCTGTGAGGTGACACCACAGAACAGTGTAAGCTTATCCCTTGGGATGGAATTTGTTTGAGCTTAGGGATTTGGGATTAAGGGCATGTAAGTGGCCAGGCACCATAAGCAGTAATTCATGAGGTAGCTGGGAAACAATTAGGGTAGATTAACCTAAAGACGACCACATACCTGGAGTCGACCACCTGTCAGCTAGATTTTCTCACTCTCACATGTACTGCATTGGTCTTGAACCCTAATATTATTGAAATATAAATGTTATAGTACCCCATAGAATGACCAGCTGGCCATTTCATTAGGATTCTTTGGTTCGATAATTTGAAGATGATAAGTGCTCACATATACAACATTTTGACTCTAGGAATTGATAAATATCTTTTCACAGGAATGGTCATCTTTAGGTTAATCTACCCTAGGAGACAATCAGTTCGGTTATACAGAGAGTGAGTGGTCACCAATTGATGTTCTTTTATTTTTAATGAGTATGTATATAACAGTACTATCACCCCTTTGTTAGATACACATCCAGTTCATTGTTTAAATGCTAATGTGATATGTAAAACATTCTATATTGGTCATAGAGAAGAAACATGATAACAGAATATAGTGCAAAGATGAAGAGAAAAAAGAACAGAAGTGGGTAGAGGTAGGTGTATATAGGCCTACTCTTTTGTGCTGATAGTGTAGTAAAAGGTTGTTAATACCCATTGGGCACATTAACATTGATTCAACACTGAATTAACGTTTGCAATCTTTGCATATCAGCAGTTGATTAAGGGTTGAAATATGTTTGAGTTTGAAAGCTGATGCAAAATAACCAAATGAACTGTGATTCAACATCTAGTGGTCAGTGCCAATTCTATGTTTGTATTTCTATGTCCATATCATTGATTCAATGTTGACAAGTCAATGTTAAATCAACATAGAATTTAGAACATTATTTCGATGTTGATTTGTCAACTGTTTATCTGATGTTGAAATGCTGTTGTTGTTTAGATAATGACAATTTCTCAATATCAAAAGTCCTTGAAGAGGCTGATAGTAACATTACTCAGACTTTTGCACAACTCTCTTTAGAAAGTTGATATCACTTCATTAATTGATTTCCAGTTTCACCCGTTGATTTCCAATTTCACCCATTGGATTATAAATAATAAAGAAATTTCCTTTTATATGGCGAGGAAGTCCTCAATCTCAAAGCAGCAGGATTAGGAATAGAACAGAATGTTGTAATGATATATAATTCAGACTCACATCAGGGACCACCATAATGACTCACTCCCAACCTCCAACAGACAGCTCTATAGATTATAGCTCTGAAACAGAACAAGTCTCCTCTTGTCAACATAAAAAATGCCTACAGACAGTTTGATATGACCAGGAAACAGATATTGGTTCCTGGTGAACCTCTGAGTCTGATTCACTTTTCATCCTTAAAGGAAAACATTACCCTACTTTCATTTATCGTATATTGATAGCATTTGTATCAAATAAAAAGAATCTGTCATAGTTATCAAAATAATTATGTATCACTATAGAGGAGAGCAGCACTCTTATGAGATATATCTGGCAATGTCACGATTGGCCTAAATGCACCCAGTTAATGCTTGCACAGCACTGTTAGCCTACAATCAGATATTGTTTGTAGCCTCATATTGGTACAATTTGTCTATTATATGATATTACAAGATGACCCTACAAAAGGTTCTGGTATAAGATCATGATGGTGTATAACTCATTATTCTAATTATAATACATTCTGTCATACCCTCCATGCATAAACAATGCAACACTTGATGCATTTAGCCCAATTGTGACATAATCAGATGCATCACATAAACCTTCTGCTACCCTGTAAGTGATACATAATTCAATATCTATGCCAGCTTCTTTTTATTGGATACAAAATCTATCAAAATACAACATTATGAAAGTAGGGTTTGGTTTCCCTTTAAAATCCTCTGAGCACTGTCAAATTAGTGGCATAGTGACCCTGTATTGAACAGACATTCAATATCCAGACTGGATCCATTAGTATAGGAATGTTCTGAATTTGATATTTATTAATCTAATCCTGCTATATCCTACCTTACTGTATGGGCCATATCTTAGTTTAGGTCGCTAAAAAAAGAAAGAAATATTGGTTGCTAAAAAGCGGTCTCGACTTTCTGATATGGAATAAGCCACGATTATAGTCTTCAAAAATGGTCGCTAGAATTAAGGACCTAAACTAAGGTAATGCCACTAAATGATTCAAGTAAGAATATGTAAATTGCTCATTTCATTTTAAGATTCAATTATGCATGGTCCCAATAGATCTCCATTGAACCAAGCAGTCAATATCTAAGAATGACAAATATAAGCACATGACTAATTATATATAAGGCTGACATAAATGGTATCCAGTTATATCATTCAATATTCTCAACTATCAGAACCCTTGAATCTCTAATCTCAGGTGAATAAAGCCTCTTATCTCATGCCCTACTACCCTTGTGTCATAACTGCAGATGCTGATCCTCTTTGCTGCAGGCACTGAACAACAGCTACAGACACTGCTCAAAGGCTTCTCATGTCATGTGATATGGCAGTTGATCTCTGAAAAGAAATGTGCTTATATATTATGGTAAATTCCTATAACACTTTTGAGAGCAGATGGTGTTTTGGAAAAAAATTCCTAAACCTAACCCTTCGCTTAAAGACCTGAATATGCAGTGCACCATGGCACATTTAGCTACATGGCCATTTTATGAAATATTTAAATCTCATGGACTTTATTTTCTATGAGTGGCTTATCCCATGGACTGAGCCGCTCTGTGAATGATAAATTATTGACCCACTTTACAGCAAACATCAATGACCCTAGCCAGGAGGGCAAACACTAAGGAGGCAAACAGCTCAATGCACCTGCCTTCCTCAAATCACAGTGTCTGGTTGCTTTTATGCAAATTTATTATTCTCCAGAGGTCCTGTAAGCAATTGGACAAACACAAGCCTGTAATTCATTATTCATATTCCTAAGGATTCCCCACCTGTCAAATTGGTGATGAGGCAAGTTTCTCATAGCTATAGATTCAGAATCCCTGCTTTATAAATGTATAAAGTATAGTCCCTCTGATAAAGGGCTTCCCTAGGCTTGCACCCGAATGCAATGGTTTGCTATAAGCCCTTTCAGGTTCTCATGATGCCTCAAGCAATGTGGGCAGTGCTGCTTCATTTCAACATTAACAACTCAGAAGTGTATCCACAGTGTATTGCACAGGGTTCATTTGATGATTGGATACAGTATAGACCTGTCAGCTTTCAGACAAATAGCCACACAATGCACAATGCAGCCCTTGAGAGGTTAATTGCAGAGACTTTGTATACTACTACTTTAAGGTCTCTGGTTAAGGGTTAGGAGGTGTGGCAGGAGGCAGGTGTGGCAGTGCTCAGAGGGTATTCAGGCGAATGAAGCTGGATTTTAAAAGGCTACAGCAGAAGAAGCTGCACAAACAGGATAATCATTCTGCAGTTTTGTTAGCTTTAATCTGATTGCCCTTTAAATGTCAACAAAGCTGCATTTTGTTCTTAATCTGTGAGCCAGTAAGCATTAATGGGGGTTCCTGTGGGATTTAGTTCCTAATTTAGCCACCAGGGGGCACCACTATGAGCTAAATTAGGAAAAATGAGTCTAAGATTTAGTTTTTGATGGAGAATTCAGAGGTTAAAACGTTCTATTTTGGATAGAAAGGTTCCAAATTTGGAAAGTAAAAATAATGTTTTCAGGTTTAAATAGGCCTTTTTGTTGATTTCCATTGCCATGGAAACATGATTTTCCATCTAAATATCCAAATCCAAATTTTATGCTAATTTACATAATTATGATAATTAAAGATGTATCTCATGACCAATTAGACATAGAGCTTATTGAGATTCTGGATATGGTTATACCCACCCATATTTAGCAGGCCATTCTTCCAAAACTATCTGGTGTATCGTCTCATGCAATATATCATTGAAAAGCATGTGATCTGAAATTTAAAGTGGATTTTAGCTTGGAACACCTTTTCTCCTTGCCTCTACACTGTGCAAATTCATTTTGACATGTTTGTAAGAGGACCTTTCATTTTCAGTTTTGTTGACTCCTGAACTTTGTCCAAAACAGCTGAAAACTATTTCATTTGAAATTGCTCGACTCAGCAATCTTTATGTAGCATATCATCTCTGTATGGCTTCCCACTTTAGAAAAAAAAAGATTCAACTTTGAAGTGTTAACCAAACACGATCTTGTTAATTATTACGTTGATGGTAAGCGACTAGCCTAGCTGGTCCCATGTATCATTAGAAGCATATACCACATGAACCTAGTACCAGGATGGAATTTCTCAAAGTGCTACGACTAGAGGTATTTTGAGTTGTAGTGGCTGTTGTAAACTGATGCAGTTGCTGTTTAGCTGAATCTCGCTACCTGTAGAAGGCAAGCAAAGATGGGGCCATTCAATTCTTTTTGGCAGACACACATGTGTTACCTGAGCCTGACAATCCCTAGTACTATAACCATCTGGTCCCTTGTCAATACTATAATTCACCTTTCCATAGCAGAGGTGGTCTTGCACCAGATTCTCCTCTTCTTCAACATACACTGATATATGGTATTTACTAAATTGCCACAAGCTGATTGTGGCTATCTACAAAATGTTATTTTTAACAAGAATATAATTTTATTGCGAATGTGTTACATTCAAACCTCAGGAAGAATATCTCCTGCAACATTTGATCTAACTGAAGGTGAATTTCCAAACCGCAGAAAAATCGAACTATGAGCTGGATTTAGATCTGGTGGGGAGCCCATCATGAGTTGTGTATAGCAATCTAAATGACTGACACTCACAGATTTTCAAATTCAATAGTTCATTTAGAAAAGGTCCACTATCACTGAAATGGCTGCAGAGGAAAGGAGACACAGATTTAATATTTGAATCATTCATCTAAGATTTCCAGGTTTGGAAAATGCTAGCAATGAGACTGCACTGGTGAAAATGCAACCATCGCCATAGGGGCCAGCCATAAATTACATCACACCTTCTTTTGGCCATTTTCAACACCCCCCCCCCACCCCCGGTCACACTTGGTCGCATATTAGCCAACACCCCCGTGAAATTTACATCACACTTGGCTCAACCCCCCCCCCCCTTCAACCATACTATTGACTCAGCTCAGCATCCAATGATATCTGAATCTTATTAGAAATCCACCTGAATAACAGGGATTTGGGGCATAAAATAAAATCTTACCTGACTTACCTGAAATTTAGGGCCTGTGCCTCACCTCTGCCACGTCAGTGCTGACCTTCTGTAGTTCCCTTCTAGCTAACATATTTCGCTTGTTTCATTTGATGTCTTTAAGATTAATATGGGTCTTTAAATTAACTTTTGAAAATGTGACATCACACAATCCTTGACACCCCCACGCCCTGTCACACTTTGTCACAATTGGAAAGTACCCCTCCCCCCAAACCCCCTCCTGTGTGACATACTTTACACAATAGTAATGATAGTGATGTTCACAGTAACGAATAACAAGTAGGCCCTGTGACGAAATGCAAATATTTATTGACCTTTATGAGGATAAAACAAAGCACACAAGGTAGAAAGCTACTGTGCTCTATCAACAGGGGACAGGCATCCCTTGAAACAATTTCACGTGAATTCACCAGTAAAATCACGTGTTGAACTGGTGTCGTTCCCGTGAATTCCCGTGAATTTTACACGTGAATTCACGGGATTCTGTGAGCAGAAATTCACGTGATATCACGGGATCATGTGAAATGACAGTAAATTCATGTGATATCACGGGAATATTGAAAATACTTTTGCAAATAACCCCCACTTCTAACCTCAATTTAAGATTTGAAATCGATAGTTTGTATTCCTATGATGAGACTTTCCTCATTGTATTTGTCTTTGATGTAGATCTAGCCTTGAAATGCCATCATTTCGATTGATAGATTCTGAGCAATATAGAGATTCACACAAAACTAGACACATTGACTTATATTTTGATTTGAGCCTTTATTTGGGTAATAAATACATCTAGAATGGGGGCAATAAATGGGGAAGGTGGATGGCGCCCATAGGCTAAAAGTAGCTAAATTTTCGCCAGATTTTCACCATGTTTGTAATAACTTTCTCTTTCTAATAGTACAAAGAAAGCAGTCTTATAAACTAGCATAGGGTCCCATGCTAGTTTATGAGATATTTATCTATGAATCTACCATAGGGTTATACAGTGTTTTGCCATAATTTGCATGGAATCTCATTAAAGAGTAGCTAATTTTTTGGCTTACTTTCCCAGAATATTTTCATCAACTTTCTGTACCCAGAAAATATATTACCATCATGTGGTCCCATGCACTTTTGAATTGTTTTTCCACATTGAAAATCTCCTGAAAATAATAGAATTACATCATGCAGGCTAAATACTGCTCATAAACCCCCACACAGCCAGCTGGCTTTGTGGCCTAACTAGTTAGTGTGCCTGGTGTAGACACACAAGGTTGAGAGTTCACCTCAGCTTCATGGGCCTGCTATGATTTTGTATAGTCGTTCACTAGCCATAGAGAAGTACACATGTGCAGAAACCTGCAAAGAGAACATGATTGGCATTAGAGCCATCTACCTTAAAAAAGCTAGCATCAACATATTGAATAGAGTAAGCTCCACCGCAATGAAAATATTCAGGTTTTTCATCACACATATAGTCTCGAACAGGTAAACAGGATTGGTGCCTAGCCCGTGCTAGATTTATTTCCTAATTTTGCCACAAGGGAGCACAAAGGAGCAAAAGAAAATCAAGGAACCCATTTTTGGGAAAGTTCCATGGTTTACTATGATGAAGGCAGAAAGAATATACCATTCTTACACCAGAAGTTATAATGAAATAAATGGATGTATTTCAAGGCAAATAGAGCTAGAACATATTGAGATTGGGGATATGGTTATAAATACTCATGGGTTCATATCTAGCAAGCTATTTCTCTCAAACTATCAGGAGTATTTTCTTATGCAATATAACACTGAAAGGTGTGATCTCAATTTGATAATTGATTTTTAACATGGAAAACCATTTACCCTTACATCTACACTGCTATTACTACCATACATTCTTACATAGAGGATTTGAAGTTCTAGTCTTGGCCACCAGGGGGCAGGAACATAGCATAAAATGCCTTTGCAATATTATACTGTAATACACCATGTATATGGCATGTCTTATATGCAAGAATTGCCCTTTGGTGCATCTTCTAGATGCAGCAAAACTGGGAGTACATTTTCTCTCTGGGAGTAAATTTTCCCCCAAAATCTCTGCAATATTCCCCCATCCACATTCAGTGGTAAAGGTGGGTGAAGGAAGCACTGGGATGGCTATTAGTTCTTGAATTTTGAAGATCCATTGATTAGAATAAAATATACAACATTTACATATCCTTTTATCATATTAGAAAGGTCTGGGTGTGCCTTAAATGTGGGGTGCACCTTATAGACAGGGTATTGTAACTACATTTTCTTTTGTTTAGAATTCAAGACTGCATGTCTGAATCTTTTTATTCAAATCTACCAAAAAAGGCATGATGAATCCAGGAATCAACAATGCAAGCCTCTCAAAGTTTGGTTTCCCTAAATAGCCATACTTAATGTATCTTATTTCTGACAGAACATCTATGACAGCAATAAAAATATCATATGGGTGGCACCACTGTGCTGTTTTTCAGCCAGCCCTATTCTCTGTAGTACCTCTCTTGATATGTGCTATCTAGCAGATTTCATCAAGCTCCTATGTTGCAGTTGACTACCTGCATAAAGAAAACAAAAGTACATGCCCGTGAGTTAAAGTGAATGTGTGGGTAGTAGTTATTTCAAGTGGAACATGAATCAGGGGCATAGGAAAAGGGGCACCAGCCTCAATTATAAAGGAAGTTTATCTGGGCCCCTCAGAATTTGTTAAGTATTCAAAATAAATTTAAATTAAACAAAAATTACTTTTCTACACAAATTCAAATGACCAATGCATAAGACCACTGATAAAAATTCCACTTATCTTAAAACAAGTCATCTAAATAATATTTTTGGGAAGGTTTTAGTTTAAATCAGTTTTATTATGGAATGATAAAAAATTAATCTACTACATGAATATCAATTTGTAAATTGGGTAGAATGACTTCTATATAATAAACCTCATTAGTATATTACAAATTATTGGATAATAGATTGTTTTTGTGTGTCTTTGATACTAACAGTGAATGACAGCATTTGCTTTTCATATTGATTTTCATCCATATGTCGTTGCCTCAGTGCAACAAGGTTGTATCTGCATATTTCAAGTTTTGCAGGAGAGGGAAAAGAGGGGTTGCAATCTGTCTATATTTCAAACAAACACATTTTATGATAGTATAGCTTAATAACAGGGTTAGTAAAAACCGTTTGATAGAGAGGGAGTTTGTCCCAGAAACATCAATTGGATGATGAAAAAATGTTGACAAACATTAAAAAACGTTTTATGGTAGCCAAATTTAAAAAAAAGAAAATCGGAATGTTCCCAAAATATTTGTATAGATGTGTAGAGGCAAGGAGAAAGGGTGCTCCATGCTAGAAGTCAACTTTAAAATTCAGATCACTAGCTTTACAGTGATATATTGCATGAGAAGATACTCCTGTTAGTTTTGGAGGAATGGCTTGCTAAATATGGGTAGGTATGACCATTTTGTGAATGTCAATAAGCCATAAGTGAGTGAGTGAGTAATAGATGTTTAATGCCATTTCGACAGCTTAGGTCATATTCATGGCGAGAACTTCATTACACAATTTCACAGAGGAATGTGTCAGTGCCTGCACATATGTGCACCACACACATCCTGAGGGGATAGGAAAGATGAGAAATAGACCCTTTTAAGTGGGCTAGGGAAGCCCGAATAAGCCATAAGTCCCATTGGTCATGAGATACATATGTAATTAGCATAATTTATGCTAATTAGCTAAATAAGCATAAATTTTCATTCTTTTGCCCATAACTTTCGATGTATAAATGGTATTTTCATTCTGTTTACACCATAGTAGACCTTATGAAATGTTCCTTCAAATGGGATCATAGATTTTCTTATTTAGAATGAAAATAATGTTTCCATGGCAACAGAAATCAACAAAAATGCCTATTTTGGCCCAAAAACATTCTTTTTAATGCCAAATATGGACCCTTTCCCCCAAAAATAGAATGTTTTATAAAAAATCATTGGATTGTCCATAAAAAAGTAGCCTATAGCAGTTTTAGGCATATTTTTCCTATTCTAGCCCATAGTAGTGCCCCCTGGTGGCTAAAACAGGTACTTACTCCTGCAGGAACCCTCATTTCTGCTTGCTGGCTCACAGATGTTCTTACATTCCCTGGCATAAAATAGAACCCAAGATCTCTTGATATAGAGTCAAATGTCTTACCACTTGGACTATATGTTGATACTTCATTCATTACAAAGATATGCTTATAATCTAAGTGCTCAGGAAGTTATGAAAAAATCTGTCAACTTTTGGATATGAATATGGGGAATAATGTGACAATTCACTGCATAATCCTATATAATATTAAAGGTTCTGTATCTCAAAAATATGAATGGGTCCCCCACCGGCAGTAAGCTACAAGCCTATCCATTCCTCCAACACTAGCTGACCCCTCCTTCTGCCCATAGTCCAAGGGAAATGAATCTGTTTAGTGTTCAGTATGGACTATAGGTTGCATGTACAAGCGACAAGTAATCAGGGATGGACCATAGTTTGGCATCATATAAATTTTGATGGCCATGCATCAAATGCATCAACTCACCAACCTGAACCACTACATCCCAACTCACCAACCATTACATCCCTTGAAGGACCACTAATGTATTAATGCATCATGCCCATCGGTCATCATGATGCTACATTCATGCATCATGACGACCATATGAGTTGATGCACACACTGCAAAAGGGTCGGCATAATGCTCCAATTAAGTGTTGGAGACCATGCAGACTCTAATCCCACCTTACCAACCACTAAAATATAGAACCAGCCTGTACATAGCAGTGTGCGATGCCTACCCCAGTACTGCTGACTGTCCAGGATCACCTTGTGCTAAAACTCTAACCCACATTAACAATTACTAAAATAAACATGTATACCTATAAACCCAGCCTGTAAAATAGCAGTGTTACACCTACCAATGACTATCCAGGATCACCTTGTGTTAAATACCTAAAACCCAAAACCACCAATCACTCTGTTTGTACCTGAAGTGACATGGGATGTGTAAAAATAGACACCAGTAAACAGAACAACGGCTGTGTAGGTATTACCAGTCTGCAACATGTGTATTTGTAGCAGTAACTGCTCCAAATATAACAATACTATGTGACTGGGCTCCTAATATGGGAATGGCTTGCTTGTTTTCCATTCTAAGACTCCAATTAACCAATGCCATGTCACTTTGAACTCCTAATATGCACTTCATACATTGGTGCATCATGATGTCCAATGGACATGATGCATTAATGCATCAGAGGCCCTTGAAGGGTTAAGAGGTGTGTGCGGCCCTACTGTGGAGGAGGGGGTATGAGAGCTGTCAAAGTCGTGACCATTAGGGTGTGTTACAGTTAGGCCTCTGTGATGTCACAGGGTGGTTAGCTGCAGGCAGACATTGGCAACACATGGTTAGGTGACTACACCATGAGTAGAAGCTCCTCAATATATTAGAATATATTAGATAGGATATTGTTAGATGACTATATGGAATGCTCCTATGATTGGTATGTAAATTACATGATTTAACATGTACAACAAGAGATTAAGATCTAATTGCAATGAGTGGATAGTTTTCAGGTAAGTGCATCCTAGTCATCTTACCCAAAGGTCAACTTAATGCATTGGTTTGTTTGCCCAAAAAGACCCATAAATATTAACAATCAATAACTGTAACACATCCTATGAAGGGCCAAGTGGGGGGAGGGCAGGTCCTCTGTGTGTGGTTCAGTGCTATGGTCACATGACCAGTTCTGAAGGCCAGGTGTACGAGTCAAGCTGACCTGTTCACAGTTTGTTAGATGTGCTTGATACTACGGATAGCATTATTACATAGCTGTAATGGTTAAAGGCTATGGGCCACAAAAACCCCCCAAAAAAATCTAGGACTTTGCCAAGCATGTTGTAGAAATTCATTGTTTCTCCATACTATCAACCATTCAGTGATCATGGTCACTGAAAAGCAATTATTCTTTGCTGGGTTTTCACTGGTGGGTGTTAGAACTGTTCATTTCCTGCTTGGGATATCAGAAGGAATCATTGGCAAATATGTGCATATATGTCAAATAACAATTTTAGAGAACCTTTGAAAATTTTGAAAAAATCATATGGAGTAGAATGTGTTGTCTTCTTGAACCACTTAGTAGGATGTTGCCTCCAGGTCTTCATTGGTCCAACTTCATGCACCTATAAAGACAAATGGTATATCCATTACTCACTAGGTTATGCCAAACCAAACAGAAGGAGGTAGGTGTGGACGTAGAGGGAGCTGGGTGTGGATAATGAGGGAGGTGGCCGTGGACATAGGGGAGGTGGGTGTGAACACAGAGTGAGGTGGGTGCTGACAAAGATGCAAATGGATGTGGACATAGAGGGAGATAAGAGTGGACACAAAGGGATGTGAGTGTGAACACAGAGGGATGTGAGGGTGGGCATGGAGGGAGGTGAGAGTGGAGAAAGAGTGAGGTGGTGTGGACACAGAGGGAGTTGGTGTGGACACAGAGGGAGGTGGGTGTAGAAATGGAGGGAGGTGGGTGTGGACATAGAGGTGAGTGGGTGTGGACTAAAAGGTAAGTGGGTGTGGACAAAGAGGTAAGTGGGTGTGGACAAAGAGGGAGGTGGGTGTGGACACAGAGGGAGGTGTATGTGGCCATAGAAAGAGGTGAGAGTGGACACAGAAGGCAGTTGGTGTGGACAAAGAGAGAGGTTTATGTAGACATAGAGGGGGGTGAGAGTGGACACAAAGGGAGGTAGGTGTGGAAATAGAGGGAGGTGGGTGTGAACATAGAGGGAGGGGGGTGTGAACATAGAGGGATGTGAGAGTAGACACAGAGGGAGGTGGGTGTGGACACAGAGGGAGGTGGGTGTTGACACAGAGGGAGGTGGGGTGTGGATAAAGAGGTAAGTGGGTGTGGACACAGAGGGAGGTGGGTGTGGACATAGAGGGAAGCGGATGTGAACAAAACGTGAGGTGGGTGTTGACATAGAGGGAATTGGATGTGGATATAGAGGGAGGGGAAGGTGGACAAAGAGGGCAGTGGGTGTGGATAGAGAGGGAAATGGATGTGGACATATAGGGAGATGAGAGTGGACACAAAGGGATGTGTGAACACAGAGGGATGTGAGTGTGGGCATAGAGGGAGGTGAGAGTGGACACAGATGAAGGTGGTGTGGACACAGAGGGGGTGGTGTGGACACAGAGGGAGGTGGGTGTGGAAATGGAGGGAGGTGGGTGTGGACATAGAGGTGAGTGGGTGTGGACAAAAAGGTAAGTGGGTGTGGACAAAGAAGTAAGTGGGTGTGGACATAGAGGGAGGTGGGTGTGGACATGGAGGGAGGTGGGTGTGGACACAGAGGGAAATGAATGTGGACATAGAGGGAGGGGAGAGTGGACAAAGAGGGCAGTGGGTGTGGACAGAAAGGGAGGTGTATGTGGAAATAGAGGGGGTGAGAGTGGACACAAATGGATGTGAGTGTGGACATAGAGGGAGGTGGGTGTGAACACAGAGGGATGTGAGTGTGGGCATAGAGGGAGGTGAGAGTGGACAAAGAGGGAGATGGGTGTGGACAAAGAGGGAGGTGTATGTGGCCATAGAGAGAGGTGAGAGTGGACACAGAAGGCAGTTGGTGTGGACAAAGAGGGAGGTTTATGTAGACATAGAGGGGGGTGAGAGTGGACACAAAGGGAGGTAGGTGTGGAAATAGAGGGAGGTGGGTGTGAACATAGGGGGAGGTGGGTGTGAACATAGAGGGATGTGAGAGTAGACACAGAGGGAGGTGGGTGTGGACATAGAGGGAGCTGGGTTTTGACATAGAGGGAGTTTGGTGTGTACAAAGAGTGAGGTGTGTGTGAACAAAGAGGTCAGTGGTTGTGGTCAAAGAGGTAAGTGAGTGTGGACAAAGAGGTAAGTGGGTGTAGACATAGAAGGAGGTGGGTGTGGACATAGAGGGAGGTGGGTGTGAACATAGAGGGAGGTGGGTGTGAACATAGAGGGACATGAGAGTGGACACAGAGGGAGGTGGGTGTGGACACAGAGAGCTTTGGGTGTGGACATAGTGGGGATGGGTAGGAAGATAGAGGGAGGGCAGGTGTGGACACAGAGGGAGATGGATGTGGATACAGAGGGAGGTGGGTGTAGACACAGAGGAAAATGGGTGTGGAGGTGGGTGTGAACATAGAGGGAGGTGGGTGTGAACATAGAGGGACATGAGAGTGGACACAGAGGGAGGTGGGTGTGGACACAGAGAGCTTTGGGTGTGGACATAGTGGGGATGGGTAGGAAGATAGAGGGAGGGCAGGTGTGGACACAGAGGGAGATGGATGTGGATACAGAGGGAGGTGGGTGTAGACACAGAGGAAAATGGGTGTGGACATAGAGGGAGGTGGGTGTGGACACAGAAGGAGGTGGGTACAGTGGCCCACAAGGGTCAAATTGAAGTTGACTTTCACAAAAAAAAGTCCAAAAGCAAAATCAATGTTCAAAGTCAATTTCATTTCATTGCTGTCAAGCTGTCAAGGTGTCAACTCATAAATGCAAACCCACTTGTGACAGGTATCTTTTGGCTTTGCATGGTACACTCTATGTCTTTCTATATGTCTATACCAGCAACTACTGGGTAGCTATTGGTTTCCTCACACAATAACTGATGGTTCCATACCAAGTAGCTGCTGGTTCCAGCATCCCATAACTGGTGGTTCCCACCCACTGTAATTGGTGTTTCCACACCAATCAGCTACTGATACTGGATCCCATACCAAGTAGCTGTTGGTTCCCACACCCAGCACTTGGTAGTCCCATACACATTAGTTGCTGTTTCCTGTACCCAGTACATGCTGGTTCCCACACACAGTAGCTACTGCTTCCCACATCAGGTAGCTGCTGGTTCCCATATAAACTGGTTCCTAACCCAAGTAGTTGCTGGATCCCACACCCTTGCTGGTTCTTGTACCCAATACCTGCTGGCTTTCACATAGAGTAACTGGTAGTGGTTCCCACATCCATTAGGTGCTGGTTCCTGCACTCACTACCTGCTGGTTCCCAAATAGAGTGCCTGCTGGTTCCCACATCAGGTAGCTGCTAGTTCTGAAAACAGTAGCTGTTGGTTCCCAAACAGTAGCTACTTGTTCCCATATCCAGTAGCTGCTGGTTCCGATATAGAGTAGCTACCGGTTCCCATACCTAGTAGCAAAAGAGTGATCTGGATAAATTCTGGATGAAAAAGGTCATATAAGTCAAAAATGGGCAAATTGGGAAAGTTTAGTGAAACTAGGTCAAAGCAGTCAAGTTAGTTAGTCGAAGCAGTCAAGTTAGTTTGTCGAAATAGGTCAAATTGGTTCCAAGTAGGTAAAATTGAATGAAATTAGGTCAGACTAGGATAAATTATGTCAAATTGGTTGAAAATGGGTCAATCAGGTCAAATTCTATCAAATTAGGTCAACGGTGGTAAGAATAGATCACATTGGTCAAAATTAGGTCCAAGTGGGTTCAAATGAGACAAATTGGTCAAAAGTAGGTCAATTAAGGTCGAATTATGTCAGAGTAGGTAAGGATAGGTCTAATATAGCAAAAATAGGTTAAATTGGTAAAAGGTAGGCCGATGAGGTGAAATCAGGTCAAATATGGTAAAAGTAGGTCAAATTGGTCAAAAGTAGGTCAATTAGGTCAAAGTAGGTTAAGATAGGTAAAATAAGTTCAAATTTGGTTAATTAGGTAAAATTGGTCAAAAGTAGGTCCAGTAGGTCAAAGTAGGCTAAGGTAGGTTAAATATGGCGAAAATAAGTCAATTTGGTTAAAGGTGGGTCAAGGAGGTTAAATATGGGCAAATATGGTAAAAGTAGGTCAAATTGGTCAAAGGTAGGTCAGTAGGTCAAATCAGTCTAAGATAGGTCAAATTAGGTCAAATAATTGTGAAAATAGGTCAAATTGTTCAAAAGAAGGTCAATTAGGTAAGGATAGTTCAAATTAGGTCAAATATCTTAAAATAGGTCAAATCAGTCAAAAGTAGCACGATTAGGTCAAAGTAGGTTAGAATAGGTCATATTAGGTCAAATATAGTAAAAGTAGGTCAGATTGGTAAAAAATAGTCATAGTCGACCTTATTTTGACAAATTTCGACATAATTTGTCATAAATGACCTACTTTTACCTATTTTCAGCATATTTGACCTTACTTCACCTATCATACCCTACATTTTGACAAAATTGACCTACTTTTGACCAATTTGATCTATTTCAACCATATTTCATCTATCCTGACCTAATTGACCTACTTTTGATCAATATGACCTGTTTTCACTATATATGACCTTAATTGACCCATCCTGACCTAATTGACCTACTTTTGACCGATTCGACCTATTTTCACCATGTTTGACCTAATTTGATTTACTTTGACCTCTTCGACCTATTTCTGACTAATTTGACTGGTTTTTACCATATTTGACCTAATTAGACCTATCCTAGCCTCATTGACCTACTTTTTACCAATTAGACCTATTTTCACCCTATTTGACTTCATTTCAACTATCCTGACATTATTTATCTACTTTTGACCAATTTGACCTAATTTCGCCATATTTACTCTAATTTGTCCTATCCTACCCTATTTGACCTGCTTTTCACCAATTTGACATATTTTTCCAGCATATTTGACCTAATTTGACCTATCCTACTCTTATCGACCTACTTTTAATTAATTAAACCTAATTTCACCCTATTTGACTTAATTTCACCTATCCTGACCTTATTGACCTACTTTTGACCAATTTGACCTATTTTCACCATATTTACTCTAATTTGTCCTATCCTACCCTAATTGACCTGCTTTTGACCAATTTGGCCTATTTTCACCATATTTGACACAATTTGACCTATGCTACCCGAATAGACATACTTTTGACCAATATGGCTTATTTTCAACATATTCCCACTGGGCACATCAACATTGATTCAGCGTTGAAACAACGTTTGCAATGTTTGCATATCAACAGTTGATAAAGGCTTGAAATATAGTTGAATTTGAAAGTTGACACAACATAATCAAAATCAACTGTGATTCAACATCTAACCATCAGCGCTGATTCAACGTTTGTATTTCTATGTTGATTCAACATTGACACAACATTGATATGATGTTGAAACAACGTTGATATTTGTTAGGGCATTCTTTGTTGACATGTCAATGTTGAATCAACATTGAATCAACATTGAAATCAATATTGTTGATTCAACATTGACAAATCAATGTTGAGTCAACATTGAATTGAAAACAATATTTCAACATTGATATGTCAACTGTTGATTGGATGTTGAAATGGTGTTGGTTGATAACATTGAAATAGAATCATTGAAAAGGTGTTGAAGACAGGTTGATCAACATCATCAACATAATATCAGCAGGTTGTCAACGTTGATGCAACGTTCTGTGCCCACTGGGTTTGACCTAATTTGACCTATCCTGACCCAATTGACTTATTTTGACAGCTACTCTTTTAAGAACTCGCAATTACCTGATGTAGGAACCAGCAGGCACTCTATTTGGGAACCAGCAGGAAGTGGGTGCAGGAACCAGCACCTAATGGATGTGGGAACCACTACCAGCTACTCTATGTGGAAGCCAGCAGGTACTGGGTGCAAGAACCAGCAAGGGTGTGGGATCCAGCAGCTACTTGGGTTAGGAACCATTTTATATGGGAACCAGCAGCTACTGGATGTGGGAACCAGCATGTACTGGGTACAGGAAACAGCAACTAATGTGCATGGGAACCACCAAGTGCTGGGTGTGGGAACCAGCAGCTACTTGGTATGGGATCCAGTGCCAGTAGCGGATAGGTGTGGAACCGCAGTTACAGTGGGTGGGAACTACCAGTTACAGGATGCTGGAACCACCAACTACTTGGTGTGGAACCATCAGTTATTGTGTGAGGGAACCGATAGCTACCCAGTAGTTGCTGGTATAAACTTTGTTCATATAGAAAGACATAGAGTGCACCATGCAATGCTAAAAGATACCTGTCACAAGTTGGTTTTCATGAGTTGACACCTTGACAGTTTGACAGCAATGAAATGAAATTGACTTTGAACATTAATATTGGTTTTGGACTCTAACTTTTTTGTGAAAGTCAACTCTTTACTTCAACTTCAATTTGACCCTTGTAGGCCACTGTAGGTGGGTGTAAACGCAAAGGGAAGTGGGTGTGACCACAGAGGGAACTGGGTGTTGACATAGAGAGAGGTGGGTGTGGACACAGAGGAAGGTGTGTGTGGACACAGAGGGAGATGGGTGTGGACATATAGGGAGTTAAGTGTGGACACAGAGAGAGGGGGGTGTGTATATAGAGGGAGGTGTGTGTGCACTTAGAGGGGATGTGGACATAGAGAGGATGTGGATGTGTGAAGGGGTGGATGTGGACATGAGGCATGTGAGTGTATGTGGATAAAAGGGAATGTATGTACATAGATGGATGTGAGTGTGGACACATATACAGACATGTAAATATACTGGGACAGAAGGGGAATCTGACCATGAGTGTTGCAATCTACAACAACCCTGCATACAAGTAAAGTCACCTTCTGCTAGGTGCTTGTGTGAGTTAGCCAAATTAGGCTGGCTGGGAATGGGTACACTGTATAAGAGGTAAGGTAATCAGTACACAAGGTGGGCCCACTATGACCTGGATTGGGAAAGGGTCTGACTGCCTCTCACACTTAGTTGTATAGTAGTTGTATGCAGCTGCAATAAGGAGGGCTATTTCTGAACACAGCCAGTGGCCACACAATTACATGTATAGGTTTGCAATCATGCCTTCAGATGTACAATATCACATATTATTGCAAATAAAGATCCAGTCAAGTACTTAGGATTTCTTTTATGGATCATTGCAAATGCTGTTAAAGTGCTTGAATTAGCATTCATGAATATTGCACACAACAAGCTACAATGCCATTGGTAATATTGAGATACTAGTGCCATTTCCTATTTAGGATTGTAAGTGCCCTTATGAATAGAGCAGCAAGAAAATGGTGACCTTTGCATGTTATAATGAATAGAAAATGGTGAAAAATGGCAAATTTATGCTTACCCACTGTTACCCTCAGTTTTTGGAGACAGGTCTTGTGTGTAGGTGAGCCAGGTGAAAATGACAGCTGAGGTGGGGCAGTGTAGCCCAAACTGGTTGGTCCTGTTGGTGTTTGGGAGTGTTCAGTAGGTATCAGCAGGGGGTGAGGGGGCACAGGGGTGGTTCTATTTCCATCTGATATGTCACATTCATTTTTCAAATCATACTCAAATATGTTCTCTACGGACACATGTCATAACATGGTATTTATGTGTTAATAGTCCATTAAATATCACATAGTTATAGTCCATTAAATATCACATAGTTCATAGTGAGTCTATACATGAGGTGTGATCGACCTAGGCATAAACCTTTTACAGTGTATTTTCAATGGATGGAACTATGGCATGCATCCCATATAAAGGAAATTTGAGATTTCCCCAAATATTTTCCCCAAAAAATGACACAAAAGAGAGTCAGAAAAGTTTTCCATGTGAGTATCTTGATGCTCATTTTTGAGAAGATTAATTCTTGGTACTCAGCAATGATTGCTGGTCTCATATAAGTACCAGTGGTTAGTTGGGTGGGGAGGTGTTAAAATAACTCTTCAGCACTAAAATGTCATAAGTACCTGTCTTAGATATGGACCAGGGGTAAAGACCAAACCAAATGTCTGGGTATTTATTTAGTACAGTGAATAAGGCACAGTGAGATTTTGGGCGCTTTTACACGGTTAAGTAGACAGCACAGACAGTGTTAAATGATGCCAGTATATTTTTCATGGGAGACTGAGTTTAGATATGCTTTTACATTCACCCATTTATGCCCCAGAAATCCCCCTCCCCATCTGACTAAAATGGCCTATTCTGTAAGTGTGTACCACAGGTGGTTTGTCTGCACCCTACCACCTTGACAGTCTAAATTTAGCTGACTCTTTACTTAGTGCCCGTAAACAACTTAGCATGCCCTATAATCATTGAGTGCCTATTTGCCAGGCCTCTAAATGCTACCTAACTCTTTAAGGTCTGCTGATGCAGTAGTGTAACATGCCCATTGGCTGTCATGTTTTACCAATGAAGACTTGGGGAGTCTGCTTGCCAGCACTTCATTGGGGCATCATGCTGATCTTCCCAAAGCGTAAGCATGACGCTTGAATGTAGCCCTGGCTGCATTAATGCATCATGACAACCAAAATGCATTAATGCATTAGGGTTAGCCCTTAAAGGGTTCAACTCTGTTCAAGACATGTCTAGCAAACATGCACATTTAGTGAGATATCAATAAGGGTCATAATTATTAGAACGGGAGAGTGAGTGAGTAATAAAAGTTTAACGCCATTTCGACAACTGAGGTCATATTCATGGTGAGAACTACATTACACATCTTCACAGATGAATGTGTCAGTGCCCATGCATATGTGCACCACACACATATTAGAATGGGACACATAATATTATGATTCAATCAACTTTATGTATCAATTTTGTCAGTAGCTTAAGTGAATCAATTTTCCTTTTTTTGGGGGGCAAGGCTCTCCCTCTTTTTTTTCTGCCTCGCTCTCTTTCTATTTTGCTCTCTTTCTCTCTCTTCCCTCCCTCTATTGCCTTCCTCTCTTTCTCCCGTTTCCCTCTCCCTTTCTCTCTCTCTCTCTCTCTCTTTTTCCTCTCCCTCTCTCTCTCTCTCTTTCTCTCTTTATATCTATCTCTCTTGCTCTCTCTGTCCCTCTCTTGCCCTCTCATTTCTTTACATCTCACTCCCTCTCTCTGTTCTTTGGACCAAACCAGGATTCCATGCTCACACAGAGGCCCCTGGTGGGCTCTGGCATCTTCACTTTATGCTGAAGAATCAGACTTATGTGTATAAATCTCACTAGAGGGCCCTGTTAAAAACTGGGGAATATCAGGGTAATTCACGGGATTGTAGGTACTATTCCCAGGATCTTCCCGAGAATATGTGCTCACAGATTCACCAGTCGTTCACAGGATTTTCCCGTGTCTTGTTTCGAGGGATGCCATGCACATCTGCCATTTTATTGAGTTCCTGTTGCTCATTGACAGGTATTGCCTATGCATGCCCACAGGCTAGATTAATTGACTCTCAGAGATATTTGTCATCTATACCTAGCTGTCCTTCACAAAGCTGTCATGTTGGAAATACATCTTCTAAAGGTTTTAAGGAACACAATTGGATTAAAGTCACAATATTATAGACTTTTGATGAGCTAGTGGTGGTGGTCTGGCGATTTGGGTTTGAACAGTGGAACTACCCACCAATAGGTAGGGATGACTCTTCAGGAAATTAGAGGTCCATGTGTTATTGCAAACCCTGGCTGCCTACTGATATTTCCAATTGGTAAGAATCTTGCCAAAAGCAAACTTGCTTACTTTGTTTAAGAAAAAGAAGTTATAAATACCAAATCACAGGACCAGGACTTAAGGCATTGAGTTGGAATTTAGAAAGTTATTTACTTCTTATGAACAGCACTAATGCTGGACTGGGATGTTTAAAGCCTCTTCAAATACAAATAGATCTAGCTCCTGTAGTGGCATGGACCTGGGGGACACCCCCAAAGGAGTTCTCTGCAAATATTTCTACCCTGCAGCAAAAAGAGTCACACAACGTTCATCAAAGATTCTATGTTTATCTGATCCAAATACGATGGACTACTAAAGCCATTTATCATACAGTTTTTAAGTTTTAAAGAATGTAGAAATTAATTCAATAATGTGATTATGTTAGAACACAAATGCATGCTGTCTAAAGCTATGCAGTCTAAAGAAGACTGCAAGACTGTCTTTCTTCACAAAAGATACCGATGCCAGTAACTTAGTGATAATCACCTATATGGGGAAAGATTGGACATGGTATTGTATCTCCAGTCTGTTAACTCTCAACCTATTGATGATAGAGACCCACTTGCCTTTTTATGCGGGTCTGTGAGTGAATTTTCCTTTAGATGTATAGGCATGAGGGCAAATTCAGCCGACAACAATAAATTGGCAGCCACAACACTTTTGATAGCCATCCCCCTTGTCTGGGTCGTTTCCTAATTGGCCATTAAAAGTATCTGCAATTTCGACCCCGCTGAATAGGTCATTCAAGAGTGATGAACAGTTTTATGTCTGAAAGTTACAGTTTGACACCGACTTGCAGGGGTTGTTTCAGTATTGTTCTAAGGTCAGTCAGTAAGCTCCAGCTGTCACAGGAATACAACATATAATCATGGTGGCCACAAGCAGCCTATAATTGTATACATTTTACACAGTAATTGTGAGGACTGCGCCAATTATTATCTTTAGCTGTTCCTATGCCCTATAATAGGCATATAATTTTGTTATAACTGCAGGGTACTAAACTGTGTAACTATATACATGTGTATGGGGTGATGGACCATATAAGCTATAATGAGTCCTTTATAAACAACTTGTAAGCACAACCACCTTTAATATGCCTGCACATAAGTAGCTTCCATTTGACTTTATATATACCTTCATAGCAGACACCAGTCATCGGGTTTCTTCCTAATAAATTCCATGACTCCACATTCCACATATGTGACAGGATCTGGAAAAAGGGCCCTTAGTGCAGGGCGCATTAAGGCCCCTATTCCCAGTACATGTCACATATAGAGGACAGGTGCATTCTAGGAAAACTGTTTAAATCACCAAACAAAGAAATATTTCCTAATAGTAGCACCATCTCATCCATGTCACCTACTTTATCAGGCAAAGGAGATTTGACGTTGCATTATGTCCTCCTTGAAGTATATAGACACATCTGACTCAAGAAACTATTTAAAAGAAACAATGCTAATTGATCACTATTTTGAAATATCAACCTTGAACTGGAGGGCATTTCTTACAGTGTTAAATAGCTTTGTTAAGAAGTACCCTCCATGACAGTTCAAAGCTGTCTCATTGGTTATGGCTTACGAGGTCATTTCAAAATAAATCATCAGTATTTTTAAAGTGAGGCTTCCAATGTGAACCAAGGATGGGTATTGGATATAAGGGAAGGAGTAGTCTGGTTTTCCCCCAGGTCATGGTTGACAAGGTATACCCCAATGGTGACTCCATGGAATGTATTTTCTTGGTTGTTACTAATGAACTGATCCCTTTAGAAGTCACTGAACTGACAGATTTTTGGAAATAACAACTTTTTATCTTTTTTAACTCATGATATCTTTAAGACTATGGTGCTACCAACTTTTGACTATTGTGATTTTGTATGGGACAGGGATTATCGGGGGGAAACAAGGGAATTACAATTATTACAAAATTGGGCATTAAGAGTTGTTTATAAAGTTAAATTAGAAGAAAATCCAACCATGACAACAGAACAAATCAAAAATGTTAGCAAATGTATGGAGCTTGCAGAAAGGAGAGATCAACATCTTTTATTCTATGCCTTCTACCTGTCAAAATGTGAAAACCTAGTCGATAAGAGAAACATACCCACCCGCTTCCATCAGGGAAAAAGATTGTTAATACTACACTGCCTTAAACCTATCGTAATTCGAAGCTCCTTGTATAGAGCCTGCACGAGGTGGAATCAACTAAAAGTAAAATACACAGTCATAGAGACCCTATCTGACTTCAAGAACTCCATTAAGAGAGACTACCCGAACTGTTTCATGTGATAAATTTTTGTGTAACTTTAAAGTTAGACCTCATCCTCATCTCATCCCATCATTATTCTGATCGCTGACTCATTTTTTTTACCTTTTGTTACGGTATCAATAATATACTGTTGATGTTAATAACAAACACGAGGCCATTACTGATTGAAATGTTTACTCAGATTGTTGTATAAAAATGAAATGTGAAGGGTGCTTGGCATAACTACCACAATGCGTGGGCGCCAGGTTACAATTGCACTTACTCTGTAAATGTAATTATCCCAATAAACAACTTTAAAAAAAAAGAAGAAGACCAATAAAGATAAGACAAGTACTGGTGGATTTAGATAACCAACTGTGAACCATAGCCAGCTTTAAACATTTCATTCAATTTGCTTCAAATAAAAAAAAAAATTTCAATAACAACATGGCATTCCATTAACTCCTTCAAAATTCCAAGTGAGCAACTTAATTTCTGCAAGGGTTTTTAAAAGCCTACTCACCTCTTTCAGTTGCCAAGCGACCATCCCTCCCTCAATTGCTTACAAACCAGCAAAATGGAGGGTCACATGTCATTGGTGTATTAAATATTTCAACACATTCCCTGTATCCCCTCTATTTTATGAATGTCACCAGATATGACACAAACCAAGGTTAATCTGGTCAAGGTGATATCAACATTCACTTAGACCCCCCCCCCACTACTATTTTACAATTTCTAAATATTCAATTACATATAATTTTGTGAATATGCATCAGAGATCCACATATTATACCTTATTTTGACCACACATTTTGTTTCTTTCAATTTTATGGCATTAGAGGGGTTGGTTGCTAGGGATGGAATGCTAATGGAACAAAAGAATTTTTTCCTGTTACTTTTTTTCGGACGGCCATATAGGATGGAATATCATTAAAATTGACTATTCTGATCATTTAAATGTAATCTAGAGATAATTTAGGAGGGAACAGTCTCTCATTTAGTGGAAATTCCAATTATTAAGGTCTGCAGTGGTTGCTAAGCAAAGAAAATCCCTTTTTCGGGATTTTCTGAATTTTCTCTTCTTTTTACCTATTAATTATGCTGTTCTGTGTTTGCTCGTAATAGTAAGTAATGCAAACAAGGATGGGTGATCCTATACATGATCAAAACAATTTTGCATAGAATGTACAATTACCATAACTGCACTGTTTACTGCATACCAGAATATGGCTATAGGAATCAAACATAGGTGGGGGATGGTATCACAAGGCGGGGACACTAATGAGGAGTGGCGAGAAAAAGTTCTTAGTGGAGATTAGGGAGCTCTTGTCTTATCTATTGTCTAGCCACTAATACAAAATGCATAACAAACAAAGGTGGTTCAAAGTACAGTTGGGACAGCTTTTATCCCATCTTCCAATGTTAAAGGTGGCTTCTTTTTTAGTATGTATTACCTGCAGATGTTTAAATAAAATTATGATTAAATTTCCTGAGTAGCCAAGATTGAGCCTTTCATCATAATATCATACCATAATGATTACTGATATGGAACCTACAATCAAACTATTGCAATACTGGAAATGGGTATCATTTGTCTAAGCATCGAAACAGTTAGTGGTGAAGGATAATCAGTGTCAGATAATTGACATCATATCAATTGGCAAGGCTAAATTAAAATCTGACAATCAAGCATTGACTCTATAGGGAGAAATCCATACTGGATTTTGCATGAAGGTGATATGACTAGTGTTATTAATTTGATTATCTTTAGCTGCAATGATTTGTTTTATCCTCTTATGAAAGTCCTGCAGGTACCATAGGTCGTTGAAAATGCATACACATACTTGCCTAGAATTCTACTCATATACATAGTTAAAATAATTAATAGTTGAATAAAAAGGTCTTTTCAATTTAGTGCTCCTGATAAAATGTGATTTGCTCAAGTGGTACTGCTAAATTAAATCTAGGCTGAAATTGATTCTCCAAAAACTGCTCTACAACATCATTTGATACCGTACTGTCATTCAAATGAGGCATGAAGTGGTTTATTTTACCCATTTTCCTAAAGCCGTGACAAGTTACATTGACATCCTGAACCAGAGCACTTGCAGAGCTGTCTGGCCCCTGTCAGAGTCTGGTGATCACTGAGAATGGTGCTAAAGCTGGCTGTCTGGATGGGTGGGTAGGATGGCGGTGGGCTGCTGGTCGATTCTAACGCTACTATCCTACAGCTTTGGACCACACTGGTTATATCATCTTGGCCTCCGCCACTGCCTTACTATAGCTGCTGGGTACAACAGTGTAATGTATTTCTCAGAGGAAGGGCATTAGGGACGTTTCAACAGAGGTAATTGGTTATTGCCAAGAATACAAGGAAATGGTATTTACATCACTCTTGGTGATCAGACAATAGGTTCTGGCACAGAGACCCTTTGATTGATCAGAAAATCATTCATAGCTGTATAATGTTACAGTGCTCCCCTCTGCCTCTTTCTTCACTATAAATATGATATATCGGTCAAACCCTATATTATAGGGTTTGGCCGATGTTGACATGAGGTGATTTTATATTAATTTTCCTCTGCCATTACGTTTGTGTAGTCACATTAACTGAGAGAAACCCTCACTTGTCAGTTCCTCAAGGCCCCCATTCATTCCCAGTCTCCATCTTGAAAGGAGCTCCCTGATTAAACTTATTAGATATTGACTTGTATTGATTTGGACCCTTTCCAATACAATCCTATGGGCTCTGTCCTGTCTCACATTCCCTAGCATCTTCAGTCCTATTCTAACAAGTATGAAAAGGTCCTGGTAACATCCACTTCAAGTTACCCAGTTTCACAAATGAGTGCCTTTTGTTCCGTGACTGTTTTTCTGATTTTGCTGATTATCACCGTTCTCAGAAAACTGCTTTAGGGCTTTTTCTTGGGGAATGGAAGGGGGTGATTGTGGAACTGTTACAATTGTGATGGTAAGTTGGGAAATAGGCTTAATTCATTTCTTGTCAAAGTAGGTTTTCACAAAAGTGGTCTGTGGTGTACCTTTGTGGAAGATGTCAATGTTTTCACAATGGAATCCACATCATTCATTACATTGCATATGAAATCTAGCATCTATATTATATACATGGTTCAGGAAAATGTTGCTGTCATATTGTCCTTTACAGAACAGAGAGTCTGCCAATGATGTTTGAACAATTGGTTTTTCTAGTCTACCATTCTCATTATCGGTGTGCTGGGTCTAATTAGGCACTATTCAATTCTTCATTCTTCTCACTTCATCTCTGTGCAAAGCTGAATCTCTCCCTGATGAATGTAGATAAAGATAAGCAGAATTAGGGTTGCTATTGATATTTAAATACATGAACTATTGAAAAACTTCAAGGGGTTCATGTCTTGAGCTAATTCATACCAAATCTATTGGCCTATCAGCAATCACTCTGTTGTATCGCTAATACCTACCATCTGAGCATTGTATATTTGAACCTTAAATATGACACTGGGTCAGAGTTAACGTGTTGCCATCTCAGAAGAGAGAGTTGTATGATGAGTGGGGTAGGTAATCAGAGAGTCTTATTTCCAATGTTGTTATTGGGCTGACATTAATCAATTCATTATTCATAAAGATGAGTCCTTAATTATCGCTCACTTGAAGGAATGGGTGGATTACCATGCCCTGACTAATTGAAGTATTATGTTCTGCAGGAGATGTGAAAACTTTATTTAAGGCTCACATTATGGATCAGCACTATGATGCCAAAAGTCAGCTTCCCTCATGACTAAAACATCATCTTTCAATATTCCCACCATGGTATTATGGATTCAGGCATGCATCCCACCATAACTATGTACATATCTGCATTCATTACTATCCCTTTCTAAACATTACCTGCTTATTGGTTACTAGATTTCAAAATGAAGCGATACTTCTATGTATTCCCTGATGTTAAAATTCAGACCACTCTAAGCTGGTTCCTGTAGATTTACCTTGACAAGGCTAGCTTATGGTGCTAATTTGTTAGGAATGAAAATCTCAGTAGGTGCCAGAAAGTCAGCTCACTTCACATGAGTATTTAGTTTCCTTAACAACCCCTCAGTAAAGGCCTCCTCTCCCTCTCAGGATGGATCCGAGTGGGAACAAGTCTGACACTTCAAAAGAGCGTCTGATTCTGCCAGAACTGACACTTCTAAAGGGTTCCTGCTTGGCTAACCCCAAAACTGCATAAAATAAAGATAAATAGCACTGGGTTCAGGTTACAGAATTGACATATGGTCACTTCATGAATAATGTTATGAATAGTGAGTTCTCATCCCAAGGGACCAGGGCAATGTCATTGGTTTGGCATGCTCATACAGGAAAGGAATTTATCAATAGTTTGGAACATTCGGTCGTTTGGGAATTGCCTTCACTCTGATCACAATTTCCAATGGCTAGCCATTCAACTCTAAAGGTGCATACACAGCTTGTATTAGGTACACTATGATTATTAGGGAGGTTCAGCAGATAAATATTTAATATGATGCGAATGTAATACTGGATTGGCTTAGGGTTATGTATTGTAAATGATACACATGGATGAAAAATATGTTTTACATGTACATAATTATTGGATACATGTGTACGATATTAAATGTTTGCTTGAGGTCAACAACACCGCAATCAAATTAGTTGGTGGACAGAAAACTGATATTAGAACATATCTGGAGTGCACTGTTTCTGATTGAGGAGGAATAAGGCTTGGTCCATAATTTCATATCCAATCCATATTCCCACATCCTTACCGTGCCAGTACTGGCATCATACTGGCATGTAATGGCAGTACTGCCAGTACCATGCCAGTACAGTATCGATTAATCTAGATTGTATTGGTATAGAAATGGCATGCCAATACTGGCATGCCATTACTGGCCCACTACTGGCATACCAGTATGCCAGTGATGGAATGCCTGTACTGGGTTAGTACTGACTATATAATGGTATGCCGGTAATGGCAAGCCAGAACTGGAATTACAGTATTATTGGAATACAGAAAGGGGCCAACACCGGGCCTGTGCTGGCATGCCAGCATAAAGGCAGTACGGGCTATGTACTGGTCCAGTATTGAAACACCAGTATAGGCCCAGTGCAACCCAAGTACAGAACCGGTACAGAACCAGTACTGGCATACAGTAATGGCCCATTGCTGGTGCCTCTTCCATGCCTCTAAAGGACCTGTACTGGGTTGCCTGTACTGGCCCGGTACAGTTGCCATTATCGGGCCAGTAGTGACTTGGTACAGTTGTGTTTGCTGGGTATCTGTGGGCAATATCTAACCAAAGGGGTTAAACTAATCAACTAGGTTCTCAAGCACTGCCCTCCCTCTGGAGCTTAATTCAAAACTTCCTGGGATCGCTACCCCAGCGATCTTAGTGTAGGCACATATCATAAGACCTGGCTGGTCTACCCTATGTAATGCAGTGGTTGCAGGCCTTTCAGGAATAGCAAGTCCTGGGATCACTTCACTATTCCTTTTCCAGCACTAAGATCACTGCGATCTTAGTGAAAGAATTGCATAGTGGTTTCACCTGAGTACAAGAGCACTTACAGGGAACACTCCTGATGGAAAGAGTGAATAGCCTGCTGCATACATATAGAGGGGAGGGGGGACGTTTGCTGAGTGTCCTGTAAGGTAATTCTTTCCTTCTCTCTCTTTGTCCTGGGGGGAGGGCACAATGCTTCTAATAGGCAAGCATAAATCATACATTCATGGGAACAATTCTTGAATACTGTACGGGGGTCAACTGCACCCTGTGCTCTTTTGTTAGCCCATATGGGGACGGGGAACGATGGTATAAGCACTCTTGTGAAGAAGAGTGACTCCACAGCTATTCCTTTATTTTGGGACTCTTACCCCTGTGCCTAGTCAGTCCTTTTTGGAATAGTGTAGGAGGGCTGAGGCTAAGATCGATGCGATCTTAGTGCTGGCTAGGATATGTGAACCCAGTCAACTCTTAAGATCGCTTAATAGGATAATGCTGATTTATTCCTAAAATCGCTGGGGTCGTGATCCCAGGATGTTTTGAATTAAGCTCCTGGGAGCACCTAACAAATCCTTGTACTGTTATTTAGGGGGTAAAAAGTTTGAGTACACACTAAAGCAGAGTAGGCCCAGTACACTGCTGGGTTAGTCAGCAGCTTTTTGGTGAGTCACTCAGTACATATTACCACAGGAAGCTGAATATAGGAATTCACATGTGAGCAAGGGAACAGCTGGGGGAGGCACAGGAAAGGAAGTGTTTGTGGCCGGGGGAGGGGAAGTTGTCTACACTACAGGGTCCCGTGGTTAGGTTGGTTTGAAGCCAAATTCTGAGTGCACTATAAATGCAATACTTCATAATGCAGTTTCCAGTTTTTAGAGCCTGTCAGTGTGGTACTTATACTTCTTCTGCAGAATACAGGGCCTACTGGCGGTTTAGTAGAAGTTAGGGAGTGATCATTTTTTTAAACAACAGGGGGGGGGGACTGGTGGGGTTGTAATATGTTCTATGTAGCAGTTTCCATACCTTTCAATCACATGCCCCTCAAACTCAAAGTAATTCAGTAGAACTAGAACCATTGGTATTTTGTCCCACCCGAGCCCATGAAGTAGGCTACATGCCCACACTATAGAATGCCAGCTTCCTGTAGCATATTGGACACGACAGCACCTAGTGTGTTTTCCAGTAGTTACCATCAGAATTCAGTGTAAGGTTAATGTGCAGGAGTAGTGGTGGTGTGATGGGGGTGTACAGCTGCTTCCTAGACAAGGAGCAGCTTAATGAGGATTTATTGCACAGGGCACCAGTATCACACGCCTCCTCCACCTACCCACACAACTGTCAGTGCCTGTTGCTCCTGGTGAGAGCAGCATCCTATTCCTACCCTCAACTTGCTTGGCCCCCATAAATTCAGTTCACATACCGATAGTTTTTCAAATCAAAATAAAATGCCTACCCAAATATTCACCCCCCCTATTCATCCCCCTTCGTTATCGCTCCATGTCTTTTCCTTGGGTGTGCCTTCATCATATTGAAAAACTCTTTCACTGACAGGAAATACACAATATTAAATAACCTGGTGTGTACATTGACGGCTACATAAATAACCTAATGTGTAGATTGAAGGCCACAGTGGACCTGATAAGGGTGCCTTCTGCAGTCATGCATTTACTCCTCCGACACACCCCTCCATTTCCAGAGCTACATTTCCTCTTTCCACTCCTCTACTCATTACACCACCCCATTTCCTCACAGACACACGAACATTACTGCTCCTCCTGATCCCGTGCCAAGTCTCGCTGCTCACATCGCCCGCTTGGATCTGCCTGGCTGTGAGGGACGGTTATGGCTCTTGTATACTGCTTGTCAGCCTTATCAGCACTACTAGCACCCCCTGGTGACGTCTAGAAGTACTGTTCTAATGACTTAATGTAAATGGTCATCTCGCCATATAGCCCAGCAGTACATGGCAGGCTGCAACCCTGGGGGTTTAGTCTGCAATAAATCTCTTATGTCTGTCTCTTGTCTCAGCCCTACCTAGCCTCATTCTGCTTTATATATTACTTCCTCAGTGGAAATGGATTATATCTTTACTCTTCAAATGGATTGAGCTTTTTTTTTCATTTTGCATGGAAATAGTAAGCCTGTGACCTATTTGATTTCTACAAGGCCGAACCATATTACGGTACCTTTGATTGATAAACTGCCTTAAGGATGGAAGTAAATCTTCATAGCATTAATATGATTTAATGGTATGGTAATACAATCTAGAATATAGAATCTAATGAACCAATTACGCGATATCTACACTTGTATATTCACCTTTTCTTGTTTATAAATGCAGGCCTCAGAATAGGTAACAAAGTAGCCAATTCGTGAACTGTAGTGGCCTTTCATGAAAATCAGTTCTGACTCCCGAAGGAAAACAACTAAAAAATGTCGCCATCATCCCTTAAAAAACCTTTCAGAAGTTAGTAACATATCCAGGGTTAGTCTTGCTTTGTAATGGAGGGTCGGCTAACTTAAAGTTCACACCATGTCTTGCCTTATTGGTACCAGGGGGCTGGAATCAGGTTATGTATAAGATACACAAGGATAATGTGCATAATATGCATGTATTGAACAATATTCAGAGGCTAAAGGTCGTGCTAACATCTGAATATAAGCCATGTTCAAGCCATGACCCATCCAACTACCAGGGTGACGCATCATTAGATAATACCTGCCCAATTGCTAGATAATCTGTCCACTAATACCCCACTTACACACTCCCTACCCTTCTCCTATACCATTGTCTCTAGATATTGCCAATACCCAAATTCCTACTTCCATATTTACCATAACTATATACCATACAAAATTCATAGTCAGTATATATAACATCCCATCAACTGACCTCCCTTATAGAATTCATTTCTGGGATGCCACTACAAATGCTTGTCTAGACAGGACCATAGAGATCTCTCTTGTTTCCTTCCTCGTTTCTTTTTTATTATCATTATTTTTAGAGATGACTAAACTGACTTATTCAGAGGCTAAAGGTCATTTCTCTCACCATACTTATATATATATATATATATATATATATATATATATATATATATATATATATATATATATATTTGTTTTATATATGTTTTCTGTATATCTATGGATACTCACATGTATCTGTGGCCAGCAGAATATCATTGATAGCATTTATGGACACATGGAAATTGCATGGTTTTGCAACCAGCTAGGCCACTCTGCTCTGACACCCTAACAACAGAAAAGGTTATGTGATTATTCAAGCACACTATAAACAGTATCTTAATCACCATTATGTTAATAACATTTCCCACAAACCCCTGTATACCTTCCATACTAGCAGAAGGTGGTGTTAATCAACTGACCCTCACACATTCACAATCCCCATCACCTCCCATGTGACTCAACCTGGGAGGAGTTATTGACTTTACAACCTTTAATTATGCATATTTCCCCTAGAGTGTGCCCACATATCATTGTTATATCACCCTCCCAGCATGCAGCAGAATGACTCAGCCAGTTTATAGGGGTCGTGGGTCACCCAGAGCCCCGTCTTGGGCTAAATGGGCCAGCAAAGTCCACACTGGGATTTCCTACCATATTTCAAATGACTCAGAAGAATGGTTTCTTTTCTTCTCTCCCTAGACCAAGCTCTCACCCTTATTATTCAGCCCTAGGTGCACCTGTGTATATTGAATACAACAATATAACTTAATTAGAACTTGTTAACTACATAATATTATTGTTTAGTTGCTGCAGGGCAGCTTAATTACAATTGTACAATTAGACACCTAAGGAGACTGACGGTTGCTCCATATGGATATAATTCGAGGTTTGAATCACATTGAAAGTATTATTAGTGGAGAAGGGGCAATGCTCGCTGGATCACCTCCGATATTTCACCAATATCCGTGCACATAAAAACTATATAAAGAGATATTTCTGACAGATTGCTCTGATGGCCAATAGGTGGCCAAATGACCCAGATTCTGACTATGGATGGATGGGGTCATGTGTAGCACAGACCCTTTAGGTCCCCTTTGACCCTGTCCAGCCCCTTCCCTATCCCTGCCTGCCATGGGCGTTCCAGATATTTGCACACCTCCATCATCACCTTTAACATTTCTTTTGAACCGTATCGCTCATTTCTTCTCTTCCCTCCCCTCCCTCCCCTCCCTCCCCTCCCTCCCCTCCCTCCCCTCCCTCCCCTCCCTCCCCTCCCCTCCCTCCCCTCCCTCCCTCCCCTCCCTCCCCTCCCTCCCCTCCCTCCCTCCCCTCCCTCCCTCCCCTCTTCTCCTCCCATTCCTCCCCTCGCCCCTCCCCAAAATTCATTCCTCTCTTACCTCTCCCGCCCCTCCTTAACATATCTCCCCTCAGAGCCCACCTATCCGTCATGAGTTTTCCTTTCGCTCCCCAACTTAAAGCCACCGATTCCCACCCCTTTCTGAACTTTCTACCCTCTCCTTCCCCTCATGTTCATCCCTGTACCCCATCCCACTGCCTATCCCCTTCCCAGTCCACTCGTTCCCTGCAATCCTTCCAAAGGTACCTCTTAACACTGGCTCTTACCCCATAACCCTCTGACAGTAGGTTACCGTCTGACCTAATGAGGGTAATTTCCTCCAGGGTCGGGCGGCGTCCGTTATTGTGGCAGTTCCCTGATTTACTGACCATTCTTAGCCTCATGGAACATGCAGCCATAGGTTTGGGTTATAGTCTGTTATGGAACATGTACTATGATGCAGTGTTAATCTATCAAACATTATGTTCTCCCTCACCAATGGGGAGTACCCTGTTCTGATTCCACCATGCACGTTTAGGGTAGATTAACCTAAAGACGACCACATACTTAGAGTCGACCACCTGTCAGCTAGATTTTTTTCACTCTCACATGAACTGCATTGGTCTTGAACCCTAATATTATTGAAATAGAGGTGTTATAGTACCCCATAGAATGATGTCCTGGAATATAATATGTGACATGTACTGGGAGACGGGTCTTAAAGCCCCCTGCACTAAGCCCCCTTTTTGCAGATCGTGTCACATATGAAGTAATTGTCATTGCATGATAATACACTAAAGTTCCCATGTTTGAATGGTTTTTACCATGACCAGCTGGCCATTTCATCAGAATTCTCCAACTTTGGTTAGATAATTTGAAGATGACAAATGCTCACATATACAACATTTTGACTCTAGGAATTTATGAATATCTTTGCTAAATGATAGCATAAGGAAAAGTGCAGAAATGTTAAATACTTTCCTAGAAAATACCGAAATCACCTTGAGATGACCGCCATTTCACCTTGAGTTGACCACTCCTTATACACCTATTTGTACATTTAATTGAATAGAAACCAATGATTATGTAGGATTACATCACAAGATTCATGGCCAGAATAGTTTGTCATAGAAATCTTCCCTGGATTATGCCCTGCTGCATACATTTCAAACTTTACTGTAATGCTATGGTTATTACTGTGTAGAGGAAGTATTTGATACTGAGATTGTGATGATAAAGTTAAGAAATGGATTATTATAGTCCATATTGAAGGTCTATACAAGAACATTAAAAACAAAGCCTCTATAATGCAGGGTTGGAAATACCACCTCTATTTTGATGAGATTTACAATATCCATGGCCATAAAATTGCCTCAAATTTCCATACTAATTGAGTCACTGTAAAAACATACATTTTCTTATGATGCATTAGTTTTAATTACGCCATTTTACTGCACATCTATAGAAGACACTTATTCTTTTTTCAAATAATAGTTTAATAATCATAGCACCATTAAAAGGGTAGTTATCAAGTGGTCCACTCAAGGTGAAAGGTAGTCATCTCAAGGTGAAAATAGACTAACTAAGATGGTCTTAGAAATGATGAAAAATAATAGATAAACTTTACACATGGATTTGAGAAAGGCAATTGGTGAAAAAGCCCAAATAATTGTCTTTCACTTAGTACCTTGAGGAACCCTAGAGACCTATTAGACTCAAAGGTATTAGCTACTGCATTTCCCTTATTTAAAAACCTACACAGGAATGGTCATCTTTAGGTTAATCTACCCTACTTGAGTACTTGAGTAAATGCCAGCCAAAAACTAAAGTTTCACCAACTAATAGTCCCCTGTAGCTGTGAGATTCGGCCCAGTGTCCTCTTCTGATGGTGTAGGCCTATGCACAATGTAACAGGCCCCATGACAGGTATGGTCGCCCTCTGGTGAGGGATAAAAGAGAAATGGCCTCCTGTAAATGGTGGATGTTGTATGTAACAGATGAAAAGGAGCACCCAGTACCAGATTTATAGATGCCCCATCATGTTAGCCCCTTATGGTGCAGGTCTTGTATTGATTGCAAGCATTCCCATGCATTGACCAGAGAAGGCTTTCTGTCGGTGAGTTATAATTACTAGTGTGTTAGGGAATGGCAACTGCAAATAATTTGATTGTATGCCATCTGCAAGCAATGGGAAAATGTGTTGCTGCTTTGTGTCATTATTTGCGCTAGATGGGTCCTGCAAATTTATTCGTTTGAAAAAGTGTGATCATTTTCTTTACGACCTGCATTCAAACTAAAGTAAACATAGGAGTGTCGGCGAGATAGTGTTAAATATAGGAGAGGGAATAACAGCGGTTTTGGTGATTTGAATATTGCTGTGATTCTCATGCTGAAATTGATGATCATAACGTTGTATATTGACAAATGTGTCATACACTGGGCGCTTTTGTCTATCGGATACTTTAGAGGAAATTACACCAGATGGGTTGCATATATATATATATATATATATATATATATATATATATATATATATATATATATATATATATCATTCGAAAAGGCCATATACATGGAAATGAGGTTTCTCCAATCAATATAACGTTATATCACTGAACACATAAGCCCAAACATATGTGTGAGAAGGCATTTGTCATAATATGCATATATATGCGTATAGGCCTACTTGAGGCGCAAAGGGGATAACACACAGGGACGATATGGTTGGCCATGTGTACAAGAAATCCCTTTCTCTTCTATATAAATTCTACGAGGAATAATGCATCATTGCGACGAGATGTTAACATACACTTACGATTTGCAATGCCAACTAGTGCTCATTTGGCAATGCTGAAATTGATTCACGGAGTTGTTTTTTTTTATTATCTATTGTAATTACCTACATTCCAGATGATGACGGGCCGGAGAAGAGTGCTTTCCTGACCTTGGAAGGGGAGGAGTACTACCTGACATTCAGCAACGCCAACACACAGGTAAAGAGGAATGTCACTGACACCATCACTGATGTTGCATTGGCTTAAAAATTTGAACACACGTGGCCTTATTTACTCACCTGAATGAGATAACACATGCACCCCATCCCCAGCTGCTAAAAAAATACTGAAAGCAATATTCACCTCGATTCTGACAACATTTCAATTTGTACTTTATGAGAGCTACCAAGGTGGTAAATTCTTCATTTCGTGATATCCTCCACTTTGGAAATTATATAAATGAAAGGCCAAACAGAAAGGTTGCTCAAAATGCAAGGAAACGAATTCCTGTATTCAAGTGATGCTTGCAAGGAATTAGGATTAGCTAGGAAAACCAGGAAATTGCAGATCTAAAGAAGATTTCCTCACTTCAATCTAAAAGACAATGGCCATATAACCCCTATACGCAACCTGCAGCATAACTGGTATGTCAAACAGCCATCACGAGTGGAACACTCAGGTAGCTGGTCCCAGCATACCAAGGTCGTATACACTAATGGCTAGGTGACACGCATTTATCCCTATATAGTGAGGGCCGTTAGGCCTGGTACCATTAATTTCAGAATAGGTGAAGAAAGCAGATAAAAACACATGGTGAATAGTAGACGGTCAGGTTAAGGCCCAATGGTTTGTAGACACACTATGTAATGATCTGCTATAGAGAGGCAGCCGGTCAAACAGAAATTATAAGTGGCATTCACCTTGAATGATCACCCCTAACAATCAGACAATACTACTACATGTTGTAAAAGCACAAGGGTATTTCAAAGTTGTGAATTTCAATTTTGGAACTGTCCCTGCATTTCACTTTCAACACAATATGCTCCTCTTGACCGAAGCAGGGGCGGTGGAACATGTTTGAAATTGGGGAGGCAGGCGGAGGGGGAGGCTTTTGAAAAATACATAGATCAGATTATCGGTGTTGTAGGCCCTGAGATAAATTGGGAGCTTTATGCGTTGGAATTGCAGAATTCTTAAAAATTTGGGGCATATAATTAAAATTATTAAGGGTCTGTGAATTTCCTTTCTTTCCCAAAAAGTACGGGGGGGGGGCAAAACAACTCCTAGTCAAAAGTTTTCCTTCTTTTTTTTGTTGTTGTTGTTTTTCTTTTCTTTTCGTGGGGGGAGGCTTGGTCCCCTCCCCCCTGCCCCTGTTACGCCGCCTATGCAGGGATTCCAGATCGTTTGACTGATACTTTTAAAATGTATTGGGCTGAATGCCATCACATTTAAATAGCAAAATGATTACAAATGGCAAAGAAATAAGTCAGATGAGTAATGGGGGAGGGATAGAGTGAGAGCAGTGCAGGTTTGGTGAAAGGTGGAGGGATATGTCAATGTAATGAAAGAGGCCTTTGTCCTAATAGGTGGCACTCAGTCACAAGCAGCTCAATTAAGACGTGCCTAGAAAGCATCAGTCAATGTGGAATCAAAGCATCTTTTCTTTTCTTTTTTTTTTCATTCAAGGATGTGAGCACCCTTCATGACGTTGATGCCTGGGTGGTGGTTCACAACACTGAGACTCCTTTGGAGCGAGCGGCCGCCATTTTGCAGCATATGACAGGATGTGACGTCACGTGTGGCATGCTCCTGTTGACAGGTGATTACAAGTCAGACATACAAAAGACAGGTAAGAGTATGTCACACAGAACCTTTATTCTCGATCAATTCATCCATTGGAATTAGCAGTAAACCAAACTTAAACTGCCTGTGGTGGAAGGAGATATTAGGAATTCACTGATTTGCCAACGGACAACCTATCAAAGGCATTCAGGAGGGTATCTCAATAAGATTGGGAAACCAGTTCTCACCGTAACTATTTGATCCTGCAGTTCTCCTACATTTCTCACCCTAAGAACAGACTTCCCTGCTTGACCTCTGCTACAAGTGAACTGCACAGAGTTGCAAAATAAGAGACAGGACTGCTCCTATACCACTCCTATAACTGACTCCCTCTTTACAATACAAGAGGGAATCCACTCCAGAAGGTCAGTGAGTTCAATTTTGGAATTATCACCTCCGACAGGATCAATTCCAAATCTTTTTGAGATACCCTCCAGATTGTGCTAGCAACTTCCACGAAAAGTCTGAAGGCATTAAGTGACAAATTATCTTGTTTCACAGCAGTTCACTTTCATTACCCTTTTTTACTTTTTAGGTAGAGGCTGTGTTATCTGATTTTCTATTAATTTTATTTCTATTGTATGGCCTAAAAGTTTTAATTGATTTCTGTGTTCAATCATAAAATGTAGAAAATAAAAGAAACGATGTAGCATGCCTGCCAAAGATCCAGAAGCCATCGATGAAGAAACTAAACGTTAAGAACAAGATTTAGAATTTCGTGGTGTAATACATTAGATGATGTCCTTTCAAGTTTTGGAAAGCTGGCGCCCCGAATATATGTAGATTATATAGATACAGAGCAGGTATAATGGTTCTGTCCTGATGGATGCCATACATCCTGTCTTACCTCTCTCATCCCCATAATGCCCCATATGGTATCAAATTACCCATATTGGTTTAGGATACTAGGGACGGAGAGGCAGCAGCCTTATGGTTTATTGAAAGTGGATCAGCATTTTGCGTGTTCGGCTTAGATTGCCTCAGGAAGGGGTTTTAACTCTGCAAGTTTCTCCACGCTGAAAAGTGCTGACTTTCCAACATGAAAAAACTATAATGATGAATCAAACACGGATGGAGGATTTCCCTGGAGATTTTTCTTAGGCTACTTGAGTTGTCAAGTTAAAGTTGATGCAAATGCTCTGCCAGAAGGTTAACCAAGCATTCACTGACTGCCGAAACAAATTATATTGACATACCCCTCCCTTTTTCTCCAAGCTTGCACCACTCTTATTATACCCCTCCTCCATGACCTACCTTGTTCCTCCCCGCTGGAAAAAAAAAATTGAATTAGAAACTGATAACTGGTTCGTCAACCAACGTTGGCTTAACGTTCCACGTCCAAACGGTCATTATGTATAGCTTTCTCCTGCCAAAGCTGAGAGGTGTTGTATGCATTGGTCGTTTCAGTAGTTAAATGAAATCAAAATGGTACGTTTTGATGCTTTATTGCAGAGCTCATCGTTTTAGGAACTATTAGCCAGCATTTCATATTGCTGAAAAATATATCTTCATCTATCTTTTTTCAGAAGCAGAACGTTTAACAAAAGACAGAAACGTCAAGCTGCTAGAGCTGCCTTCGTTAACCCCTGCAGCTTCCTTGATGACGTTGAGCCGACTCGTGCTTCACCTTCAAGGGTCAGAGCGACCCGGAACTACAACTCCACAACTTCCTGTCATGCGCAGTCGGCGTATGCCTGGTCTGAGTTTCCATGACGTCACAGTTGACAAGCAGACATTGTTCAACCGCTTTTTCCGCCGCACGCTGTCTACAAAATCATGTGACAACCTGCTAGCATTGTGATTGGAGCTGTATCTAGTGCCTTTCATATGAACTGCCAAGGTAGTTATCAATAATGAATGGAGCAAAACTGTGAAGTTTGATCATTATATGATTGTCTGGAGCCTTATCGACTTGATCGCAGACGGTGGATATGGAAGTTACTTTAAATTCAACTGTATTCTATTGTGGAATAATGACTTATGATATGACTGACTTAGGAAAAACATTGTTGTTTGCTAGGAATGTTTCACGGTTGTTTTAAAGAAATATTATATCAATTGCTTTGGATACTTGTCAAAGAGCTTGACTGTGCAATCTGTTGAAGTAGATTAGATGTCTAAGTTATATGATACATTTTGTGTAAATAATATATGTGTTGATAACCAAGATCCAAAATATAGAGGACTCTCTCCAGCTATTTGTCAATGATAATAGGAAGCTGCCCAGGTTCTTTGGAGAGAGTAAATCTGTACTTTATTCCATAGACGACATCATGTAACACGGCACAATTAGGATCCCCTGCAACACCTGGAGTGACTGTCAAAATATATCATATACCACGCATGCCAAGCTGGATATTTGATCCAATATGACACAAAGAAGCTACCCAAAGAGAACACAATACATTCATACAAATGCTGATCTATTGCTGTTTTACATATGCTTAAGCTTGTGTAGCTCTGTATGTTTTTCATCTACCGGTTAGGAACTTCATATCTTCCTAGCGAATTTCATGAAACATTACTGGTTGTGATGCTTGTATGAACCCACCTGAATCGTAATACTGGAATGATTTGATTAGGATTTTCGCAAAATAAGAATAATCTCAGCCTTGGGTAGAATCATGATGAGGATAGTGAACTGTCACCTCAGAGGAAAGATTCTCATTTTCATCACAACATTTAAACATCAGTGCTAGAGGCTGTCCTATCATCTTATAACCATGGTAATAACCTGAAAGTAAATACTATTTATCGGTGCAATGTTGAAAATCCAGGAAAACTGGTCTAATTAGACTAATAAGAAGAAATAAATTTAGCCTGTTGATATTTCCCCACCTACAGTATGAATTGTGCCCAATGATGGTTATCTCACATAGGTCTTGGTCCCATGTCGCACAGGATAAATCAGCAGATCTCGAATGATAAACCCTGCAGTGTACCAAACAAAAAATGTTTCTGTATGGAGAGTGCCAGAGAACCATCGGAGAATCAAGTTGATATCTTTAGGCACATTTATCCTCTGTGAAAGCCTGCTATATGGGTTGTATTTAGTATTGTATGATCTTACTATGACAGGAAAGGCGATACTAATTGTACATCACCCAATAGGTATCTACCTCCAGGCCTCTCCACCCATTTTCACCACTCTGCCACCAAGAGACTTTTATCTACTCTCTGGCCCAACCTGAGGACTGTTTGAGAAGAGGGGAAAGGTTTGAACACTGCCTGTTCCATCTCCTTCATAGTCCCTACCCAGTAGGCATGGACCCATATTCCCCTTCTGAATCTAAGCTAAATGTTATGAAACCTCCATAACGCTTTATGCCCAAATCTACTATCAATGTTCTGAATCCAATTATTAGTTTAGTGATGCTTACGGCAATGATTCAAAATAGTTAAGGTGAGAAAAATAGCCATTTCTGATCTCAAGAAATAGATTGAGATAGAGAGGTATAAACGTACAAAAAGTAAATATCGGTTGATATCTTATGGGGCGGCAGATCACTACATGGCATGTCTTGCAGCTATTTGAGTCTGAGTCCTGAGTTCCCCATCCCACCCAACTCATGTGTCGTGTGCCTGTTGCTACACCACACTATGCATGAATTCACTGGCATTGGCCTGGCTAGCTGCCAGTTTCATATACTACCTTAGCACCCAAGGTGGCACCAACCACAATATAATCCAAGTCTTATCAAAGTGTAGCTATCGCAGGCGCACTATTAGATATGCCATAGTGTGTCTGGAGGTTAATTCAAAAGATTCTGCCATCGCTACCCCTGCGATGGTAGCGTAGGCACATTTTTTAAGACCTAGTCTGTCTACCCTAAGTATTATAGTGGTGGTAGCCCAGTCAGGCACAGCAAGTCCTATAGATTATTCACTATTCCTTTTCCAGCCTTACCACCACCTTGATGGTACCAAATGAAATGCATAGTGGTTTCCCCTAAGTACAAGAGCATCTGTAGGGAACACTCCTCCTCTCAAGAGTGAATGTGCCTGCTGTACACATATATAGGGGAGGGAGGAGGGTTGCTGAGGGTCCTTGAGGGCTCTTCAGGCTACTTAAGCATTAAGTGCACTTGGATACTGTACAGGGTCAACTGCACCCTATACTCTATAAGAAGCTCATATAGGGTAGGGGAATGCTTGTGTAATCACTGTTGTGAAAAGAGTGTTTCCACAGCTGTTCTTTCATTATGGCCCTCTTGCCCCTGTGCACAGTGTATTCTGCTTGTGATAGTGTATGCAGGGCTGAGGCTACCACCACTGACAAAATAGAGCTCGCTGTGGTAATGCAAGGCAGTCACACCTTACCACCACTGAAATGGATAAGGCAGAAAAATTCCTACCATCACTTGGGTAGAGATGGTAGGACCTTTTGAATTAACCTCTTGATGCCATCTTGCAAAGACAATGCATGTTCTCTATGTCCAGTAATTGCACACAGCCCGTGTCACTGCTAAGGCCTTTGTTAATCTTATATGTATTTGCCATGATCTAGAGAGATACCATAGACTAGAATCTAAAGACATAACTTCCTGCAGTCCGGTATGTTGTCACAGTCTAGGGCTGTTGCTCCTGTTGGCGGTTAACAAAATTAGTGATGTCCACCAATCCCAAGTTCAACAAGGTCATGTTCCCAACAGTCTGAAGTAGATTCCTGGTATAAAGTTATGGTTGTCATGGTGACCGGTGTAAAACGGCCCTCAAGAACAACCACCAGAGGTCGTGACGCTTGAATTTTATAGTACTATTTGTTGAAATGTACTACGAAAATCACGTAAGAGATTAATGTTGTTCTTCTTATTTTCTCACAAGCTGAAGCTAACTTCGTTCGGAACTTCCATGCTGTCAATCACTGTCAATGTGGCAGTGAGTAATCAGTCAAAGACTCTAGGCAGGGCATGGCATGGCAGGGCATGAGGACTACATCCTCATGCAAGGACCTACTTGTAGAGATTGTAGGGTGTGGATGGCAGGCAGACACATCTGAAGTGGAGATCAAGAAGCAGGTATTATCATGTTACCGGGCCTCGAGAAGCACCTATACGTCCGCTTGATTATCCACTATCATGAAAAGATTGGATTTGGCTCCCATCGCCTACATTGCCATTCCATATGGGCAAATGGATCTTACAGCATTGAGAATTGTTTAATGTCACTCTATTTCAATTTTTAAGCGCGTAAACTAGTGTTTCTGAATTTGTAGTCTTATAATGCCTATAGCCATGCAGTTAGTTTACCTCATGAAAAAAAAAGAAGAAAATGGCTTCACTTGGATGATGAGCCAATTCAAAGTTATCGTAATTGACTGTATTGAGACACGTTTGACTGTCAGTGTAAAGAGGTGCAAATCGCATTTACAGTGTTTTCACCAGCAAACACCTTATACATCCTACCGTATTGAACAAGTTATATGTTTGTGCTATATATTTTTCACAATATCTGTATGTATTCATCTATTTATTTGTACATATTGAAGGTTCTACATGCTGGCAGTGACTGCTTTAAGTATTTTCGAAAGCATCTATTAAATCAAAACAAAGGGCACTCAGATTAGCTGTGTCATAAATAACTGCCCTTTTTAAGGAAAAAGGTTGTTGAACTATGAGTTAAAGACTCAGACCTTGGGCATTGTGCAAAATCTCACTTTGCTCTATCAATCTGTATCATAATAAATATCATCAACCCTCTCTTCCTCTATAAGAGGAAAATTAGTTGATCCGTGTGTCAACACACTGATATAGATTTCTTTGCTATTGCATATAATAAAATGACGTACACCATATATATATGTTGCATTATGCCGTCTCTTATGGACAATGAATGAGCATAGGGCAAATGCTGCAGTTATTAGTACTTTAAAGCATATGGACATGGACACAAAATAAAAATGGGAAGTAGCCATAATGAAATTTAATATCCAAGTGCAATTAACATCATGTTTAATTGGCTATAATGTAGGTTTGCAGAGTCTGCTCTATGAGGACACCATCTATCCACATTGTATAAAAAGCTAATAAAATACTGAACAATCTATATAGGTATCTCTCGTTGCATTCATCAACACTATTAAAGCAGGCCACCATCCATAGAATGGCTTTGTATACACATGACAAATTACATCTCATGGAGACGCTGTGGACACCCTGGCAAAATGCTAACACTTTAATCATTTCCATTGATATTTTACCAGGCGTGTAATTTAGAAAATGGAAATGACAGTATTCCATGGTGCTAAGGGCTATACAAATAGTAAAACAATTCATAGCCTGGAATTATCAGGTGGTGCTTTTAGTGTACAATGATTTTTCATTTCAGGCTTTGTATGTTTCCTTTGTCTAAAGTGGGAATCTGTGTAATTCATGATGGATTGATGGAGAAATCACCAAGCCATCTGTGAATGAAAAACAAATCATAGTACACACACTGTGTATTGAATTTAAATGGGTGGAGTATAAATTGCATCATCAACTTCCAACTAAATAATTTTGAATAGTGAAAATTTTGCCGCTGTAAGTATCTTGATACATACTTATTAAGGGGAATGCTGGTCCTACTTTGATGGCAGAAAAGGTATAATATATATGCCCTTAACCTGCAGTACATCCCTGGGTTATTTTAGATACTAATCCACATAGTGAGACAATATTGTAGACAGAATGTATGGATTCTATTAATTGAGAATTAATTCAAATTGAAACTTCAATGTGGGGTACTGGAACAAGTCCTTGTCAAGTTAGATACCCCTATGTGAATAGAACATCACTCCCTGCACTGTCGTGAGGTGGACCCAGCACTCCCAGGAAAAGCACTTTCGGTTCTGTTTGTGGTGTTTCTGTCTGTTTGCATGGATATTTCTTGTGTCAGTACATAAACAAAGCCCTCAGATGCACGTTTTGGACCCAGCCCTCGGCCCTAGGACATTTGGCTTTGCCTATTAATCAACTTTGGGATCGCTTTTGGGGGTAAATGGTTGTAATAACACTAATGCTATATTTACAGGTGCCAAATTACACTAATTGCTCTGTAGGTTATTTCAAAATGGTACTAAATAGAAACTACAATGCATTACAATTACAGTGGATCACTGTTCAGTTTTACAAGGGCAGTGGATTCAACAGTTATTTTCTGGAGTGTACCATTAAGGAGGATCGCTATCAGGACCGGAAATTTGAGAAATTAATAAAACACAAAAGTAAAATCGTTCAAAAAACGATCGTACAAAGATATGATTCAACTCTGTGGATATCACGTTGTTTGCTTCATAAAGTTACTGGGGTAACTGCCCATAAGTTTTTAATGGTCTGTCTGTCTGGCAGCGATGTTAACTCAGGGTATGCTCAGTATTCACTAAATGTGCTGTAATTGCAATGTATAGGGGCTGTGATGAAGGTGGTGGTACTGAGACTATAAATTCATAATGACTAGGACTTACTGACACTCAGACACTGGCTCTCCCACACTGGCTCAGTGCGGAATGTACATACCATATTTGCCTGTCTTAACACCCCCAACGGGCACTGAACGTTGGATCAATGTTGACAACTGGTTAATCAACGTTGAAGTCCCGCATAATAGGTTATTGAAGGCCTTGCCAAAAAAGGAAACGTGAACTAAAAAAATAAAACGTGCACGTTTTTATATTGCTAATTAATTTTTCACAAACTCGTTTAGATGAATAGTGCAAATTTGTCTACACCTAAGAACGTGTTTCCCATTCATTCTGCTGGAAATAATTTGGCAATGATGTTAAAACGTGTTAGGCCATGGACACATTTCTATCAGTGCTGCCTCAAGGAAATTTATGAGGTTCTTCCTCGTCATCTTTTGGAAAGACCCTCCTGTTCGAATTTTCAAACAAATGCAGTGTACATGTATTCAGGTTTCGGAAACTGTATTTGAATATCAATGGTAATGTGACAGCTGAACCAATTTTCTCCTAGATATTTTACATGCAAGTATACGGTATTCAGATTTCATAGATTATTACACGACTTCTGTGATTTTGGGTGCTTTTTCTGGATATTCCCATTCTGATACGTAGACACTGCCTTCGCCAACTTGTTATGATATCCTACGATATACTTAATTCAGTGCCCGTTAGCCCATTCATTACTCTCTTATTATACCACGATTTCTGGGTTGCTCAGTGCTTTTTGCTGGATATTCCCATGCACATACCTATTCGATATTGCACACCCTGTAGGCTGTAGCATCAATTTTGTAAGGCGTGTGGTTATCCATGGATAACCCGCACACCTCTCATGTCCTTCCATGTCATATGTTACATGTTAAAACCCACGAAATTTTCAAGGCCAGGGCAGAGCTCGAACCTACATTTTCACATCCCAAATCCAACTCCCTATGCAGTGCGCCACAGGGACTGACGAGAGACGGTATGTGTTTGCTTGGTAAGCTTGTAGAGGTAGGTGGGACGAGTCCCGGTCCGGGCGTATATTTTTGTTCCCTACTGTCCGCAATCAAACATAGCCAAGCCGAGACGGCCGCTGAAGGAGGAGATGCGGTGGTCTAGTGGTTAGCGCATTGCGCTCAGCCGTTAAAGGTACGCGGGTCGAGTCCCGGTCCGGGCGCGTTTTTTTTTGCCGTGTGCTTTGTCGCTGTCGGCTGCCGGGCGACGAGGTGTATGTACCGATTGTGTACAAACACTATTTTTCGCCATGTGCCGCTGCCAAGCCTAGCCGACACAGGCACTGTTGCCGTCCGCTGCTGGGCGACGAGGTGTATTATACACAAACATAACCATGAGACGCATTCAAACAAAGCCTAGCCGAGACGGGCGCTGTCCCTGACCGCTGCCGGGCGACGAGGTGTATGTACCTGTGTACACACACTATGGCTGGCTTCGAGTCCCGGGGAGAGGGAATAATTTTTGTTTTCAACTTGACTTTATTGGTATTCTATTGATTATTTATTGGTTTTGTGGTATAAAATAAGTAGTCAATGGATAATTCATGACTCGTGTGTGTTAGCAAAGGCTAATTACACTCGGCCTACGGCCTCGTGTAATTATCCTTCACTAACACACACTCGTCATGAATTATCCATTGATTACTTGTTCACTATACTATGGCCCTTTTGGCCATGATTAGACTTGCTTATGATCCTAACTGTGCCTACCATGAAAGGTCACGTTCAACTTTTTGGAAACAGCCTGCAGAAGGAACTGAGTTTTAAATAATAATTCAGCCAAAATAAAGCAGTTAATCTATGATTTTTGTTTAATATTGATTACAAATTAACCTGGATTTTAATCTAGCCCATGGCATCCCTCAGTCGATGTAGTTCCTTGCAAAGTAACAGTGTTCTAGTTCTTATAGAGCCATTGCATAACCTATAGTCCATTAAATGTGGATGAACCTTAGCGTCAATGGACGGAACATGTCAGCAGCGAGGAGGATTTATACCCAGCCAGATAAAAAATGAAGCAGCAGAAAAGGAGATCTGCCACCGAGCCAAGAGATCGATTACTTTACTCTCACCCAGGTCCTTACTTCGCGGTCCCTATCAATTTAGTGAATGAGCCACACCAGGCTTAGATCGAGGCAGTCATTTATTGCCAGGCGGAGGAGGGGGGTTGGCTTGATGGAGTTTGGGGAGGTTATGGTTCAATATTGAGTCGTGGAGGGGTCTGAAGACAATAGGCTTTGGGATGAAGAGTGGGGAGATTGGGTTCATTTTTCCATATACAGCCATATGGTTTCTGCACGAACACACAATTTATTATGGTCAATATAGCCCCGGCCATGTTGATAGAGGCTGTAGATGTAAGAGGTCTGTGCAGTGCTATATGTAATAAATTACCTGAGCTATGAGGAAGCACTTATACAAGTGAACAACAATCAATCCAGCTAAATGCCCCCCTCTCACAAAGATGATCCCTATCTTATTTGGGAGCACTGGAGATACATGACAGGTCTATTGGATCGTATGGGCTGTTGGGTTTGATCCTTGTACAATTCATCTAAATTCTTTCTCACAACTAAAAACAATACAATACGTAGCTGGTGGATTGTAATTATGGGTGGAACATTACAACCCAGTACATCTTTTTCTATGTAATCGGGAGATATTCTTTCACTACAATATTCATTACGATTTAGGTTATATAAATTGATTTTTCCAGATATGAGCCATATTGTGACGCCAATGCTGTCTTTGATGCAGGGACACCAAACTCCCAAACTATGAATAGCTCCACAACGTTACGCTGGCGTCACAAAGGGATTTCCCAGACAGTATCAGCTGGGGCCGGCAGACAGCCTGGTGCCTAGGGTATACCGCTTGTCAGGGATCATAATACTTGATACCTCAGATAGCTGACAACTGAAACAGAGCAACTGTGGTATTAAAAGTACTTTGAATATCCCTTGAGGTCGATAAAACTAGTGGAGTGTCAAATGTAATCCGAGGTTCCTGTACCTTCAATATTGTAATAGTAGGGCATTTCACAATTATGAAAATTAAGTAATATCATTGTGAAACACCTTCCTGGCCAAATTGAAATGTGTTCATTGGAAAAAAAAAACACCTTAACACATGTCCACCACCTGTTCTTCATATATTGCTTGTTTGGGAAAAGCAATAAGGTGCACTCTAAGAAATAACTGTTGAATCCACCAGGGATCCTCGTAAAACTGCATGAACAATGAATCTCCGTAATTGAATTGCAGTTAACACTGTAGTCCAGTGTACGCACGCTGTGGTATAACAAATCTCTCTGTTAGTAACAATGGAGATCTGCTGGCAACACTGGGACAATATTTCACAGTTATTTCGACGACATTATTTTACACTGATAAACAGTGAGTTAGAGGAAGTCTTCCCTTTAATCACCCCCAGGCTTCATGTTTCTTTCTTTGTCAGTTACAAAATTCCTGGTCGTTGGAGGAGCGCTGGTTTTGGTTGGCTATATCTAACACGTGTTCCATCAACCCTCTCATTTATTTTAAAGCAAAGTCCGTGTCTTTTTTTCTACTGTTCACATATGAAGGTCCTCTATCATATTTGATGAAGGGAGGATAGACCCAACAGTCTTTTTGATAGATCTATATGTTTTTCACCATCTTTGGTGCACCGAGATGAATCGATTTCTTTTTAGGCAGGCTATTTTACATTGGAAGATCGAACACTGAGCTCTAGCTGGACAAAGTTGCCTCTTAGATAGAAGTTATAATTGCATTGTATGTTGTCTTTCCCTAGTAAATACTGAAAGTCTATGGGAATGGCAATTGTAAGATAACCTTCTGCAGGCGCTGAGGAAAAAGTGCCTAATATAGATTAGCTTAATCATGATGATAGGAATTTTCTGTCGTAGTCTGCCAATATATCCCATGAAGATAATTTCGTTCAAACTCTGTTACCAGATTTATCATACCCATAAAAAATCTAGCTCATATTCAACAGATAAACTATCATGCATGGCTTAACGTTATAGATGATAAATCCGTCGATTTGTGCCCACGTCAAATGAGAATTATTTGGCAATTGAACATAATTGAGACAGAGTAATAAAGCCTCGCGGCCGTCATGTAGCACCGGGATGTTATATCAAACCGTTCATGTAAGACAATCGTCAGTGAGCAGTTCCCACTTCTCCTACTGCGTCTAATTGGATATGGATGGTGTATATTCATAAAGAGCTGCTGCTCGGATATAGACCCCAGCTCACAGAGCAGCTCATACACCCTGGAGTGGATTACTGGGATCATAATGGGAGGATCCGTGCTATTGTGTATGTGTGAATAGAAGGTCAGTCACTGCACATCCCATGGCCTGAAGTAAGCCTAGGCTAGAGCAGCGGACCCTGCATCAATGGTCCGGTCAATTAGTCCATGATCTTTTTATTGATATTGTAGGGGCCGGCATCGTTGTATATATATATTAGTGCCGTTCATCCGAGAGACGTGTTCGTGTGGTGCTTGTTCCTTCTATGCCAGCTAGGTGTCGCTTTGCGATACCCCGTTGGTACAAGAGGGGGCAGCACCATGCCTCGCGTCCAGCTTCTACTAAGAAGCCGGACGAGCGGCAGAAGGGGACTGGACATGGTCCAGTCAAGACGCCTAGTTGTTACCTGCTGAATATTAAGTAATAAAGTCCTACCCGAGAGGTAGGGGTATCCGGGGCTTTGCCCAACCCGAACTACTCGTGTTGTGTTGGTATCTCTAGTGATAAGCGAGCCAACGAGCCACCCAACATATAAGTCAAAACGAACCATTACACCGAGACAACCCAGGTTCGAATCCTGGTCACGGCAGGGCGAGCTGCGGTGAGTCTTGAAGTCATCTGGTATGGCCTTGGGCACGCCTGGTTTCACCGCCAGCGGTCCGTATCCGAACATGGAGGCGTGCATGGGGATATAGGTCCCCCAAGAGGTGTACACGACACCGGCCTCGTCATCGACGTGAGCCATACGCTCGATGCGAGTCTTGAATCCCGGAGGATACATTGGAATGTCCAGGACATCAATTATATCACGCGAAGCTGCCGCCGTAGACGTGTGCTCCGGGCGCGGTGGTGGTGGAGGTGGCATCCTCTCCCGGTCGGTGGCTCCGGCCATCGCAGAGAGCGTCAGGGCTGCCTCCTCTGTGGAAGAGTCCATAGACTCCTCAATCCGAGACGGGACCTTCAGGTCCTCGCCTTCCTCCAACAGAACGTTGGCAGTTTGACGCGCAGCGTCAATCGTCCCCTGTGCCATGGCACTGAGGGCGACTTCCAATTTGTGAATTGGCAAATGTGTTGGACTCCTCCCGAAGGATTCGTCCAACAAAAGGGTAGTAGTTAGGGCAAGCTAACTCAACAGCTAAAGGCTGCCTATCGCCAACACTAACCAGAGCGAAACGGGTGGCGTCTTACCGCCACGAGTCCGCTCTAGTTATGAACAATATGACGTCAGACCTCTCGCCTCGCGAGATCCCGCAAGGGCTATCCGGTGACCTAGTTCTGCGCTTTCCCGCCGCACCCGCTGTGCCACCTAGGGGACTAGATCCGAACTAACATTCGACTCGACATGCGAGACGCGGCCTACTACCCGAGTGCTATCGTCTGGAGCTTGGCGGTGTATACAACGCTTCAAAGCGAATGTACCGGTTAATCCGTCCGCCACTCACGGGATACAGCTACCCGGGGGGGGGCGCGTTCGGCATCTCTAGCCGTGGAATGTATGTTAACCGCCTACGGCGGACAACACGCAGCAGCTCGTTGTGTACTGAGTTAGGTTACAGCAGACCTCAACCGGGGACTGCGTCTAACGCCTTCGGTTAGCTTCTTATTCTTCCCGGCTTTACGTACGGCCTTTTCTGGGTTCCGCTTAGCCATGGCGAGACCTTTCCCATATGTAATGCCTTCACTCAGCGAGACATTCTTCCTTTTCTTATGATTAGGTCGTTTCCTGGCCTTCGTCTTCTTTTTGACTATTACCTCGTCTTCCGGCATTTTTCTCGGCCGGCCTCTAGGGCGTTTCACCGGTACCACCACGCTAGGTCCGCTAGGGACAGACTCAGGTGGTTGGTAACCGAACTCCCTCCCCGCCTCTTTGCGTCCCTTCCAGGGCCGAAGTTTTCTGACATTTGTCTTCCATTTCCTACCAGTTAGGCAGTCCTCCATCATCACCGTGGACTCGGAGATGATGCGAATGATTTTAAATGGACCTTCCCAGGGCGTTACGAGCTTCAGCCGTTCTAGCGGCTCGTAGTACCTTAGTACTTTGTCCCCAACATTAAAACGAATTCTTTTGGCATTGGTGTCATAACCCACCTTTTGCCACTTCGCACTCTTCAGCAGCTCTTTCCGAACGGCCTCGTATGCCTGTTTGAACCTATCCCTTAACGACTCCACAAACAACACGGTGCAAGGCGCCTCCGGGTCTATCCTAACCACTCCATACACTAAGTCGGTGGGCATTATGATGTCCTCGCCGAACACTAGCATGTTTGGAGTGCAATTAGTAGATGAATGGACAGTGTTGTTGTAAGCATGTACTACAAACTCACACTGTTCATCCCAGTCGTCCTGGTGGGTATTAACCAGGGGCTTTAGCACTTGTATCAGGGTTCTGTTGAACCGCTCTACCTGCCAATCCGACTGTGGTCGGTATGGGTTTGTTCGGGTCTTGCAAATAGCTAGGTAATAACACATTTCCTGCCACAGCTCTGACTCGAACTCTCTCCCTTGGTCGCTGTGCATCATAAGGGGAACACCCAAATGCAGCACCCAGCCTTTTACAAACGCTTCAGCGCATGTGGCGGCTTTGTGATTAGGAAGAGGGAACACCCGGGTGTACTTGGTGTAATAGTCGGTTACGACCATCATGCAAGTATTGTCCCGGGGCGTCGTTTTGATCCCGCTGATGATGTCTATCGCCACTCGAGCGAACCTGACACCAAACAATTCCTGGGATAAGGGTTGCTTTCCCCGGCCGGGTCCCGGCTTGTTTTTACAACAATCCGGGCAAGTGGCGATCCACTGGAGCAGGTCGCCTCTCATTCCAGGCCAGTAGTAACGCCTTTGTAGGTGCTCTATTGACCTCTTCTTACCGAAATGGCCGCTAGTTTGGTGGCCATGGCAATAATACATGATATCCCTCCTCATCGGGGTGGGGATCACTATTTGTAACAGCCTACCATTGGTGGGAGTTGTCTTCCACCTACATAGTATGCTGTCTCGGATTTCTAGCTCGGTCCATTGAGCTAGCAATCGCCTCGCCTCCCTATCTTCTAGGGATACTAGCGGCCTTGCCGGTTTAATACCTGTCCGTAGGTATTCCATTATGCGCGCAGTGGTGGGATCCGACTGTTGGAACTTCTTGATGGTCTCTGGGGACCAATCGAGGTAGCTACATACAGCCTCCTCCCAGGGGATACGGGGGGTGGTATAATTAAATACCAACCCAGCTACCACAGCATTGTGGGCCCCGCAGTCATCACAAGTGGCATTCTGGCACTTTCGGATAGGTCGCCTCGACAAGGCATCCGCATTGATATGTTTAGCACCGGGTCGGTGTTCTATTTGTTTATGCTCTAATTCAAACTCGGATAGATGAGCTAACCATCGTCCAATCATCCCCTCGGCATCCTTAAAGTTAAGGAGCCACCTAAGAGACGAATGGTCGGTTCTTAAAGTGAAGTCACTTCCCCAGAGGAAATGCTTAAACTTCTTTGTATACACCACTACCGCGAGGAGCTCCCGTTTGGTGGTACAATAATTACGCTGGGTCTTGCTTAGCGTGTTGCTAGCGAATGCTATTGGGACTTCGACTCCGTCCTGGACCTGAGAGAGAGCGGCCCCTATTGCATCATTGCTCGCATCTGTGTCTAAGATGAAATGTCCCTCGGGAGTGGGATATTTCAATACGGGTGTGTTTCTAAACAAATCTTTTATTTTATTAAAAGATTCTTCTTGCTCGCTGGTCCATGGGAATGGGTCCCGTGCCCTACCCGGGGTCCAGTGAGCTAAGCACTGCATAGGAAAGCTGACACGAGAATAATTCGGTATGAAATCACGGTAGTAGGAACAAAATCCTAGAAATGATCTCACCTCCTTAGCACTCGTGGGTCTTTCCCAATTCTCTACAGCTTCTAATTTCTCCGGATCTGCGCTCACTCCACTGGGGGTGATGATCCTTCCCAGGTATGTACTTGTTTTCTTAAACAGGTTACATTTCTTGGGTTTGAGCTTTAGGCCGTTTGATAGTATCCGGTCGAGTACCAATTGCAGATTTGCATGGCATTCCTTAAACGACTTGCCGAACACGACAACGTCGCCCAAGTAGACCAAACTTTTCTTCCACTTCCTCAACAAGGATTCCATCATAGCCTCGAATGTAGCGGGGGCGTTACACAATCCGAAGGGTAAGACAATATACTCGAATAGCCCCATATGACTGGAGAACGCTGTTTTCTCCATGTCCTCGGGGTGCATCGGTATCTGCCAGTACCCGGATTGTAAATCCAAGGTACAGAACCATTGGTTCCCACCCAAGCTATCTAATGTCTCGTCTATCCTTGGTAAAGGATACGAGTTCTTCTTTGTCATACCGTTCAGTTTTCAGTAGTCGACACAAAAGCGGATTGTACCATCTTTCTTAGTGGTCATACAAACAGGACTGGACCAGGGACTCGAGCTCGGCACGATGACCCCTAGGTCCAACTGTTTTTGTATTTCCTGTTCGCAAATTAACTTCTTCTTAAGAGGAAGTCTGCGATACGGGATTTTAAAAGGTTTCTCGTTGCCCACATCTATGGTGTGCAACACCTTGTCGGATCTGCCCACCGGTCCCCCTTCCCTACCAAAAGCACTCTCGTACTTTTGTAGGAGTTTCGCTAGGCACTCCTTATCCTCCGTATTCTGTAAATCTGATTGGTCAATCAGCTTTTGAAATTCTTCATCCAATGGATGCTTACTAACAGGGTTTAGTGGTTTATTGAACCTAGCCTCGGCGACGTGTTCAATCGAACTCATCACACCCACACTGTCGCCTCGCTTCAAGTAAACCACTGAACCACTTCGGTTAGTCATGGGTAATACAGTCCAAGCTGCATTAGCCACTAATGTATCCACTGAGTCCAACCCAATACTTGATAAATACACCGTGTCGGGTTCATAGACTCTAGTTTCATTCCTCTGGGCCATCGAACCGCCACAAAGGACATCGCAAGTGGTACCCGGTGGGATCTTCACCGTATGTATCACTGATGCAACCGAAGACACCTGTCTCAATACGCATTGGACATGCAAGCCATATGTGTTCCGTATACTCATCATACCATCCCTGGGGTCCAAGACGGCCCCATATAAGCTTGCAAAATCTAATCCGAGGATTCCGTCATCACTAACCTCTGCTATAGTTGGCGAAAGAACAAATTCTTTGCCTCCTATAGGGATAGGCATAAACGTCCTACCAAAAGTACGCATACTGCTTCCGTCGGCTGTGCAAGCATTTACCCCCGTTTTGAGGTTCTCATGGCTGCCGGCCACCGAGTCGAAGAATCTTTTGGACACACAGGAGTGGCTGGCTCCAGTATCCACCAAGAATTCACCTACCCGGCCTTCCACAGATATGGGTACATACCACCGTCTCCCCCCTAAAGGAGAGGGGTTACTGGTAAACTGGTGAAAGTCTCCCGAATCACCAAGGTTCAATCCGAGTCCTCTCAAAAATTCCAGACACGGATGACTTGGGGGAAGGCGTGTCCCACACACTCGAATCAACTCCTTGATCCATCCTTCCTCTCCCCCAGTGCGGCCACTCGCCTCTATATGTTCACCAACGTACACATAAGCACTAGGGTCCCCGGCCCCGGCCAAGGTGCAGGGGTGCGCACCCACAGCCACCCGACCTCCAGGTGAATTTGATTCGAAATCTTCCACCAGGTCACCCCCGGTAGCATTTTGGCATTCGTTCCTCTCAGGGGTTATACCCAATGCCGTGGATACAACCCCCACTAGTTTTCCACATCAGCGGAACCCGTAGCGTTCTCCCCGCCTTCGCCGTTATCTTCGGCTTCATAGAAGGCAGCCATTACCGGCTTAGCAGCGGTACATTCAGAGGAGTAGTGTCCCATGCGCTGGCACCTGAAACACTTAACCGTCCGGCGATCCACTCTGGGTCTTTGCCGACTGGCTTGGAGGGCATCTGTAATTTTCTTACACATATCCTCCATAAGTTTGGTCATGTCTGGAGACTGACCCTTCGCTTATCAGTGCTTTCGAGAGGCTTAATCGCCTTCTCACCAACTTTCGGGTCACTCCTGACCTCGGATGACTGTCTAGCATCCCTTGGTTTATTAAACGCCTTCCTCGGAATATACTTCCTACCCGAAGTATTTTTCCTTAGCTGCATCGAACAGAAGGTGCCGTCCTCCTGCTCGATTTCAATTAGTTCAAAGTCATCCGAGGTACTATCTACCTCAGACCGCTGAACTACCGATGCTAGGGGAGCTGAGCCAGTGGCATTCGGTATGTCCCCGGCTAACATGGTTCGCTTCTTCACGGCCATATCTATACCATTAAATATGCCGTGCAATGTTATGCCTTCCTTCCAGGCATCTCTCGCAGCAATCTGCTCGTCTCGGTCTCTCAGACCCTTAACGAATTGTGTAATTAAATCGTCCATGTACCAGTCCTGGTTTTCAGTACCGGGCCTGGCCTTGCTTAGCAGGGCATGGAGCTCCATACCGGATGCTCTGAAAGCTTCGTTAGGCTTTTGCGTGTGTTTCTTAAAGCGGACCATCGGATCCTCCTTGACCATGTTACACAACAGTCCACTAGCAGATTCTACTAACTGCTCGAAACTTCCTACGAGACCGTACCAGGTCCGCCATTGCTCTACGGCTATGCGACCCGGCCCGCCTTTCAAGCATCTCACCAGATGCGGCTTGGCCTCGTATGGGGTCCAACCATTACAATTCATCACATCGATGAAATCTTCGAACCACTCTTTCCATGGTCGAGTACCGTCCTATTCCTTATGAATCACGGCTACCCTTCGGGCGGAATTATGGGCATACATCAATCTAGTGCATTGTTGTTTGCTCCACTCGATCGCCTTGGTTTCGTTCAAGGTTCGATTGCCCCCTATTCCACCAAAGCTTGTGTTGCCCGGTGGAGGCGGTGGTGGCGGCTGGCTATACGTCCACTGTGAACCACCGTGATTCGTATAGCCTCCACCACCCTGGTTAGGGCCGGTACCCGAGGTACTATTGCTACCTGTAGTACCCGTAGCACCGCCCCCCCCCCCTTGTGCACCTTGGTGGCCGCCATCGGATGGCTGGTTCCCTGCCGGTTGAGTACCATCGCTTGATGGAGCTTGTTGGCCGCTGTCATTATCAGCTCCCAACCCAACACTTTCTGTCTGATCCACATGTATGTGGAAACCACTAGTTTCCGCGCTACTGTCGGAGGCATCCCAAGGTACATAGTCCGGGTCTAAGTTGTGGACTATAGGGACCTCACTTATCCGGACTCTACTAGTTCGGCTGTGCTTATCTTGGGTTCTGATATAAACTCCCCCTTGATCTACATTCCGCGTCGCATTGTCATTGACAAAAGGATTGTATTGCGGATGCTTAGGTGTAGAACAGGAAACTGGGTCACCTTGTTTAACAAACGTCAAGTTCGGGTTTAGGTCCTTACTCGCAGGAGGAGCATTCGCCTGCTCTTGCTCCTGTAAATAACTCTTCATAGCAGACTTATTTATTGTGAGGGTAGCTACATCCGTAGTGAGATTTCGCTGCTCCTCCCTTAGCTGTGCGTTTTCCGATAAGATCTCGGATCGAATCTTCTCGTTTTCTGCAACTGCTCGGTTACGCTCCTCCTGGGCGGCCAATGCCTCCCGCTTAAAAGTATCCTTCAATAGACAGTATTTTTCACCTTTCTCCTTCTGAGACCGCTGATATTCGTTGGTCTCTCTCCTGATCTCGGATTGTTCCGAGACCAACTTGGCCTCTGTTTCTGCCTTACGGAGTTGAAGTTTCTTTAACTTCTCCTCCATGGCATGCAACTCGGATTGTAGTTTGTTCACATCCCGGGCCTTAGCAACCTCCTCGGCTCTAGCCTTTTCGATTGCTCTGAGTTTATTGGCTTCTTCGAGCTCCAACTCAGCCAATCTTTTCTCCTTTTCCCGTTCGTCTTTCTCCTTTCGCTCCAATCAATGGGCTACAGAAGTTAGGCGATATTTTAGGTCTGATTCTTTTAGAATTGCCTCCTGTTCAACGGATCGTAATTTGCCGATCCGAGATTTAGTCTCCTCTTCTATTTTCAATTGGGCTGCCATGAATTGTTCATGTTGCCTCTTAGCCTGTAACTCTACCTGCTCCTTGGCTTTCAAATAGGCCGAGGAAAGTTTTATACCCGGGGCCCATCCGACGTCCGTATATCGACTTGCGGCTGCCTCCAGGGTTGAACATGGAGTCAGACAAGCCTTCGTCCAAAGATAGGCCTAGGTAATGCTTTTCCGAGTTCCTCGGTTCGGCATCCCGAGGCTTAGTCTTCGGGGTTGCTTTAGGGACCAATGGGTCCTTTATAGCTTTACCATCGTCGCTATCATGATCCGACGATGTCATTAGTGGGGCTACTCCGTTTGCCCCCTCTGGTACCGCTCCCGGGGGGGTCGCGGTACGCTGCATAGGGCTTTGTGCCGTTGGGGTACCCAAGTTGCTAGCCGAGCCTGCTGGTGTTATAGGACCCAGCTGGCGCCTGCTAGTTATAACTCGGGACCAATTGCTCAAGTCCAAAGTTGGGGGTCTTAATACCCCCCTAAACAGTCCTGTGTCCAGTGCCACCGTTTGAGGTGTACCCGGGTACTTACGATGCCACCTCCATTACTGGTGGCACCGTCTATTAAACCGGGTGTCGAGAAAACAGTCTGGACACCCTCTGGGTTGAACATTTGTTGTTGACCGGGCTTCCAGTCTAACAACAGATGCTGGGATGCATCGGGTTTCCCGAGGCTTTCGGCCAATTAGGCCGCGCTCCACCCCCGAACCAACTGGTCACGGCACCAGTGTAATGGTTCGTTTCAACTTATATGTTGGGTGGCTCGTTGGCTCGCTTATCACTAGAGATACCAACACAACACGAGTAGTTCGGGTTGGGCAAAGCCCCGGATACCCCTACCTCTCAGGTAGGACTTTATTACTTAATATTCAGCAGGTAACAACTAGGCGTCTTGACTGGACCATGTCCAGTCCCCTTCTGCCGCTCGTCCGGCTTCTTAGTAGAAGCTGGACGCGAGGCATGGTGCTGCCCCCTCTTGTACCAACGGGGTATCGCAAAGCGACACCTAGCTGGCATAGAAGGAACAAGCACCACACGAACACGTCTCTCGGATGAACAGCACTAATATATATACAACGATGCCGGCCCCTACAATATCATCTAGATTTAGATCCGGGCATTTTGGGCTGAATTTGTCTGTAGACTGGGGGGATATCAATCTCACCAAAGCGGGATTAATCTACTAGAACTATAACTGCCTATCATCAGTCCTTCATGCAGGACTCATCTAGCTAATAACCCTTTGGGTGAGACAGTAAGGGCATAGTTAACCATTATGGGTTCACAAGGTGATTCTATCATCAGATAAGAAGCATGAGGCAAGAGGCCGAATGCGTCTTATCTAGACAATAGAATCACCGAGTGAACCCATAGTCGTCAACTATGGCCTTTATGCCATATGGCTTCCACCATAAAATTAAATATTTTTACCTTTCACAGCCATGAAATTCAATGTTATTTGTTGCGAGTCTACGTGGAATTTTCCATGGGTTCATTTAGTGCATGCTATTCGAGCTGCATTATCGCATCGCCGCACCATAAAATCTTTCAACAACTGGATAACCATGGTATAAAGCATCATGCATTCTGTGCAGTGCTCGAACGGACCCACAAAAGGCAGCCTTTGCAAGTGACTTTCCAGGGCCACACTTACAGGGTCGTTATGATGCGCAGAACAGCCTACATTTACATGGATTTCCAGGCCATCAAAGTTAAAGCGCGATAGACATGCTATCAGACTACCAGTTGCCAGACTGAATGGTGCATTATTTGCTGCTGGTCGGAGTATCATTCATCGCTGCATTATTTTTCTTCAAATGATATACATTTTTCAGTCAGGTTTGACGTTTTGATTCAAAATGAGGCAGAAAGGCCATTGTATCAAAGCTATGGCAGTACTGATGGTCACGAGAATGAAACAGGAAAGTTTTTGAGATGCTGCTTACCTGAAGCCAAAGGAAACATGTTGGAAAAATGAGGTCAGACAAGGACAATTGTTTACTGCAGGCCCCAGAAAGATAATATTTGTTTAAGATTGCTTTTGGTTAGAGATGGAATTACTCCGATCCGATTATTCCAGGCGCTGCCCATTGTTTAACAGACTAACATTACCCCAGGCTCAGATAACTGAACGTGATATCGGGTGTTTGCCTTGTAGATATGGCTAAACAGGTTGTGGCTCTCAAAATTTCTTGTTTCATATTAACCAAAATATCTATTGAAACCATTTTTGTCACTTTTATTCAGTCTTCTTTTTCAATGTTTGGAGCAGGGGAATACGGAGGGCTCACAAAATTAACCTAGGAGATCTGTATATCATACCCTCGTGAGATAATACTCCCCCGTGTCTCACAGCAACCCAAATGGCCATAAAACATGTAAATAATTATCTTTTTATTAAATTTAATAAGAGTTTTCAATATTTCTGAGTCAGATGTCATGAAATATATACAAAGGTTCACGAGTATTGGGTATGACTGAGGGTTATACGCCTCGGCTTCGCCTCGTGAAATATCCCTCAGCCATATCCAATACTTGTGAACCTTTGTCTAAATTATATCAATACTACCCCTGTATTTACCATCAAACGAGGGGTGCATGTATCCTGTGCATTCGAGAATCCCCCCCCCCCATTATGAATTTTAATGTAAAAAGCTACCTTGTTTAAAGCATCATTTTAGAGGCCTATGAATACATCTATTTTTATAGAAAACAAGCAGATGGTTGGAAAAATCCAAAGGCTTTCTTTGGGAGAGACAACTTATCACAGACTGACTGGAAAGATTCATGGATATCACCTTAGAAATATGAGGTTATTTAAGTAAAGAGCCAAATGGTTAAACTAGCATACAAAGACTAAAAACTACAGGTTGTACTAGGTAACCCCACCCCACCCTATGACAGGTTGGCACCCGTATAGTACAGTCTATTGATCCACCCATAGGGTTAATCTAAACATATTACTTCAGACAACTTGCTGCCACTGAGCTTCAGCCATTTCTAAGCAGGCATCCAGTCATACAGACATAATGCTCCAGATAAATTTCTATCGATACATACATGGCAATATTTGTATATACACAAGGCAATAATAGATTATCTATAAATCAGCTGTATACATAGAAGCAAAATTTCTATTTGAAATTCAGGCAAAATGTTATTTGTATGATAAAGAGACAACCTTTGTGAGGAACCTAAAAAAGACAATTTTAAAAATGATGCTGCAGTGAATTTATTTACTTTAAAAAACGAAATTGGCAACTTTAAAAAAGTAAATTGATAAATGACTAAATGATAAAAGACTTCAGTGCCATAATTATATATCGCCTTTCGACCTGGTTTCTGTTAATCCTCAGGTAAGCAGTGTCCCACTATGCATAACCCAACCCGCCCTCATAACACCGTCTGTCTGTGCCATACTATTGATCCCATGTCCTCCCCTCAGTTGACCCAGGCTACTTCTCCACCGACTCATCCTGGCAGAAATCCATACACGACTATCAGTATTACTCAGAGTTGCATGCTCAGACATGTTATACCCATTCCCCTTCTCCCTCATAAATCCAGGAAAATACCATGCTAATATCTGAACATCTCATAATTCATTTAGTTCCCTTTTCCAGGCAAGTTCAAACCTGCCCAGCCTTTCCCCATGCTAATGGGCAACACAAAACAGCCTGAAAAATGCCCCTGCTCAGCCGTCTCATGATATTGGCTGCTCACACCTGAGTCCCTCCCCATAGTCATCATCACCTGGAGGTAAACCCCACCATTCACCCTTCTACCTGCCTCTCTGTCTCCTGTACCTGCTTACCAGTATTTACATAGACATGGACCTGTACACAACACACCTGTCTGTTACGTACGCACAGGGGTGGAGGAGATCACCGAGTTATCTTTATACCTGGTTGTATGTGAAATCAGGAGATGAGGAGGTTAAAGAAGCTGAGCAAGCCTGGGGGTATTGAAGCTATTTACATTGTGTACAATGCGTCGTCAGAACCCTCTCACCTGAGGAGACCAGGGAGCTACTGAACATCATGATATCATACCTGTGTAATCAGCCTGTCCTGCAGCATCTATGAAATGCCATCTGTAAGATATGGTATGATAAGGAGACAACATACTTTTAAGTGTCACCAGTACTCAAAGGAGTTGCACAGAATGGAGTTTGAATGTAAACCAGTAAAGCGTCTACCTGTATATCATACCTGTATAAAATACGTTTCTGGAGCTTCCAGTTGGTAAAAAGACATAGCTGACAGCGATGAGACATTTGGGATCAATTAGACATACATACAGTGCTTCTCCCCTCACCTGTCTGAGAGACCTCTACACAGGGACCTGTACCTGTTGACCTGGTGAAGGCTTACCTGTAATTAGAGATTCCACATGCTGCTGTACAGGGCTGATACAAAGGAAAGGCTTACTTTGTAAAACGAAGATATTAACTTGGACGTCTGGTGTCAGCCATTTACAGAAATACCTAATGAGAGTAGGCCTAAATACATGTGCCATTTCAATTTGCTGTAGCTAGATGTAACCACAATCGTCTACCTGTGTATCTTCACAATATCAGCTATATCATCACTACTAATGTGATTGATCTGGGAGGAGGCAAGGCATGTGAAGGAAAGTTGTTATCAATGCTGTCATTTTTTGTCAGCCGCTGACACCAACATTATAGATACACAGTTCTGCATGAATGTAGGAATGTTCATTTAGTGATAATCTATAGCAATATAGGTTGATGGACAGAAGCCCTTGGCAATTTAGAGTACCTACCTACCTCACAACATCATATATGAAAACGAATGATATTGCCTGCAGCAAGTCTGCCAGCAATTTGATAAATTAGCAATGAAGGCTTTTCTTTTTATATAAATATCTACAATGCCTATCATTTTAGTGTGACTAAAGACAACAAGCTATTGGGATCCACCAAGCCTCCCTCATCATGGGTCTCCTGCCGGAACCTCTACAGATGGTGCTAGATGACTTCTCTATGAGGCATCAGTTAACGTCCTGGACAGTAACACCAGGACTAGATGGTGTGTCATCCACCATTCACATACACTGGAGGAGTAGCAGCAATCATCCCCTAACAACCCACCCCTGGATGGTGGACAGAAACACTGGGTTTCTGGACACTGGGGATTCTGACTCTGATTACAATGGAGGGGTATCCTCAGAGGAAGCAACCACTGGAGCTACTACAGAAATGGACACAGGGGGAGACACTGGTCATGGGACCAGTATCCGCACTGCCACATTGGAGACTTCACCGAGCCTAATCATAGAGGGCCTCGACCTCACGGGGTCAAGTGCAAGGTCAAATGATGATTCCGAAATGTCGAGGTCAAGATTAGTAGAGGTTAGAAACCCCTGGGAACTGAGAGATGTGTTTGAGAATGGAGATAGTGACCTTGACCTTCGGGGGTCGCTTGCAAGGTCAAATAATGTGGGACCAAGGACGGGGTACAGTGAGGAACAGCAGGAGGTCAAGGACAGTGATACAGGAAGATCATCCCTTAGCCTGTTGACCCGGGAGGAGTGGTTAAGTGTGTATGAATGTGGAAGGCTGAGAGAACAGATGCGCAGAGTCAGGGAGGCTATTTTACACATGGAGGAGGCTGCTTATGTGAGAGACAATTCAACAAAAAACTCTTATCATAAAACCAGAATTGAAACCCATTCCCAGATTGAAACTGAAATCCCCAATGAAACTGAACCACAGTCCAACAATGACACTCAGCCTGCAGGAGAAAATCAACTTGAAATTGGAAACAAGGCTGGAACTGAAATCAGAATTGAAACCCATAATGATCTCAGAACTCCCCCTAAAATGGAAACTAAAACAAAGACGATTCATGCAGTGCCTCTGACATGCACCACAGCTGCGTCCACTCGGCCTGCCAGTAGCCCTCAGTCCATCAGTCCAGCCAACAGTGACACTCAGCCTGCAGGAGAAAATCAACTTGAAATTGGAAACAAGGCTGGAACTGAAATCAGAATTGAATCCCATAATGATCTCAGAACTCCCCCTAAAATGGAAACTAAAACAAAGACGATTCATGCAGTGCCTCTGACATGCACCACAGCTGCGTCCACTCGGCCTACCAGTAGCCCTCAGTCCATCAGTCCAGCCAAACAGGTGTGGACAACGCCCATGTTAGCTGGAGCCCAGAACAAGGCCAATAGTGATTTATTAACGATGAAACCCGACCCGGCGTCTGCCCTAAAGGACGCAGGAGACGCGATGTCATGGTATCACCGACCCCAGGTGTGTGCCGGGTCTCCACCAGTCACCTGTAACTATGGTAACTGTGGGAGAATGGAGGCCAATAGTGATAGGGATAATATCAATGAGACTAGTGATGGCAATAAGGAAGATGCTGAAAGAGATAACATATCAGGTTATGCTAATGATGATGAGGATCTATTGATTGGTTCTTGTACCAAGAAAAGGGTTCAGAAGGGACAGGGCCTATATTTCACTGATATGAATAAAGTCTATGACCATGATAAGAAGAGCCCTGAACAGAAATTACACATTAATCATTCTGGTCAGAATGGATATGCTGATATCATGAATGATCATGAAGGTGAGATTGATAATGATGATTGGTCAGTTCAACTGTGTAGTAAAAATAGAACAGTCCATTTTAATAAGGCAAAGAGTAATGATTATGCCACTAAGCAGAAACCAATGGCCCAACCAATCAATAGTCCTGGTTTAAATTCCAGGTTTCCACAGGCCACGGCTACTGGTCAAAGTCAGGTCAGTTGTAGGTCAACATTAGTCATTACTGATGACCCTAAAACCCCACTCATTTTAGCCACAGTAGGAGGAACCCAGAGTGAGCAGATATCCACCACTGTAGGGGCTGGGGTAGGTATTAGTTCAGCCATCGATCCACTAGGAGGCAGTAGTAATAGCAGTAGTCGTCAACATCGATGCGGGGGCGGACTGTTGAGTGAGACACTATGTCCAGCTCAGTCTGCCAATGGTCTTCATGAGGGACAACACGTGACTAATCACGTGGTCTGTATGGTTGAATCACGTGACACAAGCGGACAAAATGATGGTGACACTAAGCTGGATATACCCAATAGGGGTCTAATGGACTCTAGCTCTCAAAATAAATGGATATCTTCTGGGAACTCTGAGAACAAACGGTATTCATCTCCAGGGGAGTGGGAATGTCAAGACAACACAGGTCCTCCAAAGCAAATAGAGTTTCTATGCAAATCCAAAAAGGACAACATTGAAAAGGTTCAACAACAACTAGAAATGGATGTTGGTGGTGAGGCATATAGACAGAACAAATGGCCATTTTCCAATAGGCGTGAATGCAAATCGAATGCAGATTTAAATTCTGAAAACATAGCCGTGGTCAAAGAGACAGCTAGAAAATTGAAAAGTATATCAACAGTTGATACTGGAAGAAGCAATGCCTCCCTGCAACATGAGGCATTGCAGTTTGGTAAAGGTAGTATAGGCATAACTAGAACCCAGAAGCACAGAGAGTGTCAATGTACAGAGGCAATTGGTGATTTGAGTAGCAGCGGGATCTCACAACAAAATGAATCAGACATTGGTGATGGGGTAATTCTGAGAGGTAGAGTACCTATTTCTGGTGGTAAGGACAGGGGGCTGAGACAGAAATGGGAGGCTGAGAGCACTCAAAGCTCCCTAAGCTACCAGGACTCTGATGAGGAATTACGGAATTACACGACCTCTAGCCCGATCACCCCGCCATCACCAGTATCCATGGCAACAGGTCTGACTAATGGCAGCCGCCAGATGGGGCTTCTGCAATGCACAAACCAATCAGGGGAGCCGATACATACTGGCACTGACTCTAACGTGGGTGTTGATTGGTGGGCTGAGCATGGGGGGAGGAGTGTGGGTTTTAGTAGTGACATTAGTCGTTTTGCCCGGCCAGAAGGTCAACAGGCGAATAAGTCCTGTCAAACGAGCCTTATCAACCCCATCCGTCACCGTGACAGGAATGTACACAGTTGGGTTGACAGCAATGCAAATGGTGTAAGTCAATACAGTTGTCACAACCGCAAAGTTGACAGCAATGCAAATAGACCTAGTTCTGTGGAAACAGATATGGATGGAAACCTGAGTCTGCTATGCTCTACCCCTCTAACGTCCATCCTCAATGCCCCTCATACAAGTCATAGACAACCCCACTGTGGATCAGGTGGGACTAGCATGGGTCACAAATCCTATGATTCTCAAGACATCACAAGTCAATTACGATTTAGTCCCATAAAATCATTGGACAATTTTCAAAACGGAGAAGAAACATTTTGCAAAGAAATGCAAAATTTAGATGGAGGAAAATTTCCAACATTTCATGATGGCGCTAGCCCTGAAGTCACTGACCTAGATCAGTTGCTGCTGTCGCCCTCTGGGGAGTTGGAGGGGAGCTACCACTATATAAACAGCACCAGTCAATACAGCCCTCTCAATGACCTCTCACCTAGTATCAGGGGGGTGATTAGCAGAACAAACATTGGCCCTACCACTGATATCACTCTCCATACAGACACAGGGTCACTAACCCAGGATCAGCCAATCTACTGGGACCTATTAGCCAATATTCGGCAGCATCAGGGCCATTTAGTGTTCTGTAAGGTGGTCGTTGATTGGGTGTCCATCAAAGCACTGCGTGCACAGGTCGGTGAGCTCTGTGTGCTGTATCTAGTTAGTGCTAAACTCTGTCAGTTTGTCACACCTCGATTTGGATGGGAGTACCAGAAGCACTGTGATGTCATCAATAGACATCAGCCAATCAGTGATGTGCGAGTGATGGGGAACGCTGCTGAGGTGTGGTACGCGGCGGAAGTACAGGATATGAAAGAACAGACTGTAGAGCACATTATGAGAATGTCAGAGACAATTAGATGCCTGAATACAATCAGAAATGACTGATCTACTGACCTTTTTATAATAACAATGAAACCATGTTTATTCATTCTCAGCTAAAGGTTATCAAGTGAGCTAAGAAGCTTAAAGGACACCAGTAAATCTACAAGGTAGCATGGGAATGAATAGGTATAATAATTAGGGTTATATCACAAGGTATGCTCAAACAATGAATATGTAAATGCTTTTTGGGTTTACATGACTCTATTAGGCCTATCACTTACTGTGTTGATTCATCACCAATAAAATATTATATGATCAAACCGAATGCTTTATTCATTAGCCCTTAGGTGCCCAAGCGCGCTTTAAAGCGCGGTTTTAGGGCTTAAATGTATGTATATTGTACGAAATGTTCATCCAGACACTTCATTTTGCTTTATTCCTATCATATCAGGCACAGGGAGTCAAAGCTTAAAAATGAGCTGTCATATTAAAACTATTAGAACTGTTCATGTCCATGATGATGATGATCATTATGTTTCCTCTGTGACTGTACATATGCAGGCAGAATGACCTTTGTAAGTTCTGTAAGGTCTGAGAATTGTTTGGATTATGGGTCCTGGGTTATGGATATATATTGCACAAGAGAGGCCAAATACTTCTAAATGACAGCAAATGAAATGTTTTGGTAACTATGGTTACCAGACCTGACCAGAAATGGCATGTTCCTTACTAAAAGTCTTCACTCAGTTATGAGTATTCAGAAAATGTAATGCAGAGCTCATAGCAAAGGAGAAGGTCAAAATAGCACAGTATTAATTGTCCGGCGGGCGCTGACTCTTACCTAACGGGAGAGTCAGGCTTCCTGCATAGGGCTAATTTGTCAGGTGGCTGGAATTGTAGGACATAATTTTTTTATGTCAATTTCCTCTTAAGGATGGCTTCCTAAGACATGTTTGTTGCCATTTTGTGAGAAACCTTTCATACGGGGGCCCAGATTATTTGGTTCTTGCAAATCTGTTAGCCTTCATATCAAGTTTAGCTGCCACGGTCGGCCATGTTGGATGTGGTTTCAGGTCTCACAACAGAGGTGTTATTCATGAAATAATGTAATTCATTAGAATCTTCTTGGAGAGTGGAGATTGACTTCCTGTCTGGCAGAAAATGCACCTGCTGATAGCTACCCGTTGCAACCCACATGGCATGTGCCAAATCTTGGAAAAGGGTGCGATCTAAAAGTTTCCAAAAAAAGACACTCTTCCCACTCACAGACAGCAAAACTAAGGTGGTACTCTTGTCAATATTATAAGCTGATTGTTGGGGATTTGTTTCTGTCAAATGTTATTCTTAGAAACTTGCTGTTTCTAGAGCACCTGCAAGTTTTAGATAGGGCAGTCCCAGCGACTCAGTCCTTAACTGAGTCGCGCACAGTGACTAAGTATTAACAAAGTGATAAACATGTGAAATTATGTAAAATCTTCAAATAATTCTGGGCACAAAAGGGTTAGGGCACTGGCATATAAATCAAAATAATTTATCAATGCTGATCATCATCAGCAAACAACGTTAATACAGTGCTGGAATACTGGGAATATGTATGTGCACCAATCATAATGCTAACAGGGCCTGCGACGTAGGTTCACTTACCTATACTACTATGTCTTAATGACCCACTCTCACTATACTACTTTGTAGCAATTTCCATATACTACTCACGGCCAGTCAAGCAGAGCGCACTGTTGCAGGCGTATTTTCTACATGCTGTTAGAGCAACCTGGGGGCAAACGAATTGCTGTATCGCCTCCCTTCATATAACGACACCCCCCCTGCCTTGGCCCCAACCCTAGATGCCTTGTGCCTTATGTAACCGTCGCCATGGATATCTGTACATGAGGCTATCAAGCGTAATATAAGGTAAGCTACACAGTGCTGCCCTCTCATGAGGAAGGGATAAACTTTATTATCAGTTGGCGGTGCGGGGAAGTGTGGCTGGGGGTAGGGGCATCGTGCATTGTCCCACATCAAAGGATGGCTATGGTTGTCTATGCCAATAGACAACCGTAATGCGGATTGAGAACAAAGGAGGATGTATACCTACCGGTAGATTGTCTGGTTTGTAGAGCCAATACGGTGGAAGTCGGATGTTGTTCGGTTGTATGGTCCATAATCCCTGTTATAACACCTCCAATGGGTATTTCGCTCATTGAACGCTGTGCCTTTCTGATCACTTATATATTCGACATTATTGCGGTGAATGAGGACGAGGAAAATGTGTCATCAGGGACTACACAATATGTGTATGACAGAGCCGAGGTAAGAACAATTGGGTGCAACAGGATATGTAGGATTCCCGTGGGGTCAATGAGAAAGATGCCACCAAAGTCAAGCATTCCAGCACTTAGAAAGTTACTGTCAGGACCTTTGAGTGTCCGCTCTTTAATGCGCCTGACAAGATGCTTACTTTGGACATTTGGTATGTTAGAGGGACTGATGTTTCAATATTCTAAATACCGGGGTACTTGCCTTAGGACTTATAGTCACTCTAAGGTAAATGTATTTTGGGGACTGTAGATGCCCTCTGGTCCACCTAACAAATGATTGTTTCCACCTCTTTAGTTTTGAGCACCATGTATAGCCCTCTTTTATTGCCGCTCTCCTCACCAGGTGGCACTATAAAAGAAAGAATCAGGTTCCCAACAGTCTCACCAGGAGGCAGGAGCAGCTGCTCACGGTATGAGAGACATATGACAGGGACTTGTTGAATAATCATAGGCTGCAGTTTATAGCATAGGTCCCAAGCAGGTGTCATACATCTGGGTTAATTGCCATTTTCTGGCTGGTTATACTCTTGTATAGGGATGCATCAGTAGCTGTAGTGCTAGGACTAATGGATTTTAGGATTATACTGTATTCACAGAGGGCAGATCAAGAGCTTTGACAGAATACTTTTTGTTTTATCAAAATATCTCTTTCTTGCCAATTTTTACTGAATATTTAGAATTATAAAGTGGTCAGCATACGAGAAATAAAGCTCTAAACATAGGCCTCTTACTCTTATCAATATAGACTGATACGGAGAACTGGAGAAGATGAAGGCATCTTTGTAATGGTGTTCAGACTGAATATATACTGACTATAAACTTATGGTCAGGCTGGCACCAATTCAAAGAAGAAATGTCAAGCTACATGTGGATATGAATATCTTTTGTCTTACTTTCTTACAATACCGTTTACAATACAAGACATCATAATTAATTTGCAAATTTATCAATGAAAATTGTTGGGTCAGAAATTAGCAATGCTTATCAAATCGCCCAATTCTCATCATTTCTACTAATTGTTTTTGCGATTATGCTTTCACCAAATTACTGGGAGGATTAAAATGAAAACAAACGTCCAAAAAGGTCAAAATCACTTGAATTAGCATTTTGCACCTTTTGACCTCATCATCTCTGCTCTATGAAGGCCGACATGTGACTGATTTGGTTGTGATGCATCACCTATGCGCATGATTAGATAGTGGCCAACCATACGGACGTCAGCCATAGGTTTATTGGAATAAGCCCAAGATGCATGAGTGTTACTTTTTTTTGGCTTCGAATGATTTATTAATAATGTTAATTGACATTATTGAGAAATACCCTCCTATGTATAATTGATATCCGACAAGACCTTCTTCACATATCTGTTCATCATGACAAATGTCCCATTACAGACAATCGTGCGTGGCTAATTAAGTAGGTATGTAGTTCCCATCTTCTATGTTATGCTGAGCATTCAGGTTAATTAAGTACTAGCCTACTGTTTTTCAATTTATTTCCAGTAACAAAAAAGATCAATCAAGTAGCATTATGATATATACAAGTAAGGTTTTCAGTAAGACATGTGAGTAGAAGGAGGCAAGGAATCTTCTCCCTTAACAAAAGAAAAATCACAATATTGATGGTGCCAAGCTAGAAGTGTGATAGAGATCAACCGCAGGGACTGTAGGGGGCCATGTATTTAGGGAAGAATGCACGGGGCATGGCTGTGGGAGAGCACGATCATATCCATGACCAAGTGTATTATTCCCGTTATAACACAGGAAAATCTCACATCAGCCACCTAATAACATCTATAGGGACATTAATTGTGCAGTTTAAAGGTGAGACTCCCTGTACTGGGAGTGCATCATCCATCTAGATAATGCACGACCCTTAACTGATACCAGGATAGACATGATGCACAATATTCGGCACTTCATGGGAAAGCACATGTTCTCAATTTCTAGAGACTGGGGGATGCTTATTTTTTCTTAGTGCTCTTCATGTATATTCTACAGCTATGATTCTATAAGAAAAGGTTATGATGCAGGGAGAATATAGGATCGGTTGCCATAAACTTCATGAAAACTATTTGGCAATTCACTCATGTAGACCTTATCTATAACATGCTGGGGTTATACATGAAGTACAAGGACCAAGTTGTAATGTAAGTGATATGATACAGGCAGTCCCTTTGAAACGCATTACTTGAACAATTGTCGCGCCTTTCAGTCACAATTTTATGCTTCACCTTGAATTTCATTATTTGACTTTTCATGTCCTAGTTAATTAATAGATTGATACATATTCTCGAGATGAGTAAGACCTAGTCAGAATAGAGTACAAAGGGGAGTGGCAACTCCTGAAGATGCTATACGATATGAATTATCCAACATCAACTTTTAAAAAGAACTACTGTATAATCTGTTCAATATGATACCATATCAAAATAATCGAAGATGGTTTACATTTATCATTTAACTACGCAATTGGTCTAAAAGAGATCTATCTTCTTATAGGCTGAATAAAATGTGTCTGGTATATAAAAGGTTTTGAAGTTCTTTGTTCTCCGTGTCTACTATAGTATTTATAAAGTATTTATGGAGGAGTAAACGATGAGAAGCTGGTGATATTTGATGCGAATCCTCTAGAAACACGTAATACTCAGAAGAAATCGTTGGCTCGTGGTAGATTCAGGATTTAGGGAAGCAATAGTTAGATAACACTACCAAGAATTAATCCAGTTTAATTACCAATGGACTTAAACAAACATGGTGAATCAGAAATTGATAGGCCTGAGCCTAGCAGCACACCCAAATCCTGTTTAAGTAAATCAAAGAAATCTAGTAGATAAACTCTGTGGATAGATAAACAGAAAGGTGTAGAGGTTAAAGAGGGCAATATATGGATAAACTGAACAGACTAGTGTAGAGAACACTTGAAGTTAAACTACTTAAGAGGAACAGTATCCAAACAGGCAAGAACAATTATATAAGGCATAAACCGCTGTACTTTCCATGTGTTCCATTAGCAAGGTTCCGCAAAGGTAAATACACATTAGTCTCTATCAAAGAATGCACGTAGATATTTCTCGAGTTTCTTTAACTTGGGTGGGCCCTTGGCTGAGGATAATGGGGTTCAAAGGGTATTTTTGTAGTTATTTTTTTATTATTATTATTATTATTTCCTTATTTAACCTAATAGCAAGAAGGCTTATGTTTTGTTTTGTTTTTTATTCATCAAGTTTTCATTCAAGATGGTTTTTTTTCCATATAGGGTATTTCGCTGCCTTTCATGTATGATGTCACAGTGGAATCCAGCATACATCGAAGTGGATTGTGTATAATCAGGTTTGTATAAACAAATCTGGTTTTAGGTAAGAGTTGACTTCACAGTTGATTTACGATACCTGTTAGGACGTTTCGCTGCGACTGTGCAGTCTGTTAACCTTTCAGATTTGTAACAGCCATTCCATAGAATATATACAAGTAGATATGTTCTACTTCAACAATTAAATGTGTGAAAGAGTAACTGCCCTGGGGCATATATACATGATGACTTTGTACAGATGGACTGCAAAACCGAAGATTGGCATTTTTATAAAGCCCTCCCATGCTTAATACATAGAATCGTTTACATTGGTAGCACATTATCATCTGCAGAATGAAGGAAGGCAAAACAATTTCACTCCTTATGATCAAAAGAAACCAGTACTTTATTGCATTATGCTGCTCAATATCAAGCTGTGCAACCATTGTTCGGCTATTAACTTTTGTTACAAATTACCCATTTCAAGGGGGTGCATTAGAAATTATAGACAACTATATTCAAATGACATGAAAATCAACAATTGCCTTTTTTACACCTAGCACCACAAGCTACCCCTCCACAATCCCTAGGGGGAAGAAACCCAAGGCCAAATGTCGGCAGGTACCCAACAGGCGTAACGCCTTCTGATAAACTCTGTAACACCAACCTGGGGAACCAGCTTCAAGCCCCAGTAATCTGGAGTATCCACGCCCCATGCTGGAGTAGAATAGGGTCACTTGGCATCACCATTCTCTACAATGATATGTTGCTCAGATGTGAGGTCACGAATTCATCAAAGCCATTTTTTAACTTTCAAAATGAATTTGGTGATTGGTGTCAGATGATTAACATTTTTCATTTTCCCCCTTCATCTTTTCTTTTTAAATCCCCCCATCGGATAGGGCCCAAAACTGCGTTCCTGCTCTTAAAGACATTATTGAAAAAGGGGGAAAGTGTCATAGACCATTCCATAATATATTGTGTGTTAATTCATGATGAAAAACTTTACAATTATGTTCTGACCCTTTCAATCCAAAATGATCAGTGCAATGGAAGGCGTTTCCACTACAACACATTCAAATGATATTATCAATTGCTGCAGTTCTATCCTAACCCCATATGTGAGAATAATACGTACTGCAAGATAATAATTGAAAGTATCCATGAGTACCTTACCTAACGGTGGGACTAGTCCCAGTATGGCTTCTATATCCAAGGTTTGCCCTTCACTCTATCCCTCTATCCTATCTACAGTTTATGGTTCAAGCTGGTCTGCTGGTAAACATACAGTAGGCCTACAGACAACGAAGCAATTCAAATGTCCCTTAGGTAAATCTTAGGTCGCATAACTTTAATTGTTACAACATTCTAGCATGACCTCTGATCATTAAGGCATGCATATCAGAATACACATTTGGTAATTAGCAGGAAATTTCACAATCTAATAACCATTATTGTAATGTCCTCCGTCTTGCGTAAAGAACTACCCCGTGGTCACAAGAATGTTCTTCTTCTAAATAACGTCAACTTTCTATTAACCTATGAAAAGTCATTTTTAATTGTTATGTAGAGTCAAAGGGGCAATGAATAAAGTTTGACAAAGTTACAAAGTTTTATCCCTTCTAGCCACAGTCATAACCTCCCGGACCTGCTGCATTGACATACTATGTACGTCCTATCGGTGACGTCCATGTTATACCGCATTAGTAAGCCTTCCTGTAAGCCTATCGACCTGTATATATTATATAACATTCAGAGCATGTAACACTATCAGTGTAACCTTACCCTTTCTATGTACCGCCAGGTACCTGGGAGCCTCAATGGGTGGTCAGGGTGAGGGATTCCCCCAGGGGGAACTCCCTCAAGTAGTCTAGGTGGAACTGCTCGCCAAGACGCTCCAACATAGGGAAGGGTCCTGATAAACTATTGTAATTTTGATAGAAATTATGTTGCAGATGACATTGAGGAGAGGGCAAATATGGTCGAATGTGAATAGGAATTCAATTTGAACATAATACATTTTGCTAACCACTTATGCCCTCTTCCTCTCATGTGTTGAATAGTGCATTGGTTGCCAAATTATAGGCACAATGTTACCATTGTACTGTTATCAGCACTAACATATATGATTCTTAGCAGGTAGCTTACAATTGATATACTGTACATAAATTAAGGCTAATCCAACATGAATATTTGTGAACATTGCAACAGTATTGTTGAGAGCTAACCCCAGCTCCTCAATGACAATGGTTACGTTACAGCTATAGTAGTCAATATTAAATCTATGACCATTGTTCATGTAGTAGATTCAACATAAGTATATCAACATTGAATCAATTCCGAAGATTACGTTTCTTAATTTTCGATTCAATTAAAATATCATATTGGCATCAATCATTGAGGCCCTGTTTACATCGGTGTGCCCATGGGTTTATAATCCTACGACTCTTAACAGGCACAAGTTATTGGGGACTTTATCACTTCCGTTTCATTCTTCTTCAAATACTGTTTACCTGCAGAACTATTTATGTTATATACAAAATATATTATTGATTATTACTATTCCAATAGCTTCATGAATAGCTGGTGCCTTTGCATGGAGCCCAATAGAATTCCAATAGGGTTTCACATGCATAATGGTGCTAATATGCCCTGTGCCTTTGTGGATAGAGGAGCATAGCGATATGTGCTGAATAGACTACATGGTTCTTGACTAGAGTTACTCCAACAACCAGGATCCGGTGCACTGTTGTTTCGCTGGTCCCTTTGTGGGGCACCCACCTGGAACAATGCCAGTACACAGGAAGTACCAGCGGCAGCACAGGAGACCCGGATATTGTTTTAATGACGTAAAGATTTAAGCCATGCGTCTTTCGGCGGTGGCGGCCTATCTTTGACGTTTAGAATGCGCCGTAGATTACAGCATGTGTCATAGAGTCTGGTGGCTATTTAGATGTCAGAATACCTTTTTAGTATTCTATGAATTCTGTTTCGATATCTAATTTTCATGGAATTCACAGACATATTAAGGAAGGCAGGCATCGTATGTCTCATTATCGTACAGCCTCGGTCAACGTGTCTACCTGTATAGTCCTAGTCATTAGTATGCCTTTGATGAATTTGCATAGATTGTTCTTTATATAAATGAAAATGTGGGCATTCCTCCAAAGCAGAACCTTAATACTCTCTAATACACCCAAATCTCATTTTCTGTGTGATTTCAGATAGACGAATGTAGCCAGCACAGAAGAATGATGTTGTTTTTTTCACCGATGGTACCTGAACTACACCTGTTTGTGCCAAGGACGCCGAAATGCCCTCAATGCAAAATGGATCTGAGAAAGAAAAATCCTAAGTTTAACCACCCTTCCACGCAGACTTGTTATAAGTTATCTTTTCTTTAATTTTCGGTATGCTATTTACTATTCTGAGATAAGCAGACCTGTTTATCTCAGTGTAGGAAATTGCACACTGAATGATATTTATGAGGTACAAAAAAAAGATACCTGTAAAAAATTCTTTTTCTTTTTTTATATTTCTTCCATCTTTTTCATTTTCATAAAGATGATACTCGAAAGACACCTGTTTTTGCCTAGATACCCTCCACATCTGCCATGACGTCCTTCCACTGTAGATCTCGGACGACTATAGAGGCCCGCAGTGATGACGATCATACAGTAAATCTAGGCAGTTAAGAGATGGTGGCCCCTGATTGGTCTATATTAGTGTGTGGAAATTATTGCCAGCTTTGCTATAAGGCATCTAATAAATCACTGATAAATTACTGATTCATAGAATATAAATTGTGACACACTGGCCTTTTGGTTAGACACTGTGGGGTGGCATTAAAAAAATAGTGAGCACTGTTGAATTATTAGGTGCAGAATAGGTCAAAATATAGCTAGGTACACATGCAGGCCAATAGAAAAAAAAAACTGGATTGGTCAAACCTATATTTTTTCATCTCAGATTAAGGATAAAAGATGTATCTAAAGATCTGTGGTTGTTTTGGGTGATTTGAATTATTGAAGGCGGTTTTATCGGTGGTTGTGCTATAATAGATTATAGTGAGAAATGTTTTGGTGGTCCGAGACCTGTACACATTGGTTGACGTCTGTGCACTAGGGACTGAGTAAGTGGGCTAAGGTAGGTGTAAATAGGTCAAGGCTCTGAGTGCCTCAGGGAGCAAGGAGAAGTGCTGAGTGAGCACATGAATGAAAGGCTCCAGCCCTGCAGGCACAATCAGCATAGAACCTGAGAGTTTCTTATGCAGATTAAAGCTCTTGGTTATCCGAGGAGACATGGGCACGAAGAGCTCTAGCCTGAGAAGAGTGGGCAACCTTTCTTCAGTGAGTTGATTGCAACATTTGTGTAATCAAATTCTAATTGGGATATTCTGGCAGAGAGACGTCTCAGACTACAATTATCTCTGAAATTATATCCTATCTTTAGTTGACGTCATTGTGTACAATCCATGAAGTAGTTATCACAAGCCTCCCCTTTGCGCATGTCTGATAGATGACGTATATTATGTAGGTGAGTGTAGCTCACTCCGTGGAGGACAACAACCCAGCAAATTGTCGTCATCTGTCGCCATGATTGGTCATCAATGGTGACTCCTTTTTGAGTGATAACTCATTCCGTCATCTTTCGCCACTGTGTGTTAGACTCACATGGCATAGCAATTGCTATTTCTGGTGATCTTGTGCTATAACGACATTGTGTTCTATCTAGCGACATGTGTGAGCCACTTCACACAGGTTGATGAGGACTCATGACAATTTGCTGGGAATCATGATGAGTTATGGCTATTGTGCATTCTCCAATTGATGTTCATGGGACAGAGGACGAGGTGAGAGGAAAGCACTTATTAAGACATCTGTGTCACCTTGGGCCTCATTGCAGAGTAAAGAGATGTGAAAAGGTGAAGGCACACATCCAATATCTCCAAATATCAGAAAACAGTTACAACCAAATCCCCGAACAAACATGTAGTTTATTTGTTTCTAGTTTTATCAGTTTTTGTTGTGTTTTTTATTTTATGTTATTTTCTTTTGTTCTTTTTTTTTGTGGGGGGAGGGGTGCACAAAGGCCTCGCGTAGGCAGCCTCACAGCTTATGCAAGACTCACTTCCCCAAACTTTTATCGATGGGAGTGAGGGTCAAAATTTCTTGTACTTTAATTAAGGATTTACAACAATCACCTGTATTCAAAGTTTCAAAAACACAGCTGAAAATGAGAGTTGCGCGGTTCAATTTCCGCTCAAGATATTGGTTCCCAGCGTCATTACAGCTCCAAGGTTTCCAGGTTCCAAGAACTTCAAGATAGAATTCTTACTCTCGAAATAGAAAGACGCGATCATCAGAAGACATATACTGACCGTTTTGATTATTTCCAATAAATGACAGGTATTTGTAGATGTCATGTGGGTAATACTACTCGAAGCATAGTACGTGCCATGGTAAAGATGATATCTTGTGCTGATCAAATTGATGGTAGGAATAGAAGTCTGCGCTTAAGATAGGAATTCCTGATCCAGATATAGAAAAGTGCCAATGTTCACAAAAAGTTAGGATTAGTACAAGGTGAACTGCCTGGTAGAAAGGGGTGCGTGATACAGATCTGGGACACCTCTGCTCCCTGTTTCTAGGACACCTCCTTTCAAAAATAAGAATAGAAAAGGTAAGAAAGGTGGTTTCCATTTAGACCATTCCTGCCAGCAAAGAAAAATGGGGAAAAGCAAAGAAAGCCTAAAAAAATGGCTAAAATGATTGGTTATGTTTGACACAGAACTATGTCTGTAAATACCCTGCCTCCCATCCTGATAAAACTTCTGCAGAAATAAGACACCTTAAATAAAAGCACTGGATGAAAAATAAAGACGATGATGTCAAGTGGAATTACCAGTATGCTGTATACATCTGTAGAGATGAAATATGTCGGTCATCATGATTATTTTTTTAATGTGCTGTGTTTTTCCCAGGGAAATCATATCTGGAGAGCATATCTGGATTGATATTATGTTGCAAAGTGACAACCTCTATTAAGGTATTTAGTAAGAAGGGTATGTCAGCAGATTGCAAAAGAAGTAGCCTCCTGTACATGCTATCAGTCGCCTTTTTAATACTGGTACTATTCTAGGATGTAAAATCCTCTTATCTTACAAGCCTGAGAGATATTCCTCTTGTATCTGTCTAAGAAACAAACATGGTACATCACAAGTGTACTAGCTTTGGTCCGTCCTCAATTACAAATCTTTCTTTTTACTATCATACTGAAATCGAGCGGATTATCTCCCCCTTACTATAAAAATGAAGAATCTTTTTTCTTTTTGTTCTTGTTTTTCACTGAGTCCATTAAATTCAGACATTTTGTATTAGCATATAAATTGCAAATGGCGCCCCTCTCACTGAGTATCTTAAGTGTTTGGTGAGTAGGGCCGAGGTAAAAGGAATCAGTGATAAGCCATGATAAGATAACGAACACATCGCCAACTCTGTTACTGTTACCCACCCCTCTTGGCCCGATCTATATTTGCGTCGCAAATTTCACCCACCAACTCAAACAGAGTTTTGTCTTTTGGCTATTTCTATACTTTAATTTCTTTATTTTTAGCGAGGTGTCTTTATTCACCAAACAATTTGCAATGGAGTACAGACTCCTGTCTCAATGTCTTGTCACATGGTTTTGTAGCCCTCTCCACTCACACCTGATTCCTCATCACCATCTTACAGGTGCGCGGATGATCTTAATGAGGCAGATGCTTGTTAGCAAAAGCCCACCTGGGCAGGTGTCATTTACCTCAGCTTCTACACTGGGTCTCTGTGCGCAATGATAAACAATGGTAAATGGGATTATAGCTAAGTGGATATATCTAAGTGAGTGAATATAAAAGTTGCAAGAAAGAACGGATTCGGTTGAACTTACATTCACCAGGTAAATATATTGTGTCTCTATATTTTCAGATTATCTGCGTATTCTTGGCAATTGAAACAGGTACCGAATGTAAATCAGCCCCAATACCCACTTGGTTCTGTGCATTATAGTGTCCCCTATTCTTGACCCATACTTGTTGAAGCAGGTAACCAGCGTACCAGCTACAGGTGAGTTAGTCCCATTTGAGTGACAGTAAGTTATTCTTAGAATGTACATCTCTTGTTCTTCAGGTCATTGATATCTGTAATCAACCCAGATAACTGAAATGGATACCACTGGTGTGGGGGTAATGACCACTTAGGCACCATAGGGGCCTTGATCTTAAGATATCCTGTCGCAGGGAGGTCATGAACGATTTGATAGGCTTAGCAACTCAGCTGGCTTCCCTTGCACTTTATGCGGTACTTGTTTTTCTGTTAGTGTGTATCTCCATTTGTCTGCATGATGCATTGATGCATCTCTGATGGGTAGGTCTACTCACCTAAGCGGCATCCATGACACTTGCTTAGCCGAAGGGAATGGTTCATTCGCTGTAGTGCTGCCTCCACTACCCACTGATGGATCATCTGTGGGTTTCATCCTTTTTTTTTTATTTTCCATTCATTTTTATAGGGGCGAAATGGACAAAGGGGCACGGGTGATCAATCAATCTGTGAGTAGTGGTTGCCCGTACTGATAATAATCAAGCATGGTGTGTGATGGTGTGACAATGCACCTACATTTCCACTATGTCCCAAGGTCAAGAACATCTGACTATGGAAATAGTTGCCAAAATCATTGAAAAACACATGATTTCTACAGAAGTGTATAAATAATCCATGCAGAACCAGATACCTCATTGAGACAGTTTCCAGCTTTCTGATGGGTCTACCATTGTCTTAAGCTAAGTCCACACCCCCACACAAAGGGTTCCAGCAATTCAAGATGGCTTTTTGTAGAGTGAAGCATTGTTTATAGATATCAGACTTGTGAGCCAGCAAGCAGAAATGGGGGTTCCTGCAGGATTTAGTACCTGTTTTAGCCAGGGGGCGTCACTATGGACTGGAATAGGAAAAATATGCCTAAAACTGTTCTAGGGTACTTTTTCATGGAGAATTCAATGATTTTTGATAAAACGTTCTATTTTTGGTGAAAAGGTTCCAAACAAGGCATATAAAAAGAACGTTTTTGGGCCTAAATAGGGATTTTTGTTGATTTCTGTTGCCATGGAAACATGATTTTCATTCTAAATAGGAAAATCAATGATCGCATTTCAAGGTATGTTTCACCAGGTTTACTATGGTGAAAACGGAACGAAAATACCATTTCTAGATCAAAAGTTATGGGCAAAAGACTTAAAAAATTATGCTACTTTCGCTAATTAGCATAAATTATGCTAATTTTAGATGTACCTCATGACCAATTAGATGTAGAGCTTATTGCAATTCAGGAAATAGTTATAACTACCCATATTTAGCAAGCCATTCCTCTGAGACTATCTTCTCTTGCAATATATCACTAAAAAACTAGTGATCTGAATTTTAAAGTTGACTTTTAGCACGGAGCACCCTTTCTCCTTGCCTCTATTCTATTGATGATATCTGCATATAGATATCATCAAATGATATGCTATAAATTAAAAACTGAATAGTTGTTACCTGGAACACAGCAGGCACCGATATACTGATTCTCAAACATTCTCAAAGTCTTTTATATAAATTTTCATGGTATATGTGGTGATAATTGAGCAAACTTAATCATACAAGTAAATTTCTGAAAGATGGCAGTGGAGGTGTATCAGTGGGGATTGTACAATTTTAATCTTATTAGATTTAGAATAATCTATTTCAAAAACCTCAAATACTGTATAAAGCATCTACTACATCCTCTCCACAGTTCCCTAATGATGGAATACATGATAGTTTAGCTTTGGTTAAAGCTCTTCTTCACCTGAGCAGTATCTTTACTATCAGCAACTGTCTATCACACAAATAGTAAGTTTATAATGAGATATACGGAATAGAAAAGGGCTGTTTTTCAGTCAAAAAACAGTGGAATCCCAGGGATATAAAGCAGTATATTTTGCAATCTTTTAGGGTATGAAAGGTGAATATTAATACTGTATTTTCTGTGCCCACTGGGAAAATAGTTATATATCTAGGTTGTCTTCAATCTTTGTCTGAGCTTCTACTTATCACTTTTTACACTTTAAATATTATCTACCTATTTGCACTACAATGCTAACCATGCTTTGATAAGACGCACATTGTGAAGCAAATCTTTGAAGCAAGTGTTTAAGTCTTGATACTAACTCTGCATTATGGTTGTTAGTGATATGAAAATCATTCCTTTCTCTATCTAGTTACATTTCCCAACACAGTTATCTGAGTTATCTCCATATCAATATCTCCATATCTTTGACACTACTGCCACCTATCATCACTTGGCATGTCACTAAAAATAGGCACTTGTACCAATTGTAGTTCCAATACTGACATAAAGGTTGATATAAGTTACTGCCATAAAAAGTTACCTCTGGTACCAACCAGGAGGTTAATTCAAAACATCCTGGGATCGCAACCCCAGCGATCTTAGGAATTATTCTACCTTATCCTATTAAGCGATCTTAAGATCAGACTGTGTTCACATTTCCTAGCCAGCACTAAGATTGCATCGATCTTAGCCTCAGCATTCCCACACTATTCCAAGAAGTACTGACTAGGCACAGGGGTAAGAGTCCCAAAATAAAGGAATAGCTGTAGAGTCACTCTTCTTCACAAGAGTGATTATACCATTGTTCCCTGTCCCCATATGGGCTAACAAAAGAGCACAGGGTGCAGTTGACCCCGTACAGTATTCAAGAGTTGTTCCCATGAATGTATGATTTATGCTTGCCTATTAGAAGCATTGTGCTCCCCCCAGGACAAAGAAAGAGAAGGGAAGAATTACCTTACAGTGCACTTAACGCATGAGTAGCCCTAAGAGCCCTCAAGGACACTCAGCAAATGGCCTCCCTCCCCTCTATACACTGTAAAAAAGGTGCTTAGAGTTTAAACACAACACAGCCAAAAATAACTTTCTTATTTTAAGAAATTATGTCTCATTTTAAGCAAAAATTTACTTAAAACAAGTTTGTCCGCCAGGTAACAAAATTTTACTTGAAATCTTGGTATGTCCAGCTTACTTTAATTAAGAAATATAATCTTAAGAAATAAATTCTTAAATCAAGTAATTTATTCTCAAATCAGGATTCAATTTTCTAGAATATTTCTTAAAGAAAGTAAATAATTCTCATGGAAGAGGATTATTTCAAGATAAACTTACTCATACTTTTTCTTAAAATAAGCTATATTTTCTCATTTCCTTGTTTGTAAAGTTGATATGATTTTTGTCTATTATGGGAATGTTTTAGATTGAATAGAAGGTTATCAGTATAGGCTACCTCAGTAACAGAGGTTCATCAGATTACATGCAGCTCTTTGAAGCCACATTTTCGTAAGTTAATAAGACCTTTATTCAAAGTCTTTGACTTAATGATAGGCTGTCGCACAACCGGCCCTTACATTATCATATTATCTACGCAAAAGGTGTTTAGCTTCCTTTGTGCCTTGAATTCTCCTGAATCAACTGTCAGACCAATGAGCCTGATACTAAATTAATTTCAAATAAATTTCCTTCAGTTTTCACTTTATTTTACCACATCTAATGTGTTAGGACCGAGTTTAAGCTAGGAAGTTGTACTTTTTACTGCAAATAATTCACCATAACAGGTAGTGCTGGCACCTAGTGGCAGACTATGTAATTTCCTCATATTAAGAAAATAAAACTTACTTGGCATGTTAGATAATATTCCTTGGCCAATTTCTAAAAAGATGTTAGTTCTACCCTTTTCTAGATGTAAGAAAACACTTCTAGTTTAATAAATCTCATATCAAGAAATAAGGCTTTCTTGTTTTAAGATATAAGATAAATAATGTTACCTGGTGGACAAAACTACCAATTTTGGGAAATTTTCTTAAGAAAAATAATCTCGAAAACTTAAATCAAGAAGGCAATTCAAGATTTGTTCTAAACTTGATTTTTCTTGAAGACAAGATGACTGATGAATCTTATAACCAGAATTTTCCTCATAACTAGAAAAGATTTCTTATATCAAGTTTATTTTCTTGGATAAGAAAATTATTTTTAGCTGTGAATGCTAAACACTTTCTTGTCCCATTATTGAACACACTTTTCAAACCTAAACATGTTTAGACTCATAATTTGATTAGCTTTAGTGCTTAGATTTTAATGTGTTTAACTATGTGAGTAGGTTCATATTGTGTTTACTATGATTATGCATATGTCTGTTATGCGTTTAAATCTGACATGTGTAGATAAGTGCTCAAGTCTTTAGTGTTTAGCATTATGATATTATGTGTAGATATGGTATCCAAGAATATTAAGCTTACATTTATTCTGCTGTATCTAAGGCAGGGAGGGAGAACTCCATACTCCCAGTGAATATCAACACATATATATTATCTACTACAGGGATTCACCCCATGAAGAAGTAGTAAACAGAATGACTAAGAGCTTTATATCTTCTTGTACCACACAGTAGAGGTGTCTATGGTGGACATTGCTCATTAATCCAAATGATGTTAGATCCAAGTGACAAATCTAACGTGTTGAAATATTCATGTTAATGTGCTTGAACACAGAATAACTCAATGTTGGTTTACTAAGTCCTTTTAGCAGATTTTAGATGAGAAGAGAGTAGACCTGCTTTTAGAAAGTATATGTGAACACAGTGCTGCCACCTAGTGTGTCTTTTTACTTGAACACCTAAACATATATGTGTTTACATACTGAACACCTAAATATCAAACTGCTGAAAATGCTAAACATCAAAACATGTTTAGCATTGGTGTTTAGGCATTTAGAATAAAGGTTTTCAAGTCCTAAACAGAGGCCAAGAATGAAACTGCCTATTCTATGTGTTTAGACTTTAAACATGTTTAGACCTCAACATGTTTAAAACCTAAGCCCCTTTTTTACAGTGTATGTATGCAGCAGGATATTCACTCTTTCGATCAGGAGTGTTCCCTGTAAGTGCTCTTGTACTCAGGTTATACCACTATGCAATTCTTTCACTAAGATCGCAGTGATCTTAGCGCTGGAAAAGGAATAGTAAAGTGATCTCAGGACTTGCTATTCCTGACAGGCCTGTAACCACTGCATTAGATAGGGTCGACTGGCCAGGTCTTATGATATGTGCCTACACTAAGATCGCAGGGGTAGAAATCCCAGGATCTTTTGAATTAACCTCCAGTTCTAATAAGCAGTGCTCAACTATTGTTCCCCATACAGAACCTAAAGACGTATACATAAACTCATAGGCTTTCGATATAATATCCCATCAGCCAGAGCTGAACTGTCAAAATGCTTACAATATCACCATCCTAGTCTATGGTGGAAATTGAATGTAGCTGGCTTGCTAGGAAAGAATAGTAAAGAGTGTAAAACCCATTACAAATTAGATCTCTTCCATTCTGGTGCAATCTCTGAAATGGTCTACACTGTAAGACATACCTTCCTCTTCCATATGGCACCAGGCACATTGTCACAGACCCGCAGTGTTACCCTCGTGCGCTCTTTATTGGACGTAAAGGAGAGCTAGATCCAACCTTTGAGTAGCGTAGACAAGACGTGCTGGCTTCCTTGGGCTTTGTGAGCAGTGCCATACAAAGTATTTGAAAGGGACACACTGAAGGATCCCAAAGTGTGTGACGTTTATATAGACGTTCAACATTGTGACCCTGCCTGTGCTATGTTGGGAATTGGACATTCCCACAAAGAAGACTTCAATGCCTTTACAAATGAGTATTTGCCCTTCTAAAGAATTTCTCTTTCTAAAGCATAGATACAGCCAACCTTTCACAAACAAATGTTTGTACTGGAGGATAATTCATAAAAATTGACGACCAATTTAGGTGTAAACGATGGATTTGGGAACGATCATTCAAGAAAGATATTTCAGGAATTCTTTGCACAATACACAGATTTTACAAACCAATCAGGCCTTTAAGGATTTTGGTTAGAATGATTATCATGGAGATTGAGTACAGTATGCATAAGAATGCTAGTACTACCATTTTCAACAATTATCATCTATTGACAAAAATCACAGTTCTATGGGCGTCTTTCCTTGATGGGATAGTGAGTTTTTATGAATCACCCTCCTGAACCATGAGATGGTATATTGAAAATTATGACAGGTTCTGTGCAGCTTTAGCATATAGACTTTGTTATCAGAACAATAGAAAACGATGATACTCCGTCGTCAATTCCTTCTATATCGTGAATATAAATTTCTTAGTTACAGGTTTAACATTGATGAACCCGTCACTAACATTGGCATAGTATTGAAACATCAGAATATTGATGATTAATGTGCACTTCCACTGAACTACTCACATTTTCAATACTGTATTTAATTGTTGCGATTAATGTTGAACACAAAAGAAGATATGGTAGAAGTGTGCAATAGATAATCCTGCATCCGAAGAGCAGGATCGACATTATTCCTTCCAAATATGGGAATTACTTTTCTGTCTCCTTTATCGTCAGTGTCTAAAAATGGCTCGTTCTATTGCGATGGAACCTATAGTTAATTTTTGACATTCTGCGACTGTACACTCCAGGTCATACCAAAATTTCCTATAGGAATAACATTAGGATTATAGGCAGTGGTCCCAGTCGGTAATATTGAAGGGATTGCTATATACTACATAATGGGAGATTACGACCAGGAGCTTAATTCAAAACATCCTGGGATCACGACCCCAGCGATCTTAGGAATAAATCAGCCTTATCCTATTAAGCGATCTTAAGAGTTGACTGGGTTCACATATCCTAGCCAGCACTAAGATTGCATCGATCTTAACCTTAGCCCTCCTAGTAGTAAGATGGTGTCTTAAGCATCATCAATAGGGATTAGTAGGGCATTACATAATATGACATAACATTTCCTGTTGCATAACACTTCCTGTTGCATAACATTTCCTGTTGCATAACACTTCCTGTTGCATAATATTTTGTATTGCATAACGGTTGCGCAATGATAAGGATGATGCAGATGATAAGGTATTTTTGGGGGTATGACGCAATGACACAATGATGCAGATGATAACTTATATTTGGGTATGATATAATGATAAGGTATTTTAGGGTATGGTGCAAATATTTTTAGGGTATGGTGCAATGATGTAGATGTATGTTACCATGGATTGACCTACTATCCACCTATATATGATGGGTGGTTTAAGCTTGAGGGTATACTTTTCTGGTCAGGCAATTGATTACAATGGCGTCTGTTAAGGAAATAAGTGATAGCCTTTTAATGGAGGTTAACCTCATGATGGTTGGCCTATCAACCTTTTGGTTAACCAGGAGGAAGAAGTTAGACATACATAGCAGGACTGTTTGTGTACCCTGCAATCTTCTGAAAGATGCTCCAGAAACAGTGTCTGGCAAGGAAAATAAGATTCTCTCAGAAGTGACATATGCAGGGGCGAATTGGCAGTTGACTACATCATACTTTGGGACTGGATACTTTTACAGTGGACTTTATGTCTGTTTCATCAAGCTGACTCCGGACTCTAAAAGAGATTTGTAAGTACATTTATTGTAATACCCTTACTTTTTATCATAAGGTGATTAAAATGGATTTTTTACTGTTAATTACATGTTTTTTGTCTCGTTATTATCTTATATTAATGAGTGTTTATAAATCTATTTCAGTTGCTCATCCCTGAATGTTACTGCTGAAGAATACAGAATGATCCGAGCAGAGTTGTTTGGCCCTGCAAGACTTACTGGCAAGCTTACTCCTCCACCAAGCATTGACCCACCGGAATCAACACTGGTGCCTGTATATCAATGGAAGTATATCAATCCTGATGATGATGATGCTGTAATGCGTAAAACCGATGAGGTATTTCTCGACAAAGACAACTGTTACCAGGATGGCTTCCAAACTGGATGTACTTGTTCAAGTGAGGATCCACAACTTCGAGTTGATGTGGTACAAGTCATCAATAGTTCACCTGAGACTTTAGTATCTAGTGTTTATAAATACCTTTTACATCAGGAATTTGATTTAATGGTGAAATCCACGTGTCATGGTTGTAAGAATGGGAAGGCATCTCACAAAGATCACACTTGTTTGAGTGACAGGGCAGAACTGGTAGATAAGCATGCCCAAATTGCCCACTATAGGATTTCACCAATTCGTTTGAAGAAAGCATGTAGTTCCATGGAACATTTATTTAAGGTCCATTTTGTACTCTATGAAGAGATAATTCAGTGCCTGAGGCAAATGAACCCTAAGGAGGTTTTAATGACTTATGATGTTGTTAAGTATTATGAATTTCGCAGACTGTATTTCATATAAGCCATACAGATTGCATAATGAATGCATAACCAATACATTGAATGACCGCCTTTCTGATATGAATATGTGAAAAAAGTAATAAATTGTTTTGAAATACACATATCACTTGATTCATTCCATTTCTACAAGACAACTGTCAATGGACGTCATATGTCCACTAGTTAAGCAAATTTCATTGCGATGTATGAGATGTGCGATGTATGTTGTTATCAGAATTCCTCCATTTACACAGAGAGATACTACTGTCCCAGATGTCTAACTAGACACAGGCGTCTAATGTTACACCCAGGCTTTACGAGGCAGCCCGAGTTATGAAAGAGTTGTTTAGTGTTACCCACTTTGGATACAAAGATGTCTTGAGTTGTCTCAAGAAAATGGACCCTAAGAAGGTTCTTGTTAATGATGCTGTTACATACTATGAGTTTGAGGCTTTGGACAAGATGTGAAAGATGTATTCTTTGATGAAAATGTAATAAAACAATGATCATGTAAGAATTGTGTGTTTGCTTTTATTATTTAAGGTTGAACATTATGTAAATGAGTTTATTGTATGTCAAGATGTCTTCAGAAACGGATCAGAAATGGTGGGAGAGTTATAGTTTAATTCCATTTAAACCACAGTCTAGCATATGCATTGTGGGTTGCACAGGCAGTGGAAAAACATACTGGACCTATAGATTTTTACAAAATTTACAAGGTATGTTTGAGAAGGATCCACCACACACGGTTTTATATTGCTATGGTGTATGGCAATCACTATACAATGATATGGAGAAAACCCTACCCAATTTTCAAATGCATGAAGGATTACCATCTACAGAAAAAATCAACGAGGTGGCAGCTAATGGTCAACATAATTTGATAATCATAGATGACCTGATTGATCAAATGGTGAAAAATCACGAGATGGAACTTATGCTAACCCAAGGATGTCATCATAAAAAATTTACGATTGTGTATTTAACACAGAACATTTTTCAAGCAGGTAAAAATGCAAGGACCATTGCACTCAACACGTGGTATTTAGTTATGTTTAAGAACCTTAGGGATGCCTCACAGATAAGTCACCTGGCCAAGCAAATGTATCCGGGTAAAGGAAACATTTTGAAGGAGGCTTATGATGATGCCACTATTAAACCTTATGGGTATTTAGTGATAGACAGTGCTCCACATGCGGATCCAAAGTACAGACTAAGAACACACATATTTCCAAATGAAGACTGTATAGTTTATGTTCCAAAGGTATAAAAGATAGCATCATGTTAGATGAGCTCATTAGTTTCATCGTGGTTCATGATGAGTACACATGTAAAAAAAAATTGGGTTTTACTAAATTTTTTAACCCAGAGTGTACCATTGAAACAAGTGAAAGCAGTTCTCCATACTTTAACAAACGATCAAGTAACAGCTATAAGTGAAGTAGCAGTTAATACGTTATATGGAATAATACCCATATCAAACCATTATAAAAAAGTATTGAAGAAATATTCAAAGAAAATTGAATACATTAGTGATAACAAAAACAGCATTGGCAAAAGGAAGGCTGTAATTGCAACCACACCACAACTAATTGTTTTGCTGTTAACTGCTGCTAAACCGATTCTACAAACATTTGCACAATGAGTACTAAGAAAATGATGCTGATACCCATAGAGAAATATAGGTCTATTCAAAATACACCTGTTCAGGAACAGGTTAAACCAGAGGCACGTGACACTTCTACACAAACAGAACAAGTCCCTATAAAAACTGAAGAGCCTGCAGTGAAAAGTTATTCGCCAACTGCGTTGGCAGTGAAGGAACCACCCATCCACCTGAAACAGTCATACTTTGACAAGAAGAGGCCAAGAGTTAAGAAACCCAAAAGACTTGCATGGATTAAACTATGATGGAGGCACAAATCAGAAACAGATATAAAGACCCATCTGCTCCAGGTAGCTTTCAAGCATCTGGAAAATTATTTGACAGTATAAATAATGAAGGTAATGCAGATGGTATTAAGTTAAAGGATGTAGAAAAGCTTTAGAAAAGGAGTACTCATTTACTTTGAACAAGACAGTGAGATCAAAGTTTCCAAGGAATCATGTAGTTGTTGAAGGAATAGACTCGTTATGGGACTGCGATTTAGCCAGCATGTCTTTGCTGAGTACCTCTAATAATGGTTTCAAATACTTTTTACTTGCCATAGATATCTTTAGTAGATATGCATGGGTGAGGTCTTTGAAAACAAAGTATGCTCAGGAAGTGAAAAAAGCCTTTGAATCTATATTTGCTGAAGGACGCATCCCGAAAAACATTCGAACAGATGCAGGGCGCGATTTCAATAATGCTATCCTCAAAAAATTCATGAGAGACAAAGGGGTACACATGTATTCAACTAATAATAGCACACAGAGTGCATATGCAGAAAGATGCATCAAGAGCATCAAAAGTAAGATATATAGATATTTAATACAAAACAATACCATGCGCTATGTTGACGTTCTTCAAGATATAGTAAAAAGCTACAACAACACAATACATGGTAGTTTGGGCATTGAGCCCAATAATGTGACTAAAGGAAATGAAGACAAGGTGAGATGGCAGCAGTTTAAACTCCGAAGGAAGCCAAAGAATGCAATTTTATATCCCATTCAGAAGTTCAAGTTTAAAGTTGGAGATCAAGTAAGAATTCCTTATACCCCCGAGAAGTTTGACAGAGAGTACTCACAGAGGTGGTCTGGGGAGGTTTTTATTGTTACCAGCAGACGTAGGAGACGTAGAATCCCTGTATACACTTTACAGGATTGGATGGGAGAGGATATAAAAGGATCATTTTATCAACAACAGCTTCAGAAGGTGGATGTAAATGACAGAGACAGTTTCAAAATTGAAAAAATTCTGAAAAGACGTCGATACTGTGGAAGAAATCAAGTTTTGGTCCGATGGTTAGACTGGCCCAAGAAGTTTGACAGTTGGATTGACGAAGAGGACGTTGAAAATCCCCCACAACAATAGACATGGCCGAAGAATACTTTTTGTTTTTAAAGAGTGATGATTCAAAGACATATTATCCAACCAACAATCCATCAAGGTTTACATATGTGCTACCTGAAACATTAGTATTGGATGGAGACAATTGGTACTGTGCTCTGAGAGACATAAAAACCTATTCAAATACCTTAAGGGACATTTATGTGTATTGTGACATAGTAAAAGACAGTTATGTTTTGGGTACCAAACAACCTATACTGCAACACATTGCTGTGGAAGAAGTAGGTCGAATTGTTTTGAAGTCATATTGTCTTCTTAAATAAGTGTAGTGTACACGTTGTAGGTTCGTCGGGAAATGAAGGCACAACTTGTTCCTCATCCTTTTTTATATACACGGTAATGGCATTTAATAAGGGTCTCGTTACTTTAAATGAAATGGATGCGTCATACATCTTTACAATTCGACCTACTTCTTCCACAGCAATGTGTTGCAGTATAGGTTGTTTGGTACCCAAAACATAACTGTCTTTTACTATGTCACAATACACATAAATGTCCCTTAAGGTATTTGAATAGGTTTTTATGTCTCTCAGAGCACAGTACCAATTGTCTCCATCCAATACTAATGTTTCAGGTAGCACATATGTAAACCTTGATGGATTGTTGGTTGGATAATATGTCTTTGAATCATCACTCTTTAAAAACAAAAAGTATTCTTCGGCCATGTCTATTGTTGTGGGGGATTTTCAATGTCCTCTTCGTCAATCCAACTGTCAAACTTCTTGGGCCAGTCTAACCATCGGACCAAAACTTGATTTCTTCCACGGTATCGACGTCTTTTCAGAATTTTTTCAATTTTGAAACTGTCTCTGTCATTTACATCCACCTTCTGAAGCTGTTGTTGATAAAATGATCCTTTTATATCCTCTCCCATCCAATCCTGTAAAGTGTATACAGGGATTCTACGTCTCCTACGTCTGCTGGTAACAATAAAAACCTCCCCAGACCACCTCTGTGAGTACTCTCTGTCAAACTTCTCGGGGGTATAAGGAATTCTTACTTGATCTCCAACTTTAAACTTGAACTTCTGAATGGGATATAAAATTGCATTCTTTGGCTTCCTTCGGAGTTTAAACTGCTGCCATCTCACCTTGTCTTCATTTCCTTTAGTCACATTCTTGGGCTCAATGCCCAAACTACCATGTATTGTGTTGTTGTAGCTTTTTACTATATCTTGAAGAACGTCAACATAGCGCATGGTATTGTTTTGTATTAAATATCTATATATCTTACTTTTGATGCTCTTGATGCATCTTTCTGCATATGCACTCTGTGTGCTATTATTAGTTGAATACATGTGTACCCCTTTGTCTCTCATGAATTTTTTGAGGATAGCATTATTGAAATCGCGCCCTGCATCTGTTCGAATGTTTTTCGGGATGCGTCCTTCAGCAAATATAGATTCAAAGGCTTTTTTCACTTCCTGAGCATACTTTGTTTTCAAAGACCTCACCCATGCATATCTACTAAAGATATCTATGGCAAGTAAAAAGTATTTGAAACCATTATTAGAGGTACTCAGCAAAGACATGCTGGCTAAATCGCAGTCCCATAACGAGTCTATTCCTTCAACAACTACATGATTCCTTGGAAACTTTGATCTCACTGTCTTGTTCAAAGTAAATGAGTACTCCTTTTCTAAAGCTTTTTCTACATCCTTTAACTTAATACCATCTGCATTACCTTCATTATTTATACTGTCAAATAATTTTCCAGATGCTTGAAAGCTACCTGGAGCAGATGGGTCTTTATATCTGTTTCTGATTTGTGCCTCCATCATAGTTTAATCCATGCAAGTCTTTTGGGTTTCTTAACTCTTGGCCTCTTCTTGTCAAAGTATGACTGTTTCAGGTGGATGGGTGGTTCCTTCACTGCCAACGCAGTTGGCGAATAACTTTTCACTGCAGGCTCTTCAGTTTTTATAGGGACTTGTTCTGTTTGTGTAGAAGTGTCACGTGCCTCTGGTTTAACCTGTTCCTGAACAGGTGTATTTTGAATAGACCTATATTTCTCTATGGGTATCAGCATCATTTTCTTAGTACTCATTGTGCAAATGTTTGTAGAATCGGTTTAGCAGCAGTTAACAGCAAAACAATTAGTTGTGGTGTGGTTGCAATTACAGCCTTCCTTTTGCCAATGCTGTTTTTGTTATCACTAATGTATTCAATTTTCTTTGAATATTTCTTCAATACTTTTTTAGAATGGTTTGATATGGGTATTATTCCATATAACGTATTAACTGCTACTTCACTTATAGCTGTTACTTGATCGTTTGTTAAAGTATGGAGAACTGCTTTCACTTGTTTCAATGGTACACTCTGGGTTAAAAAATTTAGTAAAACCCAATTTCTTTTTACATGTGTACTCATCATGAACCACGATGAAACTAATGAGCTCATCTAACATGATGCTATCTTTTATACCTTTGGAACATAAACTATACAGTCTTCATTTGGAAATATGTGTGTTCTTAGTCTGTACTTTGGATCCGCATGTGGAGCACTGTCTATCACTAAATACCCATAAGGTTTAATAGTGGCATCATCATAAGCCTCCTTCAAAATGTTTCCTTTACCCGGATACATTTGCTTGGCCAGGTGACTTATCTGTGAGGCATCCCTAAGGTTCTTAAACATAACTAAATACCACGTGTTGAGTGCAATGGTCCTTGCATTTTTACCTGCTTGAAAAATGTTCTGTGTTAAATACACAATCGTAAATTTTTTATGATGACATCCTTGGGTTAGCATAAGTTCCATCTCGTGATTTTTCACCATTTGATCAATCAGGTCATCTATGATTATCAAATTATGTTGACCATTAGCTGCCACCTCGTTGATTTTTTCTGTAGATGGTAATCCTTCATGCATTTGAAAATTGGGTAGGGTTTTCTCCATATCATTGTATAGTGATTGCCATACACCATAGCAATATAAAACCGTGTGTGGTGGATCCTTCTCAAACATACCTTGTAAATTTCGTAAAAATCTATAGGTCCAGTATGTTTTTCCACTGCCTGTGCAACCCACAATGCATATGCTAGACTGTGGTTTAAATGGAATTAAACTATAACTCTCCCACCATTTCTGATCCGTTTCTGAAGACATCTTGACATACAATAAACTCATTTACATAATGTTCAACCTTAAATAATAAAAGCAAACACACAATTCTTACATGATCATTGTTTTATTACATTTTCATCAAAGAATACATCTTTCACATCTTGTCCAAAGCCTCAAACTCATAGTATGTAACAGCATCATTAACAAGAACCTTCTTAGGGTCCATTTTCTTGAGACAACTCAAGACATCTTTGTATCCAAAGTGGGTAACACTAAACAACTCTTTCATAACTCGGGCTGCCTCGTAAAGCCTGGGTGTAACATTAGACGCCTGTGTCTAGTTAGACATCTGGGACAGTAGTATCTCTCTGTGTAAATGGAGGAATTCTGATAACAACATACATCGCACATCTCATACATCGCAATGAAATTGCTCAACTAGTGGGACATATGACGTCCATTGACAGTTGTCTTGTAGAAATGGAATGAATCAAGTGATATGTGTATTTCAAAACAATTTATTACTTTTTTCACATATTCATATCAGAAAGGCGGTCATTCAATGTATTGGTTATGCATTCATTATGCAATCTGTATGGCTTATATGAAATACAGTCTGCGAAATTCATAATACTTAACAACATCATAAGTCATTAAAACCTCCTTAGGGTTCATTTGCCTCAGGCACTGAATTATCTCTTCATAGAGTACAAAATGGACCTTAAATAAATGTTCCATGGAACTACATGCTTTCTTCAAACGAATTTGTGAAATCCTATAGTGGGCAATTTGGGCATGCTTATCTACCAGTTCTGCCCTGTCACTCAAACAAGTGTGATCTTTGTGAGATGCCTTCCCATTCTTACAACCATGACACGTGGATTTCACCATTAAATCAAATTCCTGATGTAAAAGGTATTTATAAACACTAGATACTAAAGTCTCAGGTGAACTATTGATGACTTGTACCACATCAACTCGAAGTTGTGGATCCTCACTTGAACAAGTACATCCAGTTTGGAAGCCATCCTGGTAACAGTTGTCTTTGTCGAGAAATACCTCATCGGTTTTACGCATTACAGCATCATCATCATCAGGATTGATATACTTCCATTGATATACAGGCACCAGTGTTGATTCCGGTGGGTCAATGCTTGGTGGAGGAGTAAGCTTGCCAGTAAGTCTTGCAGGGCCAAACAACTCTGCTCGGATCATTCTGTATTCTTCAGCAGTAACATTCAGGGATGAGCAACTGAAATAGATTTATAAACACTCATTAATATAAGATAATAACGAGACAAAAAACATGTAATTAACAGTAAAAAATCCATTTTAATCACCTTATGATAAAAAGTAAGGGTATTACAATAAATGTACTTACAAATCTCTTTTAGAGTCCGGAGTCAGCTTGATGAAACAGACATAAAGACCACTGTAAAAGTATCCAGTCCCAAAGTATGATGTAGTCAACTGCCAATTCGCCCCTGCATATGTCACTTCTGAGAGAATCTTATTTTCCTTGCCAGACACTGTTTCTGGAGCATCTTTCAGAAGATTGCAGGGTACACAAACAGTCCTGCTATGTATGTCTAACTTCTTCCTCCTGGTTAACCAAAAGGTTGATAGGCCAACCATCATGAGGTTAACCTCCATTAAAAGGCTATCACTTATTTCCTTAACAGACGCCATTGTAATCAATTGCCTGACCAGAAAAGTATACCCTCAAGCTTAAACCACCCATCATATATAGGTGGATAGTAGGTCAATCCATGGTAACATACATCTACATCATTGCACCATACCCTAAAAATATTTGCACCATACCCTAAAATACCTTATCATTATATCATACCCAAATATAAGTTATCATCTGCATCATTGTGTCATTGCGTCATACCCCCAAAAATACCTTATCATCTGCATCATCCTTATCATTGCGCAACCGTTATGCAATACAAAATATTATGCAACAGGAAGTGTTATGCAACAGGAAATGTTATGCAACAGGAAGTGTTATGCAACAGGAAATGTTATGTCATATTATGTAATGCCCTACTAATCCCTATTGATGATGCTTAAGACACCATCTTACTACTCCTCCTACACTATTCCAAGAAGAACTGACTAGGCACAGGGGTAAGAGTCCCAAAATAAAGGAATAGCTGTAGAGTCACTCTTCTTCACAAGAGTGCTTATACCATCGTTCCCCGTCCCCATATGGGCTAACAAAAGAGCACAGGGTGCAGTTGACCCCCATACAGTATTCAAGATTTGTTCCCATGAATGTATGATTTATGCTTGCCTATTAGAAGCAATGTGCCCTCCCCCAGGACAAAGAGAGAGAGAAGGGAAGAATTACCTTACAGTGCACTTAACGCATGAGTAGCCCTAAGAGCCCTCAAGGACACTCAGCAAATGTCCTCCCTCTCCTCTTTATGTATGCAGCAGGCTATTCACTCTTTTGATCAGGAGTGTTCCCTGTACATGCTTTTTATACTCAGGTGAAACCACTATGCAATGCTTAGTGCTGGAAAAGTAATAGTGATCCCAGGACTTGCTATTCCTGAGAGGCCTGCAACCACTGCATTAGATAGGGTAGACCGGTTAGGTCTTATGATATGTGCCTACAATAAGATCGCTGGGGTTGAGATCCCAGGATGTTTTGAATTAAGCTCCTGGTCTCCATGGACCATGCTGTCACTGCAACAGCCGGATAGCCCAAGCTCCACCAGACAGCACGGGACGGCAGCAATACATGCGATACTGGTTTTCCTTTGTTCTATTTGTTTTTGTTGATATTACAGGTCAATTTCACATAAATGTCGCAGCAATTTTTGCGTTAGTATCACACCACCCAGCAAATTGTCGTGACTCCTCGTCAACCTGTGTGAAGTGGCTCACACATGTCGCTAGATGGAACACGACGTCGCTATAGCACAAGATCACCAGGAATAGCAATGGTGGTGATCACATGGCCTCACCTCAGATGGCGAGGATGGTGATCACTCAGACTCACCAGGGATGGCGACGCGGGTGATCACTCACCTCGCTAGACGAAACACGCACCTCGTCATAGCACATGTTCACCAGGGATGGCGAGGATCGTGATCACTCATCCTCACCAGGGATGGCGACATGAGTGATCACTCACTTCGCTAGATGAGACGCACACCACGTCATAATGCACATTCACCACGGATGGCAAGGATTGTGATCAGTCACCTCGCTGGATAAAACGCGTACCTCGTGATAGCACAGGTTCACCACAGATGGTGAGGATCTTGATCACCCACACTCACCAGGGATGGCGACACGAGTGATCACTCACCTCGCTAGATCAAACGCACACCATGCCATAGAGCATGTTCACCACGGTTGGCCAGGATCGTGATGACTCACACTCACCAGGGATGGCAAGGCGGTTGATCACTCACCTTGTTAGATGAAAAGCTCATGATCATCGACATTGGTAATCATGCAGCCTCACATCTGCCAGATCAAAGTATGTTTTGCCAGAGAAGGTATTGCCATATGTATCTTCCCTCTAACCACAGACAAGGTGTTCATGTTGATATTTCCCTATGTATTTTTCCTGTAACCAGAGAAAAGGTGTTTATGGATAGTTGCTTTCATTTTAGAGATACCTCTATCTAAATCAACTTTGGCAATGGTGGTGATAAGTTGCCACTGTGAGTGAGAGTGAGTGACGGATGATGCAATCCTCAGAGAGCATTGACTTGGAGTGACACAAATTCACGCATTGAGTGAGACAAAGGCTGGCAATGGTGGTGATAAGTTGCCATTCTGAGTGAGAGTGAGTGACAGATGATGCAATCCTTAGAGATCATTGACATGGAGTGACACAAGTTCACGCATTGAGTGAGACCAATGTTGGCAATGGTAGTGATAAGTCGCCATTTTGTGTGAGAGTTGATGCCAGTGGCACGGGAGTGGTACATAATCACACAGTGAGTCAGATCCATGTTGGCGATGCTTGTGATAAGCTGCCATTCTGAGTGAGAGTTGACAGGCAGTGGCACATACTCACGCAGTGAGTTAGATCCATGTTGGCGATGGTGGTGATAAGTCACCATGCTTTGTGAGGGATGACAAGGGGTGGCACATACTCACGCAGTGAGTGAGATCATGTTGGTGACTGTTGTGATAAATTGTCATGCCATGTGAGACTGACACACAGTGGCGAAAGATGACGCAGTGAGTTATCACTCAGAAAGGAGTCACCATTGATGACCAATCATGGCGACAGATAACGACAATTTGCTGGGCATTGACGGACCTAGAACAATGGTCTTTGGCATGCCGCATGTTACACTGCTGTCCCATGCTGCCTAGTGGAGCCCTGGCTTATGGCTCCCAAACTTACCACCATAGAATGTGTAAGTACCAGAGGTATTCGACAGGTTAAGATTTGATTACTTGTAACATTGGACGAGAAAGTTTAGCCTGCCATTTCATAGCATTCTAGCCGTACACGTTGCTGTACACGTCGACTATTGCTCCCATAGTAATCCTCCTCTTAGATCTACTTAAAGGTATATTCCACTATTCGGTAAATCCTAAACTACTATCAGTTTCTCCAAATCACTTGGGATTATCTTATATTTATGTGTTATGAGATGGATAAAACAATAAAAACCATGGTTCAATGGCCAGTTTAAGATCTATTGACATCTGAAGATGGGGAGTCCTTAACTATATTTGCTTATGGGAGAAACCCCCATTTTCTAACATTATCGTAAATATTGAAAAATGACCAGTGATATCTTAATCAAACTTCTCATAGTTCTAGTAGACATCATCCTTACCATGATCAATCAATAAAAACAGGTAGTCATTGGACAAACGAAAGAGCCATGAATAATTCAGAAAAAAGTAAAAATGAAAAGTATCATAATTTCTTACATTTCTCACTACAGGAACAAACTGTCGGGAATTTGTCCTAAACCAGACTTCATAGAAATTAAGGTACAATCATTATGAACATTTTATGAGCAAAGAATTGAAGGGTTACTGGCAGAATCTAGAAGCTACAGATTTATGAAAAAAAATCCTTTTCCTCAACTACAGAAATCTATGAAGTTGGCCGGTAGTGAATCTTAGTGCTATGGTGGGAAAATGCAAAAGTCTATCATTCGACAGCTTGATAGTGATGAGTTAGGGAATATAAAAAAGGAAAATGAGCATATATCATGAGTTTGGGCAAAATTAGGTAGTTTCAATTTTTGGCCACCAGGTGGCGATGGAATAGATGGTGGAATATACCTTTAAGGCTATAGTGCAAGGTAGTAGTTGTGTGGGGGCCCAAGTACGTTGTGTCAAAACACTCTACTAGAGTCTCAACTAGATTACCTTTCATCAATCTTTTTTCTTCACCACGGCCCTTTCCATGGCTTTGAGTCTGACCCAAAGCAAGTTGCCCATAGAGACTCACTAATGCCTCCCAAGAAAGGGCGGTACACACCTAATGGCTGCGGTGTCTATAATTGAGGTCTTCCAGGAAATGGTGAAAAATATTTCTGTTTGATGGGCTTTTGTAAATTCCTCTGGAACAATTTAAGCATGATTGTTACCCCAGAGAAATTGAATGAAATTTGGAGGCTACCATTCACCATGATATTAAAATAATCGCAAAGAGCTTGATAGTCATTGTGAGTCAATCAACTGCAGATATAATCATTAATCCTGTAACAAATCGAGCATAAGGCATGTAGAGACGACACAACAGCTATCCATATAGGCCTCCCAAGAGATCCTTTATTGTCGAACATTAATGTCAGCATAAATACAGTGATGACCAATCATATATACCCACCTTCCAACCCGGGTTCAACTGCTGAACTTAGTACGAACCCCTCCATCCGAATGTCTGAGGCCAAGACTGGTCGTCCTTTCCATTCTTCTGAACTCGTCCGGGTTTCATAGCCAGGTAGAAGTTCCTCGGCTACTATAATATGATAACATGTTGATATCATATGTCTTGAATACCAGGGAAATCACAGGCAGTCTAAACCATCTTCAAGTTAGGATGCATTCCCAAAGCCTTATCTGACCCATTTTGAATGGTCAGTTGTTGATGTAAGAAATCTATTTGTCAAAATTTATCTAACTCTGAGCTTTTCTCCAAAAGATGTCACATGCAAAGAACAATAGTCCATAATTATTATGATCAAATTCAGTACAAATACATACACAATACAGGCACATGTACAAGCATTGGGCTAGATGTGTAAGTTCATATAGTCAACTCGTTATTGGTAAGTGAGGCAATGCACTTTTCCTTGTTTCCAATGTGTTGTTATTTACTGGGTGCACCTCTCTGCCAATTCTCCTAGTCTTAATCTTGGTCTTCAGCTTGTTATTGCCCAATAGGTTCCTGACTGACTGGACATCACTATTCCCAAGACGAAATAAAATATATGAGTGCGAGCATTTGTCTGCTGTGCCTTGTTTTTAGTTTATTCCAGTTGAATACTCCACAGCCATGTAGATCAGCCACCATGGCATCTCCCCAGTCACTAATACTGAAACGCAGCCACAGGGTGTCAATTTGCACCACCTGTTTGGTAACAAACCCGATTCCGATTTTAATTCATTTCCAATGTAATGAATCAAGTCTTGGTTAAAAAAAGGATAACACTGCCAAAATGGCCAACTGTCTATTAAATACTTCACAAACAGCCCAACGTTTAAATCACTAAAGAGTGCTGTACTAACACATTTTGACATGGCAGGTTGAAAAACAAAACAAAAAAGGTCAAAGCCGGGTAGGAGGTCAAATTCGAATAATTGAAAAATCTTTGTGTCAACTATCAAAATTTGCCCATTTAGATACTTCATATAATGTAGACAAAACGCGCCATAACAGCAATCCCTCTCCATATAAAGATAGTTTCCTATATGGCCCTTCTTCTTTTTCCCCTGTTTGAATCATTCCATGCCAGATCTCAGGTCAATCCACTTCTTGAAACCAACCAAAGAGGACGTGACTGATAAAGAAAAAACTTGCATTCTAAGAGAGTTGACTGGCAAAAAAGAACATGGAGACGCCGAGTAAGGCTGGACCGGAATCATGGCATTTCTGGTCGTCAAAGGCCTTTTTATGTCTCAATAAAAACATCTGTTAACCTAAAGATTGACAGTCTCTCAGGAAAATAACTGCAACAGCATGCACAGAAAACTGTTACCATGATTTGGGTTCTTAAAAGACATATTTGATGTTGGGACATTTGCCACAGTGAAACACAAACCTTATACATATACCTTTTTTTTTTGCACAGTTGAGTATAATATTATTTTATTTCGTATCTGCATGGGTTTGGTGACAGTACCATAATTATGAAGGTGTGAGTTGAGGTACCCATCAGGTTCCCTATATCTAGCCTAGCTGTAAGAGAAACATTATGAAACGTGGAACGGTATGGGGGAGTTCTAGGGTTCTTCATTAAGCTAATAGATGATGCATATCGGGGCCCTAGGGCTGTATATGCTGTATATACCTGAGCCGCGGAGCGGCGAGGGTATATACAGCATATACAGCCCGTGGGGCCCCGATATGAATCACCTAATAGGTTTATACCACCATTTCCTCCATTTTGTATCAATTTCTTACCTGATTTCCACAGAATACAGCCAGGAGAAGATATTTTGTAAGTGCAAGCGATACGGCCCGTGTCCGCTCTGCGCGAAGCCATTGTTTTTGTTCTGGCTGGGAGGGGTACCGCCGTGTTCACACTCATTTTTCGTATCGAATCCAACCATGACAAGTTTTCAAATTAAAACATACATATCCTTAGACATCCTAGATGAGTACTCCATGCTTGATATGTCGGATAAATTCAAAATAAATAAGAATCCATTGATTTTCCAAACGGGTCCGAAATTTTCGGCGTCTTTCTTGTACAACGAGCAGTTGACCTATATCTACATCCGGGCCACTGACACACTTTCGCCGGACAAGTAGGCGGGTGGGAATGGCCGGACCGCGACTCGCTTACCATGGGAAAATCAATGGATTCTTATTTATATCGAAGAAAATGGAGAAAATTAGCACGCATTCCTCGTCTATGGATCGAAAACTTCTTGGGATTTCGATATTATAACATGAAAAGGTTGGATTAAAGACGAAAACTGAATGGAAACGTACCACTAGGACCTCAGGTTAGAATTTATCTACTTTCGCATTGGATTTCATCACCGTTCAGTGTGGCGCTATGGCTAAGGCCTTCGCCTACCACCACTGCGGCCGGGGTTCAATCCTCATACGAGTTGGGACGATTTTTCACAATTGAAAATGGCTAGATTAACTTTGTATAGGCGCCATAATTTCCAAAAATATTCTAAGTCCAACTCGACCTCGAAAAAGTATATACCAAAAATTTCAAAAATGCACAAGGGTGGTATATGCAGAATAATGCACGGCTAAACTGCATATAAACCCACCGGAAGTTCCGAAATCGTGGTATAAAGTTCAGTACAGACATTCTTCAAAGGGTACCTACTGACAATTCTTTGGACTGCCAATCAAGGGTTCCAACTGAGAATACTGACATGGGTCACCTAAACCTGTTGACATTAACACACGTTCCAAGTACAACTATAATCAACCCTCATCTCTGGCTCTCTGTGTCTATCCATATCCTTCTCTGGCCCCTTTTCTTACCTCCTATGCTTCCACGCAACCCCTTGAAATATTTCACCGCAGTTCCGAACTTCAACCCAGAATACCAACCCAACATTTTTTCCACCCATTATAACAGCAAGACACTCTCCTCCTAGAGCCCTTCTAATGTCCTGTGACGTCATAAGCCTGGCCTCGTTATGGCATGTTGCCTTTTTGGTGATGTTGATCCTTCACGAGAAGAAGCCTGCAGGCGGGAGGAGGCACCTTAATTATCAACGCTCAGATCAGGACCGACTTTGACGGTTGATCTTCAGATCCAAACCTCTCCTGCTCCTCCTAATGGGCCCACATGCACACCCAAGGTGACAGTGTGTGGCATGAACTCCAACCACAACACTTGGAATCAGCCGTACTGAGAGGTAGTTCTGGAAATGTGAGATTTGTTACGTTGTTAACTGCTAAATTGATACACTGATAGTTGTGGTATATTATACTACTTGTACAATACTGGATTGACCAACACTGGATTCCTCGGACGGAGATACTTGAGAAACAGTGATTGCTTGTGGAACACAATCAGCGATCTTGAAGTGGAGTACTGTCTTGGATGTGTGATTACCATTTGGTAACATTTTATTCTTTATGAGGTTTTAATGATCCAGGGAATAGTACCCTTGTACCTAAATTCATTTTATTAAGGATGGTGATTATGTTATAAGCGTGCATTTGATCATGCATTTCAAACTGGATTGACTTTATGGATTTCAGTCCTCAGTTGGCAGGTGCCTTGGACATAACAAATGGAATCTCTTTAAGGGCAGATAGTTGATTTCTACTTTCATGGATGATTAATGTATAAAACAGAAGATGGCAAGTGAATGAATGGTTGGAAACAAGGCCCAGAAAGTCCTATAAAAGCATTGAGGGTCCTCGGTACTTTGGTCTGGAATTCCCTTACTTACTTTTCACCTTTGCTGTCAGAAAGGTCAGAAACATTAACCGATGGTTCAGTAAAGTAGTTCAATTAGTTCTGTATCACCCACGTTGAAATCTAAATGAGAGTTGGGGTTTGACTGTGAATTCCTTCAGCACGGCGCCCCGGACTGTCCCCGCCTTTTTGGAAACACTGGAGTGGGAATGCCGCCTGGTACAGGAGGAGCAGAGGCCGGGACCAGGCAATAGGATGAGCTATAGACACCAGAGCAGCTACCGTGCCACACTAGTAGATGACTACTATGGTAAGTTGTATGACTTATAGACGCCAGGGTAGATACCATGTCACTCTAATAGATGACCACTCTGGTAAGTTGTAAGGTCGGTTAGGGTGCATGGGAGAGAGAGAGAGAGAGAGAGAGAGAGAGAGAGAGAGAGAGAGAGAGGGAGAGAGAGAGAGAGAGAGAGAGAGAGAGAGAGAGAGAGAGTGAGTGAGTGAGTGAGTGAGTGAGTGAGTGAGTGAGTAAGAGGAAAAGGCCTAGGAAAAGCGGTATGAACGAGGATGTCATAATTCTGTGGAGACAAGAGGACTTTCAGGGAAAGTGGGAGTGAGAAAAGCGTGATTATTTCAAACATTGTTCAAAAGTGGAAGATATTCTACACTGGTTTTAAACACCCAGTCGATATATGGAGATGGAATAACAATTTAAGTGTTTCTTGAAAAAGAATACGGCATACATATCTGTTCTTAGTTTTATTTTAGTACCCTGAGCAGTTTGATATGATTCAAAATGGGTCCTTGCTTTCCATATTAATCAATAGATTGTTGCTAGGACAATCTGCAGCTAGATAAAAGAAAACCAATATAATGGTTCATTGCCCTCTGCTTTGCGACACCTGTTTTTTTTTTCAACTACCTATACATTTCGACGATAAGGGTTCCATGGAATACATTACCAAATAAAACTGATGGAGGTGAGGATAAATATGACCATACAGATTTTAAATGGCACTGTTGCCTAGAAATCTGTTGCGGCATCGAAGTGAATTCTGAATTCCAAATATAGTTTTGTTTTTCTCTGCTTGACCGGTTCTTGTAACCAAGGCAACCGGACCATTCTAGCCACTTGGGCTCCATCAGGTAGCATTGGCAGTATTGAATTTGTTATTAGAAATGTTCACAAGGATGAAAAGTCTTAAATACTGATATTACCTAAATATAATAACTAAGCTAAATTAGTTTAGAGTTAGTGGGGATGTAGCACAGCTGCTAATTGTTATCAATTTAGAAACATTCATTTCAGTCTTTGCAACTCATCTCAATATCAGTCCTATATGGACAGAAACAATGTCCACACACACATATATACACATTTTTGTACTATCGTTTATGTTATTTTATGTTATCTAACATCTCATCATCCATACAAACGGTGGCTTAGGGCCTCTGCCTCTGCAAAATGCCTGTTCCTTTTTTAATCATTAGAATTAACCTTAAAGCCTATAAAGCCTATACCATGGGAGAGTTATGGTCCATTCAACATTGCAGGGGGTTGGGGTATTTTGAAATAAGCTCCAGGCCATACCTAACTCTGCTGAAGTCGTCACAGCATTTTCAATATCATTTTGTATCCAATGATTTACCTTGCTAGCCTAGTTTGAACAATGAAATATCGAACTAGGCAATGTAGACTAATAGCTGATTGACTGACCTTGTATACCCTTACTCATCTTGACCTACGTGTACTGAGGATTGGTGTCTACATATATTCTGAAAGGACTTTGAGCTTTTGCACTGAGGCGATGACTATAGCCGGTACACCTATGCCCTCTCTATTCATGTCTCCAGTTTCTCTGGGATTTAGCTAACACACAGACACGCACATATTAGATTATGATCACGGATTGAAGTGCAAGGAGATTTGTCCCTTCTCATGTATGTGTTTCTACTTTCTGGGCAAATCGTATTTTGGCAGGTGCTTGGCATGGGAATGCAATTGTGTCTAAAACACTTCTCGCTCTACAAAGCGATTTCCTAGTCATAATTTACAGAAAGATAACTGTGGAAAACATACTACTTATAAAACTGCCAATGAAAGTGTTTTATGAGGCTTTTGAATGACCTACAACATAGCATCTATACAAAAGTCAACACTTCTGAAACTATTAAGAGGCTAGTTTTGTGCTAAAGACTAAAAGCTAAATGAATTTCTCAACTTTTATTAACAGAGGTTAAATCAACCACAGCAAACAAACTGAATATTGCTGTCTGAAGCACCTCCTGCTAAAGCTATGATGCCTTTCCATTTCTGGTCGGTCCTGTCCTTTGCCTCCATCCCAGAATACCAAGCAACATAGTTGTCAACAATGATTTCGTTCAAAGACATGGAAGATGTGAGAAACAGATTAGATCTTTTTGATGGCATGACTTGATTAATGTATCCATTTCCAAGATATGTTCTACTAGTTGTCTCAGCCTCCTTCTCCATTTCTGGATCTTGAAGCTTTTAACTATGTGAAAAACAGATTAGATTCTTTTAAGGTGACTGGCGGGGATAGACGAAAAATAATTAGCTTTTCTCCATATTCTCAGTAAAGTCTCATATTTCTGAGATACAGAACCTTCATCCTTATATAGGGTTATATAACAATTTGTCACATACATCCTAGATTCATATTCAAAAGTAATTAGATTTTTCTATAACTTCCTCAGCATTTAGATTATAAGTATATCTTTGCAGTAAATAGAATACTGACATATAGTCTCAGCCACATTCCTAGTGTTTTGGATGATTGAAATGAAACAAGGTCAGTAAATGAGGAGACAATGAATGTATCGATAGCTATGACAAAAGACCATAAGCAACACCAGAATCTGTAGTACAGTGATAATATGTTTGCTTGGTATGCAGGAGGTCCCAGGTTCGAATCTCACTCTATGACGTTTTTATTATAATATGATAGTCTAGCTATATCCCTTGGTTGTACTCAATGGAAGAAATACATTTAATTCTATGCCTGCGTAGAAAACCTTTATGGTTTCCCATCTTCTTCTCCCATTTCCTCCTTGTCTATTTCTCTGTCTGTCTGTATGTCTGTCTGTCCCGCCCCATCTCTCTCTCTCTCTCTCTCTCTCTCTCTCTCTCTCTCTCTCGCGCTATGTCTGTCTGTGTGTCTGTGTGTCTGTGTTTCTGTGTGTCTGTCTGTCTGTCTGTCTCTCTCTCTCTCTCTCTCTCTCTCTCTCTCTCTCTCTCTCTCTCTCTCTCTCTCTCTCTCTCTCTTTCGTCCCTCCCCCACTGCTTCATATATGTCTCCCGTCCTAGATGGCTTCTTATTCCGTAGTCTCCTAGTCACACTATTGGCAGCATAGTGATGAATTGGGGACCAAGGTTGTTATCTCTGTAATGCACAGAGGCTGCCTAATAGCCTCCATAAAGACCTGCTACAGCTTAAAGAATCTGACCCTCACCCACTCATTTGTATCATCCCACTAACATCCCTTATGAGGCTGTCCCTTCAACATGTCTTTTTTGTAAGAATGTTTTGGTTTTTTGTCCATTCTTGCTCGTTATTTTAGTTCCATTATTTTCTAATTAAACTCGGAGGAGGAAGGTCTGTCATATTAATTGTGCCAGCAAGCTCTCAATCAAATGGCCTTCAGTAATGAAACCTTTGACATTTGGGCGATATTTCAAGCTGCTATACAAAAGGTGAGGGCGACTCGACCGACCACATTTGACATCAGAGTGCAAAGTTTTGTTATTTATTAGAATGAGTTAGAATTGCATTTCTACCACGTGCAATAGTCCAAAAACTGTCATTCCAATTTACATTTTCAGAAAATTTTAGATGTGCCTATTGGTTTAATACACAAATTACAGTCTATGAATCTCAATTGACGTCGAGCGACCTCCAGGAAACTCTTGGACATTAGGTTTTACCAATTAATCCCCAAAATAAATCCGTGGGTGTACCTACAGAGGTGTACAACTGCAGCTCCCAAAAAATGTAATGAACAATACTACTGTGGCTATTATGGCAGATACATTTCCCCGCTAAGCCAGTCTTTAGAGGCCATATGTATATATGGAAGAAACGAAAAAAAGATACATTGTATTTCCATGATCCTTCTCTTTGACTTTTAAAATACCATGTTTTATTAACGTGATGTAGTGGGGCAGGTCTTTCAAAAACCGTAGATCTCTCTTGGTTTTGAGTGTTGTTTTTGAATATGACGTTCACGAGTATTGATGATTTTGTTCTAGATTAATGGGGTTTGTGAGCACCTGACATGAGTTGGTAAGTCTTCTTTTTAAAGAGAAGAAATGCATTAAGTCAGTTGACATTCTAGTGTGTACATACAGACATTTAGATGCGGTTAAACATGTTAACAATACATGTTTGACAAAAGCGATAATATATATGCAAGAAGTACAGAAACATTAACAATGTCAACTACATAGCTACATACAATCTTTCAATTGTCAGGGATCCATTAATAATGTGTAGTAGTGTTCAGTGCACATATGCAAATAAGACAAAGACAATACTCATTAGAATAAAGTGTGTGGGTCGTTTGGGCTAAATATAGTTAAATCTTCTGTTAATACACAATAGGTTTGGAAGAATGCGAGCTTCTTTTGCTCGGGTTCATTCAATATGGTGATGCAGTGGCCGATCGCTATTCCTGGTTAGCGGCATACTCCATGCGGTGACCCCTTTTACAACCGCTATATGTATCAACAACGACTATCTGTATTACTACACTTAGTGGTTGACCATCCAACCACTATCTGTGTTAAAGAAACGTTATCTGTATCAAATTAAGTGTATCAAAAAGGGGTTATCTATATCAACTGGCCATTGTATTTCCTCTTATGCTAACTGTATCAACGTTGCTTTCAGACTGACTCAAGTTGGGTAAATCAGGTCAAAAGAGATAAAATCTATCCAAGATAGGTCAAATGACACTGGATTGGACCAAATTTAGACACATTGACCCAAGCTGGATAAATTGGGTCACATGAAGTCAAGGGACCCAGATTGAGTCAAATTGGCACAACATGGGTGTCAACTGACCCAAGATTGTCCTAAATTGAGTCAAAAAAAAAGGTCAATATGGGTCAGAATGGGTAAAATTAGCACATATTAGTGAAATGGCCCAGATGGACTGAACATAGGTAAATTGGTACAAAAACAGGTCTAGCTGGCCAATCTTACACTAATTTTGCCTATATTTACCAATTTGACGAAATTTGACTGACTTGTGGCAATCTCCTCCCTACTTGTTTTGATCCAATTTGCTCATGTTGGATCATTTGGCCCAATCTCAGGCCAGTTGGTGCATGTTGGGCCAATGTGACTTATTTTAACCCATGTAGACCTAATTTGACCAAATTACCCATCTGGGATTCATCCAACTCAATTGGGCCTATATTGGGACAGTTGACCCATCTTGGTCCAATTTGACCTCTTTTGAGCTAATTGACCCAACTACATACCCATTTTGTGTCAATCTGAGTCAATATGGCCCTATCTATGGCTGTTTGACCCATCTTGGGCCAAATTGATCTAATAATAATTAATATGAAAGAGGCTGACGGTCAAACTATAGCTGATAAACACTTACAATATCCTAATCCACCCATTACACTGAGCCCATTGGTCATTGCAACACCTATAACAGTATGATACAGATAGTGTTTTTTCATACAGATAGTGGTTGGATGTGGCTTAACTCAGCATCAGAAAAGTTACTACAGATAGCGGTTGTTGATACAGATAGCGGTTGGATGGTTAATACAGTTGGTGTATTTTTTAGACAGATATATAGTGGTTGGATGGTAAGCTGCTTTATTTTATGTGAATAACTTCTTCCCGTAGAGAAGCGGCCGATCCAGTACCGTAGCCTCGTTCTGGGTGCGTGTAAACATTCAAAATGGCGGACTGCCGCTTGTACGGGGCAATACGGTAACGGATTTTGTTAATTTTCAGTTAATTAAATACTCTAAAAACATAAAATAAATATAGAACTAAACTCCCCTGGTGTCCTCGGTGGCCGATCCACCCCTCGGGGGAGACCCCCCCCCTCATGGTGGATCGGCCACCTCGTACACCATGGTCGCTTAGTTCTATCTATATCTGTACTACAGATAGCGGTCGTTGATACAGATAACGGTTGTACACGCCTGCTTGATCTGGTGCCTTGAGAGAACTGATAAGGACTGATAACAGCCAGCATGATGAGGACCAATTGCACCTTAAAAAGTCTGCACTGATTGGTCAAAAATGTATCCGACTAGGTTGGCAAAAGGATTGTGGGACGGCGAGACGTTCTGTTTAGTTCCAGAATCACACACTTGGTGTGCTAAGTGTTTCCCACCTTACTCATTACCGCCAAATTTACAATTACTTATAGTGTTCTGTATATAGCCCATAATCATCAATATTGATTACGGAGATTAGGATAGCCCTGGGAGGAATGCCAATCTGCATAAACGCATCCTTCAAAAGACCCATTTTTAGCCTGACCTTGAGCCCTTTATTAACCTGCCTTTTTTGCATCCTAATTATGCGTCTATGTGGTCGGGATAAAAATACCTAGATGAACATTGTCGGCCAAAGTAGGAACGGCTGTTTTATGGAACCCAAATTGCTCTTAGGCAATTCTTATTTGCACTATTGTGTGTCTTTAGCAGGAGATAAAGCAATCCCTGCTAACCACTTAGAGAAAAGAACAGAGCCAGTGGCCAAATGTTCCATTTGAAGTGACTCCTAAACGTGCCCTTATTTAGCTAAGGCCATTATGTTTTGGTTTAATGCTAAATCGAGTTTTTTGCCATGCTGTGGAAATAACCTGTATTTAGCAGCATAGTAAAAGCCTGGACCTGGAACCTACCCAGTACTCTGCTTGCCCCACTTTGATTTGTTACCAACCACTGCCAAGATACAAAATGAGGCATGGGATGTACTGATTGGTTGATAGTCATAGTCTACAATTGTTACCTGCAGCCTCAAGGTGCAGGCAACAATTCAGTTAGCATACACTAAGCTGTATAGTATTCTTAACGTGGTTCCACTGTAGGCCCTTCAAGATTAGGTTTTTTGGGATGGTTATTTCAGTTGATTGAGCACGAGCCTAAATCTGAGTAGCTAAGCTGATTTAGGATTGACTACATCAAGAACGGTCCGGAGGGTCTTGCCAAAAGAAAACGAGGAAGAACCTCTGTATTTTTTTCATAGAGTACTGAGCTGATTAGCATTATACAAACGTGCACGTTTTCTTTTCTTTTTTTTTAGTTCACGTTCTTTTTTTGGCAAGACCCTCCTTTATAAATGTCCTCCCATCTGCGATTACTCTTGCTGGTTCCAAGTTTCAGGGGATCGTGAACAGCCATTTTAACCAGAATGCGTTGCAGTAAAAAGAGCTAGATGAAAGATGTCAACGGCCATCCCAATCAATAATCTTTTCAAAGGGTCCTCTTTACAGATCATAGCCACCTGCATGTAAAGGGCTACTCAATAGTCTACACAAAGAGGAGTTTGGTCCATATAGAGGTGTATATCATAGAGTGTTAGACTGGAAAGCTAGAAGCAGGGGCTGAGTGTGCCCTCTGTACCCTGTCCCACAATGGACCCCAGAAACTACACTCCGATCTGCCACTTTGGTGTTGTGATGAATGATGCTATAAACCAGGAGGACGTATCGCAGTACAAGTGTCTGGTAATGTAGGCTGCCAGCATTGGTAGCTACCATAGCAGGCTATGGTAGGCCAACAGAGAAGGGTGGAAAAGCAGTACAGACCACCTGCCACTCTTTAGGTAGCTGTGCACCTCTCAAAACTACGATTCCACTTTTTTATCGCCTTTTCCCAATAAGACATGGGTTAACTCTCACTCAAGGTCTATCTACAGGTGCAGTCCTGTAAACTCATGATGACATTAAGTTCTAAACCTGATTATACCGAAATCGACAGCCTCGGGTTGGCACTTTGAGGACAATATGTTACTGAAGGTCCTCATTCTGACAACTTTGTTTTTTTGTTGTTGTTTTTTTTTTGTTTTGTGTTTGTTGTTGTTTATTTGGAGCTTTTTGCATACTGCATATGAACATTTACAGGGTACATCAACTTTAGAGGAACTACCAGAATTTGCTAACATACTGCAAAACAGGCAATCTGTAACAAAACCAGAATCATAACTTGTGATGGTGGACCCAACGAAAACCTAAGGTATGATAAAGCAATACAATGTGCAATACCTTCAAATGCACCAGGCAGCAGTGCATTTAATATAGTAAAGAGAAGGATGGCCCCTTTGAGTAGAGAGCTATCTGGAGTGATATTGCCCTGGGATCATTATGGATCTCACTTGGACAGTCAGGTAGGCTGGGCTGGACTCTACTTTAGAGACAAAATCACTGTAAAAGAGGAAATATTTGTGTGTTATTACACCCATGAATTTTACTTTGTCGTAAGAAATTGGAGAATCCTGAAGGATTAAGGGGAGTTTTTTTCCCTTACACTTTTATTAGAGATCTACCATTCATTCTAACCAATGTATAAACATCAAAAGACACTGAGGATATGATACTAAATCTATATCTGTGGAATGGGTTGTTCTGCACAACTGTCCTGCCCATATGAACTGACCCTTGGATCCTGTTTGCTGTTGTAGCTGAATGGAGCTAGCTTGTAGCTACACACCTACCAATACCTGTATTGTGATTGTGTACACATGGATAACCATTCACCTATAACACTTATTGATCACCACCAGCAATGTGACCAGCCTTATAAACAGGGCCTAACCCTTTGGGAACAGATAAGGTCACTTTGCACCATATTCTGGATGTAATTTATTAATAAGGGTACAGTCAGCATCATTGTCAAAGTTCCTGCAAATATGATTATGATAGAAGAGTTTGAGAAAAAATTTATTGGTCAAATAAATAATCATCTATATATGTAAGTTGTTCATGATGACCAAGACATTTCAATACAGATAAAATATCACAGTTACTTTAATTGTTAATCACACCATGCAGGATAAGGCACAAGAGTTACATACCTTAACGATTTTGCGAGATCTCGGTAAATGTAATATTGAATTGAATTGTTTACTGACATAACGATGATTAAAATACATTAAAAGGGCTTATTCAGCAGTCAGAATTTATAGAAAGGTATTATCAGCCTACAAACTTATATGTCACTACCGTCGATATATTAGATTAATACCATCCAGCTTTTTTCAGGAAAACATTGCAAGGGAGCTTATAACAAATTGGGCCAGAAAGGCAGGGTCCAGCTTCACTTTGATATTTTGGTCTTCTGTAACACTCTAGCATAGGGCACAACTGGTTCAGGGGATTTGGACAGTTTGTACATCAGACTCAATAAAGCTCTACTTCTATGCTCATCACTACTGATCTCCCTGCTAAATAATAAGTAATGGAATCAGGCTTGGGAATTAAAGGTTTATTCAATAGTGTAAACCTTACCAATTGTATTTATTTGAACAACTATAGGAATTGATAAATATATAACATTTAACCATTTGTATATATTTTATGTTTTAATTGATAAAATACGGTATAATGAGATAATATGAAACTATAATAAAAGGTACTTATAAAATAGAGGTGTGGGTGGGTGGGTTTTGAACGATGCGTTGTGGGTGGATGCGGTACAATTATAGCCATCTACACCCACTATCTGAGTACAGATCCACATGTGACATATCCACAGGGTTTCTCACCCCCAGGCAATGTGCAGACAATGGTTTTTGCAACGTCTTTAGGTGTTTCCTAATTCTCGAGGAAAACCATCAATTATCATGTCACTATAATGAATTATGGGAGCACCATCTTATAGCATTAGTGCTAGATCCAAGTCAATGGTCTTTCTCAACTGGCTAAGTTCGTGCATTCGTCCTTGAATATTTGTTTTAACGCTAGTACAGTATTCTTTGAAGCTCAGAAATCGCTCTATGGTAACCCCTAAGTAGCTAAAAAGTTCACCACCTCTAGGACTTTCCCATAGAGGTGCAGTCTGCTCCCAGCCACATCAGGATGCACTCGATCACTGCAGCACCAGAGTACCTTAGTATTTCCCACATTCATTGTCACTTTATACCAAACCCACTAGTGTACAACCTTGTTGATATCTGCCTGCAGGTTTCCGCTATGAACTCACAATCTGGTCTTCTAGCATAGATAACCAGGCCGTCAGCATGTAATAGGTTCTTACTATTGGTTACTTCAAGAACAACAGTATTAATATAAACCTGAAACAACAGTGGTCCCAGCACCAATCCCTGTGGGACTCCACATCTGATTGATAAATTCAGCACCAGTAACTCAGTGGCACATACTCTGAACCATTAGCAGCATATGAACCCACAAGCAATTCATTCTCTAACACTACATGTTGAGGAATGGCACAGAGCATTTATATACATGGCCGAAGGCTGAGTGGGATACAGCCCCGTGCTCACTTAATGGGTATAGACATGATTCTCTACCAGTGAATATAAATAATATTGCATTATACATCAATAAGAGGCAATTCGACGGCACCCTCAAAATTCATCTATAATCTGCCGATGAGAAGACACAACAGTGGGTGCCTTTGTCACTTTCCTCACAAATCAGTTAATGTGGAGTCCGGTTGATAGTTCCATGGGTTTACTAACTCTTAAGAAACCTAGATTTATAACTGTTTATTAATCCTAGTACAACGTAATCTCTACTAGTGTAGGGCAAGGCATGTTGCAAAAAAGCTCAAAGTATCCATTACCATATAATGGAACATCATTTCTACCTGTACAGAAACTAGGTATTGTCAGTTATCTACAAGATCCTACCAGACCTAGTTGTTCTGATCCTATAGACTTCATGCATACGTTCAAAACCTCTGACAGATGCCAGCAATAGCATCGTCTTTCCATCACTACAACTACAACTGCTATGAGGATACTAATGTTTATGTCATGGCTGATACGAACGTCAATATAGATTAGTACTAAAAACGCCATATTCGATGGGGGTCATTGAATACAATGTGTCTGTATTCAATGGGTGTCCGCCATCTTGGATTTGAACAGATCTGAGCCGTTTTTCTTTATTTAAAAGCAAATAACCCCCTAGGCCATGACATAAATGCAAATGTCCACTTCCATGGGACCTTTTACATTGTATTCGATCTAAAAATATCTCATGGTCGTGGACATTTGCTTATAGATGCTACTGCACCTCCATGCTACTTCGATTTGGACATCCCCAAATCATAACAGGTGAATCAAGGATAGTATAGGAACTTATACTATCCTTGGGCGAATGGCGGGGACCTGTGTGACAGGTATTTATGGCTGTATTTTATAGGATCTGATATGCCTGTCATGGTCCTCCAGGCACTAATGCTGGGCACCATCATATAGTCTGTCTCACTATGATTTGCGGATGTCTAGTCGTATGATGTAGGAAGTATGATGTAGGAAGTGACCCCCCCCCCTCCCCGGGATCGATATCAGAACTAGCAATGATTTGGGCCTTATTCAGATTTTGTACAATCGCAGCCCTAGGATTTGTACAATTATGGTTAAAATTTCAATTGCATGACAGAAAACCATACAAGTTTCTGACCGCGGCCCAAAACTATCTACAGATATTGAATAAGTAGTCCTGTCGTACATTGCTTAGGCCTATATATACAACCACTTGTTATCCCACAATGTTAAAACCAAAATGTTAAAACCAAAATGATCTACATGGTCAGAGATGATCGTCTACAGTGTCTAATCTGGCGATTGGGCCCCCCTTGAAAATGTGACCGTTTCCTGTCAAGAGGGTAGTATCATATACCATTTTATTATTCCATAAATTGTAACATATTTTGTATTAATCAAAGAATATCTAAGAAATTAATACATAGGTTGGTTCTAAGAGCTATAAGAGCGCTCAAACTTTGTATAAGAGCGTTCATGCCCCACTGCACACCAAACCAAGTCAGTTAGACAGAGTTTATGACATCAAAGGGTCCGACCTAATGGTTCACTGCACAATATAATAAAAATGAGGGTCTCAGTGTGCGACCTCATGGTTCAGTGCACAAACTAATAACTTGTAAGTGAATGCAAACGGCCGTTAGGGGTGCCTGGGCACCACAGATGCCGTCATGAGTGTCTGAGCACTCTAAGGACTGAACAATGGGTTACATAAGCACGACGCCATAACCTTCCGGTCGCTCTAGCGTCGCTCCTGAGCAAGCTAGGTCAAATATCAAAGCATTTATGGAAAGCCCATAATTAGACGGTCAAAATGAGCCCAAGATCAAGGCGGAACTCCCATTATTAAGGAAGTTATGCCATGGAGACTGAAAGGAGCTCCGAGTGCACTACAGACAAACCGGCGCAAGTTACGCGCCTATCCAGCGGGCATTATAAACTTGGCATATTCAACTCCGCGCATGCCCAAAATGGCGGTTATAAACGCATAAACGACCGAGATATGAGGGTCTGAAGATGCAGAACCGACCAAGACAATGGGGGGCATAGCGGCGTCCATGGGGGTCCTTTGTCCCCCTGTGACACTTGAAAGAGTCCCCTCAAACAATTGTAGAGTTAGGCAGATGCTGCTGGCTCCAGTCAGTCTGGAGGTGCTTTTCCAAGATTTGCTACAAATAGCCTGTCTGCACCTCCAGGAGGACAGATCACCAAGAACCGCTCTAGAGGTAACATCTCCAGTCATCTCCTGCTACCTGTTATACCACTGCACTATGGTGAAACTATGCTAGACAGGCATTGGTTTTCTATCATTAGTGGCCAGGGGCTATCTTCTTCAAGACTTCCACCAGAGGGTAAAGTTATTCATTATTACATTATTCCTCTAAACAGCAGGTCAGGAGCTAGGTGTGGGAACCCACCTAGAACTATGCTGGACATTGTATTATTATTACCTCACAGGTGGAGTGGAACTGAACATTGTACTTTATAAATTACTGTATGTTTACTGTATGTACAAATTACCTACATACTAACTACTGTATGATTGATATTTCTTACATGTTGCCTAAAGCTGAATAAACCAGTGACAACTGGAAATAACACTATTTTATATGAGCCTGATGTATTTACTCCATACACCACTAGCCATATGATATTTCTCATATGACAACTTGATCATGCCAATTACTAGTATGACAAAGTGGTGGAGAACATCCTACTAAGATCCCATCTCTCACAGGCTCATAAAAATTAAAGCTGGTACCGCAACTAAGAACAATCATACACACAGTAAGACCCACTCCACCCACCCAGTGACCTTGACCTTGACACCATACCCACCAAGGTCACCAGTGAGATCTCCAACACGTCAGTGAGGTCTCCCACACGTCAGTGAGGTCTACCACACGTCAGTGAGGTCTCCCACACGTCAGTGAGGTCTCCCACACGTCAGTGAGGTCTCCCACACGTCAGTGAGGTCTCCCACACGTCAGTGAGGTCTCCCAAACGTCAGTGAGGTCTCCCACACGTCAGTGAGGTCTCCCACACGTCAGTGAGGTCTCCCACACGTCAGTGAGGTCTCCCACACGTCAGTGAGGTCTCCCACACGTCAGTGAGATCTCCCACACATCAGTGAGATCTCCCACACATCAGTGAGATCTCCCACATATCAGTGAGATCTCCCACACATCAACGAGATCTCCCACATATCAATGAGATCTCCCACACGACAGTGAGATCTCCCCACATATCAGTGAGATCTCCCACACATCAGTGAGATCTCCCACACATCAGTGAGATCTCCCACATATCAGTGAGATCTCCCACACATCAACGAGATCTCCCACATATCAGTGAGATCTCCCACACATCAACGAGATCTCCCACATATCAATGAGATCTCCCACACGACAGTGAGATCTCCCCACATATCAGTGAGATCTCCCACATATCAATGAGATCTCCCACATGACAGTGAGATCTCCCCACATATCAGTGAGATCTCCCACATATCAATGAGATCCCCCACACATCAATGAGATCTCCCACACATCAGTGAGATCTCCCACACATCAATGAGATTTCCCACACATCAATGAGATCTCTCACACAACAGTAAGATCTCCCACACATCAGTGAGATCTCCCACACATCAATGAGATCTCCCACACGATCAGTGAGATCTCCCACATATCAGTGAGGTCTCCCACACGTCAGTGAGGTCTCCCACACGTCAGCGAGATCTCCCACATATCAGTGAGATCTCCCACATACCAGTGAGATCTCCCACATACCAGCGTGATCTCCAACATGTCAGTGATACCTACAACACACCAGTGATCCCACACCTTCCACCATGGCCGACGCCGATAAAGGTCCTCAACCCAGTCAGGCAGCTGAGAAGATAAGGGCCTACGAGAAGACCATCCAAGATGCAGTTACTGCCCTAGAAGCAAACAGAGCCCAACATGATGCTCATGCCCTTGCCTCAAAGGAAAGGGAGAGGATCCTCAGTCAACAATTAGATGACCATCGGAAGGCCCTAGAACAGGCACAACAACAGATATCAGATCTCATGAGGATGGTATCATCCCAGACCTCACAGCCTCCCACACCCACAACCACACCTGTCGTCACACCATCTGCCCCTGGATCCAAGGAGGATGTCATGATCTCCATGATGTCCAACATGACCAGGATCCTAGACAGACAACAACACGACGACAGGAAGATCAGGCAACACGAGGTAACCAAACCCAAAACTTTTTCTCACCCATCACCACTCATGTCAACAGCACTATTTATTGATCACAAATTCCCAGAGTATCTGAAGGACAGGTACAAATTAACAGACAGTGACACCATGGTAACATATTTACCCAAGTACCTTGAAGGACAAGCATTGGCTTGGTTTGAAACCTTCAAGGAAAGTGCCACACCTGATAAGTTGACATGGTCCAATGTAGTACATGAACTAAAAGAGTATTTTGCTACTCAAGACAATATTATCTCCAGGACTGCACTCCGTGCACAAGAGATAGATGAACCTGTATCTGATTATGCAATGTATCTCAGAAAAGCGTGTAATGCCCAATGCCTAAAGGACGACACCTTATTTAAAACATTCATCCAAGGCATGAGGCCCTGGATCTCTGTAGCTCTTGAGAACAAGAAAATAGACTCTTTTAACCAAGCCCTAGACCTAGCCTTAGAGGTTGAGACCCAAGAAAGATCTAGGAAAACAAGGGATGCAGAGTCTAACCCACAGCCTACTAAGAAAAAGGTCCAGGAAATCACCACTAGTTCAGATGAAGATGTTAACCTAATGTCTAGTGCCAATGTAAGGCAACAGGAAGCTAAGGCTATATCCAAAGACCCTACCGGTAGATATAGAGGAAATAACTATGACCCCAACTACCAATCCAATAGAGGTAGAGGTAGGGGGGGCAACAGCAACAACCGGGGGGGTCACAACAGTAGGAAAGACAACAGCTCTTCCAACTCCAACAATGGTAACTCTTCATACAGTGATAGGAGAGACAGAACCCCAAGTAATGGCAGATCCTATAATAATCAGGGATCCAACAGTAGGAGCCATAGTCCACATAGGAACTACGACTCTGGATCCTACAACAACAATGGTTCCTACAACAACAGCCAGGGTTCAAACAACTCCGGATCCTATAATCAAGGATCCAACAGTAGAAGCCATAGTCCACATAGAAACTACAACAGTGGATCCTACAATAACAACAATGGTGCCTACAACAAACAGGGATCCAACAACTCTGGATCCTACAGCAACCAGGGTTCAAATAACTCTGGGCAATACAGCAACTCTGGTCAATATAACCAGGGTTTCAACCCACATCAGGAGGATCACAAACCTAACACAAGAGGCTACCAGGGGAACCAACACAGTAACCCCCAAACAATACCTCAAGTGATGGATCAACTCTCCAAGCTCCTGGTCGCAAGCATCGCAACCACCCCACAGAACCAGGAAAACTAGGATGTCACAGTGCCGATGGGCCAGTGCACTGTGACACCCCAAAAACAAACAATCAATCAGGATTAACAAGGATCCAACCAGAGACAATTGCTAGTGCCAATCTACCATCTAACAGACAGAGACGTCCATCAGTGATACACATCACCCCGCCAGATTCATCATCAAAGGATACAGGTGAGAGTACCAAGCTTTCTATTGTACTTCTTCAAAATGGCTGTATCAATGCAAATCTATATGATGTTTCAGATGTACAATGTTTGGTTGATACAGGTGCTACTATCACCTGTGTCAGAAAATCATTCCTCATGGACCTCCAAAAGAGATTCCATATCCAACTGAGGAAATCTAAAATCAACATCCATTTGGCGGATGGATCGGTGTGTCATGTTAGACATTCAGCTATGCTGAACTTTAGAATCCAAGGTGTCAGATTCCAATACCAATTTGCTGTAATTCCCAACCTCACACAGCCCGTTGTTCTCGGCACAGATTTCTTAAGCACTACAAAATCTCAAATTGAATTTAATGTTGATCCTGAACAAATTCTCAAACCCATTAGGGCAGTGAGGGATTTTACCATCCCTCCATTCTCTGAACTTGCAGTATTGGGTAAGGTCACATCTACTCAATCACTGCAAGGGAAAACTGGAGTAGTAGATAACCTCCAAAGAAATAACAATGCCCCATATCTAGTTCAAAGGGCAGCAGTAACCCCCAGGGAAAATAACAAACATCCCCTAGTGTTACTCAACACCAGCAGGCGCCCACATAAAATCAAAAAGGGTGCCATCATAGCTCTATTTCAGGAAGTCAAGGAATCTGATTTAGAAAAACCTCAACAGGTGTCAGACACTACCCCACACACTAATCAATCCATCTCAGCCATACGGCCTGAGGATGTAACTCAATTCAGTGACACAGACTCAGACTGTGAGTCCACATATGCTGACCCTGAACCCAACTCAATCAGACTCTCTGAAATAGCTGCTTTACATAGTGAGGCACATGACCTCGAGCCAGAATTGGAAGAGAATGTTCCACCAAAATCTGTGCTCACATCCAAAGATCAGCATGATAGATTAGGATCACTGCTGACCAAGTATGATGATATATTTGTAGGAAAAGATGGAGACATTGGTGCCACACACCTGTATACACACTCAATACATGTAAAACCTGAGGCAGTACCATGTCATTTCCTACCATATAGACAAACACCAGAAAAGCAGGCTGCAATAGGGGAAGAGTGTGAAAGGCTAGTACAACAGGGCATTCTGAGAGAATGTGCTGAGGGCCCCTGGGCTTCCAGATCCTTTTTAGTACAAAAATCATCGGGAGGCCATAGGCTCGTCACAGATTTTCGTTATTTGAACCAGAACACGATAAATCAAGCCTTATCTACACCCCGGGCCGATGACACTCTAGACATGATAGGGTCACTCAGACCAAGAGTATTCAGTAAGCTAGATGCCCAACAGGGATTTTTTCAAATTCCTATAAGACAGGAGGACCAGCATAAAACCGCATTCATAGCAAATGACAAAAAATATGTCTACGAAAGGATGCCGATGGGTTTAGCGACCGCACCTGCGGGATTCTGCCATCTAGTCACATTAATTCTGAACAAACTCAAATACAAATGTGCCCTACCATACCTAGATGACATATTGGTATTATCACCATCAATCGAACAACACTTCCATGACCTGGAAGATGTGTTCAACAGCTTAAGAGTTGGTAAACTCAAACTGAAGAAATCAAAATGTGAATACTTCATAGACAGAATAGACTTCTTGGGAATGAGAGTCACACCCAAGGGACTGCAACCATCTCCCACAAAGGTGGAATCAATCAAAACCTTCCCAACACCAAAATCAGTCAAAAATGTCCGATCCTTCACAGGCCTATGCCAATACTTCAAAAAGTTTATCAAAGGTTATGCCCAAATTGCTAGACCACTGTATGATCTACAGACACATCTCAAAGCATTTGTCTGGACAGAGGATGCAGATAATGCTTTCAAAACTTTAAAGCATGCCCTCTGTACCAATGCTCTTCTCAGATATCCAAACTATGAGAAAGAGTTCAGTTTGGCAACTGATGCTTCCAATGTGAGTTTAGGAGCTGTACTCTCACAGAGAGATAATGAAGGAGTGCTCAGACCAGTAGCCTTTGCAGGTAGAACCCTCTCCAAACATGAGAGAAATTACAATACCACAGAGAGAGAACTACTGGGAGTAGTGTATGGAGTATTACACTTCAGACACTATCTAGAGACCAGACACTTCCAATTATACACAGACCATGCAGCCCTAATCCCGCTACTAACCAATACAGGACTCACACATAGATGGGCCAGATGGGCTCTAGACATACAACAATTTTCATTCACCATCCAACACGTGAAAGGTGATGATAACACACCACCAGATGCTATGTCTAGAAGAGAATACCCAGATTCTGGACCCATGACTAACCCTCCACCCCCACCAAGGAGAGTTAGAGCAGCCAGTAGAACCAAGTTTGCAAAAGTAACAAAGAAAGTACCATTCAAAAGGGATGATCCACCCAACACCATTGAAAGGCCAGAGACACCCATTAGGGGTATCTTGAAGCAATCTACACACTATGTGTTTTGCCACTGTGAGAGAGAATACTCACAACTCTTTCCAGATAATGACTTCGAGCCTATCGAATTCTCATCACTCAATCAGATGCTGAAGGCAACTCCAAAGGAGCCACCCTTCACCCCACCTGACTCAGATGATGAAGATTCAGAAGACACACTATATGCTATTACTCAAGCAACTTCCAAATCAGTCAGATTCTTTGAATCAATGCAGGGAGAGGAAACATCAAACCATTTGTGTCCTATGACCACACGCTCAAAGACTAGAGAAATGATTCAGGAGGGCACACCAAAACCCCCCACACAATCACAAACTATTCTAAATGAGAAAAAGGTCACAGGAAACAAACCTACCAAAACCCCACCTGCCAGGAAAAATGTCACAAAAGACACTGCATCTACTAAGTCAAAGAACTCTGAGACAAAGAAGAATGACAAAAAGCAAATTGTGCCTTTAAAGAAAAAGGTTGCCACTCCCACCAAGGCGAGAATAGGCCCTCCAAAGGAGCCTACACACCAAAACAAGAGTGACACACCCCAACAAAAGGCACAAGATAGGCCAATAGTCGATGAAAAAGAAAAAGAAAGAGACAGAATAAAACAACATGTGCTAGATATAAATCAACTACTGGATCAGATTCCTGACACATCCATCTCAGGTACAAACCTTGGCTTGGAACAAAGGAAAGACAAGGACCTATTGCCCCTCATACAGTATCTTGAGGATGGGACCTTGCCTGCACCAAAAGCACAAGGAAATAGAATCATCAACCAAGGCCAGACATACACCTTGGTAAATGGTACATTAGTCCATATATGCCCCATAAATTGGAGAAAAACCAATACTGTACCACTTCAAATTGTTATACCACAGCAATGGGTAACAAGTACACTACAGTATTTCCATGACTCACCTACTGGCGGCCATCTTGGTTCAAGTAGGATGCTGTCAGCACTCCGACCTAGGGTATATTGGAAGTCTATGCTAGCAGACACAACAAAATATGTTTCCACCTGCCACACATGCCTCACAGCAAAAAGGCAAGTACACTCACACAAAACACCAATGACAGTGAGAGAGTACATGACTTCACCAATGAAGTTCCTAAACCTAGACGCGGTGGGACCACTTCCCACAACTGCCAGGGGAAACAAACATATACAGGTCTGCATAGATTATGCTACCAGATATGCAACAGCTTGGGCTACTACTGACTTAAAAGCTGAAACAACAGCAGCAGAGTTCTACAAGAATATAATTTGTCATCATGGAACACCAGCCACTCTTCAAACAGACAATGGGACATGTTATACAGGTGCAAAGTTCACAAAGTTAACTAAACACCTCAAGATCAAACATAAATTCTCCTCACCATACAGGCCACACTCAAATGGGCTTGTAGAGAGATTCAATGCTAGCATAGGCACAGCGCTTAGAGCATTCTGCTCAAAGCACCAAAACAATTGGGATTCATTTATTGAACCCATAACCTTTGCATTAAACAACACTGAATCCCAAACCACAGGATTCACCCCTTTCTTCCTACTCCATGGAAGAAACCCAGCCACCCCAATGGACTTAGGGCTGGGAATACAGGAAGACATATCCACCGTAGCAGACCATGTAGCTAACATGATAACAAATCAAGATACCTCTAGGAGGAAAGCTATAGAAAGGGTCGCCAAGCTACAAAAGGAAAGGAAGGATAGATATGATAAGAAACTTACACCACAGGAAATCAAGGTCACCGACATGGTGTACCTAAACATACCAAGAATCCTGACCAACACAGAGTGTAAGAAACTTCAACCCCTTTTTATGGGACCATATGTTGTAGTAGACAGACCTAGTTTGACAAGTGCCAAACTCAAAAACTTGGACACCAATCTATTGGTGGCCAGACCAGTGCACATAGACAGACTGAAAAAGGTTGTGGCTGTCAGAAACAATGAATTTGCACACAGGCTTATTCCACATGAGGCCAAATACTACAGCAAAATTGTAAGGAACAAAAATGATATCACCCTTACAAGAGAAACCACAGGCATAGGCCCTATCAAGCCTAGGCCTGCACACCACATACTAAGAAAAACATCTAGGTGTGGTGCAGTTTCAAGAAATTAGAAACAAATTGAGATACCAAAAGAACATAAGATTTTCAAAATATATTACAAATTCTCTTCATCCACACATAAAACATGTGTGACTGATAATGAATTACTTATATGTATATAAAGCCAATCAAATTTGTAAATATATCAGTAGGTTATTGCCTCTGAAAGGGTCAAAGACTGGGACCCCCCAAGTAAAGCAGACATGAAGTCTAAGAAGAGTAAGGGTAACACAATGGAGTGTCTAAAGCCTAATCCCCACATGAAAGAGCGCGCTATGCCAACACAGCAGTCTATAGAGATCAATTGACCTTATAAGCTACACTCAGACAACTGTCTAGACGGTCATGAATGGCTGTCCTGGATGACAGGAGGAGCTAATTACCAGTACACAGAGTATACAATAGAGCCCCACAGTTGCAGACACTGGAGATTAGGTGCACTGACTCCAGAGAAACAATACCATGCCCACAATGGATGTGGGTAGGGTAGGCTACATAAGAAGCACTGTGGACCATAGCCCACCATCAGTCTTCATCCAGCTGCAGTCTGGAACTCAAGTCTACAGGACCCCACTTGGGAATTAGCCAGCCCACTTCTCCATTAGGAGAGACTGCACTAGGATAAAGAACACTCCTACTTCACCTTCAACCTGACCTTACCATTTACTGGTCAATCTCTATAGACTCACCGGACATATTGCCAAGACAGCTCAATCTTGCAAAGGTACAGTTTGAACCATTTCATTTAAAGTGTTACACCATACACTTAGACTTTACCAGCACCAAATCACTACAAATTTGACAAGACTTTAGAACAGCAAACTTGCTTTACACAAGCACCATGGGGAGACTGAGAGTTTCACCCATACTGCTAACTATGCTGTTATTATATACTATAAAACCACTTACTGCAGGCTATACACCTGTGGTGAGACAAAACATAGGAGTAGTATTCAAACCTAGCCCTCAACCATTGGTCAATGGACATACAACCACAACACTGTTGTTAGCTATCCCCTACAAGATACCTTGGGCACCCGTTACCCAAGGATCCATAAGGGATAGAATACTCCAGTTGACCACTCCTACTCTACAAGATCATACCTCTGGCCAAATTATCCAACAAGCTAAGGAGCTAGACACCTTGCTGAAAATTGCAGACAAGGAGATAAATGAAACACTAGCCTCCATCAAATTGTTCCTATCCAACCCCATAAACACATTGGACAAGGCCAAAAGAGAGGCCATACTGGGTTTTCTAGCACCCCTGTTTCGCGGTGTGCTAGGTCTAGCCACAGTGGAAGATGTGAACCAAGTAATGGGACAGCTCAAAAACATAGATGAAATACTAAGAAAATTTGCTAAACAAGATCAGGAAGCAGCTAGTCTCATTGAAAAGATCACAGACAGACAAGATAAGTTTGTTAAAGCATACATCCAAGATAAGAAGGTACTGGACAGCACAATCAACATCATAGGTGACACCATCAACCTGTGGGCCTCTAACATGTCCAGGTCACTTGACTCATATTCAAGGCACGAGAAAACTCAAAGGGAAAAAATGCAAGTATTAAATGATGCATTAATTATCATAGCAGCAAGAATGAATACAGTTCAATCACTGCAAAGGACAAATGCAGCCCTGAGGATGCTATCATCAGGAATCCTAACCCCTGATATAGTACCACCCTCAGACCTTGCTAGATACTTAATTGACATTAATAACAAACTTAGGATTACACACCCTGGAGCACAAGTCGCAATTAATGACTTAGATTTCTATTATTCACAGAAGCTGACCTCATACACTTACTCAGCTCACCATATATATTTATCTGGACATTATAATTCAATCTACCACCTCTACCTTCAAACTGTACCAAATGATTACATCACCCATGCCTATAGACACACAGGAGACCCCCACCAGAGGAGTCACCAAATTACAAACCACAACTGAGTTTCTAGCAGTATCTTACGACGAATCATTATTCATCGAATTGGACTCAGCAGATATGCAGGCATGTGAAGGTACTACAGTAAAGGTATGCAGAGATGTAAATGGTAGAATTTATAAACACAGGCCTACATGCCCTGTAGCCATTTTTACTAACCAGGCTCAACAGATTAAGGAACATTGCAAGTTTACAGTTTCACCACTGCAAACACCTAACACCCATGCTATTTCCATTTCTGAAGATGAGTATCTGGTCACTACTAATGAACCCCATTACTTTATCAACTGCCATGGTAAAACGTCTGAAACTCGAAAAGCCCAGTCCTACTCAATCATAGGTGTACCCTGTGGGTGCACAATCAGTGTAGGAGAATTTTCTCTTCCAAACACAAGGTTGCCCTGTAACTCAACCTTATCATTTCATTACATTCTCAAGACAATTAATTTACCATTCATGGCAGCACTTAACCAAATTTCTGAAACCAAACCAGATGAAAGAGAGAATCTTCCAAATTTCCCAGTAGTAAACCTTTCTAGAACCTTAGAAAAACTACAGGAAAATCCAATCATGGATGATATTACCCAACTAAATTTAGAGCCCTTTGCCAAAAACATTATTAAAAGATGCCTCCAACCTTGATAAGGCAATGGAAACGCGCTACGAGGAATCATACCTACGTCGAGTTACAGAGCATCCAATCTTCCAAAGCTTAGGACTCATTCTAGGGATATCAGCTCACATTTTTATAGTATACATACTACTCAAACTGTACAGACTAGAAGAAACTGTAGCCTACCTGCCTACAGCCAAAGCATTTAGACTAGTCACCGAGCTGCCCCTACACAAATTGCTCCCAGATAAGAATCCTACCAAATTAACCCCTACGGAGGAAACCCACACCCCTTTCCTCACAATTCAGGAAACCCACACCCTGATAATTGCTATATTATTCACCCTGACCATCTACTCAGCCTACAGAATAATGAAGTACCTTAAGAAATTTGCACAGACACACTGTGGCAAGAAAAATGTGGCCAAGCGCACAAATCCCACAATATATTTTAAAATATATTTTGGAGACTCAAACTTCGCGCTACCCTTGAGGCCAATACCACATGAATTTGATGAGATTAAATCAGCAGCTGCCCCGACCTATAAGGATATAGTGGTTAAAACCTTCCCACTACCTAAGGCTATATTTACCTGGAATGGACCAGCAGTTATAACAACACAGAGAGGAGAATTTGCTTATCACCTCCCTCGGGTGATACACCTACCTTGGCGCACTAGGTTCAGTACCATACCAGCCCTTAAAAACAAAGGACTGTACTACTCCATGCTTCTCCAGAATGATTGTGGCACCAGCCCGGTGACCATGACAGCACTGGAAAATACAACAGATATAATTATTGACGAACACCAGGAGGAGACCGCAAGGTCAAACATGCAGACTATTGCTAATTTTCTAAACCACCAGCCCTCCCCGGTGACTGTGGAAACAGCCTAGGCTGCACACAGCCTAGACTGCCCCCAGTCCACCACCAGGAGATACTGAGATGACACATCTCACACATGACACACACCTCCACTGTCAATGAAATTATCAAAGTATTGAAAAATTGATTTAGAAAAAATATATACACAGCCACTTGTTGATGTATAATATGAAAATCTATGGTATTCTCACAAAATCGATGATTAATGCGCCCATACACGCGCAAATTGCAAAATTGCAAATTGTAAATTGTTCAAATCTAACATTAATATACATGAATGCAGGTAGATAACTAAGACAGTTTTTGTACCCACTAGCACTTGTATACTATACCAAGGTTTACTTAAGGTAACACACTTTAGGTATCCAAGAAAATTCTTGGAAAAATGAATGAAAAAAAAAAAAAAAAAAATGTTGAGGAAAATTGTTGACATGAAAAATGTTTACTTAAGATACTCACCAGATAATCTCTTTCAGGGACACATACTCAAGAAGGCTAGGGAAAAGTCAATTAAGCAGCGGCCCACTGCCGAAATTGCCAATTAATACACCCATATAGCAAAATCAAAGAGTAACTCAGAGACAAACAAGCCTATTGTACATGAAGTACTTTGTTTTTCCGGTCCTCGGAAAAATTTGTCTCAATCCCAAAAATTGTATAGTGTAAACTAGATTGTACGCTTGTACCCAATTTGCACACTAAAAATTGTATGTTTGCACACCAGATTGTACGCTTGTACCCAATTTGCACACTAAAATTGTATGTTTGCACACTAGATTGTAAGTTTGTACCCAATTTGCACACTTGAATTGTATGTTGCACATTTTACTGTATGTCTGTACCCAATTCATACACTAAAATCAGATTTTTCTTTAAAAATCAACATTTTTTATGTGTATCCAAGCTGTACGCAAAATTATATATGTACATACAGAAATTATCAATTGAACATTGAATGCCAAAATTGCACACTATTTGCCAAATTGTATGTTGTACATAAAAATGGAAAATTGTACCCAAAATTGATGTTACATAAGCAAATAAGCTCAGGTATGGTAAGATATAGAAACTCGGAAATGTACTTATACCCAGGAGAAAATTGTTTATACTGACAAAGCTCTACCACAAAAATTGCATTTGAAGCACTCCCCATTACTTCAAATCCTCTTACAAACAGTATATAACTCCAAAATAAGGTAAAAATTGTATAAATTGTACATTCCCTCGGCGAAATGACGGAGTTTCGCATTCTCTCGGGGGAGAGGGAGTATTCTATCATATACCATTTTATTATTCCATAAATTGTAACATATTTTGTATTAATCAAAGAATATCTAAGAAATTAATACATAGGTTGGTTCTAAGAGCTATAAGAGCGCTCAAACTTTGTATAAGAGCGTTCATGCCCCACTGCACACCAAACCAAGTCAGTTAGACAGAGTTTATGACATCAAAGGGTCCGACCTAATGGTTCACTGCACAATATAATAAAAATGAGGGTCTCAGTGTGCGACCTCATGGTTCAGTGCACAAACTAATAACTTGTAAGTGAATGCAAACGGCCGTTAGGGGTGCCTGGGCACCACAGACGCCGTCATGAGTGTCTGAGCACTCTAAGGACTGAACAATGGGTTACATAAGCACGACGCCATAACCTTCCGGTCGCTCTAGCGTCGCTCCTGAGCAAGCTAGGTCAAATATCAAAGCATTTATGGAAAGCCCATAATTAGACGGTCAAAATGAGCCCAAGATCAAGGCGGAACTCCCATTATTAAGGAAGTTATGCCATGGAGACTGAAAGGAGCTCCGAGTGCACTACAGACAAACCGGCGCAAGTTACGCGCCTATCCAGCGGGCATTATAAACTTGGCATATTCAACTCCGCGCATGCCCAAAATGGCGGTTATAAACGCATAAACGACCGAGATATGAGGGTCTGAAGATGCAGAACTGACCAAGACAATGGGGGGCATAGCGGCGTCCATGGGGGTCCTTTGTCCCCCTGTGACACTTGAAAGAGTCCCCTCAAACAATTGTAGAGTTAGGCAGATGCTGCTGGCTCCAGTCAGTCTGGAGGTGCTTTTCCAAGATTTGCTACAAATAGCCTGTCTGCACCTCCAGGAGGACAGATCACCAAGAACCGCTCTAGAGGTAACATCTCCAGTCATCTCCTGCTACCTGTTATACCACTGCACTATGGTGAAACTATGCTAGACAGGCATTGGTTTTCTATCATTAGTGGCCAGGGGCTATCTTCTTCAAGACTTCCACCAGAGGGTAAAGTTATTCATTATTACATTATTCCTCTAAACAGCAGGTCAGGAGCTAGGTGTGGGAACCCACCTAGAACTATGCTGGACATTGTATTATTATTACCTCACAGGTGGAGTGGAACTGAACATTGTACTTTATAAATTACTGTATGTTTACTGTATGTACAAATTACCTACATACTAACTACTGTATGATTGATATTTCTTACATGTTGCCTAAAGCTGAATAAACCAGTGACAACTGGAAATAACACTATTTTATATGAGCCTGATGTATTTACTCCATACACCACTAGCCATATGATATTTCTCATATGACAACTTGATCATGCCAATTACTAGTATGACAAAGTGGTGGAGAACATCCTACTAAGATCCCATCTCTCACAGGCTCATAAAAATTAAAGCTGGTACCGCAACTAAGAACAATCATACACACAGTAAGACCCACTCCACCCACCCAGTGACCTTGACCTTGACACCATACCCACCAAGGTCACCAGTGAGATCTCCCACACGTCAGTGAGGTCTCCCACACGTCAGTGAGGTCTACCACACGTCAGTGAGGTCTCCCACACGTCAGTGAGGTCTCCCACACGTCAGTGAGGTCTCCCAAACGTCAGTGAGGTCTCCCACACGTCAGTGAGGTCTCCCACACGTCAGTGAGGTCTCCCACACGTCAGTGAGGTCTCCCACACGTCAGTGAGGTCTCCCACACGTCAGTGAGATCTCCCACACATCAGTGAGATCTCCCACACATCAGTGAGATCTCCCACATATCAGTGAGATCTCCCACACATCAACGAGATCTCCCACATATCAATGAGATCTCCCACACGACAGTGAGATCTCCCCACATATCAGTGAGATCTCCCACACATCAGTGAGATCTCCCACACATCAGTGAGATCTCCCACATATCAGTGAGATCTCCCACACATCAACGAGATCTCCCACATATCAGTGAGATCTCCCACACATCAACGAGATCTCCCACATATCAATGAGATCTCCCACACGACAGTGAGATCTCCCCACATATCAGTGAGATCTCCCACATATCAATGAGATCTCCCACATGACAGTGAGATCTCCCCACATATCAGTGAGATCTCCCACATATCAATGAGATCCCCCACACATCAATGAGATCTCCCACACATCAGTGAGATCTCCCACACATCAATGAGATTTCCCACACATCAATGAGATCTCTCACACAACAGTAAGATCTCCCACACATCAGTGAGATCTCCCACACATCAATGAGATCTCCCACACGATCAGTGAGATCTCCCACATATCAGTGAGGTCTCCCACACGTCAGTGAGGTCTCCCACACGTCAGCGAGATCTCCCACATATCAGTGAGATCTCCCACATACCAGTGAGATCTCCCACATACCAGCGTGATCTCCAACATGTCAGTGATACCTACAACACACCAGTGATCCCACACCTTCCACCATGGCCGACGCCGATAAAGGTCCTCAACCCAGTCAGGCAGCTGAGAAGATAAGGGCCTACGAGAAGACCATCCAAGATGCAGTTACTGCCCTAGAAGCAAACAGAGCCCAACATGATGCTCATGCCCTTGCCTCAAAGGAAAGGGAGAGGATCCTCAGTCAACAATTAGATGACCATCGGAAGGCCCTAGAACAGGCACAACAACAGATATCAGATCTCATGAGGATGGTATCATCCCAGACCTCACAGCCTCCCACACCCACAACCACACCTGTCGTCACACCATCTGCCCCTGGATCCAAGGAGGATGTCATGATCTCCATGATGTCCAACATGACCAGGATCCTAGACAGACAACAACACGACGACAGGAAGATCAGGCAACACGAGGTAACCAAACCCAAAACTTTTTCTCACCCATCACCACTCATGTCAACAGCACTATTTATTGATCACAAATTCCCAGAGTATCTGAAGGACAGGTACAAATTAACAGACAGTGACACCATGGTAACATATTTACCCAAGTACCTTGAAGGACAAGCATTGGCTTGGTTTGAAACCTTCAAGGAAAGTGCCACACCTGATAAGTTGACATGGTCCAATGTAGTACATGAACTAAAAGAGTATTTTGCTACTCAAGACAATATTATCTCCAGGACTGCACTCCGTGCACAAGAGATAGATGAACCTGTATCTGATTATGCAATGTATCTCAGAAAAGCGTGTAATGCCCAATGCCTAAAGGACGACACCTTATTTAAAACATTCATCCAAGGCATGAGGCACTGGATCTCTGTAGCTCTTGAGAACAAGAAAATAGACTCTTTTAACCAAGCCCTAGACCTAGCCTTAGAGGTTGAGACCCAAGAAAGATCTAGGAAAACAAGGGATGCAGAGTCTAACCCACAGCCTACTAAGAAAAAGGTCCAGGAAATCACCACTAGTTCAGATGAAGATGTTAACCTAATGTCTAGTGCCAATGTAAGGCAACAGGAAGCTAAGGCTATATCCAAAGACCCTACCGGTAGATATAGAGGAAATAACTATGACCCCAACTACCAATCCAATAGAGGTAGAGGTAGGGGGGGCAACAGCAACAACCGGGGGGGTCACAACAGTAGGAAAGACAACAGCTCTTCCAACTCCAACAATGGTAACTCTTCATACAGTGATAGGAGAGACAGAACCCCAAGTAATGGCAGATCCTATAATAATCAGGGATCCAACAGTAGGAGCCATAGTCCACATAGGAACTACGACTCTGGATCCTACAACAACAATGGTTCCTACAACAACAGCCAGGGTTCAAACAACTCCGGATCCTATAATCAAGGATCCAACAGTAGAAGCCATAGTCCACATAGAAACTACAACAGTGGATCCTACAATAACAACAATGGTGCCTACAACAAACAGGGATCCAACAACTCTGGATCCTACAGCAACCAGGGTTCAAATAACTCTGGGCAATACAGCAACTCTGGTCAATATAACCAGGGTTTCAACCCACATCAGGAGGATCACAAACCTAACACAAGAGGCTACCAGGGGAACCAACACAGTAACCCCCAAACAATACCTCAAGTGATGGATCAACTCTCCAAGCTCCTGGTCGCAAGCATCGCAACCACCCCACAGAACCAGGAAAACTAGGATGTCACAGTGCCGATGGGCCAGTGCACTGTGACACCCCAAAAACAAACAATCAATCAGGATTAACAAGGATCCAACCAGAGACAATTGCTAGTGCCAATCTACCATCTAACAGACAGAGACGTCCATCAGTGATACACATCACCCCGCCAGATTCATCATCAAAGGATACAGGTGAGAGTACCAAGCTTTCTATTGTACTTCTTCAAAATGGCTGTATCAATGCAAATCTATATGATGTTTCAGATGTACAATGTTTGGTTGATACAGGTGCTACTATCACCTGTGTCAGAAAATCATTCCTCATGGACCTCCAAAAGAGATTCCATATCCAACTGAGGAAATCTAAAATCAACATCCATTTGGCGGATGGATCGGTGTGTCATGTTAGACATTCAGCTATGCTGAACTTTAGAATCCAAGGTGTCAGATTCCAATACCAATTTGCTGTAATTCCCAACCTCACACAGCCCGTTGTTCTCGGCACAGATTTCTTAAGCACTACAAAATCTCAAATTGAATTTAATGTTGATCCTGAACAAATTCTCAAACCCATTAGGGCAGTGAGGGATTTTACCATCCCTCCATTCTCTGAACTTGCAGTATTGGGTAAGGTCACATCTACTCAATCACTGCAAGGGAAAACTGGAGTAGTAGATAACCTCCAAAGAAATAACAATGCCCCATATCTAGTTCAAAGGGCAGCAGTAACCCCCAGGGAAAATAACAAACATCCCCTAGTGTTACTCAACACCAGCAGGCGCCCACATAAAATCAAAAAGGGTGCCATCATAGCTCTATTTCAGGAAGTCAAGGAATCTGATTTAGAAAAACCTCAACAGGTGTCAGACACTACCCCACACACTAATCAATCCATCTCAGCCATACGGCCTGAGGATGTAACTCAATTCAGTGACACAGACTCAGACTGTGAGTCCACATATGCTGACCCTGAACCCAACTCAATCAGACTCTCTGAAATAGCTGCTATACATAGTGAGGCACATGACCTCGAGCCAGAATTGGAAGAGAATGTTCCACCAAAATCTGTGCTCACATCCAAAGATCAGCATGATAGATTAGGATCACTGCTGACCAAGTATGATGATATATTTGTAGGAAAAGATGGAGACATTGGTGCCACACACCTGTATACACACTCAATACATGTAAAACCTGAGGCAGTACCATGTCATTTCCTACCATATAGACAAACACCAGAAAAGCAGGCTGCAATAGGGGAAGAGTGTGAAAGGCTAGTACAACAGGGCATTCTGAGAGAATGTGCTGAGGGCCCCTGGGCTTCCAGATCCTTTTTAGTACAAAAATCATCGGGAGGCCATAGGCTCGTCACAGATTTTCGTTATTTGAACCAGAACACGATAAATCAAGCCTTATCTACACCCCGGGCCGATGACACTCTAGACATGATAGGGTCACTCAGACCAAGAGTATTCAGTAAGCTAGATGCCCAACAGGGATTTTTTCAAATTCCTATAAGACAGGAGGACCAGCATAAAACCGCATTCATAGCAAATGACAAAAAATATGTCTACGAAAGGATGCCGATGGGTTTAGCGACCGCACCTGCGGGATTCTGCCATCTAGTCACATTAATTCTGAACAAACTCAAATACAAATGTGCCCTACCATACCTAGATGACATATTGGTATTATCACCATCAATCGAACAACACTTCCATGACCTGGAAGATGTGTTCAACAGCTTAAGAGTTGGTAAACTCAAACTGAAGAAATCAAAATGTGAATACTTCATAGACAGAATAGACTTCTTGGGAATGAGAGTCACACCCAAGGGACTGCAACCATCTCCCACAAAGGTGGAATCAATCAAAACCTTCCCAACACCAAAATCAGTCAAAAATGTCCGATCCTTCACAGGCCTATGCCAATACTTCAAAAAGTTTATCAAAGGTTATGCCCAAATTGCTAGACCACTGTATGATCTACAGACACATCTCAAAGCATTTGTCTGGACAGAGGATGCAGATAATGCTTTCAAAACTTTAAAGCATGCCCTCTGTACCAATGCTCTTCTCAGATATCCAAACTATGAGAAAGAGTTCAGTTTGGCAACTGATGCTTCCAATGTGAGTTTAGGAGCTGTACTCTCACAGAGAGATAATGAAGGAGTGCTCAGACCAGTAGCCTTTGCAGGTAGAACCCTCTCCAAACATGAGAGAAATTACAATACCACAGAGAGAGAACTACTGGGAGTAGTGTATGGAGTATTACACTTCAGACACTATCTAGAGACCAGACACTTCCAATTATACACAGACCATGCAGCCCTAATCCCGCTACTAACCAATACAGGACTCACACATAGATGGGCCAGATGGGCTCTAGACATACAACAATTTTCATTCACCATCCAACACGTGAAAGGTGATGATAACACACCACCAGATGCTATGTCTAGAAGAGAATACCCAGATTCTGGACCCATGACTAACCCTCCACCCCCACCAAGGAGAGTTAGAGCAGCCAGTAGAACCAAGTTTGCAAAAGTAACAAAGAAAGTACCATTCAAAAGGGATGATCCACCCAACACCATTGAAAGGCCAGAGACACCCATTAGGGGTATCTTGAAGCAATCTACACACTATGTGTTTTGCCACTGTGAGAGAGAATACTCACAACTCTTTCCAGATAATGACTTCGAGCCTATCGAATTCTCATCACTCAATCAGATGCTGAAGGCAACTCCAAAGGAGCCACCCTTCACCCCACCTGACTCAGATGATGAAGATTCAGAAGACACACTATATGCTATTACTCAAGCAACTTCCAAATCAGTCAGATTCTTTGAATCAATGCAGGGAGAGGAAACATCAAACCATTTGTGTCCTATGACCACACGCTCAAAGACTAGAGAAATGATTCAGGAGGGCACACCAAAACCCCCCACACAATCACAAACTATTCTAAATGAGAAAAAGGTCACAGGAAACAAACCTACCAAAACCCCACCTGCCAGGAAAAATGTCACAAAAGACACTGCATCTACTAAGTCAAAGAACTCTGAGACAAAGAAGAATGACAAAAAGCAAATTGTGCCTTTAAAGAAAAAGGTTGCCACTCCCACCAAGGCGAGAATAGGCCCTCCAAAGGAGCCTACACACCAAAACAAGAGTGACACACCCCAACAAAAGGCACAAGATAGGCCAATAGTCGATGAAAAAGAAAAAGAAAGAGACAGAATAAAACAACATGTGCTAGATATAAATCAACTACTGGATCAGATTCCCGACACATCCATCTCAGGTACAAACCTTGGCTTGGAACAAAGGAAAGACAAGGACCTATTGCCCCTCATACAGTATCTTGAGGATGGGACCTTGCCTGCACCAAAAGCACAAGGAAATAGAATCATCAACCAAGGCCAGACATACACCTTGGTAAATGGTACATTAGTCCATATATGCCCCATAAATTGGAGAAAAACCAATACTGTACCACTTCAAATTGTTATACCACAGCAATGGGTAACAAGTACACTACAGTATTTCCATGACTCACCTACTGGCGGCCATCTTGGTTCAAGTAGGATGCTGTCAGCACTCCGACCTAGGGTATATTGGAAGTCTATGCTAGCAGACACAACAAAATATGTTTCCACCTGCCACACATGCCTCACAGCAAAAAGGCAAGTACACTCACACAAAACACCAATGACAGTGAGAGAGTACATGACTTCACCAATGAAGTTCCTAAACCTAGACGCGGTGGGACCACTTCCCACAACTGCCAGGGGAAACAAACATATACAGGTCTGCATAGATTATGCTACCAGATATGCAACAGCTTGGGCTACTACTGACTTAAAAGCTGAAACAACAGCAGCAGAGTTCTACAAGAATATAATTTGTCATCATGGAACACCAGCCACTCTTCAAACAGACAATGGGACATGTTATACAGGTGCAAAGTTCACAAAGTTAACTAAACACCTCAAGATCAAACATAAATTCTCCTCACCATACAGGCCACACTCAAATGGGCTTGTAGAGAGATTCAATGCTAGCATAGGCACAGCGCTTAGAGCATTCTGCTCAAAGCACCAAAACAATTGGGATTCATTTATTGAACCCATAACCTTTGCATTAAACAACACTGAATCCCAAACCACAGGATTCACCCCTTTCTTCCTACTCCATGGAAGAAACCCAGCCACCCCAATGGACTTAGGGCTGGGAATACAGGAAGACATATCCACCGTAGCAGACCATGTAGCTAACATGATAACAAATCAAGATACCTCTAGGAGGAAAGCTATAGAAAGGGTCGCCAAGCTACAAAAGGAAAGGAAGGATAGATATTATAAGAAACTTACACCACAGGAAATCAAGGTCACCGACATGGTGTACCTAAACATACCAAGAATCCTGACCAACACAGAGTGTAAGAAACTTCAACCCCTTTTTATGGGACCATATGTTGTAGTAGACAGACCTAGTTTGACAAGTGCCAAACTCAAAAACTTGGACACCAATCTATTGGTGGCCAGACCAGTGCACATAGACAGACTGAAAAAGGTTGTGGCTGTCAGAAACAATGAATTTGCACACAGGCTTATTCCACATGAGGCCAAATACTACAGCAAAATTGTAAGGAACAAAAATGATATCACCCTTACAAGAGAAACCACAGGCATAGGCCCTATCAAGCCTAGGCCTGCACACCACATACTAAGAAAAACATCTAGGTGTGGTGCAGTTTCAAGAAATTAGAAACAAATTGAGATACCAAAAGAACATAAGATTTTCAAAATATATTACAAATTCTCTTCATCCACACATAAAACATGTGTGACTGATAATGAATTACTTATATGTATATAAAGCCAATCAAATTTGTAAATATATCAGTAGGTTATTGCCTCTGAAAGGGTCAAAGACTGGGACCCCCCAAGTAAAGCAGACATGAAGTCTAAGAAGAGTAAGGGTAACACAATGGAGTGTCTAAAGCCTAATCCCCACATGAAAGAGCGCGCTATGCCAACACAGCAGTCTATAGAGATCAATTGACCTTATAAGCTACACTCAGACAACTGTCTAGACGGTCATGAATGGCTGTCCTGGATGACAGGAGGAGCTAATTACCAGTACACAGAGTATACAATAGAGCCCCACAGTTGCAGACACTGGAGATTAGGTGCACTGACTCCAGAGAAACAATACCATGCCCACAATGGATGTGGGTAGGGTAGGCTACATAAGAAGCACTGTGGACCATAGCCCACCATCAGTCTTCATCCAGCTGCAGTCTGGAACTCAAGTCTACAGGACCCCACTTGGGAATTAGCCAGCCCACTTCTCCATTAGGAGAGACTGCACTAGGATAAAGAACACTCCTACTTCACCTTCAACCTGACCTTACCATTTACTGGTCAATCTCTATAGACTCACCGGACATATTGCCAAGACAGCTCAATCTTGCAAAGGTACAGTTTGAACCATTTCATTTAAAGTGTTACACCATACACTTAGACTTTACCAGCACCAAATCACTACAAATTTGACAAGACTTTAGAACAGCAAACTTGCTTTACACAAGCACCATGGGGAGACTGAGAGTTTCACCCATACTGCTAACTATGCTGTTATTATATACTATAAAACCACTTACTGCAGGCTATACACCTGTGGTGAGACAAAACATAGGAGTAGTATTCAAACCTAGCCCTCAACCATTGGTCAATGGACATACAACCACAACACTGTTGTTAGCTATCCCCTACAAGATACCTTGGGCACCCGTTACCCAAGGATCCATAAGGGATAGAATACTCCAGTTGACCACTCCTACTCTACAAGATCATACCTCTGGCCAAATTATCCAACAAGCTAAGGAGCTAGACACCTTGCTGAAAATTGCAGACAAGGAGATAAATGAAACACTAGCCTCCATCAAATTGTTCCTATCCAACCCCATAAACACATTGGACAAGGCCAAAAGAGAGGCCATACTGGGTTTTCTAGCACCCCTGTTTCGCGGTGTGCTAGGTCTAGCCACAGTGGAAGATGTGAACCAAGTAATGGGACAGCTCAAAAACATAGATGAAATACTAAGAAAATTTGCTAAACAAGATCAGGAAGCAGCTAGTCTCATTGAAAAGATCACAGACAGACAAGATAAGTTTGTTAAAGCATACATCCAAGATAAGAAGGTACTGGACAGCACAATCAACATCATAGGTGACACCATCAACCTGTGGGCCTCTAACATGTCCAGGTCACTTGACTCATATTCAAGGCACGAGAAAACTCAAAGGGAAAAAATGCAAGTATTAAATGATGCATTAATTATCATAGCAGCAAGAATGAATACAGTTCAATCACTGCAAAGGACAAATGCAGCCCTGAGGATGCTATCATCAGGAATCCTAACCCCTGATATAGTACCACCCTCAGACCTTGCTAGATACTTAATTGACATTAATAACAAACTTAGGATTACACACCCTGGAGCACAAGTCGCAATTAATGACTTAGATTTCTATTATTCACAGAAGCTGACCTCATACACTTACTCAGCTCACCATATATATTTATCTGGACATTATAATTCAATCTACCACCTCTACCTTCAAACTGTACCAAATGATTACATCACCCATGCCTATAGACACACAGGAGACCCCCACCAGAGGAGTCACCAAATTACAAACCACAACTGAGTTTCTAGCAGTATCTTACGACGAATCATTATTCATCGAATTGGACTCAGCAGATATGCAGGCATGTGAAGGTACTACAGTAAAGGTATGCAGAGATGTAAATGGTAGAATTTATAAACACAGGCCTACATGCCCTGTAGCCATTTTTACTAACCAGGCTCAACAGATTAAGGAACATTGCAAGTTTACAGTTTCACCACTGCAAACACCTAACACCCATGCTATTTCCATTTCTGAAGATGAGTATCTGGTCACTACTAATGAACCCCATTACTTTATCAACTGCCATGGTAAAACGTCTGAAACTCGAAAAGCCCAGTCCTACTCAATCATAGGTGTACCCTGTGGGTGCACAATCAGTGTAGGAGAATTTTCTCTTCCAAACACAAGGTTGCCCTGTAACTCAACCTTATCATTTCATTACATTCTCAAGACAATTAATTTACCATTCATGGCAGCACTTAACCAAATTTCTGAAACCAAACCAGATGAAAGAGAGAATCTTCCAAATTTCCCAGTAGTAAACCTTTCTAGAACCTTAGAAAAACTACAGGAAAATCCAATCATGGATGATATTACCCAACTAAATTTAGAGCCCTTTGCCAAAAACATTATTAAAAGATGCCTCCAACCTTGATAAGGCAATGGAAACGCGCTACGAGGAATCATACCTACGTCGAGTTACAGAGCATCCAATCTTCCAAAGCTTAGGACTCATTCTAGGGATATCAGCTCACATTTTTATAGTATACATACTACTCAAACTGTACAGACTAGAAGGAACTGTAGCCTACCTGCCTACAGCCAAAGCATTTAGACTAGTCACCGAGCTGCCCCTACACAAATTGCTCCCAGATAAGAATCCTACCAAATTAACCCCTACGGAGGAAACCCACACCCCTTTCCTCACAATTCAGGAAACCCACACCCTGATAATTGCTATATTATTCACCCTGACCATCTACTCAGCCTACAGAATAATGAAGTACCTTAAGAAATTTGCACAGACACACTGTGGCAAGAAAAATGTGGCCAAGCGCACAAATCCCACAATATATTTTAAAATATATTTTGGAGACTCAAACTTCGCGCTACCCTTGAGGCCAATACCACATGAATTTGATGAGATTAAATCAGCAGCTGCCCCGACCTATAAGGATATAGTGGTTAAAACCTTCCCACTACCTAAGGCTATATTTACCTGGAATGGACCAGCAGTTATAACAACACAGAGAGGAGAATTTGCTTATCACCTCCCTCGGGTGATACACCTACCTTGGCGCACTAGGTTCAGTACCATACCAGCCCTTAAAAACAAAGGACTGTACTACTCCATGCTTCTCCAGAATGATTGTGGCACCAGCCCGGTGACCATGACAGCACTGGAAAATACAACAGATATAATTATTGACGAACACCAGGAGGAGACCGCAAGGTCAAACATGCAGACTATTGCTAATTTTCTAAACCACCAGCCCTCCCCGGTGACTGTGGAAACAGCCTAGGCTGCACACAGCCTAGACTGCCCCCAGTCCACCACCAGGAGATACTGAGATGACACATCTCACACATGACACACACCTCCACTGTCAATGAAATTATCAAAGTATTGAAAAATTGATTTAGAAAAAATATATACACAGCCACTTGTTGATGTATAATATGAAAATCTATGGTATTCTCACAAAATCGATGATTAATGCGCGCATACACGCGCAAATTGCAAAATTGCAAATTGTAAATTGTTCAAATCTAACATTAATATACATGAATGCAGGTAGATAACTAAGACAGTTTTTGTACCCACTAGCACTTGTATACTATACCAAGGTTTACTTAAGGTAACACACTTTAGGTATCCAAGAAAATTCTTGGAAAAATGAATGAAAAAAAAAAAAAAAAAAATGTTGAGGAAAATTGTTGACATGAAAAATGTTTACTTAAGATACTCACCAGATAATCTCTTTCAGGGACACATACTCAAGAAGGCTAGGGAAAAGTCAATTAAGCAGCGGCCCACTGCCGAAATTGCCAATTAATACACCCATATAGCAAAATCAAAGAGTAACTCAGAGACAAACAAGCCTATTGTACATGAAGTACTTTGTTTTTCCGGTCCTCGGAAAAATTTGTCTCAATCCCAAAAATTGTATAGTGTAAACTAGATTGTACGCTTGTACCCAATTTGCACACTAAAAATTGTATGTTTGCACACCAGATTGTACGCTTGTACCCAATTTGCACACTAAAATTGTATGTTTGCACACTAGATTGTAAGTTTGTACCCAATTTGCACACTTGAATTGTATGTTGCACATTTTACTGTATGTCTGTACCCAATTCATACACTAAAATCAGATTTTTCTTTAAAAATCAACATTTTTTATGTGTATCCAAGCTGTACGCAAAATTATATATGTACATACAGAAATTATCAATTGAACATTGAATGCCAAAATTGCACACTATTTGCCAAATTGTATGTTGTACATAAAAATGGAAAATTGTACCCAAAATTGATGTTACATAAGCAAATAAGCTCAGGTATGGTAAGATATAGAAACTCGGAAATGTACTTATACCCAGGAGAAAATTGTTTATACTGACAAAGCTCTACCACAAAAATTGCATTTGAAGCACTCCCCATTACTTCAAATCCTCTTACAAACAGTATATAACTCCAAAATAAGGTAAAAATTGTATAAATTGTACATTCCCTCGGCGAAATGACGGAGTTTCGCATTCTCTCGGGGGAGAGGGAGTATTCTATCATATACCATTTTATTATTCCATAAATTGTAACATATTTTGTATTAATCAAAGAATATCTAAGAAATTAATACATAGGTTGGTTCTAAGAGCTATAAGAGCGCTCAAACTTTGTATAAGAGCGTTCATGCCCCACTGCACACCAAACCAAGTCAGTTAGACAGAGTTTATGACATCAAAGGGTCCGACCTAATGGTTCACTGCACAATATAATAAAAATGAGGGTCTCAGTGTGCGACCTCATGGTTCAGTGCACAAACTAATAACTTGTAAGTGAATGCAAACGGCCGTTAGGGGTGCCTGGGCACCACAGACGCCGTCATGAGTGTCTGAGCACTCTAAGGACTGAACAATGGGTTACATAAGCACGACGCCATAACCTTCCGGTCGCTCTAGCGTCGCTCCTGAGCAAGCTAGGTCAAATATCAAAGCATTTATGGAAAGCCCATAATTAGACGGTCAAAATGAGCCCAAGATCAAGGCGGAACTCCCATTATTAAGGAAGTTATGCCATGGAGACTGAAAGGAGCTCCGAGTGCACTACAGACAAACCGGCGCAAGTTACGCGCCTATCCAGCGGGCATTATAAACTTGGCATATTCAACTCCGCGCATGCCCAAAATGGCGGTTATAAACGCATAAACGACCGAGATATGAGGGTCTGAAGATGCAGAACTGACCAAGACAATGGGGGGCATAGCGGCGTCCATGGGGGTCCTTTGTCCCCCTGTGACACTTGAAAGAGTCCCCTCAAACAATTGTAGAGTTAGGCAGATGCTGCTGGCTCCAGTCAGTCTGGAGGTGCTTTTCCAAGATTTGCTACAAATAGCCTGTCTGCACCTCCAGGAGGACAGATCACCAAGAACCGCTCTAGAGGTAACATCTCCAGTCATCTCCTGCTACCTGTTATACCACTGCACTATGGTGAAACTATGCTAGACAGGCATTGGTTTTCTATCATTAGTGGCCAGGGGCTATCTTCTTCAAGACTTCCACCAGAGGGTAAAGTTATTCATTATTACATTATTCCTCTAAACAGCAGGTCAGGAGCTAGGTGTGGGAACCCACCTAGAACTATGCTGGACATTGTATTATTATTACCTCACAGGTGGAGTGGAACTGAACATTGTACTTTATAAATTACTGTATGTTTACTGTATGTACAAATTACCTACATACTAACTACTGTATGATTGATATTTCTTACATGTTGCCTAAAGCTGAATAAACCAGTGACAACTGGAAATAACACTATTTTATATGAGCCTGATGTATTTACTCCATACACCACTAGCCATATGATATTTCTCATATGACAACTTGATCATGCCAATTACTAGTATGACAGTAGGACCCATGAGGGAGGGTGGGAGGGAGGATGGCATGAATTTGCCATCACATTCTAAGATTTAGTGATTGGAGACCTAGGTTCTTATGCCGATGGATGAAAAAAAAATCAGGTGGCCTTGTACAATTCTTTTGGGGATCGTACCTGTACATTCTGAAATGTAGTAGCCTTTCATGCACTTGTATAAGCCCTAAGCTTACAAGCAACATGAGTAGATGATGGATGGGATAGGGAGCTACACCCGGAGACAAGTACACAATAACATGTAACAAAACACTTAGTGAAGGCATATACAATGTGGTTAAACTACCACAGGATACCTGGAATAACTATACCCAAACAGCCTCCATATTATACATGTGTTGGTGAGGAAAGATAGATGCTGGTTCCATGACAGTGATCGTAATCACCTGCACTCATTTTGAGCTGCTCTAAACGCTGGGCGATATTTTAGTGCCATGTACCCGGTAGCAGAGTACATTGTAGTGGCAATTGTGTTATTGACAAAATGTACCCACCTACCTGAAAAGGTGGGGCTGTATCCACATGGAGATCGATATCAAAATGAATGAGAAGTCACTGTTTTCAATCCACATAATTATGAGCTGCTCACGGGACATGAACGTTGAACATTGTATTATAGTTACAGCACATTCATTTTAAACTCGATTTCAAATGAAATTTCTTTTGATTCTTTTCTGAGAGGTGTAGTTTTGAGTCTCCTAAAACGTCATTCTCATATCCCTGTTGACATTAAACGCCTGTGTGTTTTCATTTCATTATAGCTGCAAACACCCAGGTGAAGCAGTGCATAGCGTGGAAACTCTAGACATCTTTCCCTAAATTCGATGAAAACGAACGTAATTGGATGCACTTGAACCTTAAGGAAACCTCTTACTCAGATATTCCGGAGCCCTGGAGAGAGCAACATAGTACCCTTTAGCCTGGTGTGCCCCACCTGGAGGACCTTCAGGTGAGAAGGGTTGGTGGTATCGGTTTACATGTGTAGATCTATCTGTCTACAGAAACACCTGTGGTCCTCGAGGAAAGGGGTACCTGGAGTTTACAATACAGTGCATTCCCACTCATCCTGTATCTAGAGCTAGAGCAGGCTACAGAAATGGTTCAGGGAGTGCTAAGCCATTAGATAGCATCTACCCCTCCCCCTGCAAATTGAGACAATTATGAAGATAGTTAATCTAACATGTCTCATATGTATATTAATATATATATATATGGGTCATTCCAGGTTTTACTGGTCAGGTGGCTTCTTGGGCATATAATAACAAGGGAAACACTTCTACACCACCAATAATATTTTTATTCCTTAGTGGGGGGTCACAGCTAAGATTTCCATATGGTTTGGGTGGGTCTTGGGGCATAATTTATCTTCTATATGCATTTAATTATAAATTTTCACATGGGGTACGTTAATGATAGAGCCTATCTAACCTGGTTAGGGAATATAATCAGTGTTCTTATTATATGCAATTAAGAGGTACCCTAGGGGGGAGTCTTCCATGAAAAAATTTTTCATGTACTCCGGGAATTACCCTTGGCAGGCACATATAAGTGATTTTCAATGCACACCGCAATCATTAACGTACCCCGGGCTTTTGCCTCTAAATAGAATAAAATAAACCAAATACATACAATTCCCACAGTCTATGTTCACTTTTAGAGTAAATACATCATGCCTGAACAAGAATTGTGGCCAAATACAGTCTGGTTTGGCTGTATGGGGGGTCTCTTCGTAAGCGGGGTACGTTAATGATCGGCGGCGGGAAAAACAGCGCGGGAAGAGAAAAACGACTTCCTGTTGCCCGGCGGAAGTGGCCTGCATCCGGGTACCGTGTTTCAGCTCAGAGGAGGTCACAGCTTGTTTATAGCTACCCCTAAGCAGAGTTCCCCTGCAAAAGGAACGCCAAATTCGTGAAAAAGGTAAGGAAATTCCACGAAATTCCATGAAATTGCGATGAAATGTTGTTGCAGATGTCTGTGGGGGGCCGTAGATCAATTTTTGTGTACCGGAACGATGTATTTTGGATGCTAGGGGGTAAAATGTGTTGCCGGGGGAGGCCTGCGATGCAGCCCGGGGCCCCAGGGTGAAGCTTTGGCCACCCCGGGCTGTATTTTCAAAATTGGGGTACGTTAATGATTTTTCGCTCGGCAAGCAGAATTTGGCCTCTCCTGGCCGAGATGATGTACCCTTGGGTCTAAATTGTTGATAATCCTTTAGAATAGGACCCCCTACGTGTGTAAGATGCATTTTGGGCCATGTTTGGGTGTTTTGAGATGACCCCCCACCCCAATTTGGGCTTGAATGGCCAAATTTCTGCCTCGTCGTGAACTTTTAGGCCCCCTCACAGCCAAAATTGTGCTTATCCCATGGTTTTTTGGGGTTATATTCCTTCTCCTACCTCTATTTGGGCATTTTGGTGTGTTAATCCTCCTGTGGGATCGAAAGCATAGCCATAGTGGCCAAATTTAGGAAGATAGTGTTCGTCGGTCATTAACGTACCCCGGTGGCAAGATGCCTGCCTACTGGTCGCCATCTTGGATTCAGGGGGATGTTTTATGGTGGGTATGTTAGACATGTCCCCCCTCTGTTGTGTTGACCAGGTAAGCTCACCCTTGCACAAAGCCACCACTGCTGAGTGGTTATAAACCTTTGCGATCATTAACGTACCCCCCCTTCTTATTCTGTATTTTCCACACAAGTGGCACTTCCAGTGCACATAGCTCCATCATATTTCACCATAACATGCCCCTATGGTACCTCTAACTCACACAAGTGTCATTAGTTAGATACTGAATACTTTTTTTCCAAAGAATTTTTGTGGTGGGTATATTTCAGCATTTTCCTTATATTTTGTCAGTATAAATTTCCATATTAGCAATTAATCAGCTGATTGAACTTCCGGGGTTACTGTACATCATTTGTAAGCATATAGGAACATGATGAATATTTTTTTCCTATTTATTTATGTATATCTTATCAGTATTCAAACACTAACAAATTCCTTATTATCTTAAAATCTACTGATTTCCTCACTATGAATTACCATATCAGCATAAAAACCTCTGATAAAATCTTTGACTTTGTTGTACATCCTTTGTCAGCATATAGGAACTTGTCTAATCACTATTTACCTTTTTATTTAATGTATTTCTTCTCATTTTTGCAGATGGCTGACGTAGCCCCCAGTGGCGGTGGTGGCGACCCCCCCCCCGTCGCCCTAAGAGGTGTGTGCGGGAGCACGCTCCCGCTGATGCTCCAGACCTGGAGGAGCAGGAGGACCGGGAGGACCGGGAGAAGGCGGCCCGTCTCCATGCCGCAGCTTCGGCCCGGTACGAGACCAGGCTGCGGCAGGAGATGGGGGCGGCCGCCTATGATGCGCACCGGGCGGAGATCTCGCGTCGCCAGCGAGAAAAGGACAGGGAGAGACTGGCGGGAGACCCTGCTGAGGAGCAGCGGCGGCGCGAGATGCTCCATGCCCGGAAGAAGGCTTACCGGGAGCGACTGAAAGAGAACAAGGTTTGATAATTTTCCGTCCTCTCAGTCTCTGTGGTGCCTCAAAATCTGCTACTCTGGTGGTAACATTTTATTGTGATATGAGATTAAGAATGTTAATAAGTATACAAATTTCAAGGGACAGATACTGTAAATGCTAAGTCAAAACACTGCTGCGAGTAACTCGCCAGTGTGACAGTTTACTTAATGTGTCTTTCCCTTTCTGAATTCAGAGACGGAAGAAGCTGGGCCTCCCGCCGCTCCCACCCACACCAACAGGGAGACTGAAGGCCAGGGCAGGCACTGGGAGGGGCACCCCAGCTGCGACCGCTGCTGCGGTGTTGGTGCCAGAGCAGGCGGCTCCCGGGGCTGCAGCGGAGCAGGCGGCTCCACGTCCGGCTGCAGCCTCCGCACCGGCACCTGCGGCAGCGGGAAGAGGGACACCCGCAGGGGGCCGGGGCAAGGGGCTCGGGAAGCTGACCGTTCGCCTCCCCTTCGCCCCTCGCCCCAGGTACCAGCGGGTGTCCTTCTCGTCCCCCGACGGGAGTGAGGAGATAGGTGGATAGTTTATAATGTCACTATAGCATTCAGATACTCTTTTATAGTAAGCCACACATCTCTACTATTGAATAGAATGTTAGAAATACCTTACCAAGTGATTTGTTGACAATATCGAATTTTTACTTTGTTAATGTCAAAATTGCTCGTACCGGTCATTAACGTACCCCAGTCGTTAACCTGTCAAAGAATGGCCACAGCTTATCTATACATCATCATATACCATTGGCTTTGCACACACATTGACAAAAGAGATTGTAATACCTATCTAGAGTCATTTGAACATGCATAAGGTTCATCTTGTTTTACCCCTGTAGCTTGACATACACCAAATATTCGATTCTCCAAATGTCTTGCTTAATAAATACTAATGGTTTTGCCCCTTGCTCTACATTCAAGGAGACTCATGCGCCTGTGGCTGGTGTGGACCCTGCCACAGCCATCCTCATCTCGTCGGGGGATGAAAGCCTGGCCGGGTGCTCCTCCCCAGAGCCCGTCGTGGCCACGGCACCAGCACCACTACCCTCGGCAGCACCACCCACAGCACCAGCCCGGAAGGGCAAGGCAGGAGGCCGAGCTGGCAGGGCAAAGACCAGCGCCGCGACGGCCTCACCAGCACCGCCCGTGGAGGAGGCACCGAGGGCAGCGACCACGGAGGCGGGGGGGCGAGGACAGGTTGCCCCGGAGGTGGCAGAGGAGAGCCGGACGACTCGACCGGTCCGTCAGGCTGCGCAGAAAGACTCCCCCAAGAAGAGGCGCAGCCAGCGTTCGACCGGATCGAGGCCGGCCGACTCTTCGCCGCCACCACCGGGCAACCTGGCCCTCGCGGAGGATTATGTGTAAGTATTATGATCACTTTAAAGGTATCAAATCACTTGTGTGCAGATATTGTGTTTTCTGTGGATCCACCCTATGTTAGTAGAATTGTCGTTTTTACCATGCATAAGGCCCATCTTGTCTGGCCACTGTGGGTTTGAAAATTAAAAAATCACAAAATTTCTGCACTTCTCGCAACATCTGCATGTCATGGAGTGCTAAAATGTATCTTTATATACACCAAATAGTATTTTTTGACAAACCACACACCTCTACTATTGAATAGAAATGTTAGAAATACCAGACTAAGTGATAGGTTGAAAATATAGAATTTTAACTTTGTTAATGTCAAAATTGCTCGTACCGATCATTAACGTACCCCAGTCGTTAACCTATCAAAGAATGGCCACAGCTCAACTCTACACCATCATATGCCATTGTTATCACATACACCATCACAAGAGAGGTTGTACTACCTATCTAGAGTCATTTAAACCAGCATAAGGCCCATCTTGGGTGTCCAATATCACTTTTAGAATTAAATATCACAAAATTTCTACACTTCTCGCAACATCGGCATGTCATGGAGTGCTAAAATGTATCTTTATATACACCAAATAGTATATTTTGACAAACCACACACCTCTACTATTGAATAGAAATGTTAGAAACACCATACCATGTCATAGGTTGACAATATAGAATTTTAACTTTGTTCATGTCAAAATTGCTCGTACCGATCATTAACGTACCCCAGTCGTTAACCTATCAAAGAATGGCCACAGCTCAACTCTACACCATCATATACCATTGGCATTGCACACACATTGACAAAAGAGATTGTACTACCTATCTAGAGTCATTTAAACCAGCATAAGGCCCATCTTGGGTGTTCAATATCACTTTTAGAATTAAATATCACAAAATTTCTACACTTCTCGCAACATCGGCATGTCATGGAGTGCTAAAATGTATCTTTATATACACCAAATAGTATATTTTGACAAACCACACACCTCTACTATTGAATAGAAATGTTAGAAACACCATACCATGTCATAGGTTGACAATATAGAATTTTAACTTTGTTAATGTCAAAATTGCTCGTACCGATCATTAACGTACCCCAGTCGTTAACCTATCAAAGAATGGCCACAGCTCAACTCTACACCATCATATGCCATTGTTATCACATACACCATCACAAGAGAGGTTGTACTACCTATCTAGAGTCATTTAAACCAGCATAAGGCCCATCTTGGGTGTCCAATATCACTTTTAGAATTAAATATCACAAAATTTCTACACTTCTCGCAACATCGGCATGTCATGGAGTGCTAAAATGTATCTTTATATACACCAAATAGTATTTTTTGACAAACCACACACCTCTACTATTGAATAGAAATGTTAGAAATACCAGACCAAGTGATAGGTTGAAAATATAGAATTTTAACTTTGTTAATGTCAAAATTGCTCGTACCGATCATTAACGTACCCCAGTCGTTAACCTATCAAAGATTTTTAATTTCCAAAGTGATATTAAACACCCAAGATGGCCCTTATCAATGGTTAAATGACTGTATATATGTATTATGATCTCATTTACCCTCAGGAAAGAGTATTTAATGTATATAAGAGTATATTTTTGTACTTTGCTGCAAGCGAAGGCCGCGAGAAGTGTTGAAAAAGTTGTGATTTTAATTTTCAAAGTGATATTGAACACCCAAGATGGGCCTTATGTATGTTTAAATGACTCTAGATAGGTAGTACAACCTCTTTACTCATTATGTGTGTGATGCCAATGGTATATGATAGTGTATAGGTGAGCTGTGGCCATTCTTTGATAGATTAGCAAATGGGGTACGTTAATGACCGGTAGGAGGATTTTGAGATGGTTAAAGTTCTATTGTTATAGTGGCAGCCTATCATCTTGTATGGTGTTTCTATTATTTGTATTCAATCATAGACATGTTTGGCTTATGAGAAAATACTATTTGGTGTATATAAAGATGCATTTTAGCACCCCATGGCATGCATGCTTTGCGAGAAGTGTAGAAATTTTGTGATTTTTAATTTTCAAAGTGATATTAAACACCCAAGATGGGCCTAATGCAGGGTTAAATGACTCTAGATAGGTAGTACAACCTCTCTTGTAATGGTGTATGTGATAAAAATGGCATATGATGATGTATAGATGAGCTGTGGCCATTCTGTGAGAGGTTAACAAATAGGGTACGTTAATGATAATATGTGTAATATAATGGCCTCTACGCAAGCACCAAGTATGAAGTATAGGTATGATATATCAGGCCAATTCTTATTATTATGTACAGTAGGTCTACTAGAGACAATGGACAGTTAATATAGTCATTGTATGAAGGATTTTGAATGAGCTAGGCTAAAGTTAAAAAATGGTAAAATAAATTCACAAATTTTCATATTTTCCAATTTATCCACCTATGCGTAACTTCAAGAGTTTTCGGGCCTCACTTTAGCTTTTTGGTATACATAAAGTCATGTATTGTACCAGTCTGGCCACAATATTTGGTGTTTCCAGGCCTCTTATTAGTGGTGTTATTCATGTTTGTTTGATTACGATCATTAACGTACCCCCTTTTTAGAAGGTTTTACGGCATCTGCGATAAAAACTGACCCCCTAGGAGTTGGATCCTTGAATGAAACTTTTTAATAAGCCAAGATATAGGGCTATCAATAAAATATAATGTTATTAAGAAATACTGAGTTTGTAGATTCTTGATCCAGGCCCCCCCTGACCAGTAAAACCTGGAATGACCCATATATATATATATATATATATATATATATATATATATATATAATTATATGTGTGTGTGTGTGTGTGTGTGTGTGTGTGTGTGTGTGTGTGTGTGTGTGACGAAACAGGGAAAATCATAACATCAAGGGAAATACCCACAAATGCTCTAAATATGATATTTAAATAGATATGGCCAAAGGAGTAAATAATTAACTGAAAACAGGTCTAGGATAACTTTTTCTGAAGAATCTGATTTTGCTATTGCCAAGACTCTATTTTCCTTCTAAGATGACCTTATTTAGAATCTAAAAGGAACGCTTTTCCCTAAATTTAACACATTTGTTGACATTTGGTTGCCATGGAAACCATGATTTTGTTCTTTTGGAAAAAAAATGTTACTCTATCTTATAAACCTGTCCATAAGGTTTCCATGACAGAAAACAGAATTTAATTATCCCTTCTAATTCCAAATTTATGGATGAATATGATTACAAATTGTTATCTTTTCCAATAATGGCATTGTGCCACATTATTTCAATATGCAATTGAGTTAAGGGTTATTCTGAATTTCTCTAGGTTGCTGACATCCCATGTTTGAGATCTTATATTGCTGTAGCTATTTGGAGTATTTTATCATGCAAAGTACCAAAATGCAGCTTAAGACATGAATTTAAAAAAGTCGATTTTCCCCTAATGTCACGATTTTCAAAGTTTTGTCATATATATATATATATATATATATATATATATATATATATATATATATATATATATATAAGTTATCTCGCTACCAGGGAATAAATATACCGGTAATAATATGGATGAGAATAATAATAGATACCAGATGTACCGGTAATAAAATGTATTAATATAATATTAATGTAATGAATGATGTATCACAGAACACATGAGTTTGGTGGGTTACTGACCTTGGGGCTATCAGCACCATACATGCCTTTATTAAAACAACTATAATAATTAGTTGACAAAAGCATAGTCAGTAAAATGCATAATATAATAACAATAGTATAGTAATAACAATAGTAATAACAATAGTAAAAATTTAAAAATCAAGGAAACGCCCAGCGTGGTGTTACCTGCACAGGTGAATCAAGCCAATTGACGGTTACTTTGAAACTCCCCCTTATATAGTGGAGGATTATTTACCATGACGTCATCAATGACCTCATAGATACCAATCCGCGCTGCAAGTAGTCCCTAACCATCCGCGGCTAATTATATAAATATACACGAGTGTATATAGTTCCATAATTATATATATTTCAGTTCTCTATAGATTATGATAATAAGAATGAGCATACACAGGTGGCCCCCCATGAAACATGATCAGAGACTAACCTAGGACCTTTGACTACATTAGTATCTTATGTTCTTATTCCAGTGTATCTTACCTTTTATAGTTGATTATGCCAGCTCTCAAACTAGTCAGCCATTGAGAAGTCTCACAAGTTACATTGTGTCCAGCAATAACCAACTTGCTCTTAGGCTGGGTTGAGCATGTAGTGTCTTGGGATGTGCTTCAATAAGATACTTTGAGTGTATTCTCAGTCAATAATTATTCATGTGCATCATTGACCAATACACTCACAACAAACAACTGTATGTTTTGGTTTGTTGTCCCTTTGTGGGTCTTTAATATGCCTAAATCGGCCCATGGAAAACACAAATTGGCAAATAGAAACCCATCCTAACAACAGTGCATGCAATACATCCATGTAGAACATTTCTCAATAGTGTTCATTAGCATTATTGAGAAATCCCCTACACAGCACCTGGGTACCACCAGCAGAGTCTAACAACCTACTTATTTCCTGCTTTCAGCTCATGAAGTAGTCACATCTTTGTCTAGTGATCTTCGTGCATTGTTACTGTTGTGTCTCTGGGGGCATATGTTATTAGCAATTTCATGTGAGGTGTGTTGTTGTTTCTGAGAAATCTGGCAAGTACTTTTGCTGTTGTTCTTTTGTAGTGATTGGTTTTGCTTTGCCTAGTTTGCATGTTTTTCTATTTTGCTCTAGCTCTTTTTTTTCTGCTTTTTATACCTTTATACATAAGGTATTGCAGTACATTGTGCTGGACGGTGCAAAGTATTCCAGTGCCATGGTACTTCGTCTGTTTTGTCTTTTGTTTTGGCTAGGTGCATGGACGGCACCGGTTAGGCTACTTGTTTTTCCTATTGCTGGAAAAGCATTCTCTATTAAATCGTTGGTTGAACTCCCCACTCTCCTTATGCTTCTTAACCTAGAATAAACCTTATTTCCTCCTTTGCCTCTCTGTATACCATGCCTTGTTCAATGATGGACTTGTCCCTATTCAAATAGATACTAGGACCTTGAACTGACTGGGACCTCAGATAAATATCTAGAATAGATACAAGGCCAGCTCTGATAAAGGAATAGCATGTTAAGGTGGGTCGCTACCATTGAAATTGAACCCATTGCACAGGTCCCTGCCCATGTAGACTATATTCATTAGAATGAGGCCGTGTTTGGTAGGCATATATATTCATCCTGAATAGGCACAAGAAATTTTTCGTAATTCCAATCAAAATTGAAGATTTTATACTATTTTGAAAGTTTTGTCTATTTATATCTGAATTTTTTTTCGGCATTCTTTGAAATTGGTTCTAGACAGAATTATTTAGGTCTGTTTTCGGTTTTGGGTTTTGTATGCAAATATCCAACACATTTTCGGAAAAATTCCCATTTAGAATAATGGAGGGGTATCCATGGCAACAAGAAATTGGCAAGTATGCCGATTTTCATGTTTCCATGGCAATGGATGTTTCTTTTGCATTCCATAAATGGAAGGTTTTCAGTAGATATGGAATAATTCTGAGTATACTACCACTAAAAATCTTCCCCGGATGCAGATTTTCTTCAGATGGGTCACATCTTTTGTTAGCTTAGAGATCTTTTACATTAGACTCTACCTTATTTATGGCATCGCAAAAAAAAAACAAAAAACACAGATTCACAGAAAGTCTCCTTCTGCCTACACCATGAAACATTGAAAGTTTTACTATATGTTGACTAATTGCTGAGAATTGTGTAATTTCACAAGACCTCATAGTTAAGCTGTATAAAAGTAAATTCATAGGGGAACCTTTGCAGCTCCCTTGAATGTACTTGACTTCTGTACTATCACCTGTATACAATCCTAGCCCTTCCAAGCTTTCACATTGCTCAGGTTCCAGACATATTTCCTTGGTTTGAGGTTCAATTTCCTTGATAAATGAGCCACATCGGTGACATATTAAAGGATATGAGGATTGTTTCCTGTATTCTAAAGCAACAGGCATAGGTCAGTCAGTATTTATAAATATGAATGTGCAGATTTTATATTTAGACTCTTATGCTATGGAGCAGGACATTTCTCTCTGTCTATGTGACTTCAGTCTAATCACCTACTTTGCATTAGCTGTTAGCGTAAAAGGCAATTGCATCCTTGTCTTCTGAGCTTTTAGGTTTTGTTGTTGTTATTAACAGCTTCATGTGAAATGCTCTCATTTGTCTTGTTGTTTGTTGTCTTTCTCTCCCTTTTTACATTTTGAAATACTAATCACATTGTGTATCTAAGGAGTGTTACTGCATCTAATGCCTGTTATCAAGGACCACCCCCACAGTGTTGGTATTGTGTTTTTAGACTGATCTTAGCTTCATAGAGGGGGAACCTGCAGTTGCCCAAGCTCCACTGTGAACATGCACAGGCAACACTTCCTATTAATTGCGCTATTTGATTTTGTCAATCTTTTCTATAAAGATCGTGGCAATCTCACACAAATGCCATACCATTGAAGCACCAGTGTTGTCCACAGTAAACTATTTTGTAGTGTCACAAGCAATGTAGGTCTACGTGACACTAGTGTTGTGTATCCCTAAAATACAAATAATAAAACTTTACTGCCGGAAGCCTCAGTAGAAAGGCCAGCTAATATTAAAGAAGAGTCTGTTATAGGGTTTCATTTTGGGTAATGAAGCGTGATGAAAGGAATTAAATCATTTAAAACTTAGGTGCCTTCCTTAAGTTTAGATGTTCTCTGTATAGAAACAAATATGGAGGATTAATCTCTGTTTAGTTCATTCAACATCAAAGTGTGTATCCCCCAAAGTACATAGATTTAGTATATCATTGTAATATGTTGTTTTAATGAACCCTGCTATCACTTAACTACCATTTACCTTACACCTAAGTTGCCATCACCAAGGCTCCATAGACCTGTATGTCTGATATTGATGTGAGTATCTTACCCTGTACTTGGGCAAAGTGACTCTTTATGATTAATAGACATGATTGCTCATCACTTACACCAAACTCTGACAGATTTATCCCTGTTCTAGATTAATGCTTCATCCAGCCCCTTGCCCTAACCCTTCGCCTTCGGAAGCCTATATCAGTTGGGGTTAGGTATACTTCTCCTTAAAGTGTACATTGTGCTTAACTGAAATTTCATAGTTTAAGATCACTAAGAACATCATTTTCACTCTCAAGTTACCCACTGAACAAGATCTCGAGAATCACTCAGGAATTTCTTGAGTCCTGATTTGTTAATACAACAAGAATAGAGAATGTGATTTTCCCTGGAAATTTCGAAACGCCATAAGATCTTATATCCAAGAAAGTCCTCTAGTCTAGATCTCAAGAATGGCTCAGGAATTCCTTGGGAAATACTCGGGAATTTCTCAGGAAATACTCGGGATATTCCCAGGAACTGAACATGTTTTTTTTTTCTCTCGAGTATAAGATGTTTTGGCGTGTCCAAATTTCCAGGGAAAATCACGTTCTCTTGCCCAAGTTATAAACATTCCCAACTCAAGTCCTGTTAAGTGCATACTCTCAAATATTATAATTATATAATAGACACACAAAAAATAAAGTTTTTTAGGCTTTAATAATCTCAAATACACAAAGGGTGTACGGGTACCAGTTCACAATGATTGTGATTCATGTAACAGTCAAAGAAATTTGAGTTATTGTTACAATGTACAATTTTATCCCATCTGCAAGTGGGTAAGCTGCAGTTTGGATTGGTGTTTCTTAATAAGGTGGGATGCTCGTACACCACTGTAGACTGTTATTGATAAATGGGATACCCATAGGCCTGCCTGAACAAGGTGACGCTGTAGATGTTGAATACTGCTAAAGCAGGTGTTTGATGGAATGCATCATGGGCGAATCACAACCGGTTGCCATAGTTAACTGGTGTCTACCATCCTAACATATGACTACTCTTCCCCTGTCCCCCTCTACCAGTATACATCCTCCAATGACTGCCTAGGGGGCATTTCATCAAAGCCATCTAGATTTATGGAGGAATCTATACACCTTTCCATATAAATGCCTGAGACTGCTATAAATCATATGATTATGGCATCCTAGTACCCCCTTGCTATTAGATCTCTCATGTTTCAGACTCCTGCCCAGAAGCTTTATTCCCATAGCAGACTTTCACCTAACTCTGCTGGCAAGTGGAGCAACCTGTACATTTTGCCGGTGCAGGTCCCCATAGATCTGAACGTTGCAGGTTTTGTTTGAAGCACATATAATGAGTGTGAGAATCAAAATTTGATTATGGCTGAGAGATCAATTAAGATCAATATGGTGAGTCAAACTTCTATTCAATGTATAAAAAAGTGATGTTTGCCTTAGAATTTGACTTTGTCTCCAGCTCACAATTGACAACCTATTGTTCGAAATCTAGTTCAATCAATTTAGTTCAAAATACTGCCAAATCAAAAATGCCATAAGCAGTGATAGCATTTGGTTGGTTAACTAATGGTGTAATGGTCTCCACCTTTTTCAATAAACATACAATTACATTTAATAGAATGACAGTTGATAACGAATAATTAAAATAAAAGCGAGAAAATTGCAGAACTGACACACAGCATGAGCAAAACACTGGACAGACTTGGACTGCATTAAGTTTGCTACACACTTATACCACTGTTATCACTTTTTCGGCATGATTTTCACTGCTCAAACTGGATAATCTAGGTGCTTTTATCATACAATGAAGGCAGGTGCTTTTATCATGTGACAAAGGCACAGAGTTGGCACCAACAATAAGATGGATTGACGGTTAGTAATGTTTAACATTATGTGTGACAGAAGCTTAGGAATACATAATATCATATGGTATGGTTGACATTGACTGCTGCAGCATCCACGTTGAGGTCAAGCCTTAAAAGCATACTGCAGCTGGGATTCGAATGTGTGTGTGCAAGACCCGAGGGATTAAGGGTTGTCTATTACTGGACACTCAGTGATGCCGCCCCAAGTGCCTTTATCCCTTAGACAGCACTTGTGCCTCGATATTCATCCATTAGTCCCTTAATATAGAACTGGGTATGCAATAGATAATGATAATTGAGGAGATTGGAAAACCTACTACTCATTTAGGATGTCATGTAGGGGCCTACATTGAATTCCTGCATTTCCATTTTGCTTTTAGCATTTTATTTACACACAAAACAAACACCAGGATGCACCGAGAAGAGAAACTAACTGGCAATGTAAGATTGATTGCTCTTTCTCTGCAAGAATAGTGGCCTTTAGCATCAATGTGAAGTGTTGTGGTGTAATACATCAGGCGGAGGTGACAAACACAATAAGGAGCTCCTGATTTCAAATCTGATTGTCAGAGGTGGCATTGGCTGAATTAAAGGATTCAATATGAAAGGAACTCTCTTATAGAGAGGAATTATAATGATATAACTAGTTTGTTAGCAAGTTTGTAAAGTATTGGGTAGGGCATACATATAGTTGCTCTCATCAAATCCTTATTACAATGTAATAATTATGCAAGGAATCTTCAGAGCAAGTATGGCCCCCAAATCTAGTCATGGGTGTCACATTCTTGCTTCTTGTTTCCCTTGTCCGGATGGACAGGCTGTGTGATATGAGAAGTCAGATTTCGAATAGGATTCTTTATTACAGTGGCAGACTAGAATATATATTTAAAAAAATGAAAATGTGACATAAGTTCAATGCCTCTGCTTGCCATCCCAGCTGTGAGGCTTTTGCTTCTAGTAGCAGCTGGTTACAGCTCTGATAGGTTTTACACCGGCTCAATACTTGTGGGCACATGTGGCCTTTCCCTCCATTACAAAATGCACATCTGCTTCTATAGCCCCTCTGTAACAGGCCCAACAGGCCAACACTTATATTAGTTAAGGCAGATTGTGGTGTACCCCTGCCAGTATGGAAATTAAGGATGTTTTATCCAAGCTGGACACATCTTGTTCGCATTTAGGCCTGGGCATATATATGGACGGTGTAGAGATTGCTATGATGAGGTTACAGGCTATAAGGAGAGTACAGGCTATACCCACTGAACAGGACTCGAGTTGGGAACGTTCACAAATTTGGACATGCCAGAACATCTTATACTCACTAAAAAAAAATGTCCAGTTCCTAGGAATATCCCCAGTATTTCCTGAGAAATTCCTGAGATATTCGTGAGATCTAGACTAGAGAACTTTCTCGGGCATAAGATGTTATGGCGTTCTCTATTCTTGTTGTATTCACAAGTCGGGACTCGAGAAATTCCTGAGTAATTCTCGAGATCTTGTTCAGTGGGTAATCAAATGTTCTTAGGGCTGAGAAGGTTGGTTTGTAAGGTACCAGGGACCCCTCCCCCCCTCACGAGGGCCTGAAAATCACAAGCAAATGCACAATTAATTTTTAGCCTGTAGTACCTCCTGATGGATTAAAAACTATTTTCCCCTCCCCGAGGTACAAACTCCCCCACCCCCTCTCCCAGTTGTTAAAGAATGATGTCTCCATTAGGTCCTGTTGTGACGACTCTCAGCAGCTGGTTAGTGAATTGGCAGGAGGTTCTATTTTTAGAAGGATGTGGATAACAACGTCAAAGGGAGTAGCTCACATTAGTCAACCCGTATCTGTAACTGAACGGTAGTGTAATACCTGTGTGTGTTTGCAAACAGTTCTGCAGTTGGCCTGCCTAATTGCAGCGCATGTGATTATCATGCTTGGTCTGTTCCTCAAACCGCCATTGGTCTGCAATAAAAAGAAGCATCCAATGTACAAATGATACTAAGCGTTTAATGTATGTTATGGGTACGCACGAGTGGGTTTATGGGTTAATAATCCACGAGCCCGAAGGGCGAGTGGATTATTAACCCATAAACCCACGAGTGCGTACCCATAACATGCATTAAAGCGTTTATCGAACATATTTCTCCATTTTGTATCAATTTCTTACCTTATAATCCAAGATTTAATCCAAGAGAAGACATTTTGTAAGTACATGCGATCGGCTCGCTTTGGCAACCCGCCGTGGCCATGTTGTCACTCGACGACATAGCTCCACCTTTACACTCATTTTTCGGGTATAATCCAAGCATGTCAAGTCCAATACTTCTAGCAGCGTCAAATATACGATCTCTAGTTGGTGTTCGCTTACATTTTGTATCCATTTTCTTCGAAATAAATAAGAATCCATTGATTTTCCATAACGATCCAACACACACGGCCCGGTACACGGCCATTGCTTCTTGTTGACAGAGCGGGGAGGTGCCCGGATGTAAGAACTAGGTCAGCCACGCGTCGAGCAAGGAATGGCCGGACGGGGCGGGTCCCGACTCGTATCGATGTGGAAAATCAATGGATTCTTATTTATTTCGAAGAAAATGGAGGAATTTGGCATGGCATGTTCATCTAGGATATCTAAGGATGGTTCTCTGTTAATAACTCCACCAGGCTCCATATATTCTAGGCTATCGAGGTGTGTAAACTTCAGGTATGTCGGAAAACTTTTTCAAATCCTCCATGTGCAGTGGTTTCTAGCACCGGTCGGCTTGGTATAGTGGACAGCGAGCTCGCCTCCTTCCCCAGCGGCCGGGGATCGATTCCCCGTTGAACCTAAACGGTTTTAACAGGAAACGTATGGAGGAGTTGACATTGTATATTCCTCAATTTATTAACATGTCCGGATTGAAACTAGCAGCCTCTTGAAGACGAAGAAAAGGTCTGAGAGTGCGTTATGGCTGGATAACGCACGGGGGTTATGAGCAAAAAAGCACTCCTGAGGCTCAGATAGTTAGATAATGAAATATATCTTCTGAAATAACAATTATTTACTTTTGTTCTAACTATAGTTGCAATATTATCCACAAGCATTCAACTATATAATTCCAATGTCATTACTAGGAAGATATTCCTTTTCTAAGTATCCACTAAGCCCAAATATTTCACTGTGAACTGAATGGTATTTGAGGTATGCATCCTCTGTCTATTGTCACATGCCTGATTATGTGACAAAGCATTAGGGTCAATCCAAAGAAGCAGGAAGTATCCCAATTATCATCTTTAAAAGGAGTGACTCACATGCTTCAAACCATCTTTTCAAATAACTTGTATGATTAAGGTCTGGATAAAAAGAGAACAGGCATTTGAGGCATGCAAGGTATGTCAATTGCAGTCTTCTCTGGCTGCGTGACAGTGCATAGGTCGCGATGTGTGTGATGGTGCAAAAAAGCCTTAATGACTTTGAGCTGTCTTCAGAGGCTGCCAACAAAAAGTAGTAACTGCCACAGAAGATCAGCAGCATGGCAACTATTGAAACAAAATCTGCCTGCCCACCACCTACCCTGTATCTGCTATCACTTACTCTGCATCATAGAACTGATATCCAGGGTATAACCTCTCCAGAGGAGTGGTCATGTGACTGTCTGGGACTTGTTCCTTCAGCCCTAGTATTCATTCCGCACAACTGACAATGAGGGCTTCCCCTGTAGTTCTAGGACCTCCCCCTAAGGGAGGCTTATATTCAGATCTGTCTGACAAAAAGGAATGAGATAGCCCTGATGGAAAAATAAACCCAGATAGATTATTCCCGAATGCTGTTGGGTTTTGATGGATTGACATGGAGGATATATCCTACTCTGTACACACAAGCTCACCATAGCCTTGTAGTTCATCAATGTCAGAAGAGATTATAATGTTTGTGTACCTTCAGTATGACTAAAATAATGATGTATTTCAGAAACACGCTGTCAAAGCAGGGCCTGAGCATTTTCTCTACACTGTAAAAAATAACTGTTGAATCTACCAGGGATTTTTGTAAACCTAAACGGTGAACCACTGTAATCATATTGCAGTAAAACAACTTTTAGATTTCAATCATCTCGACAGCTAGCTCTTCAGCTTATATATACTAAAGATAAAAAGATTTCCTTTGTGCCTAGCAATGACTAACTCCCTTTTATGCTCAGTTCAGTATGTCCTGTCTCGGAATGTGCCTCAATTAGATAATTTATGGTCAATTCCCAGCCAATCTGTATGCCCCATTGACCGATACACTTGCAACAAGCAACTTTGGTTTGGTTTGTTGTCCCTTTGCAGTGGGACTTTGATACAAGTCAATCAGCAAATAGATGCCCATCCTAACAATGATGTATAGAATACACTGAGTAGCTGGGTACCACCAGCTGAGTCTAACAACCTACTTACATCCTCCTGTCAGTTTGTGGAGCAGTCACATCTTTGTCTGGTGATCTTTGTGCATCATTATTGTTGTGTCTATTGGGAGCATATGTTATTAGCAATTTCGTGTGAGGTGTGTTGTTGTTCCTGAGAAATCTGTCAAGTATTTTTTTGTTGTTGTTTTGTAGTAGTTGCTTTTGTTTTCCTTAGTTTGCTTGTTGTTCTATTTTGTTTTAGTTTTTTTTTATATACCTTTATACATGGGGTATTGCAGTACATTGTGCTGTATGATGCAAAGTATTTCACTGCCATGATAGTTTGTCTATTTTATCTTTTGTTTCATCTACGTGCATACATGGCACCCATTAGGCTACTTGCTTTTCAATGCCAAATCATATATTCCTGAAGAATATCCTGTATTCAAATGTTGATTTCATATTCTCCCCACTCTCCTTATAATTCCGAACTTGGTTTACCTGTGTTTCCTCCTTGCCTCTCTGTCTACTGTGCCTTGTTCAATGATGGACCTGCCCCTATTCATAGATACTAGGTCCCTGAACCGACTGGGACCTCAGATAAGTATAGAATAGATACAAGGCCAGCTCTTATAAAGGATTGGAGTGTTAAGCTGCCCCCCCCCCAACTATCTTCCTTTGCCACTCTAAGACACTGTGACATTTGTGGGAATAAGGCGTCACCAGACGAGTTGCAGAGACATGAAAGAAGTTTTTCATGTGTAAGTTTTTCATGTTTAATAGGATGATGGGAACTTAATAGAGATCAGTTAGATTAAGACTCTTAACCATTATCTCATTTGTAAAAGGAGCTGTCCTTTCGCTGCCATATGCTTTATTTAGCAGCATTATGGGGACATCACTAGTCCTCTCTAATCAGACTTGACAAAAGGGGATGAATCCATTGATATATATAGCTGTTGCTTTTATTAGATTTGCTGTAATTACACATACCTTGTGCTAGCTATTATTTACATTACCCCATTTATGGCATCGCAAAAATATCACAGATTCACAGAAAGTCTCCTTCTGCCTACACCATAAAACATTGAAAGTTGTACCATATGTTGACTAATTGCTGAGGAATATATTATTTCATACAACCTCACTAAGGTGTATAAATGTAAAATCATAGGGGAATTTTTATAGCTCCCCTCCCTTGAATGTACTTGACCTCTGCACTATCACCAGTGCACCTGTTTGCAATCTTAACCCTGCCAAAACTCTCACATTGCTCAGTTCCCAGGCTTATCTCCTTGGCTTGAGGTTGAATTCCCTAAATAAATGAGTCAGATGGGATTTAGGGGTAATTGTTTTCTCTTTTCAAGGGCAACTTGCATAGGTCAGTCTGTATGGATATGAACCTGCAGATTTTAGTTTTAGACTCTTATTTCTTTCTGTCTACGTGACTTCAGTCTAACAACCTACTTTGCATTAGCTGTAAGTATAATAGGCAATTGCATCCTTGTCTTCTGAGCTTTTTCAGATTTGTTATTGATTATTTTTTTCTCTAGATGAATCAATAGTTATTAACAGCTTTATAGGAAATGCTTTTTTGTTTTGTTGATTGTTGTCTTTCTGCCTCTTTTTTTGAAATGCTAATCTCATTGTATATCTTAGGAGTGTTCTTGCTTTTAATGCAAGACCACCCCCACATTGATAGTGTTGGTATTGTGTTTTCAGACTGCTGTTAACTTCATACAAGAGGAACTTGCAGTTGTCAAATCTCCTTTTAACCATCTTTCTATTTTTTTTGTCTATATTGCATAATGAGTTTTAGATGGATATCATGAAAATTTTACGTCAGTGCTGTGCCATTGACACACCCATGTGGCCCAGAGCAAAAGATGTTGCAGTATCATAAGTAATGTATACGTCTACGTGCCTATGATACTTGTGGATACATTGACGAATGATCTCTGTTTAGTCGATTTAAAGATACATTCCCGCTCCAATCGACCCAAATGCTAGTTATGAGATGAACTCAAGCAGACTTTCATTACCCATTTCCTAATCAATTGAAAGTACCCTTTTTCTTAGGAAAGCCATATTTGATGTAATTCAAATAAATTGTTGAATTGAGGGTGGGGTCACCTTCCTTGGTGGACCTATGCATGCACTACCGGATATTTGTTTTTAATGATTCATAATGCACCCGTTGCTGGTTTTGTGTGGGAAAAAAATAAATTTTAACATGCTGTATCTATGTATTTTTAAATCAAAAGCAGATATTTCATCCTCTGGTTCCAGCTACATATAATATTCTGTGGAAATGTGATGGAATTGAAAAATCACTCATGATCCGGGAATCTATTTTAACATCAAAATTTGTATTTGTCAAAATATGCAGATTTGCCTTTGAAACACTATTTTGCTTTAGTTTATCATTGCAATGTGTTATTCCAATGAAACCTGCTATCACTTAACTTGCATTTACCTTACCGCTAAGTAGCCATCCCTAAAACTCCACAAACCCTGTAGGCCCAATATTGGTGTGAGTTTCTTTCCTTTACTTCAGCAAAGTGGCTCTTTATGACTAATAGACATGATTACTGACACCAGATTGCTCATCACTTACACCAAACTCTGACACATTTATCCCTGTTCTAGATTAATGCTTCACCCAGCCCCTGGCCCTAAACCTCTGCATTCCGCAGCCTATAGAATAGGGTTAGGTATACTTTTTTTTAAAGCGTGCATTGTCCTAAACTAAATAGTTTAATTTAATAAACCTTTCAATAATTTTCAATAGTACCAATTCACCATGATTGTGATTCATATAACATTAAATGAAATCTGATTGCAGTTGCTGTCACAATGTACAAATGTGTACCATCTGCAAGTGGGAAAGCTCCAGTTTGGATTTGTGTTTCTAAAAAAAGTGGGATGTTAGTACACCACTGTAGACTGTTATTGATGAATGAGATAGCAATAGGCCTGTCTGAACAAGGTGATGCTGTAGACACCGAATACTGCCAAAGCAGGTGTTTGATGGAAAGCATCATTAGCAAATTTTCACCTAACTCTGGTAGCAAGTGGAGCAACCTGTACATTATGCCCGTGCAGACCTCCATAGTTCTGAAGGGTGCCGGTTTTATTGGAAGCACATGATTAGTATGACAATCTATCAAAATTTGAATTTCCGAATGAGAGATTAAATAATGTCAGAATAGTTAGCCAAACTACTATGCAATAGAGATGTGATGCTGGCCTTAGAATTTGACTTTGTCTCAGCTTAACAAATATCACTTTGTTTGAAATACTGCCAAATCAAAAATGCTTTAAGCAGAGAGGGGCCTTTATAATGGTGTAATGTCCTTCACATTTTTAGAATGATGTTTAGGACATGGTTCAGCTAAAAGAATGACAGTTCAGATTATGGATGACTAAAACATTGCGAGAAAATTGAAGTACTAACACCCAACATGATGTTCAATGCTCAAATCTTGGTGCTTTCAAGCCCCTGAAAGGCATGGCGTTTATATCATGGTTACCACCATTAATTCTATTTATTTACCTTTAAAATTGAAAGTATCCATTGAATTCTTTTGCGAGCAGATGAGACAGCCCTCCACCATATTGGTTTCATGTTGATGTATACATAGTTAAACCGGCAACCTCCTGCAACTCCCATTCTCATAAGCCTACTACTAAGGATACGAAGGGACTGGTATGTGCTAGTCTAACGGCTAGTAGATTCACTACACACAAGAGGGCGGGACAGGTCTTGTTGACACTATGGCGAAGACGCACAGCCGGTCATTCGATAGGAAAGTTTACGATTTATTTATATTAAATTCAGCCATAATATCAAGGAATCTATACCTGCCACACTTAGAATAACATGTGTACGATGTCCCCTTCAATTCATTTCGTCACATTTGGTCTATAAGCTTCACCCAAGGAGGAAATAACTTGCCATCAAGGTATGTCCACTTCGATGTCAATTTGAATGCCTCTATCGCACTATAGAGGGGGCCGGATTATCCAATTTATAGGCACCGAAAACTCCATAACCATGATATAATACTAAAGATAAAGACACTCAGTGAAGCAGCCTTAGGTGCCTTTATCCTTTAGACAGCACCTGTGCCTCGATATTCATCCATTAGTCCCTTAATATAGAACTGGGTATGCAATTGTAGTTGACCAGACTCAAACACCTTTTACTCATTTAGGACGTCATGTAGGGGCGGACATTGAATTCCTGCATTTTCATTTTTCTTTTAGTATTTTATTTGCACTGAAAATAAACACCAGGCACTGTAAATTTCTGCAAGAATAATGGCCTTTAGCATCAGTGTGAAGTGTTATGGAGTAATACATCAGGCGGAGGTGACAAACATAATATTGTGCTCCTGATTTCAGAGGTGGCATTGGCTGAATGAAAGGATTGAATATAAAAGTAACTACTAGTGCTAGATCAAATGACTTCAGGAATGTGATTTGTTTTTGCTGTCCCGATTACGACTGCTGAAAGACATAGTAGGGTGCACCTATTTAGTCAAATTGGTCAGAAAATACCCGCAACTAACTGTATATATTATGCTATCTTTCATGAGAAACTATTAGGATTCTGGTGTATTTTCGTTTATTACAGGAGGGTTGAACCTCTCTCCCTGTCACACCCTCTCATGTTCAAGAGACATATTTTCAGGTAGAAATTATAAGAATATTCCATACTGAAATAACATCTTTTTGACATTTTGGAAGACACACGACCTTATTTTCAACTTAATACCCCTACAAAATATTTGGTTTAATTTTACTCCGTTGCACTACATAGTAATATTATATCGGGTGTAAGGGCAATTGTACATCTGTTTCTAGCCCTACTGTAACAGGTCCAATAGAACTGTGTAGAGGTTGTTAAGATGAAGTAAAGGCAATAAGAGAATAAAGGCTGTAATCAAAAGGTCTAAAGGGGTGATCAATTCTAAATGACAGGGGGAAGTGTGAGAATCACACGTAAATATGTGATGCATACTACCCAAACCAGTCACATCTCGGCCCTCATGGACCAGAAATAATGCGGTCAAAAGGGGGAAAATGCTTATTTAAGTGATTTTGAGCTTTTTGGATGTTTGCTTTCATTAATACCTTCCCTGTGATTTGGTGAAAGTATAAATTCAAAATTGTAACAAAGAAAGACAAAAGATATTCATATCCACATGTAGCTTGACATTTTCTCTTTAAATTGGTAGCAGCCTGACTAGGGAAGTAGTCAGTACATTCAGTCTAGACAGTTATTACAAAGATGCTTTCCACTTCTCTGTTTAAGTTTACATTAATGAATGAATGCTGGTCTCTTTATAATTTTGAAAATTTAGCAAAATCTGACAAAGAAAGACATTTTGATGAAATAAAAACTATTCTGAAGATCTTGATGTACTCTATGGGAATATAGCATAACAATTTAGCCTGTAGTACCATGGCACCTTATTAGCTGAAAAGAAGCAAATATTTTCCCCTCCTCCCGATGGATCAAAAACAATTTGCCCCTCCCCAAGATTCAATCCCCCTCCCTCCCCCAGTTGTCAAGGAATAATGACTATATTAGGTCATGTTATGCAGGCTCTAAGCGGCTTGTAAGTGAGTGGGCAGGAGGTTCTTTTTTCAGAAGGAAGTGGAGACCAAAATGAAGAGGAGTAGCTCACATGCAATACTCAACCTGTATATGTAATTGAACAGTAGCATAATACTCTGTGTTTACACACAGTTCTTCAGTTGACCTGTGTGTGACCATTTACAAGTATTCCAATGTCAGGGCCAGGAAGACATCTCTTTTCTAAGCATCCACTAAGCACAAATTTTTCACAGTCAAGTTGTATTTGAAGCATGCATCCTCTGTCTTTTGTCATATCTCGGGTTATGTGACAAGCCATTAAGGTCAATCCAAAAAAGCAGCAAGTATCCCAACTGCTTAAAAGGAGTGACTCACATATTTCAGACCATCTTCTCAAATAGGTTGTATAATTAAAAGTTGGATGAAAAGAGAACAGGAAAATTCAGGCATGCAATCTATGGCTATTGCAGCCATCTCTGGCTATGTGACAGTGCGTAGGTCATGGTGTGTGTTGATACAGCAAAAATGTCTTAATGACTTTGAGCTGTCTTCAGATGCTTGCTACAAAACGCAGTACCTGCCACAGAAGATCAGCAACTCAGGAGGGTGTTGCACATCGGGGAAAGTGCACTTTCTATTCATTCCCGTTTTGATCTGTGTTGCACAGAAGTGCTCATATCAGTCAGGTGCAAGATACAGATGATAGCTACTCAAAACAAGAGCACGAAAGCAGGTGGGTGTAGCTCATGAGAATGCCACAGACTGCATCCTTGAAGATGTCACAAACGTAATAGCAAAATCCCATCTTAAAGATTTTATTAGAATTAATGTAATTATAAATGAGATTCATATACCAAAACATAGTTGACAATTTTAACACTCTAACAATATTGTCAAGTATTTTCTATTACGTTTTTCTAATTTTCTGTGTTTCTACAAAACTTCACTGTAAATACAAATAAAATAATCATTCATCACTTTTTTTCTATCAAAATTATTCAAAAATCTAAAGAAGATAAGCAGATATTTGTGAATGACATAGAACGATTGGAAACTTTATGTAGATCTTAATAGTCATTTTCAAAACTTAAAAATATGTACTTTTAGCATATTTGCAGGGTTTTAAAGTCAATGTCACAAAACGACCATGTTAAGTACGTCCATTACACGTCCGTTACGATTTTTGGGGTCAAAAGGTGTCAAATGGGGTCATATGGGGCCATGTGAAGCAAGGAAAACTGCAATATATGGCAGGCTCTAGCATTATTGGTATTTATCTTATGAAAATTCTAAGATTACTACCCCCCCCAATTCAATAATGAGCTGCAGCTGTTAGAGAACTGGGCGCTCAGAGTTGCCTTTTTGGTAAAGTTAGAGGAGCATCCAAAGATGACTAGACTTGAGATTAGAAATGAGAGCAATTGTACTGACCTTGCTACAAGGCACGATTAACATCTTCTTTTTTATGCCTTTACTCTGTCTCAATGTAATTATTTGGTAGATAATAGACTGTGCCTACACGTCTACATGTTGGTAAAAGATTACTTGCTCCTCTTTGTTTAAAGCCTATTGTTTTACGCAGTGCTTTTTATAGAGCAATTATACATTGGAATCAGTTGAAAGCTAAATATACACATATTGATACATTAGAACATTTCAAAAATCAAATTATAAAAGACTTTCCTGACTGCTCTGTGTGAAGTTACACTCCCTGATTTTGAAATATGTCTGAACACTCATCTAATCTCATCATTACCTTTTTGTAACAAATAATCTGTTATATCCTGATCATATGATGATTGCAATTTCCATATGTTTATGCTATTGCCATGATACTATCATTTTTTGTCTTGTCGTCATGTGTCCTCTTTAGGGGACCTAGCGGAGGTACCAAAATAGGTTAGGTTAGGTTAGAATAGCAGCCAATTTTTTTATTGTACTGATATTCTTTACCAATAAAACACTTTAAAAAAACCTCTCCAGGGTAGTGGTCATGTGACCGTCTGGGACTTATTCCTTCAGCCCTGGTAGGCAGTGCCCCCTGCTGGCAATTCTAGGAAACTTCACTTGTGGGCATAATGCCAGGCCTGGGCGCATACGTGAAGAGCCACTTCCTGTTGGCAGAGAGTTTCTTGGCTTCGGAGACAGTGAGGGATTCCCCTGTAGTTCTAGGACCTCCCCTGAAGGGAGGCTTATATTCAGATCTGTCTGACAAAAAGGAATGACACAGCCCTGATAGAAAAATAAATCCAGATTATTCCCTGAATGCTAGTAGGGTTTGATGGATTGGCATAGGGGATATATCCTACTCGGTATAAAGAAGCTCACCATAGGTTTCTAGTTCATCAATGTCAGAAGAGATTATGACGTTTCTGTACCTACAATGCAACTATATTAAAGATATCTTTAAGAAACACACTGTCAAAGCAGAGATGTCAGAGCATTTTCTTTAAATTCTACCATGTAAAAAATTAGGACCATACCCACGTTGAGGTTGCTAAAGAATAGATACAAGATAAAAGTGGTCGCTGAAAACTGGTCGCCCACAGCAACCTAAACTATCATCAGTGAGTGAGTGAGTAATAGATGTTTAACGCCATTTCGACAGCTAAGGTCATATTCGTGGCAAGAACTACATTACACAATTTAACAGAGGAATGTGTCCGTGCCCACGCATATGTGCACCACACACATCCTGAGGGGATAGTAAAGAGGAGATATAGACCCTTTTAAGTGGGCTAGGGAAGCCCAAACTATCCTCAGAGACTTCAGTAGTGACCTGAACTATCCTCAGAGACTTAAGTAGCGACCTAAACTATCCTCAGAGACTTCAGTAGCGACCTAAACTAAGATTATATATAAAGGAGCCTGTGGCCCCCTATATATAAGGGGCCACTGGCACCATTCATATTTTCCCGAACGCAATAGAATTTTAAATACCATAGGTTATTCATATAAAGGGAATCCCATGGAATTTTATATCCTATAGGTTATTCCTAAAAAGGGAATCTCATAGAATTTTAAATGCCATAGGTTATTCATACTAAGCGCCCAAAAAGAAAATAATAACCTTAGAAGTGTAATGGCTCTCATTCTTCTGAATATAAGGGTGGCTCTTTGGCTCGCTTAGTAGCTATAGAAACCAACAAGACACAAATAGTTCGGGTTGGGCAAAGCCCTCAAAATTTCCATCGCTCGGATGGCCTTTATTTAGTTATGTAACTGTAAGGTAAGGTAGTGTGTCTTGACTGGATGGCTCCTTAGTAAGAGCTGGATGCGAGGCATGGTGCTGCCCCCTCTTGTACCAAACGGGTGTCGCAAAGCGACGCCTGGTTGGCATAGAAGGAACAATCAACACATGGACACGTGTCTCGGATGATCTGCACTAGTATATTATGATGATGCTAGCCCCTACAGAAGCTTAAATACCATAGGTTATTCATATAAGAAAGGAAATTATATTTTTTCCCGAACCCTCCCCCAATGGCATTTAAGCACAAGAAATAGGACTCCCGGGGAAAGGGTTTCCCTTAAGGGGAGAGTATAAAAAATGGGACTTGCTTTTTATGGGGGTTAAGAATTTGGCAGTCGCAGTCTATTCATATCTCTAGAAGTTTAGGTCGCTACCCAACCTTTTTTTATTATTACCAACATTTTTTTATCATTTTTTTCTTGAGCACAAATATATGGCTTATTCCATAACAGACACCCCTCTACATATTGATAAAGGAGTATGTAACAGGGAAGGGGATCTGTTTTTGAATAAGCCATATCCTTGTGCTTAAAAAAAAGAAAAGCTGGGTAGGATCACATATTGCTTCATAGATTCCTTAATAATAATCCGATTTTCATTCTGTAAAAACTGACAGGTAGCCCACAATGTCCCCCATATTCTCACTGAGGTCATTAAAACTGGTTGCTAAAAACTGGTCGCTAAAGACTGGTCGCTGATACTTCACAATTGTTTTAGCGACCTAAACGTTTTTTATGGCGACCATTTAGCGACCTAAACTAGCAGCCAAAAGTAACTGTTGAATCTACCAGGGATCTTTGTTAACCTGAGGGGTAAACCATTGTAATCATATTGCAGTGAAGCAGTGTAATGTTTACAAGAAGACCCAGATGGTATTACGGTGGTACAAGGAATCTCTTTGAAATAATGACAGATCTCTGACAACTTTGGGACAAGGTTTTCGCCATTATTTCAATGACATCTTTTTACAGTGTACTTCTCCTCTGATTTAGCGATTTACAATCTTTCTAGAATTCGATCAGCTGGTTTACTAAAGGTACAAAGGGATGAGTGCAATATACTAACCGCCCATTTAAATCCTTATAATGTTATTATAATATTCAGAACACCTACACATATGTTGCCATCTTAGAAAGTAAATTGTAGTATACTCATCGTATTCTTACGGTTGTTTAGGACTTTCCAAAACCATAGTCAGAGCTTTATGAATACTAAGATCATCTGGGCATGCGCTGTTTGAGTAATGAAATTCAGCTTCCTAGAAGCTAACAAGCTGACTCAGCAGCTTTATTTAAATAATATATTTCTATGTTGTACAGAACCTACAATATGCTGCTACCTTCGTTGCAGGTTAGAATATTAAGTGGGGGTAGTGGCGTTAAAGTGGGGGTAGGGGAATATTGTCATTGAAATCTGAAGATGAGAAGTGGCCTTTAGAAAATTCCCTAACGTGATGTGGTGATGGATTACTTCCATAATCCTCCCACTCGCATCCCTGTAAGGTAATTAAGGGTAACAGTCTCAACTGCCACAAACTACCCACTGTCACTGTCACCCGGCTTTAATGAAATGGCTTCTGAGAACTGATCAGTGTGAGAAAAAATAACATGAGAGAGTGCTGATTCTGGGTTTTGTACTTCTTAATCTGTGGGGAAAGATGTGTAGCGTGGGATATGAATGGAAAGTTACCTGCCTTGGGTACTGCCATTGCAATGATATTGTGCATCCCACCTCTCCATCTGTGTCTGTGTCTGTCTGTCTGTCTGCCTGTCTCTGTCTGTGAATCTCTCTCTCTCTCTCTCTCTCTCTCTCTCTCTCTCTCACTCACTCTCTCTCTCTCTCTCAGGTTCGGTTAACAATGGGTTTAAGCCTTATTTTCAATGCACCAACAGTGTTACATTTGTGGTACTTCAGCATTACCTCCTCTGTCTTGCATGACAAGTGCACATTTTATAGCTATAGCTATGTTGGTAGCAGTATACATACATCCATAACCCCCCAGTAAAGGCACTGTAGGACTGCACCTGAGTACAAACAATTATGATACCGAAGATGGAACAACTAAGTAATGGGGACGTCTTGTACTGATAGGTGTGGGTCCACTATGAGACTAAACCTTGCTGCAACTAGAAATTGCACTGGGTTTTCAGTTGACTAAAAGTTCATTTATGATAATCATGTACTTGAACTGAGAAGGTGGGCCTTATTGTACCCTGCACTAAGAGCCCTTTTTACAGATCGCGTCAAATATTGCTTTTCAAGTGATTGCAGGGATGACAATTTCAATAGTGGTTGTTGGGCAAACAGTGTAGCTAAATATCGCACCCTTTGTTGCATACCCAGGTAGCAAAACAGGTGTGGCCCCAGTCTGGCTTACAGCAGGTGCCCAACGTGGGCCAAACAGGGCTGACCAACGGGCACCCAATGGTTTATGTCCCCAGCAAAGTGTCTGAGCCACACCAGGCAAACTAATTTGGGCATAGATCAGTTTCAAAGTGGGCTAATAAATTTGGACTCAGATTGAGTTTAACATGGGTTTCTGGTGTGGCCCAAACTGGCCAGCTGATTTTGGCCATATTTTTAAATGAAAATTCAGAAGAATTTAATCATTCGATTGTGTGAATATGACCCTCCGCCCCCTTACCATGTATCCCAATACCCAGTGATACTCATCTATTCCATTGCATCAGTAGAGTAGATATATCAGTTTGCACTCAATAGGCCAAGATAAGTCATGATCACTTTGAGTGTAGTGATATCCTGGCCTTATTTAGCAACTCTCTTCATAGATGCACCATGTAGAAGCATAGATCAGAGCTTCTTAACTTATAGTGCCTGTAGGTAGCATGTTTGATCCTTATATCACATTCACTGCAATAGGAATGGTGTAGTCAATCTAGGAGGACCTTAATTTTCACATTTTAAAAGGAATATCTAAGGATTTCCAAATTACAATAAAGTCTGAACAGTCTGTGGTTGCCCATTTCAAAACTTATCTGTGCCTGAACCAGGTAGCCCAATGTGGCCCAGACACTTTGCTGAGGACAAAACCCATTGGGTGCTCAACAGTCTTAAGTCGGTTTGCCTGCTTAGGGCTGCCCACTGTGGCGCGAACTGGAAACCCAGCATCTGACCAAACTGAGCCAATGTACTGAATTCTGCCCACTTTGTCCCCAACTGGGCTTGCTACCTGGGTAGTGGACCTGCAGCTAGTCGCCCTCAGGCAGGAGAGTAGAATAATAAGCCCCTACACAGGGGTGGGGTTGAATAACAGCTGGTAAAACAATGATGTTTTGGAAAACCTCTCATCATAATTGCCATTAAGGCTTTGCTTGGTACACCAGATACTAGGCTCTGTTCATTGATGCTACTTTCACTTGCTCGTTCTTTATTCAATTATGGACTTTTCTAAAGTGGACTATGTTGTATGTATACCTATTGCTGGCTTTAAAAAATATATGGTTTTTATAATACATTGTTATTTTGTCAATAATGTATCGCATCATCCAGGGAGAATTGCTTTGTCCATAGATAGGGTAGGGAATCAATTATTGTATAGCAGAATACCTCACTTCCTACACAGTACACTGATGGAGTTCAAAATGGTTTTACCACACATTGTCACATCACTGTCGGGGGTGGGGGGATATTATAGACCCCGGGTCTCGAACATGGTTTTGAAAGGTAGACCAAGTGTTGAAGATGTTTGTGTCTGAAGGACGCATTTGGGGGTCATGTCAAGAGGGAAACTGGGAGGTCCTAGAGTCTTGTAAACATCTATTGGGGCCCATTTCGACTTAGGACCAACTTAGGTCCCTAGGGGACAAAAAAAGGGCACATTTCAAAAACATAGGGACGACATCTTAATATCCATCACTCACCAAATTTTCTGAGATTTGGACTGTTTGAGAGATCCTAGTGTATTAAAGCGGCCATGGAATTCAGGGCTAGTGGTAAGAAGTTGCCCTCAGAGGATGTCATTCTGCCTACTCACATCAATGGAAGGTGATTTGAGAGAAGAGTCTCACCTTTTTCAGTGTCACCTGGCTGTGATGTAATGGTTTCTGAGATTTTATTGGTGCAAGGATTAACAGGATTATAGGGTTTATGATTTTCGTGCTGGTTAAAGTGCCAAATCTAACTGACACTGTTGTTTATTGAAATCATACAAAATGTATTGTATAAGACTAATAAACACTGAGGCCATGAACGTTTAGCACTGCATATAAGGTGTGATTAATGATTCCAAAGTGTAATAAGTATGGGAATTAAGGAAATGTTGTCTTGAAGGATTTATTCCGGCAATTAAGACCTATCAATGATGGTTTTTGGTAGTCAGTAGTTGATTTACCACGTGTTCTCTCTCTCTCTCTCTCTCTCTCTCTCTCGTGATCGAATTACGAATTTTGGAAATAGATCTATTAACCTATAACTGGAGTACCCCAGTTACAGAGAAATTGAATAGGGGAAATATGTCTTTGAAGAGTTATACCTAGATTCTTAGAGCTAAATCATTATATACCTGGAAACATGATAATATTGTGATACATATGCAGCGTCTTCACTGTGTTCAATATCAAGTGCTATAAATCTACACCAGATGGGTTGCTGTAACTTTACAGCAAAATGTAGTAATAGAGAACACTTTGTTTTAATCATTGAGGAAATAGAGATACATTTTCTGAATTATATCTGCAATGAAGTGAGAGCAAAATATGTAGCAAATAACTCTGCAATAAGACTACTCAGTAATACCTTGTATACAGATTACCTGACAACTTTGGTATTTTCAGTTATTGACTTTACAGAAACACTTTTATACGATTATGGGATTATAGTATATTTTTCTGGAACAGTAGAACAGCTTTTTACAGTGAGGTGCTTATGATATAGCCTGATGAACTGACTACCCAGACACTAGTATAGCTCCCTCTTAATTCTCTTTTCTTTCTCCTATCCGTCTATCCTCTTTCAGCAAAGGCCCTGGTGAGCTGCACTTGAGAACAAACAGTTATAATTAAGATGGGGCAAGAAATGAGCCACAGGAACTTCTTGTACTGGTTAATCCTCCTGGGTGGGACTAGAGCAGAGTAATTGGCCCTAACACAGGAGGTTACACAGTGCACATCATCTAGTAAAACACTGATGTTGTGACAGAGCTATCATTATAATTGTCATAATAGCTGTCAGTTCCAGCTTTTGTGAGCGTTTTACTAACAGACAGGTCTACAGGGGAGGCTTGTCATACTGTACTCACAGATGCTCAGAATGTTCATCCTTCTATCTATATCATTGTATTTATTTGGTGAGGAGGATGCCATGTTACCAATAAGTCTACTGTACTCAGAATACAGTGCAATATAGGTAGGTACTTACCTAATATTTCAAGACTTTATCCCATTAAAACTATCTAATGATCAATGGATGGATCTTGAGAAAAGAAGTGGATTTGCTTTTTAAATGAAGTCTCTATGTCAATTTTAAGTGGAATTATGACCGGTCAAAGGTACCAAATCAGACCCAGAATTCTGCCATAGTTAAGAGTTTAATTTGGATCTAATTTTGTGATCAAGCAAGATGAATCCAAGGTATACTAGATCACTAAAATGATTATTTTGGGCAATTTTCTTTTCAGATAAGCAAGATATACCCTCAAGAATGTAAATAATAATACATTTTATCATAATCAAACAATGTAAAAGCAAATTTTTGATGTCATCTTTTCCCTTGAACTGTGCGCTCTGACAGAACCATGGCAGAATATCGTCTTTGACTCAGGACGTTTGAATGATCATAACTTCCATTTAAATTGACATAATAACTTCATCTAAAAAGCAAAACTACTTATTTTTATCATAGCTATCAATTTCCTACCATATAAAATACATACAATAAGGTCTTAATTGATAGGTAAGTGCCCAACATTTGGGAGGTTGGGATAAGTGTCCAGAGATAATCTCGCCAAAAAAGTTTGCAGGGTCTGTCAAACATACTGCAGCCCCTTAGAAAAAGAAAATGAAGACATTTTCTAGATCATTTTTAACCATTGAACAGGTGGGAACCATTTATTTTTAGGTGCTCAATGATCTTCTCATAATAAAATGGTTCTAAACTTTTAGTTGAACTTTGATGGGGTCAAAGGCAAAATTCCCTGCATTCAACCTTGTACAAAAAATAATCATTTTAAAGGTCTAGCCAAGCCTGTTAAAATGAGCCCTTGTTTGTAAAGATCCTCCAGTAAATAGTTTCAGAATAAGCTTGCAAAGAAAGGAGAGTTTAACACTACCCAGTTTCAGCTTTATCACAGTTTCACACCTCTCCTGCAGCAGACTCACACAGTGGAGGTATTTCAGTGCCTAATATAGGTGGGGTGTTACCACTGATTGCCTTAGTACTTAGTCAATGTATAGCACAAATGCCTAGTTGCAATAATTTTGCAGGGATTCTTTAGGATTTTTGTTTCTTTTTTTGTTAAAGCTGTATCCAGAGGTGGGTTCAAAGATTTGAAATAAAAACCAGGGTGTTTTTAATCACTATGCATTGAGCCCTGTTGCCTATCATTTTACTTATAATTATGTGTTCTTTTGCATATAATCATACTCAGTCTGCTAATCTCGCAGACCATAAAAAATACACCTGTAACAAGGCCCATGGCGATCGTCATTAGAGTGTTATCATGATTCGTGCTCAGGGATTTTAGAAACTGTTGAATAGATCTTCCACCAGAACAACCTTTTTTTCAAAAGCAAAGGTAAGCAGAAAACATGTTTGCTATTACCAAGGTGGTTACGATCGCTTCTTATTGCCCTCAATAGATTATTTTCTTTTTCCTATAATGTTCTGTAGAACAATTTGTTTTGAACAGTTCCAGAGACAAGTTACCCATGATTGTATACAGAATACAACATTTAGCATTTATTTGTCAGTAATGTTCAATCCGATCTATGCTAGTTGATTGATGTACAAGTGGTCTATATATGAGGACCTAATCATTTCTAATGACCTGCGAAATACCCTCTATTTGGTTTAAACAGTTCCTGAGTTATGTAAAGATGGTATTTATATGCTATTATTACACCCCCGCCCCCATCTAGGTGTAATGGCCAGAGCAGGGGTCATTAGCTAAAAAAGAATGTAGTTCAATAGACAGGTCCGAACATACATGATTGGAATGTCTGAGATTATGACAGCAGAGAAGGGAACTTATATTTGTGAGTGAAATTATGTAACTAAATGTCTTTCTAAAAGCCTAGACCTGTCAGCAATGGTGTACTCTCCTGAAAACGATCTATCCCATGCAAATACAAACCATACTTTAGCCGCATGAATAAAACTATAACTGGTTGTGTATAATTCACTTTTCTTTTCAATTGTGTTCCATTTTGTATCTCAGGTTGATATGCCCGAGATACTGATAGCCCATAGCTTTACCATAGCGGCTCCGTATCACACCCCCCACCCCATGAGATAACCTGCATGAATATAAATGGCGACGTAAACAAGTCGTGTGCGATGTTTTAGATTATGAAATCCTGCTTTCATGATGGAATTAGATTAACCTTTGCCTATGTATTCATCCATAAAACATGAGATAAATGCAAAGGTGCAATCATGGGTAGGATGGGAGAGGTGTATCACACTTGCAGTCTGTCTGCCGCATCGCAGTACGCCCTACAGCCGTAGGGCGTACTGCGTCAGTGTCTAAGGTATAGACTGTTGACATACCTAAACTGTAAACATGAGATCTAAAGTTGTAAACATTAGATTTGAGGGGTCAGTTGTAATCACAGGCAGTGTGTTTACCTATAGGTCTGTTTATATCTGCTCCAAACCTGTGACTGAGATGTCACACTGATCAGGTAGGGCTAGGTGCCCTTCTGCTGTAAAAACAATGTACCATAATAAATAACAATGCCGCAGTCCAACAACAACCAGTCCTGTAAAAATCAAACCTGTCTGATATCAAATTGTGGAGACTCCCCAATGTGAAAGGTTCTAATATTGACATAACATCAGCTTGATTTAGTAAACAAAAACATCTTTTTGACAACAAAAGCATGCCTGAGATTGCACACATTCACATCCCCAGATAAAAAAATAGCTCCCCCAACATACAATTTCTACCTTGCAATGACAACAAATAGCATTCTTTAGTCTGTGGTTGAGTCCCATTTTGTGAGAATAGCTGCGATTCTCTGCAAAACTCTCATAGTGGAGCCTCGATACCTATATACGCCATCGTGCAATACTGCAGACAGACTGCGCGTGCGATACACCTCCACAATCCTTCCCATGAGTGAACCATTGCCTAGGCCTATGTATATTAAATTGATATCTAGATTTACCCCCTTTATCAGATGGGGTTGACCCATGGCAGACGGATCTGCTCTGAGCCACGAGCAGCAATGTCATGGTTATAGAATGAGATGACCCATGTAGTGTCCTCAATCCATGAGGAGCTCATTAAGATTAATACCAGTAATATACTCGTCCCAGACTCTTGAGTAACTCTTTACCATGGAGACCCAGGTATGACGTCCACCCAGGCTACTGATTGACGTACAGAAATTGCTATTGTGTGATACCTCTGTGAATAGACATACACCGATGAACAAGCACAAGAAAATGTTTAAATCTATGCAGGCTGGTGCGTGATTTTTCGTTGATTAGTTATGAAATAAAGTAACAGATGGAGCATTGTACCGTACTGCTTTGCCGTAATCCTAACATACGAATACAGATATGAAATGAAGTAGTGAAAGTAGAATGGACAATGTATGTATTTCATATGGTTATATTTTCCTTTTTCTATTGAGCCAAATTTTTGAAGGGCCTCATGACTCCACAAGATCCATGTTCCTCGGTGGTTATGGCACACCAACGTGGTGCAGGGTAGTCTTCTCGCTGGTATTCTCTGCATTGGTAGGTTAATGCACTGTGTGTTCAATTTTGAAACCTGATTCTAAAATTTATATTCCAACAGGTGTGACAGACCGAGGGTGGCCGCCAAACGCTCAGACTAGGGCCCTGCAGATACCCGATGAAAAACGCCAAAGTACCCATCGGCACCACCATAATCATACGCACCACCATCGGCACCACAGCCACCACCAGCGATGTAAGAGGATGACTATCAGGAGGCAGTTTACGGTAAACCATAACGAGCAGGGGAGGATGGTCATAACTCATAATGATCCAGAGAGGATAGTACCCGGCACGGCTAAAGGTAGGTTCTGTCCTCCCAGTGCCAGATCAGGATAACCATCAGCAGTATCACTGGAAAAGAAAAAGAACATGCACAGTGTTCAATGTTACTCCAAGCGTATGAGACACCCCTAAGCTAGAAGGTAAATTCTTAATTAATGTCTGATTTATAAAAAGAGGGAGCATAGTGGAATAATGGTGTCATTGTGTTGGAGGGTTTGATACTGTTTGGTAGCATAAGTTCTTTTTGAAAGCATCAGAACTTCATGGGTCTCCTAACCTGGCCTGATGGAATTCCATATTTATATATTATTACAGGATTTCTGTGACTCAGGCTGCTTTTTGTGGATAGTCCCTTTCTGATACCTGTCGATATTGCACGCCATGATGCATGCATCATGTCTTTGTATGGCGTGCCTGATATCCATGGATATCAGGCACCCCAGCACTAAGCTGAGTGTCCCAAGCTTGTCAGGTGCGCAAGGTGAGAATGGCATTGTAATTATAGAGGCAATCACACCAGTAGCAGACCACGAAAACGTCCAGATGCCTGTGCCGATGGTATTCCGCGGATTCTTTAGTGGGCCGACCCCTGCTGAAGCTGACATCTTGCGAGATAAGGACTGATAACAGCAAGCTGATGGGTACCAGGTGTTACGTAATGCACCCTGAAAAGGCTGCAGTGAATGAGAGAAATATTCTCATTGGTTAATAATGCATCACGCTAGGTCAGAATAGTGGACAGCGTGTCGGGCTCCAAACCCCTGGTACAGGCGTTCGCGTCCCGGCCAAGTCCAGCTTTTTGCCTATTCTATGTACAAATACATTAGGATATCAAACGAGGGGGCATAGCCTTGTATGGTAGGATATCTATACATTACTTACAGATTAATTTTATAGTGATATCATCAGTGTAGTTGTCGACAGCTACATGCCGACATACCTATGTGTTAAATTTGATGGTATGTATACAATATTCTAGTCCACCCTTGCAAAATGGGCAAGATCCTACCCACCAGCCCATCTACATCATTTTGGATAAAATTAATTATGATAAACATGTGTCACTCTGCACCATATGCCAGGTATTGGGTCAGTAAAACTACTCGTAGACTTTGATATATTCAATAATGCATTTATAAATTCCTCACATTATATGAATTAAAAGGTAGAGATTAAGTAAAGACATCATATCCCATAATCACATGATTATCCAAGACAGTGTGAGCCACAGGAACTTCTGCCAAGGGACAACATACTGTACTTGTGCCAGTTTTTCTACCAGTTCTCATTAAGATGTACCAGATAGATACTCCTGATGTAAGTAGTAGGGTTCAATAGTAGTACCAGACTACTGATATGTCTGCTTAATGTACCTAGTACCGCTGATTAGGTGTGTTAGGTAATGGAGGCAGACATAGATTAGTTCGTATGTGCAGGAGTTAATGAGACCAATTACATATTACGACTAGCTCTGTGTAGACACCGTCCCAACTGGGAATGATGCTGTATATATAATCCACCCCGGGAATCTACCACCGTGTTTTAATGTAGCTAGCAGTTCTGCACACTTTTGGATCACTGTAAAAGGGCCCAGTAGGTTTTCTAACATTGATTTATAGCTTTATACTGCAAAAGGAAGGAACAAAACGATATATGGTCAATTGCACTGAGTTGGGATCACACAGGGCTCACTAAGCGGTAAAAATGAAACTGCTTGGATTGTTTTGAAATTTTTTGTCTAAAATACTGGCGCACTGAGGCACCTACCCTAAAAATTGGGAACACTAATATCAAAAATTGCCAATTTTAGAGTCAATTTCATTATTTAGCATTAGTTCCTATGGGATTCTGGTCCAAATAGGCTCATTTTTTGGGAGTTAATTTTTCCACCATCAAGTGAACACATTGACATGATATCATTTTTACATGATGCTGGGCATTACCCTTTTATAATAGTAATCTGTCATAACAACAAAACGTCTTAATTCATGATATTTCAGGTATAATACATATTGTGGCACGTATGGTTCCATGTGGCATGTACGGTTCCTGACATGGAAAAACTGCCATAGATTTCCATTGAGTTGTATAATGTAATATTTACATGTAGATAGGTGCATAAGTGGTTAATCTTTATGACCATGCATCTCTAGGAAATCCCATAACTATGCACTGGAGGAATCACTTTATGTGGCACGTATGGTTCCTCTAAAACTACACCAAATCACATTGCAATTTCAAATATGGCAATACTGAGGTATAATATTAATGAATCTAAAATTCTTTACCTAATGACTGATAGTTGACACCTAAGGCTTTCTAATTATATTTTTGCATTTGATAAATATGATTTATTTCTCCCCACTATCATGTATTAAAGAATGAGGCATGTATGGTTCCACTTTACCTACACCACAAGGTTTTAGCAATAACTCCAGGCAGATAAGGGGTATAGTTCTTGAATTGACTATATATAATGCTAAATATTGGGGGCTAGTGGAAATATAAAAAAATTATACATTTCCAATGCAATATATAGCTTTAAGTTTTATTTTGAAAACTCTAAAATTAGTGTTAGGACATTGCTGCAAAGAATGGTACATAATCAAACTATGAAATGGATTTATTCCGTTTTGGAGTGAGTGAGTAATAGAGGTTTAACGCCATTTCAACAGCTAAGGTCATATTCATGGCAAGAACTACATTACACAATTTCACAGAGGAATGTGTCAGTTCCCGCGCATATGTGCACTGCACACATCCTTAGGGGATAGGGAAGAGAAGAAATAGACCCTTTTAAGTGGGCTAGGGAGGCCCGATTTCCCTTTTGGAACCAAGCTCTTATAATAAATATAGTTATCAATAACAACATTGAAATTGTACAATATTATGGTTGGACAATCAATATCATTTGAAATAATTCCTGATCGTTTAGGAAATTGCTTTCTAATAGATTTCTGGAAAATACAGAAATACATACGGAGCCCCTAAGAGGACATGCCAAAAAAAATTTTCACCAGAAAAATCTTTCACCAGAAAAAATATTCTTGGGGGTACTGAAAAATTCTTGCGGATACTGAACAATTCTACTTTTGCAGATACTGGACAATTTTCGTAGATACTGAACCTTGGATAAGACATGCAAAAAATATTTATTCCTGCGGTTACAGGAACAATTCTTGCGGGTACAGGAAGATATTTGCAGATACAGAAGGTTTCCTGAGGGTACAGGAACAAATGTGGGTACAGAAAATATTCTGTACCCACAACAATTTTCAAACTTCAAAGACTCATGGGTATCTGAAAGGCCCCCTACTCGGGGTGTAGGAGACCCTCTGTGAGACCTTATAAGGCTAAAGTTCCACCCCACGCACCCATGATATTAAAGTGTTGTAGATGACTATTATGTATGGAGAAGGTTGGAGTAAAGTATGCAGTGAGAAAAATCGCTTTAAACAAATTTTGCAGAGTATTACGGAGCCCCTAAAAGGACATACCACAAATAATTTTTCCCCTGAAAAAATATTCTTGTGGGTACTGAAGAATTCTTGCAGATACTGAAGAATTCTTGCAGGTACTGAAGAATTCTTGCGGGTACTGAACAATTCTTGCGGATACTGAACAATATCAAAAAGATTTTTTTCATGAAAAAAATATTCATGCGGGTACTGAAAGATTCCTGCGGATACTGGAAGATTCCTGCGGGTACTGGAAGATTCCTGCAGGTACAGGAACATTTTTGCAGGTACACAAAGAATTCTTGTGGGTGCACAAAGAATTCTTGTATGTGCTAGAATTATCCTTGTGGGTGCTAGAATTATGCACTCACCTACCAAAAAGTCTTTTTTTCCTCCAATAAAATCTTTCTTGTGCCAGCCAGAATTGTTCTTGTACCCGCAAGAATTGTTCCTGTATCCATAGGAATAATTTCTATCGGTAAAAAATATTTTTGCAAGTCCTATCCAGGACTCCGTATTTACCCCTAAGAATAGTTCTTTACCTGCAAAAATAGTTTCTGTATCCGCTTAAATAGTTTCTGTACCCGCAAGACTGTTGCTCAATGTTGCTGTACCTTTGGGAATTGTTCAGTACACACAAGAATTGTTCAGTACCCGCAGGAATTGTTCAGTACCCACAAGAATTGTTCAGTACCCGCAAGAATTGTTCAGTACCTGCAGGAATTGTTCAGTACCGGCAAGAATTGTTCAGTGCCCGCAAGAATTGTTTAGTACCCGGAGGAATTGTTCAGTACCCTCAAGAATTGTTCAGTATCCGAAAGAATATTTTTATGGGGGAAAAAAAATCTTGGTATGTCCTATTAGGGGCTCCGCCAATACATCCCATTCAGCAAATATGTAATGTTATGACCATCAACGAGCCAATAGGATTATTTTTATAGATAATGGTGGATTGTTTCATTTTCAAATATTGGTATTTTCATTTTCATTATCCCCAGCCATTGATAAATAGATAAGGCAGCCATTGCCAGATAAGTGCCAGAGACAAAGACCATCTCCATCTGTTGTTAATGATATTTTATATTATATGGGGATATTCAAATTCAGGTTCTAGAACAGTAAATCCTCAGAGAAATCTTCTTGTGAAGAATATGTGCACTATCAAATTGGGAGGGTTTTTCCTATTTCTGGACAGTGTTGAGGCACCTACAAATGCATCTTTTGATGATATCTGACAGAGTATTTAACTTCGATAGACATCCAATAACTCATTAACTAAAAGATCTAAACCAGGTACTTATTAGCGCGATGAAATATCTAAACGCTGACCCTACCCCTGGTGCTTGTAGGACACTTTTTTAGAAACCACATTATCAAATGACATGCTTGTGTGTGGTGGATTTGGTTTCACTTAACGGATAAGTCAACAAAAGGTGGTTCGGGTGTATGCCAACAAGAATTCATTCTACATACAAGTAGTGGCTACCCAAGGTAGCGAAAGGTGTTCTCATCGCGTTCTGAATGCTTCTGGAACCTTTAGTTGTTAATACAGAGACGGCCAAGCCAACTCTGACGCAGTGGCTGAGCCCCTGTCCTTTGTTAGTAGGAACAGTGGCGCCACACCGTGTTACCCTCTTACCTCCCGGATCAGTGCTGCCACCTATCCGACAAGTGGAGGCCTCAACCCGGCTGGCTGACTCACCCACCGCACCAAAGAACCATAATATATATAGGACAACCTGTACCTCTACATTTGTATAGCTTTTGTTCTATCTTCTTCATTCACTTTTCTAGCCAGCCACATAGTTGTCTGATTTTTTAAGGTACTGCGCCACTTCATTTACCTCTGGTATTATTAACTAAGTAATGTATGGGCTAACAGGCACCGAATTGCTTATATCATAGGATATTGTAAAGAGTGGCCTACGGTACAAGCAATGAGGCCACTTGTTATGATATCCTACGATATAAGCAATGAGGTGCCTGTTAGCCCATACCTTACTAAGTTTATTACACGATTAATCAATAAAAAAATCAATAAATAATCAATAGAATATCAATAAAAACAAGTTGAAAACAAAAATCCTTCCCTGGGACGCGAAGCCTCAGCACCCGGCCTGGCTTGCTTTGAATGCGTCTCGCGGTTATGTAGCGGACACGGCGAAAAAAAAGATGCGCCCGGACCGGGACTCGTCCTGCCTACCTCTAACAGCTGAGCGCAATGCGCTAACCACTAGACCACCGGGCTGCACTCCTTGCCACCCATCTCGGCTTGGATTGCTTTGAATGCGTCCCGTGGTTATGTATACACGATCGGTACACACACCTCGGCGCCCGGCTAGGCTTGCTTTGGTTTGAACGAGTCCCGCGTTTCGCGGTTATGCGAGCAGTAGCGACAAAGCTGGGGGGGGTCACAACCCAGACTGCTGGGGATTTTCACACTTTCAATGTATAGTAGTTATATGGGAGTGACCTCCCCGGGCTTTGTATCATATCGAGACCTGGTTCTAGCCAACCACTTCTCGTCAGTCCCTGTGGCGCAATGCATAGGGAGTTGGATTTGGGATCTGAGACTGCAGGTTCGAGCCCTACCCTGGCCATGAAAATTTTGTGGGTTTTAACATGTAACATATGACATGTTAGGAGTGCTGATATCCACCCAAAGTCGTGCTGATATCCACCCTAGGTAGTGCTGATATCCACCCCAAACAGTGCTGATATCCACCTAGGATCTGCTCATATGGGGTCGCAAGATATGCAGGAATATCAGAACTGGGATATCCAGGAAAAGCACCCTGAGTCACAGAAATCGTGTAATAACGAAGAGTAAAACTATTGGGTATATGTGATTTACACCCTTGTATGGATGACCTTATCTGGCATTATCTCCTCACCTGCAGTTCCTGCTGTCTGAAATCCACTTAGGTGACCATAAATAGGAATAGCCCCTCCCCTCTTAAGGCTGCTCCCTGCCCTGGAGAATGGATAATCTTCACCTTGACATGTCATATTATCGATGGACACTCAGCATAGATATCCGTCAACACACATCACTTTCTGAACAAGCATTTGTCATGTGCCATGTCAACACTTTTGTGTGGTTTCCTTTTTAGCACTAACGGTATTACTCATGCTCCTGCACTATAGGCTTCAGGCGTAACTGGAGCTGGTTCTGGCGAAATGCGTTGATGAGAGCTGATAACATGGGGACCAGCTTGTTCCTGGGAATGAGAGTTATCCAGGGACAAGGTAATCATTATGATATGTGTTTTATCAGTGGATTTTACCACAACCGATGAAATTCAGAATAACGGACGAAAACTACTGGGCGTCCATATTAAGGCCTATTGGGAATTGCTGTCACCTTTACAGAAAACAAGATACATAGGTTTAGCCATGGATACTTATTATAACAGCAAATGTCTATTATTGCCACCAGACGCACCCCTGTTAGATATTGTTAGTGCAGAGCACCATAACTTCCCTTTCCAGTGGATGCAATTTGATGGCATTTTTTACTATCTTTGTCACTACTTGCCATAGCACGGGCATTGTAGGTATAAGATGAGCCTATGGAGAGCAGGGGTGAAATAATTAGATATAATTCAGCTTCTCCACCCCCATACTAGCCGGGAGATGAGGGATGGACACACTACTCAGATGTCGTGTAGGATAGATGCTATGTTTCATCACCCACCAGAGGTGAACAAACACTTCACAATGCCCATAAATCCAACAATCCTCGCGCTTATAGGGCAGGAACGACAGTAATTACTCATGAAGTGAAAACTCTAAGGTGCAATGATTCAGCAAAGAGATGCATTAGGTCTGTCTAAAGGTTTTGAAACAGTGACATCTCTTGTTCTGTCTGATCGGACAAGGCAGCTTTTTAGTGTAAGCTGAAATATGACCGTGAATTTGGCCATTTCTGATTGGGGTTCTAAAAATTAGAAAAAGTAACACCATCACAATACAAACACCCTACGGTCTATAGAACGATGTACACGTAGAACACTAAAGATAACGATAAGGAAAAAAACTTGGTAAAGTTTTAATTGAGTTGAACATTGAGCCATCCTTCTCCACCTACCTATACTCAGACATTTGACACAGCAGACAACGCCCAAAGCCTGGATCCATCTAATTATTTTATGATTATAGCTGCTGTAGTATTCACTGTTTGCCTGACTTGATGTCATAATGCTTAATGATCTGGGGCACTGAAGAAGAACTAGACCCCTACAGCAATCCCTCTCTGACATGATTGTCCCATTTTTGAGCTGATACAATGGGACACGGCAACACAATCCACACGTGACAACATCGTTATCTAAACAGTGGGGACATAAAAGGCATAGGATGGACTCACATTAAAAATTACTCACCAAAAAATCCACTAATTGCACATCCAGACGCAGGGCCCATTCTACTGAGCTGGCCTTGAAATATAAACAGTAGTTTCGTAGAAAATGTAAATTTTTTAAGGGTATGAGAAAGTACTTGATATTCACCTGATATAACACATTGTACATGGCTCATTCCAAGAAATACTGCACATCTGGTTCCTTGGGCATATTATATCAAGGGAATCACTTTTACACCACCAATTACTTAGTGGGGGGTCAAAGCTAAGATTTTCATGAGGTTCGGGTGGGTCTTGAAACAAAATTTATTTTCTACATGCATTAAAAGATAAATGTAACATTAATAGAATTTTCTTCAAGTGACCATCTAGCCTAGTTAAGAATTAGCAATAGTGTTATTGATATATACAATTAAGAGGTACCCTAGGGGTGTAACCTCCATAGAAAGACTTTTGACCTACCTTGGGAATTACCAGGTAGATATGGGTGATTTTCAATGCACAGGTATTCCATTCACGTTACACCTCTCGGTCTAACGTTAATGGAATTTTCTAAATAGTCAAAGTTAAAAGGTTATGATATCAACAAATCATCTTGTATGGTGTCTGTATCCTTGTGTGAGTGACCCCATAGATATATGATGATGTATAGGTTAGCTTGGGTCATTCTATGATAAGTAGGTGAAAGTGTAACCTTAATGGATCTTTTCAGCATTTGAGATGTTTAAAGTTCAAAGGTTCTGATGTCAACAATACATCTTGTATGGTGTTTGTATCACCATAATTCAACAGTCAACATATGTGGGTTATCAGAAAAGAGTATTTAAGGTATGTCACGATATATTTTTACACCATATGCCATGCGCACGACCTGAAAATTGTAGAAAAATTAAAATTTTTGTTTTTAAAGCCAAGGTAGACAAACTATATATGGGCCTTATGAATGTACAAATGACTGACTCTAGAAAGGTAGTGCAACCTCTTAACTCCTTGTATGAGTGATCCTAATGGTATATTATGATATATATCTTAGCTGGGGTCATTCTTTGAAAGGTGTTTGAGTGTGTAACGTTAATGGAATTTCAGTGGTTATTAATGCAGACACATCCCACACAGTACAATTATTATGTACACTGAGAAAAAAAAGTTACTCACTTGAGTCTAGATCCAGACTCAGGCAATGTCGCCAAAATGAGTATCATTTGAGACTCACCCTGATCCTTGCATGATACTCAGGCAGATCCTGAGGCTGATCCTTGGTTGATACTCTGACTTTGCCTGAGTATCATGCAAGGATCAGTGTGAGTCTCAAATGATACTCATTTTGGCGACATTGCCTGAGTCTGGATCTAGACTCAAGTGAGTAACTTATTTTTCTCAGTGTAGGAGTATCATTGCAATGATTCTGTAAAGTAGACATACTAAAGACAATGGACAGCTAATATAGTTATTGTAATATAGTTATTGTTATTTTGAATGAATTAGGGTAAAGATAGGAATTGGAACTGAAAAACCTCAAATTTTCAGTTTTTCTAATATTTTGTCCCATGCATCACTTCAAAAGTCTACAAGGCTTACTTTACCTCTTTGGTATGCATAAAGTCATACATTGTACTAGTCTGGACATAGAATCTGGTGATGAAAAGACTAATTTAATTCATGTTTATCATGCTGCATAGATTTTTTTCCCATTAATGTTACATGTTTCATAGAAGGTTTTTCGGTACCTGTCATAGAAACTGACATGTTAGGACTTGGTTCCTTGAATCAACCAAAAGATATAGGGCTATGAGTGAAATATAATGTCATTAAGTAATGCTGAGTTTGTTATATTCAGTCTCAGGCCCCCCATGTGCAGTATTTCTTGGAATGAGCCACATATATTTTGATACAGATACACATTTTCATGTCCCTCTCTTTTTGGCATTTTTAAACGACTACCACAGTGTTTGTTAACGCTACGACCCGTCTCTGTACGAAAGCAATTGGTTAGAAAAGAAACAATGATACCCCCCCCCCATTGCATGCACCTGTGAATTTATAAACGACCTTCATGCAAGATGGCACTGAACTGCCTTAATCTAACGTTGTCTGGCACAACACTGTACCATTGGTTTAAACCATGAGCACATAGTAGGCTTCTATTCCTATAGGTTCCTGTCTGTCTGGATAAACTAATGTCCACTCAATTATTCATATTACTCTTGACAATAAAAATGTTTTGTCCTCTCTTGCAGCTGGCCAGATTCCAACTACGGACAGTACAGTATAACTAGTTCTGATAGTCCTTATATTCAAAAGGAGCATTAGAACCATGCAATTGTGTATAGGACTTCCTATTAAGTTACCTACTTCCACATCATCTTTGATTTGGAACTTGTAGCCACCCAAGATATAACTATAATACGCATAAGACTTCATATCAGTCAGTGTAGAGTCGCACGCACTTATCAATTTCCAATAGATCCTACCACAGGCTGATACTATTGATTATTGTCAATGAAACAATGCACCATGTATTCTTCTATTTCAGTACATTTGTGCCACTGCTTGTCTAAGGGCAGTTCTTATTCAAATGCCCTAAGGGCAGACATACAGACCAATACAGTACCTGCACCTCATCCAATGTGTTGTGAACAGACACTGGCAGTTGGCCTGACATGGTCAAAGGCTCCCAGGGGAGAGCCAAGAAAAGCGATGAAGCTTGTTGGAGGCTATTTGTTCCAATAGGACAGAGACGTTGATATTCTGCCCAACAGAGGTAGATCTGCGGTAGGATGAAACCAAAGGAGAAATATGCCCAGTTCTCACACATTTCCTTTTAAAGTACGGGAATTCAATTGATATTATAAAGATGCAGGTCCGTGTTGATGATATTATCAGTTATTTATTAGCATAATACCCATCACAATGTGGACAGTCACATTGCATTGGTTTGGTGTTTTTGGGAAACCTTGATCAATAATTGAGGTTGGTCAAACTGTGTGGTTAAATGTGGACAAACCATGCTATGCGGATATTTTCGAGTACCAACTACGCACTAGACACACTGCATTTTGTAGATACTCTACTTTGCGTCTTGCAGAGTTGTCAGAGTTTCTGTGTGTGCATCGTGAAAGTCTCACCAGTCAATTATATTTTGCAGTATTGGAATTCAATAGAAGACTGAACAATCCTACTGTTGTATTTGACCAAGAACTATCTGAATATAGATGTCTCCCACAAAGGCACATTATAAAGTAAACGTATTATCTTTCGCATCTCAGTTCTCTAGACGCAAAAGCTAAACTGCTAATTATATTTTGACAAAAGCCTCCCACAATGTCCCAGGGCTCCGCCCTGGGAGGCCGGGCATGTGAGGGCACACACTAACTAGTCAGATACGTCTAGTCACTTACAAAATAGCACACGTTCATACATGCGAGTCCAGTCTATTCAAAGACTTTTTCACCATGCAGGACTGATTGTCCTGCAGATGAATTGCCTTATGCAGTACCGGCAAACTTTTGTGTAGGGCTGGATACATGTTAGTTTGGTCAGTGAGGAATTCGGCTTATAAGGGAGGGAAATCAGTTGAGGTCTGTGTGGTGAGATGGTCCTGATGCACATCCATGTGCTGGTCAGGCCTCACTCTGCAAAATCACTACATTGTATCCTGGTGATTTGACCAAATCTAGCCTAACTATGTTTATGTGGACATATTTTCTTATCCTTTTCTCCATTTCATATAAGCTATAATCTTAAGTATTTCCACAAAATATTTACATGACATTTAGTTCTTAATCAAAATTACCCACCCCAAAACACATGAATCCTTAGACAGAAGAGGGAATGAGTAGTCTATGTGAGGCTACAAAAATAGATTAGTCATTTGTCTGAAGAATGCTCAAAGCTTCCCCAGACAGTTTACACGTATGCAATCTCACAATCAGCTTGTGTCATACACTTCCTTCACTACCTTTGGATAATCTTTCTAGTTATTATCTTTGCACAATATGGGATGGGGTGCAATAGAAAAGGTAATGTGGCCCGATCAGCCTGTGAGGACTGTACGTGGGTGAACTCGATTGTTGCATGTTTATATCCAGTTACCAACCATAGTTACGAGCCTAGACAGGCGTGCGTGACAGATATCATCATGCACCTCAGCCCTGCCACCACTGGCAGTAACCCAATAGGGGTGAGATGTGGGGTTATTCTGGTTATCTGGCACGAGAAGCTACCCACCTGGAAGTCTAATCCATGATGTAGTTTGAGATACAGGTTGGAATAATTCTCAATCAATCCATAAGCCATTGTTGGGGAAGATCTTTAAAATAATAGCCACATTGGTTATCTTAGATCTCCTCAATCTCTACTATTTTTCTTTTAATTTGGAACATATTTGAAAATGGTGATGGATTAACATTATTTGCTATAAACGCTTGGTCTCCCACTGGTATGGTTATCAATTGGATAAGTGTCTGGCGATTTGATCAGTAGCAAAGCCTATAATGTATGTCTGACAGTCAGATAATGAGATCTAATGATATATCCCTCGATAATCCTTAACTGAATGCAGAAACATAGTAGAGACGAAACACAAATTCACTTCTTTTTTCCCCCGAATATCAAATCTGTTGTTCCTATTACCTAGATATTAAATCTCTCGGCGTAGATTATGCGGGATTCTAATTTTTTAAATTATAGTCTAGGTTTGATAAGCTCGTCCATTGTGTAAAGGCTAGCGGAGAGGGGTGGGGACCTATACACACACACACACACACACACACACACACACACACACATATATATATATATATATATATATATATATATATATATATATATATATATAAGTTATTTCGCTGACAGGGAAAATATATACCAGGATAACGATAATAATAATGTTGATATACACAGTGATAATAATATACGATAAGTAGTTCAATAAATGATCATATCACAGACACATGAGTTTGGTGGGTTACTGACCTTGGGGCTATCAGCACCATACATGCCTTTATTAAAACAACTGTAATAATTAGTTGACAATAAGCATAGTCAGTAAAATGCATAATATAATAACAATAGTACAGTAATAACAATAGTAATAACAATAGTATTTAACAATAGTAAAATTTAAAAATCAAGGAAACACCCAGCGTGGTGTTACCTGTACAGGTGAAAACGAGCCAATTGACCGTTACCTTGAAAATCCTCTCTTATATACTGGAGGGGTGTTGATCATGACGTCATACTATGACATCATAGATACCAATGCGCGCTGCAAGTAGTCCCTAACCGTTTGCAAATAATTATATAAATATACACGAGTGTATATAGTTCCATAAGTTATTTCGCTGACAGGGAAAATATATACCAGGATAACGATAATAATAATGTTGATATACACAGTGATAATAATATACGATAAGTAGTTCAATAAATGATCATATCACAGACACATGAGTTTGGTGGGTTACTGACCTTGGGGCTATCAGCACCATACATGCCAAAAACACATAAAAACACGCCAAACACATGTGAAAACACATACCAATCAACAATGCAATTGAGATTGGCAAAGTCTATCTAATTCCAAAAGTTCATCTTTATGGTTATGTAAATATGTAAAAACAGAATTAGATTTCCAATTCACCTTCTTTTTAATAGAATCTACACTAAGTCCTGCATCCTTTAACATAGTGGCACCTCCGTGCCTGAGAGAATGAGTGGAGACTGGACCTTTGATACCAGCACGTAGAGATAAAGATTTTAATTTCGAATAAATATACTGGTATTGTAGCGGAACACCATTAATATTAAATAATAACTCTCTCACACCCCTACCTGAGCACAATTTTTTCAAGTCTTTACAAGGACACAATTTTGAAGTATCATCTCTACATAAATATATATTAAAAGAATGGGTACCAAGCTGGTCCGTTTTAGAAGTTTTAATGCGAAGACTAGCATAACTATCAAAAACTTTAACATCACCTACCCTCAGTGTATGGGGGGAAGATACAACATGCCCTATCCTGAGGACACCTCTATAACACAATAGAATAGCTAACCAAAACTTCAAGTCAGCCCTGTTTGAAAGGTCCAAATACGATCTAATACATAACATTTCTATAGGACTCAATGGATGAATAACTTTAGTAGGAACAGCAAAATTTCTATCAATACCATCCAACACCTTTTTAAGCATGAAATTACTGCTATGGTCTGAGCCACCCCTAAGCTTCTGATGATACCAAATGGAAGATAAATAATTCCGTACAGAAGAGGGTTTCATATATCCAGATAAATATACTGCATAAGTAGCAGCCTGTGAGGGAGAACAAGGAAATTTAGGTAATTTAAATTTATTACAAAATTTTTTGTACCTGTTAAGCTGTTGTTTCCTTGCTCTCCTCGTATTCTCTGATACACCTTTCGTTAAAAGACACTCTTTTCTTTGCTGTAACCTTTCCCATTCTGGAATTAAAGCAACACATATCATTTTCAAGAAGAGAGTCCACACATTTGTCCAATACACCCCTGTAAGCCAGCCTAGAGAGTTGGTCGGCCAGGACATTGTCTTCTGACTTAATATAGGTTGCATACACCTCCACATTATTGATGAAACAAAGCCAAAAAATTTCTCTAAGCCATTCCATACAAAGCTTATTTTTTGACCTACCGGTATTAATCATAGCTAGAACTTGCATATTATCAGTAACACAGTGTATTCTTTTATTTTTATAGCCAGAAATCCAACGTCTAAGTCCCATAAGAAGGGGGTATAACTCGTATACATTTATATTCCTATGGTGGTTTCTCAAATTGTCTAGTATTGGTGGTTGGGTAAAATGACCACTACCTAGATTAAATCTATCGTAAGATGTCCAGTCACCATATAAATAATCTTTATCCATCCAAGCCCCGAAGCCTTTCATGGAGGAATCTGAATACATAGGCGTGTCAATATCATCATTTAGAATTAACCTCTTGCAGTTAAAAACTCTACAAAAATCCAGCCACCACTGAATATCCTGACGAGTGCAAGCTGAAACCCTAATATAACCACCGGGCCGTGCCCGAGCGCAGAGATCGAAAATTCGCCTACTAAAAGTTCTACCACCCTTAACCACCTGTGAGCAGAACGACATTAAACCACCTATCCTCTCTAAGTTCTTTTTAGAAATAAATTTCTTATTAACGTTATCCAACAAGAGATTTTCCATTTTTACAACCTTTTCAATAGGCAAAGACAGTTCCAACTTAACTGAATCTATGTTAATGCCTAAGAATTTACAACATTGAGATGGTTCGGTTACCTTTTCTTTGGATACTACAAAACCCATGTACGCCATACACTCCATTAATAAATTTCTTTGTCTAAGACACTCATCAAAGGTATCAGCAATTACAATAAAGTCATCCAGATAATTTACAATTTTTTCTACACCGTAGAATTTTGCCACCTCCACAATAAAATCAGAGATTTTATTAAAAATATAAGGGGCACACTTCAGGCCAAAGGTTAATCTATTGCTTACATAATAATCCTCTCCATGCCCAAAATCCCATCTGAAACCTTGCATGGTCGTGTGAGGTGCATACACATTAATAGACCTATATGCTGACTTCAAATCTACCACGCTCATGAAATCATTCCTATCCAACTGAGCAGTCACCGTGCTGATATTATTATAAGAAAATGTTGAGCTAGTGGTATCCATAAAATTATTAATAGATATTTTATCAGGCATGCTACAGTCAGTTATAGGTCTTAACTTGCCATTTGATTTTTCTACACCACCTAGGGCATGGATACAACGGGGTTTATCTACACTTTTAGAGACTAGACCAGCTTCTAGTTCATCTAACAATATACCACAGTACTCACTATAAAACTTTCCCTCGAGGATTGACTTATAATTTCTGCAATCATAAGAAGTATTGCAGTCAGGATCCACTATCCTGAACCCCTCAACAAAACCTTGCCATAAGAATAGCGCCTCCTTGTCATTTACATTAATAACTCCTTTTTGGGTTAAGAATGGGGCGACTCTGCAAGGTAAAATCTGGGAATTTTTTCCATTGATATAATGAACACATGTACATGTACCTTCTACACACTTGTCATATACCCTGATGCTGGGTAAATCCGTGACATTAACAGTAAAAAGTGGCTTAATACCAACCTGTATTGGGTTATAACCAATAACATCTATATTATTTTCCAACGAATTAAATTCTTTGAAAGTACTTTGTTCTGCTAGGAGCTTAGTTGAAAGAATACACTCCTCAACCATCTCCGTATCAATTAACTCCTGTACTGGAGTTTGTGAGGGCGAGTCGATATCTACCAAACTTACCATAGCCTGGTCAGGCATCAAACACATTTCATCACAAGCTATGGGACACCGACCCCCTACAGTTTCCTATTCACTTCTGGCCTTATGGCAGTCAGTTTTACCATGACTTGAGGAGTTGCAACCACTGCAGACATGTTTGTATTTACATGGGTCTCGTACACAACCTTCTGCTCTATTAAAAGCATAGCATGGGTTATTAGACGATCTCTGTTTGCCTACATTTTTTGGTTTAGCACTATAAGCTTTCTGGGCTTGAACGGTCCCATCATATGCCAAATGACGTAGTATATCTGAATTTTCAATGGTTGAAAAAGCTTCTATTCCACTATCATTAGCTCTGTCCCTCACTGACTTATCATAGGCTACCAGGGCTGAAACCGTATATATTTTGGTGCCAGACTTCTCAATTAATACCTGTAAATGCTTAAGCATACCCTCAACATCGTCACCTGACTTGTAGTACTTCAAAATAAACTGCAAGTTTACAGACATCAGTTTCTCAATAGTGTCAATTTTTTCCTTACGTTTGGTGAACTGAGAATGATCAAACTCACCCGATTTTACACGGTGACGATGCCTAGAGTAAGTTGAATCCAATGACGACCCTCTAGATGTGCTTGGACTGCATTGACGAGCAGAAATACTGGATTTAGATGATCGTCTATGTCGCTTGTGGTCAACTTGCACCCACTCGTCCTCAACGTCAGACGAAATTTCGCATGGAGACGCTTGGCGGGTAGCCCTAGCAACCGGTCCGCGTCCTTGACTACGTGACGTCATACCTCTCTGTTTGTAAACATCCGCACGTGCTCTGCTCGAACGACTTGACGCATTGACGAATCCTCTGTCCCGATCGTCCTTTCCATTGACGACCTCTTGTAGAAGTGATTTAATGGTCGACAGCTCGTCTTCTAATACATCTAGCCTCGTCTGGTCAATAGACGACCCTCCCACAACACCTGTAGCAGTTTGGGGAACCGATGGTGTATCACCAGTAAGTGAGAGAGTCGAACTACTCGTCAATCCTAAATTGGCCGATTTTTTCGTCTTTTCCACCGATTTAACCGATTTTCCACCTGATGTATTGGCCTTCGAGCCTTTAGCAGCCTTTCTACCCATTTCAATGGTAAATAAAGGCACCAGGAGCCCCCCAAAAACGGTTAAAAAATTTAAAAATCAAGGAAACACCCAGCGTGGTGTTACCTGTACAGGTGAAAACGAGCCAATTGACCGTTACCTTGAAAATCCTCTCTTATATACTGGAGGGGTGTTGATCATGACGTCATACTATGACATCATAGATACCAATGCGCGCTGCAAGTAGTCCCTAACCGTTTGCAAATAATTATATAAATATACACGAGTGTATATAGTTCCATATATATATATACGGGGCCATTGACCGAGGTTGTAGAAAGCACTAACGGTAGGTGAAGGGTAGAAGGGGAATTGGGCGATCAGTGCAATATCAGTCAGATCTCCTCCAACCAGAACGATCGATTGCTCCCTGTTTTTGTCTGAGTGCTTCTGTGTGTACCCTACAGATTGACCTTACGGACCTCCAACAATTTCAGCACTGTTAACATTTTCTACATGCCTGCATCTTAACCCTATTCTTACACCCCCCCCCCCCCAACCATAAATACGCTGACGTTCGTCTGAGTCCTTTAAGAGTACGCTGAGCCAGGCAGAAATTCATGTCGATCAAGGTGTAACCACTCAAGTGGCCTTAGCTGTATTCAGGTTATTTCTCACTTTTTTCGTCCTCTTAATTCTGCCTCTGTCACTGCCTTACTCTTTCCCAGCCAAGTTCCTCTCCGTTCACCCCCCCCCTCTATATACCTCCTTCTGTCATGTTCGCACCCCCTCACCGTATTGTTTCACTTTTTATCCCCAACCAATTCCTTTCCTCTCACACTTCTGTCAGACCTACACGCAGTTTTTTTTTTCTGCTATGGCCTGTACGATAATATATTATCGACAGAGATTATGTGTCTAAACAAAGCCATATCATTTACATCAGTGAGGAAGCAAGTTAAAAGGACCGTCCAAGGGGGATTAGTACCAATTCTGGCCACCAGAGGGACACCACTATGGCCTAAAAGGGGGAAAATATACCAAAAATAGTTATATATACTACTTTTTTATGTAGATTACAATCGTCCTAAAGGGAAATTCCTATTTTTAAGGAAAGCCTTCCAAATTTGGAATGTAATTAGAACGTTTTTGGGCATTTGGGGCCAGAAATCAGTGCTTTTGTTGATATTGGTTTCCATGGAATACATTATTTTCACTCAGATTTGAGGACTCAAAAAGGCCTATTTGTAGTCACACCCACAAGGATCTGTGTGTTGAAAAGATTGTGAAAATCTGATAATCAGATCAAATTTTATGAGAAAAAGAATGTGAAGAATATGACAATTTCCCTAATTTGAAGAATTATGCCTAATTATACATTGATCTGATATATCTCATGAAATATACAAGGTAGACCTTATTTGGGATTTGAATAGGTTGGTACCCATCTAAGTTAATAGAGCCTTAACTCTAAAACTAGCAGACATATTTTCTCATGTAATATACCATTGGAAAGTTCATGGCCTGAATTTAGAAATGAACTTTTCCCCTGGGGGACCCTTTTTGCTTGGCAATACACATTATTAACACCGGACCTCCCATCTGCAGGTGAATGGTCTCTGTATCATTGTGTTCTAGGACATTGTTCAGTGGCGGATCCAGGATTTGGAAAAGGAGGGGGCGCGGCGCGAAAGGAGGGGGCGCACTCCCTATTTTGAGGAAATTTTGGGGCCCAAAATATGAAATTAAACTCTTAAGTACTGGGGAAAGGGGGGGCGTGCCCCGTGCCCCCTCTAAATCCGCCACTGTTGTTGCAATCCCTGTAAGGTAATAGGCCGACACCATGAGACTATTGTAATTTACAATAATTCATAAATCAAGATGGTAGAAGAAGGTAAATTTATAACCAAATATAAGGAGTTTGATTCAGGGTACATGGAACAATAAGGGTGTTACGTCTTTTGTATAGGAGATTTCTGCCTTTATTACTCTAGTAATTCAGCTAGCGCCCCTTCGCAATTGATGCAATCATGGTGTATCATGTCAGACCTATGTAGCGCTCTGCACAGATGTATTTATAGTACCTTTGGCAAAATGAGTATATCATTTATAAAATGGTGAGGTGTTGTCTCTTTCAGATACAGGTTAGGTTGAAATCTATGATATGAGCCCATGTTTAGGTTATCTCACCGATTCGACATCCTCCTCCATAACTCTTAAGCTACAGATATATCCACATAACCCTTCCATGTTTGTGGCTTATCAGAAACTGGACTGGAGCATTTTCATAAGATTCATAAAATAACACTGTAGGGGCACAGTTTAGTATTAGCGTCTATGGCTTAGGAGTTGACTGGTTTCCGAGTGGGGTGTCCTTTCGGGTTGAGGCTGGTTACGCCTGGTGGGTGGCGGAAGCACTGACCTCCAGGCTTCTCTGCTTAAAAACAAGGGGTCACCACCCAACCCCTGTGACTATATAATAGTCCTGTTGGAAGCTAGTGGGGCAGAATCCTTCTGAATTCTGTACTAACACCTTAAGACCTCCCTGACTCGAAAACCTTACCTGGTTGTCATTAGTAAGAACTATATGAACAGTGATACAACCACTCGGAATACCTTTAGCTCCCTGTATGTTAGGATATTGAATAAACTTGTTGCCTTCTGAAATGGACATCCTTGTATTCGTGATCCTTTCCGAACAGAAGCAAGCCAATCTAAGATCGAACCATTAAAATACGTTAGGGGCAAGGCAGTAATGATTGGAGGGGGGTGTGAGTGGGCCAGGCAGGGGGTGAGAGTCTGCTAGTGATGTTAGGGACAGAGCACTAGTAGTTAGAGGGGTTTGAGTGGTTCAGGGAGGGGGTAAGAGGGTAGCAGCGATGTTAGGAACAGAGCACTTGTAGTTAAAGGGGAGAGAGTGGTTCAGGAGGGGTTAAGAGGGTGGCAGTGATGTTAGAGATAGAGCACTAGTAGTTGGAGAGATGTAGGTGGTCCAGGCAGCAGCTGAGAGGGTGACAGTGATGTTAGGGTTAGAGCACTGGTATTAGGAAGATTGTGGTAATGTCCCATGGGCAGGGTGACATGGCCCTAATGTTAAGATCAGAGACGACGGGACCTGGAGAGGTCCACGAGGCCAATGTAGGAAGGGGTGAGAGGACAGGAGGGAACCAGTAGGGGGGAAAGAGGCCGTTCTGGTGCTGATCTGAAGCTGGCATTGTCCATTCACATGCAAAGTCCCAGTAGTCCATATCTAAAAGTGATCAGCATCGACCTGCAAAGAGGACATCAATATGCTTGTAACCAGCGAACGGGCTTTTACAGATCCACTTTCCCACGCACATTTCCACCTTAACTCCCATGCTCACATTTCTTATATATGGTGGTATGTTTGCATATATATTCCCATACATACATCATAATTTCATTCTAGCAGTGATGTCTCTTACAGTAAACAGTCCTCATTTTTAATGGAATTTATTTGACAGATATATTTCTATGTTTCACTTAAAAGGAAACACCATGGCTCCTCGATCACATACAAGTTCCCTTTTTTTTTGTCCATATTGCACAGTTTTAATCAGAGAGGCAGGCTACACGTACGTTTGGTACCGCTGCTGCTGGCTGGTCGTGCCAACTGCCTACATGGAAACCGGCACCACTTCTTCCTCCCTTCCCCTCCTACAACTATACTGTATCTCTATACCTTACACTTCACCACGTCAGCACTGTTTATGGACCTACTAAATCTCTTCTTGTCTGCATAATCCCAAGTTTGTATTATCTCACAACTACTGTACCTACTATAATGTCCCAGTACCCACCCTATACTGGATATATATCTCTGCCCCCAATATCTTCGTCTATCATTCCATAGTGCATTTCTGCTAACCCCATCCCTGGACCTCTGTTTCACGTTGGTTTGAGTGAAAGATCGAGAGGGGGAGAGAGAGGAAGGAACAGGGGCGGAAGGACAGTGAGCGGGTGTGCAGTGAGACAAAGCATATGTATGTACGAAAAAAAGTATTTTATATTTGGTAGCAGAGGGTCCTGCAATATGTCCAGAGATGCTCTGTACCCTTCCTCCTGCCTCAGACGGGGTATCATTGAATAATGCAGTCTTTCACTCCTCATCTCGCCCTCTACCTTGGGAATACACAGTCTAGAAATAGTACTCACGGTAAGCTAGAGATTCCATATGCAACTGAAATAATTCTACTGTATTTTACCGATAATATTTTGTAGCAATATCCTGTACTAAATTAGGAGGGAAAGGTAGTGGCTACAACAGCAGTGTGGGTGCCATGAGGACCCTTATCTAGTTGCATGAGGGTTCTGCACAGGACCCTGAGGTAATGAGCACCCTGCTTGGGCGGTGTTGGATGGAGGGGACTCCTGTAGGGGTATGGCACCGTGGAGGCTGTGGTACTCCAGTCCCTGTGAACCTCCTCCAGAATACAAAACGGTCTTGATGCTGTAATGGTAAGAACCAATGCAATTTCAGTCTTACATCCATCATAATGTGTCTGAGTCAAACAAGCTTGTTATATGTGGTAATGCAAGAATAAACTGGTCCATCTTTATAGGGGAATCAGATTTAATATGGGCACAATGCTGTCCAGGCCTTAGATCGAACTAGCACCAACTAACTAACAGTTGAACAGCATATTGCATGTCTGAGGCAGTGTTGGGGCTCTGCAGGCAGCATTGGTGGAGGCAGGAGGAAGTGGGTCCAGACGTTGGGCCATGGTACATGTACCACATGTACACACACCTATACAAACACCCCCATCCTCCTCTCCCCACTCCAAACCACATATCACCTTCTACCAATACTGGGATATTGGATACAAGCTTCTAAAGGAACAAGATACGGCCAGCTTCCTGATAGATGCAGAGAGACCAGGCAGCGAGGAAATGAAGGTTGGTTTACTGTAAAGGGGTTCAGTATTTTTGCCTTTGGTATCATGAAATGGGGATGTAGTTGTGAGCACTTGTTTTTAGTGGTGGAAGAGGGTGTTAAGAGTAGAGGGAGGGTCGGGGGGGGAGGATGAGGGTGGGTGGCAATGCGATAGGGGTGTGCTAGAGGAGGGTGTATTGGGGGTGAAGGAAAGGTGAATTGTACGGTATGAGTGGGGTAGCAGGACTGGATGCAGGGGTACACGAGGGGAGGGGGTGGTCGGGAGGAGGGCTAAGATAGGGAGGATAGATTGGGGAGGGGCACTAAGGAGGTGGAGACTGGGTGATGAGGGTGAAAGGTGAGAATGGGTACGTAAAGTTTGGGGATAAGGATTGAGAAGGTGAATATTTCTGTATGAAAGAAGAAAAAAGATTATGTACCTTATTCAATTTTAGAAACACTGAACATAGACTGCACTACCAAAGAAAAAATTAAAAGAAGTACTTGAGTTCATGCGTAACAATTTAATCAAAGTGTTGCGTTCCACAATTCATACTGCATGTTCAGTTTGTTTGCATTGTCTTTAAAAGTTTTTTGGTGTTTATATCTAGCTCTGCACTTTAGTAGAGTCCCTTTCCAGATAAATGAGACTTTCTCTGAAGCCCGGGCAAATCAGAATGGTTTTGTTACAGATAATCGACAGGCTAGATCCAACCACTAGCAAAAAGGTAGAACCTATCCATGGTGCTAGATAGCAGTTACAACCTCCCATATGATTGTACCATTTGCACAGTGTTTCTGCAAATGGCACACATGTTGCTTATAACTTATAATAAGCAATGACCCGTAGACCCTTTGCCAAAGTTGGTCATCGTTTGGAGCATGCCATATATATGCATAATGTGTAAAAAAAACATCGGTAGATGGTTAGGTTCAGTGACTATAGAATTTAACCTCTTAAAATACAAATAACTAGGGTGGTGGGATTGAAATCAGATGTCTTACCTTTTACCCTTTTTCATAGTGATAATTCATCTAGTTTGTTTTTTTTAGGTTTTTTTTTAAACCCGGGACATACAAAGCTTTATGATGATTAAACCTGATGTGATTGCAATACCTGGTATTAAGGCTGGTGGTTTAATGGTGCTGTCCCATTATGAAGCATAAAAAAGAAGTTTACATGAAAAATATTCCCTGAGTTATAGTTATGTCTGTGTGGTCATAGGATATTCTTATTTCTTGTTTTGAGATAACATATTTCTTGGGTTAAGATAACCCTGTGACCCTCAATATGTAATATCATGGGTTTATTATATCCAGTTCCAGCATACAAATCAATTGAGTATGATTAATTTATTAATGGCTATTTAAGGGTGAAAGAATTCAGTGGCTTACCAATAGTTCCAAACCAAAACTCAGTGGTGATCAGTACTCACTGTCTTTTCTATATAGATTTATATATTTATCAAACAAACTCGGGCTATCCATGCTGGCACAGCCTCCATTATTTTGATATACCTGCACACCAGCCACATAAATCTTACAGTTGCCTCAAAGAGGGGTTTCTTCATTTTTACTGTAGGCAGTGGCAGCAACTGACCTTATGGGCACATATTCACTATCATAAAGTGCACTTCTATTTTTGCATTAGATAGTTACAGCAGCTGAATTTTGATGAAATGGCATCATCATTCATACAAGCATTTCGATTTTTATGTACAGGGTCTGGAGTGGACATAGATTCCCATTGCAAAACAGAGAGATTCCCTTTAAAACAGCTAGAATTCTAAGGATACACTCATTCTATCTTGAAATGGGCACGGAACCTTGAATATCTTCTGACATTGTCTTTTGATTAGCTGCTATCTGATGCCCAGAAATAATGAAAAGCAATGGTCATGTTACTTCTATCTGAACATAGGCTGCAGCCCCTGTTATCCATTTCCGCTTCCTGCTTGGGGAAGGGGTAGGAGCATAGGGGTAAGTAGAAAAGACAGGGGTCTGTCCTGGCTAATTGGCTTTCTCACTGTTAGGTTTGTCTGTAATCCTTGGAAAACAGGAAGGTGATTTAGATAGATGGATGGGCAAAGGCCTTAACACGGGCCATACAGGGACATCTAATGCATAGAGTTCAAGATATAACACCATGCACAGTTGACTGCTTAGTGCTTCCGGAAGACGTCTCTTCAGCTAAATTTATTTTTCTAAGCATTCATGCACCAGACCGATTCCATTACAAAAGGCATGCCTCTGTGTTATCCATAATACAGGGATGTAAGTCTTCAGGTTTTATCAGGATTTCCTGATTTCTGAAAATTTTGAATGACATACATTTTCCCTATACCAGTGGTAAGGAAGGCTGTTTGGAAAAAAAACAGAAGGCTTTTATATCAAGTAAATGTATGGCTTCCTGATTTTTACCCATGACCGACTTACATCCCTGATAATACATGGGTCAATCCACCGAAAGTGGGCACCTGGGTCTTTTTTGGTCGTTTTTGGATACAGGGGGCTGTAAAATAAAAGGTAAGTAACCATTCTTCTTATTTCTGGTTTCATTTCAAAGAAAACACCTTGGGCTTCAAAAGAAGGGCAAGTTTACATATGTTGGCCTTCTGTTTTTTTAGATATGGTGGCCCAAAGTTCAAAAATGGCCAAAAAATGCCTTTTTATTCAATTTCCACCTCATCCCAGGGTCTATACCATCAAGCCAAACAGCAACAGACCAATATAATTATGTATAATAGATGGTGTTATAGTCCTGGGACACAAGAGGAACAATAAACTATGTGGGCCTTTGTAGGTCTTTGATATAGTCCCAGGAGAGGCTAATAGAAATGCAGTGGTTGGTGGGCGGGGCATTGTGAACACATAGGGCACATTGGCTAATCTCCACTGCATTTATAGCTGGTCATGATGGAGAGATAGTCATACATGAGGATATAAATGCTTCCCCCAAAAAAAGAGAAGTCCATTTTGAATGGCCAGGATCAAAATGACTCTTTACGACTGCGTTTGATATACCATTCATTTACCAAGGAGACAGCTTTGATGCTGAGTAAAGGACCACCTTAGCATGGTGCCCAGCCTTGTCAGTTGTACCAGATAATCTATGGAAATCAAAAGCTAGAAAACTGAGAAACATTACATTATTGGATCTTGGATTGGACCATAGGGTACATTTGATTCGATGTATTATAGGTCATTCAGGAAACTACCATGTGTCTCCTAAATCAGGGACACTATGCATTCTTAGAATGAGAATGCTGATTAAAACATACAAGCTCAGGCACAACAGGAGGGTGTTGCTCCTATAGTAAAAGGAAGAGCTGGCTAAAAATGCCCTAATTTCCAGTCCTTTCTTTTCATGGAGCTATAACTTGTCCCTTTTGTTGCTCACAAGTGGTCATTTAAGTACGGTGCTAAAAAAGGGGGATTTGAGTAGGTACCTAGTTGGGAGAAGTCAGTCAGTATAATAAACTATAGAGTGTGTGACATGAGTAGGTACCTGGTAGTACAGCTCTCTCTATTTTAAACAAGGCAGGTGACTTTTCAGACTAATGTGGTGAGTGCAAGTTGAATGGTGAAGCAGAGCATGACTTCTTTTGAAAAGAGGGTACCTACTGAAAGCTCTTTTTACCATAGGAGCAACACGCTCCTGAACTCTAGTGGTAAGAGCTCTGCCTTCATTTAGTGTTACATGATCTCTAAAACCAGCCATGTTCTACTAAAAGCACTGTTCTGATCAGCTTTACATAATCATCTCCATAAGACCAGGCCAGTTGGTGCATGGCGTGATACTAGATTCTCTGCAAGAGAACAATGTGTAAATCCATGATGCATGCACTTCATTTGGTTCAAAGATATGGGTGGATTCCACTAAAACCCATAATATTGTCTGCCCGATTCAGGTTTTTTATGATCTGCGATGGTCACCGTGTACAAATCGGGGATGATATTTGTCAGCCCAATTTGCCCACACTGACAATCAGCTGCCCCTTTCTGCCCAATATTATTACTCTTTCCACCTAGGACAGACCGGTCACCGATAATAGTCGGCGATGGTCTTGTTTCAGTAGATATCAATTCTGGACGCCACAAAATAGGTGTCAGAGCACAGCTGCTTCCCCATGGTGTATGAATAGCAACGTCATAGGGTTTATATAAATAGTCCTTTATTGTTGAATATTTTTGTTTGTTTTATTAAGTGAAACTGATTTATAAAGGAATACTGTATTACTATATGACCCAACAGGTATAGGTGAATTGACTAATAATTTCATTAAACAATAGTGCTGCCATCTAGTGCATATTATGCAGTATATGCAAAGGTCTCATGAACCAATTAATTTGCAAATAAGCATGAATTAAAGAGGGCATGAAACCCTGTCTAGCTGTTTCAATTCATGCATAATAGAGGGAATCTAATGGACGACCATTTTTGCTCTGCCCTCAAAGGGTTAAGGCAACCTAAGCCTAAGTCATACCTTATAGAATGCCTTAACCTATAGGTTATTTAGTAGAATGACTGTAAAATGATTGCTTTTATAAGAGAATACTAAAATAGGCACTGATTAAAATGTCTGTGAGCTTATTGCTGATGATGTCAGTAAATTGATTAATTCGCTAATCACGACATGATGACTTCATGTTTATACTGTCTGGCCACCATGATGCTCTAACACAGATAATTCAGGGTCGTCATAGTGAGCAGCATAGGCTAATCTAGACTGACAATGTCAATTTTTTACTTATTTGCCCTGGCAGTTGGTTTTGAATATTGCCCCCTACGTATCCAGCGACCCTATCCTTTTCTTTGAATAAATGCAGACCTAAGGAGTCTATCCTCCATCACTGCCTTGGAAGACCATAGAGACCCTTCAGACCTGTAGCAATCATAATCAGTTTAGATATAAGCAAATGTCAATGATTAGTGAATAATTTAGCATCGTATTCCCAGAGGTGCTTCTGCCCATATTCAACGAAGCCTTATAGGCCGAGTTGAATGCAGACAGAAGCACTGAGGGGAATAGGATGCTAAATTATTCACTGTGAGTTGACATTTGTATTTATGCCATGGCCTATGGGTTTAAATTGCTTTTAAAAAAAGAATTACAACAATATGTACTGATTTTGAAGATGCTGAGTCAGCTCGGTTTGTTTTGATCAGCCATGACACCTTGCTCAACAAAGTAGGTCATGTGATACAGAGCTAGCCACTGCTTTAATTTCGAATTAAATGTTACTTGCGCAGGGCAATTTTTTTTTTTTTAACAACTCAATTTTTTAGATATATCTTAAACAAGTCATAACATAATACTATTTAACTAGTTCAATCATTCCTTTTTAGTAAAACTTGTAAGAACCATACCTAAATTCGAAACTAATTAGCTCTGTATAAATTTCAAAATGGCGCCGCTGAATATGCGAGGATCATATTCCACCCCCCCCCCCATTGAATACGGCGAAAGTAGTGCTAATCTATAGTGTCATCGATATTAGCCATGGCATGAAGTTGTATACTTGCAACATGCTGGTTAGTGTACTGGCCATGGCTGCCTTTTTGTATAATGATAACCAATAGGCATGATACATTTAAATGCACTGTGCAAACCGTAATGGGTTAAATGTCATGGGGTCAGTCAGACTTTTATTAGGAAAATATCGTTTGCTTCATTGTCCATACACACTGAGTAAGTTTGAAATGAGGTCCATAAGGTAAAGTTAAAAAGATTGATTTCTCCACGATCACCCTAACTTGTAAAAAAAACATATTAGAAATAACAGTTCCCCTTTGCCACCAAAAGAAATTTCCTATGCAGCTCGGCCAGGCCCTCTATTAACAACCCCACCTTTTTGACTCACGCCTCTAACAACATTTTCATATGATATCATTATTTCTTGCTTTGACATTTTCTCGGGTTAAAATGTCTATGAAAATAACCATAAGCTTCCTGCATAATATATGAAAAGGCTACCCTGCTTTATGCGTTCAATATATCAAGTTCCACATTATAAATCAATTGAGTATTAAATCAATTGAGTATTATTAATCTACTAATGGGTATTGGGGGGTGAAAACATTAGCAGTTTTACCAATCATTCCCAATCCAGAACTGATCAGAACTCCACATCTTCGCTATATAGATTTATATATTTATCATTCGAAACCCGGACTAGGCCATGCTGGCTGAGCCTCAATAGTTTTGATATACCTGCATACCAGTCCCATAACTCTCACAGCAGGCTCAAAGAGTGGTGTGTGCATTTTACTGTAGGCAGTGGCAGACATATTCACAATTACAAAGTGCACTTCTATGGCATTAGGTAGTTACAGCTGAATTTTAATGAAATGGCATCATCATTTATGCAAGCATTTCTCTTTCTTTATGTACAGGGTCTGAGGCGAACATAGATTTCTATTGCAAAACAGAGAAGAGATTTCCTTTAAGAAAACTAGAAATCTAAGGATGTATTCATTCTATCTTGAACCTTAGATATCTTTTGACATTGTCTCTTGATTAAGTGCAATCTGATGCCTAATGAAATGACAAGCAATGGTCATGTTAGCTACTTTTATCTAAACACATGCAGCTTCACCTCCCAGTCAACAAAAAAACGTTGCAAAACGTTTCAGAACGTTTCCCTGTGGCTCCTCATCATGGCCAAACGTTTTAAAACGTTAAAAACGGTTTTTCGACGTTAAATAACATTTATATTTGTTGTGTGGGAGCTCTCATCCATTTCCATGTAGGAGCATAAGGGTAGGAAGAAGAAGAAACAGGGGTCTGACGTGGCTAATTGGCTTTCTCACCGTCAGGTAATTCATCAGTAATCCTTGGAAAACAGGAAGGTGATGTAAGGAGAAAGATTGGCAACGGTATTAACACTGGTTATACCACTATTCTGGCACTTCCGGTGGTTTTATATGCAGTTTAGCCGTGTATTATTCTGCATATACCAGCCATGTGCATTTTTGAAATTTTTGTTATATACTTTTTCGAGGTCAATTTTGGGAAATGCTGGCGAACATACAAATTCAGTCTCCCCATTATTTCAATGTGAAAAATCGTCCCAACTCGGAGGAGAATTGAACCCCGGCCGCAGTGCTGGTTGGCGAGGACGTTAGCCATAGCGTCACACTGAACGGTCCTAACATGCTGAACGGGCCTAACATGCTGGATATATCCTCGCCGCTATGCGGCTCAGGTATATCCAGCATGTATGGCCCTAGGGCTGTAATATCCATGATCTATTAGCTTACTATACACTGACATCTAATGCATGGACTACAGTATATGTAACCCCATACAAAGCTGACTGCTTACTGTCTAGGGGGAGACGTGTCTTCAGCTAAATTTACAAAGCATTCACCGAGTCATATGCATTACAAAAGGCATGCCATTGTGGAGTCCAACATACAGGGTGTCTGTATCAAAACGATGTTGAGCAAGCATTCATTTTCAAATGGTTAACTACCGAACTGAATGGGGCTCACACAGACAAAAAGTAAAGAGATGAAAAAACTTATCAAAAAGAAAATGCATGAGCCATTTTCTCGCTTTTCGGTCCTGAAAAACAGTTCTGGTTTTCGTCTGCCTGGTGTAATATACCTGGGATAATAGAGGCACAATAAACAGGGAACCATTACAGTTTGGGGTCTTTGATATAGTCCCAAGATATAGATGGACATGCTCCCCCGAAAAAAGAGAGAAGATCTATGAAAATCAAAAAGAAAACAAAAGGAAAACCATTATACTATTGCATTGTGAGAATCAAAACATTTGCCAGATGTTTTAACGGCCATTCAGGAAATTGCCTCAACGTCTTTCATGAGTCTATGCATGCTTAAGACTGTTGATCTAAATATAAAAGCTCAGACACAACAGAAACCTAGTGGTAATATATGTGTCTTCATCTAGTAACAATGATGATACATACATGTATGTACATTAGTTGCGGACAAATATCTTTCCTTAGTGTTAGCACCATCTTCACCGGGCCATGTTCAGTATTTTGATGCCAATATTTCTCTCATCCTAAAGGCTTAGGAAGAGTTGTCCTTAGCATGATAATTGCAAAGTTAAATAATTAAATAATTCAGGTACATGATTTCTTAAACCAGTTATGTTCTACTAAAAGCCCTATTCTGATCAGCTTTACATAATCATCTTCATAATACCAGACCACTAGATTCTCTGTACGAGAACAATGTGAAAATCCACGATGCGTGCATGCATTGCACTCAGTTCTATTTAAGGCAACCTAAGCCTAAGTGCAAAGTGTTAATGTAGATTTGTAAAACACATTATCAAATGCATTAAATTAAGCATGTGATTTAGTAGAATAATTGCAAAATGATTGCTTTTATAAGAGAATACTTACATAACTATTGACTAAAATGCCTGTGAGGTAATTGGTGATGATGTTAAGTGATCTGATTAACTCTTAAATCGCTACACAATAACTTGTTCATACTGTTTGGCCACAATGAGGGTCTTCCTAGTGAGCAGCATAGAATAATCTTGTCCTTCAATGTCAAATCTTTACTTGTCAGCCCTGACACACACTCTTCATTTTTGTATCCTTAGCACAGGCCATGATCACTCAAGGGTTGGGTTGACAGGTAGAAAAATAAAGATTGTCAACATAGAGAATCTGTGTTAAGGCTGATTTGTATTAATGCTGACTTGTAAGTTGATCTTGACATGTTTTAATTAGAGTATCGAGTATTGCCCACCTTGGCACCACTGACTAATAGGCATGATGTATAGAACTATAATGCACTGTGCAAACCATAATGGGTTGAATGTCCAGCCCACAACCATCAACAATGGTTACAACAGTAGCCTGGAGCGTAATTCAAAACATCCTGGGATCCCAACCCCAGCGATCTTAGTGTAGGAACATATCATAAGACCTGGCTGGTCTACCCTATGTAATGCAGTGGTTGCAGGCCTGTCCAGAATAGCTAGTCCTGGGATCACTTCACTTTTCCATTTCCACCACTAAGATCACTGCGATCTTAGTGAAAGAAATGCATAGTGGTTTCACCTGAGTACAAGAGCACTTACAGGGAACACTCCTGATCGAAAGAGTGAATAGCCTGCTGCATACATAAAGAGGGGAGGGAGGACATTTACAGAGTGTCCTTGAGGGCTCTTAGGGCTACCCATGGGTTAAGTGCACTGTAAGGAAATTCTTCCCTTCTCTCTCTTTGTCCTGAGGGGAGGGCACAATGCTTCTAATAGGCAAGCATAAATCATACATTCATGGGAACAACTCTTGAATACTGTATGGGGGTAGCCCATATGGGGATGGGGAACGATGGTATAAGCACTCTTGTGAAGAAGAGTGACTCCACAGCTATTCCTATATTTTGGGACTCTTACCCCTGTGCCTAGTCAGTTCTTCTTGGAATAGTGTAGGAGGGCTGAGGCTAAGATTGATGCGATCTTAGTGCTGGCTAGGATATGTGAACCCAGTCAACTCTTAAGATCGCTTAATAGGATAAGGCTGATTTATTCCTAAGATCGCTGGGGTCGTGATCCCAGGATGTTTTGAATTAAGCTCCTGACAATGTTAAAGAGGCAGGGAGTTAAGTCAATGTGTCAGACCTCGATCATTCAATATCAATTGCTTCACTGTCCATAAACACTGAATACGATTAAGATGAAGTCTATGAGGTAAACGTTGAAAAAAAATGTTGCGATTTCTTGAAGATCACTCTACTAGCCGACAATGTGTCAATTATACAAAAGAAGTACCCTTTACCAGCAAATTCAGGACGTGAATTAACCCTCAGACAACCCATTATTTGTTACTCTCGCTTCTCCTAAGGCCCATTTTCCACCACCTGATATGGCCCGTTTATCTGCCGATAGACCCATAGTAGATGCTCTCATTGGCCGACAGAGAAACCATGCCCCAACATTGAACCTTATGGCGGCCGTCAGCACATGCAGCTGTCAGCCGATAGAGTGACCATATTGGGTGGTGGAAAATGGCCCTAAGTCTACCTCAGCACTACTGTAAAATCACTAGAATGTATTCATATCACTCCTGTATACAAAATAAACATAATACTATTGAATTAAGGGCAAAATACCAAAATATGGCCAGGAGGGCATTTCAAAACCATAGCTATAGATACTGTTTTGAAATGCCCTGCTGGTACGGTATCTATCATGCCTTTGAAACTATAGATTTACCTTTTTGACACAGTTTCAACACAGCGCAGGCCGGGGATAAAGATATCTCATGACATAAATATCCGTGTCATATTTTGGACTGTCGGCTGGTAGAATTCAGGGGTCCCAAACCCTGATCTGTACTCAAGTTGTAGACACAATCATATGATATGTAGATATAGTAAAGCACAGCACATGCAGCATAAAGCAAATACACTCTTGCATACATAAGTTCAGCCCCCACCAACCTCGCCCACATTATGAAATATAATAGCTTCCTACGCCTCTAAAACTAATTAATCTTGATTATTAAATTCAATGTCACTGTCGTTTCTAATGGGCTGCTATATAAAATTTTGAACCATTCAAAACAAATGTCTTTCAATGCATTAAAAGCTTTCTCATCTCGTGGAATGGCAGAATTTATTTTTTTATCAGATTTATCTTTTTTTTTGTCTATTTATCTATTTGTTTATATTTTTGGTCTAGAGGTAAAAGAGCTCACCCCAAGAAACCTGAGAGTAGTATCTTGCAATTACATACATGTATCTTTAAATCACACACTGGCTATATGCCTGATTATCTACCAGTTTGATAAATCATACACAACCGTGATATCGTTATTGGACTCGGTCCAATAGTAGTCGTGTGAACAAGGTCTTGTTCACCCACTTTTACCTTTTTTGTGTGGAAAAATCGACATTGACTGGCTTTTCATAGCATCAACATTATCACTTTGTAAGTAACAATTCCCCAACAGCACCTTCTACCCAATTTGTTTGTGTGGGGGCATAAGAGGAGAGGGATAGAGTAGGGGTGATCCGAAGGCTAAAGGGGTATTTTGCAAGGCAGAGAAAAGAGGTTTGGCTAATTGGCTTTCTCACCCCAGGGTTTGTCTGTAGACATGAGGTGGTACAAATAGACTGATGGGTAAGAGCATCAACAGTGCCTACCCATGACAAAAACCTCCCTTTACAGCCACTTATACCAGCTCACTGCCTCTAGTTGGGCCTCTCATTAGCTCGACAACACCTAATTTTGGACAGAACTGGAAACTGGACACTCTGCACTGGGGACCTGTATACCTACAAGGACCTATATACCTGCAAGGACGACAGCAAATTAACACTAGTCTGTTTTGTGGACTATATGAAAGCTTTTGACAGTATGGATCACGTGACCCTGTTGACCAAGCTAAATATGCTCAAAATTCCCATTGAAATTAAATACTGGCTAGTTGACTATCTGTTGGACCACAGGCACAGCACAAAAGCTAATGATGTAAGATCCCAGGAGGAATCAGTGGCATTTGGAGTTCCTCAAGGATCCACCATGGGTCCACTCCTGTTCGTAATCTTCATCAACGACATAACTGAGGTACTAACACACTGCAAAGCAGCAATGTATGCTGATGACATTATAATATATGTCAGCGACACTGATACCAAGGAAGTGGAACGTAAACTGCAGGAAGACACCACAGCTATACACAATTGGAGCATGGAAAACCACATGACCATTAACGTTGAGAAAGGCTCAGTGATGGCCTTTGGGTCAAAGAACAGGTTGAAACACTACCATGACCCAATCATAGTAATGGGCACATCAAACCTCCCTGTAGTCAAGACCTACCCATATGGATGGACCACTCTCAGTAACCCCATACATTAACAAGACAAAGAAGAGCCTTGGCAACAAGCTATACAAACCGGCAGCTTTTACCTTGATAGTGAACACCACGCAGAAATTTTGAAAATTCAGAGACTGCAGAATAGGGGCCTGAGGATTTGCACCAAAACAGGAATACGTGGAAATCACATAATCCCACTACATGAGAGATGCAAGGTCCCAATGTTAGAAGGCAGACGCAAAAGGCAATTGGCAACCATCATGTGGACAGAAGCCAGGTGAGGGAAGGCTGCCCAGAAACCAGAAAAGCCCCTTTTATAGAGGCCTATCTATCTGGAACTCTCTTGATGCTGAAACACAGATGGTTGAAAGCAAGTCAGAATTTAAGAGGCATATCCATCAGAAATAGAATGAGTTACCACCATGAATATCATCTCTCCACAGAAAAATGATAACAGATTGGACTAACCACTACTTACCTACCTCTTTCTGGTCCCCCATCTCATTTCTACTAAGCACTTAGCTGTGCTGTCATCTCATTTATATTTAACTTGATGTGTTGAGCATGGCAATGCACACTCCATCCTGATAGAATGTTACCGCTATGAATATATTGTATTGACGGCTATATGTATTTCCCCATGTCTGTTCATTGAAAGGCTCTGCATTTGCGGTGAGTTGCACAATAAACTTTCAACATTCAACATTCTGCTGCAAATGGACCGTACCGTATAATGTAGGAACTGAGAGAAGCACATGTACACCTACTGCATTGGCCTCTATAAGTACCAGGTAGGCCTATTGAATAAGCACCGGTCTCGAATAGGTGCGGGCTCGAATAGGTGCCAGGCCCAACAATTCAAAATACACTAAAATCTTAGTCTTGAATAAGAGCCTACTTGAAACTAATTGAGCACCTGGGCGCTTATACAGACAAATACGGTATGCAAACATTGGAAGTTGGGGTTTGCAGCATGAAAGGGTGACTTTATGCAAAAAAAAAAGGTTTTGCATTTCTGTCGTTATCTATCAAACACAAGACAATGGCAATAATCTTATCAAGAATTATCTTTTATCCGTGATCTATAGTTATGCTCTGCACAACTTTCAAATGATGATGGCAGAATATCGAATAAGTTTCTTTGTGCCTGAGTACAATTAAAAAACAACTTGAAACAAAAGGAAGATAAGAAAGAATGTCATAGTCATGTCTGTGTGTTTTATCTGGGGAAGCATGTTTTAGAGAGATTACTGAAAGCTGTAAAGACCTGTATAGAGGGCGTCATTGTTATCCCATGTTGGGTGCCTTTGATACGGCCCCAGGGGAGACTGATAGAGATGCAGTGATTGGCCATGCCCTAGGCAGGGCAGTGTGAACTGATAAGGCACCTTGTCTTATCTCCCCTGTATACAGCTGGTCCTGATGGAGAGGTCTAGCCATTTATTGTCTGGATCCGGTTGTGAAGGGGTACGCAGGAGGCTTTCTGTCCAGTTCAGAACTGTCAAACACTTGGGTTTGAATCAGGGGGAAGAGGTGGAAACAAAACTGGGTTTATTTTAGGTCACACCTTGATTCACATTCATAATCCTATTCCTCAAAAATCCAACTGGACCAGCAAAAAGTCCAAATATGTATATTGATCTTATTGAGGGATCCAAAGATGAATCCATCTGGTGTGCTTCCCATACAGCACAGAATAAATGGCATGTCCCAGTCTGTGTCACCAAGATGTTTGTTCAAAAACCTGAGCTCTTACCATGATCGTCCATCGACAAACCGATGGGTTAAGGTTACCGTTACCATTTTGAATATGGCACTGACCATGCATGGTTTATATGGTAGGCTTACACATAGGATGGGAATTGTCTAGCTCTGACTATAATTATTATTTTCATCTTCAGAGGGCCAGATTATACTCAGTGTTTGCACAATGTCCTATATCCCCTTATATTAAAGATAAACACAAATCAGTTTTTAATTCCCATCCCAAATTTTTAAAAAGAAAGTACATACAAAGACCGTTCTAGTTGTCATGGAAACTGACTCAACTGGTTATAATTTATATACAGATAAGTCAATAACCTTAACCCCTCAAATCGAACAATGGCAATATCAAACCTTTTGGGTTTTCTTTGTAACCCAGCCCTCTAACAATGCAGAAGAATATAGATGGGACATATATTGTATTAGGGCATCCTGCTGTCCCTGAAGTGTTAAGAACATGTAAACTGTACAGAGATATGGTACTGCAAATAAGTCTCAAAGGCCCGTCAGAATAGGACGTCCATTTCCCTCAAATTCAATGGGCCTATGCGTGCACTTTGGTTTGAAATCAAAATAGTCACCCTTGGTAACAAGCAGACTAGGGGGGTCATATTTAAAATCAAATATTAATATTAGCCCATTCCCAAAGGCTTGACAATAATTGCCTAAAATGAAGTAATTACAAAGATAATTAATTCAATGATTAGGGGACTGCAGCGAAATTGGCTCCAGGGAATGAAGGCAACCACGTTTTACTTGTCCAAACCAGAAATGGATTGACACCAGCAATGCAGCTGTACTAGATGTTTCAATGAAAGCGGAGACGAGGCCGGTTGTGTTTTGTTGCCCTTGTTCTAAATCAAATTTTATAAAAGAAAAAGGCAGCTGCCTGTTTTGATATTACTTTCTTTTCAAAAAACCCTTCATCAATGTTCAACCTTAAAGACAAATGGTGGCAGCCTGATCAATGCCAGACAAAATAAATTCAGATGACCCAATAACACCAATTACTGTGGCATCATCAAACCGCACAACTCATCAGACATACTGCCCTACTTGGCACCAAATGACCAACCCAGCCAGCACATCCACAATGGCCCCAGATGGGATTCCCCAGGGCTTTCTGGGCTAGCCAAGATATGGGTTCAAGCTGGTAAAATGTCTGGGCTGGCTAGTGGGCCCAGGTGGGCTGAGCCCAGGAGCAAGTATCTGGGCCACAGGCACAATATAGATGCATTTTCCTGATGCTGTCAATCGGCCGGTATGCAAATCACTCAGACTAGAAGGGGTCGAGGGCCTGCCCCTCCCTATTAGGTGAGGCTCCACTACGCGATTTTTTGGAACATTCTCACCTTATTATATCCCTATAGTGTCTAAGGTATAAGGTGTTGACATTCCTATATTGTAAACATGAGATTTAAGATTGTAAACATGAGATTTCAGGGGTTATTTTATGGGTGATCTCTCTCCTTGTGTGCCATATTTACCAACAAACCTGCACCTGCACAGACTCTGTGATTGGGTGGGAGTTCAATATGTAAACATCAACCCAGCAAAATATAAATAACAACACAGCAGTCACACAGATCGCAGGGTCTTGTACTGTTAAAATCAAACCTGTCTGATATTGAGTTGCAGAGAGTCATCAGTGTGAAAGTCTGCAATATTTACATTAGGTCAACTTGATTCAGTAAACAAAAACATCTTTTGGCAACAAAAATGTGCCTGAGATTGTACACAAAGCTTTCCCCACATAAACAAAAAGCTCTCTAAATCTTCTATTTACACCTTGAAATAATAACAAATACCACTCTATAATCTGTGTTTGTGTCTGCTTTTGTGGAGCCTCACCTATTGTAAGCCTACATAGTATAGTTAATCCTGCCACCCTAAACTCCTCCACCCACCAACCCCTGCCAAAAAAAGGGGAACAAATATGAATAAATGGCTTCCAAAGGCTTTGGCCAATGGGACAAGCTGTTCTTTGCTGTAGCTTATTTTTTGAATATATAATCATGAGAAGCTGATCAGGTGGCAGAATTCTTTGAATTCTTAGACCACTCTATAGTCTTTGCTTTCTGAGCTCTGGAATCAATTCTGTTCCACAGTTGGACACCCCTGTAATAAGGACTTTTCTTGAACTTTTCAAGGTTTGGTTTCTTCAGGGGAAATTTTATTTTCGTGTCACCTCTGGTCTTTTGGGTCTCAGTGGCCCTTAGGCCCAGTTTTGTGACTTGCTTGTACATAAAGATTGCCAGTTGTTTTTGGCGTCTGATGTCTAGTCTATCAACAACACACCGGGTGTGGAGGACCTCTGTACTGGTTTTGATGTTGAAGGACTTTGTAAAAATTCTAAGCCCCCTGTTTTGCAACCTCTGGAGCTTTGTGGTTTGATCAGCATTTGCGCCATCAATCACAAAGCTGCAGTAATCAAAAAATGGTAAAATGGTGTGTCTATAAACTATACCCGCAACCTTCTCTGTCATGAGGTAACGCAGTTTACCGAACATGAACAATTTTTGCCCAATGACTGATCTAGTATTGGCCATTTGGGCATCTAGGGACAAAGTAAAGTCAATTTTGACACCTAGGTATTTATACATGGTTGGGTACTCTAGAATGGTTCGGTCAATAGTTATGTTTTGTAACCCTGCAACACGGGCTTTCTCTTTTCCACCATACCAAACTACTTGCGTTTTTCTGGCATTAATGGTGAGGCCACTGGTGGTACACCAACCAACTATCTTATCAAGGTCAGATTGTACATGCTCTTTAATCCGTTTGGGGTCGCGGTCTTTGGACAATATAACTATGTCATCTGCATATAACATGATTCTACAGTGATCCACAATCGAGACTACTTGGTTTACATATAATATAAACAACAGGGCACCTAGAATGGACCCTTGGGGGACTCCGAACGAGACATCCTTTTCACTTGACCTTGAGTCATTCAGCAAGGTGGTTTGCTTTCTGTGTCCTAGGTAACTCGCTAACCAGTAAGGCCCCACCTATCCCCATGTCTTTTAATCGTTTCAGTAGGAGAGTGTGATGTATACTGTCTAAGGCCTTGCTGAAATCTATATAGACAGCACAGGTTAGCTTGCCTTCATCTCTGGCCTCATATAGATAATTTACTGATCATAAACTGCATCTGGTGTCCCTTTATTTTTGACAAAACCGTACTGTTGGGGCGATATCCAGCCTTTGTCTTCTGCTAACTTTGTAATATGGGCATGGGCTACTCTCTCCATTAGCTTACCAGGGAGGGGGAGTAGACTTACTGGTCGCCAGTCTGACACCTCATTTAAGTCTCCAGTTTTTGGAATCGGGATTACTGTGGCCGACGCCCAGCTCTTGGGAAAAATTCCTTGTCTGAAGCTGTTATTAAATAGTGATGCTAGTTGAGGTGCTAATGCCTCAAAGGCATCCTTTAAAACTCTGGAGGACATATTTGGTAAGCCAGATGATTAAGTGGTAATTATTGATTTGACCAACTTGGTTATGTCAGCACTAGTAACTTCGGGTATGGGCATCTCATCTCCTCCCATCCCTTGTACTTGTTTCATGTAATCCTCAATGGAGGGCTCAGGATCCCTCATTCCCCAGTCTAAATTTTCAAAGAGTTTTTTACCGATGCTTGCTAAATAACTGTTGCAATACTCACTGGCATTGTCAGCCTCCTGCCTATCCCCATTTGTGTCTATGAAGGTTGCTGTAGACTGTTTAACCTTGGGGTTTATTATGCCATTTAGATGCCTCCAGAAAAGTGCTGGGTCATCCTTAGCGTCATCAAGTTTGGTCTGGACAACATTTGCTTGTGCTGCTTTTACCCCTCTATTGATTGTGACTCTAAGGACCTTTGGTTCATTAAGAGTGTCTAAGTTTTTGGTTTCCAAGTATTCCTGCATTAGGTCTCTCCTGTCTGCCATCATTTCCCTTAATTCCTGAGTCATCCATTCATTTTGGATTATTCGGTACCTGATCTCTTTTAGGGGGCAATACTCATCAAGGTATATTGTGATCCTTGACACAATGATCTTCCACTGCTTTAGTGGGTCTTTCTCAGCATAGTATTCTCCCCAATCATCCTGTACTAGGTCTTCCCACAGCTGATATTTATCATACTTCCTATAACTTCTGCCCTTGAAGGAGCTAATGGGGGGTTTATTTCTAGTAATTTTGCATGAGGCCATAACAGGTAGGTGATCGCTCATGAGGTCTGGGAGGACGCGAGCCTCTGTAACATGCAAACAATTTGTCATAATATGATCCAGGCAAGTGTCTCCTTCTGGCCTCGTGCAACTGTTAATTTTCTGTTGGAGGCCCATAGCTGCTGTCATTACTGCTAAATTTTCAGTGTCAGTGTGGTTCAGGTCTAACAAGTCAATATTTGTGTCACCCAGCACCCAAATCTCTACATGGCCATCGTCAACCGTGTCTATACAGTTCTCCAAGTGTATAATGAAATTACCTACATTACTGTTTGGCGGCCTATATACGTTAATTACGACCTGCCGTTTGTGCTTTTTCTGATCAATTTTGACTGTAAGGCATTCTATGTCAGCTGTCTGGAAGGAACACTCCACCTTAGTAGTGTAGGGAAAGACTGTGTTGGTGACATACATCAGAAGTCCCCCTCCCCATGTATCAGTAATCCTGTCTTGTCTATGAAAACCTTTCCCAGCCCATAATAAATCATTGTCCCTATGCCTCTCGTCCAACCAAGTTTCACCCAGACATACCACATTTATAGTATTCAACATTTCTTGTATTTGTGCCTTCTTATCAAAGCAACTTCTACAGTTGAAGTAACCAAACTTTTGGCCTTTGATGGTGGCTTCATCTTCAGCCATCAGTCGCCTGGCATTAGGAGACAGGAATAGTTATATGTCCTATATAGAGAAGGATGACAAATCTACCTTCTCTGTGTAAATGCCTGTCTATCTTAAATGTGACCTGTAGCTGACCTTGAGAGTTACCCTTGGTGGTTTGCATGTCACCCACACTGCCAGATGACATGACTCAGACTGATGACATCCCATATGGGATTGGATAAGATGAGCTCAACATCCAGATTGGGAGCTGAAATGGTATACTGGTGACAGTCATTTTCTATATAAGTGATTATACAGGGTGACAAATGATGGTATTAGTCACATAGGAGAAGTGTCTTATTAGTTGTCCTAGTGTTATAAATAAGATAAGTAAGCTATAGATTATACCGTTGTGAGGGAGAGGTGGGAAAAAAAGGTCCAGCAGCCCGCTACGGGAAAAGAGTCTTTTGATGTGGATTTGCTGGTGGAAAACATATTAAACTAAACTAAACTAATTTACTAAATATTAGTACCAAAATGATATGTATTAAAGTAGAAATTCTATCATAATTAAACATCAGGTATGTACTGAGAATATAAATATGATCAGCAATAAATGTCAAAAGTTCTGTATTAGCATAGCATTGTCCATAGTTGTAAGAGTTTAGTGAGTTAGGACTGTTCATGGGTAGTGCCAAATAAGGACAGATATCCATGCCTTTATAAATATAGACCTTCAGACTATATACAGGGTTATACTTATATTTTGTCACGGCTGCTTCTTCCATGCAGGGTCTCCAGTTCTCAAAGTTGTGGATACTTACATCCGGGGAGGGGTAGTCTCGAACAAATTTACCACGGAACACATCATGTAGTTTAACAACAGTAGACACTCAATTTATTTGAGTAGGTAAGGTGGGGCCAGGAGCAAATAATTATTTAAATTAATGCTAGATTCTCAGTTGACTGTTGACAATAATTATCACTTAGGCCGATAGACTGTGATCTGAATACTCATGTATCACAGCCTGACCCTCGTACAGGTCATTTGATAAATTCATAGGATAGGATGCCCCAGGCTCCTGTCCATTGGTCACATATAAGGGAAAAAAACATGTTATGGTTAGGCTTCTCCCTTTAAATTGATCTAAAATCCATCTTTTTCTTCAGATTATCAAAGAATATGGCTTTACAAAGGCTATAAACATAAAAGAATTGTTTTGTTTTAGAAAGACTCAAGTCATGTGTAAGCTTTTCTTCATATTTTCTTTATATTTTCGTTCTTTATAAAATCTGTCCAAAATCTTTTTATGGATATGCAGAGGGTCATGTCACTACGGAGCCTCTATGGGGACATACCAAAAATAATTTTTTCAAGCAAAATATATTCCTGTGGATACTGTGACATTCCTGCGGAAACTGGGACATTCCTGCGGAAACTGGGACATTCCTGGGGATACTGGGACATTCCTACGGATACGGGGAGATTCCTGCGGAAACTGGGACATACCTGCGAATACTGGGAGATTAGAACTTTTTTGTGGATACAGGAACAATTCTTGTAAATACAGGAACATTTCTTGCCGATTTTGTGGGAGCAAAGAAAATCTTTTTTTTGGCAGATGAAAGCATAAGTCTAGCACTTGCCCAAGTATTGTTCGTGCACCTGCAAGAATTCCTTTTGCACCTGCAGGAATTCCCCTGTATCTGCAAGAATGTCCCTGTACCCGCAAGAATATCAATTTTTTTGCAGGAAAAAGAAATTTTTTTAGGTATATCCTATTAGGGATGAATTGTCCTTATATCCACAAGAATTGTTCAGTACCTGCAAGAATTGTTCAGTGCCTGCAAGAATTGTTCAGTACCCGCAAGAATTGTTCAGTAGCTGCAAGAATTGCTTAGTATCCGCAAGAATTGTTCAATATCCGTAAGAATTTTCTCTGTACCCGTAGGAATTGTTCAGTACCTGCAAGAATATTTTTTCTGATAAAAAAAAAAAATTTTGGTATGTCCTCTTGGGGCTCCGTATGTGACCCTCCCCTATGATTGGTTGGTCTATGGATATTCTTTTTGAAATGGTTAAGCAAGTTTTACCTCTATAATTTTTAAAGGTGAAAAAAACGAAATTACAAAGAGTAATATAGTTTTTCTTATTTGCAAAAGAAAATACAAGTAAAATCATTACATGAATATAATATTATAATTTTTGTCACATGATGCCTGAGAGCCAATGATTGAAGGGATCCCCTCCTGACATTATGACATCATAGGGTGTTTCCCAGGTCCGTTCATCAGAATGTACATATCAGCATAGAAACAAAGAATTTAAAGGGAGAAATGGGGTTTCCTTCCAAGTTGAATATATTCTTTATTAGATCTTTTCTCTAAAGCGATTATATAAAGATTTCTTCAAAATAAGAGAAAAACTACCCAGCACGATACCAACTAACTAATGGTAGACCAAACCAACTGCAGACGTGGGAGATATAGAAATGAAACAGTAACTTTCATGCCAGCACTGTAACATTCTTTAAAAGGGAATTCAGAAAAAAATGAAAAGTGTTTTCTTTCCAAGTTTACCTGTCCCCTTTCACACAATTTAGCTTGTTTTTTATGTTGGTTATTCCTGTGCCTAATCCTGCTCATGCAGTCTCTCTGAATTGTCTAGTGAAATATTCAGACCAGCACAAACAGTGCTCACACAAATGCGCCTGTTTCCCTGGCTTAATTTAATTGGTAATTGAGTTTTTTAAATGATTACAGTGCCTCACGTCTTATCGGGGAATTTAATGCTACTTTAGGGGGTCGTGACTGATGTCTCTATATCCAATCCTCTGTTGCAAGCATTTAGACTTTATAACGTTTTAAGAGAGTTAATCCAATGGCTCCTCGTCATTCCCGACAATAAAACTATTATTTATTCAAATCAGATTTCAACCTAGAACCCACAGTATGCGTAACATGTATGGCTTTAACTTAAGCATATCACATTTTCTCCTGGAAATATTGCAATCCAAGAAATAGCATCATAGTACTGCCTGCTATTGAGATGACCAGGCCAGTATCCTCAGACAAGTGTCTAATGCTGGATCAATAGCTCGATCAGCTGGTACCAAAGGGACACACCTCTTTACAGATGGGCCCTTAGATTTCTCAGATCCTGGAGTCAAGCAGAGTCTACGAGGCTCTAGCTTAATACTGCTGTCTGAGCCTTCACGCCCAGTATAGCCTGTAGCTTTAGGAGTACTTTAGGGTACACAATCAATAAAGAGTTTGGTTTAAGGGTATTTTTGCCCTGGCTATAGATCCACCACAATTTGCCAAGGGTAAAATGCTTTCAATATTTTCCTTCTATTCCTCTATATAGCATATGAGCTTGAACATTGTTTTCCTTTGAAGCAATAGGATAGAGGTGGAGGCTGTGTAGTTATTGGACCCTGGATAAAGCCAGGTGCGTATATATTCCCTCACATGTAAGCACCCCATTACACCACCCCTCCATCTGCAAGGCCTCTGCCTGAAGGTATGGCATGCCGAACATCTGTGTTTAGAATGGGGTGCAAGTTGTAAATAGAAAGCGTGTAAGGCCATGTGAATAGAAAGGGGTTTTACTAAAATGCACACGGTTCTGGAATCAAGGAACACTTACATGGCAAACCACAATCAGCTAATGCTCTGGGAGTCTACCACTAGGAATGGAAGAATGATCGCCACCCAAACCAGTCAGGGAAATAGTTTCATACTGTACTCTCTGAGTAGGATTGGAACAGGAAGGCTGTATGTTCTGTCTGACACTTAAAACTGCAGATCCCCCTATGCCTGTAGGTTGGCCTGTAGTAGAGGTGTTTAATGGGCAGTGTGAGCTAGCAGGAGGTGAGTTGGACTTCTCCAGGGCTGCTTCTTATGAAACCCCGGCTGCAGGTAAAGGTCACATACATACCTTGAGGCAAAGTGAAGGAACCATCCCTATACAAAACATTCACTTACCGGTATCTCATTTCATGAAAAAAAAAACAGGTTCTATTGATGATGGAAAATAAAACTGTTATCGATACCAATACATACCTTCCCTTGTACTGTAATATCCTCAGCATAAGGTGCACCCCGTGTATATAAGTTATATGGTGCAGATATAGGGCTTGCCTTAGAGCAGTCTAGAATGCTCACTCAGAATCCATTGTGACCCCATTTAAGATAACAGTTTTATACCCGTCCTCTCATATTCTGAAAACCTTACAAGTTCATGTACTACGACGGGGGAAAAAGTTGATCTCCTCTTTACCCATTCAAAATCTGTTCACCGCCTTAAATATAGCTGGAATAAATTAAAGATGTTCCCCAATATTTATGAGCAATCATCTACGTGGAGACCAGCAAAGTATGATTATTATTAGATGTACGTGCAATAGGATATGATCTATTAGTGTGTGACTAAAAATGGTCTAAATCTGGGCCATTGTCACCGATTTCTACAAATAGAGCTCAGCCAATGTGAGCTTGGAATTGGATAGTGGAAATGGTGAGACATGACCAGGTGTGTGGCTGTTACACAGAAAATAACATAGTGGCCTGTTTTGTTTGTTTTTTTTTGGGGGGGGGAGGGGGAAGGTGCCAGACTCCAATAAGTGCCATCACAGAATTTGGAATTTAAACTCAATACCATGTTTTGAATAAGCTAGGGATAGGGTTGTACTGAAATATATTTATAAGCTCCAGGGGCTTACAGGTATGGTAGCGGACGCTTTAAGAGACAGCCATATGCCTCTTCTTATATACAACTATACATAGACCCATGTTCCATGTCAGCTAATGACATTATCACCACCATTACATCATGAGAACATGGCAGCCTTATGGGCAGTAGTAGAGCCTCTATATAACAGTTTTACTCCCTGTGCTTAGTCATCCAGTGCAACTTTGTGGCCTACAATGGGGCAATCTCAATACAACCCATTTCATGGCGTGGACTGAGTTCAGCTTGGGTAGGAAGCCACTGGGTTTCAAAATGACGCAAGGTACACCATGATAGACTGCAGTCTGACCCTCACACCCCCTGGTGTCTGGGTGGAGGAGTAGGGTATTATAGGAGTAGTAGAGTATATATTTGTGTTAACATTATATATGGTGTGACAGGGACAGGACCATAATGGGGTGTTCATGCACACAGTCTATGGGCCCTGTGTAAACATATTCACCCAACCAGACATACATCACTTTGTTTAGTAGACGCTTACTCTGCTCCATACAATTACTCGATTACTTGGTTTACTTTATGGAAACTCACATAAGTACCACTGTGCATCACTTGCCCCGGGATCACTTGCACTTTACCTTTGATGTTTATATGTGTGTACTTCTAGTGCCCATTTCACACTTATTGATTTACTGATTTGTATAGCACTCTTCTTTATACCGTATGTAGCGTTCTACCCCTCGATGTTATATCGAATCTTTCGATAAACAACGAAGAACAACTATTCAGGTTCCAGTTAAAACTTTATTGTCTAATAACACATAGGCATCAGCCGTTCTCGATCACAGTTACAGGTGGCAGAGTTTGAACTCTATTGCAGGTTCGACACTAGGCCTTCTAGTGTCTAGAGTTAATATTCCACATGAACCCCCTCTGTGCAGTAGCACAGAGGAGTATTAGAATATGGTAGCCGGGCAGCCGCCGACCATTGCTCACAATGGTCAGTCGGGGCTGGACTGACCCTGAGGAAGGCCGTACAACGGCCTTATATACACCGGAGTCGAGGGCCACGTGACCAAGTGGTGACGTGGCGCTGGACTCCAGCGCCCCCAGGCGTCGGGTAATAGAGGTGCTCTCGACGTCGCCCACGAGGACCACGAAGGTACCTCGAAGACGACGCGGGACCACCACACCACCCCCCACTAGACTGAAACGAGGTCTCTGAAAATTCAGAGATCCCGGATCAGTCTAAACAATTAGATAATAATATGAACTACTGGATCCGTCGACATAGTCGACAGAAACAGTAGAGGAATATATAGAAATATAGTTTCTACTGTACTGTAGAAAAAAAATTATTATCACAGTTAAATTATAAGGCGTTGCTCCATCCAACGTAGGAGACCAGTGTCGAAACACTGCTTCACGACCTGCTCCTGGTCGATCCGAGGGAGGCACGACCGGGTATGGCAACCGGGGTCGTGTCGTTTCCTCCCTGTCTTGTTGAGAAGCTCCTTCCAGCGTAGGAAGCCCATCGATAGCGTACAATACTACTATGATGGTCCTTCGACCGTGAGGCCGAGGATGTGTGGCACCACCGGGCCCTAAGACCAGGGTGGCGTCGGATCCACACAGCTTCGCAGGGAGGTCCGGGGACAGGAAAGGTACCCCCACTCGTGGAGGGTACACCGTCGTCCGGGAACGAGTTCCCAGGGGTTCCGTGCTGACATCGAGACTCTGTTCGATGTCAGCGATCCAGGCTGACGAGGAGGAGCAGTAGTTTCATACTACTGATCCTCCGAGATGGACCCTGTAGCGGCGTCGATTTCGGCCTGCTCTCCGTCAGTGCGCTCCTCTCCATGTGGAGCGCTGGCGGCTAGCTGGCCCGAAAACGTCAGCGACTCCGGCAATGGGACCTCACGGTCCATTGTCGTACTCCAAGCCTCGTTAGAGGTCTCGGGTGCATCCCGGGAGTCCCCCTCAGCATCTGAGTGGAGAACGGCCGAGTCTGCTGAGTCGCTTCCGTCGTCGTCGTCGCTCTCCTGACCTTCACGGTCGTCCTTGTCTCCCTGGTCAGGGGGAGGCTTTGGAGAATGATCGACGACATCGACGTCCCCGTCTATATCCATCGACTGTTCCACCTCGGCAGGTTCTACTGCTTGGGCGGAAGCCGACGGGTCCGGACAGACGGCTACGTTCGCCGGGGCCAGGGGAGTGATGCCCTGAAGATCCGGATGGATCCTCGGTGACACCACTCTCTGGACCGGTGGCGGCGTAGGCTCGGTGGTTCCCGAGAGGGTTATCAAGGGAACCGAGGAGGAAGACGGGGCTGCTGGCGGGTAGACGGAGGCACCGAGAGACCTACCCGGGGTGTCAGGCTTGTCCTGCACCACCTGCTCTCGGCCCAACATCGTCATAGCCGAGCTCAGACTGTCAATCTTTGGAGACAACTCTCTCAAAGGATTCGTCTGAGCCGCCAGCGTCCTGACGTCAGGAATCACTCCACCCTCGACGAGGTACCTCTGCGCTTCGCGAGAGGGCTCGGTTCGAATGGGCTTCAGGGTTCGGACGCCATGGTGTTTGTCCCTCATCCATTCCGAGAGTTGGACCCCGAAGACTCTAAAGAATTCGCGGTCGATTTCCTCCCAGCCTTCTATGATACTGTCCCTCTTGGTAATATCATATTGGGCCTGTGCCTCAAAGTTATTGAGACGCGTTCGGACGTCGGTCAGACGAGAGTCCATCTCCATCTGAACGGTCTGGCGCGCCTCATTCCTAGGAGCCGGAAGGAGCTCGTTACGGATGGCCATGTTTGTTCTATCAAACAGGCCGAACAAGTAGGCACTCGCTTCCTCACGGAATGCCTCACCGAACTTGTCGATAGCAGGGCTGCCTGTCATCTGTAGAAGTCCCTTACAACGTTCCACGAACGTCTTCGGGACCCCACATTCGACGCCATCGCCGTATGCAGGCTGTGCCAACTCCCAACGCAAGGTTGCTGTCGGGGTGTCGGCGCCTGTAACGACGTTGGAGAAGCTAGCTCCTGCTGCCGAGGTCAGTGTCGCGCCTCCCACGTGGACACGCGGCGTGGCAGCTGGGGTGCTGCCCTCTGCCGCTGCAGGGGGTTTGACAGGGGGAGACGAGTTGGTGGTCACCTTGGGTTGCCGATCACGACCACTCCGGGTTTCCACTGTCTTGCCTCCAGTTTTAGCACCACTAGTGCTTGGTTTGGCCGAACCGGTCGAAGCACTCTTCGACTTTTTAGGAGCCGGGGCCGGGGCGGCTTTCGATGCCTTTTCGGGCTTCGAGGGAGCAGCCTGCGGCTTAGGCTTCTTAGGTTCAGTCGAACCGGCAGACTTAGCAGCCTCTGTAGAGTGGGGCCTCTTGTTCCCACTCGTAGAGGCTGTAGGTCCTGGGTCCCGAGGACGACTGGCCTCCCGCTTCTTCCGTTGCTCTACCCTGAACTCGGGGTAGGCACCGTAGAAAGCGGGCATCAGCTCCGGTCTGATATACAGGCGCTTCGTAGACGGGGGTGCGGGGGCCATCCGCATCCAGTGTCTCGTCGGCGCGCCTGTCTTCTCATTCCGTTCACACTTTCCAACCAGAGTCTCCACTAGTTGGATAGCGCCCTCGGCGTTGTACTTATGGGGCTGCTTGTACGACTTGAGATGACGCGCCATCAAGCCCCTTCGTGAAGTCACGAAAGGAGGAGAGGTCGGGTCATCCGGGTCCTGGTAACATGGAATGGTCTTTTCCACCTTAACACAACCGAACTGCGGACGGATGGCTCGATGCTCTTCAACCAAGTGTCGAGCATACCTGCCGTCCGTCGCATATACGCGAGGGGGGAACCCCTTACGTGTGCAGTTCTCGAAAGCACACTGCTGCCCTGGATTGAAGATGCGCCATGCGAACCCAATCCGCTGTCGCTCGGGCAGCGACACCCCCGACGAGTCTGAGGCATTCGTGATATTCTCGATCATCGAGACATACCAGTCAATGGCATGACTGTCGTCCGAATACCATTCCTCGTCGTCACTACCATCCTTTCCGACGAGACTTGGGAGTACCACTTGACCATTCTTGCGGTAGTCCTGAAGCTTTGTCAGTGGCCTGTCATCGACGTACTCAGCACGTCGTTTGGCAGTGATCGCTGACAGTCGCTTCCACTCGTCGACAGCCCTGGCCGTGTCTGGGGGTGAGGATACGGTGCTCTCCACGGCACCGGCATCGACCTCCGACGGCTCGGTTCCAGGTTCCGGTGGAGCAGTAGACTCGCTACTCCTCTCCCGGGCTGGAGCCTTCTTGGCTGCGGACTCCTTTTTGCTACTTTCCTTCTTGGGCACCCTAGGGATCTTGAAATCCTTCAAGGTGCCCTTGGATGCCTTTGATTCAGTCGGCTTCTTGCCCTTAGAACCTGAAGGGGTAGCACTTTTCGATGGAGCAGGTGTCGACGGCTCGTCGACCTCCATCTCATCGGGAGAAGAGTCTCTCGAGGCGGCAGCAGCTGCGACCTTCAAGTCGCGCTTCTGCTGCTTAGCTGCCTCCTTCGCCTTCCGGCGGAGCTCCTTCTCCCGCTCCTGGGACTCAGCCAAGGCTTTCTGTGCATCCTCGATCTGCTTCAGAAGGGCTGCACTCTTAGCCGAGGTAGACTCGAGCTCTTGCTCGGGTCTGGTCCTCTTGGACTTCTTCTTCTTCTTCTTCTTCTGCGACTTGTGACTCGCCGAAGAGCTGTACCCTGACTGCTCGTCGGACGAGGACCCCATGGTTCTTCCTGAACTGCCGGGTTCCACCAGGGAGAGAAGACTCCGGGTCTCGAACCGTTCTCAGACGGGACGAGACGTCGAAGAGGATCTTCGAGGTTTTTCGATCCGCACTCTGGCGGGTCGAAGCCTCGAAGGTGCCTTCGATGTACCTCGAACCGCACTCAGGCGGCTCGAGGGACCGAAGACTGGAGTCTCGAGAGAACACGAACCTGCGCTCACACAGGTCGTGTCCCTCGACACTAGGCAGGGGAGACCTCCTACACTCAGGTAGGGAGTCCCCAGACGGAGCGTACCAGCTGGAATAAGCTAGGCTTAGTCCAGCTTATCTGCGTCCGACTCTCACGAGAAGGGCGCAGATGTGACCTCCGTGGTGGGCGACGCGGCCTTTTATCCCTGTGGCGCACGTCTCTGATTGGAGGAAGGGGCTACGTGACCGAGGAGGGCGAACCCTATTGGTCCACAGCGCATCACGCCATGACCAAATAAGGTACTGCTCAAAAAAAATAGAACGACTCACTCTCCCCTCACCGTCACGCTCTGCTTCTCCAGTCGCAATGTTTGCATATGCCGTTATTTCCTATGCGGTCTATGGGTTCCAACACTATTAACATGGATTAATCTGGGCACCCCCTCCTTCATCAGACTACCGGGATTAAAAAAAAAATGGTTCCAATATGGATCTACCCTTCGGGCAGTATCCACCAGCCTATGCTGGGAACCCGTCCTCACAGTCAATAAAATCAGAGGCTCCAAATTTCCATGTTTCCAGTGTCAGTTTGTCTCAAACTAAGAGGCAATCGTACGACTTCTCGTTGTGTAATTTTTTATTCACCGTCGGCTTCACGTCCACAGACAGATTTACTCAAGAACGGCACCCGTTATTTTAAAGTCTCATTAAAAACACAGGTTAGTAAAGCTGCTGCTTAGTATTGTGCGAAACATCGATTACTGAGTAGGGTTTAATCTAGGGCTTTTCCTGATTTTAACCTTTACTACAGGAACGAGTGTTGAGCCTCGGGGCGGGTTACTATCACCCCCTCCTAGCCCGCCGTCCTTTGATGTGGCCGGGCCGACCGGGCTATTAACCCGTTTCCGTCGGCGTCTGCCCCCCATCACTTGTGACGGTGTGGATGCAGGAGCCAGAGTGTTTGCTCTGGGTTTCCTTTCATCCTCGACACTCGCTGACCGTTCCTTTGATGAGCCTTGGCGCTTAAGCCTCGCTCGAGTCATAGGTCCGGACTGGAGTGACTGATCTTTCACTTCAATCGAAACGTTTCGATGTGAAGTTTGTTCAGTCGTTCGCACCTTCGAGGGGGGGTCGGGCTTCCGACATCCCTTCAAAGGCTGTTTAGATGTTTTCGACTTATCTCGACGGGCCGGTCGACCACGGCGCCGCTTTGATGGTTTACTGGCATCCAACACCTCCACCTCGCTCAGTTTTCGAGCTTTTTGCTGTCGTTTTCGATGACCCTGCTTAGTTTGTTCTTTAGACTGGACTTCCGGCCGCGACCTTTCGACCTCTATTTCGACCTGTCCAGAAACAGACTTAGCCCTTTTCGTAGCCTTACGAGAAGGTGAATCATCATCAAGTTGTGGTTGCAACAACTCGACAGTTTGTGATAGTTCTACGCCCAACCACCGGCGCACTCTATCAACATTGCTCTTTTGCAACTGTCCGCGGGATGATCGAAGTAATAATGTCGACTCAGAGAGGACAGAATCTACAACGAACGGCCCATCCCAGTTGGGGGCAAGCTTCATAGCTGCCTGGGGGGTGTGGTACCTCACCACCTGTTCACCAACTGAGTATCTTCTCTGCTTTAGCCCATAGTCATACCCGACCTTCTGGCGTTCCGCAGATTTACCTAAGTTTTCCCTTACCATGCTATAACTCTCCCTCAATCGGTCACGAAGTTGTTCCACGAAGGTGACGGAACAAGGGACTTCGAGTGGGTTCTCGATTGAGCCGAAAATCACATCCGCTGGCATGAGAATTTCTTCCCCGAATACCATCATATTTGGACTGCATCCAGTAGAACTGTGCTCAGAGCTGTTATATGCGGACACCACATATTTAGCCTGTTCATCCCAGTCGTCCATATGTTTGTCTACCAACATAGTCAGACTCTGAATCAACGTTCTATTGAACCTTTCCACCTGACCATCACTCTGTGGTCTGTATGGATTGGTTCTCTGTTTTACAATCGTCAAATATTCACACATCTCAGAGAAGAGTCGAGACTCAAACTCTCGACCTTGGTCGGAATGCAGAAGCAACGGGACTCCAAAGGTCAAAACCCATTCGTTCACGAAGGCCTCTGCACAGGTCTCTGCCGTGTGATTTGGTAGGGGAATAGCGCGTACATACTTGGTGAAGTAATCCTGGATTACTAACATGCAAGTATTCTTGTTTGGCGTGGGTGCAAATCCCGAGATGATATCCATAGCTATCCTCCCGAATCTCACCCCGAACAACTCTTGGTGCAGAGGAGACTTACCCATGCCCTCGCCGGGCTTTACCAGGCAACAGGTAGGACAGTGTCGAACCCAACGACCTATGTCCTTTCCCATCCCGGGCCAGTAATATCTCCTTTTCACTTTTTCGAGCGTTCGTTTACGACCAAAATGTGCCGCTGTTCGGTGTCCGTGGCAAAAGGAGAGTACCTCACCCCTCAGTTGGCGTGGTACAACTACTTGAATCGTGCGCCTAGCTCGACCCGCCTCGACTTTCCAGCGACACAACAAGCCTTCACGGAAGGTTAATAGAGGCCATTGCCCTACTAATTTCCGTACCTCGGCGCTCTCGATCGATACATCAGGCCTAGTGGGTTTAGCCCCCTTAACTAGCCATTCAGCAACTCGTTTGATGTCAGCGTCCGCTTTCTGAGCATCAATGAGTTCATCGAGAGACCAAAATGCAACACCCACCCGGCTGTCTACTAAACCACTTACAGCTGCCAAAACAGCATTATGACTGCCGCAGTCTGTGCAATCCGACCTCTGGCATAGCCGCACAGGGATACGACTAAGGCCATCGGCGTTTAGATGCTTGGCCCCACTTCGATGTTCGATCTTAGAGTTTTCGAGACCGAACTCCGAAAGGTGGGCCAGCCACCTACCCATCATTCCCTCAGCCTCTTTGAAATTTAGGAGCCATTTCAAAGACGAATGATCGGTGCGGATAGTGAAGTTACCACCATAAAGGTAGTGCCTAAACTTCCTGGTGTACACGACAACTGCCAACAGTTCCCTTTTGGTAGTGCAGTAGTTACGTTGTGTTTTACTTAGAGTGTTGCTGGCAAATGAGATCGGGACCTCCATTCCATCCTGCACCTGGGATAGAACAGCCCCGATCGTTGTGTTGCTAGCGTCAGTGTCCAAGATAAAACGACCGTCGGGTGTGGGGAATCGAAGTACAGGTGTCTCCCTGAAACTTCGTTTTAACTCGACAAAAGCATGTTCGGCTTTCTCCGTCCACGCGAATGCCTCGTAACGACCTCTACTACCTTTAGGTTTTTGGATCACTAAGTCCTGCAAAGGACTCACGAGTTCCGCGAACCCCGGGATGAACTCTCGGTAGTAGGAACAAAAACCAATGAAGGATCGGATTTCCTTCACTGTAGTGGGCCTAGCCCAAGTCATTACATCGCTAATTTTCCCCGGGTTGGCTTCTATACCCTGTTCAGACACGATTCGGCCCAGGTACTCGACTGAAGTCCTAAAAAGTTGACATTTTTTAGGTTTCAACTTCAGTCCCCATGCTCGAATCCTGTTGAAAACTTCAGCCAGATTCGCCATTGCTTCATCCGTCGTTTTGCCGAAGACGATGATATCATCGAGGTAAACCAGGCAACTTTTACCCAGCAAACCTCTCAACATCTCCTCCATCATTCGCTCGAATGTGGCGGGGGCGTTACACAAACCAAACGCCATTCGATCGAACTCGTAGAGCCCCCTCTGGTAGGAAAAAGCGGTTTTCTCGACGTCGTCGGGATTCATCCCGATCTGCCAATATCCAGATTGGAGATCGAGACAACTAAACCACTTGTTTCCTCCTAGGGCATCCAAGGATTCGTCGATGCGCGGGAGGGGGTAAGCATTTTTCTTAGTCACTCCATTCAGACATCGATAATCGACGCAGAATCTCATGGTCCCATCCTTCTTCGTCACCATCTGGACGGGACTGGACCAGGGACTAGTACTTGGCCTAACCACCCCCGTATCCAACATCTCCTTAAGTTGTTCATCCGCCGCAGCCTTCTTGCTGAGCGGAATCCTTCTATAAGGGACTCGGATAGGTTGTGCGTCACCCGTGTCGATGTTATGCAGACATCGATCGGTGCGCCCTAACGGCTCATCTGGGGATTTAAAGACATCCACATGCTTACGTAGTAAGGCGGACAGCTTCAGTCTTTCCTCTGGCTGGGTCAGGTGGGTGTCGCCATACATGTCTAACAGCCAGGTAGGGAGCTCCCCCGTGTGGGTGCTCGCGATTTCTGCCGTCTCGATGTCTGCAGCTTCTTGCTCGAGACGCCTCATCACGGATCCTACCTCCGGTGACGAGAGTTCACCGTTTCTGTCAGCATACTGTATAGTACCGACCACCTGGCCTTTCTCCAGGACAATGTCTCGATTTAGTGGATTACAGACGGGAAACACTGTTCGACGAACATTGCTGACAAGGGCAGCCTCACCAACCAACCCAAAACATCTCAGAGTGTTCAGGTCGGGTTCGACTATGCCCTGTCGGTCTCTTTCCAGACCTTCGGATTTTACCAAGACATCGCACCGATGTCTGGCAGGTATCCTAGTGGTCTGTGCTACTGAGGCTATCGATGACACTCTCTTCAGTTTACACTGATGGTGCTCTTCTACCGGCTCGGTCATGACCAATTGACCCGTCCGTGGGTTCAAGATCATACCGTATAATGCCGCGAAGTCGAGCCCCAGAATGCCATCGTCAGCCACATCGGCCACTATTGGGCTAAACACATAGTGGGTCGATGCGACCTTAAGAGGTAGAACCAATCGACCATAGGTCCGCATTTCGGCTCCAGACGCAGTGCACGCCGTTATTCCCTCGTAGAGATTATCTGACGGCACCACTAACGTTTTCGCGAGTTCCCGAGAGACAATGGTGTGGCTGGCACCAGTATCTATCAGGAAGTCCAGAGAACGCCCTCGAATCTCTGCAGACAGGTACCATCGTTTCCCCGACAAGGGGGCGGTTCCTGCTAGCATTCTCAACCCTACGTCAGTACTCAGATCGATCCCCCTCCTCTTCAGAAAAGAGAGACAGGGATCATCTGAGGGAAGCTCTGTTGCGCAGACTCTGGCCAGCTGCCGCATCAGGGCTTCTCTCCCGGCGTCGACTTTCACTTTCGATCCAGTCGAACCCTCGACCTCGGAGTTCGGGCTGCCAGCGCCCTGTTCCTTGGCCATTGAGGCTTTTTCTACACCGACATCTTCGGAACCCGACCGGTGATCAACCGGTGCCGCTGTGGTAAAGGGCTGGGAAGGCCCTACCGGGACCTTACCTAGTTCCCTTGAATCTACTGTCGTCTGATCAGGAGTGCCAGAGGTGCTGATACCTTGGCTTTTCGATGGTCGGGCAGCTCGATTGCCACGTCGAGCCGCCCGCCTCAGTTTTCCGTCGCGTCAGGTGGTAGTCCTTTAATCGGCTCGGGGCAAGTTCGTGCGAAATGCCCCTGCTTCTTGCAGTTCCAACACTTGGCGTCGGACGGAGGGGTACTCGGCTTCTCCGAGCTAGTACCAGGGACATCCCCTCCCTCGATAACCCTGAGTAAATTCTTCAATTGACTCAGCGAGAAGGTCTGCTCCTGTACCTTGGGTTTGGAGGCCTTGTTTGGTGTTTTCGATTTACCAGCGGATTTCTGACCTTTCTTAGTCTTACTCCCCGCCCCGGGCTTCGAGTATGAGGAGACTTCGCCCTGTCCTTCCTTAACCAAAGCGGCGTCGGCCAACGCCGACAATGCATTTGTCGAGGTAGGATTCACCAACTTCGGCAGGAGTTGTCGTTTCCGCAACAACTCATCTGCCAAGTCCATGAGATCCTTTAGGGACATGTAAGTACGCCACTCCCGAAGAACGTCTTGTTGTAAATCAACGTCATACAATCCTCCTATGAACAACTGGTTGACTTTGGTTATGAGCCATTCAACCGAGAAGTCCACACCTGGATAGGCATCGCCGGCAAGACGTCTCAAAGCAAAGCCATAGGCTCTAATGCTTTCGTTCTTGCCTTGGCGTCTCTTCTCCATTGTAACAATGGGGTCTTGAAGGCTAGAAGTCATGGCTTCCGTTACCATGTCGACCAGTCCCTCCAAAGTCCCATCTCCATGCTCCTCCCATAGCCACACAGTATCAGCTGCAGGGCCATTCTGGAGTAACATGAGGAGTTGAGCTAATGCCATACTCGAGGTCCATACATTTACTCGACGGACGTGATTGAATCCGTGGTACCAACGGAGCCAATCGTCCTTCCATGTAAATGGAGGGCACTCGACTGACCTAGTTCGGGCTGGTTCATGCCCGATAGAGGTATTTTCAAACATTCTGCTTGATCTCCTGACCTGATCAAGGGCGAATGTTGTGCCTCTTCTAGGTATTTGATGGTCCATCCCCATGTTTCTCATAGTCGTGTCTGCACGACTGTGATTCATCCCCCAGGGATTACCAGAATCGGCATCACTCAACCGCGAAGCCTCGAATCTGATATCCCTATATTTGGGTGGATCAACATGTTGTTGGGTCGTTATAGGGGTCGAGAACTGCCCGATCACTTCACTTAGACCATCGGTGCGCGGCATTGAAGGAACTGGTTGGGTCCGGCGCGACCTCGAATCCACTTTCGAGATGTCGTCGATTGCTCCCACCATTCTATCTATCTCCGCCTGCTGTTTTGAACGTTCCGCCTGTCTTAATTCCGACACTAGGAATTCCAGGCGGGCATGTTCGGGTTTCGAGAGATCTCGTTGCTCGCTGATGGCAAAGAGTTGCTTGGCCTCCTTCATGGCATGGTCAAGCCACTCTCTGTAGTCAGGGTTTTCGACTAGATCCCCTTGAGTAGCAACTCTAGTAGTGCTGCATTCACTACTTTGTTGCTTATCTCGAAGTCTAGCGGTACGCAATTTCGATTCCGTCTGCTCCTTCAGACGTTCTTCGAGTGCGAGTTCATCACGAACTTCTTTATTCACCCTGGCTTCATCAGCCTTTCTGCGAGACAATATCTCTCGTCGGAGCTCATCGATTTCACCACGTATGGCTCCCAAAGTGTCCGAATCCTTCTGATCTTTCAGTGACTGGGCTACTAGGGATTCAGACTTCAAGGAATTAAGCTCGGCTTCATGCCTCGCTTTTTGTTCCATTAAGACCTGATATTCCGCCATTTTGTTTGCGTGTTCGATTCGTTCCTCACAGCGACGACGCATTTCTGCCTCGTCCCTGGCTCGAGCATCCTCGTCAGCTTGCATCTGACAGAGTAACGACTCCCATTCCTGACGTAGCTGTTTCACCTGCTTTTCATAAGCCGTTAGGTGCTCAGCTACTTCTTCAGTATGCTCGGCTGATTGTTGGTTCAACTTATGCCACAACTCTTGCAGTTGTTCCTCCAACATAGTCTTTTCTACTTCTTGTAGTTTCAACTTATGTTTAAGGGACGTCTGCTCGTGCTGGGCATCCCGAAAATCGTTTCGAGCTCTCTCGACACATTCTCGGCGGCTTGTAGCAAGGCGATCGATCTTTGCTTTTAGCGATTGACAATCCATTGCTGTCAACCGACTACGCTCGATCTCTGACTTCGTTGCAAGCAAGGACTCCTTTTCGCTAGAGAGCTGCTTGACCTTCTCCTGAAGATCAGTAAGTTCTCTATTTGCGATCTGAGTCTTGTTCGAAGCCTCTAACGCCTGCTGCCTAAGCTGTTCCAATTTCAGCTCTATTTCTGTACTCTTCTCCTGAGCTTTCATGGTGTTACTCGCGAGAGCATCCAACTGTTGGCGACCCTGGCGCAGTTGGCGTTGCTGCTCTTGTAGCAACTCCTCGTTGAGCCCCCTGCCACTGTCAATACTTCCTTGTATCGACACGGGCGAGGGACCCTCGAAGGACCAACTGCCAAGGCCCATTGGAGTTCCCACGGGCGAGGCTGATTTTTCTACATAGGACAAACTCTGTGTCCTCAAGAAGTTCTCAGCCGCCGGAGAGAGTTGAGTCGATACTCGCCAATTGAGTAGCCGGCTCCTTTGATACAGGCCCAACGGGTCAGACGATGGGCCTAATATCAGGGTGTGGTTCAAACCACCACCAATTAGTGGATCATTCATATCCACTAACGGGCCTGTAGTCACTTGATGTTGATGATTGGGGTCATCACCTTCATCCAAGTGACCCTGCATGTCGAACTTAAGCTCGCAGTACCTATGCGGACTAAAGTTAACAACTGGTCATGGCACCAGTGTAGCGTTCTACCCCTCGATGTTATATCGAATCTTTCGATAAACAACGAAGAACAACTATTCAGGTTCCAGTTAAAACTTTATTGTCTAATAACACATAGGCATCAGCCGTTCTCGATCACAGTTACAGGTGGCAGAGTTTGAACTCTATTGCAGGTTCGACACTAGGCCTTCTAGTGTCTAGAGTTAATATTCCACATGAACCCCCTCTGTGCAGTAGCACAGAGGAGTATTAGAATATGGTAGCCGGGCAGCCGCCGACCATTGCTCACAATGGTCAGTCGGGGCTGGACTGACCCTGAGGAAGGCCGTATATACACCGGAGTCGAGGGCCACGTGACCAAGTGGTGACGTGGCGCTGGACTCCAGCGCCCCCAGGCGTCGGGTAATAGAGGTGCTCTCGACGTCGCCCACGAGGACCACGAAGGTACCTCGAAGACGACGCGGGACCACCACACGTATATACACCAGGTCTTGAAGCACCAGTCTTGAACAAGTGCTTCAGCTACCGGGGTGTACTCGGGTCTCAAATAAGTGCACTGGTGGTATTGAAATTAATTTGAAACACTAAAACAGTACTAAAAAGTGCCGGTTTCAAATAAGGGCCGAGGATGCAGAGGATCTCAAATATATTTATAATAAGCACCTAGTTGCTTAATTGGGCCACTACAGTAGTCTTTTTTTTAAGCTCTTGCACCCCAACTGACTATTAGCTGAGCATGCATAGCCTATTTCTATCCTCTTTAGCTCAATGCATAGCTTGCCATAGCTTATAGAAGATCCACACTATCAACCAGAACGATTGGCCATTTATATTGATTTAGCATAAGGTCATTCGAATGCTCGCAGTAAACAAAATTCTCGTTAACACATATACTGATAAAACTACACGGCTGATAGCTGTAAACTAGGGATACCAAATAATTCTTTGGGCTAATTTCCTGGTCATGAATCCTTCCAAGGTCAGCTAGTGAGTGCCCAGGAATCTGCCTGATTCGGCAGCAGTCTCCCAGTAGTATTTGGACTAGTATGGAGTAGGTCTGCAGTCTAATTACAAATTGAAACCAGGTAATACAAAATCTCTACCTTTAGATTTTTATTAGCTCTGGTAGAATCAATGACTGGTATACACAACAGTTGAACAATCTTACTCGTTTCAATATAAATAGTTGCATTGAGACTAAAGTGGCAAGGTGTCAGCCAAATAGACAAATCATGTCTGAGGAGAATGTGTCTTCACAAGATAGATATTTTCAATTAGGGCCTCATTGTGTGTGATGTCACCTATAGGAAACTGTTCCTGAGCCTTAACTTAGGAAAGACCATGTTAAGGGGGTCCGTTACGCAACCGTTACTCTATATGGGGTCATATGAGGTCATACGAGGCCATATAAAGCTCAAGAAGGTTTTACTGATGGTAGGCCCTAGCTTCCTTAATAATTACCCTATGAAAAATATGAAGTCACTTACCCCCACTGAATCGATGCCAAGGAATCAAATGGTGCTATTCATTTTGTTCTATTCCAAATGGTTGCTTAGCAACAGGCCCTTTTATTTAACAATATACAAATTTAGTGCCAATGAGGAGAAACCATGATTTTGCAAGGTATTTTCATGATAATAATTGCCCAAGAAATAATCATAGCTATATGATGAAATTTGATATGCATGGTCCCGAAGACCTATATTTTCCATTGCAATTGAGAAATGATGAAGAAAGACAGATTTTTTTTTTTATGTTTCCCCTTTCATTTGTTGCAAACTCATGAGCTTGAGCCTGCAGCTGATGTTGACGCATGTCGAGCAGAGAAAGCTGTATACTGCTCATCTACTCCAGCATCCTTCAGTGCTGATATAACTTGTCTGGATATTGTCTATGCACTGGCCCTGGAGGTGGGCAGTTTTACTGTCAAAAAGACAAACGGCATAGCAGATTATGACCTTTGGTCTGCAATGTAAGATGGGAATATACACCCCTCCTTTCATCTTCTCTTCTTTGAAAGTACATAATCAGTGGCTTGTCAGTTGGGTTGTTCGTTTTGTGTAAAGTGAATGTATGTAATTTTGACTGAGTGGTCGGTCCACTCACAGTCTCCTCTGAGCATAAGGTGCAGTGCCTGTAGCCTTTGTCCAGTGGCTAGTAAGACCAGTAACACAGTATGTCTGGTGAGCTTTTCATAGTCTAGTCCCTGTATGTATCCCCAGTTCTGAATTGATAATAATGCTGGCTGTGGTTTCCAAACAAATTCCATTGACTTTGTTAGGTTTTTTTATACCTTTGTCCCTTTGACAAACCTAGATATGGTAGGCTCTTCTCCAGCTGGTTTCCCATTGAATCTTATAAAACATGATAGGAACGACCTGGACGTATTGATGGCACTGTGACCTACCCCAGTATCAAGATATCATTCACTGAGGAACTGTATGCAGTCTCATGCTGATGGTTGTGTGGGGTGCACATCCCTTAGGCTTGTGAATGCCATCCATTACTTTGCACATCCCTCATAGACCGCCGCAGTGTTAGGGATCCATGCCATGGCCATGACCTTCCATGCAGTAGACGAGTAGCCCAGCAGATCACACCATATGGTTTTCATGAATTATCGTTCCATGTACAGGTGAATGCATCTGTCGCAATAGCATTAGCATCATAATGTAGTGAAATGTACTTAGGGCAAAGCGCATTATGGTATGAGGCAAACAGGTCAGCCTGAGGTTTGTGAAATGCAGAGAAGATGTAATGTACTGTGTGACCTCATCACATGCTATGGAATCCAGAAAACCAGCTTTCCTGATACAGCATAAAGCTGTTGTGTTGTCGATTAACAAATGTACACATTGCCCCTTCACTTGATGTTGAAGTTTCTTCAGCGCCATGAGAACTGCCAGAATTCCAGAATATTGATATGCAGTTCTTGTAACTCAATGGGCCATTCTTCCCCATACTCAAAATCGCCTTGTTGCCAATAGCATCCCCACTCTGTCTTAAATGAGTCTGTGTAGATTGACACCTGTGGGCAGATTTCTGCATAGAGCGCAGAGGCGATAGGGAGATGTGACAGCCACTGTTTGATGCAATCATGAACCGTGTCATTTAGGTAAATAGTTATGATCTCTGGGATCTCTGACTGTACAGGGGGAGTGTGTTGATCTATGGTCAAGCCTTTCACCATATCCAGCACCCATCTGTCTTTGGTGAATTTATGCCACTTTTTAGCCTGCCTACCCAAACCACCTGCTGAAAAGGCCTGGGGTAGTCCTGCTGGCAATTCCATGCCCCCTGGTAGCGGCTGCGGTTCTGATTGTAGTTGGGAAAACCCGCTGTGTGTTTGTGGCTGAACCCACTCTTGTTGTGGTGGCTGCAGGCCTTGCCGCTCCTGTAGTTTCCCTGGCGGTAGTTCTATGACCTGGAGGCAGCCACTACATCACATAAGGCTTCTTCCTCTATCTGTCTAAGGACAATCTGCTCTCTGGCATCTTCTCCGAGCAGATATTTAAAGCTTTTGTGGTTTTCTTGCTTCTGTGCTACCTCCAGCCCCACACGCTTGAAGCCTGCATACACATTATTACGCCTAATGTCATTGGTTTTCCACGAGGACTTGGCTATCAGCTTCAAAGAATCATTCATGCTTGTGACCAGTTGTTTGGGATTAAGCATTTCGCCGCTGCCCAGGTGGTCCAGTGCATGTACTAAAGGTCTGGCTGCAAACTGCAGGCACCACTGCAGAGACATGGGTAACAGGTCATTTCAGACCCAAAGTCATTTCAGACCCAGTCATTTCAGACCCATGGTCATTTCAGACCCAAGTCATTTTGGACCCATGTCCAATTCAGACCCAAGTCATTTCGGACCCATATGACATGTCTTACATGTGTATAGCCAAGCAAAAAGGATCCCCCAGGGGAAAAGTAAATTTTTAAATTCAGGCCATGAACTTTCCAATGATAATCACAACCCCTCCCCCCTGGCCTACTCCAGCGGACTTGTTTCTAGTTCTATTAGATCTTGGAGTTTGATTATTTGGTTTACTATTCATCCCAAATCATATAACACCACTATCACTGCCAGTGGCCGCCCATTGCTGCGTGTGGTGTGACATACAGTCGTTGGCTGGTCATGGGATTGGCTCCAATGAAATGTGCGGTGAGGCCACTCCTGGACCACCCCTTCTGGATCCACCCCTGACTAGTGTTTCATGCTGACTCTATTCGCGCATTATGTAGGCTCTAATTGAGTCTATGGGTCTGAAATGACCAGGGTCTGAAATGACCATGGGTCTGAAATGACTTGGGTCTGAAATGACTATGGGTCTGAAATGACCGGGTCTGAAATGACTTTGGGTCTGAAATGACTTGTATTCGAGACATGAAGGTGTCATCCCTCTGTACCTTTGAGCCTTGTTTCATGAAGAACCTCTAGGTTGCAGGTCTGGTCATGGATCTGTTTGATTCGGATCTGTTGTTGTCAGAATACCCCCCTGAGCTACCAGATTCCTGGGAATAAATCACTGTGCTTTGACTCATACCACAGGCCATACCCGACCACGCCCTAATGGACAGGGATCGTGAGGTGGAGCAGGTGTTTCAAACTGCTTGTCTAGGAGCCTGTTGAGCAGTTTGAAACACCTGCTCCACCTCGCGATCCCTGTCCATTAGGGCGTGGTCGGGTATGGCCAGTGGTGGTTCACCCCTGCCCCTCCTGCGCCTAGGCTGGTGATCTCTGTCTTGAGAATGTACCGCTCGAGGGTCTGATAGATTGTCATATAGACCACCTTGTTGGGATGGTCCATTAGGTATCGTTACCGGTATCAGCCATCTGGGTTTCAGTCTCTTGGCTGAGTGACTGGGCATGTCTGCCTTCCTCTTCATTGGTGCCAGTGGGGCATTAAGCTGTTGAGATCTATGCACCTTTGGTGTAGGGTGATAGACCACTTCTGATGAGCTGCTCTCATTCACTGCATTTGAAGTAGAGGGATCATTTATGTAAACTATTGGCCCATTATCACCCGGCTGGAAAAGGTCTTCATGTCTGTCATGAGCTGCTCAGCAGTGTGTTGCTACAGACACCTGTTGCTACTTAAGTAGCCCTCTGGGGTCAAGCCCTCAGGTGTGGGGTGAAGTGGATTCAGCCAATTAGAATGCTGATGAGACTCAATTAGGGCATGGTCAACAGTAGGCCCTTCTGTGATTGAAAGGTCAATGTTAGAGTCCCCCACGCGGCATGTCAATTAACCTACTTACCTCATCGCGTGGGGACACCTTCACTTGTCACCAGATGTCAACACTGTGATATTATCTGTCTTAAGAATCCGACATATGGCAGACGCTGCCACCTGGTGGTAGGTCGCGTCGCGTCCCCCTTCTGGGGGCAACCGAGCAGCTCATGGTTCCCCATGTGTTGCTCAGGCCCTCATGTGGCTGGGTGTCCACGGCCCCCTGCATGCTGGGAGTGTCGGCATGTGGTCCTGCCAGTGTGCCCGCACCCCGGTATCTTGATAAGCCCAGCATGCTCTTGTTAAGACGTCCGTCTCCAAAGAGAGACCTGGTTCAAGTAAGGATAAGCTCACCGTACCTGACCTGTCTCTCTAAGCCAACCCACAAGGTTGGTGGTTGATAACAGAAAACTGGTAATAATACCCCTTGCTATCCCACACTATCCTAGTGGGCACAGAACGTTGCATTAACATTGGCAACCCGCTGATATTGTGTTGATGATGTTGATCGACTGGTCTTCAACAGCTTTTTATGATTCTATTTCAATGTTGTCAGCCAACACCATTTAAACATCCAATCAACAGTTGACATATCAATGTTGAAATATTGTTTCCAATTCAATGTTGACTCAACATTGATTTGTCAATGTTGAATCAACAATATTGATTTCAATGGTGATTCAACATTGACATGTCAACAAAGAATGCCCTAACAAATATCAACTTTGTTTCAACATCATATCAATGTTGTGTCAATGTTGTGTCAACTTTGAATCAACATAGAAATAAAAGCGTTGAATCAGCACTGATGGTTAGATGTTGAATCACAGTTGATTTTGATTATGTTGTGTCAACTTTCAAATTCAACTATATTTCAACTCTATACCAACCGTTGATATGCAAACATTGTTTCAACGCTGAATCAATGTTGATGTGCCCAGTGGGTATCTATCCCACTTCACCCATGTCCAAGAGCAAGGCCAGAAATCAATGCCAGTATTATCAGCTCAAGGCCAGGGGAAATTAATGCCTTCCATTAGACCTAGGCATGGCTTACTTCACTGGCTTTTCTGAGTTCCTCTTTGATCGCTCTGGGCATCTGGGCGCCATCTAGTGGTGTCCTGTAGCTAACCTTAGTAATACTGATTAAGTAGCAAGCCTTACCACCAGGGGATCTTCTAGTGGTGATCACACCATCTAGTAGCTAACACATTGTGGGTTTAGGTCCCACAGGTCAAATAAATTGCGAAAAAATGCATTTATCCTAGAATTGCAAAGCCTTTCTGTCACCTAAACGTCATGTTGCTAAATCTATCCAATAATTCCAGCTTCATTGGTTATCATGGGCACTATAAACAACTTTTTAAGTATGATGATAATTATGAGGACATTCTTGAAATAATCATCTTTCAACTACTCTATTAGATCATGGACTAGGATTGTGCACATTATGTACTTGTTAGCTGAATAAACTGGTCCCCATCTGCCGTCATTTGAAGACTAGGCAAGTTTTTATATCAATAAAACATCTTACTTTGCATTTTCTTTATTCTCTTCTCCACGTGACTGGACCTCTACCCACTAGAATTGCACCTAACTTAATCAAGAGGGCATCATCCATGAATTCTGTATATCCTTTCAACTCGAGTAGTGGCCACACTCGCTTTCCCTGAAATACAGGACCATATCCAGATGGCATAGCTGTACGTGGGTTGACTAATAGGCCTCAGACAGTCCCTCCGGACAGCTGACCTCTAACTTTTGACTTGACCTGCTGGCTTGCTTGTATTCACTAAAAGGGAGGGATACTTTGTTGGCTAGATCTAGAGAGGACCGTCATCCGGAATGACGAATCAATTTCCCAGTGAGCTCCATTACTGGTATAGTGATATCTCTGTAATTTGAGTGACATACCCCCACACAGTATTTATATAATGTACTTTCAGGCTACATGTCAAATATCAGTGGAACCAGTGCTAAAGAACTGCAGAATAGCAGTACCTGCATGCATGTTGAGGCCAGGCAGGGGTTTAAGAACAAGTTTGGGCCAGGCAGGGGTTGAAATACCTGTATGCTAATGTTGTTTCCAAGAAGGGGTCAAAGTACCTGAATGCTGGCAGTGTTTAGACACTGACACACTATTAGTATCAGTCAATCACTAACCGTAATGTATCTCACATCAATTGTTCCTCCATTAAAGGGTCGAATGTACCAGTTGATGACCCATTTACCTTTCCTGACCGGTCAACGAATATTACTCCCAGAAAGGAATTGTAGCCACCAATGCACCACTGGTGCAAAATGTTTTAAAAATGTGTTTATTTGCTCCCCATTAATGGAAATCATTTCAGCCAGATGCTTTTAAACTGCAAATACCATGGGAGCTTAAATTGATTGCATTTGCGCATGCACGAGACAGCGCTCAGAGTACGCTCTGTTTTCTGATTATTTACCTCTTGCTTTTTAAATATCCAAACTTTCCGAACACTTCTAAAAAGTGATTTATATTTTGGAATATTGGATTACATACTAACCCTGGTTCCTGACCACTCTAGTGGCACTTGAGGAGATGGGCCTGCTAGCAAGAGGAGTGGCAATAACAGTAAGTCTTGTACACAACCACCTGTTTTACCACCTACCAAGCCTCTACTGGCACATCAGGACTTTTCCACAGATAGGAGGTGTAAGGCTTAAATTGGGAGAGGGCCATCATTGGAACTATCTTTGAATTTCAGACTGCCCTTGCCTGAAGGTGGTCCTTCTTTTTGCCTTGAGATGCAAGTTAGTGAAAGGGATGGGATCTTGACTCTGATGAGGGCCATACAAGATATATGTGGAAGAGGATTTTACTACCTTGCAATCAATGTGTGGGCATTTTACTGATTGGCGGCGTGAATGCCCATAAAGTGTTACTCGATATGTATGTCATGGGTGGGGCCATGGTGCAATGTCTGAATTAAATGACTCAGTGATAAAAATGTTATTTTAACACCACATTATCAGCTACCCCCTGTACATAAACACCAGGAGAACATCCTTGTTGGGCACTTAACCAAGTGAACATGTATACCCATTAAGCTAGAGGTGCTGAACAGTAGCACCTAGAGTAGTGACTTAACACAGACCCTCCTCATGTCTGGTATTATACAAGGGACTGTTTACCTGGGCTGCCAGTAACACTAAGTCAACACCTGATGGCACTCCTACCAGGAATCAAACATGTTTATATTCAACCTGACCTGGAAAAATTAAAGAAAATAACCCTATAATTCTAGGAATTGCTCTAATCAAACTTATTTATCGTTATCATATTGCTCTACTTATCTACAGCCATTTTTATCTGCTCTTTATATCATACAAGTGTTGTCGTTCTCATACTTACAACTCATACATTTTTTTTCATTTCAGGTGAGCCAGAATCTTTAGGTACTTCACACCATGGTGCGGTATGTATGTATATTATGATGATGAAATGGTTTTACTCATCGCTGAAATATTAGGGATGTAACAACATATGCCGGTCACCAAAGGACATATATCCAGAGCCAGCCTTACTGTCATGATAAAAATACAAACAAACTGCACGTGTATCAGCATATAAACGTTGTGCACGGATGTTTGACTGAAGTTGGAACTCACTTTGAAAATAGACGTAGGTTATACTAGGGATACCACAGTAACTTTTAACGAGAAAAGGAATGGAAAATATTTACTTCTCGTCCAGCTTGAAAGTAAAAAATGTAAACACTCTCATTCTGGGAAGATCGTATTCCTTTCCTCGTGCAGGAACTTAAACCTAAACTTTCTAATTCTAGGAACACAAAACGAAAATTGCACAGGTGGATGTACCCTCGACGTATAATCATGATTATAGAGGCCAATAGATAAACATAGCAATCTTAATACAGTGTGTATGTTTATAAATATTCGCTGAGTGCGTCATCGGTATAAATGTTGCACTTGGAACAGATGGGGGTATGAACAGTATACCGGTATTTCAAATAAATAGGCATACATTTTCATCCCAGTGCATGCAGGAGCGGTTTGGGTGGGGAGGGTCGTATTTAATGTCATGGAATCCATTTTCATGACCACAAAATGCTTTCCTACAAATTTAATGTGTCTATATATGGTGGCGAATTCTTCTGTCCGTTAGCCTGATTAATAGGTTCCATAAAAATGTTATGCTTGCAATTGTATAATAGATGTATTTCTCATATTGTCCTCGGCCAACTGTAATAAAACAAAGAATGTCAGTCAGGAAATTAGACTATGAGTCTATATATTTTCTTAGAAGCAACCAAAAAGCCTAAGCTGAACACAATCCTCCACACAGTATAAATAATACCCTGTGAGTTTCTATGCTAAATCGATGCCAATCCCATTCAATCTACTTCTTGGAAGCAGCAATAGAAACTCTAAGGCCAATGTGAATGATGGAAATTCCATGAGATTGACTGTCTGGAATGAGGTCCACACAAGGGGTATGAAAAGCTTCGATTATAGATGTACGGTGCAGTTACAAGTCACCTCATACCAATAGATCGGGTCCAGAACACTCTCCCTGGGTCACAGACGTACAGGCCCAGTAAACCCTCTGATTCAGTGGCCATTGCTAACACATAATTATATTTGGGGGTGAACCTACCCCAAAAAATGATAGAAGGCCCCTTCACCCCTATCCCATGTGCATGGTGCATCAGTCAAGTTGCAACCATCTTCCAGCGTCGTTCTCTTTTAGAGGGCTGACCCTGAGGTCACTCTGAGTTGTAGACCACTCTTGAATAGGCCCAGGATCCACTTCTGTATTTTACTGCAAAATGCAGTCATCTTGAAGAGAGACATGGACTACAAAGACTAGCTTCACAAATACCAAAACTGTCCGATCAACAACTTTGTTAATATCGGATCCACTACAAACATGCAACTGAATTGTTCCTTTCCAATGTGCTTCTTTGGGCTAGCAATTTCCCTTTAATGCCAGTAGCAAGGTAGTGACCAGACCGATGTTGATTATGAGGTGCAGGTTAGGAAAATACCATGTTATAGGCCATTAAGTACAATGGGTAGACTTTGACGCTCGACCCAACCTCATATATTTCATGCTCTCTGGCCATCTCACATTGGCTGGTCACTATACAAAAATGGCATCTATACCATCTATACCTTATACACTATTATTTGCGGCGGCCCCAGTCTGATATATGAAAGGCTAATTTGGGTAGGACCCAGAGGGGGAGACCTCAAGGTCCCGATAGGTCTGCCATGCCAAATGCATTTGCTGGTTCTTTGAACGTTTGGCAGTGACTTGCCACCACATCAGTTAACCGGCAGCTCCTTCCCACCGTGCTGATTTTTCCCACCATTGTGGGAAGGTAGCCATGTGTATTCTGTCATAGAAAAGAGATAGGAGAATTGTTTATCATCCTGGATAGCGCTTTCTTATCTTCTTGCCTCCTAATCTTCAACAGAATGGCCTTCTTGTTATTCCTATATTTGAAATATTTTAGCAGATCACATGCAGGAAACATACAATTATAACCCATATAAAGAGAGAAAGTGTCACAACTAGTCTTCTTCTCCTCTTTTTTATTAAGAGTTTAAATAACGCACCAAAACTGATGTGTTTATGATTCGCTGATCGGGACACCTGTGAGCCATCAGGACAGAGCTTTTTGAACTGACCAGTGTTGTTTCCCAAATCTCTTTTAATCTGTTCCAAGTCTCAAAAAGTCCCTATCCCTCAAAATCATCTGTTTTGAGACATAGGGCCTAGGTCAAGTCCCTAACTGTTAAACAGTCCCTATATCACAAAACCTTTTGTTACATAGGGGCTATGTGAGGTCCCTAAATCACAAAAGAAGTTGAAAAGGCCGCTAAATCACAAAAGCATTATTTTAAACCACATTGACCAATTCACACATCTTGTGTCTATCTGTCCCAATAAGGTCAAATCTGGTCAAATTAGGTCAGAATGGGTCAGAATAGGTCTAATTCGATCAAGTCTGTGTAAAAAGGGTTTAATCGTACAAAATGGGCAAATAAGGTCAAATTGTGTTAATTCAGGTGAAAGTGGGTCATATTGGACTGATTCCTGATAAGACAGGTCAATTTGCCCAAAAATTGGCCAAGTGAGTGATATCGGATAAATTAGATCAAATCAAGTCAGAATTGATCAAATATATAGGACAATTCTGGATAAAACCATTCAAATTTGGCAAAAAAATGGGTCAAACTAGGGAAATTCGTCCAAATCAGGTCAAATAGAGCAAATTGGGTCAATTCTGGTTAAAATATGTTAACTTGCCAAAAATGGGTCAATCAGTGATAATTGGGTCAAGGTAGTCAAAATGGATTAATGTAGGTCAACTTTGACTAATTCTGGGTAAAACAGGTCAAATTTACCAAAGACATGTCCACTGGGTCAAATTGGGTCAAATTAGATCAATTCTGTTTAAAACAGGAGAAATTGGCCAAAAATGGGCTATATTGGTGAGATCAAGTCATATTAGGTCAAAATGTGTGAACATAGGTCAAAGTAGACCCAATTCTGAAATAAAACAGGTCAAATTTGCTAAAAATGGGTCAATTGAGTCAAATAGGTTAAAATTGGCCAATTGAGTCAAATGGGTCAAAATTTGTCAAAATAGCTTGATGCTGAGAATGATAATAAGATTTGATGATAATATGTCCTTCAGGTTTTATTTATCTAGATCAGTGTGGTGCCTGTCCAAGGGATGGGTTCTAGTGACTTCACCTATTGTGATAGGCACCCACTGTCGACATTTATCATAAATTTCAGACAGATATACAAGGATGGGTTGTAGTGACTTCACTTTGTGTGTCTGTTCTCCTAGATAATAGAGGATGATATGGGTTGTAATTACCTCACCTACCGCCATTTCCTATCAACATGATAAGCATAATAGGATAATTAAGTGTATTTGCAAATTTTGAAGGACGTATGACTGTTTTGGCTAAATTTGTACTAAACAGTACTAAAGACTGAGCTTATTGGAAAAATGATCAGGTAGACATACAGGGACGGGTTGTAAGGACCTTACCTTGTCTGTCTGCTCTTACTTGACTTCTGGGGAAGGTGTAGGGGATGGGTTGTAATGACTTCACGTACCGCCCTGCCTCTTTTTTTAACAACAAGTGCATCAGGGTATTATTTCTAAAAGGATATCTCCTGTCCTACATCTTGGCCCCTACCATGGAGTAAATATGGTCTGGCCATCCATAAATATACAGATATAAAAAACATTTAGTCCACTTACAATCTGTCTCTACCTTATGGTGTGGGCCAGACTATGAAAGTGGCTGAGATTGTATCCAATCTCTTCCAGTTTTAGCCAGGCAGATACTGATAAGAGCAATAAGACTAATGCATAGGCTTGTTTGTGGCCATGACATGGATGTTGGACAGTAAAATGGTGTAAGTAGCTTGTGCTCATTCCAGGACCTACATGCCCACAACGACAAAGTTATGGCACACACAGTGGACAAGAATGTAGGATCAACATTGTAAAAATCAACGTTGTAATGAAGTTGAACAACGTTGATTTAAGGTTCTGTGCCCAATGGGCAACTGACGTCTTGGCCGGGGTTCATGTATGCATAAATCAGCTGTGTGTATATATATATATATATATATATATATATATATATATATATATATATATATATATATATATATAATTTACCCATGCATCTATAGATGCAGTAACAATCATTATGTTCCTTATCGGTGAACAAGTGTGTAGAGGCAAGGAGAAAGGGTGCTCCATGCAAAATGTCAACTTTAAAATTCAAATCACTAGCTTTACAGTGATACATAGCATGAGAAGATACTCCTGTTAGTTTTGGAGGAATGGCTTCCTAGATATGGGTAGGTGTGACCATTTCAAGAATGTTAATAAGCTCTATGTCTAATTGGTCATGAGATATATAGCTAATTAGCATAATTTATGCTAATTAGCTAAATTTGTATACATTTTTATTCTTTTGCCCATAACTTTTGATCTAGAAATGGTATTTTCATTCTGTTTTCACCATAGTAAACCTTGTGAGATGTTCCTTCAAATGGGATCATTGATTTTCATATTTAGAATGAAAATCATGTTTCCATGGCAACACAAATCAACAAAAATGCCTATTTTGGCCCAAAAACATTCTTTTTACATGCCAAATTTGGAACCTTTCCACCCAAAATAGAACGTTTTATCAAAAATCATTGAATTCTCCATAAAAAAGTAGCCTATAACCTTTTTAGTCATATTTTTCCTATTCTAGTCCATAGTGGTGCCCCCTGGAGGCTAAATCTGGTACTAAATCCCGCAGTAACTGTCCTTTCTGCTTGCTGGCTTACAAGTAATCAATGGATAATTCATGACAAGTGTGTGTTAGTGAAGGATAATTACAGGAGGCCGTAGGCCGAGTGTAATTAGCCTTTGCTAACACACACCAGTCATGAATTATCCATTGACTACTTATTTTATACCACGAAACCAATAAACAATCAATAGAATACCAATAAATTCAAGTTGAAAACAAAAATTATTCCCCCTCCCCGGGACTCGAAGCCAGCCATAGTGTGTGTACAGGTACATACACCTCGTCGCCCGGCAGCGGACAGCAACAGCGCCTGTCTCAGCTCCGATTGGCAGCGGCACATGGCTAAAGCTTTGAATGCGTCTCCCTGTTATGTTTGTGTACTAAATACAACTCGTCGCCCGGCAGCGGACAGCGACAGCGCACATGGCCAAAAAAAAAATGCTTCTCGTGGTTATGTTTGTGTATAATACACCTCGCCCCCCGGCAGCAGACAGCTAAAGCTTTGAATGCGTCTCGCTGTTATGTTTGTGTACTAAATACACCTCATCGCCCGGCAGCGGACAGCGACAGCGCACACGGCGAAAAGAAGATGCTTCTCATGGTTATGTTTGTGTATAATACACCTCACCCCCCGGCAGTGGACAGCTAAAGCTTTGAATGCGTCTCACTGTTATGTTTGTGTATAATACACCTCGTCGCCTGGCAGTGGACAGCGACACAGCGAAAAAAAATGCGCCCAGACCGGGACTCGACCCGCGTACCTCTAAGGGCTGAGCGCAATGCGCTAACTGCTAGACCACCGCGCCTCCTCCATCGGCAGCTGTCTCGGCTTGGCTATATTTGAACAAAAATATACGCCCGGACCCGGACTCATCCCACCTACCTCTACAAGCTTACCAAGCAAACCCAGACCATCACACGTCAGTCCCTGTGGCGCAGTGCATAGGGAGTTGGATTTGGGATGTGAGACTGCAGGTTCGATCCCTACCCTGGCCTTGATTATTTTGTGGGTTTTAACATGTAACATATGACATGGAAGGCGTGCAGATTATCCATGGATAACCACACGCCTTCCAAAATTCATGCTTCAGCATTCATACTGTGCAATATCGACAGGTATGTGCATGGGAATATCCAGCCAAAAGCACTCAGCAACCCAGAAATCGTGGTATAATATTTGATAAACGTTGTATTCAAGTTACAATTGTTCTTATTGGTTTCTGCCAGGCTATCGTTATTATGCGGACTCTGCAGTTGTGTGATGAATTGGTTTGTTATTACAATTGACCCATTGTCTGTCTACCTTTCTCAGACATATTTTAGTGCATACAGGGGTTATCAAAAGAACTCTTGAAATGCAAATGACCCTGACGTTATTGTTATGAATATGATAATTGTCATAATTCCTGTTATCATCTGTCGTTGTATGTTATGGCGTATTAATGAAAAGGGCACCACAATGATTTGACTAGATATGTTCAAACGAAATCATCGATTTCCATAAATTATCATCACCACCCTATCTCACATCGAAAGAACAATTCATCCTATCAATGTATTTCTATGGAGGGGACGCGATACAAAGTGATAAACAGAAAAAGGGAGTTTTCCAGTTTCAATCCAATTAAATGCTCAAGTTTTATGTTTTCCAGCCACCAGCATATGATTCATTACCACTTATGGCAATTGCCTCTGATCTAAAATCTGAAAATGCAGAGCGTTTTGTCACAACAGCGCCAAGTATAATGGATTATTTATGCTGCCTCCGATTACTTGCATCGATAAGATAGAATTCTTCTGTATAGCATGATGGTAACTGTTATTCTAATTTTAAAATGGGCTCTCTGCTTCATGGCATTTGATAATCCTCGTGAAAAATGCAAGAACTATTTGGCATCACAAAAGCTCCCAGAGGCAAGTTGTACAACAACTATATCTGGAAGTAGCCTCTATCTGTAGTACTTCAGTCGGCCATCCAATCGCTATCTGTGTAGAAATAAAGCTATCTGCATCAACTTCAGTTAGTCAAAAAGCTGATATCAGTATCCCCTTATGTTAAGTATATCAACATTGCTTATGTGCCTGAACATGTTGATGGAGATGCTTCTGTCATTTCACACAGATAATGGTTGGATGGTCAGCCTCTATCTGTAATAGAATATCGAGAATAGCTGTCGTTCACACAGTTAGTGGTTGTACACAAGTCATACGATATTGGACATTGGGTAAGGTAATCCCTAATAGAAAATTATGGGAATGCTTTTCATAATCTGACATTGGATGTTCCATCTGATGAATTTCACATTAACAATCAATTTGGCAGCTGTTCAGATCACATTTTCATATTATTTGTGGAATCAATGTTTCAGGAAATATCCATGTTTGTATTTCCTAGTTTGAGACCTTAGTAGGACTAGGCCTACAGCTATAGGGGAGTTTAAAAGTGCCCAGAAACGCCCTAGTCAGCATTTTCCCCTTGACACATGTACATGTAATACAGGATGGGCACCAGTCGATGTAACTACTCTTTACTGTGACCATCCAGTAACCATCAGTGGCATGGGCGATAAAAGGGGGTCCTGCCGACCAGGACCTTGGCACTGTTAACCACCAAGTGTTTCCTCTTTATGTCTCCATACATCACTCTAGGACTCTGGCTGGACAGAGACACCTCTGGGTGGAGAGTGACGACCTAGATAGAGCCGCTGGTTCTGGACGAGCGGCGATAACCGATGATGGGCTAATCGAACCCGACCAGCCACTGCCAGCCACACTCCCATATTGATACTAACCAGTCTGATTTATTGCAAGGGGGTCAAAATAAGTGCCCTTTATGCTAGGTTCCACCATTTCTACTTCAGCTGAGAGAAGATGTAACCAGTGCAAGGGAATGGGGCTGCTTCCTTTGTTTCCCTTTTTCTTTCTTTCTGGCTTTGTTTTTCTTCTTTTTCCTTTTGGTAAAAGAGAAGGAATACAGAATAAATCGAGGTGTCAAATTTCCAGAGATTCTGGGTTTTAGCTACTATTATCTCAAAGGAATACATGCCTAGAAATAAAATGCTTCAGCATTGATGACAAGAACTTAATTATATCAGCTCAGCGGTGCCACCTATAATTACGAAATCAGACTGTGTTCTCTATTGTAATGACACCTTCCCAAGGAAAGCCAGGACGGTTGCAGACTGATCAGTGGTGCTGCCACTTTGAGATTTTTCATATAATTAACACAAAGTAGTTTACCTCCCCGCCAATGCATTAAGCAGATTTGAACATTGGGGTTTCCAGTATATGTATTGGTACTGACTCCTAACTAGATTAAATAGCATTGTGAAAGCCTGGCATCTGCATATGCAGCTTTCACTTTGACCTCTTCCTATTCCTCAGTCGCCTGGTGTCAAATATGAAAATTGAATTTGCCAAACCCACTTAGGATATCCCGAACAAGATTGGCTTCGATTTAGGGTGTACCACTGAGGAATACATAAATGGTTTGAGGACCCCAATGTAAAATCTGCTCTAGCGGCCTAGTGATCTATCCCTATTGCTGTGATGCAGCAGTGCAGAATTAATTTGAATAACCTCACTACAGTAACAGTAAAGAAGGACTTAGCAACAATATTGGAATGGGATGGAGTGACTCTTGATTTAAGTGTATAGATACAATATCATCTGACAGGGGATAGTTTATTTTAGATATTATTTACCCAGCCCTTATATTCCGTCGTATATATGGTAAATTAGCCATGAGTCACAACCCAACTTGACTACAAGAAGGTTACATTGCACACCAAGGGCTAGATTCTGACCACTTTACTACTGTTCTCTGGTAGAAATTCTCACATTTAAAGTGTAATCAAGACTTATGCCGATTCTATTAGGCAGATTAGGGTTTACGCCTTATATGCGAGGCATTGCAGTAAATAGGAAGAAGGATTTAACAGATTGGATTTTAAGTATCCGACTCAAGCTATGTGTCCTACTTACAGTGAATTTACCTTTGCGAATTTCTTGCTTCAAGATTGGAATAGTATAGCTTAAATTAAGGATAATACTACCCATTCCTGGTGTCATCTGATCTGATCCGTTGGTAGCTATACTCAGTTCTCTGAGACATGTGATCTGGGGCATCATGCTACCCTTGCGCCTATCAGTAGACACGGAAGGGGTCATAAACTGGTCAATACTATCCAAATACAGGCCCTGGATTCTTTATTTACATCAGTAGTGTAAGATAAGGGAGTGGTCATTTATTATCAACAGGGGGGGGGTGGTGGGTTTGAGGGGGGGGCGTAAAAAATTCTGACCCCTCTCGAGGGGGGGGCTAAAAAAATTTTGACCCCTCTTGAGGGGGGGCTAAAAAAACTTACCCTCTTTTTAGCAAAAAAGCCCGCGCGCTACTATAGATCAAAGAGGGGGTGCGAAAACTCTCCGCGCCTCCGGCGCGGGGGGGTGCAAATTTTTTTTACTGCCGTTGAGGGGGGGGCGTAAAAAATTTTCACGCGTCCGCGCGAAAACCCACCACCCCCCTGTTGATAAATAATGACCACTCCCTAAGGGTGGTTACTGAGAATGAGGTTTGTAGTAATTGGATGACCATTACCAATCATTCTGTGCACCCCATGCATACACTTAGCATGTTAGTAGCATAATTGAGAAATGCCCTCATGATTCACCCTACACCTGAATCTATTTGAACAATTATTGACAAAGTCATGCCAAAACCATCTTTACAGCACCCAGAAGGAGGGTGATCAACTGATCTCACCCGCATGTGACAGAAAACTAGAGATATCTCATCACATTAAAAGTAGGAGTCAGATTGATTCACACTCGTCAAAGTGTTCTTTTCAGCTTATCAAGACCTCATACATCACTGGCATAATGATTTAACAAATGGATTTGTGACGTGATCAGACGACGGAAACAGCAGTGGACTGCACTGGGATCCGTTTACAATCCATTCGACATGAGAGATATGAGATATGAAATTTAATAGACCCATTTAGATGTCTTAGCCGTAGATCCTCTGCAGAATACAGAGGACCTGTTAAGCTGGATTGTGGATGACAGCATCCTGGCTTTGTACCCAATTAGTCAAACTGGAAGCCTACCAGGACACACCTAATTAATCTCGGTGAGATAATGTGCCATTACATCCGCCTTAACACCCTTAGACATCTCCTTGAAAACTGGGATTTTATTATGAGGAATGCCAGTAGGCCATGATATCTCGTCGGAATTTCATCAGGATCTTACTCTCATTTCATCTCATCCGAGCTTCTCTTTATGTGGTCCTTCCACCAAAGGGAAACAAGGCAGCATCTATGATAATTCATGTTACTCTATATATAATAGATGCCATCCCTATATTAACAGAGCTCTCATTTGACACCATCCTCTCAATCCGATAAAATTATGAATTTCCATAAACACACATTTTGTACAAACTCATTCATAAAGAACGAAGGGTATTCTTTAGCATTACAGGTTTTAAAAGACCCCGTCGATTAGGGAAGCTATATGGACACGGAAGAATAGACACCCTTCATTTAATTTCAATTCTATATGCCCCCCCCCCCCCCCGCAGACCTCCTTGTGAAGCAAAAGGAGACTTCACATATATAGGGCCTTTATCATGGGCCGGATGGTGTCTGTTTGATAGAGGAGTGCGGGGCCTGCATATAGGATCCAACCGCAGTCACCGTGATTAAACAGTAGCAGTGCATTAAAAGCTGAGTAATTGCATGCCGCTCTGACAATCTGGCAATCACTCTGGATGACGGTCTGCTTTCTGAGAAGTGCAAGCCTTTCACACTTAGTGTGTCGTTTATCTGGAAAGGCACTCTTTCAACCTGTCCTCATCAAGACCACAAAATAAACATGATGTGAATCCCACATGCCTGCAGGGATACAAATCAGGCTGGCTGACAATGGCTATCTGACTGTGAGTAATCCGCTTGGAGACCACAGATAGCACATGTAGAAAAAGTTCCTCCTCCCATCCCCCTCCCAAATCTGTAGTGTTTGGGCGAATTGGAGTTTCCCTACCACATTGTGTATCAGTAATGACGCCTTTCTTAGCAGGAATACGTGTAGTGTACATTTTCAGTGTCCGTGAAGTACACCTGTCACATCAGACATTTTGGACGTAAGACAAAAACGTCCGGTGTAGGCAATTTCCACACAGGCCAATCTCGCCAGTGTTGAATTTGTCCGTATTCTACAACTTAAAACCTGTGGCTATCAGTCACTGGCCATATTAAGTTTGCTTCATCAAGGTAGTGTGTAGAGATCAGACCCCTTTTTTTGCCTCTACTATTGGTAGATATGTATTTGAGGTTCCATTTACTCCTAGATTTTAGATATGTTTGTTCAGTAGATATAGAATCATGGGATAGTGACTCATATAGTGGGCAGTTCAGCTAGCTCCAGATTTGGGTTGGAATCACTTTTTATTTTGTTCTATACTCATTAAATAGCTCAAACTGATTGCCCTATTCCATTTCCTTAGTGAATGGTCATTATCTTCAATGGGGGGAGGGTCAGGTGGATGCACTTTTAACCCCTCTTGGCGGGGGCATAAAAGTTTACCCTCTTTTGAGCAAATAAAGCCCAGGAGCTACTTTAGATCATAAAGGGATGCAAAAGTTCTAGATGCCGGAATTTCGATGGCCGTCAATAGGGGTGTAAAAAAGCCCACCCCACCAGTTGAGTTTGAAAATATTTTATTTGCGACAAGAGAGTTTCACAACTGGGTTGCGCTTATTATATGTCACAAAGAGATGATAAATAGACCAAAGACAATTCAATACATAATTCAATAGAAACATAAGAATACTCCATTATATAACCAAAGCACAACACTTTACAAATTGTGCCACATATCACAGGACAATACAAATGGTAGGTAGTAAAGTGGGCGACTATAACCAACAACAGTCATTACATGAGGGTGTATGTATTTCATACCATATTATGTACTTATTGATTCTCAAATACAACTTTTACCAGTGTAAGTATCATAGGCATATAGAATAAACAAGCCTACAATTTAGTTACAAACTTATCTTTGGTATCAGCCTTCTGTACACTGGGATCTAATTGGTTCCACATAGACTCACCGCTATACAATGGACTGATTCTGAATAGTTGACAAGTAGGCCTAGCTACCTTTAACCTGATGTTGGATGCATTACGTAAGACCCTCGGTGCAGGTACCGTGTTTTCCTGATTCAATGCATATTTATACATCAAAACCAGGAGTGACTTACAGTGCCTTTCTACCAGTTTTTTTACAATCACAGAGGACATGGACATCATTTACACAGATAAGTCTAGGATCTCGAGTGCCTACACATGTTCTAAGGCAGTGATTTTTCATTATTTGAAGATCATCAATGCAGTCATCGGTGGAACCACCAACAAAATCAGCATAGTCGAGGATTGGTAATATCATTTGCTTACACAATTTGATTGACAGCTGTCTGTCCATGTATTTTCTTAACTTCCGGATTTGATACAATCAAAGTTGTACACTAGCATATACCTTTGTACAATGGTCAACTAATTTTATAAACCGATCTAGCATCACACCCAAATAATTGAAGGTTGGTACTACTTCAATCTCGACATTATTCATATAGACTGGATATGGCGACAAATCAGGGATATTCTTCTCAGAGTAACACCACAGTAGCTTGGTTTTGTTACAACTGACAGTAAGACGGTAATTCACACACTAAGAGCATAGGCTATCAACATCCTCTTGTAATAGTGCGGACATTATCCCCGGGTCCTTGCCACTCACCAACATAAATAATGAGCATTCAACTGCAAAGGAAATTTGGGGTCTGTATTAACCACACATATTACAAACTTTCATGACATTAGCTGGTGTATGGAAAAAAATGTCCTGTGTAGTGGCCTTCAAATATGGCCAAATTTGCCCATGTTAGATTTTTGAGTTCACAGACACTGCCTTTTGTTTTGCAAAGGTAAGCACAGTTGGGGTTTGTTTCAATTAATCCTACGATGACCAATACCTCTTCAATTACCAAAACACCACTAAAATAATGGAATCAAGCGATATCGATTAATGCTTTGTACTACCCTCTTGTAAAGATTTGTACATTACACGATTTCTATTATAGCTCTGAACAGTGTAAGACTCTTATGTTACATTGGTGATCGTCTTGAGAATCTGAAAGGGGGGTAAAGGTAAAAGATTTGTAATGCAACTGACCCTCGGCCTGTCCACTGTGATCAAAACCTTGAAATGCACCTAGCTTTTCCATTAAATCAAATCAATTATTCTTTCTTATAAATTTTGAGAGAGTAAGCCTAATTATCTGTGTTGTTCTGTATAGATACGCAGTGTCTTAGTGTCTAGTATTTTGGAACTTCATTACAGTAGCTGGTATTGATGTGAGCAGATGTGAGAAAGAATAATCCCTCATCAGGAAAGCAACAGGTCTATGGAGGCAAATAATGTGAGGAATTACTATTCCAGCTATACAATGTATATCTGTTCATATCTGTATAGTAACAGAGAATGTAAGACCTCATTGACTAGTGATTAATCATTTCAAAAAGCATTTGTATTATCAGTTGTATGCGTTCAGAAATTGGTTTCTATTGTATTATCATCCATTGTTGTATTGCATGCGTGTGCAGTAATGCTGTCTCACTAAACACCCTTTTTGCTCAGCAAAGGTGATGACCTGCACGCCTGGGGCTATTTGTTAGTCCAAGTGCATGCCCAAGAGATCCAGAACAAAGATACTACAAAGTGTATGACAGAAGGGCGCTAAAGGTCCACTCTTGCACTAAAGACTGTTAAACTAGCCGACCTCTCTTCTTTTCTTTGTACAAGTGAGAAAAAAACTCCATGTCTGCCAATATTATGATGCAGACTGGCTTCACACATTATCCAGGGCTGCCAGGATCTCTGGGAAACACTTCAGACGACTGCACAATAAGTGTGGATGCAGAAGCTGATTTACCCAGGAGTGACGTCAAGGGCCATGTTATTGTTTATCTACTGTAGAGGGTGCAATGGCCGCCAGGAGTCTGGTGCCGCCAGCGTTATATAAGAAGGGACTAGAGCCAAGATGGGTGACTCAACCCTGGAACAGAGAGAATCCTAGAATAGGCACTGCTCAGGAATACAGCTGTTCTCCTGATGTTCTTGGTTTTCAAATGCATATTATGAGATGATGCTGGTGCTCATTAATTGAATCATGATTAGTACTCAATTCATAGTGTATGGTTGCCTCAGTTAGATCTCTTAATTCCTATTTTAGGATCAAAAGAGACCAATTATGATCAAATGATGCTTTCCTTTGCCGTGGTGCCCTTTACCCTAAATATAATTAATGTCTATGCCTGTGTGTTCCTTTATCAGATGAATACAGTACCGCACAATTGACAATTTACTGTTCTTAATTGCATCTATGTAAAGAAATAAAGAAGTTCCACTGGTCCATATTTGAGCTGACTCGAAATGATCCTTCCTTTAAATCAGGAGGAAACTATTTGATCAATGAATGTATGCATTGATCAAAAGATGTAACTTTTGATCGAAAGAAAGCCCTTTCACTTTGTGTGGATCAAATGTCCCATGCAGCAATCCTGGACCCTGTTTCTATACTTTTGGGTTTTGGATGGCACCATTCATCATTGCTACAACAGAGCTGGTGAAGGCAAATGGGGCAAACAGTTCCTGTGTTTCTAAAGTTGCCTTTGCCAGCTCTGTTCTAGCAGGTCTGTCAGTGAAGGCAACTATGGAAACACAAGAGCTCATTAGCTTTAGTCACTTGTCCTCTCATAGAGTTCAGTCTAGTTCTGTTCTATCTATTCAGACTAAAGCAACAAGATTTGAACAAGACACAGGAAACCAGAATAAAAAAAGGATTTCCCTTGGGAAATCCCTTTCTGATGGGGAACCCCCCTCCTCTTATTTTGTTTTTGTCTGCAGTGAATCCTATGGCATGAGTGAGTTCGGGAAGGGCCGGGAGGGAGGGAGGGTGTGAGTGAGGGGAGGAAGGGAGGGAATGAGTGAGTGAATGAGTGAGTTAAGGGGAGAGGGCAGGAAGGAGTGAGGGAGTGAATGAAGGAGAGGAAGGGAGTGAATGAGTGAGTGAATGAGTGGGTGATGGGCAAGAAGAGAGGGCAGGAAGGAGTGTGGGAGTGAGTGAGGGAGAGGGATGGCAGGATGGAGGGAGGGGAGGAGTGAATGAGTGATGTTTGGGGAGAAAAGGGGGAAGGGTCGAGTTAAGTAGTGGAAGTAAGCTGGTTGAATTGGAATGAAGTAGATTGGATTGGAATGAAGTGGAGTGGACAGAGTTGAGTAGACCCAGATTGTCCCAAGTGGGGTAAATTGGGTCATAATGAGTCAATATAATGTCAAAAAAGGTCATTGGACCTAATGGACCTAAAAGGAGGTAAAATTGGGTCATAACAGGTCAGTTGAGGCAAAATTGAGTAAAAGTAGCCAAAAATGGATAAATTTGGGTCAAATCAGGTCATTTTAAGTCTAATTGGGTAAAAGTGGTCCAAAAAGATTAAATTGGGTCAAAACAGATAAATGAAGGTCAAAATAGGAAAAGTAACCCGAATTGGGTAAATTGGGTCAATAAGGTGCACCTATGTCAGATTAAGTAAAAGTGGCCCAATGTGGGTAAATTGGGTCAATAAGGTGCACCTAGGTCAGATTAGTTAAAAGTGGCCCAATGTGGGTAAATTGGGTCAAAAGAGGTAATTCTAGGTCAAATTGAGTAAAAGTGGCCCGAAGTGGGTAATTTGGGTCAAAAAAATATCATTCTAGGTTAGATTAGGTGAAAGTGGCCCAATGTGGGTGAATTGGATCAAATTGGTTAATATGGGTCAAAATGGGCCAAATTGATTAAAATTGATACTAAAGTGGGTCAGATGGGGGTCAAAGCAGGTTAAATAAGTGAAGAATGGTTCAAATTCCCCATAATTGAACTTCACTCTATCTAGCCTAATTTTGGATAGATTGACCCATTTTTGGCCTATTTGACCTACTTTGATTTATATTGGCCTGATTTCACCCACCTTGCTATTGGTAAGTTAATCTTACTCACTTTAGCCCATTTTAACCTATATAGACCTGATTTTACCCAATTTACCCACTTTTGGCCAATTCTACCCAGTTTGACCATGATTGACCTGTTGACTTAGTTTACTCATCTTAGGTCAATATGACTCTATTTGGACGAACATACTGCTCTTGGGTCAGGCTGAACCCTCTTGGATCATTATGACCTATTTTGATCCATATGGACCTGCTTTTACCTAATTCTTCTGCCTTTAGTCAATCTGACTCAATTTGGCCCAATTAACCAATCTCAGACCAATTTGACTATTTTGATCCATATTAACCTGATTTGACACAGTTTAGCTCAATTCACTCCATTGAATTCAAAACTCATTCCACTTAACTCAAGTGATATCAAGTAAGTGGGATTGACTGACCTCCAGTTACCTCCAGATTCCCCTTGACTCAATGCACTCAACTCAACCCCATCCACTCCACTCCATTCCAATCCGCCCCACCCAACCCATTCATTTTAATTCAACTACATTCACTCCACCCAAGTCACCTCCACCACTCTACTTATTTCTTCCCTCTCTCCCTCCCTCCTGCTGACTCACTCCATCACTCCCTAACTCCTTCCCTCAATCACTCACTCACTCACTTAATCAATCATTTCTTCCCTCCCTCCACTCATTCCCTCCCTGTCTGCCTTTTCTGTGCCCACCTGCCTGCATCTCTGCCTACCTGCATCCCTGTGTCTCTGCCTCCGTCCCTCATTGACTCACTCACTCACTCATTCTCTCACTCACTCACCCGTATCTTTGACCCTTGGTTCCTGTATCCCTCACTCATTGCTTCCAAGCATACCTTTACTGAATTAGGCAAAAACTGCTCTACTCAACAGAACTCAACAGCACTGAACTGAAAGGGCCAAATCATGTAAAAAAGTACATTATCATATCTTGTAAAATATTAATCAAAAATTCTGATGAACCTACACAAAATAAAGAAAAACAACTCATAATCATATATCCTGAAAATCACAATCAACAATGGAGGAGAAATACACATCACCACCCCCTAGGGAAAGAGGCAATTTTGGTTCTGAAACACTAGATTTGCTTTCGCCTACAGAGCACTTAGAACTCAAACTAGTACTATCCAACACTATGGAAACACTGAGGCTGTCAGCTCTGTTCGAGTGAAATTAAGCCTTAGTGAGTGCCCACTAGAACTGAACTCAAATGACACCATTCTTTATGGGGTTTCTACAGATACACTAATGCAAATGGCGCCATCCAATTAGAGTATAGAAACAGGGTCCAGAGGTCATTGAAAGACATGCGTGTTCTCTAACAGCTAATGGCATGTATGTGAAAAGGTCCTTTTGACCACACTTAAACAGGACCTTTCAAGGTGGGGTTGTACACTCTAGAGGCCCTTTCAGACATACACTCTTGGGGGAAAGGATGGACTGTCCCTTAGAAGTAATCCCACTAGCTCCAAATGGGGTGGATCAAGGCTCTTGGCTTCTTGCGGAAGGTGTCAGGTTCACGCTCAAAAGGAATGAATAGGAGATAAGGGATCTCAAAAGAACTCATCACTTTTATCATGCAATCGGTAGCATTATGTCTCCTAACAGGCGGTATACCTGTCTTATAAAATGATCCAAAAAGCTCACTTGCCACATGTGATAGATATCTGTAAAGGATGAAGATGTGAAAGAAGCTATTTTCATGGGATAAAACACGAGCAGTAACTGACAGTATCAAAATAACGGTTAGAGATAATATCTGGGTTATATTAACCGTGTAATTCTAGGGTAGCCTTGTGGTGTATAAAAAGGGATATTCTGATCAGGCCTGCCATGTATAGAACGAGAAGACACCTGATGGGCTACAATATACTGCTACAAGATACTAAATATAGCTTGAATAAAGTAAGACTAATTCTCCCCTTTAGCAACAGATTAACATGTATCTCATCTTCCACAAGTCATGACACCCATTTACGATAGACACCTTATCTGGGGTGGAGTCAATATGGCAGTCACACGTAGCATTGTGTTGATGATCGTTATGGATGCTGGTCATTGCCCTACCCAGTTTCCTGGGCACAGTTTGTATTAGTAGAGCAGCAAGTCCTTCAAAAGAGCCATATTTTAGGAGTTTAATTCTTAAGATTACTGATGGCTATAAGTTGTGTTTTTTATGTTGTCCAATGTCTCCAGGTATGGAAAAGTGATGTTTGACCAATGAAGGCTCGTGCAGTCACTGAGAAATCTGCAATTCTATACAACCATCTCTTGAAATTTTAGCCTCGTTTTTAAGAGCTAAAATACATATTGATCACCCTGTTCTGGCACTAATATTCATCTTACAACAATTCCAAAGGTACCTACCCCCCCTAAATTGGACCTAACGATCGCATTGGAGTCAACCATTTGTTGCTAGGACAAGCGGTTACTTAGCAACAGCTGATTTTAGCTAGCAACGGACCCTTTCCGAGACAAAGAAAGACCATTCCTAGGAATGACTTACAGAATGGAGATCATGGATACTGTTTCTCATTTTGCTATTCAGAAGCTCCCTGCAAATGAAAAAAATGCAATATTGTACCAAAATACAGTGTGCTGATCAGAAAATATAGAAAAAAAAAAGATAGACCTGTAGCAAGTATGATGAAAACATGCGACTTCAGCATTATCCTCTATTGGCAAAATATTCTTTACTAGACAATTGTAGTGTGTCTTATATCCTGAAAATGATGAAATGAGAATACATCTGAGGTTTTACTCTACTTGTGGGGCAGTGATTCCTTAGCAACAAATTTACATAGCAACTTATACAAAGGAGCTTGTTCATAGACAAATATGTATTATTGTGAAGAAAGTTAACCATCATTGGACTCAATTTATTCAGAACTGAGTAGATCTTGTTAGAAATATCCCTAATGTAATAGGAAATGTGTCAGATAGTTGTTCAATACTCAAAGAGTTGGCACTTGCTTAAACCTTGCTAGACCTTTTGTTTAGCAAGTGGTGAAACCTTGCTAGCTTTTGTTTAGCAAATGGCTCACCAACAGACAACTGCTCTACTCAGATATGAAAACATGATTATGGAACCCATCGATTTATAAAGAAAATAAATCTGAAATTGTGCTGCCAAAGCCTTATTGCTAGACCTGTTTACATCTTAGCAATTAAATATTTGCTAAGGGGCCATTCAAATATTATGTAACACAGTAGGGGAGGGGATCATGAAGTTTGTTACACTTTGTTACAGAGAGAGGGGGGGTCTGCCCAAGTGTTACATGATAACAATGAGGAATACATCACATGGCTAAATTTGACAATTTACAAGCATTTTAATGTGATTTTAGAGACCATCCTATAATTCTTGTTAAATTGAGAAGGATCAAATAAATTTAGGAATATTGATTAGAAGCCCCATATTGTTACAAGGGGGTAGGGGGTCAAAAAGTGGTCAAAATTGTGTTACATAATATTTGAAAGGCCTTTAAGCAGCATTACTCTAAATTATGTTATATATAATATTATATAGATTTTGATCAGAATTAGATATAATGTGTGATGATTATTCTGTCACAAACCTTCTCTAGAAGTTCTACTAAGGAAATCTAGCTTAATCTAGCAGCATCAGATAACTGTGATTGCATGGATCTTGCAATTGATATCATCATTCTGTCAATGGTGAATAAGATCACTTCTGTTTGCAGAAGTGGACCTTTCCAGAGCCTTACTGGTAGGACTCAGCTATAAGTACAAGCCATATGATCCAACAAACAGAAAGTGCCTAGCAAACTAACCAAAAACCCTACCTGTGACCATTCTCCTTGCTGGAAGGTCATGTTACAAGACATTAGCTAGGACTTTATTTTAAGCCATAGATATGTTCTTAAGTCTTTCCAGCCAGCTCTATCATTGTTAAAAGTCCCTAAAATACAGCAGATTGAGGTCCTGGGCAAATATATATTGATACATGGTTTAAGGGTGACCTCAGGAATAGAACCAATGTTTGTGAAATGTATACAAAAATGACTGATTTGTAATCTGTATGTACTTTCCTTTCATATGATACCATGATACCTGGCATTACTTATTGAAAATAATTATTGATGGGGCCCAGAATAATGTTATTAGATACTTTAAATGCTCTCCTCATAGTGCATTAATGTACTAGCCATATTTGACCTGGTAGTGCATTAATGCACTAGCCGGCTGGAAAGAGTTAAAAAGACATAGACCATCTGTCTGTCACCAATGATCATCATCTACATGATGGAAACATCCATATAACAATTACCATTCTATCCAGATATGTTCAAAGTGAAGTGATGGAACTACTATAGCCTACATATTTCAGGGCATTGCCACATGTACATTCATAATATGCTTTAGCATTTGAATATTCATTTTTACACTCCACCTTCTCAGTTGGTACTAAGGTACTTGGAAGTGTTGGCATGATACATTAATGCAGCATTTGCTAAAGGACTGACCAGCACTTCATTGGAGAAGAATGACATATGAAGGCATTGAATGACCATAAGGAGGTAATTTCATCACCCTCTACACACACCCAAAGTCACAGACCAATACTGTAAGCATTGGCCTAAGGTAATTGACTTGAGGCTAAGGCCACGAGGCACAGGGGCATCCTACATTGTATATGACAAGACAAGGGTTGGATTCATGTAGAAGCCATGCCATTTACATATGATTTTATGGTAGTATTAGGTACATAAGGAGTCCCTTCTTGTTACAGTTCCTATAATTCTAATCCTTGGTCGTTAATTTATTCTAATAATGTTGCTAAATATCACTCAAAAGGATTAATTGATAGGTAGATACATACTGGATGCAAGGTATTTACCAAGCCTCGGATTACCCAAGATATCCTTTGTATGCTTTAGAATGAGAGAGTTCAGGATGGTGATTATGTGTTCTGTATGATGGCATGTCACATCACACAGGGGCAATATTTAATTTTAGCCTTACCATTTTGGTGGGAGAGCTTTGATCATTATCAGTAGGTAATTTGAATCAGTCTGTATATTTGATATGACTTTGTATAGACAGGTATATGCCTTGTGGTTGATTGAATCTATGGTTAATATAGCTCTTGATAGCGACTTGACTTAACATGTAAATGTTGGTAGCATTCCTTGACTTCTCATTGACAGGAATGGAATGATATCACTGATAGTGGGTAATTAAGCACATAGGCTTTATGTCACACTTATTATAACAGCAATTACTAAGGTATGGCAGGTTACCAAATGACACCCAATGAAATATTAGGATATCATCTGTGTTCTGAGACTCACATGAGATGTACATAAATCACAGACTGACCTGTCACCTCAACCTGATACATAAACTGCTTTCAATGATACTTTGCTGATGTTATCTTTAGCCAAAGTAGTGACAGTTGATTTTTTATTTAAGTCTGCAGAACCTGTATGAAGCCCCTGTATAAGGTGTGGCTTATAGGTCATTTCAGGCTCTGGCTGCAGCTCAAAGTATATTACTCAAAGTACCATACTATAGAATAGTAGTAATCTGAATATTTGTAGGCCGCTAGGTATGGTTTATATTATTTTCCAAAATAGAAAAAGGAAATGAGTTGCTGGGTGATTTCTTTTTTTTCTATGGGGTCGTTTTATGATAGGATCATATATTTCAAGCAAATATAGCTGACTAATATTTGAATCTCATCTCATTGGATCTACATATACACATGTACATGAACTTGGCTATCACATGGTCCTTGGAATGTGGTTGGTTTACAAACAATACACTCATGATGTCTCTTGCCCAGCAATAGACATATTTAGTAAAAAAAAACCTGTGATCACTAGAATACCTGGCGGATATCTTTTCATATCTAGAGCATCTGTGTGTCAGTTGGTAGGCTACTTGCTATGCAAAAGCTAGTACTTTCTAAACAATAACCAACTGCACAATTGTTAAATTATTTTCTATTTTGGGGGTATTTTGAGGTATAATTGTTTTCAAATACATTGAGTCCATGGATTCCTAGTTCTCATCAAATCCAAATGTCTTTTTATGAATACTTCTCAATTTTCTTAAGTTTGAAAAAGTGTTTATTTGAACTTCTCACAAAATTACAATGTGGATAATCGAAGTCCAGCTTGCAGCATAAATCTCAATTTTAACTATATAAACCATCACATCAGCTGTTACTTGATATTCATTACATCAAACAATAGAATTTTATATATGCACATGAGACACAAGGGCATTGACACAAGGGCATTGACATACAGACATAGAAGACAGCCCAAGAAAGAGAAAATAAGATATAACAATTTAACACCATCAACCCCTGTTCCCAATAAGTTATTCATTAAAGACCACGAAGCTTAAGCTCAAGAGAACTTATAATCCAAGAACAATATATTCATTCATCCGGTAACTTGTAGCTAGTTCATATGGACGTGCAATATGCATTATGCATTACGCATCATGTCAATGTAGGTTGCTAAGTAAATTTGTTGTTGCTAGTCAATCGGCTACTCTAGGAGTAAAGTGAAAGCCTCAGAGGTTTTTGAGGATATAAGACACACTACAATTATCCAGTATATAATATTTTTCCAATAGAAGATAATGCTGAAGTTGCATGTTTTCATCATACTTGTTATATCATTTTTTTCTACATTCCCTGATTAGCACACTGTGTTTTGGTACAATATTGCATTTTCTACAATGGCATGGACCTTCTCAATACCAAAATGAGAAGCAATAGCCATGATCTCCATTCTGTAAGTCATTCCTAGGAAAAGTCTTTCTTTGTCTCGGAAAGGGTCCGTTGCTAGCTAAAGTCAGCTGTTGCTAGGTAACTGTCTGTCCTAGCAACAAATGGTTAGCTGCAATGTGATCATTGGGTCCAATTTAGGGGGTGTAGCTACCATTGGAATTGTTGTAAGATGAATATTAATGCCAGAACAGGTAGACCAATGTGTATTTTAGCTCTCAAAAAATGAGGCTAAAATTTCAAAAGATGGTTGTAAAGAATTGCAGATTTCGTAGTGACTGCACGAGCTTTCATTGGTCAAACATCACTTTTCAATACCCAGAGACATTGGACAACATAAAAAAACATCTTATGGCTATCAGTAATCTTACAAATTAAATGACCCCAGAGGGCCCCCTGTGCTGCTCCTCTATATAGAGCAAATAAGGGCAAGGGCATTCACCTGTTAATGGGGGACTGACTTTCAGCTACCCACTGCATGGTCCTGTGAATGGATATGGATTAATAGTAGAATATAATAAGGTCATAAGGCTATGCGTAGTTTGGTTTCAATTTGGCAGAATTCCAAGATATTTTAAAATGGTCTGTGTTCCTGGTTGGTTATTATACTGGACACAGAGACATAGGAAGCAAATTTGTATTGGGAGAGGCAGGAGTCTCAGTTGAAGGTGTCCACTATTTACTGCTGCAGCATGGCTAAGCTACGAGCTCTTTTTCAGGTTGTACCAATCACCAAAGAAAAAAAAGCATGCTATACACCAAATTAAAGCTTAGAATCTCAGGACTACAGATATGCCAAGTGTAAAAAAATTCAAAAACAGTATTTTTCACAATATGAGTTTTAAGAAAAAAAGTAATTAAATCATTTTTAATTCAAATGAATTTGTCAAATCCTAGGATTGACAACATTTTCATCAAATAATGCAACTATGTATAATTGAATCAGTGGAAAGAAATGTGTTTAACATGTGGATCATAATTTGAGATGAATTAGGTCAGTAGGTCAAAGGTCAGAGTCCTAAAATAGGTCATCATCTGCTTACTATTATTATGTATGTACTCTAGACCTTGTGACAGGTCCATCCTGAGTTCTATTAGGGGTGCAAACCTGTACTGGTAATTCTTATTGATGCAGCATTGGCAACTAGTATAGATGTCATTAACATCAACCTTTTCCTATGGCGATTATCACGATTTTCTCTCAATATTGCGATTTATTGCAAATATTTATTAATTTTGATGCATTTGAAAAGTGTATGCAAAAAAGTCTTGAACATCATGGCAACTGGCATTGTATATTTGAATCTTTCAATAAATAGAGAAAGGTTCACAAGGGTTGAATCTGACAAAGGGTTGTCTTACGAGGTGAAGCTGAGTGAGATAACCCCCAGTCAGATCGAATCCGAGTTGAAACTCAAAACTTAGTTTCTTAGTTAATGGTCAAATTACAATTTGACCTTAACATACAAGTAACTCAAATGATATTGGAAAATACAATCATGTTGATAATTCCATGGGTTAATAGGTCTCCTTACTCCATGCAATATATACCAGAAGTTCAGTCAGCAGACGCAAACCAGTCAATACGAAAACTCGTGGGACCGAGGCCATCGCTGCCGGCCCTGCAGAAATGACCAGACTATGGGATCAAATGGCTGCCTATAATCTTAGGACCTTTGCTACATTTTGGATTTCATGGATTGCAATTATTAAGGGTTTTACAGCCCAGAACAAAAGGCATTACTGTTTATTAAGATTGGAAGGGGTAAAAGAAGGTGTTTTGCTGCACATGGCTCCTTATGGGCTGTTTCTTTGTAAAGACCAATATGTGTAATACCTTATAAGTAACATACAGTATCACTCTTTAATGTTTGGTGTAATGTATTCTTCAATATTTATTTACAATACATTCATTATCCTATTTATATTTTAATGCAGGTGACGATCCCTGCAGTGTGTGCTTTGTGTTTTAGTGCAGTGAAGAGATATGGGGTGCATCCTGAGGTGAAATAAGGGCCTAATGTTGTTATATATGGATGATATTACATGGGTTGACAGAAGAAAGTATGTTCTTTGCATTCATATGAATATTTTGAGATTCCTTATGACCACATGGTACAATACAATACTAAAGTAGCCCAACTTTGATGGATATTTGCATCTTGACCTTTGGCCTACTGACCTTACTAGTCTGAGAGGTCACATTGATGATTATGATGCCTTTTATATTTTAAAGGGGCTCTGAGCTGGCCGTTTTCAGATCGCCATAGACCCGCCGATCTGTATTAAAGCAGACACTGCGCCACTCCCAGGTCACTCAGTCCACTGTGAAGCTTAACCATTGAGACCCTCACTGTGACCACTGCAGTCCACCCCACCCAGCCAACCCAGCTGATGGATGTTACATTGGACTGGGCTTGGGTGCATTTACATCTAGGTTTCAAACTTTTGTAGAGAATAACTGAGAAATACTATAGGATGTGTCTGTGGGTGGAGGGGGGCAAAAGATTTTTTGGGGGTTTGGGCCATTTACCCCAGACCCCCCCACCAGAAAATTTGCAATTTTCACCAAAAGCTTTAGAGCTATAGTTGCAAGCTATACTGGAGCAAAAATAAGAACTACAGATTTAAGATGGGGGAGGGGCAGAAGATGTTTTCCCCATAATTTTGGGCTTGGGGCCATTCACCCCAGAGCCCCTCTCCAAGAAAATTTGCAATTTTTACCAAAGGGTTTATAGATCTAGGTTGCAAACCTTTCTAGAGCACAAATGAGAACTACATATCTATGGTGTGGGTGGTAGGAGATTTCCTGGTATATTTCTAGGACTTGGGGCCATTCACCCAAGAGGCCCCCCCCCTGAAAATTTGCAATTTTTACCCAAGGCTTTAGAAAACTAGGTTGCAAACCTTACTGGAGCACAAATAAGAACTGCAGATTTAAGGTGTCGGGGCAGATGTTCTCCCCATAATTCTGGGCTTGGGGCCATTCACCCCAGAGCCCCCCCCTGAAAATTTGCAATTTTTAACCAAGTCTTTATAGATCTAGGTTACAAACCTTACTGGAGCACAAATAAGAACTACAGATTTAAGGTGTGGGGGCAGAAGATGTTTTCCCCATAATTCAGGGCTTGGGGCCATTCACCCCAGAGCCCCCCCTTAAAATTTGTAAATTTTTACCCAAGGCTTTATAGATCTAGGTTGTTAACCTTTCTAGAGCACAAATAAGAACTACATAGTTATGGTGTAGGTGGCAGATTTCTTTTATATAATTCTAGGGCTAAGGGCCATTCAGGCCAGAACCCCCCCCCCACCAGAAAATTTGCAATTTTCACCAAAAGCTTTAGATCTAGTTCTAAACCTTACTGGAGCATAAATAAGAACTACAGATTTAAGGTGTGGGGGCAGAAGATGTTCTCCCCATAATTCTAGGCTTGGGGCCATTCACCCCAGAGCCCCCCCTGAAAATTTGCAATTTTTAACCAAGTCTTTATAGATATAGGTTACAAACCTTACTGGAGCACAAATAAGAAGTACTGATTAAAGGTGTGGCGGCAGAAGATGTTTTCCCCATAATTCAGGGCTTGGGGCCATTCACCCCCCCCCCCTTAAAATTTGCAAATTTTTACCCAAGGCTTTATAGATCTAGGTTGTTAACCTTTCTAGAGCACAAATGAGAACTACATAGTTATGGTGTAGGTGGCAGATTTCTTTTATATAATTCTAGGGCTAAGGGCCATTCAGGCCAGAACCCCCCCCCCACCAGAAAATTTGCAATTTTCACCAAAAGCTTTAGATCTAGTTCCAAACCTTACTGGAGCATAAATAAAAACTACAGATTTAAGGTGTGGGGACAGAAGATGTTTTCTCTATAATTCTGGGCTTGGGGCTATTCACCCCAGAGCCCCCCCTCCAAGAAAAGTTGCAATTTTTATCAAAGTCTTTATAGATCTAGCTTGCAAACCTTTCTAGAGCACAAATGAGAACTACATATCTATGGTGTGGGTGGTAGGAGATTTTCTGATATATTAATTTCTAGGACTTGGGGCCATTCAACCGAAAGCCCCCCTGAAAATTTGCAATTTTACCCAAGGCTTTATAGATCTAGGTCACAAACCTTACTGGAGCACAAATAAGAACTAGAGAGTTAAGGTGTGGGGGCAGAAGATGTTTCCCTAATAATTCTGGGCTTGAGGCCATTAACCCCAAATCGCCCCCTTGAAAATTTGCAATTTTTACCCAAGGCTTTATAGATCTAGGTTGTTAACCTTTCTAGAGCACAAATGAGAACTACATAGTTATGGTGTAGATGGCAGATTTCTTTTATATTATTCTAGGGCTCAGGGGCATTCAGCCCAGACCCCCCCCCCACCAGAAAATTTACAATTTTCACCAAAAGCTTTAGATCTAGTTCCAAACCTTACTGGAGCATAAATAAGAACTACAGATTTAAGGTGTGGGGGCAGAAGATGTTTTCCCTATAATTCTGGGCTTAGGGCCATTCACCCCAGAGCCCCCCTCCAAGAACATTTTTACCAAAGGGTTTATAGATCTAAGTTGCAAACCTTTCTAGAGCACACATGAGAAATACATATTCAAGGTGTGGTTGGCAGGAGATTTCTTTTATATAATTCTAGGGATCAGGGCCATTCACCCCAGAGCCCCCCTCCAAGAAAATTTTTACCAAAGGGTTTATAGATCTAAGTTGCAAACCTTTCTAGAGCACACATGAGAAATACATATTCAAGGTGTGGTTGGCAGGAGATTTCTTTTATATAATTCTAGGGATCAGGGCCATTCACCCCAGAGCCCTCACACGGAGTCCTTCTATAGACAACTTAATGTAAGCTGCTATCTTTCTTAGAGCACAAGTAAAAAAACTACAGATTTAAGGGGTGGGGGTAGGAGATTTTATCCATAATTTTGAAATTGGGGCCATTTTCCCCAGAACCCGCCCCCAGAAATTTGCATTTTTTTTTAATCAGAGACTATACAGAGGACCTTCTTATCTATTATTTTTTGGTTAAAATCCTAGAATTGTACATCTCCCTGACAAAACTCACCACAAAATTATGCTCCTCAAGCAGCATAGAATGCCAATGCTTGTGCTGAGTTTATTCGGGAAAACCAAATATCAGATTAAATTATGCAACCGCTCCCACATGAAGTGTGGGGTTGATGATCATGAAATAATATTAACTGTGGAGAATTATTCATTTACATTGTATGCTGTACATCCTCTCACCAGCCAACCCTTTGATGTCGGATGATTTTGTGTTCTTGTCCAAGGGCCTATACATGGCACATTGAAATGCTCATAGTCTCCCAGCAAATATAAGTGACCTGAGACTAGCTATGGAAGACAATGGTCTTCACTGCTTAACCATCTCAGAGACCTGGCTGAGTGAAAAACTACAATCAAACCAAGTTGCAATTGACCACTATCATCTATTAAGGTTGGATAGACAGCATATTGAAAATGGCAAAATTAAAAAAAGGGGTGGTGTGGCCATTTTTGTGCATGAGCGTGTGACAGTATCAGAGACAAATGTCTCTCATTTGAATACCAGCAATGCTGACATTAAAATTATGTGGGCCACACTTTCAAAACCAAACCTGAAACCTGTTGTAATTGCTTCAGTATACAGACCTCCCGATGGAAACTTTCATAACTTTAGTGAGACATTATCAAAAGCAATGAGAAACCTGGGCCCTTTGAAGGACAATGAGGTTTTCATTATGGGTGACATGAATACCAACATGCTACATAGAAATGATCCACAAGTCAAGGCACTCACACACCTTTTTAATTTTCTTGGAATAAAACAGATAATCAAAAAACCAACCTATTTTAATCCAAACTACGAATTTTCACTTCTGGACCTAATATCCACCAATTCAGACCATATCAAAAGTTGCGGAAATTGTTTTATTAATATTAGTGATCATGAACCAGTATACATCACGAGAGAAAATATATTCCCCCCTAAAGAAAAGTTATCATTCTTTGGTCGCTCATATAAGCATTATGTAAAGGAGAACTTCGTACTGGGTCTTAAAAATAGTGATTGGAATGCCTTCTGGGACTCAGAGGACCCAGAGGAAGCCTGGCAACTTTTTATTAATCAGATTGAATTTCTATTGAACATTACATGCCCAATCAGACAGTCAAATTTTAAACAATCCAAAAAACCATGGATTACGAGGGAATTATTGGATCTTATAAATGAAAAGAACAGTGCCATGAAACATGCCAGGAAAACAAAAAATATTGATGATATGAGGATTGCAGAATTTCTTAAGAGGCGCTCAAAAGCGTTAAACCGCACAGCAAAAAATGCATTCCATAAAAACAAAATCAATGCAAGCCTTGAAAACCCCTGACAATACTGGAAAGAAATTAACAATGTTATTAACCCCAAATCCAATGTAGTAAACATTAATATTACTGATTCCGAAGGGGTACAAGTGGATCATAATCAAATGGCAGAATACATAAATCAATATTTTTCAAACATAGGGGCAAATCTAGCAAAAAACATGACTGAACCCTGGGTATATACACAGAATGAACTTCCCCCACATTTTAACTTTCGACTACCCACAGATGAAGAAGTTATCAAGGTTATAAAAAAATATAAATATAAATAAACCCTCTGGCATACCAAACATATCTACTACAGTGTTAAAAGATGCACTAACTACGCTTCCACTTCACTTTAAGCACATCATCGACAACATTATCAAAAAGTCAAGCTTCCCTGATTTATGGAAAAATGCTACAGTAACTCCTATCCCTAAAGAAGGTGATAAGACTCAAGTCAATAATTATAGACCTATCTCTATCCTTCCACTTCCCTCAAAGCTTACTGGAAAAATATTGCATACACAATTGTCTACACATCTAAAAGATAATAATATATTAACAGAGGATCAAAATGGTTTTAGAGAAGAGCGTTCCACTGTCCACAGCCTTGCAAAATTCACTGACCACATTTACAAAGCAATAAATAAAAACTCTGTGACATCCTGTATATTCATTGATTTTCGGAAAGCATTTGACACTCTAGACCATAAAATCATGTTAAAAAAACTAGAAAAAATTGGTCTCAGTCAAAATGCAAAAAAACTATTAGAATCCTACCTTACAAACAGAACCCAATGTACTAGAGCCAACAACACCACATCTGAACCACATAAAATTTCTCATGGGGTACCCCAAGGTTCCACGTTAGGGCCCTTACTTTTTATCATTTATATAAACGATCTTGCTTCTTGTCTAAACCACATGAAAGCACAGCAATATGCGGATGACACTGCTATTTTTATATCCTATAAAGAACAAACTCCTGAGATCATTCAACACATCACAAATGATACATTTAATTTAGTAAGATGGTGTGAGGCAAACAAACTTTCACTGAATATTGGTAAAACTAAACTAATGACATTCGGTACCAAGACAATGCTCAATAAACATCCAAAAATCAATTTGCGGGTTCAAAACCAAGAAATTAAATATGTCCCCACTTACAAATATCTAGGTGTTACGCTGGATAGTCAGTTAACTTTCAATAAACACATGCAAGTCTTGTCTAAAAATGTATCTCACAAGATTTACTTGTTACGTAAAGTAAGAAAGCAACTTACAGAAAAAGCAACCCTAGACGTCGTAACAAAAACGATAATCCCATACATTGATTATGGCGAAATCATCTATAGTGCAGCCCCAAAAGGCAAACTTGATGAAATGCAACTACATTTAAACAGATGCTCACGCATCTGTAACAGGTCCCCTCCCTTCTTAGACAAATTACAATTACACCAAAAATATAAGGTATTACCACTCTGGTTAAGACGGGAACAACACTTTCTGAAATTTGCATTTAAAAGAAGTCTGGATAAATACTATGTGGACAATAGACAACTCTGTACATGAGCACACGATAACAGGCTGTTGAAAACCTTCTTTACCCGCAGAGTCAAAGTTCAAAAAGGAGTAGAATATAAATGTGCTGCTTTGTGGAATTCCCTTGGAAATGAATACAGAGAAATTGAAGAGTCTTCAAGGTTTGGTGATAGGCTGAGAGTGATGTATGATATCCAGCCTCCATAAATACTATAATAATTCTCCACATATTTTACTCCATCAAAACAAATTCTAAAGTGGAATAGATAATAAACCTACTGAATTCATGCTCTTTTGTTTACTAACCATATTTATTTATGGTACAGGCCATCAAACACCATTTAAACTGTGCAAAGAAGTTACTAACAACTAGTGATCCATATTTAACACATGTTATTGTACTTCAACTAAAGAAATATCTGGATTTAGAGACATTTATTGTCCACTGGATGAAAAAGAGGCATGATCTAAGGGTGCATAGCCTATCCTATGTACAATCAAAACTGAATAAACATACATATAAATATACAGATCTAGTTGTAAAACCTTTCTAAGTGCAAAAAAGAACTACAGATTTAGGGTGTTGGAGCAGGAGAACTTGTATCCATTATTCTGGGTTTGAGGTCATTTACCCCCAGAGCCCCCCCCCCTGAAATTTTGCATTTTCTACCAGAGGGAACAGGATATTTTTCCATAATTTCGGGATTAAAATCCTTCTGCTGCATAATCAAACTAGTCTGTAAGGGTGGTCCATAGTCGGACTTCAGAGTCTCGGATGTACCCCATCTTGCATTGATACAATATGGTATGACTGGCTGCAATCAGGCAATCAGATTTTCAGGGGGCTGGGGAGGCTGGCCCCTAAACCCAAATTATGAAAAAAAAATCTCTAATTCCCTCATCCTTAATCTGGTGTTATTTCTGGGAAGCTTATCCAAAAGTATCCAAGTTGTCTACACATAGTATCTGAGAGAACTTTCATATTTTCTAGGTGGGGGTGGCCCCATAGCCCCGAATTATGAACAAATCTCCTGCTCCCTTGTCCTTAATCCAGTGTTGCTATATATATCTGCTAGACTTATCCAAAAGTGTGCACCCAAGTTGTCTACAGATAGTATCAGAGAGAATTTTTAGATTTTCGGGGGGAGGGGGAGGATGGCCCCTAACCCCAAATTATGGAAAAAAAATCCAATTACCTCATTCTAAATCAGGTGTAGTTATTTCTGCTAGACTTATCCAAAAGTGTGTACCCAAGTTGTCTACACAAAGTATCTGAGAGAATTTTCATATTTTCCTGGGGGGGCTGGCCCCTAAGCCCTGAATTATGGAAAAATCTCCCACTCCCTTGTCCCTTAACCCAGTGTTGTTATATATTTCTGCTATACTTATCCAAAGTGTGCACCCAAGTTGTCTAGAGAAAGTATCTGAGAGAATTTTCAGATTTTCTAGGGGGGTCTGGTCCCTAGCCCCCAAATTATGGGAAAATCTCCTTCTTCCCCTAAAACTGTAGCTGTTATTTCTGCTGTAAATTTAAACCAAGGTTTTCCCCCTAGACCGAGTTGTCTGCACAAAGTGATATAAAATATGATTTTTTTGGGGGGGGGGGCTTGGGAGGCTGGCCCCTAACCCCAAATTATCGAAAAACCTCCCATTCTGTCGTCCTAAATCCGGTGTTGTTATTACTGCTAGACTTATCCAAAAGTGTGCACCCAAGTTGTCTACAGAATGTAATCTGAGAGAATTTTCAGATTTTCTAGGGGGGGTGGGGTGGGGAGGCTGGCCCCTAACCCGAAATTATGGAAAATAAATCTCCAATTCCCTTATCCTAAATCTGGTGTTGTTATTTCTGCTAGACATATCCAAAAGTGTGCACCCAAGTTATCTACAGAAAGTATCTGAGAGAATTTTCATATTTTCTGGGGGGGGTTGGCCCCTTACCCTCGAATTATGGAAAAAAATTCCCATTCCCTTGTCCTTAATCCAGTGTCGATAGATATTTCTGCTAGACTTATCCAAAAGTGTGCACCCAACTTGTCTACAGAAAGTATCTGAGAGAATTTTCATATTTTCGGGAGGGGCTGGGGAGTCTGTCTCCTAACCACAAATTATGAAAAAAGTCTTCAATTCCCTCGCCCTATAAAATCTGGTGTTATTTCTGCTAGACTTATCCAAAAGCGTGCACCCAAGTTGTCTACACAAAGTATCTGAGAGAATTTTTATATTTTCCTGGGGGGGGGGGGCTGGCCCCTAAGCCCCGAATTATGGAAAAAATCTCCCGCTCCCTTGTCCTTAATCCAGTGTTGTTATATATTTTTGCTATACTTATCCAAAAGTGTGCACCCAAGTTGTCTAGAGAAAGTATCATAGAGAATTTTCAGATTTTCTGGGGGGGGGCTGGGGAGGCTGGCCCCTAGCCCCAAATAATGGGAATATCACCCGTTTCTCTTTAGGCTTCTTTAATAAGTTTCTTCTCTAAACTCTCCGATTTGCTAGTCATGATTTTTGTATGGATAAGAATAGGTCATATGACCTGGTACAAGTCACATGAATGCTAGTTGCCTTTTGCCACTGTAGAGGTCACTGTGGTGGTGCTCTCCAAGTAGCCTCCTAGTGTTAGGTTGTGGAACTTACTTTTCAGTCAACTCAGAGCCCCTTTAAATCATAGGACAAAAAGGTAGAGGCATTTTTTTTTTTTGTGGTAAAACAGTTTTTCTGAAAATTAAATGATTCAATTTGAATTAAAAGTTATTAAAAACTTTTTTTCTTAGGATCTAATTCACCAAAAATACTGTTTTTTTTTTTTTTATTTTATTACACCTACCATATCTGAAATCTATTAGTTTATAGCTTTCCAATGGTGCATGGTGTATACATAATGTTCTTTTCTTGGTGATGGTTGTTCACCTTTTGGGGCCTTAATGCTGCAGCAGTAATTCTTTTTATAGGCTTATATAGGTGGGGGCCCAGCCCCCCTTTTCCTACGTTCCTTTGATATTTGGCTGCACTTTAGCTCATGCCATTTTTCTTTTTCAAGTAACCTCTCTTTTTTACCATTTCCGAGCAGTCATACAAAACTTGGTTTATAATTATAGGAATTCAATATGTTAAATACCAAGCAGAGTACATACGCAATTTCATGTGCATACAGTCTACACACGTGTATGCAGTTGATTCTGCAAAATATTATATGTATTACGTTTCTCTCAAGAGGTTTGAAATTATTGAGCCGTGTGGACGTCATGTGCCAGTAACCAATTATATAGACACAGGCATCTCTAACTCAACGTAGCTTCCTACTCCCACAGGAAACCCTGATATTATTTTAGGCCAATGTATTCTAATGACTTGGTTCGCGGGTTTTGGCTAATTGGGATATTTGGCGAATGTGACAAAACCTTTGTTGGTTACTGTTGAAGGCATGTTAAATGTTCAGAGGGATAGATTCTCGATGTTCACATTTTATCTGTATAAAAGTGGGGGGGGGGTCCTCTTGCCACTAGGAAATGTTGGTCTTTAGGTAGGGGCGTGGAGCAACAATTCCTTTTCTTTTTTTCTTTTTAGCTGTGGCCGACCCTGTGGGTGAAAATTCCGTTATCCAAGTAATAAGCATCAAGTTGCCTTAATGAGAAATTCAATAGTCAAGGTATCCACTCCCTCTCCAGTGCCTATGTGTCTGAGTACCTGACCAACGTCACAGAGCAACCCACTTACGTCATACTACTCACCCACTGGAGCATCTCACTACGTCAGCAGTGCTGTGCTCCTTGTGGGTTGATGCAAGATGAGAAGGGTTGGGGATTGGGTTTGAAGCAGTGGGATGGAGAATTTTACTGTATAGTTAGATAAGAAAGGAGAGAGGCTCTACGTGGTATTAGAACTTGATAGTTTGAACTGACCTATGACAATGCAGGATTTGAGAGCGTCTATATGCTGTAGAACCCTGGGCAATAAAAATATCATGTTCTAAGTTGGATAGAAACCTTTATGGGGTTTCTATGTGATTAAGATGCCCTCCTCCAACGAGCATCTAATCACATGGAAACCCTATAAAAGTTTCTATCCCATACAACACTATGAAGGTATCCCTAATTATCGTTCTAATTTGAAGTTCTTTAATTTGCCATTCCACTTTTCACATAAATCAAGATAGAATGATATTCGCCTAAATATATTGAACTGTGCTGGGATTTAGTGAAATTAAGGTATTTTCTCACCAATCAGTGTTGTAGAAAGTGATCAGAAAAACACAGGGGGAAATGCATGCTATGACTAACTAAATAGCAATATCAAATGAGCAAATCAATAGTGGAAATTCAGGAAAACATTGAGTATCAAGGTGATTCATATGGCATACATGACGTTGGGGCTGAGTATGTGATAGTATCGTCAGCTATGTGAGTAGTCCATCAACAACTTCACCACATGGAGCAGTCTACATAGTGTTATAAAATTATACAAAATAAAACAAAAAGAAACAGAAATGACTAGGCCCACATACCTACCCCTCTCACCAAGCCTACCATGGTGTCATAGGAGGAATGTGCAGGGAGGTGTTCTCTAAAATAACAGAAGATAACAAAATATTTAAGTAGTACAGGGATTTTTTTGTTTCTATGACGTTAGGTTTCATGAAGTTGCCTATTCTTAAGGTTGTATTAAACTGTAATTCTAAAAATGCAAGCATGAAGGGCCAGCTATAAAACAGTGTGAGTCAATATATCCGGTTTCCCTTTTTTTAATCTTAAAGATTACCTCCCCTTTGTATAACACCCCCTGGTGATGCTACCTGTGCAGATACCTGCTTGTTTGGTCTTGGAATAAAAAGGTGTTCTACTTAAGACGTCTCGACGCCCCTCACCGCATTGTTAAGTACAGCTGCATCAAATAGTGCTTATTTTTTGTGTTCTGTGAGGTAGCAGTTCATTTGTGGTTCGTTCTGATTGTTATTTGCTGGTAGTTACTGCCCTTTATTTAATGATAAATATAATGAAATATGGCAGTTCCATAAAGTTAATCCGTGATCTCTGCATTTTACGCTCCCAGTGGAAGAAGATGCTGCCTTATTTAACGCTCAGAAATGCGTCAAATCCTGATCAAATCATTTTTTTCATGCTAATAAAATGGAATTTTTGACATTTCTGAACACTACATGAAATAGATACACACTGATAATTTTTCTGCCTCTTGAAATGGGTCTGCCTCTTGAAACAACTCTCAGTTAGAAACTCTGTCTATATATCACACGCCCACTAATGAGCTCATTGTGTCTTAGGTAATATGAAGTAATGTCCAACTAATTGCTCTAACAGTTCAAGCTAATTAAAACGATGTAATCCTATTATTAGTTTACTAAAGGTAGGACATAGTTATGAAGTACTAGGGAATAGAATACATTTGTTGACACTTAGAGACACAGTCTGAACCTGGTGAATTATGTCATATCATGTAATTATTTCTCATAAAATTTCAATTGTAATTGCTGCTCAGCTCTGATAAACCCTTGCTGGACATGTTTTAATTGCTTTTGAAAAAAGGCAGGACTCGGAAGCTGAACAGAAAGATCAGAATGAGGACCTGGCATATCAATATACTTTCAATAATGTGTTTAATATTGCCTTAAATGATATTTCATTGGCATAATTGGAACAGGCATGCTTGTGTTTCTAAATCTATTTCTCCTCATACACTGCCAATGAGTCACGGAAGTAATGCCATGAGTGATATATATTAGATCCCATACGAATCAAATTCATAATAGAGTTGTGGAAATGCTACTTGCATATGATTCTATACAACTAAGATTATGACTAATGGTAGAGCATCCTAATTGAAATTATTCATGAATTGGGAAACTCCATATATTAATCACACCAATAGCTCATTATTGATACTCTGAATGCACATGCTTTGTTCCAGCTGTGAGTATCTGTAGTTAGACATGTAACCGTACCTATAAGTAATGAGTAGATAGCATAGACAGGGGATAACAGGGAGGGGCATCCCCATACAGTGCGGGATACAATGACGTCATCATAGCATCCTAGATCAACTACTCACTCATCCAGTACAATGTATGAGATACATCACCAAGGGGTCTATATCCTCATAGAATCGTTCAGATTTCAGATCAATGATGTATACAGTATCAAGTAGTTAATAGTCACAAAGTTCCCTTTTAGTTTGTGAATTTCATATGGACATAAATAGACATGTTATAATCAATATCTTGCCATGTATGAAAGATCCAGGCGGGTCAATGATGTCACTAGGTTCACTTGTCGCCAATTTCACCAAGATAGCTGTAAATGAAACCACACGCATAGTGCATATCAAAGTAAATGGACCTGGCATGGACATAGACCAAGAACTATATTATTGTACAACTCCTACACTAGGAAATTTTATTACTTTGATTCTCTTCAAAATGAGGAAAGCGAATAGTTTGGGTAATGCAATGTGGTTTTCAGTATCAAACAAGATAATCTAGGGGTCATTACAATACAAGGTAACATATGTGCAGGGCCAAATCCCATCCCTGGGCCCTGTTTCTATACTTTAAAAGAAAAGAATGGCGCCATCCATGTCCACTAATGCAAAGCTAAAAGTGCAGATAGAGCAAAACCAGCTTTCTGTTTCTTAACTTGAGTTCTACTCTCCTGTTCTATTGGCTAGAACTGGATAGGACAACTTGAGAAACACTAATGCAATGGTGGCATCCACCTCCACTGCACCTCTCACTGGTATATCCTTAGGGCCTTCTGCCTATATTCATTTGTGTGTTATATCATATGTTTAAATCAATTGAAATATGTGGATCCTGTTTTATAGTGGGTTATGGAAGGCACCATTTGCATTAGTGTTTCTTAAGTTGCTCTCTCCAAAATGGCTCAGTTAGAGTTCTAGCTGAGTTCATTTTAGGCAACTGCCTAGACCCAAATGAATAAAGCAGCATGTGCCACTGTTTCTAAACCTTAGGATATAACTCAAACTCAGTCTTATCTGCTCCAATGATGAAGGCAAAATTATTGCTTTTCAAACAACTTTGCCACCAACCCTTATAGGTGGTCAGCAAAACTTTAAATAAGAGAAATACACACAAAAACTTGGATGATTCATTTGATGATAGATTAGCTGAAATTCAAGGATTTTGATGGCACCATTGCATGAGTGTTTTCAAAGTTGTCCTATCCAGCTCTAGCCAATAGAGCATTAGAACAGGACTCAAGTTAAGAAACAGAAGCATGTTTTTGCTGGGTCTGCACTATTAGCTTTGCATTAGTAAACATGGATGGTGCCATTCAGGTATACAATCAGGGCCATGATGGTAGCAAAGTCAGTTGGAAAACAACAGATTTACTTCTGTCAATGGAACAGATGGGACTCAATTTGAGTTCTATCCAAAACTTTAGAAACAGTGGCACTTCTTGCTCTATTTATTTGGTTTTAGGCAGTTGGCTAACACAGACTAAGATAGAACTTGAACTGAGCTATTTTGGATAAAGCAACTTAGGAAACACTAATGCAAATGGTGCCATCCAAACCAACTATAGAAACAGGGCCCAGGTGGTGATAGACACATCTGAGTCTTCAAATCACGAGAGTCTTCAAATCATAAGGAAAGCAGACAATTATTCACATCGAGCAACATTTCATTCCAGCACTCTACAGATACAGGGAGAGGGAGGCTTTTGATATGGAAACGTTGGGTCACACCCTAAGTTATCTGTTAAAGGACATCAGGCATTTTCACAATTGCCTGAAGCTCAAATTGGTGCTTTCAGTATTCCTGCAAACTAACAGGCAAAGCCTGTTTGATCATAGAATTGGGTGACCTGATGTGAAACTGCATTTGATGGATAAGGCCCTTGAAGCAGGGATCCAACCCATGGTCATAATTATATTGACCTACCTCCTGTCTCTGATCCTACGGGGTGATAGATTTAGGCACGCCAAACCCAGATCTCAGACCAGGGTGCATCATATCATGGATCAGGTTAGTATAGTCGCTGTACTAGAGAATTTACCCTTAATCAGTGTATAAAGCTGTATCAAAAGAAAAGAAAAATTAGGCTGATTTGTTAAAAAGGTTTCATATTATAATTATAAGGATCATTGATATAGGATTTCAAAATGTCCAATTAAAGATAGCGGATCTAGAAATTGCATATGAAATGAAAACCCAATGGTGTTAGCAATTGCCCACTTATTTTGATGCATGCATCCAGATATTGTATCCTAGGTCTAGCCAACACTAAAATATAGCTGCTCCATCCAGCAAGCCAAGAGGCAGCTTTTACTTTCACCCCATATTTAGACCCGAACCAAACAGGAGTGATGCTAGTTCCTAATGGAAGTTGTTACAATGTAATGTTGGATCCCTATGATATTAATTTCAAAAGTCGATATCTGGATGACATAGAGGTCTGGGGGCCCCATTGATGATAGGGATACGGCACTGGTAAGCTAGTAGCCCCCAGGCCCACGACGGAGGTAGAAGGGGTAGCAGTCACCCTCTGGTACATGTATAGTACCCCCAGCCCCTGTAGCAGAATCAATAATTATGGGTCTTGTAGGACAGGACACCCCCAGGGCTACAGATTATGCTACGGTGTTAGCTTCACACAAGATACCGTAATGGCTAAGACGTCATGCAAGTCTTCGTATCAACAATGGCATAGAAAATTATTTGAGAAAGAATTTTATGTAGTATGAAATGATCTCAAAGGGATTCAAAATAACTATTTTAACCTCAGAGGTCAAGGCATTAATAAGGCTATAGACAGCAGGAAGGAAACCGGCAGGATGTGGATATATACGCTCTGGTGGGCAGAGATGTGGAGGTCCTAGTACACAATGTACACCCTCAGTCCCTTACCACTGAGAGCAAAAAGGTTAAACCATCTCTAAGTGTGTTTAGACACATCTGTTATATCAGAGGGTTGTATCATAGATAAAGACTTTATTTTGGTATGCCAAGTGTACGCTCTGGTGGGCAGACTAATGGAGGTCTTACCAATATCATGATTCAATGGCCAAAGTTGCTGCTCCTGCTCCTGCTAGAATACAGTATTAGACTGATTGCAAGTAATAGTGAGCCAGCAACAGAAATGGGGGTTCCTGCGGGATTTAGTACCTGTTTTAGCCACCAGGGGGCACCACTATTGGCTAGAATAAGAAAAATGTGCCTAAAACTGATATAGGGTATTTTTCTATGGAGAATTCAATGATTTTTGATAAAACATTCTATGTTAGGTGGAAAGGTTCCAAATTTGGCATGTAAAATGAACATTTTTTGGCCCAAATAGGCATTTTTGTTGTTTTCTGTTGCCATAGAAACATGTTTTTCATTCCAAATAATAGGAAAATAGGAAAATCAGTGATCCCATTTGAAGGAATGTTTTACCAGGTTTACTATGGTGAAAACAGAATGAAAATACTATTTCTAGATCAAAAGTTACAGGAAAAAGAATAAAAAATTATGCTAATTTAGCTAATTAGCATAAATTATGCTAATTATAGATGTATCTCATGACCAATTAGACATAGAGCTTATTGCCATTCAGGAAATGGTCATACCTACCCATATTTAGCAAGCCATTCCTCTAAAACTAACAGGAGTATCTTCTCTTGCAATATATCACTGAAAAGCTGGTGATCTAAATTTTAAAGTCGACCTTTAGCACGGACCAACCTTTCTCCTTGCCTACATTTCGCTAATCTTCAAATGATAATGAGATTCGTATATGGCATAGTTTCAACTGAAGACGTTTAGCATATCTTCTTACGTACCCCGATCTCGAATATGGACTACTTCCGTGCTATCAATTATAAATTAGCCAGTCAAATGATACCTGCGAAGTGCTAATGAGGAAACTAATCCTACCTATTATATCTAAATGGTTTTATGCACCAAGTTATTCTGGGCCCCCGCATTCTCTAATTTGCAAGTTCCCATCTCTTGAATGATAAATCAATGTACACATTATTCTATTTATGTCAAGGTGAATATCGTAGTTCCACAGAGAAAGCACTGAACCCCCATATTGCACCCCTGCATTGAATAACCGGCGCCAAATCCGCACGATGATGTCATAGGTCCACCGTGCATGCGCAGCCTTTTTTAAACGTAAACATCCAAGATGGCGGCGGTCAGCATTTCGCGATGACGATGGGTAAATAAGAGTTAATTATGGATTATATTGATCAAATAACGAATAATTATCCACCCAAACACCTTGACATAAATGTAAAGATGAATTCTGACCAGTTTGAGCTTCCTGTTTCTTCACTCGCGTGTCCTGCCCGCCAGGCAGGACACGCTCGTGAAGAAACGGTCAGCTCAAACTGGTCATCGTTCACCTTTACCATTGTATAGAGTAAAACGCAAGTTTGCATAGCTAAAACCATTTACCTTAAATATCCAGCAAAAAGGTTAATGACAACTTAATTGATCATGTGGTAAAAGATGCACTTTAACTGAATAGATAGGATTTCTTTTTTACATTGACATTGATATTGGCAGAGACCTGGTTTCTGTGAGTAGGCGTTAACATTGTTCAGCTTTCATTAACCTATATTGAATCACGTTAAAGTGGCCAACTTCCTGCATAACATCCAAATGAGAAAAAATGCCCACGTGAACTGATTTTTTAATTTATATCTTATCCTGATGAGGGTGTAACTCTACGGTTTCCCTGATATAACGGTGTATTATGTTAGGCTATATATAGCTTCATATTTTACCATAATAAATTAGTGTACTTCCGGATCACCATGCAATATTAATCCAGTCAAACAACACCAGTCTACATTGCAATTTCCACACCCACTGTCGCCACCCACCCCTGCCCACATCATTGGAATTTACAGTCACTTGGCTTCACATTTCCAAAATCATTTGCCATTGCTGATTGTGGGTTCTTTTTTCTATGTTGAAATGGTATTGCTTATAAAAAGCATCAGTCTCTATTTCAGTCATATACACATTGAGTGACTCACCTACCCCCTACCTTCAACACACATAGTGACCCACTCTCCAACGCAGTCTTAGTTCTGTCATTACAGCCCCTGTGGTCTGGTAATGGCTACTGTGCGTGCAAACCTATGTAATCTCCATCGGGTTATATCTAATGGTGAGATATGGTCAGCTTGCGTGGAAAATCCCATGGTTATGGTCAAAGATGGCGTCAATTACAGTGTCACATACATAAGTTTGCCTCTGGTGTCTTCACAGAGGACTAACAGCATGCTGGGTTAACTGGGGTAAGGTGCCCCCTCCTGCCGCCAGGAGGTGAGTGCATGAGGCTATTTTGAGTCTGGAGCTGCTCCCTTGGATGACCTGCCAGCATGCAGTGCGAGGGAGGCTAATGGGGCGTCTCTGTGTGCAGTATAGTGTAATAATGGAATCCCACTGTTTCCCTCAATCACCATGTGCTAGAACTCTCTGTCAGTTTGCCTCGGTTCTCCTCTGGGACTGATTATTTCAAAATCATCCTTATCGTCTACCTTACCAATGGTAAAAAGTAGCTGAAATTCAGTCCACAGCTGACTCATGCACAGGCAGGTGTTGAGGTCAATGAATAAGCACCAATGTTGAATAACCCCTGAAAATGCAATAAGCATGCATAGGTTGATGAATAATGAAAACTAAAAGAGAGTTTCAAGTAAGCGCCGTCTTGTAAAAACCATGCAGATTAAGTGCTGGGAATTAAGTGCTGAATTGGGGCACCGTATTGTCGCATATGTAAGTGCCCAGGTCTCAAATACGGACCAAGTTTGAATCGGCAGTGAGCATACAACTATATCAAAGAGAATATTAAGAACATGAGTATGTACATTTCTCACACACACAAAAAAAAAAAGCGCCGGGCTTTTTTAAGTGCAAAAAAAAAATAAGTGTTGGGGCACAGTGATGGCCCACATTGCGACAGTACGTGCCATATGGTTGTATGACTCCTGCTGTGCAGGGGATTTGTGGTTAGCCAGGGGTCAAGTGCATGTAACTATTTTTAGACCGGGCAGCTGCTCATTTAGAAGACCTTGCCAGCAGGGAGGGTGGATTTGAGGCCGACTGGGTTGTTTGGTGACTGGGTATATGCAGTGCGTGATGGGAAATGCATCATACTACACCTAATAACCATGCACGTCAATGGGTGACAAATGGGGAGAAGATGACGCAGAAAATAAACACTACTCATTTAAATGCAGTTCCTTTGTGTACAAAGTTGTGTTTTTTTCTGTGGGTGTAAAACATACACAGGTTCAATAATAGCTCAATGTATGTGTCATTACTCTAGTGTTTTAGCAGCTGTTTCTGCCATGTGGACAAGGGTATTACACAAACATATCAGATGAGCATGATTTGGACTTATCATAAGTGGAAATAACCTCAATACTCCCAAATTACGCATTGGTCATTTGAATGGCTACTTTAAAGATAACTATATAAAATGGGATATCCCTTACAAATGCATTGATTGAGTGCTCTCAGGTACTACACGTGTACTAAACGAAAACTGACATATAAATAAATAGATTGGTCATTAATACTAACTACTCCGGCAGCGTCACCCATTCTTAGATGTGGAGAACTTGGGTCTTAAACATAAATGATATATATAGAGACATTCACTAGAATCTATATATTATGAAAGGTTCTTCACCATACAGTTGGGCCCTGTGCAAACCTATAAAGGTACTGTTAGTTTTTACATATATGCGTGTTGGCCTATCCCTATTCATATAATTATCATAATCTTTTCAATTTCCAGAAAAAGGGTGTCATTTACTCGGGGGGTTTCCCCTGCTATCCAGTACCTTGGCCAGTGTATTGCATTACGTGACATTTCTAAATTGGCATGGTTATTACCGGTAGAGTCCTGCAGTTTTCCCAGAACGATATTTACAAACCTTTCCCTTCGTAAATTGCTTATACTATGATGTAAACTATATAAATATAATGTATATGTTATGTGCAATGTGGGAATTTGCGCAGTTATGGAATACTAAAGCAGGAGGGTGTTGCTCCTATTGTAAAAAGAGCTGTGAGTATGTGCCCTCTTTTCTAAACAAGTCGTGCACTGCTTCACCTAAGTACTTGTACTCACCACATTGGTCTGAAAAGTCACCTGCCTTGTTTAAAATAGAGAGAGCTGCACTACCAGGTACCTACTGTTGTCACACGCTCTATAGTTTATTATACTGACTGACTTCTCCCAACTAGGTACCTACTCAAATCCCCCTTTTTTAGCACCGTACTTGAATGACCACTTGTGAGCAACAAAAGGGACAAGTTATAGCTACATGAAAAGAAAGGACTGGAAATGAGGGCATTTTTAGCCAGATCTTCCTTTTACTATAGGAGCAACACCCTCCAGGACTAATAATCCTCATGAAACAAGTTGGTTTTGAGACAGACATTAAAATTATATTCTATTTTATTATTTACCCTACCCTCAAGGTGTAATGTATTTTATAGGGCAAGTCCAATGCAGCATAGCCCTAACTGTGGGTGTGAATAAAGCTGTGAGGATTACACCTCCAGCTGTTAAACAGCAAGCACTGTTACATGTAGAGTTTACATGTGGCTCCTTGAAATGCAGTTCTCTATAAACATGTATGCATGGCCCCTCTGAAAGGCTCTGTGCCATTTCAAAAACTATATGTTTCATTCAAATATTCCTGAACTGCGCACCCCAAGAGGGGGCAATTCCGGAATTGCGCAAAATCGATGAAGGGCAATTCCGGAATTGTGCCCATTCCTACTCTGCGCTTGACATACACCTTCATCCAACTCTCCACCCAGCCTACCACAGGGTGTAGGGTCCAGACCCTTAGCCCTTTGAAACAGACTCTTCAGGGGAAGACTTATCAACATCCATATATCATGTTATGTATATACAGTAAAAAGCACCAAGACATGTCAGGGATATATCAATAACAGCATCATGTTCCACCGGGGTTTAGGTGGTTGGGTCTGCTGTGTATGTGTATATGTAGCCCCCTGGATGGAGGTGTTCCGGGAAATGCCCCAGGTAATGAGGAATAGGTGTGTATAGTTGATGGCTGCATGGGCCAAGGGAAGCACTGTAGAGGAAATCGCTGTGTCCCTTGTGTTGAACCAGGTCCTTGTCTAACTCCTTTATAGCTTTCCTTTTTATAGGCATTTCACAAGATGCTGACAATATTCCAAAGCAATATGGTCTCAAAGATGACTTGAGCTGAAGTCAATTTTTTGAGGAATCTCATATAAAATGGCGCTGGTGCCCTCTAGGATTTACCATTCAGAAGCAAGGCCTTAAGAATAGCCAAACATAACTACTATAGGTGTTATTGGCCAGGGCCCACTAGCAGGTCATGACCCAGTGCCTCTCCCAGACACCACAAGAATAGGTCCATATAGCCGTAACTCTGCGGGGAGTATAGGGGAAAGGTGTGAGGAGAGCAGCTCTCGGTGAATGAGCCGGGGAGGATGGAGCAGTTCATGTAGGGGAGGAGGGGGATTGGTGCACAATGTGGTATGGCTTGGGGGGAATATGATTTTAGTATACTGCATTTGTAAATCAATTGATGGCGGCGTTCCTTATAAGCGTATAGTTTGCAAAAGCTTTTAAAGTACTAATGATTCATATTTATACAGAGCAGTACTTTATAAGTTGGCAAGATTTATTTCTCTTCCCTTCCCCTTGAATAGGGGACATTTTGCTCAATCTAAGGAGATATATAAAAAGAGTACCCCTCGCCAATTATCCCTTTTATTTATTTGTAGCAATGCTGTGGTAATTGCTAAAATTTTGAGTTCCAAGAATGTACCTTGTTTTTGCTGGTAGCTAATGTATAGCTGCCAGACCAATAGGTACCCTGGAATTTTACGCCCTAAGGCTAAGTACAGTGCAACAAGCCCTACCACAGTGCAACAAACCCTACCACAGCATCAATCCCCATCCCAGGAAGCTTCTTGGGTTGTGAGATCCAGGGGTTCTCAGCTGACCCGGTCACAGCCGCTTCTAGGGATGTGGTTAGTGGGAACCTGTATACTTCCTAGAATCCATCAGCAACCCCAGCTTATAACCCTCACTTACCCCTATACCCCATCACCCCACCCTGGGGGCATACCCTTAACCCTAACCTCAACATTGATACCGGGATACCCTTCACATTCGCTGCTGAAGGAAAAAAAAGACTCTCATCAAAAGCCTTGCAGTATCAAAAGGATGAACAGCTTGATACGGGAAAATTGAACTATTTGTTTACATTCAGACTACAATGGAGCTTAGCGTCACTGAGTAAATTACCTCTGTGCACTAAAATGGCATTGTCTAATCCGTACCTCTTTATCTTTGTTTATGTTTTAGTGCATGTCGGTGGTGTATATTTATATAGCTATACATGAATCAGCTTTTGAGCTGGATTGTTCCTGTACCAACCCAGGTAGCAAGGATACGTTGGGCCAATGTCGGCTCATATTGGGCCAATGTCGGCTTATATTGGGCCAAGCATGGACAAGCATGGCCTAATACTCCATTGCTGATTGGGATTAAACTGGCTGATTCCTAGAAGCACCTAGTGGCTGTAGATTGAACTCAGCCACCCATGCCTACCATGGAGGTTCCACCTTTAATGCACCTCTGCTAACTCATAACATCCATAAGCAAATGTCAACGAGCATGGGATATTTTTGCATCGTATTCACCAAGGTGAGGCTGTCCGTATTCAACGAAGCCTTATAGGCTGAGTTGAATGCGGACAGGCCTCACCGAGGTGAATACGATGCAAAAATATCCCATGTGAGTTGACATTTGCATTTATGTCATGGCCTAGGGGGTTATTTTGCTTTTAAATAAAGAAAAACTGCCCAGATCTGTTAAAAATCCAAGATGGCGGACACCCATTGAATACAGCCACATTGTATTCAATGCCCCCCATTGAATACGGCAGTTCTAGTACTAATCTATAGTGACGTTCGTATCAGCCATGACATAAAGGGTGGATGTATAGTGCTTGGTTTTGGACTTTTGACCTTTAAATTTCTAGGATTTCCCCCATACTCAATTACTTCCGCACTTTGCATTGCTTTGCTGGTCGTATTCTGGTGTGTTTCTAATGTACTCAAATAACCTTAGAGACTCTTTCTTTGTAGTTATTCAACAACTGTGCAATGGCAATTGATGCCTACTACCCTAGCCTATTGTCGTCCCCTAATACCTCCCTTATATTCTACGTTCATTCCATTGTTGTGGGTGTAGCATAGTGGATAAAATGATAGAATGATAAAATTATTTCTATGCTGCCCTCTCCCATAATTTATTGAGTGCTAAACATTTTGTACATGGTGACGGATCCATACTGCAAAGAAGAGACACCCAGCAAAGGGCTTCTTCGTGGAGAATATTTTTCTATCAATGAGAACAGGGTCATTTTCCACCTTGCTTTCACCCCAGGTAGGAGGTTATGGGACAGGGAGCATTGTCAATAACGACCTCGCATTCAGAAGTGAGGAGCCGAGTAGTAGAGGTGCATTGGTCTTGTTCAATTGCATTGGGGGGGGGGGTGAAACAGAGCCCCCCCCCCCTTCTGCCTCGGCTGAAATATACAAATCTTATTTCTAGGCGAGGTGTCTCTGTCGCATGTATAGTACTGCTCTATTGAGTTTCTGACTTGCGTTTCAATTGATTTTCATTTATTATTTCTTGGCTAAGAGCGTCTGCATTGGATATCTTCCAACTCAAGCCAGCACACCTCATATATCTGATCACGGATGCAGTGGTCAGACAGCATAACAATAACATGACAACACAGTGGTTGCAGCTTAGTACAACCTTAGTACAATCTGACTAGCCATCCTGTTCTATTAGTGACATTCTGTGTAATGGCGTATGAAGCTTGCCCTCAGTGAACCTTTACAGGCCACCAGAAGCTTCCCAGCAAAATATTGTGGCACCATGAGACATTATTTATATTCTATAATAGAACTGTCACTTAGTTTGAAGAGTAATCATATTATAAGAACTGTGCTATATTGTATGAGGAACAGTTTTGCACAATATGGTGTCCATTTCTTTTATTCCTGTGAAATCCGTTTCCTTTATAATATAGCAGCACATAAGATACTGACCATGTGACATACTGAACACATGTCCAATTAAGACAATACCCACTTCAATGTTGTGCAATCGCCCAATTAGTACTCAGGTCCACATTTCTCAATCTGCCTCTGTGTGCAATAAATTAGGACCCGCAACTTGCGTGACATCTTGAATTCCTATTGGCATTATGTTTGCATTGTCTGCATAATATAAGAGGCCAGGCATATGCCAATGAAACTTAATTGAATTATTCACATTACCATTGCCATTTGATTACGTTCGCAGAAGTCTCTTATTAAAGCTACCTATGTAGAGTTATTAAATATGACACCCCCGCGGTATCACAATACAGTATGTATACGCACGGAGTTCTGTGGGCACTATCAGGAGGCTATTTCTTGATATACTATGACTGCTCTCCTTCAACTCGTAGTTTTGAAGCTATGACGTCATCAAAAGGTCACGTGACTAGGTTGTTAAATATGCACCCCACATATTACACCGCTCCCGTGTAATACGGCACTGTAATGATAAGCCTATAAAATCTACGTATTTTAACGAATTTTGCCATGAGATAAACTATGACTGCTGTCCTTCAAATCGTAATGAGGAGTCTTACAATATTATCGTCCCAGTATCATACACTACTGGTTACTAATAGCTGCACATGTGCGACTGCTCTACCAAACCCTATGTAATGACTGCATAGGTGCTAATCCTACAGAACAGTCTTAGGGCAGTACCAAATATCACCTGCACTATTCCTGAAAATCACAAATCGCAGTGTCTGTTTGTAGTCGTATTATATTAAGAAATGGCCTCCTGAGGTATCACCAGCATGTACGGGATATTGAGATGGCTAAATGCCTCGTGTTATATATATATATATATATATATATATATATATATATATATATATATATATATATATAGTGGTAATTATAAATGCTGTCGGCATGTATTTCAGTCGTGTTCCATAGATTATAAATGGATTTGTCACTAGAACTGTCACGACTGACGCATGAATTTATAACAAATGATTTTGGTGTGTAAATGGAAGTTTAATTCTCGTGTAAGGATTTCAGTAGGAATCCCCAGTGATTATTTCAATAAATGATGTAGTTCACGACAAAAGAGGAACTGGTTTGGTGCATTTTCTAATGCAATCTTTGTAGGCATTGACACGGGGCCTAGGGGAAAAGACTTCAAGATACAAATGCCAGCTGTATCTATCTATTTGCATATTAGAGTGGTAAGAGTAACGTTGTACTTGTAGCCATGGAATTACCTCCCCTTCAACATCTCAATTTCATCACAGCTCGGACTATAATTGGTTAATCATATATAGCTAAACTCAAACGCCTGCTTCCATTTCTGTGTCTAAGAATTGTGAAACGCCCCCTTAGACACGTCTTTTCTAAAGCCCCCCCCCCCATACGCACTACCCCTCATCCTGTTCTGCATTGATTTTCATGGCACATGCGATCGCAAAAGGCCTAAATCTGATTTAGTGCCTACTGCCTTTGCTCTAGTGCTACTGCAGTTTTGGTTTGATGCAATGCAGCTTTATCAGCTAAGTACTATCAAGTGGCATGCCCATGAAGCAGTATATATTATAAAGCTATGGTGGTATGTTCTACAGAAAGATGCTTTTCCACATGGTAGACCCTACCTAATCTGTATGTGGCAAGTAAGTGAGAGCAAGCATCAAATTGACAGCCCCAGACAATACTGGTGTGACATCCGGATGATGGGGGCCCACGTGTAGAAGGGTGGTATTGTTCCACTGTGGGGGATGCTTACTACCACACACTGCTTTCCCACCTGGCTTTCCCCCTGACAAGGTAGGAGGTAAAAGGGGTAGAGCGCCCTCAACCAAAAGAAAAAAAAAATACAGAGGAGATCAGGGAGTCCTGGATAGCATGTCTTGGGCGCCAAAGGATTTGGCCAGACCCCATCAAGATAATTGCAGATAAGATACATTAACTTGGTGATTACAACTTTGAGAAAAGTAAAGGTCGAAAATCATAGAAGGTTTGCATGTGACGAACTTGGAGGTATTCCAGCCCCTACTCTTAGTTTCCCCCTCTATTTCTTTGGCTCAAAGTGTCAGGCTGGATGAGATTTTCATGTTACATATGGGTTTTGGGATCAAGACAGATATCGGGATAGTAAACTGAGGTAATGTGCAAGTTGATATAAGCTATGATCGTTGAGAATGGCAATTCTTTATCTTTCAGATCCATCCCTGGTCCTCTTCTGCTTTAGCCTATATGGTACAGGCCATCTATGATAAATTGGATTTAGTCTACGCTGCCTTGGATCTATTGCTACTGCAACTGGTGTCTGATATTGTGCACCTGCTCTATGTTAGCTGTATCAGTCAAGTATTGTCAAGTGACATACTACATACAAGGTAAATAAACATTTACCACGTAGAGTCAGATACATGTAACCTAGCATGGTTATCTGTGTGTGGCAGTCAAGTGAGACCAAGTACGAGAGTGATGGTCCCAGACTTACTGAAGTGTTATGAAGTAAAGATTCCAGATGATGGAGGCCTACGTGCATGAGGGCAGATGGACGTGATGCACAGTTGAGAGTGCTTAATGACTCTACTCTTCCCCTGTTTGAGGGCTCACCTCACTCCCTTGTATAATGCTCACATGAAGCGGAGAAGTTAACATTTACAGATAATATCAAATGAGTTGGTTCCAGCGTTGAGAGTATCAGAAAAATATAGTTTATATCTATGGAGGTATATATTTTCTCTGCTGCTTCATTCTTCTTTCCTCTAGCAACCTCTGGGGAAATTTATCCCCCACCCCTCCATGAGTCCACCCCCCCCCCCAGTTCATAATGAGGTCATGAGTCAGCATTTTGCTGGGGTGTCCTGAGAATGTTACTCTTAAGCTGCACAGTGTACTACCTCAGATATTCACCCAAAGGTTTCCCTGGAAACGGGATGAGGCAAGCCTAGAGGATGGTGGTGCACGCTGGTTGGCTGAGTGGCTGAATGACGTCAGAGCATTTCTAGGATTGCCATGCGGCGCTGTGGCTGTTGGTTGGACAGGCTGGCTGCAGTGGCGTAGTGCTATGTTGATGTAGTGGAGGGGGGATTCCCTCCCAGCCAGCAGCCAGGGAAGCAGCCCCAGCAGCAGCAGCCTACAGCAGGCCTCCAGTCAGTGAGGGAGGGAGGGAGTCAGTGTGTATATAACCGGCGTGCCATCGACTGGAAGCTCAGAGAACACAGCAGTCACTGACTGACTCACACAAACTCCGAGCAGCTCACTGCTCAAACCACTATACACATAGGGTGTACATACCCATGTGCATCTAGAAGATATACTACTAGTAATAGTACTACAGCAAGGAGATTTACTATAGGGAGATACAGAACCATATAGTACGAGCAGCATCACTGCATAAGACATTCTGCAGACACAGCAGTGGAGAAGAAGCTACTGGAGCTGCAACAGACCGCCCCTGGTACTACCCCCAGCCTCTGGTGCATACTGGAGGAGCCTGTAGTACCTCCAGCACGTGCAAGCATTATAGCATACAGCATTAGGACTGTTTAGCACTGTAACCCACCCTCAGGAAGAGGTCAATTCACTACAAGAAGCCTAGAAATATACCATATAACCCAGCATTGCAAAAATTGCTGAAAGGAAACATTCCATTACTTTACATCTACTGTTAATAATAGACAGAACTCTCAGTGACAGAGACCAATCATCATCCTCATGTTAACAATACCCCTAACAACGCTGTACGCTACGGGCCCGGACGCTCCCTCTGGTGGTGAGTACCTTATAGTATGATGTATAATAATAGTAATTTAGTTGTGGTTCTTGCCAAGTATTAGGTTCTGTTACGTAACATTATTATCTGTGTGGGTAAGCCATGGTGGTGGGCTGTCTGATACTCCATGCCAGTCTGATATCTACTGCATGGTCAGGTGGAATGCCAGGATCTCACTTTACCATTGAATCGAATGAAGATTTGCAAGGCAGGCATTCTCTTTGTCTCGCTGTGTCGACCCGTACTGAAATGACAATATATAATAGGCTACCCCCACACATATTATAACAGCACCTCTGGTTAATGTTTGGTCTAGTCATTTAAAAGATAATAGCGTGCAGGTAGCAGCAATATGGGCCATAGGGAGCACCCCTTGCTGATATAATATACCTATAGTTGCAGGACCATTTCATACATATCAATTATTACACCGTCCCTTGTCTCTCTCCTCACAATAAAATGTGTATGTCCCCATAAGCGGTGAACTAGTTCGAAGCAGCTAGCGATATTTTATAGCTCCTTGTTTCAACCTCTGCTCCTCCTAAGGCAGCATAGCTTTTCAACGTAATTGCCAACATGCATGAACGCAACAACTTTGAATTCATCATTGTTGCATCTTAAAGGCAGCCGAAATAGATGCCTGGAGGTATCAGACAGTCTGGGATAGGAAGTAGGGTAGGGTACTATAGGATGGTGCGCAGTGGAGTGGCAGCAGGTCCACTCCAGCAGAAGTAGCTATCTCTCGGCTCTACACACATCCCACAGGAGCAGACAGAGAGCCTCAATTCTCACGTCTGGAGGAACATCTCTTGGGACCTACTGAGTATAGGCACCTAATGCCACTGAAAGGAGGATGGTGGGGAATGTCTGAGAGATCTGTGCATTGCATCTTGAATTGTGACAAAAGGGAAAGCACAGAGCTATGCAGTGGATCACTGTTTGTTTTGTTTTTTTTTTGCTGTTTACAATAGCAATATGCAAGGTATTGAGACTGTGGACAAGACAACCATCTTTTCTGGGATGATAGATAACATATTAATGCTGATTGTTAATAGCTATCTCCTTCCCAATACTAGCCCTTCCAACCAGCAAACACCTGGAGAATCCCTCTCCATGTGGTAAATGAGGGCATTTCAGGAAGACAGATCATAGACCTGGTATGATTACATGAGAGGTATAGGCTTTCTAAACGATGACTAGTAGCAGTTAATATGACTAGACCTAATAACCCAATGATGAATGATAGCTGGGTCAGGTGAAGAGAGACTATCCATGGTTACAAGACACGCATCCCCGGCACGCATCCCAAGTCTGCCAGCTCAGAGCATGAGTCTGAGAGCGAGGTGATTCATCACACCGGAGGGTGTTGCTCCTATAGTAAAAGGAAGAGCTGGCTAAAAATGCCCTCATTTCCAGTCCTTTCTTTTCATGTAGCTATTACTTGTCCCTTTTGTTGCTCACAAGTGGACATTCAAGTACGGTGCTCAAAAAGGGGATTTGATTAGGTACCTAGTTGGGAGAAGTCAGTCAGTATAATATACTATAGAGTGTGTGACATGAGTAGGTACCTGATAGTGCAGCTCTCTCTGTTTCAAACAAGGCAGGTGACTTTTCCGACTAATGTGGTGAGTGCAAGTTGAATGGTGAAGCAGAGCGTGACTTCTTTTGAAAAGAGGGTACCTACTGACAGCTCTTTTTACCATAGGAGCAACACGCTCCTGAATGGGTGGTTCTTTGACTAGTAAATAATGTCTCTGAATATCTCCATCTATATACTCACCCCTGGTGCCGCTACTATATGATAAACCGGTAGCCATTACTATAGGGATCTCCTCAGGCCTGCGGGATGGTCGTTTAGTGAAGTAGCAAGTAGCTCTATTACTTACACTGAGTGAGTTATTTAGTTATTTATTCATGAGTTGCTCCTGTGTAGTCTGTCTGCTGGATGCCAGACTGTCTAGTACGTGCATGCATTTACCCTCTCCGTGTGGCCTCTGCTTCTCTAGCCCTTCTCTGGTTCTCACACACACACACACACACACACACACACACACGCTCTCTCTCTCTCTCTCTCTCTCTCTCTCTCTCTCTCGCTCTCTCTCTCTCTCAGTCAATATGTCCCTCCTCTTGTTTTTGTCCTAGTAATTCTTTTTATGGGAGCACTTTTTGCACTGCACACAGTGCGTATCGGTACAGCTTTTATACCAGATTATGATCTATAAAACGAATTATCACTTGTTGGAACAAATGGTCAGGTTTATACTTTTATTTTTCCATGCATGTCTTCTCAACGATGGCGGGGAAATGATTGGGGTAACAAACTCATGGCGCACAGCGATATACAGATACGACAAGTGTTAGATGATTATAAACGCAAACCTAAGACTAGAATCCGTCTTGTGCTTCCAGCTTCTAAGCAAAAACCCTAATATGACAATTATGCAGGTCAGGAGGATTGGGGCATTTGGGTTTGACACTCCAAAGACCCCCATGACGGCGCCTAGCATAGTTGATGCAGAGTGCTTTTACATGTCATGATATCTGCATGGCATGCAATATTCACAAGCCTGTTCAGTAAGTGGGTCAACCATTGAACCTGCAATTTTATGGATCGGAATATGAATGGAGCAGTGCTGCAAGCCCGCTATCTGAAATGTGTTTGTCTTATTGATCCAATTTTGTAACAGCCCAACATACAAAGACGATCAATAGAATACCCTCCCTCACACCGACCTTACCCCAGGTACTGATAGTAGAACAACAGCTGTGAACGCATTTCATAATAACACCAGAGGAAAAAGTGCTATCTTATAAATGCCAGCCCAGTTAGGTGTGGGCTATTCACGGGTGGACCCTTATTATTATCTGCCCTAGCTATTGTTATCATCACCTCGTTCAAAAACACAAGGTCATATGCTACTTATCACGGAGAAGGGTTGAGGGAGAGGAATAAAGAGTGGTGGCGGGAGAGGAAAGTAAGGAAAGGGGATGATTTGGGGGTCAGAAAGGGCAAGTGGAAGGAAGAGGGAGAAAAGGGGAGAAGGTAATGTGAGAGCGATAGTGTACAACCAGAAGAGAGAAAGACAGACTGAGTCTGACAGACAGGTAGACAGGCAGGCAGACAGGCAGACAGGCAGACATGCAGACAGACAGAGCATCTGTAGACAGGAAAATAACTGACATGCAGCTGTTAGAGATGGACAGAAAATAAATGTGCATGTGTATGGTGAAAGTACTGAAAACTTAAGGTCAATGCTTTGTTATAAAACCGCTGTTTATTGAAGTGGATGCTGAAGGATGGCATTGAATGCAAGTACTGTTTGCTGAACCTGAAACCTTCTTAAATTTACCAATATTATTCTATTACCCACTCTATACACTTGTTAATGTTAAGCATATAGATAAACATAAGGATCAATATGGTATCAACAGTATGTTAGCCCAGGGTAACGAACACTTAAGTAAGCTCTGTAAACCAGCACCTTTGTTTTGGTATAGTTACCAGCCACTTGAAGGTATGCAAGAAAGGATAACAGACATTGTACATATTATTGGTGCAAGTCATGTACTTGAAGAAATTAAGATTATAAGCATTACACAGGGGTGATTCTTTTTTAATTTCTGGAGCAAGACATGGCCAATAGAGCCGACAGCAACACTTGGGATTGGCTCTTGTTCCGATGGTTGCTGACTCTTATCATTATTAATTAAAACGATCCTCTTCTCAGAAATATTTGTTGTTGATAAGAGAATTGACCCAATAAACGGTGTGGGCCAAGCTGGTGTTTGTCCCCTATCAGAGCTGCTATATTCATCATGGCTGGTCGATAAGAGGACTAGGGGTAATGAATCACCTGATTGCATGCGCTGATATCCGTTCTTATTATGGTTGGATCCAGGGCACCGCCTCACTATAGAACCTGATTGCAAGGCCCACACTTTCAGGCGGAAAACGTTTTTTCTTGGGATCAGGTTGGGAAAATCTGGCCAGGAGAGTGCTTTTAACTTCTCTTAGGGGTTTGAACCCCAACTGATCTCATATCATTTAACACGTATAGCTTTACGTTTTCAACTTTTACAACATTTAGGTCATTAATGGGGTTGTAATCCAGGTTTGAAGTCCGTCCTCTCTGACACAAAAACCAACGTGCCAGTATGTATTTCATCTCTTAGCAATGCTTATCATAGTCCTTTTCTCAGGATAGCCTGCTAGCATGACCCTGGAAGCATACTGCATCATTAGCAATGACATTGCTGCGGCCATGGCACAAAGCCGCGATATATAGCTCGAGTGGTCCTAATGGCAAGTTACATCATACAGCTAGCGTCAGCTAGATCTCAGTTAGTGCAAAAATGACCTACCTTATAAAAGATACTGGTTGAACTTAGTCCAGGAACCCAACATACATGTCCACACATAGTTCCCATCAGCAGCACATTATACATATAATCTGATAGCTTTGTTGGAAAGTTATTTTTGCATACTAAAGGACATTCACTTACACACAGGTATACAGGGAGATCTGTGGTGTAAATGTGGCAAAACAAGCTATAACAGAGCAACATAGAAGAGGGGCATAGGGTGTTGGAAAAGTCTAGGGATCAACTCACTGCAGTGGAGGGGTATGGTAGGAGGAAAATCTTTACAGTTGACTAGACGACAAGTAAACAACTTAACGATTTGACAAGCAGGCCCGAGAAGAGCTTAGGGCAGTACAGAAAGTTGGCCAGGGAAGGGCTTAGTTAAAAGATGGGAAGGGCTTAGTTAAAAGATGGGAAAGAAGCGTATTCTTGGAGATGACAGGGAGGTCAGGGATCATCTCAGAGCAGCTCAATATTTGATACTGAGCAGATGTAGATGTGAGACAGGAGCAGCTCACGCAGCTTCTGATGGTGCAGGGGCTGGTCTTGGTCCAAAATGCACTGGGTCACTCAATGCAATGAGCAGCTCTTGATCAGTGTATCAGTTTACCTATGGAGTGTACAAAATACATGTAATTTGGGGCATAATGGTATTGTAATGCTTATCATAGTAAATTTACATTCTACAATGAATTACATGTATTTTACTATGAACAAGGAGGCTGCAATGGTCATATGCATACATTAATTTACACTAGCATGTTGTATTTGGTTCTTTACCATCTGATAGATGTTTCTGACGCTGCATGGTTACCAGAGCTCCTTATCATACATTTTAGATAGGCGGGATACCAGTGTGCTCATATTGCTGCAGCTGGAGGTGCTGCTGTCCAGGTGCGTGGAGTGGTGTCCAGTTACAGGCTACAACCTATGCCGCCCACACCTCCCAACCTGGCCAACCCCCCAACTCCAAACCACACAAACCACCCACTACTGTATAGGGTCCTTTAATATTGATCAACTTGGGGTCAATAACCCATCCATGTCAATGTGTGGGTAGTGTTAAATGGCGATTAAATATGGCAAAACCACTGAAAGCAAAAGGTAAACAATTTCAACTATGACATTTCCCATTGCCATTCCTGTCTCATGGTATAATACAGTTTCCCCATTGCAAATCCTTTCTAGAGCAGTATATAGTACCGTAATACCTCGCGTATAAGGTGCACCTCGCATATAAGGCGCACCCAGACTTTGCAGATGTGAGTGTAAAAGTAAAAAAAAAATCATAACTTTTATTTTATTCAGTGGATTTTTAAAATTCAAAGACCTATGGCCATCTTAGAGCCTCCCCCATCCCATTTTACCACTATACAGGGTCAAGGGAGTATTAGGGAAATTTTAGAGAAAAATATCTCCTAAATAATTCTGCTTCTATAAGGCGCACCAGGGGTGCATCCTCACGTATAAGGCGCGCCTTATACGCGAGGTATTACGGTATTTCCCATTGACATTCCTCTCACAGTATATAGTATTTCCCATTGACATTCCTCTCACAGTATATAGTATTTCCCATTGACATTCCTCGCACAGTATATAGTATTTCCCATTGACATTCCTCTCACAGTATATAGTATTTCCCATTGACATTCCTCTCACAGTATATAGTATTTCCCATTGACATTCCTCGCACAGTATATAGTATTTCCCATTGACATTCCTCTCACAGTATATAGCATTTCCCATTGACATTCCTCTCACAGTATATAGCATTTCCCATTGACATTCCTCGCACAGTATATAGTATTTCCTATTAATCTAACATATAGGAGGAGTAGATCTGAGGCTTTGTAGCTCCAGGCATAGACTCCTGATGTGATGTGCCTTTTTGTTGTAATCTGATGCACATTGACTGCCTCTGTCGCATAATTGAAAGCAGGTCTGACACTAAAATGGTCTCCTGTACGTCAGAGGTAGGGGCTCTATGCAGTGTACTATATGATCATACATTGTACCCACCTTAAGTATACACAATTTGTCTACCAAAGGCATGAAATTATCTAACAATACGTTGCACATTATAAAAACATTGAAACAGATATTTGAATAGTCTTAGGCATGCCTTGCAAATGCTTGAAATCCTTATGCCTAAGGCAATTTTGCACTTGTCACCCACAACGTGCACTATTAGCAGTTATGGCATGGCAAAGATTCCAAATCTCAGAGTGGCCTGCCACATCAATTGTCACTATATTAGGGCAAATAATAGTCTCAATGGTCCTCCAGATGCCGACCTTGCACCATCAGATTAGTACAAAAAGACCCATTCACCACACTTTGACCATCATTAGCACCCCATTCACCTGCAGTCTGACTATGTACAGGTGAGTGGGAGGTGAGTGGGAAGGTGCTCATTAATAGTTTCTGTAACCTGAGACTGTCAGAGGACACTGACACCCAGATCTGCAGGGAAAGCATTTGCTGACCAAGGCAGACTTGGGAACATGACACTGTGTGTTATTACAGTAATGTCTTCCGCCATTCAATGCATGGGTTAACTAATAATCGTAATATGAAAGAGTAGTAAGACAGAGGAGGAGAGGAAGAGACATAGGGGTGAGATAGGGCGAGATAAGCTGAGAGAGAAGAGAAAGAGGAGTGAGATATGGAGAGATAAGTGGGGAGAGGAGAGAGCAAGATGTTCGACAACGTGTAGCTATGCCAAGTAAAGGGATACACGTTGTCATGTATCTTAAGCTCTATAATGGGAAATAATATGGAGCAGGGCTAAGAGAGAAGATAGGGAGAGAGAAGAGACAATGGAAGAATGAGAAAATAACAATAAGAGATGCATTAAAATGTTACTAATCTCTTCTCGTGACGTTGCTTAAAGTAAAGTTACTTATCGAATAATACCTGGAATTTCAGTTTTCGTAACTTAAGTGTATGCATGATTATAGGGTCCCGTCACAACCTCTAATCCAGTCCAATTATCAATAATGATGAAGTGTCATTTTACATGTGTGGGTGTTTTAAGTAATGCTAAGGTGGATTATGACGTATTCTGATAGAACCATTCACGGAATTTGATTCTCCGGGTTGTGTAAGGTGCCAAGAGTTGGATAATGAGGTTTCGTGGTAGGCAAAACTGAGAAGATAAGATCGTCAAGATAACTTCAACTTTCTTGTAAGTTTTTGGGAATTGATTAAAGCAGGCATCTCGCGTTCAGTCAACTTTGATTTCTCCAGACAATCATTGTGTTCTTTCATGTTTTCAGCGTTGTGGTTGACATCATCATTATAAGTTTATCCCCCCCCTTGACATCATTCTGCTTGGCAATCTTCATCTGCACTATATGAGCTTGAAATGTTCCACCCTGGTATTTTACATAAGTGTATATAGTTGAAATATCATCTAACAAGAAGTTTGTCTATCTTTTTCAGCCGTTGCATGTCAGGACAAGTTCAGCGTCGAGATGATTGATGACGAATTTGACAAATACTTTGCGAGGGCGGCCTTGGGCCGTCAAGTCGACGATGATGTCGAGGGAGAGGGACGTCGCGGGAGCCTGCCATCGGCCACATTAAAGGTATCTGAGCCATCAGGATGCCGCAGGACCCACAGCTGCAAATATCCTGCCCGCCGAAAGCGGAGTGTCTCCCCACGCCCCTCCCCCAGCGACCTCTCCCCAAAACAACAACAGCGCCCAACCAGCTTACTCCTCGATGGCAATGGTGGAGGTGCGAATGGAACAGCAACTGCTTCCGGTTCAGGATTACTAGGAGCCATGTCGGCTCAAGATGTAGAAGGGAGTGATGACAGTGGGAAGAATCTGCTGTGTAGTGACAGTTATGTACATGAGAGCACTCTCAGGGCTCCCTCCCCAGGTATGAAGTGCCATTCTGCCCCACACTCCCGTTCAAGCTCATGGAAGAAGAGCCGGAGACCTCGGGCAGGCTCACGACAGGATGACCTCATGCTTGAAGCACGGCCACGCACTGGCTCTGTCCCACTCGAAGAAACCGTGTGCTTAAAACTTGAGCGGCTTCGGCTGCTTCAGGCGGATGATGTCTGCCCTGTACGCAGCTTCCAATTGTCATCCAAAGGACTCGTCAACCGGGGAGATTCATTCAAAAGGAAAAGCCAGCAATCAGTGGCTTCAGAAGGTGCAGGAAGCAATGGTACAGCAGCTACAGCTGGCACTACAGAAACAGCAGAAGGTGGAGACAGATCACGGGCGGTCAGTGTGAATTCCGCTGAGAGCAGCAAAGCATCGTCCACATCCACACCATTGTTCAGGGTACTCATCTTGGGCGACCACGGAGTCGGGAAGACTGCACTCCTACATCAGTTCATGACGTCAGAGTACATGGGTGCCACAGACACAAGCTTTGGTAAGTTGATTTATCTCCACCTGGAAATTTTATTTTCTCTCTGTATTTTTTTTTTAAAAGTTGATTTCCTTTTACCTTATCCTCCCATTCCGAAGGACAAGTCATGTTTGTATCAGGTAGTGAGATACTGATGAGATATAGATTATCAGGTATGATATACGGAACCTACATTGTAGAAAAATGCTAGACTGCACAAAAGTTTCAACAAATTTACCCAAATGAAACTAGGGCAAATAACACCGAAGCAGACAGATGCTGGCTGTCTCAAGTTGATGTGGTCGTGGGCGTGGAGAGGGTGGGAGGTTTTTAAATGTCAAATAACACATCAGGAAATAGGAGGCGGTATGTAGATGAGTTGGTGAGAGCAATTTGCGGTTCATAGTGAATTATGAATAGTAATTATGAATAAAAGAAAGAGGTGGATTAAGTTTACATGCATTGTGGAAGTATTGAGGCTAAGGGCTCTATAGAGGAGAGGTCTTTGGACAAAGGGATAAAGGATGAGAGATGAAGGAAGGGCAGAGGGGTAAGAGGAGAAAGGGAAAATAAGAGAGACCACCAAGAGAGAGAAACAGGCAAAGGGCAAGGGGCAGATAGAGAAGGGGGACGAGGGAGTGCATAGTTAAACATGCTCACAGAGAAGGAGAAGGAGAGATTGGCATTGAAGAGGTAACGACAAGAATGGATAACAAGTAGTGTAGGAAACAAAAGAGAGCAAACAACAAAATATTACTATCACACACATACATGTGTACCATAGCGACAGGTACTTAATACATTAATCACGAACAGTGGCATTATATTGATCTTTCTATGGCAGCATACTGTATTATTAATGCGGGATGGTTAACTACTTACTCAGCTGGCATTATTTGTTTTCCTACACATTGGTTCCGCTTCTCTGATTATGGATCCACTCCCACCCTTTCACAACCAGGTGGGCTTTTCCTCCACAGCCACTCCCCTCCACCCCGATATGCATCAAGCTAGCCGCTATTTCGTCAACTTAGTGCAAGTTATAACTGACATTTTGGCAAAATTGAATTTTCTTCTATTTGAACATCTATTGACGCTTATCTACCTTCTGTGAAAGTACTCTTCAAAGCTCTGTCTACAATAAGTGGGCTGACAGATACCAGTGAAATATTGTGGTATCCACTTTGTGCTATAGTAATTGAAACGTTTCTTTTAACTCTCCTGCAAAACTTGAAAAATGGAGATATCACCTTCTTGCACTAAGGCGACCATATGGCCTTTAAGTGTGGAAAGCAGGAATCTGCTAGTTGGTATAACTTGGCTTAGATAAATTCCCTTATTGATTAGCTGGTTGCTAGGGCCCTAACCTTATGGGATGTAAAACTGTTGTGGACAAGATCAGAAGTAGAGCGGAGAAATAGAGTAGCAAACCCCAACTTAGCCTTTGTACAACCTTTGGTGGGTGTGGAGGAGAACTACGACCATGTTATCTTAGTTGTATCAATGGAGTCCATGCATGAGTTGTTTCTACGTCATCACCGAATCAATACATCTACGCACAGGGATCTCATCATAAATTCCCCTTCCCAAATTATCGATGAGGTGCAAATACTCCAGAACTTATTTTGCCTGGATATGGACCATAGGAAAACATTAGGAGCAAACACATAATGAAAAACTTTTGGATGTCTTTTCTTTTTTAACAATTTCTTTTTAAATTGTTAAAATGTTGATGGGGAATTTTTTTCATGCCGACTAGTTGTCTGACCTGAATTGTTTTTAAAAGGATGGATATTATATCAGGGTTGGCATTTTGAATATCGGGAATGAGATGATAACACAACGTTCTAACATTTTAGCCAATGGTGGAAATTATGTTATCATTTTCCAAGATCTATAATACCTCTATCTGACTTCCACATGCACCATAATGACTGAGATATTCATAACCATATATGCCCTTCATGACACGTCACAATACCTAAAGTAGGCTCATGTGTTTCCGTGACGTCAAAATGTACCTCTCATGACATAAGCATCCCCGAAATACGTCATATATGTGACGTTATACAGTGATAGATCTGCGACCAGGTGTTTCTAAGGAGCTTCTGGACAATACAATATGACAATTGTATAATTATACTTGCAATTGTGTGTGTGGTGGTGGTGATGGGGGTTATGGTACAATGACCATACGTATGTTGGAGGGGGAGTGGACAAGAGGTAGGAGATGACCAGGTGGGGCAGGCGTGGGTGGGGAATACAATGGAGAGTATAGTAGAAGGGCATGTAGTATCATTATAAATGTAGAGTGAACAGATGGCAGTTAGTTGACCTTGGCCCTGAACACTACTTGGTAGTTACCTGATTCCTGCGCCTGTCCCCCAGGGCACCCATGTATGATATAAAGTAGGATGTAGTAGACAGGTGTACAGAAATGTGTGTTTTATCTGATCCTGGTTATCCATGCTTCTTTCTGTCATTACCAAGGTTATCTCACTGCCCACCTTATTATAACATATATGTTCACATGCTTGAAATAGACCACAAAAAAAGTACATCAATGTATGTGAACTCAAGTTTCCTTGTTTCCATTGAAACCAGATGAGCAAATTGCATAACACACACTTTTCGAAATTCTCCTTTATTGCCTTTTCTTTTAATTGAGGACGTGTGGGTGGATGGTATTTCACATTTTACAATCATTCTAATTGACCTTAATGGGAAATGCCCTCCAGCCCTACACATGAGAACTGCGCAGTAGAGTTGCATACTCTAGCTAATGTCAGCCAGTTTTGAATCGAAAAAAGGTGATAATAAATAATAGTCATTAAGCACACAGGTGTATTTGTTCAGTCTGTAGATAGGAGGCTGTGAATGGCATAGTCAAGTGTTTGCAGGTCACTAGTGGGGAGCTCATTCATTATTTCCCCCACCTACTGTCCCCCACTTTTTCAATCATCAGTTGTTTTTTGAGCTATTGGGTTCTGAATATTATTCACATAGTTAATAGAAGTAATGAAATCTTCATGTCAATAGACTAGTGAGCTGAATTGGGCTCAGCGATATCGGTTCAAGCAGTTCAAGCTCAGTAGATCGTATTTTTGTTTGATATTGACAGGCGTAGGCCTGAGAATTAGCTCATAGTTTACTTGTAGATAATGGAATCGATTTATCAACAACTTGAAATTCTCGGTTTTCACGTGGCAAGAATAGCAATAAAAAGGAATTTCCATCCAGAAAAGGAAATTATTATTAATCAGTGGTAGGTGGGGTGAACCTTGGCATTGTGTAGAGAGTAACATCTTCTAGTCCATAGTTTTGGTGTACAATTGGTCAGATATAACCCCATCCATACACTTCCAGCTCCATACAGCATACCTGTCCACACCTGTACTGTAGGGGCGTGAGATAAGCTTGGCAGGGAGCCACTCAGACTGCCATTATAGGGAATAAGATCAATACATGTGGTCCAGTTTCCACACCAGGTGGAATAAGTATTTATTAGAGTCACTCAGGCTCTACCTTTGTAATACTAGCAGAGAAATGGTTGACCTTACAAGGAGTTCACAAACAATACCTGTCAATGCAATTTTGATCATGTCCATTACTCTCCTGTAGGCCTAAATTTATGCATCAATAATGTTATACAACCCAAACTTAATTTCAGCTATTTATACTTATGAATAGGACTTTGCATACTCTGGGCGTCTTCCTTACTTAAATGTGAATGATTTTCTAAAAGAGTCTGACATGGCACTAGGTCTAGGCTTGAATCAAAAGTCAGACTCAGGTTTTGCTATCCCCAGAAGACCTGGTGCAGCATATCTGTAGGTTTGTTTATACAAATGCTGGAGGGGGAGGGTAGATATGGCAAAGGGTCGAAACTACACTGGGCCCCTTGTGTTCATCGGCAGACACTGCTGCGCTTTGCTCCGCTGAGTGTTCTCCTAGATTACACTGGGCCCCTTGTGTTCATCGGCAGACACTGCTGCGCTTCGCTCCGCTGAGTGTTCTCCTAGATTGAGACGCCCAGCGAGAACCGACGGGCACCAGTCTAGGTCGAAACCTCCAGGGGTGGGACCAATATAGCCCTTGGTGTCTGCATTTAGTACAAACCTTGGCTAAAAATGGGTCCCTGTTTACACAAGGCCAGATTAGGGTGTTAGGGTAGTGCCTCAGCACCCAAACAGAGACTATGTCAGCATCTGCCAGCATTTTACAAGCTCTAGCTTAGGCATGATGTCTACTCAAACGAAAGCAGTTTATAGTTGAAAGTTTGCAAGTGAAACCTCTGGATTGCTGATAAGAAAAATATCTGCACCTACATATGAAAAGAATAAGCAGAACTAGCCAATACCAACTTTTTGATTATAGACTTCTCTGCTGTTGGCTTTCATATGAGAAAGGCTTGATTGATACTGGGCCATCGGGTCCTGTCTACCTGTTAGGCACGAACTCTAACCAAATGTCAGGTCCAAGTAAAAATACTAGGATATCTTATAGAATAATGCTAATTGCCATTTATCGGTCCCCTGGATGATGTAAAATACAACCCTCAGGACTCTACCTGCTGTAGCCGAGCTCTATAGACATAGGGCTACCCTGAGGTGTGGTATGTTGACCCAGCAGCGGGGTAGAACAGCCTGGTTTGGGAGGGGAGGGAGGTCGAGTCTATTGATTGGTTAATCAATACTCCATGCTGCTACTGTGCCCTGTTCCACCCACCTATTGAGACTATACCACAGGAATCGACTCTCATAGACTTAACAATGGCACTGTATGCAGTATGTGTGGAGACTAGAGGACCATTGTTCTATGCAAGAATAGGAGTCTATTGACTCCACACTGAGAGGTATGGATGATCATACAGAGTCAAATATGTTATAAGTGATTGGGTTGCTTTTCAGAACATACCAATAGACAATCGTGGGATCTTTCACCATAGTGTCAGGTGCCTTATCAATGTGCATTCTTTAGAGACAGGGTGAAAGAGAGAGGGAGAGAAAGGAAGGGGAGAGTAGGAAGATAAAAGAGATGCAGAAATGGAGAAAGTGGATGAAGTAAGCAGGTTATCCCCAGACCCTCTTTTAGCAATGCAATAGCATCGGGTGAAATCGCTAGAGACTAGGCTTAATATGGCTACCAGTATAGTTTTAGTGAAATTGCAGGTAAGGCACATGCATGGCAGTAGAAACACTCCCAACAGCAATGGCACCAAGATAGCTCTCATTTCTTAACGTTTCAATGGATGTAATTTCAAGTAAAATGATGGAGAGCATTAGCGTCTTCTTTTGGCTAAAACACTAGTCATCGCTATCGATTGGTAAAGTCCCAGTATAAGATATTGCAATAACCCCATGCTGTGTCCTCATGTTCAGCAGGTGACTACTGTATGAGGATGTTGACTCACAGTAAATGTAGACTCATGGTCGATATGGTATTGGTGGTCACTCAATGCGTCTCAGGAACTTTTGTCAATGCTTGCACCCCCACTGAGGTCATTGCTAAAGACATACTATTTCTGTACACACATTTAGGAGGGGAAAACATGTCAGGAGGCCATTTCTTAAGGCACTACGACTGCACACAGTCACTTCGATTTGAGACCCCAATACTTAGTGTCAGCAATCGTAGGTAGTGCCCCATGACTGCTCTGTACGATCAGCAGTTATGTAGATATTACATAGCATTTGGTAGGGCAGTCATAGTGCTGCAGGTGTTACATGACCAATGCTGTTGGGTTGCATTGTCACTAAATGGGACCCCACTACGACTTGAAGGTGAGCAGTCTTAGTGTGTTAAGAAATGGCCTCCTGAGCTAGGTCAAGCAGGGGAGATGGCTTTCTGCATGAATTATTAGGATGGTCACCCCTGTAAGCCTCAAATCGTGCACAAACCATAGTGCTTGGTTGACCCTGTAAGGCAGTTGTCACTTGCAATAGTGACAAAAACTGCCCTACAAGAGAATTCCTTATGGCAGCCATCTCATAAGTTCACACCAATCTCTCAGATCTAAAGGACCTGCAGCAAAGGAAATGGCAGCCATACTATTCAGGCTTAAAATGCCAGCAGCACTGGCCACACTGGCAACTTAGTGGATAGATAGCAAGCTTCTGGACCTTATAAACCTGGGTGCATTTAGCTACTGATAAGACATGCCAGGCAGGAGACTAGAGGTCAGAGGACACAGATAACAGCCAGACCAGATGGTCCTGGGTGAGCCCTGATCTAAGATCCACCATTAACCACCCTTAGACATCTGCGGTACATCGGGGCTGGAATTGTTTACAGACACAGGGGACGTGGGAGTCTAAATCAAGTCTGTTAAAGTGAATTCTCTGTCCTCGGTTCCATGGAATAGAAGGGGTTTCTTTGATACCGCTTTGATATATGATAAATAGAAACAGCTGCTTAAATGCCATACATTACAGGCGATACGGGGCGTGTCATATTGGGAACTGCCACTCTGAATGCAAGTCTACCTCCTTCTACCTGCAAAAATTCCCATCTGTACCTCATAATGACGTTGTTGGAGCATTCCCCACATTGCTTGACTGGGTGATGGTTAACTTGCTCATGAGAAAGTCTCAAGACTAGGACCAGCGAATCCTCTGCCTTCCATGAGATCTCCTAGCATACAGAAACAGACCTGAAGGGCCCTTATAAGCCCTATGATGACGGTGAGGGCCGTTTTCCACCACCCGATATGCACCCTCTATCGGCGACAGGTACAGCACACTACCATGTCGGCCGACGGGGCTGCCATAGGCGTCAATGGTGGGGCAAGGGTCTCTCTCAACTGACGATAGCATGTACTATGGGTCTAGCGGCTGATAGAAGGGCAGTATTGGGTGGTGGAAAATGGGCCTATAAGAGAACTAAATGACGACTTCCGGTGCCCCAAAGCCTGTGGTAAAGAGGCTTCCCTCCTCCAACTTTCCGGAGTAGCCTAATATTAGAATAGACAGGAACCACAATAGGAAGTTAGGGGGTTGTTGGAACTTCATAAACTATAAGTTATAAGCAGCGATAAAAGTAAAAGAACCTGAATTGAAAAATATCCGGTTAAGTAATTTGTGATGATATTGTTGAACGGCCCATTAACTGTTTTTTTGCAAGGGCTCTATCAGGAGCTATACTGGTGGGACACACTTCCCCTTTCTGTAGTACAAGTTCTACTTTTATAGATTATCATTAGGGTATGGATTTTTGAAGACAATCACCAATGATGTAAATGGCAGCCCAATTTCACCCACCAATTTGAACCTGCCATATGTGTGCCTGAACCAGTACACTCCTACATGGGTTACATATTACTCCACACAGACTTCTTTTTATTAGCTTTTTGCCTTCACTGTGGGAGCTATATTTCCCTGTCAGGGACCTTCATGTAGACCTGCCATACCTGCCACCATCCTGCCCTTTACCACCGCCACTGTCAGATTTCTCTGTACCCACAGGTCAAATCTCGGCAAATCTCACCACGCACGTGACTTCTAAAGGATGCCATTTGTGCACCATTTGACATTTGAAAGAAATCTGGACAAGCAGTTTTCTTTCTTTATAGATTTCTTGGTATTTCACACAAATGTTCTGTCCATCAACAGCTGCGCGACTTAATCGATTCTACACAGGGAAGGGTTGATTAGAAGGGACTTAAAATCAATTGGATTTTGAGCAACTATAAAATCATGAATTGTTGTTGATTCAAAATCCACTGAAGAAGGGAGTGGGTGACTTCCACAGTATTTTCCATACGATAGACAACGATTGGGATTTAGCAATGGAGAACAATTAATATTGGATACAAAAGAAGAGAGCAGTCATCTACCTCCACATTAACACCCACAGACTCTCGTATTTCCTAATTTTGCAAATACAGAACTCACTAATGTCTCAAAAACAGAGCTAAATTCCTGACAGATTACCTTTAAAATATTCACACCTGATTGTTGCCATTTCATTGGAGCATATAGCCATGGGGCTTTAACATAATGACAGAACCCCATCTACCTCTTTGTGTAATGGGATTCAAGATGAACAGCTAAGCTTTTCTGTAGATAAGATTCTTGTAAATTCTTCTCATGCCCCCCTTCTACCGTTATATTCAGCCACACACGCCGACCAATCATCATGTCCAAATCTTCCCACAGACCAGACAATAGCTTTTGTTTTTCGTTTTTGTTTCTTTTTAATTTTAATATTTTTTTTTACTCACCTTCACACCTCAGCACACAATATTGGTGAGGACAGGTGCTAGCCTGAAATGCTAATAGTGGAGTTTTATTTGGAACCACAGCATTTCCAGAGCTTCATGTAGTAGCTATCAAACAAAAGGAGGTAACAAGTTAAATACAACTATTAAATTACGAAATATCAATATAGAAATTAGTCACACAAACTGGCATTTGAGAAAAAATAAATCACTCAAAATTGTCAGTGTCCTTTGAAAAATAAGTCTATAATAGTGCTACTTAACATCATAAGTGAAAGAGTTCCTACACTTTGTCTTTGAACACACTTAACATGAATGCCAATTATAACAGTATGTTTTTTTGTGTGTTTTGCAGACAACGACAGTGAAATGACCGTATCGGTTTTGTTAGATGGCGAGGAAACTACGATGGATTTCATTGACGTTGCCTTTGAAGAGGTAAGATTACTTATATTCTCACAGAAATCCTTATCATAGAGCAACTCATGCAAACAGGTGACTAAAGTTGTAAAATGTGCCTGTTCAGGATTAATACCTTCCCTCACCTCACTGGCACTTATATGATAACCGGCAAATTTGTCATAGTTAAAGAAAAGTAACCAAAGCATATTTCATGAATCATCGTCTCCAACCCTGGCAGTGAAGAAGGGTGTGAGCTTAGACCTATTTAATTTAACATGAATTCAACCCATGCTTAATCAGTCATTCGCCAGAAAAGATCAAAAGCACATGTGTTGCTCGATATATGCCTGCCTTGGGCGTGGGATCCCTATTCATATCAGAATTAGCAACCTCAAAGGAGATAAGAGAGATAAAAGAAGCCAGACACATGTCGATAGGTGACGTTATGGTGAGGGGGTGGGGGTGCGGGCCATTGATGCTGTGTCAGTGACATATTGAGAACAAAGTGCTGACTCGACACTTTCATTGAAGATGAAGAAAGCTGTGTGGGTTTTATAACATGTGTCAGCCCATTGGAAAGGTTGTGTGTAGGGGGATTGTGGATGCGGGGTGTGGTGATTGAAATATGGCATCTAAGGAGTGTTACCTTTCATTTAAGATGGCGAAAGGTCAGTTATGGGGTGCCCATCTCACAGGTGCCCCTCACCCCATACACATAATTACTATGTATTGGATTGTGCGGAGGTGACGAAGCAGGTCGATAACCTTCACTTTCTGTTCCAAGGAGAGTCTAAAAAAAAGATGTAAAATGTAGATGAAATGTCCTTGAAACTGAAAGGTTAAAGGTAATTATCACTCACCTATATGATAAAGGCTTCAGGCTAGATGTACGTCTTTTCTCTCAGAAAGAATTAAGCTCCTTGAAATAAGTAGAGTTTCTTATGACTAGCTAGGCACACACAAGAAAGACTGCCACAGATGTTTCCCAAACTGCTGGCCATAGTAAGGTGTTATCCGTGTTGTGTTTATCCTATTGCGCTTAGTGTCCCCTTCCACATGAATGGCAGGGTAAACGCATGGGGAATACAGACAATTTCTTTAAAAGCTGTCTGCAGAAAAAAGTAAATGGACGTGTAAAAGGCTCGAGTGGGTGGCTGTGTATCTGCAGTAATCCCACTATTGAAATGTTGGAGAGGAGGTGTTTTCTTTATTTTGAGACACCTTACAGTTAAGCTGAGTGCAAGTGGGATTCCTAATAATATTACTGTTAAATTCATTATGACAGTCATTTTTCTCATTGATAGAAACCGTAATTCCATTACCACAGCCTAGACTACTACTCTGCTGAGGCAATCTTGATTATAGACTCGGATAAATTTAGAAATCCCTTGGTTAAAAACCTTGCCCATAGCATCAGCATTTGTTTAGCGACAAGCACTACAACTATTTTTATGAGGTTTCGTCTAACACCCTATACTCCCCTCTCTGGTGAAGATAAAGATGACTCATGGTACATTCAGGGGTTAAGACGTCTCTTATCTATGCTAAATTCGTCAGTTATCCCACTAGTGTCAGCATGTCCACACCCTCGAGGGTAATAAATAGTAGTGTGGGCAACCTAAACACGGCATCACACAGAGTCATCTTTATATATGCTACCTGTAATACTTAGTAGACGCATAATGAATAATGTTCAAAGTAAAGCAATGCCTGGTTGATATTACTGCCTTGGCTCCAGGGGCTATGGACCTAATTGAAAAACTGCAATGCAAAACTGCATTAAAGGAATGTCACCCACCAGTTTCAATGTTTCTGGGTGATGGGTTATATAGACCCAGCATTGTAAAATATGGTAACATCTTTTTTCTCTTCAACTAATCATACTTCCTTTTTCTTTCTTTTTTCAATAGAACTTCCAGAACTATGGGGATGTTGATGCCTATGTGATCGTGTATTCCATTACTGAAAGAAGCAGTTTCCAACATGCAGTCGAGCTGCTCGCACAAATCCACGCTAAAGATGACTCGCGACGTTCAGCAGTCATTCTGGTAGCCAACAAGAGTGAATTGGTCAGATCAAGGCAGATTGGAGATGATGGTAAGTTTTCCTAATGCGAACATGAGTTATTCTTGTTTTAAGCATACTTAATGTCACTCAATAATCATTAAGTATCCTGCATTTTGGATATATAGGGTTTGACCTGACATGCTAGTCTTAGATTTTTGTCAAGTTTTTTTTTCTTTTGCAATCTACGTTTTTGTTACTCTAACAGTCTGAAACTTCTATCATGATGTACCATAGTGCCAGATCAATAATCAATTGGTATTTTCTATTTTCCAGAAGTGAAAGAGATCTGCGAGGCGAGGGACTGTAAGTACATTGAGGTCTCCGCGGTGCTCAACCACAAGGTCGACGAATTGCTCGTTGGCATTGTGAGCCAAATCAGGCTCAACCCAAAACGAGCCGAGCGGCGACGGAGACAGACTGAAGAACGGTCCCGGGACTCATCCTGTGTCTCCTCCGCTAAGGGCCTCTTAGGGAAGCTCTTCAGAAAGACACATTATGTTTCCAAGTCATGTGACAACTTAATGGTTTTATAGACTTATACATGGGGGGGGGGGGTAGGGGGGACAAAGATGTGAATGCAAATGTTGATTCTATTTGCTATGCCTTTTTTCATAATCAGTCCGAAATGTGATTTCAAACTTTTTGCCAATTTATTATTATGATTATATACGAATTGTATTTGAATATTGGGCGAATATGGGCTATAGTATACATTGCATTGGAAGCTGCATTTATATTATATACAGGTGTGTTTAACTTCAAGGAGAAGAATCAATTCACTCTTTGATGGTTATTTGGAAGTAATTCAACAGGTTGTGTTTCGTGTAGCACTGCATATAGTGTGAATATACATTTAGCTATACAATAAGATATCTGGGCTCACCCACCCAATTCCTTCTTGATGGTTTCTTATGATAAGTCGCCAGTCAATTTATCTGATACAACCCTTAAGTTATCACAATAATACAAAGTAGACACCAAGAGACCATGTCTCTGACATTGCAATGGTTCTAAGCCACTTAAATGTTAACTAAAGACTTTCTGTCAGGATCCATGTAATGATGTATTATATAGAGTATATAGATAGTGATCCATTTTACAAGTTCTTTAATGTGACTATTGTAATCATCACTGAAAAGCCCAATTGTGGCATGTAAATAGTACACATACACATTATATACAAGTATTAATTCAAATAGAAAGTAGCCTTCATTAAATATGAAGAGAATAAAGCACCCACAATGAATTAACCCACAACATGTGATATCTACAAATTTGAAAAGAATGTTGATAAATAATCCATATATAGAGAAAATCTGATCTTCATATCAATCTAACATGTCAACCATCCAGGTCTTGGCTCTATGTACGGTTGCCACTATTGTGTGTGCTGAAATAACATGGTTGTTCACATGGTTATTGCTAAGGGAGTGATCATTTTTTAACAACAGGGGGGGGCTGGTGGGTTTGCGCGCGGACGCGCGAAAAAAATTTCGACCCCCCCCCCTCTCGAGGGGGTAAAATTTTTTCGACCCCCCCCCATAAGGGACAAAAATCGCGCGCGAACGTCCCCTTTTAGCCTATAGTAACACGCGGGGTTTTCCACTGAAAACAGGTGAAATTATTTTGACCCCCCCCATCAGAGGTATTAAAAAAAATTCTGACCCCCCCCCGGTCAAGGGGTTGAACAAATTCTGACCCCCCCTCAAACCCACCGGCCCCCCCCCTGTTGATAAAAAATGATAACTCCCTAAGTCAGCATTTTATATTTTGACTCTTGCATCGTTGCCATACTTTCTGAGGTCCTATTGATGAAAGGAAAAATAGAGACGTAACACGGTATACTCTACTGAATAAAGTAGTCTAATGATCAACATGCCGATCTAGATTCAAGAAATTCAAAGTATTGCTATGTAATAAACCAGTAAGGGGTCTCCTTGGAATGAGTTTAACCTTTGTTGCTTTAGGGGTTTTCCCAATTGGGGTGAAGCTATGCCTCTGTATACATAACCAGCATATCTAAAGTAATATAACCATGGTCTCCATTAAAGTAAGCGAAGGTTGACTTTAAATATCTAGAAAATATTAAACAAAAGGTTTGCTGTGTAATGAGCAATTACAAATTGGATCACTTTCAGAACCCTTCACCAGTGACAGGGAAAAGACTGAGATTTGAACTAATTACACCTGGGCACAAATTACAGGAAAAATGACAATGATACTGGGAGAACATCGCCTGAATTCTGTTCCGATATAACTCTTGTATTGTCCCCTTCTCATGACCTAGAACCAAACGGTGATTAGTCAATTTTCAGTCTTAGAACTTCACGGAGTCCATTATTAAATACCTTTTCTAGTGTACCACTATAGGTCCAAAGTATGCTGATATATATATATATATATATATATATATATATATATATATATATATATATAGTGGAGTCCTTTCTTCTCCTTCTCCTTCTAGTTGACCTGAACTCAACAAAGGAACCAAATCGCTTCAAATCTTGCCTGATTAAAATTTGTACATAGCATATTAATATGTACAGGGAGTGTCTCCATTGAAACCATTGTAACCAGCTTTCTATGATAATGGAGGGTGCTATATGACAGAATTAATCTTGATTCCTGATAGAATTGTTAAGATGGAGCTTGATGTTTGGATTATGTATCAGTTATAGGTTTCGTACTCCACCGCTCTGCCATAAGCCAAAATCCAGGGTTGTAGTCTGAAAAAGGTGGAATTTTATTTGACTATGTTACCAAGTTGGGTTACATACTGCCCTGAAAAATGTAATATATTCTCATGACAAATAACTGCCTAATGCAATATTGCTAGGTGCATACTATGATTTGAGTACTAAGTAGGTTTAGTATGTTTCCCAACTTACAAGTAGGCAGAGGGAACACAACAAAGTGTTTAAGAGCGGACCAAATTTTCACCTTTGACTGCCTTCAAACAATGTAAAGAATCATTCAGGTGACAGTAGGAGAGAAAACCAGTATGACAGCCAGTGTAGATAGGGCTAGGATTTTTTAATCTATCATTGTCACACCATATAAAGGTGAAGATTACACTTGAGTATGTTTAAACCACCAACATGATACCAGCTTCTGGTTTGTGTGAAACAAGTAGCCCTAAACTATTAGAGATTGTGCTGAGGTGGGGTAAGGTCAAGTTTCTGTCCCAGAACTTTGCATTTCTTTTTAAAACTGCATTGCATTTCCACGAGCCTCCAGGAAAGTGGCAAAAAGTTGTAACTTGCTTTCAATGTCTGTTGCTGGGCATAATGTACCAAAACTGCTATGGCGGCTTTAACGATGCCGTTATCCTTGGTTCTCTCTTCTGAAAAAAGTATTGCTGTTCAAACCCTAGAATTCACTGGAGCTGTTTGGATGACCTAGGTGAATAAGTTGGTGTGGACCACACCGTTTTTGTGCATAATGCCCCTTTTTTAATTTGATGCATAGTTCAGTACTGGTACTAAACGCCAGTGCTGCATTATTCGTCCTGAAGGGCTGACATGATGCATCATTGCAGTATTGGTGAGTTACCCATCAGTGCTGCAATGGTGCATCATCATTCATGACTAATAAGCAGAAGGGTTTTATGTATCATGCCATCTTTATTGAATCAACGATTTACATACGCCATTCTTAATACAGGCATCTTCTGGTGGCTTATTCAAGTAATGTTAATTCATTAGTATTTTGAAATACCCCCAGGTCAGTTTTGGTGAATTCCAGGCATGCAGCCTGAGTGTGAGTGAGTGGTGAATGTGGATTGTGGTATCAAGAACATGTCTCTGTAAGAAGGCATGGTGTCTTGGAGCCTGGATGTGACTAGCCAGGTACTCTTATCATCAAAAACTGTAAGATCACTGTCCCCTCCTTGTGGTTGAAATGAGATAAGATACAAATAAATATTTTGTACATTCTTCATGTCGTGTTCACATGTTATTTCTTCATGGCTAGTTCAGAATAATAGTCCTTAAGACCAAACGGGCTTCTATACTGTTTGAGTCCCGGGGTTTGGGTAGCACTCGTATGCAGTATTTAAACTTTACAATGCTCTTTGTGATTGCAAGTTGCAATGTGTCCAGGCTATCACTTTTCTAGACAATTGAGTGGCCCATCTTAGTATACCTAGGAGGACATCTGTCATAGGCGAATGTTAATCCTATGAGGACATTCTCAAACTGGCCTGCATCTGTATGGTGCTGGTACCTGGTGTTGAAAATTGGCAATACGGCCAGCCCTTTTGGCAATCGAATACCTTAATGCAGCCCATAATTTCCCATTGGTTCATGAACTTCTTGTTTCTGTTACATAAACCGTTTTGGTGATTCAAAATAAGCAAGAGTCATCAGAAATTCGACTCATTCTCCATCTAGGCTGATCACCGTCCCCTGGAAGCTGTTGCAAAAAGAATAAAAATTGATTCTCACTTTAGCTAACACACCGGCCAGTTCGGGAAGCGATATTCACACGGGAGTCCAGGAGGGTGTTGCGAAAGGACAGGAATTCAATTCTGTTGGAGGTGCTATTCCCAAATGGGAACTGACTACCATTAGGCATTTGGTTATAGAATTGGTTCTGAAGTGGGCATGAATTGGGGAATACTTCCCAGTATGACCCACACTAAGAGGATTGATTCTGAGTGTAAGGTGAGAAGTTGGTTCTGAGCAGCAGAACAGCCAGGAACTGGAAGGTGAGGTACGACAGTGAGAATCCGATCTGATTCTTTTCGCAATAGCCTCCTGTGCAAATAAAATCCTTATTTGCACGGGAATTTCTTGGAAACAGGACATTCTGACATTTTGGAAACTAGACAGTTTGAATTTCGGGCATTTTAGGGACGGGACATTTTGAAATTCAGGTATTTTGGAGAAGGAACACCTTGAAAACGGGACAAATTCTTGTGTGGTCCCGTTTCCAAAATATCATCATATAGTACTGTTTCCAAGATACCCTTTTTATGCAAGATAACCTGGTGTAGTCCTGTTTCCTAGATAACCTCATGTGGTTCCTTTTCCTAGATATCCTAGTGTACTCCAGAGTCCAAAATGACCTGTGTATTAGAAAATCTCGTGTGGTCCCGTTTTCCAAATTTCCTCATGCAGTCCTGTCTCTCAGAGGTCATGTGTACGATAAAATATTATGTGAATAAGAATCTTATTCGTATGGGATACTCGTGAGAGTATCATCGGCCTTCCAGCCCCCACCCCCGATTCTCCACCCTGAGAGACTGATTTCCACCTTATCCTGTATAATTGACTTGCTCTGAATTACACTGCAGGCTCAAGCTCATGAGTATGCAACAAACTAAAGTGAAAAAATCGTAAAAAATAAATTTGTCTTTCCTGTTTATTTATCAATTCCAATAGAAAATATAGGTCTTCAGTAACTTTGTAAATTTCATAGGATGATTACTAACAAAGTTACAGCCTGCCAAACATCAAAATCTCCTGAGCTTCATATGTCCCCATATGCCCCTATTTGACCTCATTTGACCCCATATGGCGTAACAGACGAGTAACGGACACTCATAACATGGTCGTTTTGTGACATAGACCTTAAAAGCTTATAAACATGCAGAAAATGCCTACTTTTAAGTTCTAAAAATGCCTATCGATATCTACGGGAAATTTCCTATCGTTCTATATCATTGTCAAGAATGTCCTTTGCTGTTATCTATTTTTGCAGAATTGTCTTGGGAAGAAACTAGTCAATAATTATTTTGTTTCTATTTAGAGGGAACGTTTGTAGAAACTGCAGAAAATGAGAAAAATGTCACAAAAATTGTTTGAATATATTGCTAAAATGATAAGACTGTGGACTTCACTCTTGGGTACCAATCTGATCTATAGCTACACCTATTCCTACTATATTTTCATAGTACAGGCCAGGGAATCACAGGAGGGAACTAGCCAGGAATTGGTTCTCATTTTGGCAGCATTCACCAATTCCCGACCACTCCTAAACCACTTCCATGACCAATTGTCTTTTGGCAACCCAAATTGGAATTGATTCCCTGAGGTCAGTCAGTTCCATTTTGGGAATGACTCCTCCAACAGAACCAATTCCCAATCTTTGGCAACGGCCTCCTGCCCTTGTTCCCACACTCACCATAGGCACGCGCTGTTTCCTATTCCGGTATTTGGGCCGGAAAAGGAAAGAGGGTAGTGAGTAAGAGCGTCTGAAGGGTGCCCCTGGTGTGTGCATGAGGAACTAATTTAGTCCCAACTCTCCTTTGTCCACCCAGAAATCCAATATATTTTTACCGAATCAAGCCTGTTTTGGTCATTTTGAACCAAAATATGACAACAGTAGGCCACAAGTTGTATGTTTGTGCTGTTGGAAAAAAAAGTTTCTAGTCCCCACTCTCCTTTGTCCACACAAAAGCACATGGCTGTTGTGTTGTGTATTAAACCCAAACACAACGTTTGAAGCGTCGGATACCAGTATGCTTCACGAGCATATGCGTCTGAGGCAGCGTAGGAATGAGTCCGAAGGACGAGTTCCTACGCCACCTCCGACGCATATGCAAGTGAAGCATGCTAGTACCCCAACAATTCAAGAGTTGTGTTTGGGCTTTATTATACCCCCCCCCCAAATAAGAATTTAATGTAAACAGCTGGGTAGAATCTAGAACAGCAGGCGGATGGCAGTGAGATCTCATCTGAATAATAATCTTCCATTTAAGTTTCCATAAGTTTCAGATGATCTCATCTGAATGTAATTCAAATTCAGATGAGTTCTGGCATACTATATCCTTGATTAGGGGCTCTGTATGGGGGGCATAATAAGTGGTCATTATATGTACAAGAGGGGAGGTGGTGGGTTTTCATGGATGTGGGAAAACTACCTAACACCTCACTAAGAAATGATTTTGCAAAATGAGGCCCCCCCACCCAAAATTAGGTTATAGGCGACCGCAGATGGGCCAGATTAGATTGGTAACCAGGGAGTACCCACCCGATCCGATCGGGAAGATCAAACTTGTTTGATATTGACCAACTGGGGACGTTCGCGCGCGATATTTGTCCCTTATGGGGGGGTCGAAAAAAATTTACTCCCTCGAGAGGGGGGTCAAAATCTTGTTAAAAAATTATCACTCCCTTATTGTGACTGACCTTACCAAGTGGGAGGGGGGGGACGTTTGCCTACAAAAGCTATGACATGTGAGGAGCACAGAATATATGACTTTTAGTTTACTACTGAAGGAGGGCTAGCATGGCGATTTTCAAAGCCCCCTTTATAATGTCGGTCTACTGTTACCGGGTATTAGCTGGTACCATATACAAAAACAAGGGTACCCGCATCGATTACGCATTTTTGCATGTGTGCCAATAATGTTCATGTTAGCGAATCCTGAAGCTGTGGTTTGGGTTTGCCAACAGGCAGTACATCCTCTTTGCGATTTTGCCCCACTGAAAGGGGTTCTTCCAAATGCCCCCCCCCTCCCTCCCACTGGTAATAAATGACTCAGCCCTTTATTGTTGTAATATGTTTGTCAGCTTGCACTGCCATCTGGTGTCTACATAGAAATACTGTATGTTGCGCCATCTAGAGGATGGGAAATTAGACTGACACAAGCCTTGTCCAAGTATGGGAGTTGCAGCAGGTTGCCAGCTAAGGGTTAGTTTCTCTCCCTGTACTGTTATATTACTCTACTGTCACTCTCCAAACACAGGCCGGTCAAACCATGACCATAGGTCCCCACGCCTGAGACAGGGATATTACCAAGGTAAACAGTGTTGACTAATCCCATCAGGTGGCAGCACTGTGTTAGCCAGACCTTCGTGAACCCCTTCGGGGAGAAACGGTATGATCGGAAGTGTGTCCCTGGTACCGGTGGTGAAAATGCGAAAGTCTTTACAAGCGAAAATGGCGCCGCGTTAGCGCTTCTCCCCCAAAGACGTAACCCCAGACCTTCAATGCAGAGCTCTTCTGATCATAGAATTTAAGTCTCATTTGTGATGACAGATGGAGCTACTGAGTTGGACCACTTGGGTGTTTGCCAACATGCAAAAAAAAAATGCTCGAACCATTTCAGGTATACAGAGTCTCAACTTTGTACATCTGTATCCTTTATATTATTATGGTTTAAGCTCACAGAATAGAATAATAAGAAGTTACCAGTACATTGTAACAAATGTGCTGATAAAAGAAATTGTGTTCAGATGGGGGAAAACATGCATTCAGGGGAAATTGGTTTTAAAAGATAACCTCGGTACTTTTACTGTAGCCTAATTGTTTGTCAATGGAAGTTCTTAGGTCTGTATTCGGTTCTGAGTTCCTTTTGTAAATTTCCAAAACATGTGCTGCAAAAATTCCAATTAAGAATAACAACATGGTTTCCATGTCGAATTCTGGTTACTATGCTGATTCTCTATGTTTCCATGGCAACTAATGTTCCTTTTGCAGTCCATAAACGGAACGTTGTCAGTGGAGATGGAATAATTCTGAGCATACCACTAACTTCCCCATTAAAAACTGATCTGAAGCATTTTGATATATTTTTTGCTCATATACTGCCTCCAGGTGGCCAAAAGCAGAATTAAAAATCCCCACATATGTTTTCTCAGTATAGGTCAGATTAATGGGGAAAACGGAAGATCAATATAAAAATTATTTCAGCCCCGGGATTGCAACCTTAGAACAAAGTGGATATCTATTGGCTAATTCCTGCTGCTACTCCTGTAATACAGTTATACACACAACTATCACCACTATGCTTTAGAGTATAAACTCTGGCTTGGGAGGGGGTACTTTATCCAAAGAAAATCTATTTTGACATAAGTTAGGACGTTCTCAACAAAACATAAATTGTGTCGACAAGAGGATTCCTGCGTGGTCTATCATTCAGCTTCAATTACGTTTCCACTCCACCCTAAGTACCGGTATATCGTATTAAACCAGTTCTGTTTGCCACCTGCAGAGGGCACCACAGATTAAGTCTGAATCTACCGTTTCCTGTGGCCAGTGCTTTAAAGTGAATATATCACAGTATGAATAAAATTTGGGGTTTCTATTCAATCACCATCTAGACATCATTCTAAACCATGTGCTAAAATGTCTAATGAGTAGGCCTATGTGAAATATTTCTCCAAAACAAGGAAAGTCTCTGTCCTGTATCTATTCCTGTTCTAGTAATCATGATAATCAGATTTGTCTGATTTCCTATAGAGGGAGTATGTGTGCTGTGGATGAATAGCCAGTCCTAATGCTGAAGGTACACCAAATACTACTCAAAGCCTGTCAGTCTAGCCAACAGGTATTACAGCGGTGATCAGGGATGTCAAGGTCCATCTAGTTAGGTGTATTGTGTTGTGATTGGAGACTTCATTTTTAGGCGCTATGGGTTAGCAATCATCGGAAAAATACATGCATAGCACAAAGGATGAGAATTGGCAAACTATTTAGACATGTTTCCACATTTCCAACTTTAATTATCAAGCTGAAGACTGCCATGGTTTGACATCATTATAATAGTCAATCTCTACTGCCTATAGATGCCTAGTACATAAAGGTGTAGCGGGAAGGCTTAGTAATGCAATTCTATAACGGTATGGCAATAAAGACCATAAACTGTAGCCCTTCTTTCATTAATGGCCACTTCTCAAACCGTATGCACACCAAGAACACATGAGTGAGAACAGTCGAATTATCTAAGGGGGGGGGGGTACAAAGTGGCCCACTTGACATATAAACGTTTTAAACATTAAAAAGGTTTTTATCAGGTTCCTTAGTTTGCCAAAGTTTTGTTTAAATGTTAAGAAAATGTCAAAACATTTTGTTATAAAAAAAAACGTTTAGAATTAGCATTCTATAAACACTTTTTTTCTTAGGTTAAAAACACAATTTTAACATAATTTAAAACCTTTTACAAAAGAAAATTAAAAGGAAACGTGTTAAAGAATGTACAAAGGAATGCTTTTTTAACTTGAGAAATATGCTTTTTAACCCAAAACTAATAATAAAAAAACGTTTGTAAACGTTAAAAATACGTTTTTGTCAAGTGTGAGAAGTAAGACTCACCAAAGCTCAGCAGAGTCACCTCTAGTACTAGACCCGGGACTCATTTCAATATAACTGACGATCTCACAATAGTATCATAACTGACCATCTCAATATTGATAAAATCCACTGACGATCTGACCATCTCCACTGACGATCTGACCATCATAGGGTTTGGTAGAGTAGTCGTACTTCTCGGCGTACTTCTACAGACCCTAGTAGGATTTTTGAAGATTTGAGATGATATTGAAATAAGCCCAGGATGCCCTAAACACGAAAGTGTCGTAATTTAACATGGCGTACTCCATTAGAAGGTATTGATGCTGATGAGAAGATTGCATTAAATTGAATGAAGGTTACCTTGGTATCAAGTTTAATCTGGAGGGTGTTGCTCCTATTGTAAAAAGAGCTGTGAGTATGTGCCCTCTTTTCTAAACAAAATGTCCACTGCTTCACCATTCAACTTGCACTCACCACATTAGTCTGAAAAGTCGCCTGCCTTGTTTAAAATAGAGAGAGCTGCACTACCAGGTACCTACTCATGTCACACGCTCTATAGTTTATTATACTGGCTGACTTCTCCAAACTAGGTACCTACTCAAATCCCCCTTTTTTAGCACCGTACTTAAATGACCACATGTGAGCAACAAAAGGGACAAGTTATAGCTACATGAAAAGAAAGGACTGGAAATGAGGGCATTTTTAGCCAGCTCTTCCTTTTACTATAGGAGCAACACCCTCCTGACATACAAGGTGGCTCACTATCGATCTTATGAATACATTGTGTATTTTTCAATTCATAGTGTGATTTTCTCCCGTAGCATCTTTTGGAACACCCTACAGGTGTAGACTCTGACACTTTATTTTTCCTGGAATTTCAGGCCGTTGTAATGCGCCAACTGTCATTTCCATATACATGTACTAACATACATGTTTCACATGATTGCTATAAAGCCGAGATCAAAGGCACTTGGTCCGATTTTTTTTCAAATCCTATTTAAAGGTGTTCCACACACAATAATAACACAATATAATAATTTAGGTGTTTGGGGACAATTTGTTTTTATCTTTAGTCAATAAAGGCTTAGAAAAGGGGATCCCATTGACCTAGCCATAAACCAGGATTCCACTGAAGCCGATGATTTTCCTGGTTTTTGTCGGGCCGACAGAGGCCCGATTGGCTCTTTTTAGTTCGTCGGCCTGTTGTCAGTCCGACAAAAAAGTCGGCCCGATAACTGGCCGACAGTCCAAAGTTCCACAATCGGTTATCCAACCCCTACCCGATTTCTGCTCTTCCACCAAACTGGCATACTGTCGGATACAGTCTCCGACAGGTGTCCGACAGTCGTCGCCGATATCTAGGCCAGCTCTTCCACTGATCACGTGATCGGCGATGACCCACTTTCAAGAACAAGATGGAGGTCGAGGAGATCGTGCTGCTTGCAAACGCCACTATTGGTATTTTAGCTCTAGAGGAGGGAGACATTGATGTTATCCAAGGGGTGAAAAGGAAGCACAGGTTCCATGCTGCACCCTACCTGAAGGACAGGACAGATGAGAGGCAAAGGAACACCTTCACCAAGCTCCATCGTGATCTGATAGCTGTAAGTATCTTGTATAATAAGGGCCCATCCATATACAAGGTAATCGGTAGGGGGGGGGTAAATAAATTCTGTATATATATATCTATATTCATCATGTATGTATGTATGTAATTTGTGACTTACAACATGACAGAGCAGTTCAGGTCATCTTACTCAATTGATAGACAGGCCCTACATAAATGGCAGGGGTGGGGTCCAGGACCTGGCATGTCGGAGGCAGACAGTGGGAAGGAGGGGGGGGGTCCAGATGGTTATTTATCTTGAGCACAAATCGGTGATAAACTGTCCAGTAGACGGGTTATTATCCTTTTCTTTATGGACAGCCCCTGCATGGCAGGGGGGGGGGACAATGGCTCTTGTTCTGTTAATTTAGCTTTTCTCTTTTTTTCAGATGGGAGAGGACGCTGAATTCAAGCATACTTTGCGGATGGGGCCCGACTTGTACCACGAGCTGCTCGCCAAGGTCACCCCACTGATTTATCGGAGCGACACCAACTTCAGGCCCACTGTGAAGCCAGACGAGAGGTTGGACATAACCCTCCGATACCTTGCCTTAGGTAACTTGATATATGTGTATTATCTGAGACAGATCATGTTTTATTCAAGGTTGGTAAGGTTAAAATGAACCTCTCCCTTTTAATTTTATTAAAGCTGGAAAAAAAAATAAAAGTCATGTTTATATAATTTAATATGTGCTTCAAAAACACTAATTTCTTTTTTTTTTTGCAGGCTACAGCAGCCAGACACTCCACCATGGCCATCTGGTGGGCAGGTCTACGGTGTATCCTATTATCCGCGACACGTGCATAGCTTTGACGGCTGTGTTGAGAGAAGAGTACATGAAGGTAAATAAAAAAAATAATTATTTCTTTGTAATAAAATAAAGAGCTGGAGGAAACTTTTTGGTTATGCTCCTGCTTGTCTCTATCATGTTCTTATCATTTTACAATAAAAAAAAAAATATATATTGTCTTGCCCATCCAAGATGAAAAGATCTAAGATTTTTTTTAAATATTTTTTTATGCAGGTACCTAGCACGACGGAGGAATGGCTTGAGATAGCCGACGGCTACGCCAGTTCCTGGCAGGTGCCCCACTGCATAGGATCTGTAGATGGTAAGCACATACGGATCAAGAAGCCAAAGAAGAGCGGGGCCACTTACTTCAACTATAAGAAGTTTTACAGCATCGTGCTGATGGCCGTCGTGGACGCTCAGTACAGGTTCCTTTACGTGGACGTGGGCTCTGAGGGGAAGGCTGGAGATTCCAGGATCTGGAAGGAAGGTCCCATGCACAGAGATATGAGTGACCCCACTAACCCCCTTCAGATTCCTCCAGCCTCTGGGATCAAAGGAATGAGGGACCTTTTGCCCTATTTCATGATCGGCGACGATGCTTTCGGGCTTTCTACCCATCTGATGAAGCCTTACGCCGTCAAGGACCAAGGGATGAAACAGGTGGCATACAACTACAGGATGTCCAGGGGTCGTAGGTGTGTTGAGAATTCCTTCGGCATCTGGGTGACCAGATTTCGCCTCTTCCTGAGGCAACAGGACATGGAACCCAAAGGAGTCAAGATCCTAGTCATGGCCTCCCTTGCCCTTCACAATTTCCTACACACCCGATCCCCCTCTGAGTATATACCTCATGGGGCTGTAGATTATGAAGACAGGGAACACGACCTTCACCCAGGAGAGTGGAGAGAGGAAGGGGGCCTGGAAGGTCTAGACAGGGCGGCGGCACCTAGGAACATGCCTCAGGACGCCAAGACCATGCGCCATAGCCTGTGTGAATGGTTTTCGTCCAGAGCCGGCCGGGTCCCATGGCAGGACCGATACCTGCGGAAAAGGTATGGGTATCTGTTTGAAAGAGAAGCTGCCAGGGAGGCTGGTCCAGATGATGTCCCGGACGAGGACAGTGAGTGAAGCCTGTACAGCATGTGTCTTCTGAAAGGAAATGTCGGACGTACTATGACCAAGAGAGCATATTATTGAATATTTTTATGTACCAGAACCACAAGAGGTTATAACAAATTATTTTTTTTTATTGACAAATCTGAACTTGAACTGTTAGCTTCACATGCCTTTTGTCTGATACAATATGTATATGGCACTGTCTGAGGTGTCATGCTGTTACATGCATGAAGTCGGCTTGTACATAGAAATTGAATAATATAACCTGTGTGAATCGGGCACAACATTATCGTACATGAACTATCATGTGAAGTGAATCCTGAGCGACAGTTTTGGTCTGACATGTGTCATGTCGGCTGGTGAGATCTTAATATATATATTTATTATGCACAGGAACAAAGATACATTCAGTCACATGTGACCTCTGTAAATGTCAGTGGAAATCCTTGTATATTGACCCGTATTTGAGGACTACATCTTATATGATCAGAGTCAATGGAACAAATACATGTAGTTATGATATGTTCATCCTCACAAGTGTGTATCGTGACCGACAGCACCTCACATGTATTCAGCATGTCTACAAGAAATGAAAATCCTAAGCGATTGTTTTTATCTCATCCATGTAAAAACCACAAAATTTCCTGCATGCACAGAGCAAGTCAGTTAACCTTATCTGACAAGTTATATCTTGTATAGTGCTGGATAATGAGTTTTTATTCCTGAGAGACAGTTCTTGATCCTAACATGCTAGCATGTCAGTAAGGCAGGGGTAGATCGTTGTCCAAAAGGAGAACAAATGTCTCAACTTTGAAAAATAACATGTAAATAAAAATAATTCTTTTATCAGTAGCATCCGAACACACTGTCTCTTTTCTGTCACCTGGAATTAAAATTACGGCTTTTTAATAACAAACAGAGAGTAAAACATCCTTGACGACCTTGTCAACAATCTAAACAGATTCTAGGATAAAAAATGAACACATCGGCCAACATGGGCAACAGTTATTGTCTCTGACCAAGGGACACCAAGAAATTGTGCTTTCTTCAGGCTAAAGCTAGAGCAAGTATACATGATGGGGGCTTATCTGCAGAGCTACATGCCGTCCCATTCGCCATTCACCGCCATCATGGCGGTTTGATAAACATGCACCTTGAACTTGTCTTTGATCTTTTGGGTCATCCGACCCATCTCCAATTCTAGCATTTTACACCACTGAGTATTGGCCGACACCTCCTTCACCGGGGGGGGGGGAGGGGGAGGAGGCTGATCGGTTGCCTTAGATCTGCTTTGTACTATCTGCACCAGGTTATTTAGGGATTCACCATAAGATTCATAATATTTCTCCCTAGACTTTAAGATTTCTCCCACACTCTTTTCCTTCTTACTGCCAGGTTTGAGGTGCTGGGGCTCCCGTTTGGCTAGGTACTCTGCCTTTGCCAGATCTGCTGCCTCGTTCTTCTTACCAGAGTCTTTTTTTTTTAGGAATGTTATAGTTGATGGTTTTGTTCTCTCCACTGGTAGAAGGCTGGGGCTTTTTAGTACCCGATGAAGACTTCCCCGCCCCACTCCCCTTGGGTTCTCTGGCAGGAGTCTGATCAGATTTCCACTTCCTTTTGCCGGGGGTTCCATCTGATCGTGCTGAACCTGCAGAGTCAGAAGTGCCTTTCCTGAGAGGAGAGAAACGGGTCCTAGTGGCAATAGCATTGCCTTTTGTCAGAAGACTCCCCATCTGGATTGTAGTTAGGGTCGTCTTGAACATCGTCCTGATGATTGTCCTCGTCCTTGTCTCCCTGTTCATCGTCCTGCTTGTCGTCCTGATCTTCCTCCATTTCCTGGGCCAGTTCCTCTTGGGGTTCAGGTGACTTCTCCTTCTGCAAGAGAAGAAGTAAAACAAACCGATATATCAAGGTGTAAGACACCTTAGTAAGAAATCAAGTTACTGTTACCATGGAGACTCTATATAAAAAATCGTAGATGAAAATGTAGGTGATATGTGTATCTAGGCGGCTTCTAAATATATAGAGAGGATTTAGGGCAATATTTCTCTGCTTTTATAATTAATATACAGACATATTACAAGAGAAGAATTAATTTTTTACCTTTTTCTTATTTGGATAGTTGGTGTCGCTCTCCATCTTCTTGCACCAAGGATGTAAGAAGCCACACAATCTCTTTATCAGAGCCTTCATATACGGCAGTTTACCCTCCTCTCCAGACGCCCCAGATTTAACTTTCCCCGACACGATTTTCTGATAATCTGAACGTAAGGAAGTCATCCGCATGTTGATGAAGAAAGCTGGAAAAAAAAGAAGGCAGATATATTATTTGACAAAAGAAACCATGACCTCTCTTAGAATTAACAAAATTATTAGAAATAATTAAAAAATAGACAAACTGTTGAGAGAAATAATTTATTTTTTAAACTAAGAAAAGTTATTAAGACATGAAAAATGATTTTTACCTGGGATGTCCAGTTCATCGCCGATGACACCTAAAGTAGTCCACTTTGCTGTAGGGTCTTTATATAAAGAATGACTCTTGTCATATAGGTGGGTGTTTTGTTCCCACAACTCACACAATCGTTCAAGCACTTTCACATCTTTGAAGTACTGCCTCCCACTTCCTGCATTTGTTCCTGCAGGTTTTTTTTTAAGCTGACCGATAGTTTTTTTGGGAGTTTTTTTTGGGGGGGTGACCATCTTGGACGGGGTAGATTCCTGATTTTCCTCTTCCTGTTGCCCTTCTCCCTCTTCTTCGTCATCGTCGTCCTCTACCTGCTGCCCACTCCTCTCAGAAAGGGTGTATGGAGCGGTCTTCCATGCCTTGGGCCCAGCAGAACATGAACTAGTAGACGATTCTCTATCGTTTCGAGATTTCTTAGGAAGAGGGGGGGTGGGAGATCTAGGTGATCGTGCAGGACTGTCTTGACCCTCCCCCTTATCCAAATCAGGCATGAGGTTCCACTTCGTACCCATTTTTTTCAGCAGTCGGGGAATTGGGCCAGATGACCCTCTTTTGTCCCCCCCCAGATTATTGTTTGACTTAGGAGTAGACAGTTCATCTTGTGTCTGGTCCTGTCTGCTATCAGAGCCGACAATGTCAATAATGTCTATGTCCTCCTGTACTACAACTACCTCAGTAGTGGCACCCTTCTTTTTACCTTTCTTGGCCATTGCCAGGCGTGCAGCGTCGATCTCTTCGTCGGTGACAGCGGGTAATTGGGGTTTTCCTCTCACTGTTTTGCGTCTCACAGGTTCCTTGGTGACTTCCTCTTGCTCTATCACCTCTTCTTCGGCCTGTTTCTTTGTTCTCGGGGGGTTAAAGGCCTTAGATCCCCTCCCGCGGCGTCTGTTTCCTCCTCGGCCCGACATTTTGTTTGTTTACGACCAAAGCGAAGGTCACATGACTTGCACGTGACACGCCGCCCGGTAGCGATACCCCAAGCGAGAGAAAGATGAACTATTTTTGTCGGCCCGACAGCGGGACCAGGCCGACAGGTACCCGATTTTTTCTAACTGATTAGAAAAAATCGGGTACCTGTCAGCTACTCTCGACTCCTGTCGGAGATCATCGGAGATGCATCTCCGACAGTTCCCGATGGAAAAATTCTACCTCTTCCACTGAAGACGATTTCAGCCCGATTTTTGGCCGACAGGAGCCCGACAGCTCCCGACAGGTGCCCGATCCTCCCCGATGCTCCCCGATGCATGCCCGACGCAACCCGATGACCCGATCGGACAACAATCGGCTCTGGTGGAATAAACGCTATAAGCACTTTCCAGACTATTTCCAATGGATGAAATTTTGGGATGCACTCCAAAAATAGGAAATTGCATATGAATCTAAGAACTCCTTCAGATATGAGGCTAAGCATGGGCAAGGAGAGCAAATAAAATATGTACCATAGGAAGTTTGATCTATGTGACCATCCTGGTTCATTTTTTTGAGAAGATTGATTTTTGAGCCCAAACCATCGGACTATGCCATTATTTAACAGAATTATATATCTCTGCTAAATGGCCTCCTTTGGGTCCCCTTTAGAAAAGGAAAGTCTTAGATCTACATAAATAATGTGAATAGTCTAAGCCGAACTCTTTTTAATCGCTGAATACATATTAAAACAAAATGAAAAAGCATGACAAAATGCGTAAACTCCTCTAACCGATTTATATCGCATTGGTTCACATCCTCCACCATATATTCAAACTCTCTATCCACGCAAACCTAATTTGATCAAATGCTCGTTTACAAAATACGTGAAATTTAGAGCAGGTTACATGATATTCAATGTAATATACACACAATTAGTTTCAGGTGCTGTGTTTCTAATGTGAAGGGCTCGGTGTTGCCTTTTTTTTTCTTTTATTTTTTTTTTCTTTCTCTTTTTTTTTTTTTTTTTTTTTACAGCAAGTGCTCTTGGTCGTTATTATTGATGTTACAAGGGATCCAAATACCAGCTTCATTTATACAAGAAGTGATAAATTATTTCAGGTCAATGCCCCAGGTGGGCTCCTCTACATTATATACAGGCACATTTATGGTGCTTTTCGGTCAAAGTTAGTTATGAATCATTAAGGAGTGTTTCACATCGTCGCATTAGTGCAAGAAGGTTGTAACTGCATTTTCAAAGTTTTGCAGAAAGGGCAAAAGAAGTGTTCCACTTATTATACCACAAAGTGGAAACAGCAACATTGCACTGGGGCCTGTAGGCACATATATATTATGATAGACAGAGCTACTTTCATAGTAGCAAGTTGAGGTCAATAAAATGTCATTTTAAAACATAAGAAACCCCATTTTTTCCAAAATGTCATTTACAACCTTCTTGCAGTAAGGCGACGACATGTGGTTTAATATAGAGCATTCTCTGTGGTTATCAGTGTCTGAACATTCATAATGAAAGCTTAATCTATAGTGTCACAGATGGCCGAAGGTTAACTGTAGATTTACATACTTTTATCTACTTATTCATCTATTTTTCTACGAGGAAATATATAATTTAGAATTTGTTCTGGTTCACCATCCCACAGAACTTAGCATGGTGTAATCTGTAATCACTTATTGTGATTAGTAATTTATGGGACTAATAATCAGCAGGCATGGCTAATGGGGGTGCATGGGGGGGTCGATAGTATTGGCATTTCAAAGTTTACCACATTCCTATCCTAAGCTCCTGAAATGAACCTTTCGCCTCACGCTCACATTCCCCCTTTCCATCAGATTACTCTGTATATTTTGATAGATTCCTGAATGAATGGTAAATGACCTTAAGGGGTCAGAAAAATGCCACTCTGCATTCTTGAACTAGTTTAAGTCTGCTATATTCTGAACACGACTATCCTTTACCATAAACCAACCACTACATATTGGAGGGCAATTTAAAGCCTAATTTTGGCTAATAAGTTTACATTGGACAATTATTTTGCAATTATTTTAGTTATAGTTTCGGTTTCAACTTCTGAGAACTATAGGATATAAAGTGGCGAATCATACTAACAGGGTCGGATCCAGGATTTTAAAAAGGAGGGGGCGTGCCCCTTATTTAGACTCTAATTTTGGCTAAAATACAGACTAAAATGAGGTAAATAAACTCTAAAGTACTGGAGAAAAGAAGGGGGCGCGCGCCCCCGCCTAAATCTGACACTGACATACTTACAGTTTCTAGTCTCTGTATAAGTAGTTGAAAAATTACTCAAAATCTGTATTTTCTTTTGCCATGTTCACGTTATTCCAAGCCATGCATTATCAATCCCAGTGGTGTTGGACTCCATTAGACTACATAATGATATTCATTTACTTAAGATTCCATTTGACATCTTCATATGGTTGGTTTATATCTATTCATTTTTACATTTCTCATCCTTTATTCATTCCTTATTTCATTTTAGCCCTATTTAGGGTGCCGTTGGTTTGAAACAAAACGTGACGCAAACAACGTCCACAACACCTGCACCCAAGCCAAGATCAACATTGGTATTTGTTTTTCCGCCCACCCGCCCTCGGATATAACTAGTTAAGACTTTTTCACCCAGGAGTTAACCATACACAGATACAGACAACTTATTTCTTATCATTGACGACACAGATGTATGTATCCCAACTTATATGGAGAACTGTTGATAATAGTGGCATTGGCCCATCGTGATTACCCTATAATTACATCTTATCTTTCATCTTTTATCATGTACTCATTAAGCTCTTTATCCTCATACAAAATTTACCCACGGATAAACAATTCCAGATTGTTATAAGACCCTGTATGATGCCTTTCGTAAATGTTATCATTTATCGCTTTATCAGGATTTAATTTATTCCATGGAAATTTTAAACGATTTCCATGAAAGATCTTCGTTTTAATGAAAGAATTATTCTTAGCATGAAACGATCATGTAAACCTGATGATTTTAATGAAAGAATCTTCTTTTAACGCTGTGAATTAACCCCCAGAGCCATAATAATAAAGACTAGTCCGACAAGTCCAATGGATATATGATAAAGTCTGCTAAGTCTTCTGATGAAATTAAAGGCAGCAACGTAGAGTAAATATCCCCATTATCTTTTTTATTCCTACAAAGTGGTGGCTATATGTAGTACTTATCTGTACATTCTCACGGTTGTATATTGGCGATTATATTCACTTAAAGTAGCTACTATCATAATGATTTGATTCACCGTATGTTGACTCTACACCATTTGGTGCTAATAATTTAAAGGCTTCCCACGAAATGACGGGTCATAAAAAGGACCTTGGTACCTTATGTACTGCTAATATCAACTTTACGACCAAAACGATATTATACGCACAGCCTACTTTCAACAAAATTGAAAGAGCACGGTGATTAACAATACAACAAATATGTAATGGATTGCCTCTGGCTGTGTCTTTGTGTGGCCAACATTCACAGTTGATGGGCCAGGGTGTTTACTAACCTGTATTCACTCACCCACATCCGTCTGAAGCAGCCCTACGTGCGTGCTCGAGTTTGGAAAAGGTTATACAGAAAGGTGTTTGAAGGATATCTAAATTCTCTAGGTTGTGCATATTGTTCCCATCCTCTGGAGAAGATTTCAAAAACTATATTTTGATATATTTTTTCACCATATTGAGTGATATCAAAAGGGTAGTGAGAAAATACGAAAATATTTATTTAATCACTTATACATATATACTTACATCATGAGACATGTTGATCAACTACTACAACACTGATATCATGGTCCACAAAGTGTCTTTTTATCTATCATATATTTCATGTGTTTTCCTGTATGGATATACATATGTTCAACTGCAACGCACTGTGGGCTCTTTCTTTCTCGACCTTTCTGATATATATATATATATATATATATATATATATATATATATATATATATATATATATATATATATATATATATATATATATATATATACAACGATGTCTCTGGGTTCGCTTACATCTAGTATGAAAAAGAAAAGAAGACACGCAATGACACAGAGTTTTACTCTAAAAAGAAGCTAACACTGATTTATGTTTCCATTGTAGACCGCAGTCTATTTTTGGGACGACCGACATTCCATACTCGTGTCGTCTCTACAGTGGAAATAAATTCAAGTCAATGAATTAGAACTTATTTTTACACCTCTTAATCTCTGATACTTTGGTTGGTCATTGAATATGTCTCTTTCAGTTACAAATTGAAGCGCTTATCATGGGGTAATTTTGATTTCGCACCCATTAACAAAGTGGAGATCATTTGATGGTTATCTAGATGTCTACTTGTTCTTTATGATGGTACTATCCAATCACTTTCCCTCTACTTACTGGGGTCAGAGAATCACTTATCTGTGTGAGCAGCCATAGAGTCAAGTATGAGGCTGTATCCTTATATCAATCAACCCTTCATCCTAGATCTACACGTCAACTCCTATACATTGTCTTTTTTACTTTTCCTATATGGGAATGGAACAGGTATCCCGGTGGCTACGACAGTGAAATTATAGTGAGATGGGTTAGTAGCTACCTATTTGGGACATAATAAAAGCGGGAAACGGTGTGTTTCATAAACATGATTATTTGCTACTGATTTAGATGCACGTTTTTATTTTTTACTATTTCCAGACCCAAGGAAAGCCCTAAAATTATGGTGATATGAGGACGATCCAATGTTAGCCACAGGTGTCATGCCTGAATCAGACTTTCCCATTTTGAGAAAGGGTTTGAAATTCATTTAGTTGTTTGGTTATAAAAAAAAATAATACAAGTCATGTAGCCAGTGGGTATGTTGTGAACTTGTTGGGCCAGTTTAGGAGCGCACGTCAAAGAGTACAGTAACTTAGATGTGGTTCAGTGAATTTACCATAGTGCAAGGGCTGCGTCTCTAGGGCTAACCTACAGAGCCCTGGAAAGGACATCCGTTTTCTACATTTTTTTTTGTCTGAAGTTCGTTTTCGCAAGTTATATTTTCATTTCCGCAAGTTAAATTTTCGTTTTCGCAAGTTATATTTTTGTTTCCGCAAGTTAAATTTTTGTTTTCACAAGATATATTTTCGTTTCCACAAGTTATATTTTCGTTTCCGCAAGTTAAATTTTTGTTTCTGCAACTTTTTTAATTTTCGTTTTCACAACTTTTTTAATTTTCGTTTTCGCAACTTTTTTAATTTAACTTATACTTTTGTATCCACAACTTAATAGACTTTTTGTGCATAGTCAATCAACTGTGGATGTTAACCCTTCAAGGAGGCTATTGCGAAAAGAATTGGAATCGGATTCTCACTGTCATAACTCACCTTCCAGTTCCAGGCCGTTTCCCTGCTCAGAGCTAACTTCGCACCATACACTCAGAATCAATCCTCTTAGTGTGAGTCATACTGGGAAGCATTCCCCAATTCATGAAAACTTAAGAATCAATTCTATAACCTATTACCTTGCTGCAAAACAGGGGAGAAGTCATTGACTGAGGGTAGTCAGTTCCCATTTGGGAATAGCACCTCCGACAGAATTGAATTCCTGTCCTTTCGCAACACCCTCCAGGGCCACTAATGCAGCAGTGCATCATGTCCATTGGTCGTCATAATGCACCAATGAAGTGCTGGTGAGACTGTTCACTAGCACTTCATTGGAGCATTATTACGACCCTATGGGGTTGATATACGGTACTCCCAAAGGGTCAGGTCAAAATTGTTTGTGCCCCCCCCACGCCAGAGGCGCAGAGATTTTTCATGCCCCTCTTAAATCTAAAGTACAGCGCAGGCTTTTTTGGTTAAAAAGAGGGTAAATTTTTTTACGCCCTCCTCAGAAGCAATCTGAATTGTAAGTGTGGTAATATTAAACAACAGGGGGAGGGCAAACTAACACTCAGCCATATAATGGCTCCAAGGGATACGCCAGTCCCACCTCAGGGAATACGATATAAAAATATCCCATGCCCGCATGGCCCATGGTCGTGGACATTTGCTTATGTACTTCAATCAGAATTCAACTAAAGCTCATCTACTACCTACTAGACATGATTGTGTTCATCGATCACTTCACCATAAAACCCCTCACGGATCCCCCCTGTTGATAAATAATGACCACTCCCGTAGCTGAAACCTGGTTGTGTAAACGAAAATTTTAAAAAATGTTGCAGAAACGAAAATAAAAAGTTGCGGAAACAAACTCTAGAAAAAAATGTGTAGAAAACGGATGTCCTTTCCAGGGCTCCATACTACCCTGAGCATGAGGCGCGCCCAAAATACTGTCAGTCAAATATGAGTCATTCTGTTGAAAGGTGGGGGCCATTATGATTTGACCCCTCGCCTAGGCCTCACATCCAGACGTCCACCCCCACATACATGAACATACATTAACAAACCATTTCAGCCCACCCCCATTCGCATGTCGCTGAATATGTTAATACTACATTTTGTATATAATGTGCATTTGTAGGAGAAAAACATTATATTTGTAGAATATTTCAATTTGATGTCCTCCATATAATCGGACTTCCATCCAGTTTTAAATATGTGGTATGCAGTGCATGACCTTCATGTCAGGAGGTTATATTATTAGTTATGGTTGCAAGAGGCTGGTTTTGTACAAAGGTGGTGTCAGCTACAGACTGTCACATGCACCATGCTGGGTGCAAACCATAGACCAGAAAGTTAAGGTCATTAAAAAAAAATTCTACCAAGTTTCAAGGTATGTGGACCGATCTCTGATGTGTAGGTGTTCCTTGACCTTGAGTTGTGATTATATGTTTGGAATAAAGTGTATTATCCCTGACTATCTCACGATTCTGGCCTCTACAGTGCCTTTTTGGTCATAACCCCGTTCCGTTATCGGGGTTTAACCGCACTCTGAGACCTTTTATTCTTCTCCAAGAGGCTGCTGGTTTCAACCTGGACATGTTAATAAATTGACGAAGTATACAAAGTCAACTACGCCATTAATTTCCTGGTAAAACCATTTAGGGTTCAATGGGGAATCGATCCCCGGCCGCTGTGGCAGGAGACGTGCTTGCTGTCCACTATACCAAGCGGACCAGTGATACAAAGCAATGTACATCAAGGATTTGAAAAAGTTGTCCGACATACCTGATGTTTACACACCTCATTAGCATAGAATCCATGGAACCTGGTGGAGTTATTAACAGGGAAACATCCTTAGATATCCTAGATGCACATGCCATGCCTAATTTCTCCATTTTGTTCGAAATAAATAAGAATCCATTGATTTTCCATAGCGATACGGGTCGGGACCCGCCCTGTCCGGCCATTCCTTGTTCGATGCGTCTTTGACCTAGTTCTTCCATCCGGGCACCTCCCCGCTTCGTCAACAAGACGCAATGGCCGTGTACCGGGCCTGTGCGTTGGATCGCTATGGAAAATCAATGGATTCAATGGATTTATTTCTAAAAAAATGGATACAAAATGTATGCGACCACCAACTACAGATAGTATATTTGGCGATGCTAGAAGTACAGGACTTGATATGCTCATTGGAAAGACGAGGGTATGACTGGTGGAGTAAAAACAATGGCTTGGCAAACTGAGCGGATCATATGTACTTACAAAATGTCTTCTCCTGCATTAATTCTGGGGTTATCAGGTAAGAAATTAATACATAATGGATGAATAAGTGTGATAAACGCATTAACCCCTAGGTGCCCAGTGGCGGAAAATGGCAATTTTTATGCACACATAAATGGGCCATTGATTTGACATATAAATATTAGATCCATACCACTCTATCCTATACCAAGGTTTGTGAATTGCAATGAGCTTTTTGTCAATGTCCTCATATTTTATATTCAGCAAATAGAAGGGATTTCAGAGTAATTTGAATCAAGCAATGGAAATAATCATCTGACATTTTTTGCAAACTAGTGGTGGAGGCAGGTATTGGCCACTATCCAGAACTAGGAAGAAGGAGCCCCTTTTTTGGTGTAATTGTGGATCAACACGTTAAAAGGTATGCCCGCGCACCCCTCGCGGGCGTACCTTTTACCATGTTGATCCACAATTTTTTGAAGATGATATAACAGGTGGAAAACCCAGATGGACTATGCTTCATATGACATTTCCTTGAAGCTATTGTGTTGGGCTTTATGATAAAGTAGGTAGCAACATTCTATTAGTGAACTGTTGTGGTTACCATGGCAACAGAATCAACAAACCCAACAGAAAAACAGACATTTTTCACTTTTCTCACTCATCAGTGGCCTGTTTCTAACATATATTCGATAAAAAATGATACCTATTACAGCATACAATGTTGATAGTATGATGGGTTCCAGTCATTAAGAGTCAGAGTTTCCATGGCAACATACCCTATTATTGGAATCTAGGGGTGTATTTAGGTAGGATGTATAATAGATGTCATTTCCTGCTGAATACATGTTAGAATTGGACCAATAAAGTGAGAAAAATGGTGGAAAATGTGTCTTTCTTTCTGATTTTGACAACTGTGAGAGAGGGGAGGAACACGAAAGGGATACAGGAAAAATCCTCAAAAAGTAATGAAAAATTTCTTTAGAATATGAAAGAATGAGACAAATTCTTCAAAATCACAAAAAAAAGTAGTTTTTTTGCCCCTGCTTTGCTATGGTCGGTCGGGTTACTGGAAACAAACCTTTTTTTATTTGGCCTAAGGGAGTTTTTTATCAACAGGGGGGGTGGTGGGTTTTAGGGGGGGCGTAAAATTTTCAGACCCCTCCCGAGGGGGAACTAAAAATTATTTGACCCTTCTTGAGGGGGGGGCTAAAAAAATTCACCCTCTTTTAATAAAAAAAAAAGCCCACCATCCTACATGTAGAACAGCAGTACTCAGCACTGCTGTCTTTTTGGCCTACACTGAAAGTAGTATTTTTTCTGATTGCCATAGAAATGGCAATTCCCGTGAGAGAGTGTCAAAAACTGAAAAAAGATCATCCATGTGATCATTTCTGCCCCACAACAAATTTGGGAGCTTTACCCATAACAGATCAGGAGATAAGCACCGTCTTACATGTAGAACAGTATGAGTTTGCCCGTCTGTCCCCTCTGTGAAGGTCAAAATCAATACCGGTAGCAATTATCTCCTAAGTAGTAGGCCTGCGTTTAAGAACATGTATGTTATGACATAGAAGTACAGTTACCTAACAAAATCTATATTGAGCATTTTTGGAAGCCTTTGACCTAGAACTATAGGATACAACACTTTACTTCCATATCTATTAAATCTACTTCTGGATATAGACCTGCTCACATACCACTAAAGTGTCCTACATGTAGGACAGTAGGGATATCTTGGTTAAGTAAGACTCTGCAAAATGTCGAAAAGTTACCTTTCATCTGCCCAGTATTGTCTAAAGACCTGTTCACAGATAATAATACAATGTGTGACTTTAGGGATATTGGGATATTATTGAACACTTGGAGGGACATTAGTGCAATACTGATCCCGGGAGAGAGCCCAGAAGGGTGTTGCTCCTATTGTAAAAAGAGCTGTGAGTATGTGCCCTCTTTTTTAAACAAATCGTGCACTGCTTCACCTAAGTACTTGCACTCACCACATTAGTCTGAAAAGTCACCTGCCTTGTTTAAAATAGAGAGAGCTGCACTACCAGGTACCTACTCATGTCACACGCTCTATAGTTTATTATACTGACTGACTTCTCCCAACTAGGTACCTACTCAAACCCCACTTTTTTAGCACCGTACTTGAATGACCACTTGTGAGCAACAAAAGGGACAAGTTATAGCTACATGAAAAGAAAGGACTGGAAATGAGGGCATTTTTAGCCAGCTCTTCCTTTTACTATAGGAGCAACACCCTCCAGAATTACCTGGGAGATTCTAAATCACTTCACTTCAACCCCTGGTGACTTCTACACAAAGGCCTATAGTATTCTAGATCCATAGCCAGTGCATCCGCCATTTTGAGTTTTACTGTTTCTTCCAAAAGTGGCAAGACACACTGATAAGATATGGTATGATACCTTAAAATGGCATAGTACGATGGTTGCGGCCAAAAAAAAATCAATCTTCTCCAAAATGGACCAGATGTTCACATAAATCTTACTTCCTATGGTGACTACTTTATTGGCTCTCCTTCCCCATAATTAGGCTCATATTTGAAAGAATTGTCAGATTTATACCCTACTGCCTACTTTTGAAGTGCACGCCATTTGAAACTCCATCCATTGGAAATACACTGTAAAATGCCTACGACAAGGTCCATGGGACCTCCTTCAGAAGTATGTATGAGCTAAAGATAACAATAGATGCTCCAAAATTGCCTAAATATGCTGTTATTACATTGTGTAGAAAACATGTGAACAGAATTTGAAAAATCAAAAAAAAAATCGGACTATGCCACTGTAATCCTGAATAGTAACTAGTTTCAGGGATAAGCTTGTTCCATCTTATCAGCTCTTATCAGTGTATATCGGCAGAAACCAGCCCAAGTCACGCTTAGACCCAACAGTACATCTGAGTATAATCAAGGCCTAACTCAATCACAGAGAGTCAAATTTCTATTTTCAATTTGAAAGGATTTTCAAGTGTAAAGCAGTGTAAATAGGTGGCTTCTTCTTTGAAATGTATAAATCTATTTTAAAAATACAGAAATGGAACTGTCAAAAACGGTGCGGTAAAGTTACCACAGCCTAAACGTAGTGCACAGCTTGTCTTTTTGCATTGGGCAAACGAAAGTATTACTGAAATAATTCAGTCACCTCTTGGATTTACTTCTGTTGTGCATTGAACGTACAGCTATTTGAGGTAGGTGAGAGAATGTTCTTTTTCTATGTCCATAAGGAAAGTATAACATTAGATTGAACAGTAGACTACCGAATGTAGTATGAAAATAACCAAGGTGTTACACAAGATTCATCCATCAGGATGGCGACACAAGTTAAAGAATTATAAGACATAGATTTTGTTTGAAAATGATCAGGTTTTTTGAGAGAGAAAAAAAAATACTCTTTGATGCAATTCATAAAATGCTGTATGGATTTTATACCATGGAAATTGAAACGATTTTCATAAAAGATTTTCGTTTCAATAAAAGTGTTATTCTCAGCATGAAACGACCATGCCTATTGAACATTTAAATGACAGAATATTCATTCAAAGTGATGAATTAACCCCCAGAAGGTTAATTCAAAACATCCTGGGATCGCAACCCCAGCGATCTTAGGAATTATTCTACTAAGCAATCTTAAGGTCAGACTGTGTTCACTTTTCCTAGCCAGCACTAAGATCGCATCGATCTTAGCCTCAGCCCTCCTACACTGTTCCAAGAAGTACTGACTGGGCACAGGGGTAAGAGTCCCAAAATAAAGGAATAGCTGTGTAGTCACTCTTCTTCACAACAGTGTTTATACCATCGTTCCCCGTCCCCATATGGGCTAACAAAAGAGCACAAGGTGCAGTTGACCCAGTACAGTATTCAAGAGTTGTTCCCATGAATGTATGATTTATGTTTGCCTATTAGAAGCATTGTGCCCCCCCCCCCCAGGACAAAGAGAGAGAAGGGAAGAATTACCGTACAGTGCACTTTACGCATGAGTAGCCCTAAGAGCCCTCAAAGACACTCAGCAAACATCCTTCCTCATCTCTATATGTATGCAACAGGCTATTCACTCTTTCGATCAGGAGTGTTCCCTGTAAGTGCTCTTGTACTCAGGTTAAACCACTGTGCAATTCTTTCACTAAGATTGCAGTGATCTTAGCGCTTGAAAAGGAATAGTGAAGTGATCCCAGGACTTACTATTCCTGGCAGGCCTGCAACCACTGCATTAGATAGGGTAGACCGGCCAGGTCTTATGATATGTGCCTACACTAAGATCGCTGGGGTTGTGATCCCAGGATGTTTTGAATTAAGCTCCTGATCTCTCTGTAACTTAAGGCGAGAGTGCTAAGTGGAGAGGGGATATAATGAGAGTTTTTTTTTTTGTATCTGCACTGCTGTAACATTCTGTAATGTGCCAAAGTGTGGTAACATAACCTCACGGTATACCACATAGCGAATTAATGGTAGTATCATAGAGCTTTAAACATACCCTCACATATTTTGAGATTTTACACATTAAATCAAGCAATGTATCATTCACACTTTTTTTAGGTATTCCTCGTAGATGCATCTTTCTATCTGTGAATTCCATTTAAAATATGTGTCTCCTGAGTCAGTTTTTGACACTTGGGCTGACCCCCTTCTCAGGCTAGAAGCTATCATTCATCATGTTAGTGGGGTGATATTTTTGCCGCCTTCCCATAAGTCTACTGGGGGTCCTTTGATCCGGATTTCAGGTAGGGTTATCTCTACAAGACCTCGGCAGTAAAGGGCCTCCCAGACTGCACGTGGGCGGGCGTCTCGGGTAGGCGACCATCGCGGTATGGCGTTTTTTTCCATCCACATCCAAAGCAGCCTTCATGGGGCATCTTGGTAAGCATTCAGGTACATGTGTGATAGACCCTCCCTTCTAAAGTATGATAAATGGGCCCCTTTAAGAGAAAATACGCACAGACTGGTGGCAAAAATAGGAACATGTTCTACTTTAGCAGTGCTGCCACACCACCCCCAAAAAACGCCCATGCCACCCGTTGCTGGTGTAGACAGTGGTGATCTGATACAGCTCTAAATGAAAACGCCCGCCCGCAATGGTTTAGCCGTGTGCAGTCTGGAAGGGCCTTAACTCTTTGGTAAACAAATAGAAATAATCACTGTACTTTGCTCCTTCATGACTTAGTGGCCATTGACCCCCTTCCATGCTATGGCTAACATTTCGCAACATAGCATCATTTGACCATAATCACATGAATTTCAAAGTAGTAAATACAAGATATTAATATAGATGAATATCTAGATGCTCATGAGGGTATTTAGCTAAGTCTAAACAGGAGCTGGACATTCAAGTGGCATATCCTCCACAAGTAAATAGTGTTACAGGGCATCCATAAGGCTCAGTGGGGGCCATCAATTCACTGTCCTTTCAATTCACCTGCTTTCATATCAGCCGTTCAGTGCCTTTATATCTGAAGACATCCATGTAGGGTGCTCCTGGTCTGACGGTTACCCGCTGTAAATAACTGTTATCAATGTTGAATGAAATCACCAATATTATAAATTACATACCTAACAAGGGGCTACTGTGGCTATTACAGAGATGTTTTGTGTGGATGTGGCACTATATATAACACAATATATTTCAACATATGTAGGCCTCTATACATCGAAGTATCTACTGCAGCCATCTAAACTGTGGTGGGAATTTTTGGCTAAATTCCATCTTTAAATAGAGGCAAATAAACTCTTCACTTCAGACACAATTTTTATGATATTTGTCATGACATGGATATCATTACTAGATTGAAAATTGTTTCTGTACATCAATACTAGTTTCTTACAAATAATACACTATAATTTGGATAAGCAGCCACATTTTAAGCGGTCAAGCAGAAAGGTGCTCTCATGGAATTAGTCAATATTTAAGCCTCAAGTGAAAGTGAAGAAAGGAAATCTTTTACTACAATTTGGGTCGCCCCTTCTATATAGACTGAATCACAGGCAGGAGCTAGAATGTGTAACCCCCAGCCAGACCCTTTCTCCCCTAACCCTTAATCTACTCTGTCACATCCTTCAAAGTCTGAATGGCATGAAGGTGTCTCTTTGTACGTGTATAACAAAACAGTCAGATGTCTACCTACTGTGGGGCATTGAGTTAGACTTATAAATGTTTCCTGCTATTTAAAAAATTAGACATGAATGGTCGGTAGCATAGATAACTAGAGGAGAGAGGGTTAGTTTATTAAGACAAACTTTATCTATCAAATTATCTACCTGGTCTATTGACCGAAGCAAATCTGTTTTTGCTACTAAATCGATGAACTGGAGCTGAATTTGCCAACCAGAATCAAATTTTCCCTATGTGTCTAGTTTAGTAATATTTTTCTCAGCTCATGAAAAACAGCCCATATGCAGATAATATTGAGGGTGCCTTCTCTAGCAGAACATTTCTCATTCTGATATGAAATTTATTGCAATCGGAAGTTTATTTCAATCGGTTCTCTTAATTCTTTGAACAAGTATACAAATTGCAGTACAGGTTGCTAAAGAGGTAATCGGGTGGAAATCTAATTTAGTAGAGGAACCACTTGTATTTGAAAGACGTGTCTTTAACAAAAAGGATGCACTTAAGTCTGATCAGAGGCACTTTGGGTGGCATCCTGTAATGGAATGAAAGACATACGCATGTATACGTGGTTTATAGTCTACCACCTGAAAGACAAATACCGGTTTCACTTAACATCTTTGAGGAGCTTCCGGTCATAAAGAATCAAAGAAAGAATCTGATCTTGGGTTTGGGTTTGTGAATCTGAACCTATTGAAATGCTTCCTGTATGTGCATATTGAATTGAATTGAATCTTTATTGACCAACAATCATAACATTACATTAAGTTTTTCAAGCTTGTCAGAAGAATGTATAGAAGCAATGAAGTATGTAAAGGAGATCAACCCGGATATAAGCTCACATCAGTTGATAACTAATTAACAGTTCATAATAGAACACAGCGAGTTGGTATGAATGACTATAAGACAATGGCCGAGACAGCTGAATGCAATCACTCATGTCAAGGAAGTCTGCCTTAATGTCAAGGCGTTGTTGTTTGCCATCCAGTCTAAACCATAGTACACTGCGTCTACATAGAGGACTTTTATAGTAAATATCACACTTTGGTCTGCTAACATTCAGGATAATTTTGGCATTGCTATGCAGAGCTGGGGCCGGTACAATTACATGATTGGCATTTCTAGCGTAATCATACATATATAACTCAACATCGACTTATTCCTAAGTATCTCAAGCCATTTGCATTCACACTTCACATGCAAGTCATGTTGTGATAAATCAGTAGGGTGTCTTACCCTCAAGCATATGTGCAAACAATGGTTTTGTAACTCCTTGACCAGGGGCTCTGGTGCACCGTCCAGCACAGTGTCACCATAGTCCACTATGGGCAAGATCATCTGTTTGTGCAGCTTGATGGACAGATCCCTATCGATGATCTTACGCACCTGACGGAGTTGATACGTTCTGCCAGGTATATTCTGTTTTACTTTGGTACACTGCTTTTTAAAACTGATAGTTGAGTCTATCATCACACCCAGGTAGTTGAAGCTATCAACAGTCTGTCATAGCATATCATATCATATTAAGTGATATGATGTTACTATAAATAATTATTTTTTACACATGAATTTCCTGTAAGATGAATTAGTGGACCATATATTACCCAAAGTATACACCATGTAGGCCTACTCCTTCCTTGTCTGTTAATAACAAAAGATTTATAGAATCTCCCGCTCTCTCTCTCTCTTTCTCTCTCTCTTTCTCTCTCTCTCTCTCTCTCTCTCTCTCTCTCTCTCTCTCTCTCCCTCTCTCCCTCTCTCTGATAATGACCAACAGGAACAAAGTCATGTATAGGCCTAATGAAATGAACACGATATTTGAGACTTTGTTTACTTAAAACTCCTCATTACACCACTACCTTCTAGATTTACCCTGTATGTCTTCAGGTCACCTCTACTCAATATGGGTTTGCATTAACTGGGTCGTGTGACCTGAGTAAGGACACAGAGGGTGACACATATACATGATATATTACACCTGCCATGGGAGGTGTCCAATGTACAGCGTATAGCCTAAGGTCAACAATATGGCCAGACAGAAAGGAAGCTTTCTAAGGGAGCAGGCAGATAATTCTCTCTGTTTCTTTGTTTCCAACAACCTTTTTGCTTCTTACTTTTCAACTATGAACTATTGTTCTCCTTTCCCCTTTGTAAGAGATCTGTAACAATGAAAATGTCAGCAGATAAATGAAAGGGATGATTCCTGCATCTCATGTGGAGTATGTTTTCTGCCTGGCTGCCCACTCTTTCAATGGGAGGTGTCCCTTTACCCTACGAGGTGAGGACACCAGTACTAAAGTTACCAGGTCCCCAGATAACTACATGTAAAGATCTAAGCATGCCTGAGTTGCTGCTATTAGTCTTATTAAATTCACACGTGCTGTGTATTTCTTCTTTTTTCTTTTTTTTTTCTTTTTTTTTTTGGGGGGGGATGGCTAATTCCAACAATGAAGAATGACTGCTATAAAACAAATATGTGCATCATTATAGATCATTGGGGACGGAGTGCGCATTATAGACATTTTTGTGAATATAATCTGGGCACAAACTGGATATAATATGACCATTATTTTGGTAGTGAGGACACTGCGCAGCATGTGATCAAGACAAAGTACAAAATACCCTGGAGTACCTTTCTCTGGCACCTTGTAGATTAACAAAAGGTGGTACCTAATTGCTTAAACTTTGAAAAAGGCCAGAAATCGCATGGTGTGGGTCCATTAGTTTAGATAATAAACAGTTGACCTAATCAGGAATGAAAAGTCTGCCAGAAAAAAAAATACCTTTTTTAACAGGGGAAAAGAATTTTATGACGGAAAAATCTAACTCGAATTCCTTCAAGAAATCAGGTTCGACATAGTCATGCAACTACCTGATGGACTTGTCTGATGGAAACTTTGCCTGGCGGGGAAACATCCGTTTAAAGGGCTGCAGCCACGAACCACAGATGGACCAATGGTATCCCTTCACTCTTTCCCCCCTAAGAAATGAATGATAAATAAAAGAGATGGAGCCCGCAGAGCGCAGATGGTCCATCTGTGGACTGTGGATGCGGACCATGTTAGGTGGTAGAATTCATCAGGTAAACGTAAGATGGTTCCACAAAGATACTTTGGTTTCATAATCTGTGTAATTAAATACTTATAATTATCTTATCTAATTATAAACGTATAATCTATGCACTGTGGTTTTTTTGTGGATAGTTCTATAGCATAAGGCTCTATCGCCATGATATTATGTTAGCATCTCCCAATACGTCAATCCTCTGCCACCACCCATTTGATATATGCACCTTTTTTTGGTTGCTCAGAGGTAATGCGACCATGGAATCACAATGTTTAACGAAAATATTCAAGTCTTAGATCTGTCCCATGCCATATAACAAAGATTCGTAGATAATAAAAGTTAACTTTCCAAAATATCAGATTTTTGGTATTTTGGCATCAGGCACACTTGAAGTGGAAAATTTGGAAGTTTACTGAAAAGGTCAGAAAAAAAATGATTCTATATCAGTCCAGCAACTAAAAGGTAACGTTTTCAGTCCAAAATCAAAGGAAAGTCAGTTTCTGATATTTTCCTTAACTTTTGGTGCCTAACTTGGACTCAGCCCTGCTGATTGCATAACTCTCCATCCTCTCCCTCCCTGCAAAGAAAAACATGTTCCCTTTGATTTGCATGCAGTGTATAACATGAGTCTGAAAAGGGGGAGTTGGTGAAAATAGAAACATCTAGTCTGTCCTATCAAATAAATAAACATTGATGTTTTAATGCGTATTCCGAGACAAGTGATCACACCTCTTCTTGAACACTGTTTTTCCTTAACACACCCACAGTATCAGAGGAAAAGGGAGCAGTACATAAATCTCATAATGACTGATTGACCACTTCTAAAGACAGGATGTGGTTAGGAGGTATGGATGGTTCCTTTGATATTATTATCTGTCAAACCTTATATTTTTTTAGAGGATGGAGCTTTTTTGGCAGATGAATACAACAAGTACTCGAGATCTGTATACTCTGTATTCTTAATTGTGACATGATATGCGAAAAGGGGGCTAAGTACAGGGGGCTCTAAGACCCCTTCTGCCAGTACATGTCAAAATTGTATCTAGATCTGCTGGCATTCAAATTAGTCATTCGTAATGATTTGTAAAAACATTTTCATTTATGTTTATGCTCTGCAACTGTATTGTTATTGGATGATCCAGGGAATCCTGACTCCTATTATTGGTGACAAACTAAACTGAATTTCAGGGGAGAAATATCTATCAGTTTTAAAGTGGTTGTTGTTGTTGTTGTTTTTGTTGTTTGATTTCGTTACATCAACCATATTATAATGTATAAATACCCAGTGGCACAAGACGTTGAATCGGCGTTGAAATAACCATGATCATAGCTAAGCATTAATTTAATGGTCTGTGCCCACTGGGTAGTCCACTCAATTTACCACCAGCAACAATTGTAATAGAAGGTACAGGGAATAATGTGTGACAAAATAGTGGCCAGATGTGAGAAAACATGCCTCCTGCGGGGGAATGGCCTCTTAAGGGTCATGGGCTCTAAAATGAGATATCTTGAGCTAAATTATCCCTGGTAGTTTTGCTGTAAGTGCTTGTCAAACCTAGGTTAGTGTATACGACTGAAAATGGCATAAGCTCTAAATCCATTAAATCCTATCCTAAATACTAATAATGCAAAAAATACAGTTTTGTGGGAAAATAACAAAAGAAATGTGATGTTTTCATCATAAAATTGGTTCTATAGGGAAATTTCTAGCTCTGTTTTCGGTTCAGGGTTCCTTAAAGAATTAAGGAAAGAAATATTGGTACAAAAATTCCCATTTGTAATAGGGGAGTGGTTTCCATGGCAACCAGAAATTGCCTTATCTGCCAATTTTCTATGTTTCCATAGCAACCAACATTCCAAAGATAGAAAATTTTTAGGAGAGATGGAAGATTAAAACGAAAAATTTATTTTAAAATTAGCAAGAAAATCATTGTAGGAAAAAGATGTAATAGAAGGTAGCAGATATTGTATACGAAGAAGGAGATTTCTTTTTATGTTGTGGGATGGTTGACGTCTTTGGTGGGGAGTGTGACTGAAATGAAACACGGATATGGCACTAGTGAGACATCAGGAATAAGAAGTATCTAAAATTAACTAAAGTTGAAAACACCTTAACCCTTTTGTGCCCAGAATTATTTTGAGAGAGCTGTTTTATTCAACATACTTGACAAAGTAGAGGATATTACCTATATCATGATCAGATTAAAGTACTGATTCAAATGATAACAAAGTGGGCACTAAAATAGCTTTCAGAAAATGTAATATGAAGCATAGGTTAGAGTATTATCTGATTATATGAGTCGTTAAGGAATGATGATGGTACAAAATGTTAAATTGGACTGATTTGGATGGAGGTGCCCAGAAAATCTTCCTTTTTTTAGAAATTGGTGGGGAATAGGTGATTTTCAATTCATAAAGCATTATTTGACATTTGAAAGGAAGCTATATTGATGGAAATTGAAAAAAGATATGTGTTATAATTGGATTCCTTGGAGAAAATCACAGGAAAAATATTTCATCAATATTTTTGACATTTTTATCAACATTTTTGTCAATTTAGTGAATTTTCTGTATTTTCTAATTATTCTCATGGCCAGAGCGCGCACTTTTCATGTAATTTAAGCCTATATTTAATTCATTTTTTTCTGCAAAAGCATCTATTAATAATTATGTACCTAATGTACCATGACAAATTTGGTATCGTTAAAAAGCCCTTGATATGACGAGTCTTCTGGTGTTAGAATAATCGTAATCTGATAAATATTAAGCTCATGGTGGTCCATTGAACATATATACATGCTTAAGAGCGCACTTTTGCTATTCTGGGCACGTAAGGGTTAAAGAAAAAACTTGAATGGTGGGTGGGTGTGTAGTTGACGTGCCTGGTTGGAAAAAACACAATGGATATTAATGGGGTGGGGGGACTACAGGGGAATTTCTATAGTAAAGCACAATCATGAATCTAACCATGTAAAATTAACGTCTTCAGAAAGAGGTTTATCTACCTAGATGGCGAATGACAACAATATACATGCAAGAATAGTTAATTAAAGTGTGACTCTGTTGACTCTTGGGATGCAATAATTTCTTGGAAGTCACCCATTTTTGCTCAATCAGTCCATAACTGTCTTCTAGCCTATAGGTAGGAAGAGAGAATGGTGGAAAGGGGAAGGTAGCTCCATAGTGGCTAACGGGTAAAACATGAACCTACAGACAGAAGTAATGTCAAAGAATGGGGGGAGGGGTGTCTTGGGGGGAGGGGGTGGGGCTATGGCGATGTAAGTGTCTGGCTGTTTTGGAAAGCAGGTTTCCAGGGGAGGAGGGGGAGTGTGTCTCTATCTGGGGGTAAAACATGGTTTAAGATGAATGGCTGTGGCAGGGGGTGGGATAGGTTAGGTGGGTGGGTTAGATGTATATATGAGGGGGGCTAAGGGTGTCTCACCTTACACTTACCTGTAGGACCTGTTTGACACCACATCTGCACACCTAGAACCAGGTAAGGTACAGGGTACTTACATTTTAAAGGGGACTACATTAACAGATTAAAACCTCGTATATATGACATACCTCGCGTATAAGACACATTCAGAGTATTTGGACTTCTTGGAACATTTTAAGATAACATAAGTCTTTTCTACTGAATGGATCTTCATTGAAGATAAAACATATGGGCATCTAGGAGCATCTCCTATCCAACTTTAGGAATCAGGGGAAGGCTATATAGGGGAGGTGTTATGGCAAGTGAACCCAATCCGCTTCTCTCCCCAATGATCTTATACAAGCTACGTCTTACACGCGACCACTTGCAGTAGCCCTTATCGCATGGCAGTTCTGTTTTCGTAAATATGGTGGAAATCAATCAATTCAAAAGTAGAATTTCAAGAAATAAATGCAAGGAACTACCTGTTTTGTATACTGTATGATCACCCTAGTGTGTCATATGGGACATCAGCTATATGGAATCCTCTCTAAGATACATAATTCCCCACTTTACATAAATTCTGGCATGAAGTTCATTATCTCTATTTTCATGCTAGATAGGGTGAAAGGCTTTGGTCCATGAGATCTGTGAGGTGGTTCGCTTTAAACATGGCACTCCCTCCCTAGATCTAGTTACAAACCTGTTTTGTAATTGGGCGCCACATGTGTTTTGTATTGATATATTTATGTTATGATTTCTGACACAGCGATTTCCCTGGGGTAACAAGTAGGCTCATACTGGAGAAATTGATTCAAGTTATCATTTTTTTATGATTAATCATCCGGCAATCTAGATTAGGTAAAGGCAAAAGTAGAAATACTCCAAATCAAAATATGTATCGCCAGGTTTATACAAACCCTTCAACGGTGCAATGGTAATAAGGAAGGAATACTATATAGTGATACGGATTTCACTAAAGGTTTAGATTTGATTTTCCATTCGTTTGATGTGTTCACACTGTCATATCAATTTTGGAAAATACAGTACTGGAAGTAGATATTTTGACGCTGAGAGTAGAGACAGATTTGATTTTACATTTGTTTGATGTGTACAAACTGCAATACTATTACTCTTGGAAAATATAGTACTGGAAGTTGATATTTTTGATGCTGAGAGTTGAAAATTCGGAGACCTCATGCATACCTCCCCCCCCCCCATTTTGCTTCTCACGAATATTCTTATAGACTTAATATCCACTATGATGACAATGTGAGGTGCTGGGTGAAATACAGTTTTTTTTTTAGTGTACACATGTCAGATTTTTTCACTTTTTTGGAACATCCCTCTTTGTGGAATATACTTTCTTGAATTTGAAATCCCACATGCCTCATTACCACTTCTTTACTGTAAATCTTAAATCTATTCGATATACTAAAGCCATGTTGGCACAATGCCCAGCAAATTGTTGTGAGTCCTTGTCCACCTGTGTGAAGTGGCTCACACATGTCGCTAGATAGAACACGACATCGTTATAGCACAAGATCACCAGGAATAGCAAATGCTATGCCATGTGAGTCTAACACACAGTGGCGAAAGATGACGGCATGAGTTATCACTCAAAAAGGAGTCACCATTGATGACCAATCATGGCAACAGATGACGACAATTTGCTGGGTGCCATGGTTTAAAGTTGAAACTAATACTGTTACTTAGTTACAATATAGGGACTGCCAGACCAAGAAGTTATAAATTGTGGACAATAGACAAATGTAAATAGGACGGTTGTTGCCCCTAGTCATCCCCTAGTATTGTCTGTACGTTAGCAGTCATACGGAAAGGATGGCCCACACGGGGACCTCAGGCCATGGGACAGTGGGTTGGGCACCTGTCCCTGCCTGGTGTAATTTGTCGTCAACTTGTGTCAGACAATGCTATTCTTTCACAATCCTTATACAAGTCACAGATCCCGTATAACAACAGCAACCAGCCCATTGTTGTTGTTGGCAAGAATTTTATGGATTATATCTACATACACACAATAGTGCTATTTTCAATCCGATTAATTTCAAAATATAAACAAACAACCTTGAGGCAATATAAATGATTGCAATACAAAATTAGTTCATCGTCCAGCAACTGAAACAAATCTTCACATAGCAACGGGCATCCCAAAATGGTCAAGGATTACTTATCACACTAGCCTTACGTCAGGGAACCAGTTCAATGTTCCATCTGAGTCAGATTTATTAGTTCATGTATAAATTGCATTATGGATTTCATAGTAGGTTGATGTTGTCATCTACCCCACTTCTGCTGCATATAAGCTACGCTCAAGATAATCTATAAAACCTATATATTTAGATTACTTCCTAAATTATATTTCTAATTACATGTTGCAATAAAATGCGATCAAACCCGAGTATAAAGACACTCACCCTCTACCTGAAAGGATTTATGTCCCTCGATTGCTGCTTAGGTACCGTCAAAGCCTCCCACTCTCTTCTACCCTCTTATACTCTCTTCTGGTGAACTATCCCTATACAGAGCACAGTGAGGGCGGTTGATATTCAGATGGATCTTGTCATTTCCTCTCAGCACTCTCGGTGCTACTACAACATTACCTGGATTACATGAGATCATGGACATCACACAGAATGGATGCTCTCTGCGCTGATACATCAGTCTCTGGCAATTGCATCTCTCATGTAGTGCCTCTCGGCTTATGTCCCTCGGATCTAGTATGTTCATGCAGGTATAGAGGCATTGGTTCTGGATTGTTTGCAGGCTCAATACACTATCTACCTGGCCCCATCGACAATCAAATCCCCATGATCGAAATTCATCCACACTCTCAAGGTTTGAGTTGTCCAGCCAAAGTACTTCGGAGCCTGTCATGTTTAGAGTATCACACTCTGAGTATACTCATAAAACCCTGGTTTTATTTCAGCGGTAACAGTCAACTTACTGATACATTCTATGTCTTCCTGTTGTCGATCACTGATGTCATTCTGGTCTCTTCCAGTGGTCACAATTGCTAAGTCATCCACATACATAAAATGTTGGGAGTTTTCAATTACCTTTGCCACACTATTTATATAAATCAGAAATATGAAGTTATCGTTTTGCTTTGTCAAGAAAACCAACCACCACCCCCATGTTATCTAAAGAATCATCACTCCCTAAGGTGCTATATATGTTGAAGGAGAGTCAGTCTAGACATTAGTACTATGTTGGTTATGTCTCCCTCTGTGTCTATATTGTATTCAAACTTTGGTATGTACCTATTCTATTTACAGGATGTGGAAATAACGACCCTTCCCCATCTGAACATTTTAGTCTCACCACCACTGCTTATATCTGTTTTGATTATCCTCAATTCCTTTCCTCTGAGAGTTGCTTTAACACTATCCATCCTAGCGTTGGAGTGTCATCCTGGAAATTTTGAGCACCCACGTATAGGCACATTGTGGGCAGTGTAGGCAGAATAGGGGATGTTATGCATGCACTGCAACTCGGTCTTTATCTTGTACTTAAACACACATTTAAATAGGATTAATTCTCTGACTGACCATAAATGATGTCTTTTTATTTACAGGACAGTCACCATGATCATTAAGCTGCTGGGGTTATTAACTGTGGTGGCTGCTGTGGCAGCTTCTGATTCATCAGATATCAGCCTCCTTAAACGCCTCCTTGCTGTCCTTGGTAGGTTTTAAGATACACATGTATTCCTGCCCTCTCCTATCTCCTAATTATTTTTATCTCAAATTTTCGTGGATCGTACTAGGGTACTTGTTTCCCAGGAGAACAGAGGCTATGTGTAGGCTATGATTTTTGTTGTAAGATATTGCATCGAACAATTCATCATTTTACCCTGGTTTGTGTTATACATGGTGTATTAAAATGGCATTCATTCTGGAATTGAAATACTCTTATGAATATAAAGGAATTGATAAAAAGTAAACAGCTGTAGAAATTGATTCAAAATATATGTCAAAACCAGACGTTAAATGAATATCCATGATTTGGTACCACTGCCAAGTCTGGGCCGTATTTCAATATAATCTGAGAAATAACTAATGATCAGGTGATCTTACTAGATGTCTATACTAGTCTATCATTGGTAGTTGGGGCATATGTCTTCATAAAATGGAATTTTATAGAGTAGTCATAACACTCCAGTTAATAACAAAGGTAACTGTGAGTGCCTCATATCAAATGTAATGGTTTCCAGCTTATGCTGTCATCAACGATATTGAAATAAGCCTCCGAGCAGTTACTGCTGCCAGAGCTACAGCCAATAAAGATTACCAATGGAAAACATGCCCTTTGGAGGACATCATTGGCGAATCTCCCCTGATTCAGTTGAAATATTATGGCCAACCTTAGTTAAAGAATTATCGGATTATTCTATCCTCATTGGGTATCCCAGGTCTAACCCCACAGAGAATCTATGAGTATGTCAGGAGGGTATTTCTTAACAATGCGATTTAATATTGTTATGAAATACCCTCCTAACAGACACGGCAGTGCTTGAGATACCTGCAGAACGTTACACTGCTTTGATACAAGTAGAGCAGAGTAAAGGGAAATTAAATTGATGCCAATTAATTTAACTCGAAAGATTTGCATTATGGCACTTGCCCAATAAACTCCTCGTGATTATCTAGAGTTCCCACTGTGATTGGAGGGAGGCCAGTTGTAGCATATGAAGTATAGTCTCCTGTACTCCATTACCACATGCTTAAATGCGTTGTTGTCTCCTCTTCATTGCAGAAGAGAAGCGTTCCATGAGTGTGTTCAACTATGACGGTAAGGGGAACCTAAAGGTCTCGTTCCAGGTGTGTGTCAGGGGCGACAAGTCCAAGACACCGTGCAAGGACCGTAAAGGAGTTATGGGGCATACTCTGCATGTGTTTGATTCAGATAATAATCAGGTACTTCAGTCGCTTGAAATTATGATTAATATGTGTTTATTTATTATCCATACTAGCACCAGGCTGTTTGAATGCTATGTGTGTGGCTTCAGATATGAGAGTAGTTTCTAGGGTATGACACTTTGTAAGCTGCTGTCTGTACCTTACTCGTCTAGAGGCTGCTTCTAAGGTACAAAATAAATGAGTCTAAGGTAGACATGAATAGTGCTCTATAATATCCATTTTGAGATTGTATTTAAGCTGCAAATAAATAGTGCTCTATGTCCATTTTGAGACTGCTTCTAAGGTACAAATGAATAGTGCTTAATCTACATTTTTAAGCAGCGATAGCAATTTCTTCTGTAATGATATATCTTAGTTACTTATCTTCTTGTTTATTTCAAGGTCTTCTCATCCGTCGAGCATTATATGGATGGCTATGGTGGACCGTACAAAAGTTACCCTATAAAGTTCAATGATGGAGAGGAATATACGGTCGAGGCATGTGAAGCTTACCCAGGATCCAAGAAAGATGAGATAGTTGAGTACCAGTGTAACAAAGGAACATTCATCGGTGGAACTGCCAAGCTCGGCTTCGGCGGGTCAATTTCCAGACCAATTGACGACAGAAACGGCAACCAAAATGCTATCAGAACCTGAACAGTGGCCATCTAAACCATTTTTTATTTTTGCTTAGGTTGAACAAGTTGTCATTATTTTGAAAACTGGATCATCTTTCATTTCTGAATTACTTTTATTACTCTATTTTACTTTTATTTAATGCACTGGTCCAAAGTATACAAAAATAGAGAAAGGGTGATCCATCTCTTTGTTTAAATATCCTCTGCTGGAACCTGAGAATCTTACATATTTTTGCAATTAAGGGGTAGCTTGAAGAGGGCACTATGGCCATCAGTGGCTATAAATCAGGGATTGTCAACGTCAAGGGCCATGTTGTAGTTGTTTGCTTAGATATAAGAACCACAAACTGCATTGTGAAATTTCAGTTGCTTGCAATAAGTACTATATTTTTCTACATTCCATCTATGCTATATCAAGTTGTTTGATTAAGTGTTTTCGGTGAATAACACAAAAACATCTTTAAGTTCAAAAATAAAAGGAATAAAAATCAATTCATAGTGTTTCATCTTTTATGTTGAGTATAATTGTGTGATATAACCCGGGATGTTCTAATATGATTGAATACAAATTGTGCGTCATGATATCATACTTTTCATAATGATAATCACTCTTTCATAAAGATAGGAGGAATGGTGATAAGAAGTAAATGGGGGCAGGGATTACATACCTTTGACTATTCATGTGGCTTCCCTGCCAGTACACCTCATCCAAATGACAATTTTCTTGAGTAAATCTGATGAGCTTTCACGTAAGATTGACGTAAATGCACAAGTAATGCTATTTGGGTTGAATATAAAGGTCAAATACCACTGAGAAATATATGATAAATGGTGCGAAAATGTGTGTGATTTACGATGCTGACAGAGTAAGGTTCTTACCAATATCCAAAAATACAAAGGCTTCCACCATGTATACATATATAGCTGCTCCAAATCTCACTTTGGATGATGTTGGTTAGTCTATGATTTATTATGGTATAGGGGAGTTGTTTGGAGAGTCACTTAACATTATTATTTTGGTTGATTATTCTTCCCAAGAGAATCTTAAAGACATCGGCACGTCTGCTTTAAAATACTTATGTTTTCAGAAGAAAATATCTACTGGTAAATGTTTTGATGATTGCCTCTATCAAAATCACAAGTGTTTGACAAGGATCCTTGAAAAAAGAGGTCTTCTTTAGATTACCCCTCCAATATTGGGTAAGGAACTATAAATATTATTAGATTTTGAAAGCACAAAGATTTATTTTCCTTCCATTTTCGCACTGTGGGATTGATCTAAATATCATTGCAAATGGGGCTGGAAATTCTTTACATCAAGTCAATTCTGTTTAGGTTGTGGATTTACACAAACCTTATTGACGGTATTGAACAAATTTTGATTTTCTCATGTGTCGCTATTTTCCGTCTGATACATATGCAACTTTGCACTGATCTATGGAAGTAATTGATGCAAATATGAAGGGAGGGATAATGGTTAATGTTAATAACATACATGTTCACAGTTTTTATCTCATAAAGCAGTTTAATGAAAAATAATCTAAAATAATGTCTTGTTTCAATCACATTTGAAAAGCCATCATTGCCTAATGAAATGAAACTATCCAGTATCAGTACAGATATTCAATTAGGCCAATCCCATTTTGAAAAAAGGGAACAGAAAAACGAGTCTAAAATTAGCTGCCCTATTATTTTGTGTGGAAGACCCACCTAGCTAAGTGAACGAGGTTGTGCAATACTGACAAGTATAACTAAGTCTTCTTTCAAGCAAGGGAAAAACATTTTACCTGTAGATAATTTTGCCTGAAAGAAATAGTTCTTGAAATTATCGAATTTCTTTATACTAGTCCAATGTCCTGCAATGCTTTTATCATGTTTCCTTACATAAAAGCCTTTTCTGGCTGTCAAGCAATGTGCTTGTGCAAACCTACTAGACTTCAATGCGGGGATGTGGAAAAAAGATTGAATCTCGTCCACAACTGTACCAGTCTTTTTGGAGATAGGGGACAGCTGCAGTTGTTCTATTGCCTGTAGGTTGTATTGTGTCTCTGTGTATCCAGAACTGTAACTAGACACACTAGCTCCCACTGTGGGAGCATAAGGCACTATTATTCACAGCAGCACTCACACTCCCCCTTCCAGGTCGTACTGCACTAGCAGCAGCAGCATGTCCCGGATAGGTAAAGTGCCCTGGAGGGTCTAGGTAAAGTGTGCTGGAGGGTCTTGCCGAAAAGGACATGAGAATCACAAAATAAAACATACACATTCATGTTTTGCCAAGGGATTTTTCAGTAACCTATTTAGATGAAACATGCACGTTTTTTACAATTGAAAAAGTGCTTTTCCATGCATTTTGTTGTAAATTTGTTGTCCATACTATGAAAAATAGTTAGGCCATGCACATTTCTATTAGTTCTGCCTGAATTTCTTTTTAGCAAGACCCTCCAGTTCTCTTACAGTTTTCTCTATTATGACTTCTGAGCTTGTCCAACTCGGTTTCCTCTATCAAAACATGGATGGCCTGTGCCCCGAAGCCCAATTTCAAAACTTCTTTCATACATTAATTTTTCTAAAAACTTTCTTTTAATTTACTTTAGATAAACCACTAACCATCGCTATCAGGAAATAATAAAATTCCTAACAGTGCTTTCCATTTTGGTCAAAAGCTCGGACCTAGTTTCAGTTGATACTGACACTTCTATACTATACATTTTTTTGTACTTACCTTGCCGAATACTAAGAGTGTGAAGGGGGGATATTCTGTAAACTGTCCATATTGCCATGTACTCGTATGTTTAAAATTCTCACTTTGTGTGTTTTTTTATAATATTGTCAATGGACGGTTACAAGTGGTGAAGTGAATGTACACGGAATCCAGAGAAGTTCATTTGATCCTTTTATTGCATAGCTGACATGAGTGTTTCATAAAGGTGGTAACAATGATAACACTCGCCAATATCTAAGCTCTGCCTCCGATCCTATAGCTCAACCTGTCGTAGGTTCTAGGTATAGGTGTAAGGTGTAAGTTGGGAGAGATGATTGGGAGCTGCTCAAGCTGCCTTTTATATTAAGGGTTTGAGCAGCTCACAGTATTGCAAAATATTCTATACACGTGGCTCAATAAAATAGAGACACGTGTCATGGGGACAGATTGCCACCTGTGGGTTGATTGTGTTAATGAGGATTGAGAGGAGATTGTGAAATATCCTCTCATTCCAAATATGGCACCACAGGTGTCACAGAGTCTCATGGAGGAAGTGGGTTCATGATAACTTATGGATCCTGGTTCCTGTTGGGGAATACAGGAGGTTGTTGAGTGTGGATCGTGAGCAGAGCTTAGGTTTTATATGGCAAAGAAATTAGTAAATATGAAAAATAATAATAATACCCAGAATGGTCCATTGACAATATTATTTTTGTTGTCTGTTTGTTTCTTGTGGGGAGGGGTCAGGTGGGGATGTTCTATTTTGTATCTCAGCGACACAATGTGGAGATCAAGTGCAACCAAATTGCATTTTTTTAGTATGTGTTTACAAGTATGCACCTTATAGCTGTTGGGAAATTGTGTTCTGTGAGCACCTTGTGATGATTCGATATGGACAAAGCATAGTTATGAAAACTTGGCATGTGACTTTGCACAAACTGTGTTGTGCTGACAGTTTGTGTTGGCATAGACATACAGTGTACATTGATTATGCTCTATGAGAATGCTCCATGTGGTTTGAAATTAACATATATATAATTTTTTTTATGTTATTTACAAGTGTATAGTTTGGAAAAATCTCTGTGCAGAGGCTATCTGGATGAAATCGTAAAAGAATCATTCCGTAAATGTGAGATCAAAACCAGAAGAGAACTCCTGGCACCCAGCAAGAAGGACAAAAGTTGGCCATTGAAGACAAAATCTTCATGAAGACCATGTTCAGACTGAACAACCACACCCTTGAGAAAATAATCTTGGGGAACTGGGGCATCCTAGGTAGATCTAAAACTACCAAAAAGATGCAATGGAGAGGGGTATGTTGAAGCTGCAAAAGGCCTTAAAACCTCAAGGACACTCTAGTGAGAGCAGCCACTCACTACGATCCCACCAATAGCAACGAACCAACTCCCATAGATGGCAAAATTGTCAAGAACAGATGCAAACGAAAAAATTGTCCACATTGCAAAAAATTGGACAAAACCGGCCTTATTGAAAAATATGGGACCAATCTGAGCTTTGAGACTAAGAAAAATTTTAATTGTCTCATGTGCAGCCCAAACCTGATGTATTGCATTGAATGCAAAATATGCAAAATATGGTATGTAGGGGAAGAACAGAACCCCCTAAAGTACTGCCTTACTACATGTGTACGACACCAAAAAGGGTAACCTACACACGGACATACAGTACCATTTTCGTTTAGTGGGACACAATGTGGATAATGACATGAAAGTCTACATTATAGACTATGTCTATGAACACCCAGGCAGTAAAAGGCACTAAAATTTCGCCATCTCATTGAGTTCAATTGGATTTATCGCCTAGAAACTCAAGCTACAAGGGGTTTGAACACTCTGGACAGTGTGAAACAACCCAAAATGCCTCGTAACAAAAAAATCTGCCCTGATATATATAATTGTCATTCACATGGATACCAAAGACAGCTGGCACTAACACTGTACCGGTATTGCAAAAACCAAAATCAATTTTGCTCCTTTTATAATAGTCACTTCAGACCAGCAAAATTGTTCAAATCAATGATTTACTGATGTTCCAACCATACTACCGGGACAAGTTTGGCTCCTATCTTTATTTTTTTTATAAAGATGCACCACTTACAAAGTTGTTTTTACACAGCACCACCTCATGCACCCTGTATGGAGGGGAGACTGACTTGTATAACAGCCTCCCCCCTCCCACCTTTGTGAACCTGTGTGCTTGGTGCTTGGACAAGAGTGCACTGACCAGGAGCCCTATATAAAGGCCAGTCACCTTGGCTTGTCTGCATACTGAAGACTGTAGTAAATAAGCCTCGTACAAGAGACCCAACCGGGCCTCGAGCACTGAAACTCTGTGATAATGTCTATTTATGACAAAGAGTTTCGTGGGTTTCTTTTTCTTTAAAACTATGAATGTTCATTACTTTATTTACAGTTTTTTTTTTTAATCAAGAGCCCTTTCATTGCCCAGGTACCCTATCAATAGAGCATGATTTCCTGTGGTAGAAATGTTTAGCTTTGTTGGAAACTCTTCTTCTCTCTCCCCCCCCCCCCACTCTAAAAAATGAAGAAAGGTTACCTGTAGAATTACATAATCTTATGGTTGAGTTAACAGGAGGTTACAGTCCACAAAGCATCAGTCGGGTTTGATGGGAAAGGTTAGCCTTTAGTTTCATCTATTGGGTATTTCATGAGCTGACCTCCCCCCACCCTCTAAAAATAAAGGGGAGAAAAAAAAGAGAACTATCTGCTAGATTGTTCTAAGACATTTGTTGGACAAGTGCCTGTCATGGAATGAAAGAAAGCCTTAACCTAGTGGCAAAAGGTGAAGTGTAATAAGGTGTGAAAATATCATCATGGCATTACTGTTATGCGTCACTGTTATGATACTAGCCTGTTGTTCACACCTAAAAGTGTCATACACTAATGCCTACAGGGTATAATTATCAGATTAAATACAGTCAGCACAGTCATAGAACCATCTATCCATCTATGGTACCAGGAGGAGGTTGAGCTCATCACCTGAGCATCACCACAGCGTGGCCAGATTAACTTCATTAAAGACCCAGCCCGATCTACCTTCTTGGAGATTTTACTAAGAACTACAAGGCGTTTAAGGTAAGTTTAGGTTAATGAATCATTGTTAGACATAAGTCCATGTACGCACATGGGATTAGCATGACACCCTGATTCATTTCGTTCAAATCTCCAGCTCCAACTGTCGATAATTATTTTGTGCTAATCTTAACCTGTCTATATCAGAGAATATGACACTATAGAAAATAAGGTGAGGTTGTATACCTAATTGTGCCTGATATGAGAAACCAAGTACTAATTTAACAGTGCTACTTGCATACATACATACTTGTAACGGTATATGATTTAAAAAGGATAGTTGTAGGTCCGGCTTGTGAACCCTCTCATTCGGCATGGCATGCAGAGAAAAGGGCTCTCAGATAACACCCACGTGTAGTCTGACAGTAATTAATATAGTTTTAGATTATGTAGGGGTACAGTGGCTGCAGTGCTTGGTTTCACCAATCTATACACATACTATGAAAAAGGCAACGGGTGGGCACTTTTTATATCGACTTCTTGCAGGCCTTTTGACCCCATACACCATTCTCTCTTAATAAAGAAGGCAAACGCAAGTAATTTTATTGGGCATGACGTGGCTGTTTGGCTTGAGCCATACCTGAAGGTGCACAATGCTGAACAATGGTAAATCCAGGGGTCGATATATACTCAGCCCCTATTGTTTATCATGTTGATTTATAATATCAGTACTATTGTTCAGCCCTTTATAACAATGTGGACAATGTTGCCTTAGTATCAAGCATCCATGACCATATGGAAGTCCATGTCATGCTACAAAGAGGCTCAGATATAGTAGAGTACAAGTCATGTTTTATGGTGTAGGAGAAATGGCATGACTATTTATCAAGATTTTCAAGCCGATATTGTTACATTGAAAGAGATTAAAAAGGAATCATCGTTTTGTCATTTCAGTTACTTCAAAAGCCTAGTAGAACGATGCTGCCGCCAAAGAAGGTAAGTATCCACCTATTTTTCTTTTAGTTTATTTAAGTACTTATTGTACTCTTACTGGGATCAGTCAAGGGGCTCAGCTATAAAATCATAACATTTATTTTTTATACTCATTAATTTTGATTAAAGTAAAGACCATTTCCACCCAAAAATTGCTTAGCACTGTACCTTAAGCATTGGGAAATGATTAAGATTTAGGGTTCCACTACCATTCTCCACACAGAGCATAATGTATACATTTACATTTGTCATTTATATAATTGATACTAGATGTTAATGCTTCATTGTTCAATGGACCACTGATTGATGATTTCAGGTATGTTCTGGAGTGGTCAGCCTTGTACTGATAGGAATGATCTGTGGTCTTTATATGTTTAACTGACCCCTGCCACAGTCTCAAGATAACATGAGGGAAACAATCGTATGTAAGTCCCGCCTCTCTACTATATAACTGCTTTGAGTTTGGGAGTGCCCAAACCCTTTCTTTTTTTCACGTTATTGATATCATAGGGGGATGGATTTGGGGAAGGGCGAATACAATTCGACCCCTCCAGAATGAGGGAGGGGGGAGTCACTTTTTTTCAGTAGAAAGCCCCATGCACTAGCCTATATTTAAGTTTAAATAAGAGGGAGTGCAGAAAATACTCCACCTCTCTCAGATGAAGCCAAAAAAATGTTCTGACAGAAAGTCCATTCTGTCTTCATTGTACAATAAAATTCTGTTATAACAAAGTGCTTGGGATAAGCAAAAAAATTTGTTATAAACAAATTTCGTTGTAACCAAATTATACATTTACGGGAGCATTAAGGGTTATAACCTCCCCCCTTCCCACTCCTTTACCCCTCCTGCTGCCCAGAGCTCAATGGAGGCAGATGGACAAGCCCTGTTACACCCTTACCCCCCCCCCACCCCCTAACCCCTCCTGCTGCACAGAGATGAATGTAGGCAGATGAAGAAGTCATATTACGCCCTAACAGCCCCCTCCCCCTCCCACCTCCCTTACCCCTCCTGCCACCCAGAGCTCAATGGGCCAGATGAAGAAGTCCTATCACACCCTAACCCCTCCCCCCCTCCACTCCCTTACCCCTCCTGTCGCACAGAGATGAATGTAGGTGGGTGAAGAAGTCCTATCACACCACTGTAAAGGGACTTTTCTACTATAGAAATGTATGGGATTGAATTGGTACAATGGAATTTGTTTGTTGTAAAAGAAAATTTGTTGTAACAGGATTCATTGTAAAGAGATTTTACTGTAGTTCTATTGGGCCAAATAAAAAAAAGGTGTGTTTCCAGTCACCCGACCGACCCTAGCAAAACAGGACCGACCCTAGATTTTTTTGGTTGAGAATTTGAATAAAAACCCTAACAATTTTTGCGTATTTTTATGAATTTTTCATGTATATAATCTATTGGCATACATTCATTTACAATTCATTACAATCAAGACTTCTTAATTTTGAATGTGTTTTAGTTATGGATTGAACACATGTTTAAACAGAAGTATAAGGGCAAAAGAGGGTGTTGGGTGTAGTTTGAATTGAATTGTGTAAATACTATTTCATCAGTATTTTTTGTGTTTTTTGGGGGTTTTTTTGGTAATGATAATTGTAAATCTGATATGTAATGCTTATAGTATGTTATACTTTAACCTTTTAACTCCCTATACATCATTTGACCTTCTAACATATTTTGTAAAAACAAATTGTATGGTTGGATCCTGTCCCCATGCAGCTGCAGTACACTGTAGATATCTTGATACTGGTCCGGTACTTAGATAGCATATTTGTTTCCTTTTCAGATTAAATCATGGTGTAATCTTGAATAACATAAATTCAAGTACTCTCTGTATCCTCCACATGTTCGCAATCTACATAATTATGCATGGAAGGTGTTTGTGATATTGGTAAGTACAAATATGATAAAATTATCAATGTAATAATATGTAAAATAGTGTACCCTCTCAAGTTTGAACCACAAAACAAAAATACACAAGGTTTATGGAAGCAACCTGGACCGTTGAGACGCTCTTTTTAGCAGTGCAGCACATTTTTTAATCAGGGGATATTTTTAGCTGCCATAATATAATTTATGATACAGACATTCACATACTTGAAGAGAGATCAAGTTTTATTGTCCAGATGACGGATAATAATTTCATTTCAAATCACTGTATTCAATCAGGACCTCAAATCGATAAAATTGAGTAAAAGTGTACATATCAAACGTGTACACTTACCTATACATTTAAACAATACTGTATCACTTGTTTTCAGGATCTGCTCAAGGATTATGATGCAATTATTTGGATTGATGCATCCATATGTTTCCATTGCGAAGAGATCATTGGGATGCTAGCATTGACAGCTGGTAAATCTGGAGTGGCAGTGTATAGAAGCAGGCACAGTGTTAAATTGTCCCCAACTCAAAAACTTTTTCACCCACTGGGTGGGGTGCCACTGCTATGACCAGTCAGCTATTAATCTACTACTTCTGCACCATTCCAAGGAGATATCGGAAAGTACACATCATTCACTTGTTTAAGTATAAATCGCAGGGTGACTCATGGTTATAAGTTAAAGATGGGCAACTGTAAGTGATAAATATACAAAATAGTTCACATCAGAGCATTTTTATTGAACTACTATGAACAATATTGAACTGAAATGCTGTTATAAAATGCATTCATGAACCTGTGAGTTTCTCGACCACTTAGGTCTGGGAATGTTGTGCTGAAGTGCAGAATGTGTGAAACCGGTAATTTAGAGCAAATTGCCTGTTTACAAAGAATCATGTTCAACTGTAAGGCCACACTTTTTTATTGTTTGGGTTACCGGCACCCAAAATAAAAACTTCAGGACGGAGGACGAAATAAAGTAATACAAAATAAAATAAAACCTACAAATGTGGCATTTTAACTTCTGTAGCTTATGAGATGGTCTAAGAGCTTGGGTGCAGCGTATGTGACCATTACCTGAGTTCCTTTTTCTTTGTGAAATTTCAAATGTAGAGGATTAAATTTCCTATGCTTTGCTAAAGCTTTTGATGCACATGACACCAGATTGAATGCATTCCTGACATGATTAGGAAATAAAAAAAAAGTTGATTTTTCAAATTTTATTTTTATTCTGGTTTTTTACTTTTGCAGTGCAGGCGGGCCCGTAACCCAAACAATAAAAAAAAGTGTGGCCTAAAGTTCATTTGAAGAAGAGCTGAGTCATTTAGAGAAGAGTATTTATGTGTAAAGTATGTTTGTCAAAACAACATTTTTTTGACAGAACCTGACTCATATGTGAGAAGTTTATCAATGCCATCATGCCCCTTTCAAATGATCTTGCTTATAACATGTACAGTATCTTGTCAAAATGTAAAAATAGGCCACTTCTGGGAAAAATGTTGACTGTAGGTTCTGTCGAGGGTTGTATTTGTTGCTTTGCGTCTGTGATAAAACATGCAGACTTGTTGCTAATGACTGTGTTAAATGTACAGCAGAACTGAGAAGGGAGTGATATTATCTCTCAGTAACTAAATAAAAAGCATTTTACTTGTAACTGTCAATTGTCATTTTTTTTTGTTATTTAAATTAGAAAACCTATATCATCATTCAATTGCCTGGCCGGGGGCAATTCAGTCTAACCTCTATCCTTGTGGTGCCACTTGATTCGATCTCATGCAGCCCTGGCAGAACTTGAGAAATGCCTCTCTGAAGCGTTTTGACCTGAATGCATACACCAAAGGATTGGTGAGGTTTCCAAAGGCCATTATGATGGCTGTTGGGCGATACCAGTCCAAGGCTGAGGGAGAGAAGGCAGCCACAGTGCACATCAGAAAGAACGGAGTGTGGATGATGGCGAATACCAGGATCAGAATGGAGATACCTGTGTGACAAAGTAAAAGACAAAGTGTTTGATATTATAGATCCAATTGTCGGACATTCAGGTCCCACGCCCATTTGACACTACCTATAGCTAGTTATCTGCGGAACTGTGCCTAACATAGACCCTCTCATATATTTCCTTAATCTATTTATCATGGAAATTGTGTTGTGTATTACTTTAGCCTGACCTGTTTCAAAATGATTGTTGAAAGAATTTACTTCTAAAGATTCAGGCCAGAAACAGATATAATCTTTTTGGGGAGGGTGGATGAAAGATTCCTGGGTTTTCACCTGTAGGCCCTATGCTAAGAAGTTTGGGGAGTGGGACAGACAGAATCACCACCTCACCTGCTATTGTCCTTTGCTGCTGATCAACCTCTGGTCCTCCAACCGGGTTGACAGGCTGCACCACGGCTACCTGGATAGCTATCATCTGAATGCAAGGTCAATGCTTTCATTAGAATCAAAGTTTACCAGTTTTGCTTGATGACCTTTTCTTTTACACTACAATATTCTACCTCGCAGTCTTTGCTAGAAAAAAACTTTTGATTTCCCACTGACTTTTTGAACCACCGCACACCTCTTCAGTACCTTAAAAACTACTGGAGAACCATCCCAATGCCAGGGTTGAAACACGTGGGGGGGGGGTTAGGGGGCAAGGCCCCGTCCCACAATTCCAGACATGTACTGAACTTGGTTATACATTCACAAATTGACCTTTAGAAAATAGCAGAATATGTCTGAATTTTCAACATTTTACTTGAGGGCATGCATCCAAACTTTCTAACACATTCAAAATGCTTCATGTGTGATGCTTAGAATTACCAACATGCTCTGCTCAAGGTGCTCTGGTCCCTCCAAAGTCATGTTGCTTTCGGCCCCTGGTTGCAATTTTTTTTTTTTCATTTGAAATATGATGATGAAAACACACATACAAAGTGAATCTGTCATAGAATTGGGAGTGGCCAATGTTTGTGTAGGATGCTGTAAATGAGTGAAGCTGTCATAGAATGGGGTGTAACCTAAAGGTGTCTGTGTAGGATGGTGTAGACAGACATTCTAAGTGAAGCTGTTATAGAATGGGATGTAACCTATAGGTGTCTGTGTAGGATGGTGTAGACAGACATACTGAGTGAAGCTGTGTTGGGTATTGTACTTTATGGAGTAATGTACCTACCCGTAGGTGCCTGCGTAAGATGAGGTAGACACAGATGCTTAGACATACAGTCAGAATCAGGGGGATGTAGTAGAGGACGATGGCCAACACAAGCAGGTAGGAGGGTGCCAGTTGCTGAATGCCACATTTCTCATGTTCAGCCAACCTGAATTGTAAGTAATTGATGGATACCAAGATGTGTCTACTGTGATTTTTTTTCCCTTAAAGGAAAACAGTACCCTACATTCACGACATCGTATTTTGATAGCCTTTGTATGAAATAAAAAGAATCTGGCATAGCTTTTGAATTATGTATCACCATAGAGGAGAGCAGCAGGTTTATGTGATGTATCTGATGATGTCACGCTTGGTCTAAATGCACCCATTTAATGCTTGCATAGCACTGCTAGCCTACAATCAGATGCTGTTTGTAGCATTTTACTGTCACAATCATTCTATTTCCTTTGAGATATATTACAAGGTAGCCCTACAGAAGGTTCTGGCATAAGGTCGTAATGGTGTATAATTTATTATTTTAATTGTGATATATTTTGTCACACCATCCAATGCATAAACAATGCAACAACTGATGCATCTAGCCCAGTCGTGACATCATCAGATGGGCTTCCATAGCCCACTTAAAAGGGTCTATGTCTCCCTTTTCTATCCCCTCAGATGTGTGTGGTGCACATATGTGTAGGCACTGACACATTCCTCTGTGAAATTGTGTAATGTCGTTCTCACCATGAATATGACCTTAGCTGTCGGAATGGCGTTAAACATCTATTACTCACTCACTCACATAATCAGATACATCACATAATCCTGCTTCTCTCCTCTACACTATTACATATTATAATGACTATGCCAGATACTTTTGATTTGATAAAAAGGCTTTCAAAATATGACATCATGAAAGTAGGGTGCTGTTTCCCTTTAAGTTAAACATAAAATATGAAGATTAGACAATGAAGAAGATGGCTTTAATATACTATAACGAATGGAGTAATAAAAGCCAAGTCGTAAGTTGATGCTGAAAGAGGCTTGAGCAGACTTCAATAATGGCCCCAGACTTTATCTAGGGCCAGGGGCATTGTCCTCTTCCTTTGCCTCTAGATTTGCTAGCTTGTAATGAAATTATTCGTAATAAAATGCATTATTAATTATATTTGCTGACTAGTTAATAAAGCAAAGATCTCTTACCTGTTCATACCCAAGAGAGGCAAGAGTCCAATAAACAGTGAAAACAACCACACACTTGCCAGTGACATACGGATCCTGTTGTCAGTCACATTGCTGTTGTACCATAATGGGTAGCGCACAGCTAGAAACTGGTTAACACTCAAGGCTACCAAGTTCAGAATGGCACAACCTATATACATGATCAATTATAAGTGTATTTATAAACATGTGCTTTGTGATGGTACGTGTTTGATCACCCTGAGTCACTTTGCTAGACATTTGGGCTGCTCAGCACAGACTCAGAACCCTGCAAGATGCACAGCAGCACTGACAGGACATTGGCAATTCTACAAATATTCAACACCAGATGGTAGCATCATAGAGCCAGGCCACCAGGTCATTTTAAATATACCTTTGTGTGCCAATCTTTCTACATTTGGCTAGGACAGTATTATGTTCTCTGACACCCATAGTCCACTAGGCCTCTGTTGCAGAATACATAATATATAATAAAGAGTATACTAGGTATAACCATTAGGCAGGATATCCAATATACAGGATAACCATTATGTATTGAAACACATCATGGTCAAACCAAAAGGAGATAACAGCTTGATAAGAGTTATCATAGCAAATGTTACTGAAGAACAAATCAAAATACCAAGGTTCACTTCAATTGGAGTATTCAACCCGCTACAAGATGAAACCCAAATAATACCACTAGAAAATTCAAAGGAAAGTCAATCAATTTTCACCCCAGTAAACTGTGGAGAAGAAGTTCTGAAAGACCTCAGAGGACCAAATGCAAAGCCAAAATACAAAACAAATGATGATTTGTCAACAATCCAAAAAGAGCAACTGGAGGAAGTCCTTATGAGAAACAGAGAAGCCTTCATAACAAACGAGAATGTTATTGGCAAGAAAATAGATTCTACAATCACATTTGAACTGAAGGACAAGAACAAAATAGCATGCAAACCCCCATACAGATTATCACCAAGAAAGGAGGAAATAATAAGGGAACAACTAGAAAAACAAGCAATGCAAGGAGTTATTTCACCACTAGAATATCCAACCAAATTTAACTCACCAGCATTCCTAGTACCAAAACCAGGAATGGACCTCTACAAACCAGACAGTTGGTGCATAATCATAGACTACCGCAATGCCAACAAATGTCTTAAAACCTTCCACGAGCTGAAGATCTAATAAACACAATCAGAGAATCAAAGACAAAATACTACAGCAAAATGGACATATTCACCGTGTACCATCAAATTCCACTAGCAGAAGAATCAAAATACATAACCGCATTCTCAGTAAATGGAAGCGCTATGTTATGAATTCAATCCCAATGGGAATGAACACAAGTGGACTCAGATACCAAGACATAATGGAACATCTAATGGCAAAATTCAAATATCGCAACGCATGCGCTTATGTGGACAATATAGCCGTGTACAGCCCAACTTGGTAAAGACACCTACAAGACCTGGACGAAGTGTTGAAAATAGTGATCCAGGGAAATCTGAAATTCAAACCACAGAAATGTGGATCAACACGGTAAAAGGTACACCCGGGAGGGGTGCGCGGTGTACCTTTTACTGTGTTGATCCACAAATGTGAATTCGGATTTTAGGCTTCAGAATATCGGAAGATGGAGTCTCACCATCACCAAACAAAATATGGCCACTCAAAGTTGCAGGAATACCACAAAATAAATCCGAAGTGAAAAGTTTCAACGGAATGGCACAATTCTACAAGAAATTTGTCAAGGATTTTGCAAAAGTAATGTCACCACTTTACAAACTGACCACAGACAATGCACCATTTGTCTGGACAGCTGAATGTCACCAAGCATACAAGACAATAAGAAAGCGATAGATGAAGACGGATTCCTAAAGTTCACAGATTACTCAAAGGAATTCACAATCTTTACTGATCCTTCAAAGTACTCGATTGGAGCTTGCCTGACCCAACAAGACGAAAATGGATTTTATGGACCAATTGAATGGGTAGGTAGAGCACTGACAGACCGAGAGAAGCGATATTGCACAACAGACCATGAAATGATAGGTGTTGTGTATGCAATCAGTAAATTCTATCGGTACACAAAATTCTTCACAATATGCTCAGATCACACCACCCTAGTCTGACTATTCAACATAAAGGAAGCAATCACGAATGGCAGACTAACAAAATGGTTAGATTTGTTCATGTCATGCGATTTCACAGTCAAATACCTAGCAGGGAAGGCAAACAAAATAGCCGACTACCTATCCCGAATAAGGTACCCACAGCAAGAGGATGAACCACTACCAATACAAACACAAGGAAAAGTCACAATACCACTCAAAGAGACCAAATTCTCTGACATCACCATCACCAAAACATTCCACAAAGACGATGTAACACCCAATACTCCAATACTACAGTTCAAACTACATTGCGCCCCATTAGGAGGACACTTAGGCATAATGAAGGCGTACAAACTAATTAAGTACAGGTATTTTTAGCCCAACATGTTCACCGACGTAACTAACTATGTCGGAACTTGCCACACATGTCTGATCACAAACAAAAAAACCAAACGTCTGAAATTACCAATGAAAATAAGGGAACCAATACTCACAACATACAGTCAAGTCACTGTAGACAGCATAGGACCTTCACCTGAAGCAAAGAACGCAAGCAAGTGCATACAGGTAGTCATAGACCACGCATCCAGGCATGTCACCGCTTGGGACTGCAAAGAATTAAGCAGCGCATCATTCATACTAGACTACATTGACAAGGTGATTTGCATACACGGCCTACAAAGTGTACTCATGAGTGACAATGGATCAATTTTCACATCACAATTGACAAAGTTATTCTGCTCAAAATTCGGAATTAAACAGGTTTTCGGAAGAGCACTACACTCAAAGAGTCAGGGATTATGTGAAAGAAGCAATCAGGCAATTGAAAACGTCCGAGGATCATACATCTACAAGGACCAGAAGAACTGGAATTTGTACCTACAGTCAGTAGTTTTCAGCCTAAATAACACGGTTAGCAAGGCTACCAGTTACTTACCCAATTTCCTGATTTTCGGGAAACAAGCACTACTACCAATGGATGGATCGTTGGCCCTGTTTAACAAAACATAGTTCAAAGATGAAAAGGAAATGGTTCTACACATTATAAAGCAAAGGAAAGCAGCTCAGAGAATCGCTTCAGATAATCTGAGAAACTGTCACGAACTCATGAAGGAAAGGCATGACAAAACAATACGATCAATCACCGCCAACAACCCAGGTGACATAGTATACATGTATGTACTCAATCTACTGGCACCCAGTACCAGTAAGAAGCTTCAACCCACATATGCAGGACCCTATATGGTTACAGAAGTGTGCTCACCACACACTGTACACTTGAGACGTTTATCAGACGGCAAAACAACTCTATATGGTTACAGAAGTGTGCTCACCACACACTGTACACTTGAGACGTTTATCAGATGGCAAAACAACTCAATATTGAATGTCTAAGAAAGCCTTCAAGCCATGCTTCACAAAAAGCAATCTTAAAAAGACTTGAAAGACCAGCATCCGTGGGAAAGTGGTCAAATCCATCTATCATGTAAAGATCATGTAAAGATATACCAAGAAAAATCAAAAATCATGAAGTCAAAGCATAAGAGAACAAAGACCTAGGATTATTCCATAGAGCAAACTGAATCATCTAAAGTTGTAACTTTCAAGTAGGTATGAATAGACACCTTTAATGTATTCAATGTAAATATCAACATTGGAAAAGTTTTATGATGTGTGACAATGACTGTCATAAGGACACTTGTGCCTGGTATGGCAGACTATTAGTGACATCAGTTTAAAAATAACCCATAAAGCAAGAGACAAAGACTGATAGGATGATAAAGCGGCAAGGGTATCCTAACAACCTGAAAATAGCGTCCTATGGCCAAAGACTGTGGTATTAAAAACACCCCCTATTTTCTGAGACTTGATATGATGCAAGAGCTGAAAAATTTCTAATCTCTCATTGTGTTTTAAAGGAACAGGTTATGGACAAACAGTGACAGGTTTGACTAACTGGGCAAACACATTAATAGGAAGAAAGTCCATATTGATTCCATCTATTTCCACAGAGGGACAAATAATGTATTTGTAGCTCTTTGTTAATCAAATAGGTATTGTTTTAAACCTATGCATGGTTGGCACGGTCGGCCTTCCATAATAACAAAGGGAGGAGACCACGGATGCGTGAGTCAACTCACAACAATATATGTTAATTAGGAGCAGCACCAGCCAGCAAGGTCAAGAGTGGAAAGATTAACACGAGAATTAGCCAGCTCGCATCGCCACTCGGTGACTGCCAATAAAAAGTGAGATATCCACTATAAATAAAAGATAATAGGGCTGCCCAACAACGCCTTGTTAACATAACGTTTGACATCAATTAGAAGATTAGCCATCGCTGTTGAACCATGGCAGGAGAAATTTTCCAGTGGGCTCTGGCCAACAGGTGAGATTTTGTGCATTTGCAATAAGTATATCACTCAGAGATTTTGAAATTCTAAAGTTTTTGAACCCATAGTAGTGCTCAGGTATGGAATAATTCCCTCTAAGACCACGCCCTAACCCCCATCCTATCAGTAGTCCTCTATATAGTGGTTTGATACATGTATTGCATAGGCAGATGTCATTATTATATTGCTAAAACCAATAAAATGGTAAGATTTATTTCAGGCAGGAATAACTATAATTATATTATTTAAAATTATATATCCATAGCTAAAGGCTTAGCTTGCTTAGAAAAAATATTTTTGTTTTTATCTAATCAGTAGCCACCAAGAAATCAAGCACTATCCACTCAATAGTAGCCATTTCCTATGCCCTGGACTACTGAATCACTCATTGGCCCCGAGGGAGTTTGCGCCTTTGACCCAATAAGCACTAGACAGCTCATCTATGAGAACCAATATTTGTTTGTCAATAAGGAGGAAACTGTGCTTTCACTCACCCCTCATTAATTAGGCATGCCGACTTGTGCAAGCCTGTCGATTCAGCAATAATCTATGGATAATTATACCCAGTTGAGATGTGCTTGAAAGACTGGAAAGAACTAATAGCGAAATTGGTATCCCTCCTAGCAGCACTCACACTGGTAGAAATCTTTAGGATGGAAGCAAAAGCTGCCCCTTGGTTAAGCGGCATAGGCCGTCAGAGCCTTGCCTTCACTGCAATGCAAGGCACAGTCACCACATACAGGAGATAATATGTCTACTGGAAGTCTCACTCAGAAGGGACTTGGCACCATGCTTTTGAAGAGAGGTACAACATTCAAAATTTAAAACTCTTATAGCACACTTTAACATATAAGGCATGTTTTAAGAATTAACATTATAAAATACTACAAAGGTTTAGCATTAGATATGTATAATTGGGATAACCAAGATGACAAAGGATAACCATAGGATAACCCCAATACAGCTATAAAGGATGACCTCCCTTTCCATCAAAATCCCATACCACCCTCCCCCCAACCCCTTTTTAACTCAATACCGGCATACTACTCCCACCTACTATCGTTTAGTTCCCAATTCCTTCGATTGGAAACGGAATAGATGTGGACTAATGGGACTAGTGTTTGTTATGAGAATAACAAAGCTGGTAAGTAATTTGTCAGAATAGTGGTCACAAATAATGATAATGAGGGATGACTGTGAGGATATTAAAGATGCAACTGGACTGCTACATGACCACTGTTTTGATCATCAATGACCAGATAAATGGAATATTTTTTGCAAGCCATTTTAAAACCCCCATAGGTAGAAAGACCTGACCAGAAAAACCCATTCCACAACAAGAATTCATGGTATTGGCGAGAGCCATATTATACACAAATCAATACTTGACTCTTGGGGACACCTTTCACAATGTTGTAAACTACTGGAAAATATTCCTACCCAATTATTAATTACATGAGTCAATGAAGGAACAATAGAGACCTACTTCAGACTGCTATGTGCTGAATGTTAGCCTATCCAGACAGAGAGAAATACAAGCCAAAATTCAAAAAGGAAATAGGTAAAGAAAATGGCATTGAGGCATGCCAGCTACACCAGTCTATGGAACCCGACCTTTTGATAGACAAGCAGACTGTAAGGGTTAATAAAATTGATTACTATTTAAGACATGCAAAAATGGCAATGGGTAAGTAACGTGTAGAGACAACAACATAGTCACAGACATAAAGGGACACATTTTTGGTAAGGATGCTAGAATGACAAGAAAATATAAAAATAAGAACATCTTTTGAAGATCATGAATTTGCCTGGCACATACCCTTTTTTTCTGTAGATTTCCTAGAGAGAAATAAGGATGACTTCCACAGTAAGAAAAAACACTATGCACCAGATGTAGAAATCATGGTATTAAAACACCACTAAGAGACTTCAAAATTCCCCACAGGACCCCCACACAATACATATTACGCCACATTTATAAAATTACTTTAGGTAAGAATAAAGAATCGCCTAATTACTTGATATTTAGGGACAGCAAGTAACCAGTGGTCAACTGATTGGATACTTAAACTTCTCCTCGCTACTCCAGCCACAAAATTTGTACAATGTATGAAAGAGATTAACTTGATGATATGTAGTGTACATACATGTTTGGTTGAGACAGCAAGAGATCAGTGGCCAGAGAATTGACCTTCTCATCACTTCAATATTTTAACCAGTTTCAAGATAAACACACTCAATGTGCACGGGACTAACCTATTCTGTTCTTACTGCTAGCCAAGCAGGCAGTGAGGGCAAACCAAAATGGAACATCATTTAGAAAATACCAACAAGTATCAAGACACCATTGTCATTTTTGTCTTGTGAAATTACATACATGTGTGAGAGTAATAACTGATATGGCAAGAGATTAGTATGAGACTGACAGGAAACCTTTCTCCTCACCGCCCAAGTTATTTGAATACATGTAGGGTCAGATGGATTGAATACCAAGATAAAGAGACTCATTTATGATATGTGTGAGAAAGCACTTTCAAAATTGTAATGAAAGGACCTTAGCTCACATGATATCAAAATTGACACATCTGAATTTTTAGAATCTCACTCGTGTGACTGCTCACCGCCGCACTCAACTACAGTGTCGATTAAACCAGTGACTACTGATGCAGACACGCTGCACTAGTGCCCGGTGACAGGTACGACAAAAACAACACACTTTTTGAAGGACTGAAAGCATTTACACTGATTTCTATCAGCCCAATATGGACCATTCAGAATCTTGACGTACATGTGGCACCTTCAGAACCAATTGAGGAAGATACCTTGCACGAAGATTGAAATAGAAGCCAGGAACATAACAGGCCTGACCTATTGAACCTTAAACTGATAATCCAAAATCATAATTCTGGTAAACTTGAGAATTCAATGTATATGCAATACCTACATTTGGAAAGGAGGCCAGATATACACAGGCTCAACCCATTTTGGTAAGATTGTAGATGAAAACAATATTGAATAATTAAATAAAATAAACATTAAAACGGATTGAAATTACAGTCTTTTTAGAATTGAAGAAAAAATAAAAATTAGGATAGAAGATGTGATACTAAAAGGAAATGAGAAAATACCAATTGGGATCAGAATATGGGATTAGAAGAGTGATAGCCACAGTTTTCAGCCTACCCTTTTGAGACTGGGCAGGGACCCCAAGCAAATAGCGTCCAAAATGGCCACCGCATTACAGCCGGCGCATTCCAAACCCCACCCAAACCGCCCAACGTTACACAGCCACTCTCATCCACTCACACTCACTCATACCACCGGCACCTTTTTCAGCCCCAGATTCAGGAACCTAAATGTGAAAGTCACTGCATGCTGTGGATTGGTCTTCTATCTTGTACTTAAATATGGTATTTTTCATAAATTCATAATATCACAAGTATTGGCAAATGTTTTGTCCATCAGATGGAGCGATGCACCCAACCTTAGTCCATTCCTCCAGGGGCACACCCATATAAAGGTCCATTGGATCCTCCATTGGTAATACAAGCCATAGTATAGCTTTAAAGTCCTTATTCAGTCACAATCCGCTTTACCAAGCAACGACCAACTAATACCACAAAAGTAGCCCTGATGTAAAGGCTTCATGGTCACCATTTTAAGGATGGATAGTGACCATCCTGGGTTTAAGACACAGTACCAACCAGTACTGGCTGTGTTTTCGCCGACCACCCACCAGATGGTGGGAAAAGTATTTAATCTATCAAAACAGGGACACGCACGTGATCGGATCATGCACAAACAAATGTCTTGGGATCTATATGGAACAAGCTCAGAGTCTCCACAGCTGATCTGTGAAAGCGAATATTGTTCTGGTTGTGGCAAGTCAACATCCTAATTACCTCAAATACTCATCATATTGCTGAAACTAAAATAATAGGCAACCCATCATACAGGGTTAAAATTAGCCTAAGTTGTAATGTTCATTGGTTGTATTTATTCCCAAGTAGACTACTTAGAGGTGTCATATAGTCTCATAAAACAAACCTACGAAGGGGACCAACGTTCATTACAACCATAAATAAATATTATCAATTGGTAATTGAATAACACGGTGCCTAAGGCGATAATTCAACAACCCAAATAAAGGGACTTGTCACGCCATTAGCCACCTCTGTATCTTGTTGACATAATACCAGCACATCCCATGGCATGGTAAAATGTATGATTACTGACACTTGGTTAACCTTTTTGTGCCCAGAATTATTTGAAGATTTTACATTATTTTACATTATTTCATGATTGTATCATTTTGTTGATAATACCATGTGTTATTTCAATCTTCTTCTTTGATATGGGGATGGCATTACATTTTCTTAATACTCATAACTCAGTGAAGGCTTTCAGTTAAGGACATGGCATTCTGGGGCATGTCTGGTAACCATAGTTACCAAAAAATTCCATTTGTTGTAATTTAGTGGTATTTGGTCTCTCTTGTGCTATATATATCCATAATCCCTGCAATCCTGAGACATTACAGAACTTTCAAAGGGGGTTCTGCCTGCATCTGTACTGTCAGACAGGAAACATAATATGTTATGATAGTAACAAGGTATGGCTTATCTTTATGGATATGAACAGTTGTTGTAAGATATGAATGGAGTATGAGGAACTGTGTGTATGATTCATCATCATTTTGGTACCATGACAGATTTTAGCTCCTTGGAGAGTTGCCCTTTAATGAATCACATAAAATGACAGCTGATTTTTAAGTTTTGACTCACTGTGTCTGATATGATCGAGATGAAGCCAAATGAATGGTTGTATCGTAATTAGGAGGTCATAAGCATTCTAAAGAGGGTCTAACCTTGCAGATTGGACCAGTAGAAGTATCTGGATGAAAATTTCTTTCAATATACATGCATTTAAGCCCAAAACCGCGCTTAAATGCGCGCTTGGGCACCTAAGGGTTAAGAGACTTAGTCCAAGTCCTTTGTTTTGTTTTGTATTTTAAAGTGGTTATAATTTAAAACATTGCACTCCGTGTCTGCAAAGTCGGGAGACTTTGGACCGAGGAGGGGAATTGTGTCAGCATAATACATACATTAAATTCATTAGAAATCCCACTATATAGTAATCTCTATATAATTATCACCTCCACTTATTAACCACCCTTATTTCACCTTTCTGTACAATTAGGCCCCCATTAAAATAACTATATGCAGACCATACTTTTAATATCCCAGAATACATAATATATAATAAAGAGTATACGAGGGATAACCATTAGGCAGGATATCCATTATACAGGATAACCATTATGTATGATAACCATGATGCAGGGCTATCCCATAGTGAGGCCCATAGACCAGTTCATTCCAGTATGAACCAGACCTAGCAAGCCCATGTGACAGGATATCCATATCCCCATTTAGTAGAACCAGTGGCAGCCCTGACGATCATCCAGCTCAGACTTAGGTTGTGCAGCGCCACCTTCTGGTATACAATATCATAGCCATGCAGCATTATGTGCTGGACCTATTTATTATATTGTAAGTTGAGTATGGAATCTCTCACGATGGAAATGTGTATTGTCTCATTAGCCAAGCGAGAAGTATTGTTCACGATGAAACATCAATTGCTAAGCCTATGCAATAAAGATATATAGATTGTATCTACGGGTTATTGAGTAATCTCTTCATCATCGAGAATCATCATATTAAAAAGGATGTCTCGACCTGACACAGTCCCTGAAAGGTCGCTGTGACAGCGACCCTGTTTGTGTCATAAACCAACCCCGCGTTATACAATCAGTCATGTATCTAAACAGCTGTTCTAACTGCGACACTTTTTCATACATAAAATTTTGATCAAGTTACTGCCCGAGGGTGTCCTGGGGAGAAGGATCACAGAAAAGAGGGCTGGCAGACAGTTATGGGTGAGTATTTATCTTTTTAAAAAAGTCTTTGCTTTCATTCTTTATGATAAAAAACAGAATACATTAAGAAAAAAAGACACAATTGAGCTATATCTGTTGTTATTTTTCTTTTGTTTCATGTATTTTCCAAACAAATACCCAAGTTTAGTGTGGTGTTGTCGCTGGTAAACCTAAGGCTGACTCTGGTAAATCTTCTAACACAGGAAAGCTCTCCTCTTTCAAAGCAGTCTAAGTTTTGGCTAAAGCTGAAGTTAAAACTGTTTCCGCTTCTAACACTCAAAGTAGGGTATCCAAAAACAAAATCCGAAAACCCAGTCTGCGTCTAAGAAAAGCGATGACAAATCGGCCCATTCTTCAAAAGTAACAGCACAGAAATCCCAGAAGGCTGACAAGAAACCTAAATCTGGTACAGTTACCTCTGCAGACAACATGTCCATAGAGATGATTGTTTTGACTTTATCAGGCCCATTACCCCAGCTAAGTCCAAGGATAGCAAAAATATCCCTAAGCTTCAAAGAAAAAACGTTGAATGAAGAACCCATATTAATAGACACAGACACAGCACAGGAGGTTCCTGCCAATTTACCTGACATTAAAGAGGAACAAACAATTAGCCCTGTCTCTAATTTAGAGGAGACACACATAAGGCTTGCTACTCTTGAGTCCCTGGTTTCCTCAATGGAGCAAGAGTGCCGGCTTGCTATGAACCATAGCGGTGTGCTCCAGTACAAGTTCACAGAGATCAGCGAGAGGTTTGCTTCTGCTTACAAAGGATATGTGCAGACAGACAGCTTATACTGAACACTCTCAGAGTAGCCAATGACAACCAGACAGCCATAGTAAAAGGTGAGGGCACATCAATTTTTGGCTACTTTTGCTTATTTAAAAAAAAAAAGTTGTTTTCAGGTAACTCTACCTACACTAATAATCTGTCTATGGAGGGAGTGCTGTGCTTGTCTACGAGGAGCACCTAGACAGAACCCCTTCCGGTTGCGCACATGCTGGTTGTGGACAGCATCAAGGACTCTTGAGTTAAAAGTATGTATAAAAAAATATATGTGCAAAGGAAATTGATAGAAGCATAGAAATGAATAATATTAATGTGAAAAATCGTAAAATTACCTTAAATTAAAATTGAATAAAGTCTGCTATTAAATCACATGGTTAGAATACAAGTTGCACTGTGCACAACGACCTTTTTAATATTTTATCTTTATTAACTTCTTGGTGTCTGTATCATTTTGCAGTTAAATCAACAGCACAAGTTACAGCAGCAGATCAGGCTCTTGTTATGTTGGTAGATGGGGACATCGGGGTGACGCAGCCTCCACTCAGTTCTTACATGATGGAGGGCCTCGCAGAAGGTATTAAATCAGTCTCCGTCCAGGATATTCTTTCACCTACAGAGGGTAATGCAGGTGAAGACACTTCCACCCCTGAACCCACTGTAACTGAACATGAAGCAAAGGCAGACAGCGACAACAAGAACAACGACGCCTCTGCACCAGATCTGGCTGCTGAAAACAAAAGTGAGCCTGAACCCAAACTAGGGGTAACAAATCATACAGAGGGAGGAAAAGACCAACCCACCAAGGACGTGTCTGTACCAGCATCTCCAGAACCAGACATGTCTAACCCTCAACCCATCTGCCCTAATTCCACAGCTGTGACAGAACAACTAGCAGCAGGCGTTACAGAACCAGAAGCCCATGATGTAATTACCAATAAGCCAGATGTGAGTCATGAAGAAACAGTATTATTGAAAGAAGCAACAACAGGAGACACAGCTGCATCCGATTTCAGGGCCGTTTGTGAAAGGCCTTCAAATACCATTGGTGCAGCGGGAGACAAATCTGAGGAAAATGCTGGGGACAATCTCAGCCTAAAGTCATGAGCAGGTAGCGAAAAGGTCACTGGTTGATCTTTCAAATGCCGACACTACATATATAGTTGTTGTGAATAAAGATCTGAAGGCCGAGGAGCAGGTTGAACCTACAGCTGTGTATTTTAAGACAGCAGAATATTATGTTTCATCTTATAACAGAAAACATTTTCATACCAAGACTGTTTTTATCCCTGGAAGGTTGAAAGCACCTCTTAAAATAAGTTGAAGTTAAGATAGTTCTATTTTATTTTGCACACAAGTTGAACCCTCTATTGTTCCACAGATTTCCTTGAAGGTTTTAAGTGTGAGTTGCACTGATGCATGTGACAAAAATAAATAAAGTTCTTATTTCATTCCAATTCTTGTCTCATTTTCTTTGACATTTTATTTTCAGAAAAAAACTTTCTATAACCAATACCCAAGCCTTTATATGATATATATTTGAAAAACAGAAAGAAATGAAAGTAATAAAAAATATTGTTAGAACTTCATCTTGCCCCATCATGAAATAAAAAAGAAATAACACTGTTAGGTCTCATAGTCTTAGCCTAAAAATTGATTGAGGAACGCTTCATAGTCTTACCTGCAGAGGGAGCCACAAGATAACGTTATTTTTAGACGCTAGGGGGATACAACATCACTTTCATAATTTGGCTAAAACAAACACCAAAAATGCCAAAAAATGAGAGAAAGGTAGGTATACGTTTTGATCCCTTGCCTCCCTAAAGTCCAAAGAACATGCCCAGGTAGCAAAGGTGGCATGGCCCTACTGTGGCCCACACTTTATTTGGTGTGTCCTCAGATGTGGGCCGCAATGGGCTAACCAATATGGGCACAGACCAGTCTCAGAGTGGGTTTGAGTTCAACCTGGGTTTTTGGTGTGGCTGAAAGTGGGCTGACCACTTTGATCACATGGCGCCATCTGGTCAAAATTTATCATTTTGGGGTCAACATGGGTTTTTGGTGTGGCTGAAAGTGGGCTGACCACTTTGATCAGGTGGCGCCATCCAGGATAAAAAATACAGAAAATCTATTTTTTTCTCATTTTCTAAAATTTTGAACCCTGAAAATGCTCTGCTAGCCTTCAGGTGCTAGCCCCTCCCCTTGGCCTCCATAGTGGGAAGGAGACTGAGCATACTGTATTACTCTTCCCATCATCATAATACAGTAGAATCATCAATTCGAACTTAGTTGGCCAAGGCATGACAACCAGACCTAGTCCAGTAACATGCTAGCCTTCAAGTTCATAGTGCCTCCCAATGGGTAGCATACTTCAATATAAAATGATTACCACAGGAATTGTGTAGTCACAGTAAAAACTGCTAACATCACCTAACTTTGCACAGTTCAAATGTATTTTGCAAGTAGATCCAGACTCTGAGAAAATTTATGTACTGTTATGATTTATATGATTCATTAGCCTATTTCTGTTATATCATACCAAAGAAAATCAATACTGACTTGAGGGGAAAGCTGTACATCAGACATAGTGGGGTCATCTAGTGTCAATGTTCAGAACTCCCAGATCAGTATGCCTTGTGCAAACCTATCCTCAGCCCTGTCTGGGGAGTTATCTTTGGAACTGATCTATGCCTGATTCGGGGTGCCCACTTTGAAACCAATCTGTGCCCAAAGTGTTTTCCCTTTTTTGAAGCTGCTCTGTGCCCAAATCAGTTAGCCTATTGTGGCCCACACAACTTGCTGAGGAGAAAAACTGTCGTGAGCCTAACAGTCTTAGTTCAGTTTGCCTAATTAGGGCAACCAAATGTGGCCCTTCCTGGAAACCTCCCATTTGCCCAACCTAAAACCATGAATAGTTTTCTGCCCGCTTTGAGCCAGCTTATCTGAGCTAAAACTGAATTGGCCCCAAGCGGGCTTGCTACATGGGTGTAGAACTCTATATCTACCCATAAATACACGACAAATGAGGAACATTTTTTATACTCAAAAAGTGTCGCTGTTGTAGACAGTAGTAAAATAATGATTTTTCTGCCTATATATTAAATTCAGTCTGTTCCTTTCTTTCCTGCAGAAGGAAATGCTAAAGGGGAGGGAACCAGAAGGAAGAAAAGACTACAAATGGTCATCTGACCTAAGAATGCAGAAATTTCTGTCTTGTCAAATGCTTCAACCCTTTTTTATGCCCCATATCAAGAGGAAGAACCTTCCCATCAAGTGGATCCGACTGCAGAGTATGGTGAGGAGAACAACCTTCAGGGAGGATATGAAGACGACAATATATCTGTGAGCTCCAGCTTAATCAATTTGGATGATGGCCCTCTCAGGGAGGACATGGAACTTCTCTGGACCAGGAGATGGCACAGAAGTAAAAAGGCAAGGATGAAAGGATGTGGCAGGTGAGGGGCACCCAAAACTAATTTATATTTGGTTCTTATAACATACTATGCTATTTTTGGTAAAGTTATGTACCTCATCCCTTCTTGTTTCAACTTTTAAAATGTTTAAAACATAAATTATTAAAATATTAAGGAAAAATAAAAGGTATGTTTTCTTTCCAGCCTATGTGAATGATGTAGCAGAGACCCATTGCAGCGTCAAACAATGTGTGAGCAAGATCTCTGATTATAGTCAGAACGCCAAGAAAAATGTAAGAGATACGTCATTGTGTATCTCTACTTGTTATAAAGTACAGCCAAGAAAGATTATTTCATGTTAACATTTTGATTTTATTTTGGTGCCTCATATTGTGAGGTTTGTTCTGTGCTTTAATTTTTTTAAGACAGGAGATAAATAAGACTGGTGGAGGGACAATTAGCCAGAGGAAGAAGCTCAGCAATAAACAAGATAAGCCTCTTGACTACCTCAGAGAAGAAGCTCTGAGAGGTAAACTTTATTTGTATTGTGATATTCTATTCCATAGAGAAAGAATTGGGAATACATTAAAAAGCAACCCGCCTTCCCTTCAAATAAGTCGCTGTTGAAATAAGGTATGATTAAGTTAATTTTTTTGATTTATTCTTTTCTAAAGGTATCCCCAACATCGAACCCATGGAAATTGGAGAAAATCGCAGACCCCCTCCCTCAGAGAGAAACAAAAGGCTTATATGGAAAGGTGAAAGAGAGGACAAACCTGACTACTCAAAAATTAAAATGAAGATAGAGGGTGTCCCAAAAAACTACAGAAACAAAGTATTAGACCGTTTGGCTCAGTTAGAGAAGGCAAAGGGGAGAGAAGACCATGAGAAAGCGATGTTAAAGGAAAGAAAGAAGGAAAGCAAGGAAGAAAGGAAAAGGACCAAAAATGAAGCCAGAGACAGAGAGAGAAATGAAACAAGAGAGAGAGAATTAGAGCAGAACAGGAAAGTGGAAAGGAGAGAGAAGGAAAAGGGTAACAAAGAGAAAGAAGACAAGAAAAAGAGAGGGAAACTACAGAGGGCTGCAGTATGAGAGGAGAGAAAGAAAAGGAGGGAACTAAGGGCTAAGAGGATGGAAGCAGGAGAGAAAGAATTAAAAGAAGAAAAGAAAGAGAAAAAGGAAGAGAAGGAAATGGAGAGGAAGCTAAGGAAGGAAGAGAGAAAAAGAATTAGGGAGGAGTGACGCAAGAGGTGGGAAAAGAGACAACATATGAAGTAAGGAAAGCGTTGAAATACCTTATTTTATTTTTACATATGAACAGTTTGTTTCAGTTATTTACAGAGACCAAGACTGAAAAGTCACATGGAACATGAAAACCTTCTTTAAGCCTGCCATATCATATTTGTGACTCAATATAGCAGAGTGGAACTTATGTCACACCTTAGACATTTGTAGTTAGCTATACCATGTTATAGAGCAAATCAATACCTTTCTATAAAGCCCTTGCATGAGTCGCTACCCAAATTCTAAGAATTTTATTTTTCTAAGTTAAAAATGCAAGGAGTACTATTTTAAGCTACGCGCAATCAAAGTGGGGTGAGCAGGTCACTGCTCACACTAGCAACGGGTACTTGTATTTGAGATATCAATGTGAAATCTTCAGCAATTGTTCCAAATATATAGATCTCGTACATAGTCAAAAACAGGGTATATTGGAGAAATACTTTTATGCATGTGATTCTAACTAGAATCACTTGCACATGCAGGCACAAGTGCTCCTGGCCCTTTTCCTTGATGTGGCACCTTTAGGTCGTCCTCTTGATAACAGGTGCCTCCTGCTCTGCTTGTTCACCATTACCTCTGGCCCTGGGCCTGCCTCTGGCCCTGCCCCTTCCACGGCCTCTGAGTGACTCTTGTTCTGTCTGTTGGCCCTCGGTCTCACATTCCCTTTGTCCTGAGCTTGCCCCTGGCTTTTCTACTGTTGGCTTAGGACAGGTGATGTCTCTGGTGGAACTGGTGCAGAAGTCCCTAATGTTCTTGAGTGTTCATGAGTGAACTCAAAGTGATGGTACTGTTTAATGCCAGTCACTGCCTTGCTGAAAGAAAAGATAAAGGTTTGCCAGTCGTAACGAGGGACTGTGGCATTCCCCTGCTCATCCCCCACTTGGTGTGGGATGTTGACAGCTTCCAGGGTGTTTCTCTGGACAACAGCCTACATGTCATCTAGACTAGATACATCACACTTTCTGAACTTCTGCTTAAGAAGCCCAAAACACCAGTCTGGTGCAAATTTTGTGTGCCCTGTGATTAGAAAGTTCAGAGTGATGGTGATGTTTAGCCCAGTCAGACACCGTCACATCAAATAGGCCAACATGTATTTGTTTTTATTTTGTCCGCTGCAATTGTCACAATATAAACCCAAGTGCTTGGCACCCAGAGAATACTGTTCACAATAATGGTGGAGGTATGAAATAACAGTGTTAGAACCCTTACTACTGCAATGGGATTCCTCTATCAGGTAGTTCACCTGCCTTGGTCCTGCTTCCATACATACATACAGAAAGTATAGTGGACCAGGTTGCATAGGGTGCAATGGTAGATGCACCTGCTGGGCGTAGTCAAAACTTACATGTACCCGGTAGTCTGTGCTGTATGGAGGATGAGGGCCAAGGGGAGGTGAACCTGCTTCCCTGTAATCTGCCTTAGCCTTGGCTATTAAGTCCTGGTAGTATGCTCTTTCCTTTGCTACTACCTGTAGATGTTCTGTCTGCTTCCGAAGCTTTGCTTCCTTCACTTGCTCAGGAAAGTAGCTGGACCTGTGAATATCTCTGTCATTCCTTTGACATTCCCAACAGAGGTCAGTCTTTGGCCTAGCACACACTATACCTGGGAGAAGCTTGCACCACAAACTCCTGAAAGTAGACAGGGCAACAGCTCTTTGCTGAACATCCACCATGACCTTCTAATTCAGCCTGTATATGTCAGCTTTGGTGGTAGAAGAGGGGAGAAGTAAGATGTTATCCCTCTTGTGCGACGGTATTCTCCCTGGTAGAGAAATGGGAACTTGATGAAGGCAACGACACTTTGAACATCACTCAGTTCCAGTGATTTGTCTTCCGTAAACCTCCAGCACCACACCATTGGCCACAAACCATTTGATGATACGTTTCAGCTTTCCTGTGCTGATACTGAAAATAAAAAAAAATAAATAAAAGTTGTAATTATTGAAGATTTTAAGCGCATGTATGATTCATATGAAGAGATATTATAAAAAAAATCATTTTTGCTACATTAGGTAATCAGTTGTTGTTGGAGAAAATACATACATTATGGTGAACCTGACCTGTCTTCTAAACAATTTAAAAAATAATATTGACACTGCACTTACTGATAGAAAATGCAAAGGTGTGCTGGCAGACCTGCTTATTGCCTAGTCTGTAGTACATCCTAGTGCGCTCGCAGTCCTTCTTCCCTTTATCATCCTTCTTAAATGTAGAAAGCCTCGCACTATTGTCTGTTTATGCGGCCAGCACCCTCAGTAACAGCATGTCAAGCTCATCTCTTAAGTTGACATGAAAAAAACATTATTTTCACAATTCTTGCCATGATAATAAATAAAGTTCTCTAGACCCAAAGTGTATTTAAAATAATTATCAATTGAATAAACTGAATCATATTTGAATTTTCAAGTTAAATTTCAATGATTTTAATAAGATATTGAAAATCAAGTAATGAGGAGAATTTAATACAGTTATTGTAGAAAAGCTTACCTCAGTTAAGCTGGGCAACTTCCTCACATCTCTCTCGGAACTCATCAGACAGGCACTAGATAACAATTTGTGAAAGGAAATGCTAAACACAAATGCACATGTTGCTTGATGTCTTACAGTCATAGATATGCACAAAGTTGTTGTGAACACAATGGTATTGCTTGATTTCATTTTGGGAATCTAAACTCAAGAGGACACAGGAGAATAAAACCACTTGCTTCAGAAAGTTTGCCATGCAAAATTTGCCACTCACCTGAAGTTGTCACTCAACGCCTTCTCTTTATCACACCACTCCTGCACTGGATCAGTTATAACTACAGCTATGTCTTCCACATCAGATGATTCATCAACATCCTCCCTATCATTTTCCTCAGTATCCTAGGATCGTCAAACTCATCAGGGAATAAAAAATAATCATTGACAACCTGATGCCATTATTCCTGATTGGCCACAGCTTATGATAAGTTTGCCCTATGTATGGCATTTAGAGCATTTGCTACCTTGTCCAGCCATACTTTGTTCTCCAATGTGCAAGGATGCAAAGTACACTGTTTAGATCCTTGATGATAATACACGGATAAAACAGGTAAAATCACCGCAGAGCAAAATTCCAGCTTGCTGCCGACATGTGGCAACAACACGAACCGAAAGAATATGCTGGGTGCTCGGCCAATCACAGCGCTGCATTCGCATCACATGGTCCCTTGACAACAAATACTTGGGTTGTGTCGGTCCTAAAGGCACTTGGGTAGACGAATTCACGCCACACAAAAGGGCTCCAGATGGAAGGCCACTGTCAGAGCATCAAAATAGAGAAAAAATGTGTCGCTGATGCGTCCTCCCCGGCCTTTGTTCATGACGAAATGTTAATGTAGGGTGTCTAAAATTGCAAAATAAAAACTTGTACACGTGGACAACAAGTCTATCGTCTTTTTTTGATAACAATAAAATACATTTATGTAAAGGAATCCCATGATTTATTTTTTCAGGTAAAATTATAAGGTTGAAGATAAGAAAAAAAGAAGCTACTGACAGTTGAGTTGATGGAGTGATATCCTTTCCGACACACATAAGCAGACTCGTTCTGCTCAGGGGTCTTTATTGGAATATGTGTCCCATCGACACAGCCGATGACAAAAGGGGTCTCCTGGGGGTTCCTCCTGGCCTACGTACCTCATGGCTATAGAACTTGACTGCCTTCTGCATTTTTCAGCAAAATGTGGAAGGCCACCTGATGTATTTGGTTTGGTGCTCATAAAAGTAGTCAGTAACTTCTTGTACAGCATGGCAGAGCAGGGTACGGGACACCTTCTGAGTATGCCCTGTCGAAGAGTAGAAAGACCCTGTGGCCAGGTACCTCAAAACCAAACATAACTAGAAAAAAATAATAATTTCATTTAAAAGGCAGGAAATGAAAATAATAATTACACATACCAGGGGAAAAAATGCAGGTATTTTACAAAAAAGGTTTTAACCCTTACGTGCCCAGAACTATTAGGAAGGACCCACTTTTTTTCTGTGTGATATTACTATTTTTGAAGATGATGCACCAGGTGGATAACTCCACATGGGATATGCTTCATATTATATATCCTTGAAGCTTTTGTGGTGGGCTTTGGAATATAGTGGGTAGCAACATTCTATTAGTGAACTGTTGTGGTTGCCATGGCAACAGAATCAACAAACATCTCTCTAGGTGAGTTTGAGTGAAGACTTGTTCATGTAAACCTGCCAAATGTCAGTTTGTTTGATTGATTCTTGCCCCTTCTTTGATGCTTCATCAGATAATACCACTACATACCACAAGAGTATGGTCAGGGCTTTTGTTGACATGTTTAGTTTTGGGAAGATATTGGTAACTATAGCAACGGAATCAACAAAATCAGAAAGAAAGACACATTTTCCACCATTTTCTCACTTTATTGGTCCAATTCTAACAAGTATTCAACAGGAAATGACATCTATTATACATCCTACCTAAATACACCCCTAGATTCCAATGATAGGGTATGTTGCCATGGAAACTCTGACTCTTAATGACTGGAACCCATCATATTATCAGCATTGTATGCTGTAATAGGTATCATTTTTTATCGAATAGATGTTAGAAACAGGCCACTGATGTGTGAGAAAAGTGAAAAATGTCTGTTTTTCTGTTGGGTTTGATGATTCCGTTGCCATGGTAACCACAAGAATTCACTAATAAAATGTTGCTACCTACTTTATCATAAAGCCCAACACAATAGCTTCAAGGAAATGTCATATGAAGCATAGTCCATCTGGGGTTTTCCACCTGTTATATCATCTTCAAAAAATTACACCAAAAAAGGGGCTCCTTACTCCTAGTTCTGGATAGTGGCCAATATCTGCCTCCGCCACTAGTTTGCAAAAAATGTCAAATGATTATTTTCATTGCTTGATTCAAATTACTCAGAAATCCCTTCTATTCGCTGAATATAAAATATGAGGACATCGACAAAAAGCTCATTGCAATTCACAAACCTGGGTATAGGATAGAGTGTTTTGGACCTAATATTTATATGTCAAATCAATGGCCAATTTATGTATGCATAAAAATGGCCATTTTCCGCCATTTTCCGCCACTGGGCACCTAGGGGTTAAGGAAGATAAATTAAATGACTTATGTCCTATTATATAATAAAAGAAAGCTATAATAAAAAAGAAAATTGACAGATACTTTGAAACAGGAAATCTTAAAACAGCGACATTTTTTGTGACTTACGCTGTCTATATGAGGGAGACCCCCACCTTTCTTGGTGCCCTTGAAGCGGTTGTGAGACCTTGACCAACCTTTTGATAACTCTTTTAGTCAATCTATACCTTGCTTGAAACTCTTCTTTCCAATATTCACTTATAGGACTGGTCCGAGGCTTACATTTCCTTGAATATGGCCTAATCTGTCTTGAGTGGGAGCCATGGTTGCTTAAAAAAGACCGGCTGAAGTAGCCTGTAACTGGTTCCCTAGAAACTGACGCAGTTACATGCGGCACCTTCAGAGTAACCGGATCTAAACAGCATCAACTATGTAGAACAGCGTCAATAGAAAAATGACGTTATCATTGTGTAACGGTAATAAGGGTCGCTGTTCAAAATGGAGGTAAAAAAACTGTGACATTTTCATTGTGTTATGGTTTCTGTGCAAAAGTGTGAAACAGCGACGATTTCTCTCATAGTGTAACGACCCCCTGGGTTGCCCAGCTTAGCATGACTAGGAGAACATTTTGATAGCCCAATGCTGCTGGTGGCCTCTCTGTATGATGCTGCCATCAGGAGTTAGATATTTGTAGTATTGCAAATATCTGGTCAGTGCTGCTGTGCATCTTGCAGGATTCTGAGGCTGAGCTTGGCAGCACAAAATAATGTCTAGCAAAGTGATTTGGGGTCCTTGGACGTGTACCAATCATGAAAGTATTGTCAGGTTTACTATCCAGAGTAGGTACTGAAAAGTGTCTGGACCAGTGGACTATATCAGAATCTCAGCTTTAGTTATATAAATGCAAGATGATTACATCATTGTAAGCGTATTGGTAGGTACTTAACACAGACACTTTGGCAGAGCAAGACATTCATACCAATAATAATAGTGACACAGACTACTTACCTAGTGATGTTGAAATGAAGGTAGTGACACAGAGACAGACAGGTACAGGCAGCTGGTCCTGGAAGGCTCTGACTAGTGCCACTCCTGGGTAGCCAATTACACCTGAGACAAGGTCACCGATGGCTAGGTTTGCAATGAACCTGTATCTCACCTTCGTTAAAATAAAGACAGTTAATTGAGACACTTCTTTGTTTCTATACATAAACTGAGAACAGTCAAAGCGGGCTAGGCTCACCTACGATGCAAACCCACTTTTCAACATTTTGGAAACAGCTCCCAGAGTCTTGCCATCCACGTTGAGTTACTGGATTAGCGATTCCCTATAATCAATCTAAATGTCCTGGTAGGGTAGAGCACCAGATCTAGAGCTCCAAATCTGCTGCTGTTGCTCATTTCCCAACATGCAGAGAAAACATTTGCATTTTTACAACTACAGATAATAGTGCTATATTTAGGGTGCTATAACCTGTCCCTTTTGTTGCTCACAAGTGGACATTCAAGTATGGTGCTCAAAAAGGGGATTTGAGTAGCTACCTAGTTGGGAGAAGTCAGTCAGTATAATATACTATAGAATGTGTGACATGAGTAGGTAGCTGATAGTGCAGCTCTCTCTGTTTTAAACAAGGCAGGTGACTTTTCAGACTAATGTGGTGAGTGCAATTTGAATGGTGAAGCAGAGCGTGACTTCTTTTGAAAAGAGGGTACCTACTGACAGCTCTTTTTACCATAGGAGCAACACGCTCCTGCTGGTGGTGTTGTGCCTGACTTCACTCTTGTCTTACACTCCACCTGTAGGGACACACTGTGCACGCCCTACGTGTTACCTTTACCAGACAACATAGAGGTGAGGCTGAGGTTGATTAATGTGGTGTAGGGTCACCAGAAGAGGTAAAGAGGACCTAGAGTGCATGTACATGTCCTGCATTGGAGTTAATATCATTCATGCAACAGAGAAGGGCTTATTCGGGACTGCCTGCATATGACTACATGCATATGCAGTGAATCTAACATGAGCATCTTAGCCTACATAAACTCACAGCTCAATGTAACGTGTAGGTTTGTTTGCCCCCAGAAGCCTAAACGCAACCACTTACCCGACCTTACATCGTTGATTTTTTAATTAGATTCTCAAGAACCCCCTGAATATGAAAAAAAGGGAACATTGAGTATTGATCAAAACAGGATACCAGATTCTAGTTCTACCATCGATTTCTGGAAACGCTACCGCGGATTGCTAAGCATATGGGTAGCAAACAGAAGACCCTATTCTAGAACCCTCTCCTTAATATAGCCAATAGGTCCCATCCAGATAACAAGAAACGTCTTTGTCGCCATTGGTAAAAAAGAATTATCATCACCCTTTGGGTTTAATCCCTGGGATACAGTTTGTTGGCCATGCCAATGGCAAAAGAATTTCTAGGTCCTTTGTCACACTAACTTCTATATACACACAGTGCACAAGTTTTGCCTGAATATGCTTTCTGATATTAAAGGCTTGACAATAGACATGGTCTATTACCATCCCCAGTCAGCAAAGGCAATTAGAGTACCTGACTTCTTTTTCTTTTTTCTTTATTTTTGTCAGGTGATGACTAGCATCCTATTCAAACAGATTCAGGAAGAAAAATAGCAATATTTCGGTTGATTTTTAAATCATTGTAAATATCACCAACTAGCCTTAGTGAGGAACACATTTTTCTTTAAATTAGCCGTTTTTGGTCAGACCACCCTCAACCAAGCCAGCATCCAAGCTAGTAAGTCCAGTTTCTCTCAGACGACAGATAGTCCTTGGAAATGACAGGAGCTGAGTGGCCCTCATTAAAGGAAATTGCCACCCACAGAGGTATAACACATACTAATTTGGGTCACACCAATTTCTTACCAAAGCCCTGTGTTCACAGGCTTCTCCAGTGCATTCTATGCCGTCACATTATAGATCAACTGCATCAAGTGCTGCATTGTTAAGCACAGAGGCTGAGCAAAACATCTTTTCAGTAAATCGTTTCTTCAATATAAAGACTACTTAAATGGGTAAAAATGAATAATAGGGTGTTTTTTTCCCAAAAATCATCAAATCCAACTTCCTTCTAATAAAAACAGTCGTGGAGGAGCTTTATCGAACATTCATTGACTAAAAACAATGTAAGTTATTGTGGTTTTGAGATTTCCTTTCAAATCCACAAAAGACACCTTGTTAGGAGGTATTGAGGTGGTATTTTCTTTCAAAGAGACATCCCATCATTTCTGGCTTCAAATTTGTTATGGCAAACTTAGCCCATGAGTTTCCGTGACGAACTGGGGCCTAGACGTATGTATTCTAGGAACAATGCAGTTTAGAAGACACCTTTTGTCACTATAGAAATGTTTGCTTGTGTCAGCACTATATTAATTGTATCTGCAATATTTAAATGCAGAAGAAAATTGGGAAAAAAAGACTCTCGATTACCTCAAACCACAATGATGAGAGAAAGCCTTAATAAAAGGGGGGGGAGGGAGATATAGTGCTTACCTCAAAGTGGAGGTTCCTCTTGTAGATGATGTATAGGACGATACTGTTGGCAATCACTATAGCAGGACAGAGAACAAGTAAGGCTACCACGTCAGGAGGGCTGCCCATTTTAGACAAATATATCTGTGCTAAGACTTTGTCTTTTCTTATCCTTCCTCATCAAGGCAAATAGTGACTAGTCCTTTCTTGATAAGGCCTGGCTGTATTAGACGGCATCGTAGCTGTGGCTATATAGTTAAAATACGATAGTACCTTGGAGAGCTGTAAGCCTTCCTGTAATTAATTGGAAAAAATAGCAACGGCTTAAACTAGATGTACCCCTACAACCAGCAGTCTCTGGACGCAGACACCTAACCCATAATGCACTGCTCTAGACGATGTAGCGCTGCCGTCCTAGTCTGCTGCTCAAAACGAGGCTGGGGAGTGGTCAGTGGCATCTCCTCACCTGAGTAGCTCTAGTCGGTTTTGCACATAGGGGAAAGGGTAGTTTTGCCTAAGAAGTGCCTTGCCTGCAGCAGTCTTTTCAGTCCTGACTTGTCAAGTCAGGACTGAAGTTATGCTCTGCTCCACCATTCAACTTCCACTCACCATTATAATTCTGAAAAGGCACCTGCCCTGCTTAGAAGCATTGTGTGCTACACAATGAGATACCTTCTTTTGTCACACTCTTTCAAGTGTTTTTGTGTTGACCACTTGTGTGCAACACAAAAAAAGTTAGGACTGCAAAGAAATAGACTGCTGCAGGTGGGGCACTTCTTAGGCAAAACTACCTTTTCCCATAGGAGCAACACCCTCCAGTTCTCATGCATGTCAGGTATTTAAGTACCTTTCAATGCCAGGTACAATTAATGTTTAATGAAGATGACAGCTAGTCAAAACAAGAGCACTAAAAACGGAGTCGCACAGTAAGGTGAGCTGAGCTGAGCAATAGATATTTAACGCCATTTCGACAGCTAATGTCATATTCATGGCGAGAAATTCATTACACAATTTCAGAGGAATGTGTCGGTGCCTGCGCACCATCTAGGGGATAGGAAAGACAAGATATAGACCCTTTAAAGAGGGCTAGGGAAGCCCTCACACAGTAAGGTACCTGCTTGTGCAATACACACTATTTTTAAAGAAGGCAGGTGGGGTTTTTTTTTCAGTCGAATGTGGTGAGTGCAAAATCAAGAGTTAAGCCGGGTGGGGCTTTTTTATTTGAGATATTATCTAGTTGGTGTTCTCTTTAGCTTATGTGCAATAGCCTCCTGCTTGCGCAGCGTGGGAGTCTTAATGTGTCTAAGGCCATGAAGTGTTGGGGCAGTGATTGTCAGAGGCAGGCCCATAATATCACTTTTAATTAAATGATAGAAAATGGGTATGTGCAATTCTTGTACACATACATGTATCGCGCAGTTTCCTAAATTGACAACTCACCAATCTCTGCTATGCAATCAATCGTTCCTATAAAACATGAGCAATTTCTTCCTCTATATTGAAGCTATATAACGAAACCAGCATCCTGTGCTTCAGGATTTTACTTAAGATGTCTTAGGCAATGTATCGTACACGCTGCTTTACTAATATCAAAACACTGAACAAATTTTAGCCTAAGTGGCCACGATATTGCGCAATTTGTAAGTATCACACCACAAAATGCCAAAATTAGAGCTTTGTGCAGATTGGAAAAAGGCGTCCAACGTCTATATCAAGATCCTTTCACTGACAAAGAGGAAGGTCTTTGTTCCATCAACATTCCAACGGTAACGTTAAGATAAGTTGAAGTTGTTTATTGGCCAATAGATTATAACATAAATTGATCTTCCTCCTATAATTACATGGGGTAGTTATACAAAAGATCACATCACAGTTGACAATTAGTATACAATGAAAGGCCACAAATGAAGTGGACAATATATCTGCCTTTTATGAGTTTGAGTTTGAAAAGAAATGCTATCGAAACATCGTCGTAGTTACCTTTGTGTACAATAAACACGATTCCATAGGTGTCGTAATAACATACTTCAAATGTATATATGCATTATATAACATAATTTGATTCACAAGAATTTTCCTTTGCCTGTACTCCTTTGAGGATCTCTAAGTCTACACCTGTTTATACAATTCAAGGCCACATGCCGGTTAGGATAGTTATGGATATTGCATAATTCACCTTGTTTAGCCCTCACCATTGATGTTGCCTTGTTGTAATGGGATTCTTTGAACTTCAAGTCACCACAAGTTAGTTGAATCTGCTCAACAAATCAGCAATGGATAGCATCGTAAAACTTTGATCTTACACACACAAAAAATAATCCTTTGGCAATAAAAATCTTATTGATCTTAGTTAGTACATAACTAGTAATGGCTGATATGGTAGTAACATTGACTAACCTATTCTAGTCAGGGTGTTTTCAGAAAATCAAACTTTGTAAGGCATTTCTGAGTAGAATTTGTCATCCAGTTGATTCCACATAATAGATAGATAGACCTTTTGTAGTTCTTCCGGTAATTCATCACATAATTTAACGCCTCTATAGAAGGGGCCATGCTGGTAACACGCATTAGGTGCTCTTCTAACTCTGAAACGCACCTTCCTGTCCCCTCCAGTTCGTACATCTCGTAGTAATAGTTGCTCATTATCTTGGGATCTCGTCCACATAATACTCAGCAGCTGTTTCTTTCGTCTTAATTCTAGCTTTTCTGGTGCTCCACCTGTATGGAAACTAGAGTAATCCAGTGCCGGACAGATCATGGATTTGTATATAGTAAGACAATCATTTTCAGGCGTAAATTTCTTGATTTTGGCCAATTTGTATAGTTTTCCCCATACTCTTTTTCAATCTGGTCACATGTGGCATCACACTCAAGGTACCATACAGGGCCACACCTAGATAGCAGTAGTGCTCTGTCACAGGTAACATTTCATCTCCTATGTACAATTGGGGGGGGCGAGAGTCTATAAAGGATTTTTTTGGTACCAAAGTTCATTATCATTGTTTTCTCAGTATTTCTCAGTCATATAATTATTCACACGCCAGTTATGAAGGGCCGTTAAGTCATGCTGCATCTACACTGCAAAACCAGTGTTTATATTTTAAACATGTTTTAGGGAGTGGTCATTTATTATCAACAGGGGGGGTGGGTTTGAGGGGGGGGCGTAAAAAATTCTGACCGCTCTCGAGGGGGGAGCTTAAAAAATTTTGACCCCTCTTGAGGGGGGGGAGCTAAAAAAATTTACCCTCTTTTTAGCAAAAAAGCCCGCGCGCTACTATAGATCAAAGAGGGGGCGTGAAAACTCTCCGCGCCTCTGGCGCAGGGGGGGGTGTAAAATATTTTTACTGCCGTCGAGGGGGGGCATAAAAAATTTGCGCACATCTGCGTGAAAACCCACGACCCCCCCCTGTTGATAAATAATGACCACTACCTTAGGTCTAAACACGTTTAAAACCTAAACATATAGGTCAGTTAGGTGTCTCATCGACTACACATTTAGGGAATGAACAATTTTATTCTAACTACATGAACATTTTTGCTAAACATGTTTAGATGTTTAGAGTTTAAACATTTGAATAATAGGTGTTTAGATTCAAATATCATTATGTTTAGATACTTGGATGTTGAATCCACACCAGGTAGCAGCACTACCTTTGAATGGACTATCTTTACACAATTATAATCAATTTTTGTGACAAATGTACCCAAACCCCATGTTTATTATGGTTTCTATTCATTGAATGTCATGAGAATAGAAAGGGTAATAGAAAGTTGACTAGATTCACCTTACACCACCATCATTAACATGAAATACTCAATAAGCTCAATGACTGACACCTATTTCATGTTATTCTGGAATAGACAAAGCAATTTCCTTCCTGCCAAGCTGTAGACAAAGCAATTTCCTTCCTGCCAAGCTGTAGCCGGGAGGCATGGCACAGTCGGTAGCGCGTCCGCTCACAGGCCGTAAGGTGTCGGTTGAGTTCCTCCCTGCTCTGGCTAGGCTGTGCTGGAAAGTCTCCCGGCGGTCATGGCAGACAAATGACTTAAAACAGGCCTGTCCATCTCTCACTATGCCTATGTAGTGATGGTTGTTAAAGAACCATTGCCTCGGTAAAAGTGTAGGGGCGTGCTTTCTATCTTCCCATAGATGCGGTCACCATCATCCCCCCTCCCTATTAGACTAGGGTCCGGGCAAGCAACGCCACAAGGGTAATCTCACTTCAGTGTGGATACAACCCGCCGGACCTCTCACCCTTGAGTGTCGGCCGCAAGGAAGGCACGAGGTGAGATAAAATTCGAGCCAGCCAGCCAGGCAAGCTGTTGTACTTTCTCAAGTCTCTTATTTTGATGCAGTGTGTACATATATGCACATGTAAATATGTGTGGCTGACATCTTTGGAGACTTTGACATGTAAATACCCCCCCCCCCTCCAGTAAATGAGAAAACAAACAAAAGACATCTTTTTTTTTAATGTATACATGCCTGCACACCCTAACTCTCCCTCAAAGCATTTAGATATCTAAACACAAAAATTCATAAACATCTAAACACAAAAATTCATAGATATCTAAACACAAAGTTTAAACCTAAACACCTAGATTTCTAAACACTTGAGCTAAGCACATTGTTTGGCTAAACATGTGCAGGAAATTAATGGGATTACAAAAACGTTGCAAGAATATGTTTAGAATTGTGTTTAGGATCTAAACACCATTTTTGCAGTGTAGGTATATAAAGTGCCATAATCAGGAGCGCTAACATACAGAATAATGTCATCAGCACATATAATACTGTTTCAGAGTAGGTCAGGGCACCGCAGAGGTCATTTATGTAGAATGCAAATAGTAAGGGGCCGATAGTTGACCCCTGCAGTACCCCAAACCCAACCGCTGCCTCTGCAGAAAGTTGTCGATTTGCTATTGTACGATGTTTTCTATTTGACAGGTATGATTTTAACCATGTTTTTTATTACTAGGGGAATTTCCAGTTGATAAATCTTATTTAAAAGGGTCACGTGATGTATACAATCGAAAGCTTCTGAATAATCATCAAAACATGCTATTGTTACATGGGAATTATCCCTGGCAGTGTACAAATCATTTACAACATGCATAACAGCGTCTCGTGCTCTTTCCTGTTGGAAATCCATACTGATTTCTGTTTAGGATCAGCCGTTGTTCAAGGTGCTTTCTCAGTAGACCATGTACTAGTTCCGCTATCAGCTTCCCTGGTAGGGGGAGGAGGGTAATGGGTCTCCAGTTTTTAATATTGTACACAAGTTGGTCATTTAGTAGTTTAAAAGCGTCTTTCGATAAGCTGCTTGGTATCATTATTATTTCTTTCCCTCATATTTATATTAAAATCTTCCATAACCCAAAGCTCAGTAGGGGGCCTATAGACATTAACAATATGTATGTTTCTATACTCAGGTTTTTCAATGGACACAACCAATAGTTCAATATCTTTTTCCATTAGGCTATATTTGTGTAATATTTTGCTGTATGGGCTGAAGTAGCTGCTGATGTAAGTGATGACACCCCCTGTCTTGTCAGTTGGTCTGTCTAACCTGTATGCCGTTTTGTTACTTAAATAGATTAAGCTGTCATCTGCTCTATCATCTAACCAACTATCACACAGACATATAATATCTGCATCCTTAAAGTTAAGCCGCACTTCTTCTATATTAGCCTGCAGACTACTTATAGTATATGACCCCTTTTTGCGACGACAGCTTATTACCAACATAATTAATAACATTAACCGCGCCTGCTATGATATGATTGAATGATTCCATTTTTGACAACAATTACAAACTGGGAGTATCCCTGCTTAACATAGTCAAGTGCTTGCTGCTTATTAATGTTAAGGGTGCATTTACCAATTACTTGTGTAATACAATCAAATAGAAAGTGGATCATAATTATAACACGGTCCATAATGATATCGGCACACAAGCAAGTAAACATATATACATTACAAAATCACAGAGAGGTTTGTAATTGTTACATGTCTTTTCAGTGTGTGAGGGACACCTCGAGTTGCCTTACTGGAGGTGATCCCAAGATTCAAACGAAGAGGAGACTCCCGATGAACCCAACACATAATCTGTGTGGATCTGAGAGGCATATGGAGGGCACATATACCTGGCTAACTGACAAGTGGCTGCAGACCTCTTTTAATTTATTATACTATAGTTGGGAACAACAACAAATAGCACAAACTATATAAATTTCATACACTATGTCAAGGTTATTATCATCTACGTACGACATATTTTTAACCAAAAGCCAACCAAGCTCCCCCTGTAAACACCAATCCTTTTAGATCCGGCAGGGAGAAAATGTACTCACTCACCCCCTGCCCCCTCCAGCACCAACCCCAGGATCACCCTTGGATCCCTGCTGGAGGACACGAACTGGCCACCTGTTTTCAGTTCAGCTGCTGGAGCAGCTCGCCCTGAAGGGGTAAGATCCGGTTCCTATATTTAGAGCAAACCTGCAGGGGTCAGCAAAAGCAACACCCCCAGATATTGCAGTACCCGGAACTGGCTTTGTATTTAAGACACCCAAAGCCAGCCCAGGGCATCTTATTCTCTCAACACCTACACCTACACCTATGACACTCCATGTCTTGGTTAAGGGATAGCTTGGTTAGGCTGACTTAGTATACCAATGTACCATTTTTATGAAACACCTTGTCGCCTACACCAATAAAACTGGATTCATCAACTTAACCTCAATTCATGACTTGTAATGCTCCATTGACAACTTTATAATTAATTTCAGACATACTCAAGTTTGCACACAACCAAAAAATATATAATCCAAATTAATTGGCTTTTCATGCACACAATCTGTCATACTTTCATAGTAGAACATGTTAGTATAAACATAGTGGGACATGTCAGCTAATCATCAATATGTACTAAGTATACAAATAAATGTCTTTCGTAACCTTGACAAGTGGACATCTCACGGCTCATCATGGTATAAATATTAATGGGTGGATCCTACCTTAGAATTTCGCTCTTCACAGATTACGTAATCCAAGGTTATCATGGCCTATACTCTAGAGTAATTTACATGCCCCTAGTGGGTTACAGCATAAGCATGTCTATAGTCCACCGTGCGTATAATAATATAATCAGGGTGATTTCTATCTTTGCCCTCAAATGATATGATACATAATCTGAACACATCAGTGACCTTGTAAGGAGCGACTGTAATAGTGTTCTTAACAGCAATTATCCTGGATCAGCGACCTTGTAAGGAGCGGCTGAGATAACCTGTACATTTGTAACACATGCTTGTGGTGACCTTGTAAGGAGCTACCATTAGTGTTACTTATTACATGACCTCTGTGATTTTGGGTGCTTTTTCTGGATATTCCCATTCTGATACCTGTCGATATTGCAGGTCCTAGGAGTGCTGATATCCTGGATATCGGCACTCCTAGGAGTGCTGATATCCTGGATATCAGCACTCCTAACATGTCATATGTTACATGTTACATGTCCTAACATGTCATATGTTACATGTTAAAACCCACGAAATTTTCATGGCCAGGGTAGGGGTCGAACCTGCAGTCTCAGATCCCAAATCCAACTCCCTATGCACTGCACCACAGGGACTGACGAGAGAAGCTTGGTTAGAACCATGTCTCTATTATATAAAGCCACCCAGCAGTAGTGTGTAGTGTGAACGCGTCCAGCACCTTGACCCATAACCAGGCCAGTCATGCACAGTACCAAACCAACAGCTGCTGAGCTCTGAGGTGTGAGACGCGGTGGTCTAGTGGTTAGCGCATTGCGCCCTGCTGCTAGAGGTAGGCGGGACGAGTCCCGGTAGGGCGAACTTTTTTCTTGATTTGATACAAAGCCCGCGGAGGTTACTCACATATAACTACTGTACATTAAAAGTGTGAAAATCCCCGGCAGTCTGGGTTGTGACCCCCCCAGGTTTGTTGCTGCTGCTGCCATAACCGCGACGACTGTGGGAAGTGTTCAGAGCAAACCAATGGCTGCCGGGCGCAGAGGTATGCCTACTGATCTTGTACATACACTATGGCAGGCTTCGAGTCCCGGGGAGGGGGAATTTTTGTTTTCAACTTTATTTATTGATATTTTATTGATTATTTATTGATTTTTTATTGATTAATTGTGTAATAAAGACAGTAAGGAATGGGCTAACGGGCACCGAATTCAGTGGCCACTCGTTACGATATCCTGGCCACTCGTTATGATATCCTACGATACACTGAATTCGGTGCCCATTAGCCCATTCATTACTCTCTTAAAATTGTAAGACAGTATAATCCCAAGATATTACTGATAGCCATAGTGTTGGCTCTTGCAGTAATGTATCCTGAGGCATAGCGCCATCAGTCATCAAGACATCAGTGAATTTCGATGATTTAGAATCGGCCGGTAGATCTTACAGTTTGCTGCTGATAGATCCTATGGGCGGCTCTAATGGTCTATTGTTATTGACTGACATGGCATTAGCCATGTTTCTGCAAATCGACATCAGTGTTTGCCCATTGGGATGAGTACCATTATATAGTGAACAAGTAATCAATGGATAATTCATGACGCGTATGTGTTAGTGAAGGATAATTACACAAGGGCGTAGCCCGAGTGTAATTAGCCTTTGCTAACACACACAAGTCATGAATTATCCATTGACTACTTATTTTATACCACGAAACCAATGAATAATCAATAGAATACCAATAAATTCAAGTTAAAAACAAAAATTATTTCCCCTCCCGGGACTCGAAGCCAGCCATAGTGTGTGTACACAGGTACTTACACCTCGTCTCCCGTCAGCAGACAGCGACAGCGCCCGTCTTGGCTAGGCTTGGCAGCGGCACAAGGCGAAAAATTGTGTTTGTACACGATCTGTACATACACCTCAGCTACATACATGGCAGCGGACAGCTAAAGCTTTGAATGCGTCTCGCGATTATGTTTGTGTATAATACACCTCGTCGCCGTTGAAAAAAGATGCGCCCGGACCGGGACTCGACCCGTGTACCTCTAACGGCTGAGCGCAATGCGCTAACCACTAGACCACGGCGTTGCCTCCTTCAGCGGCCGTCTCAGCTTGGCTATGTTTGATTGCGGACAGTAGGGAACAAAAATATACGCCCGGACCAGGACTCGCCCCGCCTACCTCTACAATCTTACCAAGCAAACACATACCGTCTCTCGTCAGTCCCTGTGGCGCACTGCATAGGGAGTTGGATTTGGGATGTGAGACTGTAGGTTCGAGCCCTGCCCTGGCCTTGAAAATTTCGTGGGTTTTAACATGTAACATATGACATGGAAGGACATGAGTGGTGTGCAGGTTATCCATGGATAACCGCATGGCATGCAGGTTATCCATTGATAACCGCACACCTTACAAAATTGATGTTACAGCCTACAGGGTGTGCAATATCGACAGGTATGTGCATGGGAATATCCAGCAAAAAGCACTGAGCAACCCAGAAATCGTGGTATAAACGCTTGTAGTTGTTCAAGTGCTCTCTGGTACGGACTGAGTGTGAATGGACATAGTGGTCCGACCTTGGAGTTAATACCCCTGCGCCTATATTCATCCTGACAATCTTACTATTTACTATGTGTATCATGGCATTCAACTTGTCTTGATCCGGATGACGTATCATACATATCCCATCGCTTTTTTGCCAGATCTACACCGTAGATTGTGCAGATAACAAATTGTATGCCAGGGTGACGACGTCTGAGTTGTTTTATCCATGTTTCCAGTAGCCCAGTTACATGAAGGACTGTCTCAGTTACATTGTTACATTTCAAGAAAACATATCCGGTTTTAGGGTCTTTGTGAGTAATGTCACAGATTCTTGCTGCAATATAAACTGCTGAATCCAAATCTACCAGATGACATTTGATATTTTGACTTTTTACCCCCAAAATTGCAAAAATTACCATTTTTGCCTTAAGATTTTTAGATATGAGCAGATGTAATGTAATGTACACTGCTGCACTTGGTGAGATAAGCCTGAAAATAAATAAGGTCACTTCTTATATCTGTGTTATTAAATTTTTGAAATCCAGGATGGTAACCAAGATAGTGCCCGAATAAGAAGTCAAAACTTGTTACTTGGATAGCAATGGATGTAGTTCTTCAATCAACTTGATCCTGGGGTCAATTTCTATGTTTACAAGCCTGCTGAGGCTGATTATGTAGCTTATAATCACTTAACCCTTTAAGTACTAGCATCGACTATAGTTGCACCATGGTAGCTAGTGTCCACTATAGGTGACCCCGTAGGGCTAATATAGACTATAGTCAACACACATACTGTCTTAGAGGCCACTCCCTTGGCCAGGAGTCATTTTTGCTCTGCCCTTTAATGGTTAAAAGCTGTTAAAATAATGTGCAAATAGGGGTTTATATAATTATTTTACTTTTAAGAGATTTAATCGGAAATAAGCTTGAATTGTGCAGAGGCAGACACAAATACCTTAGTGCTCGGGGCCTCACTATGCATACTTGAGACAATTATGTGCCAAACTGGGTCTGGCAGGGTATGGTCTAGTCCTTATTATTGTTGGTCTTTTTATAACACAGAGTGATTCAGGTTCAGGTACAAATGTTATATAGCTGATAACGCTATATTCAGTGAACCTACACAAAACTTGAAAACCTCTCATCCCTATTTAGTCATTGATGATACAGCAGATTGTTTATCCCTATGTGATTTCCTTTTCTGTGCAAAACAACTTTTGCACAGAATAAGGAAGAACCTAATACCAAATAATTTTCATAGTTTACTCAAAGGTTAGCTTGGTATACCATTTGCCAGTGCCTGATTCTCAAGTAATTAAACAGTCACTCCCTAATCTTGTCTATGAAAATCATGCACTACTAATTGCTTTATCCTCCCCACATAATGGCAACTTCCACTAGGTTATGTTGGCAGTGGCCAGAGCCATATTCATCTTGAATTACATTTTGTGGTCAGAATGTTATGATCAATTGTCCAAGAACAAAGTTTTGACTTCTTATTCGGGCAGCCATCTTGAAAAAATGACAGCCATCTTGGATCTGAAAGGTCTAATAACACAGACAGGGTAAGTGACCTCAGAGGACTCAGCACATTCATTTTCAGGCTTATATCACCAATTGCAGCAGTGTACATTACCTTACATCTGCTCGTATCTGAAAATCTTAAGGCAGAAAAGGCAGCCATTTTGCTTTTGCAATTTCAGGGGTAAAAAGTAAAAATATCAAATGTCATCTGGCAGATTTGAATTCAGCATACCCAAATTACCTTAATCTAACACTCAGAACACTTCTACTCAAAAATGCCTTACACTACTTTATAGAGGGCTTTTTCTGAGATCTTGGCCCTGGCTATTTAGGCAAGCTAACCTGACTTAACTGATAGAGTAATTGGTAACTTTGTCTAGAGCATGATAGTAGTCTTGACTCTAAGGGATATTCGTTTTCTCCACATCCAAGTGGCAGTGGGATTCCATGAGGAATTTTTTGGTAGGTGCATTGCAGGGGTGAATTTCTTGGCTATGGAGATGACCTACGGAAGTTATGGCCTCCAAGGGGAAGGTTGTGGACTTATGGAGTTTTCAAATGACTTGAGAAAGTTAAATGTTTTAATGAAATAAACCGTGCCATTGGGACTAAAGAGACTACGTCTAATCCTCCAGTGTGAGTGCTGTGTGATTTGTAGCTTAGACAAAGAGAAAATTGCTTAAGGAGAAATCTTCTGGCTTATGAAGAAAAATTACAGTTTATGGAACATTCTTATGGGACCCATACATCTGCACGAGAAACGTGCCCCTGGAAAGGTCTATGGGTGTCAAAATTATGGTGATTTTAAATGAATATTGACACAATAAGGCTTTTACAGTCCAATGTATGTAATATTTAATAAAATACACCTAATAAGTTGATAGGTTTTTGAAGGAAGAAGACGAGAAATACCTGTCCTGTGGATATTCAATATGATATGTGCACTGTTGTATGTTGTTATATGTGGCCCAACGGGGAAGAATGTGCCTCCGGGGGGGGGGGATTTTTAGTACTGGTTTTGGCCACCAGGGGGCAGAATATGGGTAAAACACTGCCAAATATGCTAAAAAAAAGCTTTAGACCAATTTTTTATAAGGAATCCAGTGGTATGCTTAAAATCGTTCCATCTCCACTGAAAATGTTCCATTTTTGGAACGTTGGTTGCCATCGAAACATAGAAAATTGGTAGATAAGGCAATTTCTGGTTGCCATGGAAAACCACTCCCCAATTCCAATTGTGAATTTTTGCCACAAACTCATTTTGAAATTTCCTCAGGAACCCAGAACCGAAAACAGAACTCAAAAATTCCCTCTAGAACCAATTTTATGACAAAACGTCACATTTCTTTGGTAATTTTTCCACAAAACTGTATTTCTTTGCATTTTTAGTGTTTATGATAGGATATAATGCATTTAGAGCTTATTTCCTATTTTCATTTGTACACACAAACCTATGTTTGACAAGCAATTACAGCAAAACTACCGGGGATATTTTAGCTCAAGATATCTCATTTTAAAGCCCATGACTTAAACCTTAAAATGCCATTTCCCCCCAAGAGACATGTTTTACCTCACCTGGTCACATATATTGTATTACTACTCACCCCTTCTTGGGACTATAATATCAATGTACCCGCCATAATTTTCAAATCCCTCGCACAGTTCAGTTCATTTTTTTTTCTTTTTGAATAAAGATGCCTCTGGATTTAAGGCAAAAGTGTATACACTTAGTCTGTTTGTATTCACATCGCGTACAGAGTCAATATATACTCATATATCCAGAATGTGAGATCTGTCACATTGTAATAAACCCAGAGCAACTTAGCTCAGGGGTTGTAACTAAACAGTTCCTTCTTTTTCCTGTGCAATACTGTTAACTGTAAGTCCAGACTACAACTGCTAATGAAAAATTACTTCACCTGTGGGGTGCCACAAGGTTCCGTGTTGGGCCAATGTAATTTATAATTTATTTGAATGATATTACTAGAAACATTGTCAATATTACCTTTATGCTGAGGATCTTGCGATTGCCATGCAATGTCGTACACCTGATATCTTAACTACGTTGCTAAAGCAAGATATCGATCAAATTTTTTAGATGGTGCAATTGACATCTTTGTTTCTTGCTTCAAAAAGTTCCTCGACGAGTCTAAAAATGGCATTACCTGTGCATCGACCTTCCACGTAACAAAACTGATTTCCATCAATCATAGCATTTGAAATCAAATGACCCTTTGATGTTACAATGCTGTTTCTCCGTCTACGATCGGCATGGACTAGCGTGTTTATGTGTTTTGCTCAATAACCCATATCCAAAAGCAATTTAAGAATGACTGAAATGTTTGTCATCTCCATGGTATTTATCATACAGATGTTGTTTAGTGCAGAATGCCTGGGTTCTGGAGAATCATGGTTCGCATCCACAACCCACCTTTAGCCTGAAAAACTACCTCACCACTGATTGACAGCGTGCACCTGCACTGATCTTAGCTGGCCACCCTTTCCTTTGTTATACATCAACGGCTGATTTCCTTGAGGGTTTCATGTTCATTTGTTGTATGTTCGCCATGAAGTACTGATGAAGTTTGAGTTGAGTTGGGTTTGAAAAAAAAACATCCCCCTTTCCAATGGTGAAATTGAAATTAATCATTGTTGACCTGAAATGGCAAATGCATGAGTGTACCAGGTATTTGGTATACCCTACACAGAAAACAAATTATGTTCAAAATCTTAGTAAGATGTTAGTCAAAAGGTCCCACTTTCTAACAAAAGCCAGTCAAAAGCATTGTGTCTAAATGTCTGAGTTTTTCTTAATCAAAGATGACTAACCCTTAGAAATCGAAATTCCCAACTTGCTTGTCTCACCTGATTTTGACTATGATTCGTGTGTGGGTTTGACTAAGTATGCTATCTAATACTTTTAGTCTCATTCATGTGGTGTGTGTGAGCTCAATAGGCTATTGGAGTCAAAACCCACAAAACAGAGTCTAAGCCAAGTCACTCAGGGCCTGCCACAAAGAAGCAATTATAATGTCACTATCCTTCAGTCCATTGGTGAAAGTGGATAAGATAAGTTAGCTTGACTGAAGGGACCAGCAGGTACGCTGTTCAAAATCGTGCTTGGAAAGTTAAACTTCTTTGAGTAGTGATGTACCTAACATAAGCTAGACATTGTTAGATATACATTAGTCATATATACTAAGTGAGAATATTTTTACCATTTTTACTAATTTATGATAGACCAACTAACCTAGATCTTTTTTCTCTGTATATTGTAGGTACCCTGTCACAGGATATAGTATGAGACACGGTCCACCACGGCAGATTATTACATAAAATAGCACTTTTGGGAGCCAACAGATCTGTACTTAGATGGTTCAAAAGCTATCTAGAAAATGGGCAGCATAGCACTAGAGCTAATAATAAGACCTCCCCTCCCACCTTAGTAAAGTATGGAGTACCCCAAGGGTCAATTTTAGGCCCCCTCCTTTTTTCTATTTATATCAACGAACTCCTTGACATAGTACAAAATTCCAGAATTATCCTATATGCAGATGATGCAGTCATGATAACGGAAGGTAAAAAACCACAGGACGTAGCCTTAATTGCCCAACCTGATGTAGATAGAATATCTGACTGGTGTGACCTAAATAGGCTTACCATCAACTCTGACAACTAGTCACTAATCCTACTCTGCAAATAGGTGGCAAACCCATCGCCATACAAAGAACGTTTAATTACCTTGGTGTCACTCTAGATGAGAACATGACCTTATCTCAACAAATAGGCAATATAAGAAAGACTAGCGGATATAGGCTCTATCAGGCACACAGAGTCAGGCATCTTGTAAACCAAGCCCAATCCCTGACCATCTATAAGCATTGTATCCTTCCAACTCTTGAATACTGTAGTTTTTTACTAGATAGTGCCAGTTGCACTAATCTGAAAAAAATCCAAACCTTACAAAACAAGGGCCTTAGAGATTGCCTGGGCATCCGGGACCCACAAGAGATAAGTATCGATGAATTACACCAGAGATGCAACTTCCAAACCCTAGCACAGAAAAGAGACGTACAGCTCTTATTGTTTATTTATAAACAAGCCAAGATCCCGGATAACATATTGACCCCGGAGAACATTAGAACTAGAGGTGACACCAAAGTCAAATTAAAAAAAAAACGACCTAAACTTCAATTAGTCAAAAAATCACCACTCTACAGAGGCCTTGTTCTTTGGGACTCACTCCCCCCTGACATTCAAAAATCCAAAGAGAAGGAAAGTTTTAAAAATAAAGTCCATGATATTGATTTTACGCCTATTAAAAATGCTGCCATATAGTCTGCATAACATCATAACATGCCAGGTAAGCATAACGTCATACCATGCCCTTACCTGACTTCTAAATGCAGCGCCTAGATACATGATTTCAGTCATTCATTTATTCATATACCTCTCCGAGCTTATTCTTACTCCTGCTTTTGTCACTTATATCATTGCATACATATGGGTAGGTACAGTGCATCAGCACTGTCCCCCTCCTCAGGAGCATGCGATAACTCATCATGACGTGGAACTCTGCACCAGACGCAATCACCCGAAAATGGGTACAGTGCATCAGCACTGCCCGACTTAGCATACTACATGAGTCAGGTACAGTGCATCAGCACTGCCCTCTCCCTCGCCTCCATTATTTAAAAGGCTGAAGCATTACTAGAAAAAGCTCTTCCTTTGATATTTATATCTACTAGGTACAGTGCACCAGCACTGCCCTTACAGTAATTCTTTTGAAGCAATATTTTTCTTAAATTTTGCCCCAGCTGCCTATTTCTTACTACTACTGTGACATAATGTAACAAGATCCATCAATCCGCTACTTTGATACTGGATACTCCAAGATTACCCAGTCAGTCTTGTATACACTGCATGACAACCTGTCGATTCTTTATTAACTGTTTCTACGTTACTGCACACTGTTCTATTTTTCTTGACCTAGTCAAGTTCTTATTTTTTTATGGTGTCAACTATCATCACCCAATCAGGTGAAAATTCGTATTGTATAATGCGTAACTGATTGCTCAATAAACAAACAAACAGATAGGCCAGTCCTCAACCTAGTTTATCTGCCGTTTATCTGGGGGTTCTGACTCTGGTGACAGCTATACCTGTTCATCTGTAGCTTTATATCGCTGACAAAAAAAACTGATCATGTTCTAGGATAATACCCCCCTCTATTACTTTATCATATACCAATATTTGAGACAGGGGTAAAGGTGCATCTTTGATGGCACTACCAGGTATGGTCATTTATGTCCTGTTGAATTATGTCCAGGGCAAAATACCAAGTGTTTATGTGCTTTGACACCTTTTGATTATTTTTTGCCTTTCCATCAAACATTTCCCAGGTAACTATAAGTAAAAAAAAACACTAGTATTCTTTCAAGGCTATAAGTAAAAGAAAATACTAGACTAGTATGCTTTCAAACTGTTTTCACCTAGGATGGTGGACGGCTATGATAGAAAAGTCAAAAGAGTTGTTACTAAGCAGAGTTGTTCTTGGTAACAACCAAATGATACCATCCCCCTTTTTTTTCTTTCATTTGATAATGATCCCCCTTTAATAGGGACCCACATCCTAACCCCGCTCCATCCTTCCATGCCATGTGTAGCCTATAATTTGTGTATATAATACCTGTAGTATTCTATGTCAACACCTGGACGTATCAATCTGGCTAAGGCTACTAGGCTGATAATCCGGGCTGGGGATTAGATATCGTGGCTTATGCCATGTTCAGACTGGGACTAGGTCAAAGCCCTAACCTCCCACTTGGCAAAAAATGTTTTACAAACATTTGTGAATGTTTGGAATAGGTTTGGGGTAAAGACGTAAAAATGTCTTTTATGTTGAATAAAGCTTTTCAACATATTTTCCACGTCATATTATTGTTCGTTTCTTTTCAGCGTTTTCAACATAATGAAAACGTTTGTTAGTTTCTTTTTAAATTGCGTCAGATTTACATTTATTTGCATTGACACACATGTTATGAAGCTCCTATTGTTCTTATAAGTCAGAAATAATTGATATCAGACCTTAATTTTCATGGTGCTGAGGAGTGACTCTCACCTTCTTAAATCAGGAAATTGATAAAACCCCAAATACATTCCATAAGGGTGTGCCTATAGATGATAGATACAAATATTCTTTTCAGATTTGGCATTTATTTATATAAGATAAATAGATTCAATAATTTGGAGTTTGAATAACTATAACTCAGTTTGGCCTGCACGATATGGTTTGGCGCCAAGTGAACCTTACATATGCCAATCATAACTTCCTGTCGCACTATGTGGAGGCGGGAGGGGGCAGATTTTTACATGTTTATGGAGGGCAAACGGATCTATTTCTCTGGGAAGTGCTTCGTGATTTCTCTATTTCATCTTTTTATCATCTGTCCTAATTCCCCATCTGTTATATATAAGCATCTGGTCCGATTGCCTGTTTGTATTCCTCACATTTTAACAGCTTTGGTACAATAATCGAATTTTGACGGGCCGTCTGGAGGTTTCCAACAGTAGTGACTTGTATGATTGTACCTTATATTCAATAAAGTACATCACTTTGATTTAAGTCTGGGCTCTTTGCAATTAACCTTATGCAAAAATTAAAATCATTATTTTCCTGTATTGTTTGTGATATGATTAAGGTGATTTCTTGCATTAAAAGTACTGCCACTATCTGAGCGAGGCCATAGTGCCTGCCGCATCGAACAAAAATGGCTGCTTACTTTGTGCAAACTGTTGTGTCGTTATATAATATGTCTAGTGAGATTTTTGGCACGCTGCAGCATTAAGCTGCCGTGTAAACACACTACCATGTTTTGTATAAGTGGGAGGTTTAACTTTGGCCTACACATAATTTCTGTTATATGTGTACTAAGGGTTAGATTTGGGGTGTGCAGTCAAGTGTACAGCAGCAGGCAAAGACAGTGACTCCTAGGAACTAGTATATCAGCATTTTCAATTCATTATGGCCACAATCAAATGATATCCATTAATAGAGCTTCTATATTAGAAATAAGAGGCACTATTCGGCAGGAATTAATTTCTTAATGATAACAATGAGTATGTGTTCTGGCCTTATAGGTCAAATATATTGTTTAACTGATGATTGCAATGCAATGTGTGCATTCAAAATATTTATATTACGTGAAAACGATAAATTTTCTTTTGTTTTTGTTAACATTATTTGATCCTCGACCTCTGTATGTTTGCATTTGTTTGATAAGTGGTAGCCAGTATTTGGATTTTGCATGGGAGGGCCACATAGTGCCTTTTGAGTAGTCAATTGTCGGCCATGGGTTCAATATAGCAATATCGGTAGGGAGGTTTTCCCGTCCAGTGGTGCTATAACCAGTGACCAAATACCCACCCTGGTATAGGGAGCCTGACTAGGTAACAAAGGTACATGTGTTAAGTGCATGCCTCCATTTAGACATAAACTGGCAGAGAGGGGAGGCCAACATCAGGTATACATGTACACACTTCAGAGCCATTACATGTTCTTGGGAGTATGGATAATACCTCAGAGAGTTATGAGTAGCTGTGGAGGCAATATGTAAAAGGTATGTGCACATTTTGATAAACCGGAGTAATCATTATGTGGAAGTGGAAATATCTTTGTTGGACAAAATGTTGGATTAATGCCAAAGTATGTACAGAGGCGTTACAAGTTATGGGGTCAGACAAAATGTTCTATCGTATATTATCTCCCAATGAATTATTTTGATATGTAATAAACGCTTAGGTAGAAAATCTCATGTACATGTATACTTACATGTGTTTAGTAAGAATATGTTTGAATGTTTAAGTTGCAACTTCCATGCATTCATCATAACGCACATGTATATACACACAATTATGCATGGCTACAAGGTATGTGCTCTGGCTGTGATTTAGAAACGAGTGGAATGTAGCACTAGCAATCAATGCCGGCTATTTGCTCAGTTATTATCGTAAACAAAAATGTAGCATTTCCACCTGATGCGACTTTTAACTAAATGGGCATTCATGTATAAATTCAAACTAAAAGAGATAAAGGATCGTAAGGCCTGATACACAGAAGTTACTTATTTGCACCAAAAGAGACCTAGGATTGTTTGAAAATCAAAAGAATAACCAAAATCACTATGTGACCAGTACTTGCATGTGATAGTCCTACCAATGCAATGGCAATTGGTATCTGTATACACGGCCCTGTAGGCCTATACAGAGCTTATAAGCGAAATTCCTTTACTCTCTTTACAAATGATTAAAGAACTTAATACTTAACATTTCTAAAAAAAATTGGCAATTAGCATCATTGAGAAATAGGCTTAATCTCGACTCCAGGCCCAACCAATATGTTTGTTGTCATATATGAAAGTGGGACTTAAGTTCATATTTATGAATTCGTGCTTCGTAAAGCTACTAGTTAACCAACACACAACGAGCTCTACCCCATGTGCATTAAGAACACACAAAAGGGTCATGGCCCTTAAAATGTTATATATGGCTCCATAAACATACACACTGTTTAGGTCCTGAGGTACATGTACCATATACCAATATTAACTTACATGCAGCAGTCCATGTGGCTACATGCAGTCTTTACTATGCTTTGCAATTGTGGACAAGTCTTAAAGGCTAATGTTCTCACTGCTATCAGAGAACCCACCAATGGTAAAACTAAGCAACTTTAATACAAGACACATGTTACTGTGGGTATGTTTCTCGCTTATGGAATTATGGACTATGTCTATTCCAAGAGAATTCAAAAGTTTCAATAATAAACTATACCAATAAGTAGGATGATAGCAGCTGCATCTTATTTCCCCTTGAAAATGTAGTAAATTGTATATGGAGAACGTGTATGGCCCATGGAGAAAGGTTACGGTTTGTAGAACTTTCTTATGGACCCCCATCAGTCTGCACGCTATTGTATCCCTTGCTAAGGCCAAAAAAAAGCTGTGTTTCCGGTAACATAGTCCAAAAAGTTGAGGTAGGTAGGTCGGATTTTTTTTTTTCTTTTTGCACCCAAAGCCTCATACATTCACACTTTGCCAGATTTTCGATGGTCCTTACAACAAAGGATCGTTTCCTGCTTGAAATATGAGAAAATGATGGGGGAATATGTGTATAGCTTCCAAATACAAGTTTTGATATAAAAACTTTTAAAAAAAAAAGAAAAATCTTGAAAAAAATTGAAAAAATGTCCAAAATATTCTCGTTTCGTTTACCTTTAAACTATAATTTCAGCCAGACGTAGTATTGCTAATAGGAGGGGGTGCTTATGCTACGCTACACCTACTAGTGACTGTGTAAATTGGAATTCAGAATATTAGGTCTCGCATTCTAGGCCTAGGTGTTAAGTGTTTTTATGATAATTTCGGGAAAATATATTAGCATTAGCTCACATATTCTTCGGTTCGGGAACAGGCCAGGTGATATATCTGGACTAATTTAATAAGCCGAATTTTTAATGCAGAATTGATTGATCTCATTTAAGGGAGTGGTTATTATTTATCAATTTTTACGCCCGCCCCCTCGACGGCAGTAAAAAAAATTTGCGCCCCCCGCGCCAGAGGCGCGGAGAGTTTATGTGCCCTCTCTTTGATCTATAGTAGCGCGCTGGCTTTTTTGCTAAAAAGAGGGTAAATTTTTTTAGCCCCCCCTCAAGAGGGGTCAAAATTTCTTTAGCCCCCCCCCCCTCGAGAGGAGTCAGAATTTTTTACGCCCCCCCCCCTCAAACCCACCACCCCCCCTTGTTGATAATAAATGACCACTCCCTAAAATGCACCATTTTCGGTAGAAATGGCTAATATGTGGATGGTAAAATGAACATTTTTCCTGAGAAATCAACCTATATGCCTGTTCCTGGTTGCCATGACAACCATCCCAATAATCAACATTTGCAGATTTTTATGCCAATTTTTGGGGATACTCACTGAAACCCCCCAAAAAAGAAAACAGAAATGGAAAATTCCTTCTAGATCAAAATCTATGATAAAAATCACAATACTGTTATGTATCTTTTATGAAAAAGGCTGATTTATTGTATTTTAGACAATATTATGGTTTATAATGTATCTAGAGCTTAATCATCAATTTCAGATATGAATAATGACCTATGTTCAAGGAGGGGTTCTGACATACCTACTAGGAATATTTAGGCAAACAATGTCTCATTTTAAAGATCTTGAGATGAACTTTGATAATGAATTTCCCTGCAGAGGGGTGTTTTTGCTTGCCTGGTCACATATATGTAACTTTACATCAAACAACATAATTTTACATAAATCTACCTCAATTTATATAGGATTGCCAACATAGGTTTATGTCTGGATGACGTAAAAATACGTAAATCGACTTCAACGTCTGGGAGATGAAAATGAACTCTAACCTTTTAACGTCACTCTATGTGGCAGAATTACGTATCTTGGACGAAAAAAAAAATACGTAAAATTATGTCTGCACTACATATTTGTGTTTACTGGGTTAGTTCTGCTTGTGACTCATGGAATTATGCCTAGAACTTTGTGCTGATTTTAAATGACTAGTATTAGAAGCAAAACATATAGCTATATAGGTATATTAGGTGAATCCGTCTCTGGTTGGACAGCAACATGGTGATTGGTTTCTTATTGGTATGACAACACCCTAGTTAAGAATGATTAGCAGTGATGACTCATTGGGACCATTGCAAGAAAAAAATCTACATCTACAAAGCTGAGAACCTTCAAATAGAAAATGAATACAAATTAATGTAAAGTTGTATCATGTCAATTATAGGTGTCCATATAACAAACCAGCCCGACTCTAGCCGCACCGCCCACGTGACTGCCTGCACTTCCTGTACGTCACTTCCTGTCAGCCATGTCGGACACACCAGCGGCACCGGAAGAGGCAGGTGGTAGACAAAGGAAGTGCTCCAGGGCGGCGAGGCCGTCGGCGCGGGAGCGTCGGGAGGCGCGCCGGAAGTCAGTAGGTTTCAAAAAGGAGAAACCGGAACCAGAGGAGGATGACTTTACAGACAAGACAAGAGTCTTCTTCTCAGCATGCCGCGCAGGTTGGTATAGTTGTATGTTTAAGGCAATTGAAGCAAGGTCTGAATGGCAACGATCAGGGAAGGTTGAAAGAGGAAACGACCAATTGGCTTATTCCCTTCAATGGTTAAATAATGCGGGTATTCCACTGCGGTCTGTCAGCCGAAATTATATGCTAATCCGATCATTTTTAATAATTCAAAAATTATTTTTGAATGATTAAAAATGCAGTAGAATACCCGCTTAAAGAAGCAACCCATTGATTTAGTATGGTCTAGATCCTATTTCATTTTATGAAGATTTTTTTGAGTCCATATCCGGGGTCCATATCATCATACCTTGATACTCGTCTCAAATCAACTTTATTAGATATACTACCGGTAGGGTAGGGTGGGGAAAGATGCCCTTAATTTACAACTGTGTCATTTCTAAGGAATTTATTGCTACTTACAGAATATCTTATACATTAATCCAAGGATGGAATAACATGTTCTTCGTGAACTAAAGCTTGTTAGCCCTGCCTCATAGAATGTTACAACAAAGCATGTATGAAAAAAGGTGGGCCCTTTACCCCACCCATCGTCTAGGGCTGGGTTAAAAAGGCCTTTGGGGTAAATGGCCCACATGCACATAAAAGAGCATCATAATTGGATTACATGCTCAATTCAAATTCTTATAATAAGAAAAGATACTAAAAATAATCTTTATAAGCTACAACTAAGATTTGGACATCATTAATAACCTAAAGTAACACTTTAGATATTTTATATTGAAGTTCAAGGGATGACAGGGTAGGATAAGGTAAAATACACAAATAACATATAAATGAGCTAGTTCTAAGAAAATAATTCCCAATTGATGCATATTTTTCACAATAATCAAGGGATGGAACAAGGTATAATAATTGTGGAATAGGTTGTCAGCCTAGCCTGATGGAATATTCCATTTGAACGTTTGACAAAAAGCGGGACATTTTACCCCACACGTCGAAAGGCGGGGGTAAAAGGCCCACACCGATGGGCCAAAAGGCCATGGATCTGATGCTAAGATAATGTTCACGTAAAAATGCCATATAGCTGTTAGAATAAAAGGGAAGGTAAATAAAATGTATCTTTATGGCCTACTCTTGACTACTTTACTTTATAGCACAACAGCTAATACTTTTAACCCATTTAACTTGCTATCCAACAAAGTTGAAACCATGCATAGTTTAGGACGTTTTTATTTCTAATTATCTGAAATTGAACGTGATGATCTTAACAGTTATAAAATATTGAATGTCTGATATTAAAGTCAACTATTTCTCATCCAATCATAATGAAAACCTACAAAAGAGGTCTCCTTGATGTTATCTTTACTTCCAAGTGTTAAATGGTTGTATACAGCTAGTACCCTAGACATGAGAGCTAAAGGGCCTTTTACCCCAAAGGACGTCTTACCCCTTCCTACCCTACCTATCATATACAGGTGACGTGAGTACAGTTAACAAGCTGCTAGAGGCACGTGACGTTCACGTCAATGGGCGTGACAAAGAAGACACGTCACAACCAACGCCGCTCCTGGCCGCCTGCGAGAGACAGCACTGTGACGTCATTTACGCCCTCCTCACAGCAAAACCACGACCTGCTGATGTTAATTTAGAGAATAATAAGGGTAAACGGCCGATATGGTGAGTGTTTGTTTTACAACTGTTTCCTTTGTTATATTTTCGCCGCACAGCATCAATCTCCGGGATCGTTAGAGCCAGCACCCATGGTCATTATAGGCCCCATGCATGAATCATAGAACGTGCACCACATGTTCTATGCATGAATGCAGCCCTGACAAGTAGACTGGTACCAAAGGGTATGATCCCGAGATATGATGCATTGATGTAGTATGCAGTCCTTTAAGATTTACCCTCCTTAGCTCAAGGTGTGCCTTATTGGCCCCATGCTAATACACTATTAAAATGGTCCGAAGTGTTACCCAGGGTTTTTATTATAGCTCACACAGTCTTACACATGAGGGGTTCCTTATAGAGTACGTGAGGTAATACAGTAGGTAGTGTTTGATCCTTTCACCATGAAAGGCCCAAGATCTACACATTATACGACCGAAGTCCGTGCCATAGAGGCACCCAAATGTGGAACATTTTGAACTCAAATACTCAGAGAGCTGAAAACCTAGACAAATTCCAGGACATGATGAAGAAACTATGAAAGTAGTTTGAACAAACTAATTCTGGACTGTAGTGAATAGTGGATTATGGATACTCAATCAGTATTTCATGTATTGTATGTTCTGTTGGCGAGAATTTAAAAAATGGGTCTAGACCCCTAAATTCGACAGGGTGACATGGCCATTTCTTAAAATCGACATGTGACATTAAGCTAAGTGACAATGACATTGAGAAGGAAAGGTTTAGTGACATGAGACATGGCTTTTCCTTAAAATCGACATGTGACATGAAGCCTAGTGACAAGGACATGGGAAAATAGAAATTTAGTGACTTGTGACATAGACTTTTCTTAAAATCAACATGTGACATGGGGACCCCCCATCTAGACCCCCTAAAAACGCCCCACGATGCGAATTCTTGCCAAATAAAATATTATTCAATTCAATTCAGGTGGGCGGCCAAATATGGAAACGCTGAGATGGCTCAGTTATTGCTTGAAGCTGAAAACCAGCGCTGTGAGGTCAACTACCTGGACAAAGAGTCAGGTAAGGCCTAAATGCATAGGTTATAATTCATAATGATGTAATTCACACAGATGTCTGTATCAATGGTATTCTATTGTGTAGAGATTAATTAGTGTTTACTACTTGGCCAGACTTGTTCTCATTTTTATCATATCAAGCAATTTAAATAGACGTTATTGGTTCATTCATCTATTTGTGATCTTTGATTTGGGGATTATTGGGCATTTACCAGAACCAGACATGTACTTGGAATGGGGACCTAAATGTATAGCCCCCGCTAAGGGCCCTTTTCGCAGATCCTGTCATTTTACAGTTGACAAAATGTAGTATTTTGCTTCATTTAGAATTGATTTATTTGCAAATGCTGTCAAAGTTTAGGATGATTCCCTTATAAATTCTGATATAAACAAAATGCAGTCGGCATTGGTTGGGAATGAGAATGTCTCATAATATGTCAACAACACATCTATTCGTCTAATCACTTTCTCTACAGGAGGTACATGGTTTCAACAATATGATTTACCAGGTGGTATGGGTTGTCAACCTGGGTTGTCACACCAAGAATCTTATTCATTTTCCATTTTGAGTGGTAAAATATGTATGACCGCTGATCCATTTACCAGTTATTTTCCAGTTCATTTTTTTTCTCCAATTTTGAGTTTGTGTGCATTATGCGTATAGCCTGTTATCATTATGCGTATAGCTTGTAATCATTATGTGTATAGCTTGTTATCATTTTGCGTATAGCTTGTTATCATTATGCGTATAGCTTGTTATCATTATGCGTAAATTTAAGCTTGTTATCATTATGCGTATAGCTTGTTTCAATGAACCTAATCCAACACACCATTTTCATTTTCGCTGTACGACCACAGGTTGCACCCTGAAAATTATTTTAGTTATAACTATAGACATGCCTTCTCTATTTCTATGAAGAAAACAGAGTTTGACCATTCCATGCCCTATATGTAAAGGGCTAGATTCCAAGAGGAATGTCATTGATGTTTTTAATGGTACATTTCAATTCTGCTAAAAATGATAGATGAGTTATAGTGCATGGGTACAGATTGGACATTTTGTCAGACGTCAATTGATATAAATTCCCTGTCATTCCCCCATATAAAACTAGAGTAGAAGTTGTCGAGTGTTGCATCAAAGATCTATCATGTGTGAGTTCAATTTGTCGTTGTATCACAAATTTAGTAACCCGCCTAACTCCCACTAGCATTTTGTTTTCAATGAAATGAACACTATACCTGTGTGAGTAATTTTTGCACCCAACGCACCTTGTGATTTTATTCATTTTGATTTTGTTTATCGATGAAATTTAAATCCATTGCAAGGAGATTGGATTTCTTGCGGCACCTTTGCAGTGGCGCTGACTGAAAAATTGGGTCTATCTATATCAGAAACAAAAGATCTATTTTTTAACAGTCAATAGTAGAAAGACAAGTCGTCAACATTTAAATCATTGACCTTAAACATACATTAAAAACACTTATATAAACCAGTAAAATACATTCATCTATGGTCACAGTAATTTTTCTCCCACCAATTATTTTACAAGGAATAATTATTTGTCTCCTTGTTATTCAGGCTGCACCCCATTGTATCGTGCCATCCTGACAAACTCTACAGAGGTGTGTGCAGCCCTGATACATGCAGGGGCTGACGTGAACCTCAGACGGCTTGGTATTAGTGGAGATACCGCCTCAGCAGAGAGTCCACTCATAAAGTAAGTCATGCAATGGGAAAATATACCGGGTTCTGCCTTAGTTTATTTCCCTTTCTCTCTTTTTGTCCATCTTGGGGGCATAGAGAGCTGTATATCTCCTCTAGAAACAGTCTGGCAATCATCATTCAAAAGCAGAAAACCGATCTTTACATCTCAAACAATGATTAGAGTGAGTACATGATCTATAGGACACTTAGAGGAAATTAGTAAAAATATAGTAGTAAAATGATTTGCATTCTCTGTGTGTGTTCTTTGCAGGGCTGTACAGCTGAATAACTTGGCTATAGTGGACATGTTGGTGAACTCATTATGTGACATGGAGGCAAGGACAGGGGATGGTCTTACCGCCCTACATTATGCTGTAGGGTACAGGAGATACGCTATAGCTAACAAACTTCTAGCCAACAAGATACCAATCCGGGCCAAGTCCACTAGGGGAGTCACCGCCATGACTGTATGTATCATATAGCATATTAAATGAAGCAAATAATAATCTAAAACCGAACAAGGCTTCAGATATGTAAAACCTGTTGCTCAATTTGGAACTCTTCAAGTTGATGATTTCTTATCTTAATAATTATCACAGATAGCAATTCTCGAGAGCTTGACCAAAATATTTCTGAAATTAATATAATTATGTTTTGGTTTTCTTAACTTACCCTTTTTATACCGTTTAAGTGATATATTGCAAAGTAATAGATTAAATTACACGATTTCCTATCATTTTGATAATTCCCTAGGTGGCTATAGAACAGCATAACAATGCAGCCATGGTGCACCTTCTGGTCACCCATGGCTATAATCCAGACCACAAGTTTGACTGGGGAGAGACGCCCCTGGAGATGGCCATTAACAATCACAGTGAGAGGTGTGCCCTGGCACTGGTCTATGAGGGCTGCAAACTCAAGGTAAGTTTGAACGTGGAGGCTAGGTATCATGGAATAGATGAAAATTGATATTTTGCTATGTTTGATCAGATCATTGGATAATCTTGCAGCTTGATGTCTGTTCTTTACAACAACTGCACTGACTGTAAAAAAAATGTTCGTCAAAATAATGGTTAAATCGTTGTTCCAATGCTGCCAGAGATCCACTGTTATTTTCACAGAAATTCTTTCCGCCACAGTGATTTCATTGTAGAAATTATATTGGTTCACTGCATTACAATTACAGTGGTTCCCTGTTATATGTTCAGTTTTACGAGGATGCCTGACAGATTCAACCATTATTTTCAGAGCGTGGTATGATAGTTGAGACAATTAAATGTACATATAGCGTCCATCATTTTTATGTAATATGGTCGCTGAGTCATTGTAGACATTGCTATAAAGTACAGTCTATGATGGATATTTTTGGCTCAGAGAGGTGAGAAACACCTCTGTTCCTGACTAGATAATGGATGGTTTTCGTACATAATTGCATAGCCTCAGCCTATAATATATAATTTAGTAAATGATTCAACATTCTCCTTGCAGGTGGAGGCTGACAAACCCTCCTACTTCTTACAGGCTATCAGTGAAGGTCTCCTAACATTGGTTAAGGTGAGAATAGTTTAAATGTTGATGCTGTGCAAAATAGTGTACTTCATTTTGAAATAGGGAACGAATCAGATACTATTTTGAACTGTTTCTTAAAGGCGAGTGACAAAATCTTGTTCAGATTTATTTGAAAATCTTTGTAAACGTCACTGTATATGTAAATCATCAAAGTGATGATCACTCACTATAACATCTTTTTGAGGTTGTACACTTTTTAATTATACTTACAGGTGTTGATAGAGGTTAAAGGCAGTTACTTATCTGAGGAATGGCTGAGGCAGCGTTATATCCCATTAGCTCTCTATAAGAAGCAGAACTTCTATGAGGCCCTTTTTGAAAGAGCCTCCAACCCAAGGCCCCTAAGGGCCATATGCCGGAGCATCATATTTGCCTCAATGGGAAGATTCCCATGTGTGAAGGCTGATAAACTGCCATTACCAAGGAAACTCAAAGACTATGTGAAATTAAAGAAGGAGTTCCCAAAGGATTTGTTTGCTGAGTCATCAATTTATGATGATGATTGTCCATATGACTGCCGATATTCATGCTCCAAACTAGACTGTCCAGATCTAGACTTCAGTTCTTCTGGTGAAGAAGAGTTGGACCTATAGCCAATGCTTACTGTAAACCAGTCCCCATCATGCCATGGAGATACTCTTAGAAATGTTATATCCTCTATGGTACCTAGCATGTAGGCTGGAATTGACGATTGATCACCCCCTTTGTGCATTGGGCATGCAACATGCCCATGGACCATTAACCCTTTATTGGCCTCATGATGCCTCAGATTATATTTGTATGCAAAAGGAAATTAATGTTACATAATAAAGATATTGTGATACATTGTGTTAGTTGGATGTTTCTGTATGTTTGTATGCTATCTCACTTACAGATCATCCGCTGAGAACACCCAGGGTTTTATAAAGGACCCAGAATCAAAGATATATAGTACTTAGAGGCAAATCATCTCCATCACTCTTTAATTGAAGGTGCAAGTGTAAGAATTGCTGTTTCATGGCTTGAGGTGAGGCTCCACTACGCGATTTTTGCCGAAAATCAGAGCTATTCTCACAAAAGCAGACACAAACACAGATTATAGAGTGGTATTTGTTATTATTTCAAGGTGTAAATAGAAGATTGAGAGAGCTTTTTGTTTATGTGGGGAAGGCTTTGTGTACAATCTCAGGCACATTTTTGTTGCCAAAAGATGTTTTTGTTTACTAAATCAAGTTGACTTAATGTAGATATTGCAGACTTTCACACTGATGACTCTCTGCAACTCAATATCAGACAGGTTTGACTTTTACAGTACAAGACCCTGCGATCTGTGTGACTGCTGTGTTGTTATTTATATTTTGCTGTGTTGATGTTTACATCTTGAACTCCCACCCAATTACAGAGTCTATGCAGGTGCAGGTTAGTTGGTAAATATAGCACACAAGGAGAGAGATCACCCATAACATAACCCCTGAAATCTCATGTTTAGAATATAGGAACGTCAACACCCTATACCTTAGGCACTATAGGGATAGAATTAGGTGAGAATGTACCAAAAAATCGCGTAGTGGAGCCTCACCTTTAGTCTGCAGATCGAACACCACATGGCGATCTAGGGCTTACATATCTCTGCGATTTACTCCCTATTCCGATTTTGAGGTATAGGTAGTCCCCAAAATCGCAACAAGGATATAAATGCAACAGGAACCATAGATACACACTAAATGATCATCACTAAGGGTTATCACATGAGGTGGAGAACAGGGACAAGTAGAGAACAGGGGCAAAACAAGACCAAAAAGTTGGGTTTCCAGTTACCTGACCGACCCAAGCAAAACAGGGCCGAATCTGACTTCTTCTTTTTTCAAATTTTGAGAATTTTTGCGATTTTTAGGAAATTCATCATTAATCTTCATCAATTTGTCATATTTTATACAAAATGATTAACAAATTTTAAAATCTTTTTTTTTTTTAAATCGACCTACCAACCCTAGATTTTTGAGGCATGTAACTAGAAACACAACCTCTTTTTTGCCCACTTTGAGTGTCTCTCAAGTTAATTTAGTCAGATACATTCAAAGTTCCATTTGTTTGGCGTTAAATCATTTAATCATTAGTTATATATGACCATTTGGGATGCTGTAGTTGGCAGATTGATATGGTGTAGGGTTGATTTTCGTGTAGTCATTATGATTTGCCAGTTGAGTTTGAGTTTGTAAGGCTTTATTTGACAACAAGTGATACAAGATCCTTTTCATTAGGAGTCAAAAGTATACAGTTATGATTAAATGCATATCATACGACGTTAGACAATAGTATGTGCAACATGGATAAAGTATATGATATATGTCTCACAAAAGAAACAGTTATCATACACAAATACAAAGACACATATATATTTATGTACCAGCAAGAATAGCAGTTGAGTGATTATGTATAATATGCACAGGCAAGGTGAGCAGATTTGCAAACGTTGCAAAACAGATCATATTGAAAGACATCTCATTGTCTGGCACAGCTTTGAATAACAATGTGGATACGGTGTCATCAAGGGTATGATATGTGAATCATCAGTAAATTAAAAGAATATTACACATAGTGTTAATTAAGTATCACCAGTGGATATAAAAGCTGAAATTAGACATCATTTACACTTTTTTATTTCATCAATTTCGGTCATTTTGAGACCCAGTGATCTATATAGATGGGACCTGGTTAGACTGCTTTGTTGTGAATGAGATAAGGTATCCCAGTCATTAGAGCTTCTAAAACGGGGGCTTTTAAAATAAATATCCTTCCTGGGCCTACTTACTTTGAACTTCACTTTGTTTGCATTTTCAAATCTCTGGCATGATCTACTGTTAGTTCTGTGGGTTTTTTTTATAGACTATACATGAAACCAAGGGTATGTACACGTCTTCTTATTATCAGCTTATCTGCAGGACCTGTAGTTTCTTCCAATACCAGTCCGGACCACAGTTCACAAATAGGTCACCAAACTCCATGATTGGCAAAATCATTGACTTGTAAATTCTTAAGCTTAAGTCTCTGTCAATTAGCTTTCTTATTCTCTTAAGCAGTGACAGTCTAGAGTACACAAGGCCAATCACTTTATTTTCTTGACTGATAAAGGACAGGTGTGTGTCAAGTGTTATACCTAGATAATTGAAGGTTTTTACAACACCAATCTTCACACTGTTAGTTTGGTCTATCCGGCATTTAAACGACCGGTGACCTGGAAGTCATTTCTCAGACGCTAAGTTTAGGGTGCTCCCAAATCGTACCAACCTGGGCTGGATAGGAAGGGCATATTTAGGTATACAGGGCCAATCACTAGGTATGTCACTAAAAATTGAAAAGCTGTCTGATCGCTTAGCTTTTAGCACAGCCTTTAAGAGACACATGTGAGTAATAATATGCTTTTGGAATTTTTCATTTAAAGTGAAAATTGATGAAGTCATGGTGGTTTTCATGATCAAAAGTGGGCATTTTTTTCATCATCATTTTAAACTGTACAAAGAAGGAACAAGTGTGACCTTTCCATGATTTTAGTCTGATTTTTAAACTTGCTGTATCATGGAAAAGCTTACATCTCCTGAAAGCCTGGAACTTTGCCATCACAATGCAGTCCATCCCAGGTCATTCTGACCAAAAGAAGTGGAAATATCAATTTATAAAGATAAAAAGTTAGTAAAATACCTTAATTTGGGCAGAAATTATCAATAACAAATTTCTGCTGATCCTAGAAAACTATGTGCTCAACGATAGATTTTCTTCATATTTGGCAGAGATGATGCTAAGACTGTATACTACTGCTTCTATATGTTTTTGAATGACTTCCTATATTCCTTCATGTATTTGGTCAGGGGGTATTGATTACATTGACCTAATTAAGGTGACAATTAATTAACTAATTAGAGTTGTGAAAAAAAATCAAACACTAAGGGAGTGGTCATTATTTATCAACAGGGGGGGTGGTGGGTTTGAAGGGGGGCTAAAAAAATCCACCCTCTTTTTAGCAAAAAAGCCAGCGCGCTACTATAGATCAAAGAGGGGCACAAAAAAATTTGACTGCCGTCGAGGGGGGGCGTAAAAAATTTCCGCACGTCCGCGCGAAAACCCACCACCCCCCTGTTGATAAATAATGACCACTCCCTAAATTGAAGGAAATTTTGTGTACTTGGGGTTCAAATTCTCAGGCAATTAAACCCTCCAATATTTCCCATAGTTATAAGCTGATCACTGAGACCTGTCCCTGCAGTCCAGGCTCATATCAGCCCCAACGCTGACATACCTACAATCACTACGAGTGTTGAAGTTACAGAGGGAAAAGTCATGCACCTGTATTAGTAATCGTAGGTATTTAGGGCTGACCCATTGCCCTTCACTACGATTGGACTGCTACTTATGGGGTGTACAACACATAGTGGGGAGTTTCAAATCGTAGCGTTCGAGAAATACCTAGCAGGAACATCAAGTAGCAAGGGCAAAAGAAATTTTGCTAATTTTGTTTTTGGAGTGCATTATTCTATTCTGTCTTGATAAGTTATTTCAAAATCACATTAATCGGCCTCCATGTTCCCGATATCTATGGCTCGTCCCCTCGTCATGTCCATCTCGGGCCTGACCTCCCCAGCCCTATACCTCTCCACCATAATGCCGTTTGTGGATGGCCCCTATTTAATAAACCCACTCTTGAGTAACTTTAACATAAAATGGCCTTGAAGCTATAATCTCATTAATAATAATAATAATAATAATAATAATAATAATAATAATAATAATAATAATAATAATAATATTGTAAGGGTTTGTGGCCTTACGGACCTGGGGGGTTCGGGTCTTACGGTTCGGAAAGAAAGAGTAAGACAGTATTCCAAGTGTATGCCAACGGTTAGGTTTATTACTTAACGCACACTCACGGCTGCCGGATGATATCAAAGAGGCAGCTAATATTAAAAGACAATGGTTTACATGGTGTGGAGGCCAGAAGGGCCTCTGACGTAGCGGCTGAGCCCTGGGCTTTATATACGGACCCAGGTGTTCGTCGTCAGATGTCCCCACAGACCCGGATCGGTGCTGCCACCTATCCGGAACCTGAGGAACGTCCGACGACTCGACTCACCCGCCACGTCAGACGGTACCCAACTCCTATGGTTTAATAACGTGTACCTCTACACCACTCCCCCAGACATTTAGGAGGGTGTTATACATATAATATTACTAGGATAACATTTCTACATGTCTAAACCTTTAGTAATAGAGGTACAACCATAGGTATAACATTAACACCAAATTAATTATGAACCGAATGTCATATATATATTCGATAGTGAAATGTAGTTACAAATAACGATTAGGATGTTGAAATATTATACGAATTACTTGAACAAGAGACAGTTATGTGAAACGGAACTGTCTGTTAAATTATTATACCACATAATATTATATTATATTCACGGTATAACTAATAAGACAAGTAATATGAATCGTATACATGTGATGATGACAGCTATGTGTAACGGAACTGTCGATAATAAAATATATCACATAATAACATCCGTATGTGTGTTTTGTAGTTATTAACACCACATTTAAATATGTAGTCTTAAAGAAGACTGTTATAGTAACATCACTATATAATGACATGTCGTATATTATTAACATACGAATCCGTTAAGGATTCCGTGAGTAGTACGAATAGGACCATTTATACCATACACTTGAAAAGAAAAGAAAAAAAAATTCACGGTGTGGTAATGAATATAATAATGATATATTATCACCATGTACCTAATAACCTTTATAGCACCAGATCAATATACTTATTATACAATTTGTCTCGCAGGACAATAATATGTGTTTTCTGGTGAGGTTTAACGGATCTTATAATATGAATACTAATAATAATCAGAGATCCGTTTCAAGAAAATGTCTATGTACCCGTATCATAATATGTATCTAGTGGATATGCACATACATATAATATTATAGAAAAATAGAAATATGACATTATATACAATATATTGAAATTATAGGTGCTGCTAGAGTCTTCTGCTGTATCCTCCGGGTACTAGTAGGTAGGTGTGGTCAGCTAACCACGGGATGGACGTGCTAAAGTTTATGGTTTCCATATATAGAGTGAACACGGTAGATGAATTTGGGGCAGCTACCCACAATCCTCTAGTAGTGCTAAAGTTTATAAGTAAATCCGAATGGCGTAGAATGTAGAATAATAGTCCGGATGTGTCAACTATGTAGAAAACGTAATCCTTATTAAAGTTTAGTTGACATAGGTAGAGAATAGTCCAGTATAGGTTGATCCGGAAGTAATAGCAGTAGTTGGTATAAGTCCATTCGGGAGTATAGATGAGTTGTAGAGGTAAATCGTAAAGTCCATCCCAGTAAGTGGTTAGCACGGGTAACAGCAGGAGTATGGAACTGGTATCCGGATACATCTCACAGCAGCAAGTCTACTATCGGATTGTTCATGGAAGAAGTTATAAATCCGAATAGACTATTCAGGTTGCAATAAGGTTTATACAGCCTGAATTATACAATAGACTGGTCATAAGAGGGACCCGGAACACATGCCATAGGTGTTCATACACTAGTGAGAAAAACATTCGCAGACCTGCAGGGTTCTGCAAAGACTATATCTGGTTATGGGGAAAAGAAAAAAATTATGGAAGCAATAACCCGTAGCATGCTTAGACGGATTTCTTAGCATGCTTCTTCTTAAGAAGAGCTAGAGCCGACTCGGGAGTGCCGTCCCACTCGTCCAAGTCGACTCCGAACACCCTCATGAACTTAGTGTTCAGGTTGGTGTTCCGAGTTATCTCCTCTTTTACACGTTTCTCCAGCACGTGTACATCCATAGCTGCCTTTTCTTGGGCAGCTGCGGCAGCCTCCTCCTGGGCCTTCACATCGCTTCGGATGAGGGTCTCGAGGCGTTGCTTTTCAGCATCCGCGACCTCCTTCATACACAACAGGGTGTCGTTTAGGAGACCCTGATGGAACTCGGTCGCCTTTTCGCGAACACACTTCTCCCAGTGAGTGTAGATGGCCTTCTGGACATCTGCCTCTCCCTGGCGAGATTTCTCGAACCAAACTTCTGCATTACCGGTTTTAATGGTAATAGCATCTTTTGGTTTCGCAGGTGCAGCGACAGCCTTGGGAGGAGTCGAGGCGGCCTGTGGACCACTTCCGGGTTTAGGGCTCCCGGACACACCTGCCGCTGGTACACAGAAGGTAGGTGGTGCGTTTTGTTTCAACCCCATTTGCAGGTACATATTCAACTGCTCCTGGGTAAAGGTAACTGGTGGGGCGGCTGGAGCGGATGCAGATCCGGCGGCAGCAGATGCGGTGGTCTTCTTTGGCATAAGGCGACCATCCTTTCCTACCACCAAGGTCTGGCTCTCAGGTCCAGGTCCCTGGTTTAAGGACGGAAAGTTTCGAGAACTAACTTTCCCAGGCTTAGATACGGCTCCAGCGTATCCGGCAGGTTCGGGCTTCTTGAACACCGGAGTGCCCTGAGCCTGCTCTGCGGGGTGCCTAGCCAGAGGGGACCTGGAACGGTCCTCTGCTCTGACTTTCGATTTGGTGGTGCCTTGACCATTACCGTTGCCGCCACGGTTCTGATCTCTCCTGCTCCTTTCACGAGCTCTCTTTGCATCCTTTCCGGATTCCTCGCATTTCTGCCAGAGAGACTCGTGCATGTCCAGTTTACCCTTTCCAGGAGTCAGGACTATCTTTGCTCGGAGTTTCGAATCCTTGGTCTTCGGAACTTCGCAGAGGACTTGGTCCCCTGGTCGGATCTTAGACCAAGCATCCTCGCTCAGACTGTCGAACTCCTTCATGAGTTCCTGATGAAGCTCCATGATGCGCTTCCGTGCCCCGTCCAAACCTTCTGCGTGGCATTTCTTCTGGTGTCTAGCCAGATCACTACGTCGGTTGTATTGCACCTTCGTAGTACACTTCTTGCCCTTCTTACCATAACTCGGATCACAAATGTAAACCAGGTGATGGTGGAAGTGGGCCTCTACCAGATGCCGTTGAAACCGGGCTGGAGTACTCCAGGTCCGGATCATGACATCACTCGCATCCTGGCAGATAGAGAAGGGACAGGACTTTTGGTCGTCACTTCTCTAAAGCCCAACGCAGCTTCCTCCTCTGGGTATAAGTGTAATACCCTTCGGTGTGGTTTAGCATAAGCCACATCTTTCGATAGGCTTTGCTCGGATTGGGATCCTCGTCCGAAACACGCATCCAATCTTCATCGTCTGACTCATCATTTTTATTGACTGAGTCCGGGCAGGCATAGAGGGTAGAGCCGTCTTTCTTTACTCCATACGCACAGTCGGAGAAGCACGTCGGAATCCGGGATTTGAATCCGGACTTGGCGTTAGCCCAGCGTTCGGCCTCGGTTTGAGTTGATGGAGTGGCCTTCTCATCATACTCAACCGAGGACTCGTGCACAGACTCCTCGTCAGACGATTCAACCTCCATGGCAGAACTACCAGTGGCTGAAGTGCTGGGTTTCGGCTCGGCTCTTGCAGAATCCGGGAGATTCTTAAGCTTCCGAGCAGCGGACCTTCGGTTCTTGCTGACCTTCCAGTCTTCCTCCGGTTCCTGGGTTCCGGATGCGCTGGAGGTCGAGGCTTCTACCTGTGTGGTAGTACTGCCGGTGGCTGGTGTAGCACTGGCTGAACCCCTGGCGGCAAGTTTCAGGTCGGGGATAGGAGGTGCGGGTACTTCCGCGGCCCTCTTAGCCTCTTCCTGAGCCTCCTGTTCGGCAGTCATTCGACGGACGATAACCGTCCGAAGGGCTGCGCCTCGGTCCAAACCGATTAGTGACGTGTTCTGGACGTCCACTAATTCCTGCTCGGTAATATAAATACCTTCATCCCACTGCTCGAAGTTAGCAGCGGCCTCCCGATACTCCTTAGTGGTCCGGTACTGGGGCCGGTTAGCACAAGGACGTGGGTAAGTCTGCCCCTCGGAATCCGAGACGCAGCCTACCCAGTTGATGTTCGTAGCCTTGACGTTCCACAGGGACTTGTCAGGCTTAGGGTACGTTCCGAGCTCGAAGGCTCGGTTGGCTTCATACACTGTCTCGCGGAAGGCAGCGTCTACCATAAGTCCCCGTTGGAACCACGGCCAGTCTCGAAGCCACTCGGGAGGCGTTCTGGTCAGCTGGTCGGGAACCATAACGCCCTCAACAGCTATCCTAACCTTCGGGTCCATCCTGACTGGTGTCCCGTCCGCGTAGGTCACTTGTGCCTGCAGTTCCGGGTGGACATACAGGTAGCGACCATCGTACTCTACTGGGAACGGGTCAGCCACTGCTGGCTTCCACTGGTCCTCCGCGCCGTCGACTTGTGTGGTCTTGGACTCTGTCGCTGCGGGTTCGGCACTCGCAGTCGCTCCGGATCCCTCTGGTGGGAGTGGAGATAACATCTTCTCTGGCTCATTTATTGAAAATGAAGCCAGTTTCTCCTCGAACGAGCGATCCGTGGATTCCTCCACTTCCATCATCTCGCTCTCTTCCTGTGTAACAGGAGACAAAGCTTCCGGAAAAGCTTCTGCGGACGGAGTCAGCTTATCCGGGTCACCGGATAGCTTGGCTGCAGCTACGGATTCCTCAGCCATGACTGGGGAATCGCCCACGGGAGTAAACTACTCCTTTTTCCGGCCTTTACGGCGCCGGGGCCGACACAAACGGAGTCTGTCTACCAGGAGACAGACTCTGGAGGAGCAGCGAGGGGTTTTGCTAACCGGTAAAATCCAAGAAGGGAGCGAGCTCAACCGTCTTGGACGTTACCGAAGAACAATATGGCGACGGGCCAGCATTCGTGACGTCATTTCCCCGTTGTACGCGGGGTCACGAGAGGTCAGCCGAGACTGGACACTGTGACGTCATGCGGAAACGCACGTGCTACAGGCGGTACATCAACAAACTGATTGTTTTTAGGTAATTATCGCTCACACCGATGACTCGTCTGGGGATTTAAGTGGAGATTATGGAAAGCTTAAGCAAATCCACCGGATTATCCGTCCACTACCCATTGGTACATCATGCGGCGGCGACAAATAAGCCTTTAGGGTCAGTTGTCATCCGTTCCTCTAAATGTAAACATTACACTCGTTGTGTATACAGGTTAGGTCACTGCAGTCCTCTGGGCAATTCGGGGGCTGCGGCGAACGTATCTCCCCTTCTCGGATAGTTCTTTATCGGACCTGACAGTCTGAAGAGCTTTCTCTAGGTGCTTCTTAGCCTTAGAAACACCTTTCCTCCTCTTTTTGTCTTCACCTGCCGAGACTTTTTTAACTCCCCCACGCTTAATCGGTGTTGGCGTGGGTGTCACTGATTCGGAACACTTCTTGGGTCTACCACGACCGCGCTTCACTGTAGTGTTCTTTACCTGGTCTAATATGAGATTCTGGTTCAGGATCTTTCCGGAACCTTCACCATACATTTCTGTGGAGGTCTCCCTCCCAGACCATTTCCTTAATCTAGCCACATTTGACTTATAAAGTCGACCAAGGTCAGATTTAATAATTACGGTACAATCACTGATAACTTGTGTTATAGTAAAGGGACCGTCCCAATTAGACACTAATTTTATGTGTCTAAGCGGTTCATGTAATCTGAGAACTCTGTCTCCGGATTGGAATTTCCGATGCTTTAAATCGGTATCGTATCCTACTTTCTGCCATCTGGCACTTTTCTCCAAATCTATTCGGACAGACTCATATGCCTTTTTAAATCTGTCTCTTAAGCATTCCACAAAAACTACATGGCAAGGTAATTCCGGGTCCATCCCTACAACTCCAAATACTAAGTCAGCAGGCATTATCAGATCCTCTCCGAATACTAAAAGGTTCGGAGTACAATTTGTACTTGAATGTACCGTACTGTTATAAGCATGTGTCACAAAGTGGCATTGCTCATCCCAGTCGTCCATGTGTTCATTGACGAGTGACTTTAGGACTTGGATAAGGGTTCTATTGAACCTTTCTACCAATCCGTCGCTTTGTGGCCTATACGGGTTGGTTCTAGTTTTGCAAATAGCTAAGTATTCGCACATACCCTGCCAGAGATTTGATTCGAATTCTCTGCCTTGGTCACTGTGTAACATCAATGGTACACCGAAACTTAGTACCCAACCTTTTACAAAGGCTTCGGCACAAGTAATTGCTTTGTGGTCCGGTAGTGGAAATACTTTAGTATATTTCGTATAATAATCACAAACCACCATCATACAGGTATTATCATTAGCGGTTGTGTTAAATCCACTAATAATATCTACCCCGATTCTTGCGAATCTAACTCCGAAAAGTTCTTGGGATAGGGGAAGTTTGCCCATCCCGGGTCCGGGTTTGTTTTTACAACAATACGGACAAGTGGTTACCCATCTTTGCAAGTCCTGTGTCATGCCAGGCCAATAGTATTTCTTGGAAAGTCGTGCTAACGATCGTTTCCTTCCGAAATGACCACTGGTCCGATGTCCATGACAGAAATACATAATGTCATGCCTCATAGCATGTGGTATCACCACTTGCATGATTCTCTCACCATTAATGCATGGCTTCCAACGGTATAACACGCCTTTCCGGACTTCAAGCTCGGTCCATTGAGCAAGAAACCTTCTCATTTCTCGATTTTCCAGGGAGACCTCTGGTCTAACTGGACGTATACCCTTTGGTACCAATTGCAGTAGCTGCGCAGTTATCGAGTCAGCTTCCTGGAAATGTCGTATGTGATCCATAGACCAATCCAGTATACTGGCAACTAGGGGTACGAATGGTCTTCGAATCCCTGCTAATACTGCCCTATGAGCTCCACAATCAGTGCAATCCGGATTATCACATTTCCGAATTGGTATTCGAGACAAAGCATCAGCATTTAAATGCTTAACTCCGGGTCAATGCTGAATCTGTTGATGTTCAAGCCCATACTCGGATAAATGGGCTAGCCATCGACCTAACATTCCTTCAGCATCTCGGAAGTTCAGTAGCCACCTTAAAGAGGAATGATCCGTACGTAAAGTAAAGTTTGTTCCCCATAGAAAATGTTTGAACTTCTTGGTATATACGACTACTGCTAACAACTCTCTTTTGGTTGTGCAGTAATTGCGCTGAGTCTTGCTCAGTGTGTTGCTGGCAAAGGCAATTGGTACTTCTCTCCCATTTTGGACTTGCGAGAGAGCTGCACCAATGCTATCATTACTAGCATCAGTATCCAGTATGAAATGATCCGTTTCATTCGGATATTGCAATACAGGAGTACTCGTGAACAGGTCTTTAAGCTTTTGAAAAGCGGTTTCCTGTTCATGCGTCCAAGGAAATTTTTCCTTGGTACTTCCTGGAGTCCAGTTAGCTATTGCTTGTAATGGATAACTGACTCTAGAATAATTCGGAATAAATTCCCTATAATAGGAACAGAATCCTAAAAAGGACCTCACTTCTTTGGGTGTTTTAGGTCTATTCCAATTCGTAACTGATTCGATTTTTTCAGGATCAGCCTTTATCCCTTCATCACTAATGATGCGGCCCAAATAATTTATGGACTTTCTAAACATGTGGCATTTCTTAGGTTTCAATTTGAGACCATTAGAAATAATACGTTCTAGTACCATTTTTAGGTTATTAGAACACTCTTCGAATGTTTTTCCGAAAACTATGACATCGTCAAGATATACAAGACATCTTTTCCATAATAGATCACTTAGAATTGTTTCCATCATTGCTTCAAATGTTGCCGGTGCATTGCACAATCCAAACGGCATTACGTTATACTGGAATAGTCCAATATGACTCGAAAATGCAGTTTTCTCCATATCTGAAGGGTTCATTCCCACTTGCCAGTAACCTGATTGCAAGTCTAGGGTACAAAACCAGCTGTTTCCTCCTAAGGAGTCAATGGTTTCATCTATTCTCGGTAATGGATACGAATTCTTTTTCGTTATTCCATTCAACTTCCTGTAGTCTATGCAGAAACGGATAGTACCGTCTTTCTTTGTTACCATACACACAGGACTACTCCATGGACTATTGGAAGGGACTATTACATCCTGTTCCAACATCTTGTTTATTTCATCTTCAGCTACTCTCTTTTTTGCTAAAGGTAACCGTCTATACGGTATCTTAAAGGGTGCAGCATCTCCAGTATCTATTCTATGTAATACCTTATTTGTCGTACCTAGCTTTTCACCAGGTTTGGCAAAGGCATTATTATACTGACAGAGCATCTCATAGAACTCTTTCCGGTGTTCCGGATCTTCTAATGAAGTTTCTTCATACAACTTAAGTAAGTCTTCCGAAATTTCACCATCCCTGTTACCTTTTGTAAGCTTAGCTTACTATCCGTTACAGTTTCCGAAAGGGTCACGTTTCCAAAAACTTGTCCCTTTTTCAAGTAGATAGTACTGTTTCCAGTATTGGAGACAGGTACTACCGACCAGGATGCATTCGCTACTATCGTGTTTACAGAATTTAATCCGATACTTGACAAAGTAACTACATCCGGTTCTATCACTGCAGGTTTATTACGCATTGCAGGATCACTTCTTACAAGCACATCACAGGCTACTCCCGGGGGGATTCGCACAGTGTGTGCCACACTAGCCATACTGCTCACTTGTCTCAGTACACATCTAACCTTTACGGGATACGGGTATCTCACACTCAACACTCCTGTTTGAGGTTCCAACACAGCACCATACAGGGATGCGAAATCCAACCCGAGTATCCCCTCATCTGCTATATCCGCAACGGTGGCGCTCATGACATAGTCATGTATACCATCTAACTGTAGTTTCACACAAGTTCTACCATACGTTTGCAAGGTACTGCCGTCGGCCGTCTGAGCACTTCCTCCCGATTTGAGAGTATCATGTTCATCCGGTATAAGATCGTAGAACCCCCTGGAGATACAAGAGTGGCTAGCTCCCGTATCCACAAGGAATTCGGCAGATCTTCCGTTAACAGTGAGGCAAACATACCACTTCCGTTTAGAACAGAGGGCATGTCCGTGACGATCGGAACGTCATTTTTCACACCAGGAGTCGATCCACATCCTTTCAGGAATTCCAGACAAGGATGACCCGGGGGCAGGTGGGCACCACAGACCTTGGCTAATTCATAGCCGCCTGCCTCGTTACTGATATTGAGTTTCCCCTGTGCTCCCGTGGCACCTGTTATATCAGCTTCCCTAACCTTCCGGGTGTCTACAACCACATCGGTGTTAGGCGATCTTGTTACTACATGCGAACTATCATCACGGATGGTGATATCATGGCAAGATTTGTCACTGGGATCCCCTTCTTTGCCCCTCGGGAGATCCCTTTCTAGTTTTCCTCTGCACTTATCCCAGAGACACCCTCCTGTTTACGCGGGACAGGCTTCTCAGCCATACATTCTGGAGCAAAATGCCCTAGTTTCTGGCATCTGAAACATCTCCTTTGAGATTTGTCAACTCTTGGTCTCTTCAGAGCTTCTGTTAATCCGGCTATTAACGTTTCCATCATATTAGTCGGAGCAACAGTGGCTGCTACGGTCGGTTTCGCCGTAGGGGCTACACTGCCCGGTTGAGTTGATCCGGAAGCTGTTTTACCAGCGACAGATCCTCCTCTCCCTCTCGAATGAACCTTCCTATACCGCTTCTGTCGGTAATACTTTCCAGCTATCTGGACTGAACCAATATATTCTCCGTTTTCATCGGAGATATAGTCATACTCCTCATTAGCTTCATTCGATTCAACTGGAGCTAATTGGGAAGTATCATATACCGGAATAGGTGTACCTCCATATTGGAATGGAGCTGCTCTTACTGGATTAGGTCCAAGACCTACCAATCGTTTCTTCATGTCATGTCCATCAATTGCTATGAACAGGTCACTGAAGGAAGTGTCATCTTTCCAAGAATCCCAGACCACTTGTTTGTGATCCGGATCCCGCAATCCACTGTAGAATTGTATGAACAATTCTTGTAGGTAGCAATCATCGTCATGAGCCCAATTTGGACGTGCTTTTGAAAGCAAATCCTGCAGCTCCAAACCAAAGACTTTGTGTGATTCCTTAGGTTTTTGTGTTCTCTTCTTGAAACTTACCCACGGATCTTCTCTAACGATTGATCCAAATAGGTATGCGGCACATTCTACCAATTGGTCATAGGTACCGTATAATCCGTAAGCTGCTCTCCATTGATTGAGAGCTACTTTTCCGCCTTTATTTAACCAACAGATCAAATATGGCAAAGCTTCTTCTTTTGTCCAGCCACTACAATTGACTTCGTCGACAAAAGCTTGATACCTGTCCTTCCATGGATCATTAGAATCATATGGAGGGGGTATCCGTGCCTGCCTACGTGCCAGATTATTACATCCGCGTAGTCTATCCGCTTCTCGGATGCTCCAGTTCATGACTTCCATGCCGTCTGCTCCCTTCCGGTAGCAGTCAATGCCAAGGTTTTGGATACATTGGCTCCTATCAAAGATGGTTTGCATCCCTGCAGGCATAGAAGTTCTCCTATTCGGCTTCCTGCCATGTCCTCCTGACCCTGATCCTCCGGATCCGGATCCTCCTGGGCCGCCTGGAGGATTTCCTCCTGGTGGACCATTACTATTATAGGTTCCAGACGAACCGGCTGAGCATCCACCATTGTAACCAGCGTTTCCAGAAGACGCATATCTAGGGTAAGAATTATTTTGATTCCATCCCTGGTTATAGCTATTGCCATTTTGGTAATTACCATTCCCTGATGGATTATAATTATTTCTATATCCATAGGAAGATGTTCTCGGTTGATACGTACCGCCATTAGCATTGTTTTGTGGCGGGTTTGGTCTTAGGAAACGTCCATCAGTAGGAACATTACCAGAACCCGGAGGTGGATTCGGTAATCTTGGCCCTGCTGGTGTACTGTGGCCGGGTTGGGGGAAATATGAAGGTGGTGTTAACATATGCCTCATTGGTCCGGGTGCTCTTGGTTGTGCTACGGGTGTATTATTACTAGTTCCAGTAGCACCATCGTGAGTCGCTTTAATTTTGTGACTCAAATCTGGTATGGGTGGTGCCGGACCTATCGTATCCAGCATCGGGGTTGCTGGTTTAGGTGCGGTTCCATTTACTATGGTATTATCCGGTTTCTGGCAGATTCTCCTCACTATCATTATAGTGGGGTCCGGGATCTCTCCAAGATGCTGATTCCGCGTCTTGCGAGTCCGAATGGGCTTGGAACATTAATGATCCATTTCCATTCTCTTGGGCAAGTGATTGCCCTGCTGGGTTAGCTTCCCTAAGGGTGTCTAACCCATGTACTAGCCGTTCGGACGTTATAACGTCCGGGCTATACACCAGAATTAACTGGTCATGGCACCAGTGTAAGGGTTTGTGGACTTACGGACCTGGGGGGTTCGGGTCTTACGGTTCGGAAAGAAAGAGTAAGACAGTATTCCAAGTGTATGCCAACGGTTAGGTTTATTACTTAACGCACACTCACGGCTGCCGGATGATATCAAAGAGGCAGCTAATATTAAAAGACAATGGTTTACATGGTGTGGAGGCCAGAAGGGCCTCTGACGTAGCGGCTGAGCCCTGGGCTTTATATACGGACCCAGGTGTTCGTCGTCAGATGTCCCCACAGACCCGGATCGGTGCTGCCACCTATCCGGAACCTGAGGAACGTCCGACGACTCGACTCACCCGCCACGTCAGACGGTACCCAACTCCTATGGTTTAATAACGTGTACCTCTACAATATATTTTATTAACAGCAAAAAGAGGTCATTACTGACCTATGTGTCATACATAAATGTTTCTCCACATAACGTAGCATGAATATGTCCACTACTCTACTCTACGACTAAGTGTCCCTCACCCACAGACACACACACACATACACATGCACACTCACTCTGTCTTTCTCTCACTCTCCATCTCTACACACAACTGGCATACATACCCACTCTTTGTTACAGTAACGCTTACATAAATATCATACACAGCTAGCGTACATACTTAGAAGATCACCTCCTACAGCAACTAGGGTTGCTGTCTCTGTCTAAATGCATTGTATAAAAACTTAGCGAGAGCTTTGATGACATCAGTATCAGTATTGTTCATAGCAGAAATAAATTTCTCTACATCATTCAATTCTTGATAGTTTTGATTTTTTTCATTCATAACATTGTCAAACAACCGTCTTGATACACTATGAAAGTCACACTGGATAAGAAAATGTGCTTCATCATCTACATGGCCACTAGAGCAATATAGACAAATCCGATCAGACACAGGTTTTGGAGGCCTACAATGCCTTCCTGTTTCTATACCCAGGTTATGACAGCTGAGTCTGAACCAAGCTAGTGCTGTACGGTGGGCTTGGTTAGGAATACAGAATAGGTAACTTGCAAGCCTGAACTCAGTTTTGTATGTTCTTAGTTTTTTCCCTTCACCAGCTAATGTTATTTCATTCATTGTTTTTTCTATATACTTCCTATATATCGGTCCAGTTACAGCAGTTATAGCTTTAGGGTCATCAAAAGTTGCCTGTTAAACCCAGAGCTGAGTATATCGCTCACCCATTGAGTTCAACAGTCCTTTAACATTACTACACCAATTAATCTGACCAGCAATTTCAGGCAAAGATAGTTTCTTATAACATTTACGTAGAACATGTGACTCCTGGAGATTTACAATTCTTTCCCAGTACCTGAGTGCTCGAATTTCCCATTGCAATTTTTAGAGGTACCCTCCCAGTATCTGCATATACTGCAGCTGTTGTTGTCTGCTTTCTAACATTCAACATAGATTTTAAGTACCTAAGGTGTATTGTTTCTAGTTTTCCCACCTTATTTCCCTTCGCCAGGCCCCATATCTCACACCCATAGTCCAGGCAGGGCCTTATCTGGCTGTCAAATAACTTGAGCGCCATCCTGAGATCTGGTTTTCCAACATGTTGATAGCAACATGAATATGATTGATAGGCAGCCTTTCTACCCTTATCATAAAGCTGATTATATGCATCAAAGAAGATATCTTTATGATTACTTGTTAGTATAAACCCTAAGTACTTGTAATTTTCAACTATTACTAGTTGTGTTTCACCATACTTAAAGGTATCATTAACATCCTTCTTTTTGTGATTAAATATCATGATATTTGACTTATTTATTATAACCAAGTCATCTGCATATAGCAGATACGCAACACTCATACCGCAAACATCAATACCAAGGTTAGGGTCAAGATGCTCACCAATATCTGAGAGAAAAGCATTGAATAATTTAGGACTAAGAACTCTGCCTTGTAACACACCGTATAAACTATCTATATTCTCACTTAATCTAGAATTGACCCGTACCTTCGAGTGAGACTTCTCGTAGAGATTCATTAAGACTTTGAGTGCTTTCCCTTTTACCTGCCCAGAAATCAGCTTATAGAATAATGCCTGCCTGTTAATATAATCAAAGGCATTAGTAAAGTCAATAAAACAGCAGAAGAGAGATTTACCATTTTTACAACAGTATATAGTATAAATACATTGTCTGTTGTCCTACCTTTAGCTACAAACCCGTTCTGAAGAGGGTCATTCTGACTCAGCATATCATTATTGAGTTTCAGTCTGTTATTAATAATTATTTCAAAAAGTTTACAGGTACGGTTCATAATGATAATTTTCCTATAGTTATCAGGGTCGCTTGTATCACCTTTCTTGTGTAGGGGGCTTATTATTCCTTCTGCCCATCTCTCTGGAAATTCCGCAGTGTCCTATATACAGTTAACCATAATTTGAATCACCTCAGCAAAAACCTTCCCGCCTTGTTTTAAGTATTCAGCAGGTATACCATTAGTTCCAGCTGCTTTGTTATTTTTTAGCGAGCGCATTGCATCTTCTATCTCTTCTATAGTGATAGGGGAGTCTAACAGGGATCGTATCAATGCATCCATATCCTCTGAACCATAGCTACATTCAAAGTTATCAACAAATGTTTCTATTTCTTTCATATTATCATAATCAAAGTACTCAATAAGTGGAGGAGTCTGCTGCTTCTTGAAGTATTCAACAAACTCAGTTATTTTGATATCACACTGGGTCATTTTACCTTGTATTTGCTTCCACGACTTCCAGAACCTAGTATTGTTTTCTATCTCCAACATTCTCTCAAATTCAAGACCCTTTCTCCTTTTATCACTCCTTTTACATTTCTGGACTAGTTAATCGTATTCTCTCTTAAGCACGTTATAGATTTCTCTATTGAATTCAACTTTGAGATCATAATTTTTAGCATAGTCATGCACATGCCTCTTTGCTAATTTGCACTCCTCATCAAACCACGGATTTTGAGGGAATTTAGTTGTTCTTGACCTTGAGCTTTTATGGACAGGAATGGCAGTGTCAAGAAGTGCGTAGTATGTTTCAGTTATTTCCTTACTGTTAAGGGCTGGGTTAGCTGCCAGACATATTATATGATCTCTAAGTTGTTTACACTCTTTGCCTTCAAGATTCTCCTTGTATAGATCTTTTTTCATCCCATTCCATTTATATGCCATATACTGCTCAGTTTTGTATTGATTAGTGTCAGAGTTAAGATTAGTACCTCTTAGTGTAAAGATTAATGTCTTGTGGTCAGAATCCGGTAGCAGGTCGCCTATTTTCATATTTTTACATATACCAACAGAGCTTGCCTTACATAGCAAGTACAACCACACTCTGCCCATTTACAGTATAAGATGTAAATCCACCTGTGTTATCTATATCTCCTAATCTGCCATTAAGTACTACTAGGTCTGTATCTTTACACAATTGGATCAGCTCCTTACCATTGTTATTTACAGTTTGATCATCAGACTTTCTTACAGTTGGTAAAGTACCTGTGACTAGTGTAGGTGAGTCTACACTGAGCTCATTAACAGATGAAGTGTGTGCATTTAGGTCACCACAAAACAATAAATCAACATCTTTATGCTCCATTTCACCAATCTGCTCACATATAATGTCAAAGTAGTTATCATTTTCAGCTGTATATGTGGATCCTTCTGGTGGTATATATATAGCACCTACCACAACATCTCGTACAAAACCAAAGTATTTAGAGTTAAGATGGATCCATATAAAAAAGTCAGATACAGCTTCAAGTTGTATAGCACCTTCAATTTCTTTAGAGATAAAAACCCCTAAACCACCAGAAGCCCTTCTGGCATTTGGATGTCTCTGCTTGCGGTTAACCTGGAAATATTTGTACCCTGGAATGCATGGTTGAAAATCCTTGTTTTTCCAAGTTTCACTCAGTATTATGATGTTGTGACTATATATGATAGACTGAATATGAGGGTAGGTGAGTTTGTCCCCCAGACCATGGATGTGACAGTATACTAATGTTATATTCCTGAGGACATCATTGCTAAGGGTACTCCCCATGGGGTATGGATGCCTCCTGTTCTATTTATTAGGGAAGGCAAGGTGTGCAAGCCGCTCACAGAGGGATTGTCTGGCATACCAGGTGAGATGGATTTTATCCTGTAGGGCAAGGTCACTATTGTCAATGAGGCAGCTCTTAGGGTCTTTTGTGAGACAATGTTTAATGTATGCCTCTAGGTGTGCTCGTACTGTGTCCAACTTGAAATTATTATTATATTTTGGAAGGCCAGATATCATGATATGTGCACTGGGAAAGGCTTGTCTCACATTCCCTAGAAGATGATCTATAGAATTGAAAGCCTAGGTAGAGGTAGACTGAGTATCGTCTCTCCATGGTGGGCATTTCGAGACTGACGTGAACCCATTGAAAAAAATGTGGAGTAGAGGGGTAGCTTTACCATAGCAACACTATACATCATATAGACGTCAAAATGGCCACCAGTGCCCTTTTGCTATGTTTGAGCTAGGAAATCTGTTAAATTCTCCTTTAAATCAAAGTCAATCACATCTAAATTGGTGTGATTGGTCTTCATAATGCTTTAATCTATCTCATTATTAAAAAAGATAAACAATTAGAGGGGGATTTCAATGTGAAAATTCTACTCCAAAAATGAATGGGCCCCGGGGTTCCCAAGCAGCCCTGTCAGGAGGCAGGGCTGCTCGTAGTGGCTAAGGGAGTGGTCATTATTTATCAACAGGGGGGGTGGTGGGTTTTCGCGCTGACGCGTGGAAATTTTTTATGCCCCCCCCCCTCGACGGCAGTCAAAATTTTTAGCCCACCCCCCGCGCCAGAGGCGCAGAGAGTTTTCGCGCCCCTCTTTGATCTATAGTAGCGCATGGGCTTTTTTTGCTAAAAAGAGGGTGAATTTTTTTAGCCCCCCCCTCGGGAGGGGTCTGAAAATTTTACGCCCCCCCCTCAACCCCACCCTCCCCCTCCCCTGTTGATAAATAATGACCACTCCCTAAGGTAGAGGTAGTTGGTTGTGTACATCAAGAGTTTCGTCTAGGCCTGTCCACGCACATGACAAGAACTTTAAAATCATAGTAAAGTATTTTTTTATATATCTGGCTCCATTCCATGGCTATGACCAATGATGTACGTATCTCTGCTATGTCGTATCAGTATCACTATCACTATGTGATGAAAGCGTGCCACGTGCCAATGTTTGCAAACACTACCACGTGGTGGGCGGGTACGTCATTCTGGGATTTCCCTTTCCCTCGTTTTCAAATTGGGAAACCCCTGCAACAACGAGATAGGCGCTGCAAACATTGGATCAATCTGTGTATTGTGCAATAACTAACACCAAACGATTGCAACAAATTACAGAGGACTGAATTATCACTTTCTGGGAAGATGTGAGCACAGAGAGTAGTTGGATCGTGAGCTGAACTTCATATTAGAGACCCATTGAAGAGAAGATCAACTTCGGCCCAAGACTTCTGATTTGCCAAAATGGCTGAGGGAGGGGCAGTGGGTCCAGGCCCGGACTGGTCAGAGGCCGGGGACCACCAGCAAGAATTGCCCTGGAAAGACTGCTGGCTGAACAATCTACAGGAACAGCGAGATGAGGTAAACAGGAATGTGTCATTAGCTTGGGGAGGGGTCATTATATTCATTATTTATCAACGGAGGGGGGGGGGCGGGGTTTGAGGGGTAAAAACTTTCGCCCCCTCTTAGGGAGTGGTCATTTTTTAACAACAAGGGGGGGGGGGCGGTAGGTTTGAGGGGGGGTCAGAATTTTTTCAACCCCTTGACCGGGGCCGTCAGAATTTTTTCAATACCTCTGATGGGGGGGGGTCAAAATAATTTCACCTGTTTTCAGTGGAAAACCCCGCGCATTACTATAGGCTAAAAGGGGACGTTCACACGCGATTTTTGTCCCTTATGGGGGGGTCCAAAAGATTTTACCCCCTCGAGAGGGGGGGGTTGAAATTTTTTTCGCACGTCCGCGCGCAAACCCACCAGCCCCCCCCCCCTGTTGTTAAAAAATGATCACTCCCATAATTGGTAGGTACATCACATGAAAATTAAGATAATGAGTTAGAGCTAAACCCCTGTGTCTTAGTTGTGCAGGAGACTCGAGTGCAAGGATTTCAAATCTTTTGGAATCATGTTGATATCTCAATTTGTTCTCACAGAATCGCAGAATTAGTATCTAGAAATCTGACATTTTTGTCCTAAGTATTCAGGCAATTTGTTGTGACCTTCTGGATCCCAACAATGGGCCAATTAGCCATAATAAATGAAGAAATGAAAGGGAGGTAAGTTAGTAAAATGTCAATTCAATTGGAATGAACCACAATATCAGCATGAAATAAAAAGCTATCTGACCTGGATGTTTACCTGTATGAAATTTTACCTTGACCTAATTTTCCCATGACCTATATATCTGACCTACATTAGTTCATGACCTAGATTCTGATATGATCAAATATATAGGAACAGACGCTGTAAAATATGAAGAGGTAGACATTCTGATAACCTAACCACTGGTATTTGACCCTAACATTAACATCTAATGGGTTTTTTATTGACCTAGTTTCAGGCCACCCTATATGTTTGACCAACATTAGCTCATGACCTAGATTTTGATGACACAGTCAAATAATTTTTTCCTGTGTGGTAGCAAGTTCACATGGTCGGGAAATCGTAAAAAATCAGTTAATTGCTCCCAAAGTCGGGGAGCCTGTAAAACAAGTTTATCTTAGCAGGTATTGTAAATGTCACACCTGTATGATGTACATGGGTCATGCAGTGACGGTTTTAAAACTGCCAAATCACCATTGCGCATCTTCACACAGGAAAATGTGATTTTTCGAATTTCTTTTGCAGTCACCAGCTGTACTATTCAGTCCACATGCACAAACTAGGCCTTATATGAAATGCCATGAAACATACTATTACTTTCTTTTAGTTTCTTTCTACTTTTTAATTTTGGACAACTTGATTTAGATGACCTTTTCAGTCATCTACTTCAGAAATCTACAAAAATGTCTAGAAATGCACCAATTTCCCCGAAAAACTTTCATATAGGTAAAATAAGCCATGAAATACCAAGATAACTTCTTATATGTGTTCATTTATTCTTTGTTTTGTAAGAATATGCCAATTTCAGTGCAGTTTAATTTCCAGTGCAGCAATTTGTTGGGTCACAAAAAATGCGTCACAAATGATGGACACTCCCAGAGGAGTGGTGCAGGCATTGTTTGATGTACCTATAATTGGTGCCTGTTGGGGTGTAAAAACCTTTGAGTTTGACCCATCTTGAGGTGGGGGTAAACAATTTTTTTTTTAATTTTCCTCTTTAGCAAATAGAAAAAAAAAACATGCGCGATTATAGACCAAAGAGAGACATAAAAATCTTCTGGATGGGGGACACAAGAAAGATCTTGACTGCTGTTGAGGGGGGGGGCATAAATAATTTCCGCACGTCTACGCTAAAATCTGAAAGCAAGTAGATTTGCACTTTGCAGTAAGGGGGTATCCATTAATTATGCGGGGTGGGGAGGGGGGTCAGGCCAAATGCATACAGATGCGTACAGGGTGGGGGAGGGGGGTCAGAGGAGTATTTACGCATAGGGCCTAATGAATTAGGAGAAATTGAGGCATTTTTTGGGGGTAGAGGGAGGTCTCTTGGTACAAAATATGGTGACTGTAGGAGAACAACCCCTTATTCAAGTATTCAATAAGGCTACAAAAATAAGGGGAATACTTAGAAAGTATGCATGCCATTTTACATTTACCAGAGGGTAAAGGAAATTTTCCTGAACGCAGGAAACGGGGGAGGGCTCCATGTGGCTTGAGTATGTACGCATAGGGGGAGGGGATAGGCCAAATGCATACAGGGTGCAACATGGGGGGTGGGGGGTCAATTTTTGGCAAGTTTGTGCGTACATATAATTTATGGAAGCCCCCTAAACAAAATATATTTTGCAACTTGCAGGTTATGGCACTGGAGGCAATTTATGGAGAGGCTGGCCCTGTCCGTGTAGTCAGCAGACCTACAGAAGATGGCAAGGGACTTTTCTCATTAGAGGTAAGTATTGAGGAAAGTTGATGAACCCACATCAAAAGATAAATATAATGACTTTGCCTTACTGTAAACAATAGAATATATCGGTTCAATTCAATTATAGATTTTATCAAGAAGAGGAATTTTTTCACCTGGAGGATTATCTGCTTTGCAGTCCCAATTTCATAACACCAACATACAAGTTTATTTAATAATTGCCTTATTTTTGTGGTTTTCATTAGATAGAGGTGGAGGTGTCTCTACCTGAGGATGGCATCATGGTGGAGATGTGGGTACCATATGACCAGCATGTTGCGCTACCCGCTGGCCGGGCCATGTCGCAGGCCCCCACCCACAACAGGCCAAACTTCATGCGCACAGAGTCAGGTATTGTACAGAATGAACTTACCACTAACTATGAATGGATGCACCTTGTGTATTTGTGTAACCACTTTTGAACACAGTGTACTCAAACATGAAAAATTAACAACATCAGTGTTGAAGGATAGGCTAAATGATTTAACACTTTAGTTACAGCTGTAGAGTCAATTGTTGAACTGGGCCTATTTTGTTGTCACATAGCATGAATGCGTCCCTTAGCAAGTAACTTACCAGGGCAACAATGCATCATACCAACCCTATGTGGTTGATACACTCCTGTAGGTTTTGGCATCATTACAGGTCTGGTGAGTTACTGACCAGCATGAGACATGTACATACATTATAATTACAAAGGATCATAAACCTAGGTCAGTAGATGCAGCATTTGGCCATTTATGGGTTAATGCATACATCAGCTGCAGTTTGTGTATTCAACAGAAGTTATTTCAACTTTTTCTATGTCTATGCTCAGGGCGGCAGTGGCACTCGGCCTTCCTGGTTCACCACCTGAGTCCAATCAGCCTCTACATCACCCTACCACACGAGTACCCATCAGATGCTGCCCCGGTATTCACGCTCTCCTGTCTGTGGTTGGATGCCGGGCAGCTCTCGGACCTCTGTAGGGAGCTCGACCGGCGCTGGGACGAGGCACCCGGAATGCCCATCTTGTACACCTGGGCCGACTGGCTGCAGGAGTCTGTGCTCAGGTGAGTGAAGCAATGCTATATTTTCAACTGGGATAATTTAAAAGTTCTTATACCTTAAAGTCTCCAAGAGTACATGTTCATTTGTCCTTATCATGCACTAATGTAGCCCTGGAGAGTAACTTGATCATGATGCACTAATGTAATTCAGGGATGTAAGTCTTCAGGTTTAATCAGGATTTCCTGATTTCTAAAAGTCTTGAATTACCAGTACATGTATTTTCCTTATACAAGTGGTAAAGAGGGCTGTTTGGAAAAATAGAAGGCTTTTTATATCAAGAAAATGTATGGCTTCCTGATTTTTGTCATGTATAAGCTGCATATTATACAAAAGGAACTAAGGTAAAAAAAACCTTCAGGTTAACAAATAAGGCAATGCAGCTTTTGATTATTCCCTCTTCTTCTTTATAGTCCATGATATCTTGTCTTTTGCCTTGTAGTTGTCTACAGCTGGACAAGTCTGTGATATTAACACCTTATATAGAAGGGGACGATATGAATCTCGGACCACGCGATCCCCGAGCTCTACCCGAGTGTTCTGATGTGGCAGGCGACCTTATTAGACTTATTGAGTGAGTTAATAGCAGTATCATAATTTGAGCTCTGTTATTCGTCTCTTTTCCTCATCAGATCTCATGTGTATAACCTAAAAGTTCCCTAATGGAATTACAATTTGTAACATTTTCTGCGGGACTTCATAAAAAAAAGCAGTCGTTATGTATTAGCATAGCAAAGTAGTAAAACTGTTAAAAGACCATCACCAGTAGCACTGGTAATATTAACAAAAAAAATGAAAAATAAGACTCTATTTACCATTTCTTTAACTTGATGCTGTATTTCGCTCTGTAGGTATGATTGCGGCAAGCAGTGGCAGGAGTTTGAGAAGGGGGTGCATGAGTGCGAAGTGTGTTTCTGTGAGTATCCCGGTACACAGTTCTATGTGATTGATGAGTGCCTACACCGCTGCTGCCGCGACTGTATGACAGACCTCTGTGTGATGCATGTCACCGAGGGCACAGTCCAACAACTCAAGTAAGTTGACATGTCGAAGTACCAATGGAACAAATCATGTCTAATCTTGAAATGTACCTTGTTATAACCCTGACACCTATAACAATGTTAAAGGTCCATTTACATAATTATCTTTATTGATGTCAGGGTTAACCGAGTAGAGGCTAGGTGCATACTTCTTTAATGCACCTATAGCCCTTTGGTTGTCATGGTATTTGAATGCAGCCCTGGCAGGTTTCTCACCAGTGCTGCATTCATTCATGCTGCTAACACTATGAGGTTGATACAATTTCAAAGGGTCGGCATAATGCTCAACTGCAGTGGTGGTGGGTTACTTTCGAGTAACAACTAGAAATGAACATATTTTGCAGTGTGATAGAGTGTACGTTTTTGTTCTATGCGATTTTGCTGTTTTGTGATATGCTGTTGAACCCTTATGCCAAATCCGGCAAAAGAACTTGAAGCACAACAAGTGCTGCCTTCATAGTAGGTTCATCTTGAGTCGGCCACAGTCCTTTAGTTGGACACCCCTCTAATGAGCAGAAAATGAAATCTATATATTAACGTTGAATAAACATATGGATCTGATCATAGGTAGTATTGCCAACCAGTTGTTAATGTTAATCTATCAAAACACTAACCCTTGTGTTCCCTGAAGGGGATGCCACCTCAAGGTATGTGCCCGACTTTAGGTGAACCTACCTCAAAGAGTTAAGAGTCGTTAGAGCAGTGACAATCACTACCTCCCAAGACTGCCATTTATGGTGATTCATGGGTGGGATATTCAAATAGCCCCTAGCAATAAAGGATCCAAAAATACTGATATCATAGACCGATAACTATGATATTCAACTATTCTAAAATATTTTGATTTAGCGGTTATCAATGCACTCCCTACTCCAAACACATACAGGTGCCCCCTGACCGAGTGTAAGTTATCGGTGCCACCCGGTGTTCTACGTAAGGTCCTGGGAGAGGAGTCCTACATCAGGTGGGAACGACTGTGCCTTCAGGTGAGAGAAACTTTTGTATTGTTCATTTGGTTTGACCTTGGTCATCCCCATATAATGATATATTAAATGAGGAGGTGAGGGGGGGGGGGTTCGCTTGTCTTGCATTTGGAATCCCTAGCTTGATCATTTGATGCCTGCTGTACCCATCCTGCCCAGTGTGATAATCAGTCTGTCCTATTACACACCACCCCTCACAGATTCACGTGCATGGAGAATACCTCAAACCTCTTTCACCTTATTCCCTGTTCAACTTTATGTATTCATTGATGAAATATGTATGCTCCTCCTGATACTAGCAATCAAATTCTTCACAACGCACACACACACACACACACACACACACACACACACACATACACACACTATATATATAAATATGGGACTATATACTCCCAGGTATATATATATAATTAATGAGTGATACGTTGGTACTACTTTGTCTGGGGCGCATGATTTTCTATGACGTCACGCATAACATTTTCCTCCAGTATATAAGCTCCAGCGGTTGAACTACCGTAATCTCCCGCGTAGAAGGCGCGTCTTTTACGCCAAACAAAATGCTGCTGGGTCTTATACGCGGGAGGGTAATTGCCTTGAGTTGGGGGTGCGCCTTATACGCGGGTTTTTCCAGGAATCGATCCAGAAGAGGTACGTGCGCCTTCTACGTGAAAAGCCATTCTCTGAGTTGGGGGTGCGCCTTCTACGCGAGCTGCGCCTTCTAAGCGGGAGATTACGGTAACCGTCATTGGCTTCATATACTCGGACAGCATACACCACGCTGGGTGGTGCTGGAAATTTTAAACGGTTTTATCCGTTTTTCCAAATTAATACAGTGTTTAACCTACCAGTATGGGTAGGAAAGGGACAGTTAACGGCGTTCAAAGGTCCAAGACCAAGAAGTCGCCTAAAAAACCAAGAAATATAGCCAATTCGAGGATCTCGAGCGGTGTAGATTCCAATGGGGGTGGTCAGGGACCATCTTCACCAACTGTTACTGGTGCTTCTGTGGATCTACCCGTTGACCAGACGTATATCGGGGAGCTGGAGGAGCGGACCTCTCGTATGGAGCAGCAGCTTGAAAATATCAAATCCCTACTGGAGGAGCAGGCGGTTAAACGGACTTTTACTTCAGCGGTTGGCGAGGCGGAAACGGGTCGTACACGTGGCGGTGTTGATAAACATTCTATAGACAATACGGTATCCAAGCAACGGGGGCGGGCCCGGCAGCGCTCGCCTGACTACCGGGGTCTCCACGGCGACAGGAGGGGACGTCGCCATCTTGGATCTTCGAGCAGATCGTCTTCATACCGTAGTGTTTCCACGGATTCCTCCGATTCTATTAGGACTAATGCCTCATGGAGCGGTCGTCGACATGCTACAAAGTCTAGAGGTACATTTGATCAAAGAAATTTCTTGAAAAAAGGTGAAAAATTGGACAGTATCGAGAAGTTGCTGCTCGTTAACGTCAGGATGATGAAGCAACTGATAGAGGAGGGTGAGGATATTTTCGATGTGGTTAAGCATATTGAAGTTCTAGTGGAAAAATCTTCTACCAGAATATACACGTTGAAGGCTCTCGTAGCATACGACTCGTCGGTCAAGAATAGGGCTAATGTTGAAGGAATGGTCTCTTTCGGTGATGTTAAAAGTGAGGATATTCTTAGGCACTTGTCTTATGACGGAACGGTGCAAGCTCAGAAAGCGGGTGGGGCTAAGCCTAAGTCGTTCAAATCAAAACAATCCAACCGAACCTGTTATGCCTTCAATAGGGCTGAAGGTTGCAGGGAAGACCCGTGCAGGTATCGGCACATTTGTGAGATTTGCAACTTGTCAAGCCATGGCAAGGATAAATGTCAAAAGAACAAAAAAGATTAGGAATTTTCACTTAGGCAAGGTCCTACGTTAGAATCTGAATTTTTGATGCCTGATTTTAGTGTAGTACATGTGGTAGACCTTCCTGAGCCCCCCGTTCCAGTCATTTCGGGTGAAAATAATGAAAATGATGTTAATATATCTTGTAGTTTCAACAAGAATCTTTTTATGTCGTATAGTGGCCCAGTACAGGTCGAATTTGAACCACTGTTTACTGTGGAGTGTGTTAATAGACCTAGCATCAGGGTCTATGATAGTTGTGTCAATGGTATCTGCGAGTGTGAGCATTTCATTTATGGTAGGAAGGCTCAAATTTTACCTTGCAGACTAGCTAGTTTTCTGAGACAGTCAGATATTATTAATATAAGTCAGATGGAATCTGATTTTCTATGGTGTGGTTTTACCGATGGGTTCAAAATAGTTGACCCAGATTGTAATACAACATATGATTGTAAAAATTATAAGTCTATCATAGAGGGTAGATTTTATACCGAAATGTGTGATATAATTGAGGATGAGTTAGCCAAGGGCTTGGTAACGAAGACAGTTTCAAAACCTAAATGTATTCACTCCTTAGGGGGTGTAGAAAAATCTAATGGTAAACTGAGACCCATCACTGATTGTAGCATGCCAGCAGAGATATCTATTAATAATTTTATGAGCACAACGTCCAAAAGTTTCTCCTACAACTCCATTAACACTGTTACTTGTCAATTGGATAGAAACGACTTTATGTTTGTGGTAGATTTGAAATCTGCCTATAGGAGTATTAATGTTTATGGTCCACATGTAGGCTATCAAGGTTTCAGGTGGAATTTTGGTAATGGAGATGAATTTTTCGAGAGTAACCGTTTGACATTTGGTCTAAAGTGTGCTCCGTATATATTTAGTAGAATATCTGATTTTTTGACTGCTGTAGCTAAATTCTATGGTGTAGATAGGATAGTAAACTACCTAGACGATTTTATTATCATAGCTCAGTCTAGAGAGGAATGTTTACGTAAGAGAAATATCCTCATTGAGTGTATGGAATATTTAGGGTTCGTTGTGTCGAAAGAGAAGGTGACTGAGCCCAGCCAGGTGTGTATTTTTCTAGGTATAACCATTGATTCCACGTGTATGGAGCTGTCGCTACCACAGAAGAAGTTAGATAAAATGAGCCTAGCAATAGACGAGTGCTTGGGTAAAAAATTTGTATCTAAAGAGACATTGCAGAAGATTGGTGGTTTGATGTCTTTCTGTTCCCAGGTAGTACCTGGTGGTAGGACTTTCAGCAGGAGATTGTTCGATCTTTGTGCAAAAGCCAGGAATAAAGGTGTTATTAAACTCAATGAGGAAACCCAAAATGACCTACTGTGGTGGAGGGATTTTTGTAGGATTTTTAATTGTAAAAATATCATTTTGAATGATAATGAATGTACTCCTATGTATTCCGATTCCTCTATACAGGGCTTTGGGGCCTGGTTTGATAAGGACTATTTTTATGGTACTTGGGACAACTCTAATCCTATGGTAGACTGCGTGGGTCATTTCGTTCAGGCCCCTAAACTTGATAATCTCCAAATTCACCACAGGAATATAAATGTGTACGAGCTCTACCCGGTAATGGTAGGCCTTAAGCGCTGGGTGAAAAAGTTTTCTAATACTAGAGTTCATTGCATTACAGACAACATGCAAGTCTTGGCTATGTTAAATACCGGTAGATCCAGGAATAAATTGTGTATGTCCTGGTTGAGAGAAATTTTTTGGCTATGCTTTATACATAACATTGAAATATATTCAACATATATTAAATCTGAGGAAAACATTCTAGCTGACCATTTGTCTAGACTGAACTACAGGGGTGTTCCACAGAAATGTAAAAATGTTTTAACTGAATATAACATGTGCTGTTATGATTGCAGACCTCAAGGAGTTGGAGAGGAGAAGGTAAAAATTCTTATATAGGGGTGTGGCTGATTCTACTCGTAGAACTCGTAGGCAGCAACTTAGTAGGTACAAAAAATTTTGTAAAAGGTTTAATTTTAACCTTTTTCCGTGTTCTCCTTCTCAAGCTTCTTTGTACTGTGTGTATTTGTCGGATTTTATGAAACCTATTTCAGTCAGAAATTATTTATCTGCTGTATGGTATTATCAGAAATTAAAAGGTTGTGTGGATTATAGTAATAACTTTGTGGTTAAAAAGACACTTGATGGGATAGAGAGGCTATGTAAGGGGTCTGGTAGTACAACCTACCCCCTTAGTCCTAGTGATATGGTAAAAATTAAGTCTAAACTTGACTTCAATCTTATGGAAGATGTGGTATTTTGGTCTGCTATATTGTTATGTTACAGGGGTGTGTTCAGGATTGGGCATGTAGTCCAGTCCCCTCATAACTTATTAAGAAGGGATGTCAAAGTGTCCTCTGATTGTATAGAGATCAGAGTTAATTCTTCTAAAACGGACCAGTTTGGCAAGTCTTCATATGTTGTATACTTAAAAAGAGATGATAGTTCTGACTTGTGCCCGGCTAGATATATTAAATTGTGTGGTAGAAAATGTAAACATAGCAGATTTCTATTTTCTCTTCATTCTAAACCGTTGAAATATAACTGTGAATACGAGGTTAAAGTCTATTGTTTTTCAATGTGGTTTGTCTGGTAGAGTGTCAAGCCATTCACTTAGGCACGGTGGTGCTACCCTTTTAAAAAATTCGGGCTTGAGTGTTCAGGATATTATGAGGCGAGCAAACTGGAAATCTAATGCTATTTTTAAATATCTACATGATTCAAAGGATAGCTTGCTTGCTTTAGATGTAATGTTTTAATGTTTTACTATGGAATGTGTTACATTGTGTTTGGCGGTTGTTGGCATGTATAGGATTGGTATTGACAAAATCAATTCTCACCAAACCCAATGTCTCCTTATTATTCCATATTATTATTATTATTACAACGTGTCTATTAATATAACGATATAGTTATTTATTACCGGTATTGCGGATCAACACATTAACTTATGGGACTATATACTCCCAGGTATATATATATATAATTAATGAGTGATGCGTTGGTACTACTTTGTCTGGGGCGCATGATTTTCTATGACGTCACGCATAACATTTTGCTCCAGTATATAAGCTCCAGCGGTTGAACTAACCGTCATTGGCTTCATATACTCGGACAGCATACACCACGCTGGGTGGTGCTGGAAATTTTAAACTTTACTGTGATATTGTGATTGTTGTATATATTACTATTATATTGTATTATATTGTTATGTCTATTTATTGCTATTTATTGTGTTATATTGTAAATTATTGTCTTATTTAATAAAGGCATGTATAGGATTGGTATTGACAAAATCAATTCTCACCAAACCCAATGTCTCCTTATTATTCCATATTATTATTATTACAACGTGTCTATTAATATAACGATATAGTTATTTATTACCAGTATTGCGGATCAACACATTAACTTATATATATATATATATATATATATATATATATATATATATATATATAGATTATTCAAAATCAAATCGACCTAGTTGACATACAAGTATTACCCGGTACTGGGATTAAAAGAACTTGATACACATGTAACCTGTAATAGATAGAGGATATGTGGATAATGTGCATATGCTACATGTATACCAGCACAATGAAATGTGACCCAGGTAGCTATCCATAGACTTCATCTTGGTTATGTCTATCCACTAGCACTGAATAATGCCTTTGATTCCTTATCTGCAGAAAGCCCTTGAGACAATGGAGGACATCACATGGTGTCCACGCTGTAACTCTGCAGTTATCAGAGACTCTGATGAAACCCAGGCATTCTGCACAAACTGTCAGTATTCTTTCTGTCCTCGCTGCCAAGAACCATACCACTCAGTAAGTTATTTGATCATTTCCTTCCCTAAATAGTGATTTCACAGTCCATAGCAACTGTTTTGAAACCATTAAATTGCAAACGTATAATACTTTTTGGAATGAGAATTTATGTCCAATGAAAAATAAAATTGTGGGAATTACCAATGGTTTCTTTAACTAAGAAATTAGAAAAAGAAATTGTTAACAGCAACATCTTATTTTCTGTGTTATAGAAGTCGCCATGCCTGTCAGTAGAACAGCAAATGGACCGAATTGAGGAACAAACAAAAAAGCTGGCCAAAGATCTTAATATTGCTGTTTCTGAGGTCAAAGGCATGACTGAAACAGATGCTCTAAGGTTAAGCCGAGAAAAACTACAGAGACTCAAACAAGAATTTCTTTCAAAGTCATATCTAAAAAAGGAGACAAAGCAGTGCCCTCAGTGCAAAGTGCCAATCGAGAAGAGCGGAGGGTAAGACATCACTTTGATTTTACAAGTTGGTTTTATAAGGGAACTCATCATATCCATTAAGTAGAACTCAATAGTTGTGCCAGATTAAAGAACATATATTGTTTGATAACAAAACAGACATTTGACTTTTCTTTAATGAAATGTTTTGTTGCCAATATTCTCCAGTTCTTGTGATAAGTACAATTCATTTATTTAGATTACAATACACTTCTCATAATACAAGCATGTACTTTATAAAATAAGATAATGTAGTTTGGAGAATTGATGTTTTTTAAGCACATTCTATTTAATTGGACAGGTGTAATAAAGTCACATGCTCCAACTGTGGCCAGGGGATGTGCTGGATCTGCATGAAGAAGATAGGCAGCTATGACCATTTCAATGCTAGTGGTGCAAAGTGTAATCTCTTCCCTGGACAATTTGAGGGACCTGGTGGAGGCTTGAACTGGCATGAGAGGCTGAACCAGCGCCGTCCGCGAGCTGAGGTATGAATGTCTTTTAAGCTTCACCTGCAGTATCAGTACATAATCTTAGAAAGTAATAGAAGTAGAATCCTTTTATAGCTGAGTGGGGCTCAAAGAACTGCTGGGGATAAGGTGTTGCAGATTTATGTGGAAATATTTGCAATGTTTCTACAGGTGATTATAGTAGGTTTCACAATCATGTAATTGGGAGGGAAGTGCATTTGTAGTTGTCTTTGATTCTTTGACAAATGTTGTTAGAAAAATAAAAGTAGTATACTAACCTGGGATGGAGGGGGGGGGGGTATGGGTACTATGCTTATTCCACAGATTAAGTCTCTAAAGGTGACCTCACTTTTGTTGTCAATAAAAGCTATTATCATTATTATTATATTCCAAACAGTCATGTCCTGTCACACTCTTCTTACATTCAAAATTCATCTTTCATGTCCTCTTTTGTATCTTCTGGACAGGGAGCACAGGCTGTGGAGGAGGCAATCATGGCTGGCAGAGAAGCAATTATTGCTGTATGTCCGCGCTGCCGCCAGCGTAACCTGAGAAATGGCACCAACAACCACATAAAGTGTTGGTCGTGTAAGATGAACTTCTGTTACCAATGTAAGCAGCTTATCACTGGTATTGTCAGCAGTCACTACACCACAGCCACCCCCTGTAATCAACATGGAGATACATGACAAAAGTGACAATAATAGAAATTTGAATTTCTCAATGAAGACTAACATTCTGTGATGTGATACGTGTGAATGGAGATGGGTTGATGCAGCATTTTGGTTTGAAGAGAACTTATAGTAATGATACTTTTACAGGTACACTTTTAAGGTACATTATAAGTCCCTATTCATGACAGTAAGAGGATAAATGCTGCTCACATTTTATATATTGAATTCTATGTCTGTGATTTTCCCATCACATTGATAAGAGATGCTACCTTATGGCTAGGTGTGCTTCCTGTATGAGCAATATCAATTGTCATTGCCAATCATGTATGGAATTTTTTTTTTGTTTTGCAATAAATGAAAAAGTGTATGCACATTGTTACATCAATCATTTAGTCAACTACCTGTTATAAGTCATGATAACGATTTATTCATTGTTACACCTTTACATGTGCATGTGTTAATAAATTGCCTGTCTCATAATGAAATATTTGCATTCATACAAAATGTGATAAGAAAATTTTGTAATGACATCTATGCATCACGTTGTGTTCTTGATATCTATTACAGGGGACAAATAAATCACTAATATATGTCTATATTGAAGAGTGAAAATTATTATTTCCTGAAGACCGCTAAGTCGAACTCTTACAAAAGAAATATATACTGCGTGCAAAGTATCTCATACAAAAAAATTATAACATGAATTAGAGATCTACCTCATTACAATTCAATATGATTCGCACAAGCTTTCCATTTTTCATTGTTCCCTTTTTCTTTTTCTTTTTTTAGGTTAACCTTTGTTCATTTCATCTACAACTAGTCCCTTGCTTTTTGACCCATTTATAAAATAGTCGGGTTATAAGGGTTCTGTAATAGTTTTGGGCATTGGAGAATTATTGGGTAATTTAGATTAAACTATAAGCCTAACTCCAGGGGGAGACTAAGGCTGGGGATGATTGAAGATGGCCAATTCTATAAAGTCTACATAAGGGAAACAAGACAGACTCTTTCAACTATAATTAATACTTATATTGTCCACAAATGGTACAAAGCCTCAAATACAATATGATAGTCACAAGTCAGCAGTAATAATGTAATAATCCTGACCCTGCACAAACCACCCACCAAAAATGGAGCTCTATGGCTTACCTTCCTGGTTGACTGGTCTCTGGTGCAAAAGTGACCAGTGGTCAGTTACACAGTCCCCACCAGCCTGCCTGCCTAGGTCACATGACCTCCAGCCCTACAGGTGGAGCCACAAGACGGTGATGTAATGTTACCCGGTGGTTCCCGCCCATAGGGGTTCCTGTTACACCCTCCCCTCCTTAACCTTTTGCTCGTCCTCGAGCAAACCAAAACCCTAATTCTACTACATCATAAACTAAAGACTGCTGACAAGTGACTATATCCACAATGAAACAAAGGTACATAGATCTATATGAGTAGATATTTCCCCAAAGCCTTCGTGATTACATTATACAGGATATGGCCAGTCTGATGTTCTCCACATTTGTTTACAAATGAACTATACTGCTAATGTGCTTCTTCTTTAGTACTCTATGAATCTTGATTTCCCCTGTACCAATCGCTGATTAAGAAAGCAATGTTCCTCCTCTATACTACTGCACTGTAATCTTACATTAATGATGGCTCTCCTGTGTGTGGTAACATAATACTTTCCAATTTTCCCAAAAAATAACACAGTTTGGGAATGAGCTTTGTGTTTCTATGTAATGGGGTTTAGTGGAATAACAATGAACTCAAGGTTCTTCTACATCTTAAACTATGTATATATTCCTTGCACTCAGTAGAATCTATGTTAGAGATTTTATTTTTCTGTATACATATGTGTGCCTCTGAGATAAAGACCTTTATAACTACTCCAAACACAAACAGGTGTCCTCTGTCAGGATGTAGCATGTTCGTGCCACCAAGTGTTCTACGTAAAGTACTAGGAGAAGAGTCATATATGAGGTGGGAACGACTTTGTCTGCAGGTGAGAGGTCTTTCTGTGAATTGCAGTTATAAGTAGAATTTGTCATGGATTACAGTAATATCTCATATATAAGATGCTGATTGATACATGTGAGGATAGGCACTTTATGCGCCTTATATTATAAGGTAAGGTTAGGAGTGTGCCTTACATGTGAGGACCAGTAACTATAGAACAGTATCAACTTGGCCAAATTATGGGCCCAGATGCACCTTGTAAATTTAGCATTAGTTCAGGATGCACATTAGTACATTACAGAGCTTTACACTTTGTGATTGACTGATTTTGAGCTATGTTTGACAAGTAGATTACTCATTCACTGCCTTGATTGGCCTTAGTTTTCATTGCAGTAGTGAGGCACAATATTTTTTTCATGGTCCATGGTAGATCAACTTATGTGATAATGACTTTCTTCTCCATAGAAAACTCTGGAGACAATGGAGGATATCACTTGGTGTCCACGCTGTAACTTTGCAGTTATCAGAGACTCTGATGAAACCCAGGCATTCTGTACAAACTGTCAGTACTCATTTTGCCCTCGTTGTCGAGATCCATATCATGCGGTGAGTTGTTTGAGAATTTAGCTGAATGTTTCTAAGTTTTCTGTGCAGTAATGTTTTTTTCGTTAATAGTTGGGTTTGTTCCAAATATTCAATTTAACTTGTAACCATTTGCTATCATATGAGCACTTAATAATTTGTGTTTTCTCTTTGTTGACCCCTTAAGGGTGGCCTGAGTTCTTTAAGGTTATTAATCTTTTATCTTCATGATGCACTCGTGCCAATGCCAGATTTAGTTGCCCCTAGTTTAGAGAGTATATGCCCCCCTTAAGCCCCTAAATCTGATCAAAAAATACTGTAAAGCAAGGGACGTGCCCCTCCTTTTTAAAATCCTTAATCTGCTATTGCTCAGTTCAGTGTTAGAAAGTCTACTTGCCACTCATTTGGCGGAATCGACACTGTAGGGTAGGCATGATGATATTTTGATAAAGTTGCACAAGGTGTGATAACCCTCTGTGGTGACTAATTCAATTGCTTTTTTTTTTGTTTCAAGTACATTTGGTCAGATATGTTGAAAATTCCATTTATGTGGCAAAAGAAATGATTTTATCATCAGTTATGTGACCATTTGGGATGCTTTACCTGGCAATTTGATACAGGGCAGGGTTATTACACTGGGGGCTATGGAGAAAGAATCATTGTAGCCCTGATAATTATACCTGCCAAGGGCGGCATTCATGCCTTCAATATTATCTCAAATGGACATGATACATTTATGTTTCATTAGAGGATCAAAATTACACTTCTTCAGAAGTCCCCATGCATGACAGTGGAGCAGCAAATGGAGCGGATTCAGAAAGAGACAATGGAACTTGCAGAAAAACTTCGTGTTGGGCAAGATAAGGCTGAATTAGAGAAATTAAATTGGAAGAAACTGCAAGCACTCAAACAAGAATTCCTCACAAAAGCACATATCAAGAAAACCGCAAGAGAGTGCCCCAATTGCAAAGCAGCTATTGAAAAGAATGGAGGGTAGGACATGACTGTTGAAATCATGAGCTAACATGACTAATCAACTAATCTGAATATGAAGTCCCGCATAAACTACAAGGTAGCAATGCCAACTACTGATTCAAAATAATTGTTGGATGATGTTAATGATTAGAGTAGTCACAAAATGTCTCATTTGTACCTCCCCTTATTCATTTATTTGCAATTGTAAATAATTGGATGATATCTCTCTACACTTACTATACAATATCATTTTATGGATGGCCTCATATCATAATCTGGTTTCAAATTTGACAGATGCAATTCAATGATGTGCCGATGTGGCCAAAGCTTTCAATATGACGTGGCTCGCCGACCTGGAGAGCCTGTGTTTTCTCGCCCTCGCCCAGAGGTATGAACAACAATTTGTATATTTGATAAATCAGAGTAGCTGATGACTGGTTCATATAAAATGAAGTGTTTCACTGCATACCTTGGTGAAGAGCTTAAGTTTATAAAGTGCCAAAGATACATAATGGATAAACTCTATTGTAACAATATGATCATTCCCAGTGTTTATACAAGAAGGGCACCTATTCTGTTATAGTACAGACACCATGTTCTATGATTCATTCCATTAATCAATTTAGAAAAGAAAGAGGTTAGTCAGAATAAATAATCATTTCTTAACATCTTTGCATTGATTACAATGTATTTCTTAATGCCATATATATAATTCTCCATACAGGGAGATGTTTTAATTGAGGAGGCTATTAAGGCAGGAAGAACTGCAATCATTGCTGTTTGTCCTCGTTGCCGCCAACGGAGCCTGAGAAATGGCACTAACAACCACATCAAGTGTTGGTCGTGTAAGATGAACTTCTGTTACCAATGTAAGCAGATCATCACTGGTACCGTCAGCAGTCACTATGCCATGGCCACCCCCTGTAATCAACATGGAGATACCTGACAATAAAGCCTAACATTCTGTGATGTGGTATGTGTGAATGGAAATTGGTTGATACAACATTTCGGTTTGAATGGATCAAATCATAATGGTACTTTGTAGGCACACTTTTAAGGTACATTATAAGTCCCTATTCTTGACAGTAATTGAGAGGGCTAATGCTGCTTGCAATTTATATATTCTGTGTCTGTGATTTTCCCATCACATTGATGGATACTACCTGTACATGAACAATATACAAATATACTAATTATTACTGCCAATCTTGTATGGAAGATTTTTGTTTTGATGGCAATGAATAAAAAGTGTATGCACAGTTTTATGTGAATCCAGTAGTATATCAACTCAAATACATGTTGTAAATTATGACTTTAATTTAATCATTGTATATACATGTTAATATATTGCCTATATTATCTCATATTGTAATGAAATATTTACATTCATACAAAATGGGGTAAGTGAATTTTGTCTGACAGCTATGCATCATGGTGTGTCCTGTATATTTAATTGAGGAGACAAAGCGATTTTTTGGGACAATTCAAAAGGTTGGGGATTGATATTATAACACCTTAAGATGATTATTTCACATTTAAAAACGGATTTTTGCCATTCCATGATCCTATGGCATGGGGAATTGTGTTGTCCTTTCAAATTTTTTAAGAAGAGAGGGATATTATTATGATTTGCATTGCTCCTGAGTCTGTTGAATTGTCCTGTCGAATTGTCTCACAGATCACAACATTCTATCGAATTGGCAGACCTAGCAAACTGTCGATCTGTCAATTTGTCCCACAGCCAGTGGAATCATTGCAACAAACAGTAAAAAATTGAAATTCCATTCAGACATATATCTCTTAAGCTAAGTCCAAATCTGTATACTGCATGTATATTCCATTAGAAAAAAATTACATAGATTAACTCATACAACATGATTTAATCACAGAAAAGCTTTTCAAAAGTTATTGCTCCCTTTCCTTTCTATTTTTTGTAGTCAACCGCTATTCATTTCTTGTACTACTAGTCCCATGCCGGTTTGAGCCATTTATTAAATATTCAGGTAAAGCTTCGTATTTATTACATCTTTCATACAGATGGAGCAATAGTGTTCAACTGTTGTAGTGCACAGTGGCGGGTTGAAATAAGAGCCACCCCCTTCCTCTTTTAGCCAATAGGCAAGAGTTAAATTGCCTCTTTTGACCCAAAAGTCTAGCCAAAAATATGGTATTAAATAAGGGGTGTGCCCCCCTCCTTTTCAAAATCCTGGATCCACTTTACATATTAAAAACTACTAAGGATGTGGTAATAAATTGTAGACATATGGGTCCGAACCAACTTGGAATGGCAGCATAAATTTCAGATGTAACATTGGTAGTCATCATCAATTTACTAAATAAAAGTGAAATAACTGCTAAATTTGTTTATTTGTTTTCATGAACAACAGGAACAATTCAGTCACTGACACAAGAAACAGTGTAACTATACATTAGAAATGATATGACATTTGTCAAGTTATAGATAACAGTGCCGACATTGATATATCAATATTTTTTCTCAAGTAGCAGGCTTTGCTAAGAATACTCGTTTATTGTTTATACATGCATTTATTCATAATCCTGATATGATTGTGTTTCCTGTTAATCCTAGACTCTGGTCTTCTGCCCTGTGTTTGATGGGAAGGGAAAGGAAATTAAGTAAAGCCCTACTTATGATAGTTAAGGATTTAGAGTATTCTACCTGCTGGGTGATTTACTTTTTATGGAAATTATAGGATTGTTTTATATCTAACATACTCAAGTTTGAAATGCTGATAGGGATTGATCACAAATTGTTTCCATATTGTCCAGGTAGCTATCCAATGTTCACTATGTGGCACATGCAATGTGAGTTATAGCCCATCCACATCTATCAGAAATAAATGGTGTATAAACTATAAGAAAAATAACTCTCCTAACATAGTCATTAGGTTTTGATAGGATAAAGGAATTCTGACATGATAAGATGACTTTGTAGTTTTCTCCAGTATAAGCCAATGAGATTCAACAACTTGATCAGCTCCAATGTGCTCATTAAGGGAGTGATCATTTTTTAACAACAGGGGGGGCTGGTGGGTTTGCGCACGGACGCGCGAAAAAAATTTCGACCCCCCCCCTCTCGAGGGGGTAAAATCTTTTCAACCCCCCCATAAGGGACAAAATATCGCGCGCAAACGTCCCCTTTTAGCCTATAGTAACGCGCGGGGTTTTCCACCGAAAACAGGTGAAATTATTTTGACCCCCCCCATCAGAGGTATTGAAAAAATTCTGACCCCCCCCCGGTCAAGGGGTTGAAAAAATTCTGACCCCCCCCTCAAACCCACCGGCCCCCCCCCCCCCCCCCCGTTGTTAAAAAATGATCACTCCCTAAGTTCTAAGTTTTCGGAATCTTGGGGGATATGTCCCCAAATTCCACTTGATGTGTTATGTGTGATGCTTGTATTCAAAAATGACCTACATTCATTTTCATCCTGCAAAAAAACCCTAAATGAGGTTGTGCATTGCCTATATGACGTACCGAATAAAGAAAAAACTTTTCTCCAAAGCCTTCAACTATCAACCATAGTTAGATATGTATGATTGCCCCCAGTGTTCTTGCAAGATAGGTACCATTCTATATTGTGCTTTCAGCTTAAGGTGTACTCCCAAATTCCTACACCCCAGGCACATATCTAAAATCCAGCTTTAAGATGTAACACTATATTATCCAGCTATTTGTTGTGGTCATCAGTGCAGACCCCATATTCTATGATTCATTTGCTAAGAAAGAAGTAAGTCAGGATGAATAATCATTATTAAAACATGAACCTTCTTTTTATTTATTTATATGCATATATATTAGATGCAAAATAATTCTCCATACAGAGAGATGTTTGAGGTTCTCGAGACAGAAAGTGTAGCAATCATTGTAGTCTATCCTCCCTGTAATAATTTTCCAAATAATTTCCACCTTTGTATTGATTTAAATGCATTTTTTAATGCCACATAATTCTTTATACAGGGAGATGTTTTAATTGAGGAGGCTATCAAGGCAGGAAGAGCAGCCATTATTGCTGTTTGTCCTCGCTGCTGCCAGCGTAACATGAGAAATGGCACCAACAACCACATCAAGTGTTGGTCATGTAAGATGAACTTCTGTTACCAATGTAAGCAGTGTAGGGGCAGTAATTCCATGTACTTGGTGGAGATACCGAGTGGTCCCGCCTCGCGAGGGGGATCTCTAGAGATCGAGCTCTGTACCAGGTAATCACTGCCCCCTAGTGTGTGTATCATACCGATCCAGGTGTAGTTGGAAGGTAGAGAATGTCAGGCCAGGGGAAGTAGCTCAGGGGTAGAGCTTCCGCTTCGAAGTTGGAGGGTCCCGGGTTCGAGTCCCGGGTTCGAGTCCCGGGTTCGAGTCCTGGTTTCTCCATGACATTTTCCGCTGACCACTACATTGGTGGAGAAACCGAGCATCCTAATGCAATCATGGATTGAAGGTACGGAACCGTGTATCTTAACGCAATCATGGATTGAGGACTCGGGAACTGGGCCGATATGATACAGATGACGCTTTGACCAATCCGGTACTTGTACCAGTACATCCACTAGGAAGTCAGGAGTGCCCCAACACTGCTTGATAAAGCCTCAACTCCCAGGTAACTGGATTTAGGGGGAATGCCGGGTGCTAGTGGATGGTGGTTGAAGCTGATGGGGAGGAGTGTAGGGGCAGTAATTCCCCGTACTTGGTGGAGATACCGAGTGGTCCCGCCTCACAATGGGGATCTCTAGAGAGCTCAGTACCAGGTAATCACTGCCCCCTAGTGTGTGTATCATACCGATCCAGGTGTAGTTGAAAGGTAGAGAATGTCAGGCCAGGGGAAGTAGCTCAGGGGTAGAGCTTCCACTTCGAAGTTGGAGGGTCCTGGGTTCGAGTCCCGGTTTCTCCATGACATTTTCTGCTGACCACTACAGCAGCTTGTCACTGGTATTGTCAGCAGTCCCTACACCACGGCCACCTGCTGTAATCAACATGGAGATACATGACAAGAAAATTGATTGCACTTTGAAGTTCTCCACAAAGATGAGACTCTATAGACACAATGTGACAGAAATAACATGGATGGATGCACTACTGTGTCATTTCACATAAGCCTAGTGTGTTTTTGTTTGGTGTCTACCGTAATCTCCCGCGTATAAGATGCGCTGCGTGTATAAGACGCACCCCAAACTCAGCACATGCATTTTCGCGTATAAGACGCACCTCTTAGGGGTGAATTTTGTAAATTCAGTACATTTCTATAGTAAAATTACCCCTCGTATAAGACGCACCCCCAATTTCAGTACATCCTATAAGACTATCCAGCATTTTGTTTGGCGTAGAGGATGCGTCTTATACGCGGGAGATTACGGTAGTTTTGATAGAAGTGACAGGGTATGCATGCTTTTTCATGGCGAATAATGACCTCCAACTTGTGTGAATAGAATGTATATACTCTTCAATGGCAATAATTGGAAACAAGTGAAATATACACGTGTAAATAATTCACCATGGCGGATATCAGAGTGGGATGAAAGCCAGTGTTTCTTTGTCATTTTTTTATTGTTCATGAATTCATCAATTGGAATATACCAGTTGTTATTTTACATGTCTCTTAGTGTAAATTTATACTCCAATTATGTTCTGTGTTACATCTATAATGAATTTTAGATGTAATGGAGTTCAAATGTGATATAAATGAAATGACAAATTGAAAACTTATCAACAGGGATGTGATTTCATTTTATCTAATATGTAGGAACCTTGATCAGACAATATGGCTGCAGCTCATTTGGTACTTGATAGCCTCAAAATATCGGACACCCCCTCCCCCATAAATGTTAAAAGTTTTCTCACTGGAACTGTGAAAATCACAAGTGTCAACTTTTTGATCCTGAAATGTGATCCTGAAATGTAGGATATCCTACAGATGTAGGAGATATCACGTCCCTGGTCAATTATAATCATCATACTTACAGCAATAATTTTATGAAATTGTTGCTGAATATATTTATTTACTATTTTAGTAATTACAACAGGAGTTGGTCACTGACCAAAGTCACCAAAGAAATACTGTACAAAACGATTGCTGATCTCATAATTTATCAGTAGCAGTGCTGGTCTCATGACCAAAAGTCCATGTCTTGTCCCTTTGTTCAAATCTGGAGCTGCACCACCTGGTGTGGCAGCAAAGGACCACCTGACTCAGGTGGGTGAAGGGTGCATCTGGTGGGGAAAAATACCCCTATATATTCACAGTTCCTTCGCATATATAGTAGTCATATTCATATTAACAGGGATGAAAGTCAGGGATGACAAAAATCCCTGAAATGGTCCAATCTTACCCCAAAAACCTGGGTTTTTGTATGAATGTATAGGGCCTTGGAAATTCAAAATCCCTGAAATCAGGGAAATACCTGAAGACTTTCATCCCTGTATTAAATAATCGAATATCGTGTCTACTTATGCCTGTGATGTTTTATTAGTTGTTGTCTTCTATTTCCCGACTTTTCCAGGGAACACAACTATCCGCCAGGTTATCAAAGAGTCTAGGTCATACATGTGCTCATCCTTCACTTCCCCTGCCCCCAAGCCTCTTTCCTACCTGCCTTTATGACTTTTCTCCAAATGATTTCTGTACCAGTGCCTTGTGACTGGACCTACCCTTGTCATTTGGACTTTATCTACAAAAGGTTTCCTTGTCTAATGCGGACGTTCCACCAGAAACATGATGAATAATGAAATTTTGATTTCGGAAAAAGTAAGATAACAAGATTTCATCCACTTACGTGGTCTGCTCTATGCTATAAAGAAGTAAACAGTAAAAGTCTTTACTGTGATACTAACAAACATCCACACAATTTGTTCACTGCTTGTTTATTTATTGACTACAACAAGGACCAGTCACAGAAGTATTGTCATACAAAAATAAACAGACACTTAGCGATAAGTGTCAGTACCGAAATATCAGTCGTCTTTATGAACCGGGTAATGTCAAATCATCATCAGCATACAATGTCATTAGAAAATATTGACATGAATAAAGATGTTTACAACTATGGGCCTCTTATTCTTAGAACTATGTCAGAATACACTGCATTATCAAAAATGTATATATTATACCATTTTACATTCTCTGTGTACTTTGCAGTCAGAGGTGCCACTTATTAGTCACAGAGTATTTCTAACTCATTCTGTGTCTTTTTAGTTTCTAGAGCAAATATACAAACTCTGAAAATTCAAAATTATCAAAAAATTTGGGCACATGTTATCTGAAAATTGTTTTGAAACGCATACAATTTATGCTTATGGGATTGACACCGTTCCACAGTATCACTAGAAGTAAACTCTCGATAGGCCTTTCAAGATACAAGGCTTTCAGTGGGATGACGTTTTTGTATAATTATTTCAAAAGTATATATTGTTTTTTGTTGTTTTTTGTAAGAAATAACCGGTGTGTAAATATGTACACGTTACTTAAAATGTTAAGCACACTCTGTATATATCTTCTTAAGTTTTGATTAAATCTAATAATTAGAATTTTATTAAAAGCTCTATTACATGTCATCATTTTTAACAATTGGAATATAGCTGCTTGAAACAAACTAACCGAAAACAGACATCTGAACCTTGATTAAACCATAAATAATTCCATCTATTTATGTCGGCCAAATTGTGGGTCTAAGCCACCAATGGCAAAGTCATGCAGTAAACAGATGCCACTTTCTGGCTGATAAAACTAGAACTTAATATCTTACCTAGGAAATGAACATAACCCAATCCAGAAATATCTACAGAAAACCAGGAAATCCTTATAAACTAGGAAAACTCTGGAATATAGCATGCTCAATGGAATTATGGTTTTATTGAGTGGCAACACTGCCATGCTAAATCTAATGACAATGCATGTTACATGAATACCGAGGCGATGGAGGAAAGATATTCACCTGACAAAAAATGGAGCAAACCTTGACTGATTTGAGGGCCAAGTGATCTCACCAGATATGGAGGGGTGAAGCATGGCCAGGTAGATGGGTTGGCAAATTACATTGAAACAGCAATTCACTTTTCACAGTTTTCAGTATCTGTATATTTCTTTGAGATTCACGTCTGGAGAAAGATGGGCATACCTGTTCACTACTGGCAACCCCCAGATTCTATTCATATGTCGGCATGATATACCAATGCAGTACTGGTAGTAATTTGCTAGCACTTTATTGGAAGTCTATTTACCCTAGGCTATAGGGTCAGCATGACCAGTAAATAGAGCACTGGAGAGTTACTTGCTAGCGCTGCATACATGCATCTCGACAAATGGAGGACTTAACTGTATCACCACTCAAATCTATGTATGCCATTTACACCTGGGCCTATTTATTTCATATGCAAGTATGTGACTGTATTCTACTACGAGGGAGCTGATGTTTGTAATTTTCATAAGGCGGCATGATGCACTAATACGCCACTGGCGAGTAACTCGTTCTGACTGTATCAGTGCATCATGCTGATCTGCTGGGAGTCTTATCATGTACTACACTAATGCAGGACAATGGGGGGAGGGCTTAGTGTGTTTTTCATAGAGCGCAATGCCGTCTGTACGGCTTTTCATTGGCTCCGTTAAGTTACAAAAGTTACAGGTTACTGCTGCAGTGAACTAAATGTGACTTTTATGTTTAAAGTTAAAATTGTAGTCATTCTAAATGCAGTATTGTCAATTACAGGTGATGGCCTCAATCAAGCTTAAATTCTCACATATAAGTTGCATCCCATGGAATACCTGTTCCTTCATTGTAAGCTTATCATATAGACCACCTCTAAGATTTTTCATTTTCTAGTTTCGATACTGAACATCAGCTTTTTTTCAACATCTTGCATTCGCCCTGTACCTTGCATTAGGGCTTATAAGAACTTTTAATAATCCTGTGATTTGGATACAGGCTGCAACTTATATATCAGAATTCAGGACAATTCTTAATATGGTCAGTCTCAGACAACATTTACCCTCCCAAAGTCATTCATTTCAATATCAACTTTACCACCAACAAAGTTCACCACATCATCTACAATATCAACCATCATTTACTCCAACACTCAAGACAAGAAGAAGAATATTATAAGTCGCTTTTAAAGCGAGTTATGCTAATAGCTATCTATGATAACAGATAGCAGTCGTCACAATACATTATATAGTCTCTGTACAAAGTATGTGCTACGTCATTATCTGCATGTTATTCCTCTGACAAGTTATGTACAACTTTCATTTCCAAATTTTGTTTGATCTATTTGAGCAAAACTAATTTTTCCATAGATATAAAAAATGTTGGTCTACTTTTCTCGCCGCGTTGTTATTAACTGTAGTAGGGACGTAGCATAAATGGTACACAATGGCAAGTTCAGAAGCCTTCTAAAATGAAGACCAATTTGTAATGGACATTTTGTGAAATCTCCATATAGCTTTTGTATTTAACATATATTCAGCTGTATCGTGCAGCATTTTAATGTGTTATTCCACAGACCTCACGCTGGTTGAATGGAATTGAACTGGAATATCCTGCACTGTTACACTCTGTGAGGGCAGTGTCAACTACATACACACCAGTACCTTAACATGTTTCTTTTCAGTACTGCTGATTCTGCTGATATGGGTATTGCTGCCCTGACTGGCCTTGACCTTGTGGCATTTGACCTTGACCCATACTCGTAGGAGGTGAAGGTCCCGATCCGGGATTCGGGTTGGCGGTGGACATAGGCGGTTGTCCGGACATTTGATTTTGACCAGGTATTTGACCTTGGTTCGGCATCTGACCTTGGTTTGGCATTTGACCTTGGCCTGGCATCTGGCCTTGACCCGACATCTGACCTTGACCTGGCATCTGCCCTTGACCTGGCATCTGACCTTGGTTGGGCCCTTGGTTTTGACCCTGTATCTGACCCTGGTTTGGCATTTGTCCTTGACCCGGCATCTGGCCTTGGTTAGGCATTTGACCTTGTGGTCCTCCCATTTGTCCTTGGTTGGGCATTGGTTGCTGGTTGGGCATTTGACCTTGATTCATTTGACCTGGCATCTGATTAGGCATAGGTCCACTTGATGGTGGCATGTTGGGCATTTGACCCTGCTGTGGGGGCATCTGTGGGCGCTGCTGATTGTATGGGTACCTCACCCCAGCTGGACCTCCGGGCGGGCCTCCGGGTCCTGGCTGTTGATTGGGCTGTCCACTGTTACCTGGGTATTGCTGTCCATATTGTCCCTGCTGTGTGTTGTAGCCGGTGCTCTGCTGGCCCTGCTGGTAGGCGCCCTGTGAGGTGGGCGGTGTCTGTCCGTACTGCGAGTTCGGTGGCTGGTTACCATACTGACCCTGGCCAGGTGGGAACTGACCTTGTGGATACTGGCCCTGCTGACCATACTGAGACTGAGGATACCCAGGACCTAAAGAGGAAAATAGAAAAGTTGTTATGTTAGATGTTTATAAGAAATACTTGTCATCTTAGATAGATTAGAGTAAAACCTGCAACACAAAGTCATTTGTTATACCTAATCAAAATAAGACAGAAAACATTATTATACATGTCCAAATATTCCAAATATGAAAAGATAAACACATGATGAATAGTATTTTTTTGTGCTATTAAAACAAAATAAGGCAGAACATCTGAATGCCAGTTATAGACAGCCTATGCCGTTACATCATTTTTCTTTTTATATAAGTCAACACCAATAGATTTTGCCGTAAAACTAGGCATCCAAAATCGAGCTGTTTAATATGGCATTTAGCTATAACCAAGGCTGTTAGAAGCACCTTAGAAAAGATATGCATACACACAGTATTAATATTAGCCCTTTGATCGATAACCTCTAAGGGGTCTTCAAGGCCCAAAAAAGAAAACCATAAAGCCTTTAGGCATAATGCTGGCCTTAAAAGGTTAATTCAATATAGCGTTAATATTCACATCAGGCATTTAAAATATGCTTGTTAGATATGTATAGGCAATAGAGGAACCAAAAGAAATATCAAAGATTGGATACGCACTGGTTTAAAGGCTCTAAAGCCATATGAATTGAAGATTGTTCAACTTGTAAAAAAAAAAAATACGCCTCTTTTCTAAGCCCAATACTTAAAAATTCGTAAACATATAAATTCTTGTTAGGCAATAGCCTCAGGCCTGTCTCTATTGGATTCTATACTATATATACCAACATAGGGAATGGAATCATGAACAAGATCGTAATATCCCATATTAGGACTGGACTTCTCTAAAGCTAAATCACAGGAAACAACACGAGAATGGAAATCCATACAAATCACAACGGCATGAAAAGGTACGTCTTATACATCAAAATACACCAAAAGACACTATGTACACCGTAAAAATGTGTTACTAGACTGGTGGGAGAACGCCGTTCAAAACTCTGAGACAACAGTATGAACATATGGAATTTCTCTCTTCAACAATTTACCTTCTACCGTAAACTCCCGTGTATAAGACACGTCCTCTACGCCAAACAAAATGCTGGTGCGTCTTATAGCATTCTCCCAAGAAAGGGGTGCGTCTTATACGAGGGGTAATTTTACTATAGAACAGTACTGGATTTACAAAATTGAGCCCTAAGAGGTGCGTCTTATACGCAAAAATGCTTCTCCCAAGAAGGGGGGGGGGTCCTATATGCGCACCGCGTCTTCTACGCGGGAGATTACGGTAATTATTTTAGGGCCGTATAATGCGTTCCTGCACTACGGCCTGAAGCATGGTGCAGGTATATAGCTTTGAGTGAGTCACATACCCGGGCTGCATACTGACCCTATAGCTTCAGGAGTGGTCAATATGATGCACCAATGCAGTGCTTTCAAGTTACTCGCCAGCAGTCACTGTTCTTTGGCCATAACCAGTGAATGCAGACTTTGGGCCATTAATCAGAGATGCCACTCGCTGGCCGACAAAATCAGAAAAAGCTATGATTTTACCCAGGAAATTAACCAATACAGTACAGAAATGCCATCTACGAAACCCTTCAAGAAACAGTTGTCATCGTTTTACTTTCTTCCAGGCATATAAAAAATTGCAGGTTTAGATATCTTTTGTCAAAGCAACACTGCTATCTATTGTCACTTATCAGCAAATATAATATCGAGTAGAATATTAGACGACCGGCTATTATAGGGGTTCCCAAAACAGATTTTTATGGACATTGCAGGTTGGGGAAATGTGTAGTAGTGTTTCTGGTGGATTCCTGCTGCTAGAATTTGAGGCATTTGAGTCAGGGACATATTGCTGTCTTGGTTAGTTAGAGGACCTTTCTAACCTTTTTTTGGTGTTATATTCTATATTCTTGTACCAGAAGTATCCATGCATTAGTTTCGTGTGTCAAGGTGCAAAAGTAATGGTAAATTATCAGGGAAATTAGAATCAGACCAAAGAATGTGTATATGGCAAATATGAAGGGCACTACTGATTCATTTAGAAATAAACACCAAGAATAACATAAGAAGACAATAGTTTTACAGATTCACAGAAAAAACAAAGAAAAGACATTTACAGATGAGTAAAATGTGTGCAAAATGTATGTGTGGTGTGTATATTATAGCTGGAGGATGGCATACTGGGGTGCTGTTTTGAGTCTGTCGGATTCATGGTTCTGTGTTGTTATTTTTTTGTTCTCTTTTGGTTATTAACACTGGTTTTATTACAGATTGATTTGAGCTGGGAAGTAATCGATTTTTTTTTTGTGTGTGTATATATATATATATATATATATATATATATATATATATATATATATATATATATATATATATATATATATATATATATATATCAACTAAGTACATGTACTTGAAAATGACCAAAATAAGAAGAAAATATTAAGAAAAAGCATGTTGTATTTTAGTTGTGGTGCTTGTTTTGTAAGTTATGTTATTTTAAAGCATGCTTTGATAAGTAGAAAAGGCTACGTCAACAAACGGTAAGAATGTGTAGTAATTAGCAGTCGTGGTAGTGGTGTCGGGGGGGGGAAGATATATAACCCTTTAAGGGCCGCATAATGTTTTAATGCACTATTCACACTGGTTGTCATGATGCATAATTGCAGCCCTGGTGAATACATGTACTACCCGCAGCTGCATTCATGCATCATACCTAGAATAAAAATCTTTTAAATTTGGTGAGTAGCCTTATTAGGGATCAACCTGATATGATAGGCACGACACAAAGATGTAGCTCTTGTGTGTAGTCTCGCTAAGCCGGCATTCATACGTTCTGAGGACCAATGGGTAAAGTGCATTACAACATTATGTATCCCTTAAAGGGTATATATTCATCGCCTCAGTGCAACAAGGTTGTAACTGCATCTCGGTCAACAAGGTAGAAGGTCCCTATGTAAGGGGTCTTACAGAGGTACCTTTTAGCTAATTAACCTAGATGCAGTTACAACCTTGTTGCACTGAGCCGACCATGTGATATATGCATTACGTGCTGCGGCAAGCAGGGTGGGGAGTGTATAGTGTGTGCTACTAGCCTGGCATCTTGCTGCCGTTTGGCTTGGGGGACATGCTATTCTGTGGCGGCGTGGCATAGCCTTGTTGCTGTGGGGGTGCGCCTTGTTGCACAGGCGGTGAAGGGTGCTGTTGTTGTTGTTGTTGCTGCTGCTGCTGTTGTTGTGGGTATCCTGTTGGTTGGTTCGGGTATTGCCCACTAGTGTTCTGATTGGGGTACTGGCCAGCCATATTTCCCTGGGTCGGGTAGGCCATACCGTACGCCTGACCTGAAACCAGGGATATGCCATGTTTACAGAGTTAATTACCACTGAGACCTCCCTTATCGTACCTTGCATACACAAATGCACTTAACCTCGAGATGTGACGAGCACTCCAGAACCATTGTCTGACTTCCCAAACTCTTCCACACTTTACATGTACCAGTATATTGGTCGTAAATCATAAACGCTTTCTCTCACATCAGAAACACTATTTTGTTTATGAAGTCAGTTTCTCCCTGGTATATTTTTTTCTTTTCAAAACTAAATGACTTCTTCACTTTACTAAAGTTTAGGTTATCTCTGTGTTCACCGTAGATAGAGTAACACTGCAAAAAAGCATAGTTTTGAGATTTTGTAGAGATTCTCATCTACCCCTTTAGGCTATAATTCTAAAACCTAAATATAGAAAAATATATAAAAACTGGCTTTGTTTGTAGATCTTTTTTATAAAATAAATATGTCATTATTCAGCTCAAATATAATTTCAGTTGGTGACTTAGTCTTTGTTCCCATTGTTTTCGAACATGAATATGGTGAGGAACAATACTGTTGGAAATATAGGACAGCATTTTGCAATGCAAGTAACCCGAAAAGGCACTTAATCTCTTCTTTTAGGCCCCTTCTGATACTAACCTCATGTTTTCTTCGAGCATTATCACTGTCAATGGTTAAGCCTATGGAGAATGCACCCATTATCGCTCGTATGTTTCATTGGCGAATAACTCCTCTCTTGGCAAGTTAAGCATTGCAAAACAGCAGCAGGTCTTGAATAAATATCCATATTAAACATAAAAAGGCATGAGACAGTGTAATTCTCCACCATTTTGTTGTAATCCATCAGTTATAGCCCCACAACTCGATTGTCTCACTTTCTGCCATTTTGGATTTTGATTATGTTTGCGCATGCCCGACCCAATTTCCATGGGTATTTGGATCAATTTGCAACACCAAGGGCTTTGTGATGCGAATTAATGACAGGGCGAAGACGTAATTTTTTATCTTTTTAATAAAACATATTGATTCCAATGATATCCTGTTGCCATTCTTCATCATATTTCTATATTATAATTTACAAAAAATCGATATCCGCCATGTTTGTGCCAAAATTACAAGATTGGAGACGCATACACCGATCAAATTATGGCAAATTCATCAACATTCATTGACTATTTGCACCAAGCTGGTCCAAAAACGCGGAAATGTTTGTTTTTTTGCACCTCCTATGGGATTTACCATAGGGCTAAAAGCATCTTAGTTTTTCCCACTGTTAGTAGTGTCTTAAAAGTAGCATTTTTACCCCGGCTCTTATAACCCCTTTCGAGCTAAATATAAAATGAAGGGGGATAACTTAGGAGACAAAGGGAGTTTCCTATCACTGAAAGCTGAAAATATAAGCAAATAAGAAAAATAATCTGACAGTACATCATGTACCACACATCATGTTCCATAATATGTATAAGACCAAATGAGTAGATTCTACTATTCCACGATACCCTGCATATAAGGACGAACTTAGAGGCAAATGAGTGAGTAATAGATGTTTAACGCCATTTCAAAAGCTAAGGTCATATTCATGGTGAGAACTACATTACACAATTTCACTGAGGAATGTGTCAGTGCCCGCGCATGTGCAACACACACATCCGAGAGGATAGGAAAGAGGAGAAATAGACCCTTTTCAATGGGCTAGGGAAGCCCGCTTAGAGGCAAGGATAGTGTGCCTTATGAATTTAAAAATATCAGCGAGATGCAGGTGCGCCTTATACACACAGATTTCAGACTAAAGGACAGTGCAAAAATAATCAAAATTTCACTCAGGGTGGGCCTTATCTGCGAGAGCCTTATATGCGGGGTATTATGGCATATCTATTTACAATGAAAGTTTGTATATTGTATTTCAAATAATTTAATGGGAATTGTTGATGGTGTAGGGATAGACGAGTGGTCAGACCATTTGCTTCAATGTTTGATTGGAACTACAGTAAATCAATGAAGTCTGCCAATGCTAAATGGGTGCAGGTACCAGTACTACCGTAATCTCCCGCGTATAAGGCGCGTCTTATACGCGAATCAGATCGTGACTGGGTCTTATACGTGGGAGGGCGATTGCCTTGAGTTGGGGGTGCGCCTTATAAGCGGGGTACCTCCACTTTCCAAACCAGAAAGATGTACACAGAGTCATGTATTTTCTTTAACCAAAGAAAAGGTGTAGTCTAACCCATGGTGCTCTAAATATCCTTCAACTGCTGAATGAAACATGCCATTCTGCTCACCATAAAAGTGTTTGGAAATATGTGTACACCCCACTCACTGAGAGCTTTGTTAATTACACTATTGACCTTTTAATCAAGAGAATCCATGCAGCATTATAATCAATAATCCTGCCATAGTGTGTGCTGCCACCTAGTGTTATTCTAGGAATCATTTAACTGATTAACTACTATTGATGCCAATTGTCTTCATATGGCCCACAACTGATGTTATTTGGCATCATTTTGAAAAGTTCAATACTGTTCATTTTTTGAAAGAAATAATCCTCTGATTTGCATTATTTGTTAACAAGTTATAGATAAAACAGGTTCAAACCAAATTTGTTATTTGGTCATACCATACCCTCCCATTGATTATCTAGGCCCACTCTGTTATAACAGGGAAATAGGCCCGTCTTCTAGAGACATGGCATGCTGGGATACCAGTAGTTTGTAATGTAGAGAATAGAGAATGACATACAGCTCATACAACCTGAGATGGGGGTGCGCCTTCTACGCGGGCTGCGCCTTCTACGCAAGAGATTACGGTATGTGCAATACTCGGGTGAACAATCTCCCGGGTAAATTCTGGTTCTCTCCAATTGAATAAAAGATAAGTATATAACAAAATGCTTGCTTTACCTTGTGGTCTCCGGTAGCCTCCTGGGGGTCCCATTTGGTTGCCCATCGGGGGTTGACCAGGTACGTTGCCCATCATTCGTGGCTGCCCGCCCGGCTGCCCCATCATACCACCTTGCTGCCCCATCATGGGCCCCTGCTGCCCCATCATGGGTCCCTGCTGTCCCATCATGTTGGGTGGCTGCTGCGGCTGCTGCCCACCCTGTGACTGCGGACCTTGTCCCTGCTGCATGTTGTACTGGTTCTGCATCATTTGTCCTAAAATGCCACAACAAATGACAAACCAACCCAAATTAATAACATATTTTACTATCTCAGATGCTTGTAGTTGCTGAGTATAATTTGAACCAGAGTAAACATATTCATGTAAGTGTTTAAGTCAAATATGTACAGTTTTACGAGATGGTTTCCTATATGAATATGAAAATATTTCTGTGCATTTATGTTTGTATTCATTGCAAAGGCCCTGATGCTGAACTAATCACCATTCATACCATTAATGAATGAGTGAAATTTGAAGAAATTATCAGGTTGCAACAATCAAAACACAAGGAAACAGAAATAGTTTCAAATGAATTACTATGCGCCCTTTAACTCTGAAAAAGAAACAAAGCAGAGAGATTTAACTCAGCTGTGCTTTGGTAAGTCGGAGTGAGAGTTTACAAAGTTTACACGAGAAGTTTCAACAAGGCATAAAAACAGGTTATACAAAAGTTAATGCAGGTTATAGAAGACAGTGGAAAAGAAAATTTTAGTCGGTCATCATGTCGCTATTACCCTATACATTACCATCGTAACTGCTCGTTATGTAAAACCAACCTTTTCTCATTGCTAACACAGTAGCTATCGAAGCAGTCGCAGAGGGTGGGGGGTCCGCTAAAAAACAAGAACAACACTTACCATCAAACCTTAGAAATACTGCTTTACAAGAAGTTACTTTCATTCCTTATGGGTCACCTCAAACAGTTCAAGATCGTTCTTCTTTCATTTTTTATTTACAGTGAAGAGGAGTTTTGTAAGAATCCCATAAGTCTTCTGTCCAATGCCCTATTCTGTGTGGCTGGAAGTCCATAGATAGGAAAATTAACCCTTTAAGGACCGCATTTATCTGACATTGCGATAGCCTAGAATGGTGTCTAGACAAGCGTTAATAAAGAAGAAACGATCTGTTTTTGTTGATGAAACCTCAGTATTTGGCAGTTTACTTTGTATATTTTTATGAAATGGACTTTGGGTATAAATAAATAAAATTGTGAATGAAAAGGGTAAAATTAGGAGAAACTGACCATGTTTAATTATTCATGGGTTCATCCTTGGGGGAAAAGATTAAATTATACACATTTAAAACATCATAGATCACCAGCATAGGTTATATATATGCAGAACATGACAAGCAATGGTTATCAATACAATTAATAACTTCACCCTTTAAAGGTCGTACAGCACTTAAATTAAATTTCCCTTATTATAATGTGGATGCAACCATGGCCCTTAACTTGTCGCGCTGTATTCATGTGCCACAAAGATGCTAGGGAGCGAATCCAGTATGACGGACCCCTGCAGTGCTGGCGAAATTCTCACCAGCAGTGCATTGGGACATCATGCCGACAAAAGGACACGACCCTGGTGACCTTATGAGACCGTTAAAGGGTTAAACACTTCATTCAAAGCAAATAATAGTACTCCTCAAAACAAAACAAAAAGGAGAAAAAAACAAACTATTTTTTCTTGAATGTCATGCACCAAACCAAAGAAGCCACACATTTGATGCATAGGATACGGACATTACACAAGCAAACCTGAAAGATCCATAATGATAAAAGCAGTACATCAAAATAAGAATGGTGCCATCTATTCAGTATTAAAAAAATAGTAACATGGAAACATTTGATAAAAACAAGCACATTTTACACTTTCAAGTAGTTTTGCTTGTATAAGTCAACAAATAAATACCGGTTATGTTCAGCAAACATAAAACAAACAAAGCATTTACATCATGATTCAGGAAGATTCGGCATATTCATCAACCAACGCCCTCGGACAACCTAAAAAGTACCTATCTCAATAAAGGATTAAATAATCTCGATGACATTGATGTTAACCTCAGTTGTCATCATAACACTTCACTAAATGTAACATTTCTTTTATGACCAATCACCACTTAAAAGGCTACAAGCATAACTGGAGCTGGTTCTGGCAACATGCACCGATAAGAGCTGTTAAGAGGGGTAATATCTATACATGGATGCCACTCACTGATCACTAAGAGTTCGGAAACCCTCCTAATTTTCTCAATTTCCAATAGGAAATACCTATATGAATGAGAGCCAAAATTTCGGAATTCCTGAAAAGTTAGGAAAGGGGGCACCTCTGTCTATATAAGCATATCCCTTTAATGAAACACCAATGGTTTTCCTTAGCAGCCGCTGTTATTGTTATCGCTATGTACGCATGTACAATCTAAGAGGCACATGTTTTCCCATCTTGGTTGTTACATGCTAGTTCTTGCATATTTGCATTTACGATCAATTCAGCACCTTTGAGTAACTCGCCTATGAGGCACCGCAGCATCATAATGACCCGTAAGGGCCTCGTAACACATAGCCTACGGTTCTCTTCATACATGAATGCAGGCCTGGTGAGTTACATGGTAGCGGAATATTCATGACTCATGATTACCAAAGCCCAATGAACATTAAATGGTCAAACTTGCTGTAGACCATTACTGTCGTACATTCTGTACAAGACAAAACCCCAAAAAGGAATACCTTCAGTTGAGGTAAAGGCTATTCATTGGTATAGGAAAAGGGAAGTCCCCCTATATAAGCGTTTATAAAACAGCTGGTAGTGCTCTAAGTGACCTTGAGTGCATTATAGGAGTGTAGTGCACACCTGTGCAAGGTCACCATAGCTGTAAACCAGTCAAGTACCATTAATTGGTCGGGATATACCTTGAATGGGTACTTGATTACTTGGAATGAAATGTACAATGTTTTTTTAAAAGAATAGACAACTCCTTCTTCACATCTTGACTGCCTGTTGCCTTTAATGCACTCAGATGCATTCGTGCATTATAGGACAACAGACAGTCTCGATGTGTAGAAGATCGTTTTCTATTCTCTAAACAATGTATATAAAAGTATAGTGGTCCCCCAAAGCTCAGATACCTGCCCTCCTCAATATGGCTATTGTTGTAGTATATGTATAAAGGGGCCCAGTGTATGGGACCCACATAGAATTCGTATTTTTTTATTCAATTACTCCAGCCTAACTACCAAAATCTCCCGTGTATAAGGCTCAGCCCGCATATAAGGCGCACCCCCAACTCAGGGAGGCCTGTCCCACGTATAAGATGCACCCCTAAGGGCAGATTTTTGTTAATTTAGTACTGTTCTATAGTAAAAATACCCCCCCCCCTTATAAGGCGCACCCCAAACTCAAGGCAAATTCCCTCCCACGTATAAGACTCAGCAGCATTTTGTTTGGTGTATAAGACGCGCCTTATACGCGGGAGATTACGGTAAAGATTTTAGTTAGTTGGGAAAGGTGGGAAATGGCCTGATTTTCAAAATTAATTATATGATTAATTATATACCCTTTGCCTAATACCAGGGAGTATTACCGTATTACCGCATCGTGGTTTGGTTTGGTTTGGTTTGGTTGATTTAACCTCCGCTAATAGTAGTTAAAATTTAGCAGAGAGACTATGTTTCATTTCTTTTCTGTTTTTCCCTATTTACTTATAGGGCCCGCATCGTGGTGCCTCACATCTTGTGCACTTTGGCTTGGTACCAGACAGTGACCAGCTGCAGATGGGAGCCCACGTATGCTGTATGCATGCATGAACATATATCGGTTACTTTCAAATCATTATAGCGTGTGGTTAAGGCACAGACACAAGCGGCTACAGTATATGAGGGTATTACGCCAGCTACAATAGGATGCCACTAACATACCATGTCTACCATTTGGCTGCGACGCCATGGCACCGGGCTTAGTCATCCCTCCTGTCACCATAGAAACAAGATGCGAAAAGAACATACGTCAACCAAATACACTTAACACAGAAACCTTATGAATGACTTAGGACGGGGCAACAAACTGGTGGATTACTCAACAAAATGCATAATGTTTCAAGTAAATGGTTAGGACTCAGTTTGAAATTGTCACACAGAAGTCACATTATTGGCATAAATGGTTGGTTTACCAGACTAAATCAAGAAAGTCATTGCTTTGCACACAAAATAGAATCCAGATATAGCATTAACATGACCAGCCTAAGTCATTCATTGTTAATGGGAGTGTGAATAATCAAATCTTGTTATCAAAAGTGTTTCACATAGGGTTTGGAACAGAAATTAAATCAGGAGCAGTACATGAGATTCCATAAAATTTATAAAATAAGATTGTAGAACCAAGTTAGTAGGGCAAGATGAAAATGAAGCAGTGGTCAGAAGTATAGAACTGTCCTGCAGCATACATGTGGATTTTAAGGCTTTGAACGGTCTCTAGTGTTTAAATTAGCCAAAATTGAAATATTTTTGATTAGGTAAGTCTTTTTCTGATTCGTATTTCATGCTGTAAATTGTCATGTATCAGTCACATTTACTATGTCAATCAGAGGACTGTTTCAGCTACAACAATGTAATAAAGGCAGGCTAAATGAGCAGGTGGTTTACATAAGCATTAATTCATAGTACAATACTCAACTCACAAAAACTCAAACCCAAGGTATAACTTATAGGAGACACCCAAAAGTATGAGTGAGCCACATATGCGACATGCTCTCTTAAATTTTTTTTTTTTTCTATTCGGAACATACACCAGTTGTAATTTGTTCGGTAACTTTTAACTTAAACAAAGAGGAGAGGATACATTTAGTTGAGAGGAGGTTCAAATCAAAATGGAATGTATAGAACACACACGACTGGCGTTGTTACAAATTACCTTAGATAATAGCATTGATACCCAGACCTGCTGGACATAAAAGGACCTCTTACCTTGCATTGCTCCTGGGTTATGCATCATTTGCCCTGCAAAAACAAAAAAAAAATATTTAACAGAAATCTATAGAAGCGCTTTTTGTTAGAAAACTGGCGATTAAAAGATGATGGTGGTAACTTAAGTGTGAGAAAGCATTTCATAACCAATGGGGTAGCGAGCAAGAACATATAACTGCAATGGTTCTTTAAGGCCTGTATAGTACATTAATACATTTGTTAGGCACTTACCTATTTTACAAAACTTTATTCTTTGAATTGTATCTATTCAGCAATGGAAAGAGCTAATAAAAAGAAGTGGATTTGTCTTTTGAATGAAGTCTTCATGTCAATTTAAAGGGGAATCTATCACTATTTTTAATGATTTTCTGTTTTGAGAGGCTAGATTATGCCTAATATTATGGATATTGATGGGTATTATACCTGTATAATAATTCAAAATGGTTTATTTAGACTCAAGTTTTCCCCCAATTTTAGCAGTCAACGAGAATCGCAGCAGAATTGTGGGGTCCTTTCCGAGAGTTCGAATAGTCATAATTTCCCTTTAAATTGACATAAAGACTTCATTCAAAAAGCAAATCCCCTTCTTTTTATCATACCTACCCATTGCAAAACAGATATAATACATAGGATATAGTATTGGAAAACAGGGAACTCCCTAACATTGGGAAACTGGATTGAATCTCTGAGTGAACCACACATCACAATTTTGGGGCTGTCTGTCAAACATCTGGAGGCCCTTTAGAAAAAATAAATCTGAACATTTTCTAGACCATTTTTAACCAGAGAACGTCTGCAAACCATTCTTTTTTATGTGCTATGTCATCTTCATATCATAAAATGGTTTTAAAATTTTGGTTCAACTTAAGTGTGGAGAATGATTTTCTTCTCTGTACCTGATCTTAAATTTTAAAAAAATGCATCCAATAGATCTCTTCAAGCCCTTTAAAATGGTACCTTGGTTGTACTGGTACTAATATGAATAGCTTTAAAATCAATTAGGAAAGACAAGTGAGGTTACAGCTGTGGCTGATTACAACTTTCACACCTGCACTAGCAGACCCGCACACAGCAGATAGGTCAATGCCTACATTTGTCTGAATTGTGCTTGAATTGAATGTAGCCCTGGCGAGTACCATTGCTACCCAATTTGGCATATACACTTGCAAAGTGTTAGTACGATGAATGTCTTACCTTGACCCATCATGTTTGGCTGGCCCATTGGCCGCTGGTAGTTGGGGTTGGGAGTTGGCTGCTGATTGCTTGATACTGGCGGGTTACCATTATAATGAGGCGGGTTTCCTGCTGCAGGCTGCGGCGGAGTCATCGGACTCGTGGACATAGGTGGCACTGTTAGATTATCAAAATGTGTTACTTGCGCAATATTTACAAAGAATAAACATAGAGTATTTAACAAAACTTTGTTTAAGAAAGAGCGAGTTACAACAACGTATATACATCTGAACTGAATATTTAGAATAAGGGATTACATAATGTCTGTAAAACTAAATCATGAAAAGATAAATTCAACTAACACAAAGTGGTCACTATCACCTACAATTGTTCAACTTACTCTTACCATTACGTGCCCCATTGGCCGGACTCGGACCATTGACACTTTTTCCTCCCATCATATTTTGTCCTATAAAAACAAATAACACATTTATATAGTTCAACAACCGATACTGAATTGATGTGGTATGAAATAACTTTAATTCTTGTTGGAAATTCCTGTTGAGATTAATCAATTTGCAGTACACACTAACCTGGACCAGACATACTCTGGGGCGGCATCTGATTCCCCATCCCCATGGGTGGCCGCTGGATCATCTGGTTGCCGGGTCCGCCCATCATTGGTGTTCCCTGGTTGGGGCCTCCCATCATGGGGTTTCCTGGGCCACCCATCATCTGGTTCCCTGGGGTGGCGTTAGGCCCGCTCATCATCGGGTTCCCGGGACCTCCCATCATCTGACCTTGTGGGCCGCCCATCATTGGGTTACCGCCTGGAGGTCCACCCATACCAGGCTGTGTCTGTCCTGGTGCCTATGAATATTAAGTAATTGATGATTGTAATTTTTGTTATATATTAACCATTCAAGGGCTGCATAATGCCTAAAGTTTCCTGTTTAACTGCCACCATAACGCACCCATGCAACCACAGGGGCTATCATTTGGCACCGTCCCTCTTAAATATTGATCAGACAGACTGTTTTGGGAGAAAATGGAGGTTTGTTATCTTACCTTTTGGGAAATTAAACTTTTTTTTTCAAATCACCTACAGTTTATAGCCCAAATATAAGTCCACTTTGGAAAACTGAAAGTTATTTCATCACTGTGTTCAACTGGCATTAGCAGTACACTGATAATCACTACATGTAGTATTTTCTTAAAGTTCTTATCAATGCGGGCCTATACTTACTGGCAGTAGAGCATGCACATTCTGATTAGAATCTGCGATAGTAGCCAGGTACACGAGATTACGATGAAGCATCTGCTGATACCTGAAGGTAAAAAGACAAGGTTTTAGAAAACTCAGTAATCTACTCATAGGTGTGAGCCTTGTAATATTTTCTTTAATCCAGGGTGCGTTTGACATTAATAGGGGGTTACCTTATACTTCGCATCTATAATATTGAAAATCATACACTGGGTTTGATTTAACATCATTTAACATATTACCGGATATTATCTCTCTCTTTTTGGGTGGAGGCATAAAAAGATAAAATGATATCTATATTAACACGCTAGGGGCAATGCAGTGCTGGCGAGTTACACACTACCACTGCATCTGTAAGCCTTATAGACCCTTTGGGCATTTTGAAAAGACTTTTGCATTCATTCATCATGCTGACCGTCAGGCTATAATGTACCAATCTATTAATTGGCTTTGGTAAATCTAATAAAAAAAAAGAACAAACAAAAAAAAAACAGAGAGAATGTGTACACCAGAATGATATGAGATGCATGTGTATCATATGGTGTTTTCACTTACTGCATGCAGTCGTTGGCGTTGCCCTTGGTCTGGTGATCAATGATGGCCTGAATTAACTGGTTATTCTCATCCAACATCTGAAAAAGAAAATGAATGTCCATCAGTTTCATCATACCCACAATTTGAGTTTGATAAGGAAAATCGTATAGGCCATATCCATTTTGAAGCCACACCCTGACTTTATAAGGTGCTATTCGCATTTGGAGTTTGAAAAATGAAGTTTTGGTATGATCTGGGATAATGCTAGCACCCAATAGGGAGTGGTCATTATTCAGGAAGGGGCGGGAGGATGTTGAGTTTTCACGGGTCTAATTTTTTTACGACCCTACCCCCTTTTTTCCCTGTGTGTCTGTGCGAAATTCCCCCCCCCCCCCATTGATAAACAATGACCACTACAAATGTGATTTTCTATTTTCGGACCCTTTGACACACTAAAAATTGACTATATTCCAGAATCAAAGGTAAAAATACCCAAGGAATTAGAATTTGTAGGTCATTTTACTTTAGATCCAGCCATTAATTTGATACCTTATCAGTTCTCAAGGGGTATGGGTGTGCACAGAGTTGAATTTCTATAAACCTTAAAATGTAAAATGCTGATATTTTTGTTAATTCTTAGTCGATTTTTTAGGTTGAGACCTCTATTGAAAGCTCAAGACATTATCTACCATAGAGAGAGGAATAATGAAATATCTGGACAGATTCAATATAATTCAGAAGAGTTTTGAATTGAAACAGAAAATATTAAAACCAAATATTTTCCTAACTTTTTTTTTTTTAACTTACCGTAATCTCTCACGTATAAGGCGCAGCTCGCCTATAAGGCGCACCCCCAACTCAGGGAGGTCTCTCTCATGTATAAGGTGCACCTCTAAGGGCAGATTTTTGATACTTTAGTACTGTTCTTTAGTAAAAATACCCCCCCCCCTATAAGGCGCACCCCAAACTCAAGGCAATGTCCCTCCCACGTATAAAACTCAGCATAAATTGTTTGGCGTATAAGACACACCTTTTACGTGGGAGATTACGGTATATATAGGGATAACCAGAAAAGTGTCTACTTTTAGCATCTTTAATCAGCTATTCCTTATCTATTAGCCCAAAGCTAAAGAGTATAAGAGAATTGAGTAAAAAATTCAAGAATTTCAGGTCAGCTTAATGCCTTATCACACTCCCATTTCGAAAAATTTTGACTTTCCAACATGATCTATAAGGCCGATGGAACTCATATTACAGTTTTCCGTCCACCGCCCACATGCATTTAAAGGGCTGCATGACGAGTTTTCATTATTCATTATCTAAAAAAAAATTGAAATAAATTCTAAAAATACATTTGGACATGTTAGCAATGACCAAAGCCAAAAGGGCAGCATATTTGGTTTCAAATTAAAGCTTACAGTGCAAGGAATGTAAATATCACGGTGACATCTGCAACCTAGGTATATCCAAGCACTGGGAGATATATAAATGAATAATGAAAAAAAGCCTCATCAATTTTAAAAATGGCTCGGACAGCAAACTGTAACCTAACTTCCCATGCCCATGGCCTAATACTTATCATAGTTCCTTGTAGTGCAAAATAGAGCCTTATAATAATCGCCAAACTGTTGTGCTTACAGTGGTATTATTGGTTAGTCTCTATGATCATTCAGTCAAATTTAATTTGACATTAAGTAATGCAAGGTCTAAAATAAGGGAGTCCCTGTTCACAGCGTGCACGCGCTGTTTCCTTTTCCGGTAGTGGGGCCGGAAAAGGAAAGGGGGTAGTGAGTAAGAGCGTGTGAAGGGTGCCCCTGGTGTGTGCATGATGAACTAATTTAGTCCCAACTCTCCTTTGTCCACCCAGAAATGAATATATTTTTACCAAATCAAGCCTGTTTTGGTCATTTTGGACCAAAATATGACAACACTAGGCGCAAGTGGGAGGGGGGGGGGGACTTTTGCCTACAAAAGCTATGACATGTGAGGAGCACAGAATACCATATATGACTTTTAGTTTACTACTAAAAGAGGGCTAGCATGGCGATTTTCAAAGCCCCCTTTAAAATGTCGTTCTACTGTTAAGCTGACCGCAGACGAGCCCGACTGGATCGGCTACCCTTCCCTAACTACGGACGGAATCGGCCCTGTCTGCGGTCGCCTTTACCGGGTACTAGCTGGTACCGTATACAAAAACAAGGGTACCGGCACCGGTCCCGGTACCTGCATCAATTACGCGTTTCTGCATGCGTGCCAATGATGTTCATGTTAGCAAATCCTGAAGCTGTGGTTTGGGTTTGCCAACAGGCAGTACATCCACTTTGGGATTTTGCCCCACTGAAAGGGTTCTTTTCCAAATGCCCCCCCCCCTCCCCACTGGCAATAAATGACTCGGCCCTTTATATTTTTGTAATATGTTTGTCAGCTTGCACTGCCATCTGGTGTCTACATAGAAATACTGTATGTTGCGCCATCTAGAGGATGGGAAATTAGACTGACACAAGCCTGTCCCGAGTATGAGAGTTGCAGCAGGTTGCCAGCTAAGTTAGCTTCTCTCCCTGTACTGTTATATTACTCTACTGTCACTCTCCGAGCACAGGCCGGTCAAACCGTGACAGCGTGCAGTGACTGATAAGACCCACAATGCCAATGGAAATGGCAATGAATCCACTAGTTGGATCGGCGCCCAACTCACATACTTGTTGTGAGTTGGGCGTACTGGGGCCTGAGTTTTTGAGATTGGATGCGCCTCAACATTAGGCGCACTCTCCTGCTTCTATTTCTGCTTCAATCTAGCCATAACTTACATTTCTGGATAATTTGAACCCTTAAGTTGCACCACAATCAATTTCATTAAGATGGGATATGTTTTACCTGCCGAAAATGAGATTTTAAAAATCCTGGCATTATTTTCTTAAGAAATAACATGGCAGCCATGTTGGATTTTCAGAAATTCGATCGGCAACTTACAGCTAATGTAGCATTTGAAATACCTGGAGTTATGGTGCAATTCCTTGAAATCTTCTAGAAATATGCCCAAAGATTAATCAATTTTCATGATTTTTTTCAATTCCCTTTATAAATGTACAAACAAAGCACATGTAAACAATGCATTTGCTACTTCCGGTTTTCCCGCAGGAGACCACTGTCAATCTCAGCTACTTTTACAGGCGTCGGTCACTGAGACCCTAAAACGTAGTGGCATTAGGGGCTCAAACTGTGACTATGAATCCACTGACAGAAAACATGATAGAAATTTAATATTCAAGCCCCCATAACTTCTGTTCTATTGCCATTAGCCTAGCCTAGGTAGACAATTTATACACCATTAAATTACTCAAGTTGTCAGCTTCCCGATAGTTTAAAATAATCCGGGAAAATCCAAAATAAAAGTTTGGCATGTTTTCCCTAGTTCAAGTACTTGATCAGATTCAAGTTGATGGCCGAGGCTGGGTGCAGGTCTGATGTCGGCCATATTAAACTTAAATTTAATAAGTATTTACAAGTAGCTAGTGAAGCCAGCGCTGGGGATGACATGAGTGCCAAAAACTCTGCAGCAGAGGCTACCAAATACAATGACTTTGTCACAGTAATGTCACAAGGAATTTGTCAAGCATCAAACAAGAAAAAAATGTTTTAAATACGAAGAAGCAGCAGCCTACCTTCTGGATCGCAGCTTGATTTGGAGCAGCCTTCCCGCGCTGCTGCGGTGGGACAAATGCCATAGACATCTTCAGTGTTGTTGTTACACTGCTAAACAATCCAATTCTTCAGTTTTGTAGGAAAAGCGATGATATACCTGCGTTCAAATCAACACAATGACAAAGTTCATGCCTTCCCTCCACTAATTATGTGTCTTCAGCAGATAATGCTGTTCACCTGTGATTGGTCAAGAAGAAAGAAAAAGTTGTTTATTTTCCTAAAATACAAATTATAACAAAATGATGATAAAAACAACTAAAGATGTATTTCTTTGGTCTTAAATAATGTTATAATATTACCTTCAGCACTCATTTAATTTAAATAACCATTATCTGCGTGGCTTCAATTTATATGACTTTGTGTAGGTGGCGCAGCAGTGTTTTTAAGTAAGGAAGAAGAATAAAAAAGAAAACATCTATTTTGGAAAAGAATATGCTATTTTGTAACCAACTATATATGAAATTATTATTACTTATAGTGAAATATATCATGCTCTATGCTATTCTCGTTCTTTGTCGATACTGGACAATTATTGAATGAGTTAGCGTTGTGACGCCTTGTGAATACACACTTGCAAAGAAGCCGGCTCCCAAACATGAGTGCTAGATACGACCGCGCTATTACTGTATTTTCTCCTGATGGACATTTGTTCCAGGTAGAATATGCACAAGAGGCAGTTAAAAAAGGATCCACGGCGGTATGTGTCAACATAAACTCACGTTTTATGTCCGAAAACATTGTAATTCATACCTTCTTTAGGACCACGATTTTTGCAATTCACGATCTTCCCAAAACATGTTTTGCCCAAAGGCTAAGGCCTAACTTAAACCACGCAATAGCTTCAGGCTATGAAGTGAATGTCAACTAATAGTTACACATGAAGTTTTCTTAAAGACAGAGAATTAACATATGACAATTACAAATGATTTGATATGCTTGCAATAGCCTATATAGGATTAAAATCCTCTATTATCGACCATGTCATTAGGCCATGAGAACTCAAGTTAGGCCAATGGAACTCATATTACAGTTTACCGTCCACCACCCGCATGCATTTAAAGGGCCGCATGAGAAAATTTCATTATTCATTATCTAAAAAAAAATTGTTTAATTTCTCAAAAATGTATTCGGACATGGTAGGAATGAGCAAAGGGGGCCATGTTTGGTATCAAATTAAAGCTTACAGTGCAAGGAATGTCAATAACATGGTGGCATATACAACCTGGAGATTCAGACAGTGGTACCTATATAATGAATAATGAAAAAATGCCTCATCAATTTTCAAAATAGCTCGGACGGTAAACTGTAACCTGAGTTCTCATGGCCTTACAGTTTACCGTCCGAGCTATTTTGAAAATTGATGAGGCACTTTTTCATTATTCATCATTCATTATAAATGAAGAAGTGAAAGGTAGGTAAGTTAGTAAAATGTTAATTCCATTGGAATGAATCACAATATCAGCACGAAATAAAAAGCTATCGGACCCAGAAAAGGGTCGGATGTAGACCTGTGCTTAATTTTACCTTGACCTAATTTCTGATATGATCAAATATATAGGAACAGAGTCAGAGGCTATAAAATATGGTTTCCCACACATAGCCAATGTACTGTAACGATATTTATATACTTTCCACAGCTAATCCACCCTTATATCCAAACCATCCAACACTTAGCTGTGTCTTAAGCTATCACATCTTCAAGAAAGTAAGGTGATTTCATTGGTTTGTAAAGTTTATTCGATGTTAAAGGGGGAAATTCACTTGACTAAAGGCAACGCGCTATGTGAATAGAGATTTATTTGGTTAACCACAGCTGTATCAGTGTATGACCCCTCAGCATATTTAGTAAATTCCCGGGGGCAGGGCCTAAGCCTTAAACTATTAATTAAAGGCTAAGGGATTGGTCATTATTTATCAATTTGTGCGGACGGTAACTACGTAACATAGCGATTCTCCAAGGTAACGTGTCGCGTGCACATGGACGACGCCATACTGTCCAGGGGACAATTTTGTATGCTTCAGTGCTGCCCTCACTATTCAAGGTTCAAATGCTCCCAAGAGAAAGAAGATAATACCATGTCTGTTAGTAAGAGATTGGGGTAGTATGAGGGCCGCAATCTGCATTTAAAAATGTGCAGGGCTCCAGTGTAGCATTTATATTATGGTACGTAACAGGGAGTGCCGAACGCTGAGCACCACTTTGTCCCCGGCATCCAGTGTGCCGATGTCGGCACGTTACCAAAGTTATGTTGCCGTACCTGTACATAAATAAGTCGCTCTAAGAGATGAGTTATAATGCTTATAATTCACCAATAATATTTATGTTCATAGGTTGGAGTCCGTGGAAAGGACATGGTTGTTCTTGGGGTCGAGAAGAAAGCTGTTGCCAAACTTCAAGAGGACCGTACAGTGAGAAAGATAGCTCTTCTTGACGACCATGTCGCCATGGCCTTTGCAGGTAAGATATGGATGGGTCCCAGGCACATACTAATCTTATCTGTATAGTCTCCAATGATGATGTTTTCTTTAATCTGTTAAAAGGATTAAATTAATTTCCGAAAATGTGTACAAAATGTATACCAGGGTAGGCTATTTTCTTCTTTTTTTTTTAGTCTGGCCTCAATTGATCGAGGCCATCTGAGGTATGATTGTCTGAGTTTGATGCATAACACTTTTTCCCTTATATTTCATACATGGCTAATTTCTCTCCATATTCTCCCAGTCCGTGCAATTTACATTGTTTTATCGATTGTCCAACCTTTCAGGTTTAACAGCAGATGCTCGAATCCTCATCAACCGAGCACGCGTTGAATGTCAAAGTCACAAACTAACTGTAGAAGACCCTGTCACGTTGGAATTCATCACACGGTTTATTGCACAACTAAAACAGGTACATATATACCGCGGTACATAAAAAATATGTGGTTCAAAATAACAAGTGATGTATCGATTATTTGCAGTCAATATTATATATAAGATTTCCCGTACAAGAGGCATATGGATTTTGCTGATTTGCTAGTGAAAAGATAACTTTTGTTCTATTTGATTGATTTTGAAGATTAAACAAGCTATGGGTAGCGCTAACCTGTGTACAGAAGGGGTTTGCTCCAGTTTAGTAATAGTATGAGTCTGAGTCATTATAATTTTGTCTTTAACCTTCAGCGCTACACACAGAGTAATGGTCGCAGACCATTCGGCCTGTCAGCACTTATCATTGGGTTCGATTATGATGGAACACCACGTCTATATCAAACAGACCCATCGGGTACCTACCATGAATGGAAGGTAAGAGATCTTACGTTTGCACGATTCACTGTGAGAACAATGACATGCGTGTGCTCTAACATATTCTTATTTCTGACCTCGCATATAAGGCGCATCTCAGATATAATATGCACCCTGGGTTTGTTATAGGGCAGTTCAGTACGAATATAACCTCACCTAACCCCTTTTGGGAAGTTCTATAAGGCAGTGTGTAGGCCCCAGATTTGTGTTAAAATTTCATATTCATAATCTCAAAGAGTAATAATTAAACCTATGATTTACCAGATTGTATCTGAAATAAGTATGCTTAATTCTGTTTTAACTAATCTAACATCCTCTTCCTGAGACCTCTATAAAAAAAAAGAAAATAGCACAAATCATCAACGCTTTTCTGTAGGCTAATCCTCCCACCATTCTTTTTTCCTTCAGGCAAACGCTATTGGCAGGAGTTCAAAGACAGTTCATGAGTTCTTGGAGAAACATTACACTGATGAAATAGCTGTGTCAGAAAAGGAGACCGTCAAGCTAGCACTTAAAGCGCTACTCGAAGTGGTGCAGTCTGGCAGCAAGAACATGGAGATCGCCATCATGAGGCGTGGCGAGAAACTCCAGGTACGCAGCAGATTGTCACTTTGGGAAAAGAAAAAGTTTTAAATATTGAGTGGCTTTATTCAGTACAATCATTTTTATCCCTAATCCTTAAATACAAGGTTATAAGTTTTCAAATATCTGTCTGATTTAAGGATTGCAATACTTGGACATGTCTGTAGATTTAAACAATTTAACAGGCTTGGGATTCTTCAGGATATATTCAGAATCTCGGATATTTGAAATCTAAATTGATCATCGGTGTGTTTTGTACATATCCAGTGAGAACATGATTAGACATTAATAAAGGCCCTTTTCAGGCTTCAATCCTATTAGATCCATCTCAAATACTACCCCAGAGAAGAGACAGGCGCACTTTCTTGGATGTTTCTTCAAAACCCAGTCCCATGCCTCAACAAGGTTCAATTCTTGGATCAAAGTTTTGTAGTCTTTAAGAATGTCAAGAAAAATCCAAAATTTCATAAAGTCTAATTTACATCGAAAATTAAACTTAATGTAACAGTATGACTCATAAATGGAGCCATAACAATCAACTTTGTAACACCCAATCAGTGTAAGATTGAACTGCAGTTTCGATATTTTCCTTTAAGTTTGTACATTTTGTATTTTTAGATGATGGAATCTGAAGACGTGGAAAAATACATCGCAGAGATCGAAAAGGAGAAGGAGGAGGAAGCCGAAAAGAAGAAACAGAAGAAGCAATAGGCCATACTTTTGATACATTTAGTTTTGTATATAGGAGGGAATCCCAGCATTCCTTTATGTTAGCTTAAAAAGAAAAGAATCGGATCGTCTCCTTTATACTTGAACACACTGTGCTTATTCCCAAAATGTAAAGACAGTTGATCGCAAACTGGCGAATTTATGTTATTTACTATGATAAAAGAATAAAACTCGTATACACTGAAAAGAGCAATTGAGTATGTTTTCATACTAACACGTTAGGGGCCCGAGATCTCTTTGATAACTTGTAGTAGGGAGGTTAGCCCTGCAACAAACTCTCGCCACCATATGTGTCGCAGTGCTAAAAACCTCAACTTTACATATACCCTTGACTGTCTTTAATGGTTGTAGGCTACGTTATAGAATATCAGTAGTACAAGGGGGGTCTACATCTTGATGAACATGTAAAATTGCAATTGTTTCATTTACTTAAAATGGTCACTTTTGATAGGGAAAAGATTGCTAACACTCACATTTCTCTCTGACCTGGGACACTTTTTTCTGGTAGGATTAAGGTGTAACTAGCTAACTATTATAAACCACCACCATTGAACCCCCATCAATACATAGGCCAACCACTCATTGGCTCAGGGACCACCCTGAGTCGGGCCTCCCTAGCCCACTTAAAAGGGTCTATTTCTCCTCTTTCCTATCCCCTCGGGATGTGTGTGGTGCACATATGCGCGGGCACTGACACATTCCCCTGTGAAATTGTGTAATGTAGTTCTCGCCATGAATATGACCTTAGCTGTCGAAATGGCGTTAAACATCTATTACTCACTCACTCACCACCCTGAGTCTATACCGCCGGGTAGGTGGTGTATGATAAAAGTCATTCATGTTACATTTTGCATTTTAAATTTTCTGTAAGAAATAATAGTGACACATCAATAAAATTGCTATGTTTGATAGTTTACATATTTGTCTTCCTATCTTTGCAAATACCACATTTAAAAATGTAGTTGCTAATTTATAGTGATTTTTTATAAATAAAAAAGAGTCCTGACTTTTTCTTTTTCGCCAATCCACTTCTCCATAGGTTTTCCTCCGGGCTGGACTTTTCTCTCTGTTTCTATTTGTTTCGAAAACAGCGTCTAAAAGTGCCGACACTGAATACTCTGACACACTGTCACTATAGTGACAAGTCTCATATGGTAGGTAATCTGAGCCATGAGTGCTCCATAGCACACGTCAAATTTTTATTAACATTATGATCTGATACATAGCAATATGTACGGGACGAATTTGTGGGCGAGGGGTGTATTTGTAGTGGTATTTGGCAAAGTATTTATGTTCATGAGACATTGGTGGAGCTATAGTGTGATAGGTAGAGAACTCGACCACTTTTACTTTATTCATATATTGTACATAATACCATTCATGCGACATCCATTATCACTCACTATGCTATAATCACCCATAATGTATGCAGTAGCACCACACCCTGCCACTAGGGGTGTAGTACCACACCCTGCCACTAGGGGTGGTACACCTGATGGTCATTATGTATATACAGCCAGTTGCTAGTCGGTACGTTCGACCCCTGGCTTCGTAACTTACGGAGTTCCGCTCCAATTACCAACTGGGTTTACTTAAGTAAGGCCAGACCCAGACACATGTAACACAGGAAGTCATGTGACATATGTTTGTAGCATAAGAATGGTGCACTGTGGGATACAAACAGAGGTCTGAGGCTCTGTATCTTACACAACAACCTGCCCTGACCCATTTATGATGTCACAGACTGGTAGCCAATCCGATAACCCGGCAGGTTACTCAAGTAACTAACGCAAGTCAGTTTGGCCAGGGGTCGAACATACCGACTACACCTGCCAGCATTACCATCTAGCTATTTACTGAGTTAACATCTCTTCAGCATGTACTTTTGTACATTCTGAAGAGATGTTATCCACTAATCGCCTTAAACTTCTTATCACTATGTTCATAATTTGGCTATAATACCCCATAGCTAGATATGACATGTGGTGGAGAACAAACGATATTTGGTTCTTCTCATGGACCAAGTGAATTTTTGGCAAAATTAGTTGGTGATAGTGCATGGTGCAGTTTTGAGCGTGACAAGCAGAGTGCTTTGTTCCTGATAGAGGCACACCTAGATGTCAGACCGACACAGAAGGAAGCATTGGAGAGCCGAGCAGATTCCTGAATTTCAGAAGAGATATGGACCTCTCGAGAGCAGACTTCCCAAGAAGGTTTTTGAGGATGTGGAGAATACTGGATTTCTTACCTCAAACGAACAGAACGATTCATCTCCAGCAGCAGCTAGATTGCAAGATGGCACAGATACATATCATTGACAGTTAAGTGATACTAAGAAGTTTATTGGTGATTTCTTATGAGCTAACATTACTGGATCCTCCACTAATAATTTTGGTACTGGTGATACTGACAATACTTATTAGCTAGGAGCACAGGCTTCTGCTATAGACAATAATATAGCCTCCATCTGGTCAGTCAGGGATTCCATTACCAACATGGCGGATCAGCTACCTAGAACATTAGAGGATGCATTGGCATTTGTTCAAGACTTAACAGTGGAAAGAGAGAAGATGAGAGAGGCCGTTCTAAGCATAAGTCTAAGAGTTATGGTGATAAAAAGCATTATTCTAAATCTAGCCATAGCTCTAGTTCTAAAAGTGACAGTAAAATAAGTCAATCATAGCCATTCTGATTTTGAAGAGGGAGATTTGGATACTATCCCATCTTTTAACTTGCATAATTTAAACAACTAAAGTCTAGCAGATGCAGGTCTTCTGGACTTAATCATAGAGTTGCTGATTTCAATGGGGCTAATTCATTAGAATTGTAGGGGTATGGTATTTACACTTATACGTACATGTACCCGTGGGACTCAGACCTAGGTCTTCGGGTGTAGTGGGGGAATCCCGATGGCAGGTGGCAGCACCTGCCTCTGGGTTCGTAATCATTACACCAGGGGGCCTACCACTCGTCCGCCACACGTCACGTGGCTGGTCTGAGTTTCGCGGGCCTTTCCCCTATATAAGGCTGGTTCTACCCCCATGTTCTCCAGTAGTGGTTTTACCCACTGCTCAACCAGGTCGTTACCCGAAAGGGTAACCGAATGCCCTAGCAGCATGTAGTCCTCTGAGGCGGTGATCATATGTAACATAAGCTATGAAATAAAAGCTCGGTTGCCTACCCGGAAACTTTCTCTCTCTTCGTTACTTAATCTAACTTAACGAGACGAACCACTACACTGGTGCCGTGACCAGTTGGTCTTCGGGTAAGCACAGTCAGAAATGACTGAGCTGAGCCCAGTTAGGGGAAGTGGCCCAAATCATGAGCTAAATTCCCCGATGGAAGATGGTGAAATCAAGTCACCATCCCAAGGTACAGAGTGGAGAGATCCACTGGAACACTACCCTGATGGGTTAGCGGATGTAAGAAAAAACTTACACGACAAACTGGAAGAATTTGGAGATTCCTTATTCATGCCAGGAGGTACTTTGAAACCTGCACCTATGCACAAAAGTACCGCTCAATTTGGTCAACTACCATTTGAGGTACCGAAGCCTAGTGCAGGTATGTTTGAAACTCCATATAGTTCTCAAATTAAACAGCAGAAATGTGGATTCAAAAAGAACAAAATGGACGAGCTTGAAGACATGAGAGCTGAATACGAGAAGATCCAAAAGGATCTCATTACACTGACCGGGACTCGAGACAGAATTCTGACTGAAAACAAACAGTTGATGTCAGAACGTCTTGATTACGATCAGAGTTGTAGACGCCAACAACAACTGTTGTTGGATCGAATGGAGAAGGAAAAACAAGATTTCCAACTCCAGCACGAACAGTATCGTGATCTGGAATACAGAGCCTCGTGTGATGAGTTGAATAAAACTAAACAAGAGTTAAATTCAACTCAATCGGCCCATGGTAAGTATCAAGAGGAGCTGAAGAAAATAGAACCAGCCTTCAAAGATGCACGAAGAACGTATCATAAACAACCTGAAGAGCATGAAAAACTCAGAGGTTAATGGATATGTGAATCCGCAAACTTGACTGCTAAGCAGACAAAAATGCTGGATGATTATTCCGAACTGGAAGCTAAAGCTATCCAGATGTCAAAGTATCTAGAGGATACTGGTCGTGCAGTAGGCACTCTTGAACCAGACTTCACTGTTTCAGGAATTGTCCTATACACGACGTGTAACCAGATGAACTCTTTGAGGGGTGAAGACGAGGCAACAGAGAAAACTGTACCTCATTGCGAAGAAGTAAAGATCAGGTTAGATTTACGGATAATACCTCGAAACCTCTTGGTTTAGGTACTGGAAATGCTGGGGGTGCTTCGACGAGTGGAGTTAAACAAAACCACTCAGTAGGAACCTCCACCTTTGACGGCGGATGGCCACAACAGTCACCTTTAGGGGAACCAAATGGCCCGTATGCCCAGTATGGATGGAATCAATCCCAAGCGGGAGCGAATCCGTCTAATGGTAACGCCCGGAATACATCTGGAGGAACAACTGGACGAACATCCGGGAATTCCAGTACAGCTGGATACTATCAAGGATCCGGACCTTCAGGAGATAGTTCCAGAGGCAGACCCTCTGCCGGTAGAACTGGTTCCAATAATGGAAATCAGTCGTATGGAACAGGAGGAAACACTAATAACAATAGTGGTTTCTTTAGTTTTGGTGGAAATGCACAACCAACCAATAAACCAGGGTCAACCCCTCAAACCGACGGATACACCTTCTCACAGGTGCCTCTATTTGGAGCAGGAGGATCAGGGGGTGGAGGAGGACCACCACCCGGTGGCTTTGGGAGTACATATGGTAAGAATCCTCCACGGAAAAAGAGACTCAGTTGCCGAGTATCTCTTTCTCCAGGGTTACAAGCACTGCATGATTCCAATGCAGCGATTGCTAACTTAGGTGTTGATTGTTACAATCAAGGTCTGGACGATACGGAGATCATGGAATGGAGCTCGTAGAGTAGCTAAGATACCTACTCCCTTTAATGCCAAGAATCCTTGGAAGGAAGAGTATCAAGGCTGCGCAGATGTCTTTAACTGCAATTGATGGGGTAAAGCGGAAGCTCTCCCCTATCTAGTATGCTGGTTAAAGGAGGGTGAAGGTAAAGGAGCCGTGGAACAATGGAGAGATTCCCAAATTGTAGGACTCTCAGCCCATATGAAATATGATGAACTCATAGAGATTGCTTCATATTTATATGGAAATATAGATCCTTGGCTGACGTTCACTAAAAGAACGCAGAAACCTAAGGAATCTGCCAAAGTGTTCGGCTTAGAATGTCAACGACTGTTGCATAAAGCCAAACCTCAATGGAGATTAGATGATGAATGCTTCCTAGATGAAATGTTTAAACAATTCATCGAAGGATTGCGGAATCAGGAGCACAGGACAGTGGCCTGTGAAGCTTGGAAGAATGATGCCTCTTTGACAGATTTGTTCCAGTCCTTAGATTATCATGATCGTAAGGCCCGGATCTTTGCCGGGAAGGTACCTCAAAGGATGTCTGCAATGATAATCCCAGATGGGATACCCGAAACCGATTCATCCGAATCAGGGGAACCTGACGATGATAAAAACGTTGGGGCTGTTGGTCAAGGGAACCCCCGGTACAACCGGAACTGGGGAAAGAAAACGGGTTACGTCAAGGAGAAAGTGATTACCACCAAACCTCCTGTGACTCAACCTGATACTAAACCGAACACCGGTCCGTCTTTATCAGAGGACCTGGTTACCAACTTGGTAAAGAAGATCACTGAGAATCTTAGAAGGCCTAGGCCTGATAGGAGTGTAGTGACATGCTTCCGATGTAAGGCAGATAAGCCAGTTTATAGAAACGCTCGTTACCGGAACAATCCGAGTAAGGAGGACTCAGTGACTCAGGAAAACTGAGTGGGGGTGTCCATGATGGCAACCGGATTACCCCCCGAATGAGTGATTGCCATGACTGCCAGCCTATCGCCGCTTGCAGTGCTGGTGAGAATCCTCTAGGGATTTCGCCCAGCAGTGAAGCTGAGGGACCTGATCAGTTCCTTACTCATGAGGCTGGGGAGACTGATAGTACACCAGGTGTCAAGAACCGGCAGAAGAACACAGAGGGGAAACCCGATATCAGTCCAGAGGAAGTGGCCAATGGGTTGGCCAGGGTGGGGTGTGCCCAGCTTCCCCCGGGTCATCCTTGTCTCGAATTTTTGAAGGGATGTGGATTTGACCTCGGCGCTAAGACGGAACTTGCCAAGTACGCAAGTTGTCCTACCTACTTGAAAGGTAGGAGGTGGTACGCAGTTGTATCTGTGAGTGGTAGATCTGCTGAGTTTCTTGTTGATACGGGTGCTAGCCACTCCTGTATTGCTAAGAGATTCTAAAATCTTTTACCTACGAATCATGAAACTTTCACAATGGAAGGAAATGCTCGTACGGCCGACGGTAGCACGATGCAAACGTTCAGTAGAACATGTATGAGGTTCAGTCTACAGGAGGATAAGGACTTCATCCTTACTCCTACTGTGGCGAACATCGCGGATGATGGTATACTTGGTCTGGATTTTGCTGCATTATATGGAGCAAGGTTAGATTCCCAGAGGGGAATATTGGAAGTGAGAGACCCATATCATCTCGAAGTACAATGCCTACTTAGACAAGTGAGCAGTGTAGCCAGTGTAGCCCAGACTGTAAAGATACCACCAGGCACCGCCTGTGATGTCTTATGTCGAGCAGACATAAAGTTTTCAGGAAAAACTGGAGTTGTAGAGCCAGATATGGCAATGTTGTCAAGTATCGGATTGGAATCCGCAGACGTTCTAGTAGCTAACGCTGCTTGGACAGTGGTTCCTATATCCAATACCGGTAATAAGACTGTCTACGTACAGAAGGATACGATCCTAGGGTCGGTTGTCCTCTCTGAACTGGTAGAAGGCTGTGAACATGCTTCGGCACCCGGAGTCCCTTCCTCATCCGAAAGGAATCCGGAATTAGATATTCTAATAGCCAAAAGCCATGTCGAAAATGATGAACAATGTGAAGCTCTAACTGACTTGCTAGACAAGTACCGTAAAGCTTTTGCAGCACCAAGTGAACAATTGGGGCGTACTGATAAGGTACTGCATACGATTGACACTGGTGAGAATGAACCTTTTAAGATTCCTTATAGAAGACTCCCACTAGCCAAGAAAAGGGTAGCTGAGGAGGAGATAGCTAAAAGGCTTGAACAGGATGTAATAATTCCATCAACCAGTCCTTAGTCTAGCCCTGTGTGCATGGTGACTAAGAAAGATGGTACCATCTGTTTTTGCATAGATTACCGGAAATTGAATGGTATGACCAAGAAGAATTCATATCCCTTACCACGGATTGATGAGACTATAGACTCCCTTGGAGGTAAGCAATGGTATTACTCTCTAGACTTACAATCTGGGTACTGGCAAGTGGGTATGCATCCGAAAGACATGGAGAAGCAGCCTTTTCCAGTCATATTGGGTTATTCCAATATAATGTGATGCCGTTTGGATTGTGCAATGCACAGGCGACATTTGAAGCCATGATGGAAACTTTATTAAGTGACCTATTATGGAAGAAATGTCTCGTCTATCTAGATGATGTGATAGTCTTTGGGAAGACATACGAGGAATGCTTGGAAAATTTAGGTATGTTTCTGGAAAGGATCATAGCTAATGGATTGAAGCTGAAGCCCAAGAAATGCGATCTTTTTAAAAGATCCATTAATTACTTGGGACAAATAATCTCGAATCAAGGGATTAAAGCCAATCCGGAGAAACTGGATGCTGTGTCAAGTTGGCAGGCACCCACGAATGCGAAAGAAGTTAGATCCTTTCTTGGATTCTGTTCCTATTACAAGGACTTTATACCAGGATATTCGAGGGTCGCCTTTCCTATCCAGAGTTTGTCCCACTGGACACCTGGAGTGAGGAAGGAACGATTTCCTTGGGGATCCGAGCAAGATGAGGCCTTTATGAAAATAAAGGGTTTGTTTGCAAATACACCTGTGTTGAAGTACCCTACGGAGAATGATCATTTCATTCTAGATACTGATGCTAGTAACGAAAGCATAGGAGCTGCCCTTTCCCAGGTCCAGGATGGGGTTGAAGTTCCTATAGCCTTCGCTAGTAACACGTTGAGTAAATCTCAAAGAAACTATTGTACTACTAAACGTGAGTTGTTGGCTGTGGTGGTCTATATGAAGAAGTTCAAGCACTTTTTGTGGGGAAGTGATTTCACTCTACGGACTGATCACTCTTCTCTCAGATGGTTATTGAACTTCAAGGATGCAGAGGGGATGATAGGTCGCTGGTTGGCGCACCTATCCGAATTGGGTCTAAATCACAGCCAGATTGAACACCGAGCCGGGGCAAAACATTTGAATGCAGATGCTTTGTCTAGAATCCCGGTGAAGAAATGTGCAAACGCTGAGTGCACTGATTGTGGAGCACACAATGCTGTATTGGCAGGGGTTTGAGTACCTTTCGAAACCCAACCGGAACATGTTTTGAATTGGTCCATGGAGACCATCCAACAGTTCCAGAAGTCTGATGCAGTCACATCACGTTTGATTAAGTTTCTTAATCAGGGTATCTGTCATCCAAGACCCAATGTGTCATTGGAGAACAGAGAGATGAGACGATTCCTATCTCAATGGGCCGAGCTGGAAGTCCGGGATGGTATTCTATTTCGATGGAAGAACTATTCTAATAGGAAGAAAACCTTGCAAGTTGTCATACCTAGTGCTATGCGACGAGATATTATGTATTTCTGTCACGGGCATAGAACTTGTGGACACTTTGGAAAGAAACGGTCTCTAGAACGTCTATCCAGCCCATACTATTGGCCTGGCATGAGTACAGATCTCACCCGATGGGTAGAGACCTGTCCCGAATGCTGTAAGAACAAACCAGGACCCGGGTTAGGCAAACTGCCATTATCCCAGGAACTGTTTGGTGTAAGATTTGCTAGAGTAGCTGTTGACATTATTAGTGGGATTCCTCCCACTCCTAGTGGCAACACGTGTATGATGGTCATGTCAGATTATTATACCAAGTACACCCGAGTGTTTCCTTTACTGGATCATAAGGCTGTTACTTGTGCTATGGCTTTTGTAAAAGGGTGGGTGTTGCACCTAGGTGTCCCACTCATGTTACATAGTGACCAGGGCAAAGAATTTGAGTCTAGCCTGTGGCAAGAGATGTGTAATTGTCTAGCAATTTGCAAGACAAGAACTAATCCCTATAGGCCACAGAGTGATGGACAAGTGGAGAGATTCAATAGGACTCTGATCCAAGTATTGAAGTCTCTAGTAAATGAGCAAATGGACGATTGGGATGAACAATGTGAATTCGTGGTACATGCTTATAATGGCACTGTACACTCGAGCACAAACTGTTCTCCTAATCTCCTCGTTTTTGGAGAGGATTTGATTATGCCAGCAGATTTGGTGTTTGGCTTAATAAGAATGAATCCGGAAGCCTCTTGCCAGGTGATGTTTGTAGAGTCTCTACGAGATAACTTCAAACAAGCCTATGAGAGGGTTAGAGATGAGTTGCAGAAAACTGCACATTGGCAGAAAGTTGGTTAAAAGCTAGATTTTTTAATCTAGGGGATAGAGTTTTGCATCTACACCAACCTCTTGCCAACCTGGAATTAGCCAGCAATTGGGATGGACCCTTCACTGTAACTCAGGTTATTAGTGATTGTACAGTGATTTTTAAATCACAGCTTGGTAAATGTTACAAGTCAAATGTAGCGAGACTACGCCCATGGAGGGGGAGGGATATCTCCACCGAAATGTATGGCGATGGTCTATTGGAAGTAATGGAACAAAGTTGTGTTAAGCAACTCGAAGTGGTACCGACCCGAAAGCGAGGACCCGGGCGGCCATGGAAGGTTGCGGACCCGAAGAGGGTGGTGCCTCCTGTCGTAACATCCGGAAAACAGGGGAAGATACAAAAAGTCGCGGCAGGTGCAGGTAAAAATAAGAGGAAAGGTCCTTCTAAGTCTAAGAAGACCTTAGAAAAGGCTCTTATGGATACCAGGTCAATAAAAGAGGCCTCAAAACCTCTTAGATGCAGTCCAAGGTTGCTGAAGACTGCCGTAACCTAGCCTGTTAACACAACGAGTGTGTTGTCCTGTACTGTGTACTGTTATATGTTGTAACCTTGTTCAATGTATATTTGAGCCAGTCACGAGTTTCTGGAAATGACCCATGACAATGTACCTATGGTTTTGGACGGAAAATTTGGTGGATATGCCTATGCTATCCATAAACTCCATAATACCCAGCGAGTTGTCATGGTTGAGACATGAGTACAGACAGAAGACCGATCGGGTATGGTATTGTCCTCATGTAAGGATGCGTGACCTAATTAAGGGCACGCGGGAAAGTTATCCTTTCGAATGATCACGTGAGGCGCCAGTTTGATCATGCGCAGCGATTCAAGTTCGAGTATCCGGCCATATTGTCTTATTCCTGCGAAGGAAGAGGACGTGGCCGAGGGTGGTCTTACTCTTTTGGGAGTTTGATAGCCTGTGACAGCCGTGTTTCGAGGTGTGCCCTCGTTAAAAGGCACCCGCCTTTCACTGGGTAAGCAGTCCTAACTGCTTATCCGGTGGATTGGGATATTATATCCCCGAAAAGCCACTTCTGCCGATGGCAGAAGAGGCCGTCCGCCTTGGCGGTGGTGCCGGTGCTAGCACCCCGCCGGAGTATGGAAGTGGTTCTCCCAAGAGTCCCACTTATACATACGACGATCAGCAATACGATGCTGATTGTGATCAATTAGATCAACAAATGAATGTTGATCAGTACTTCTCTGGAGTAGACGATAGCGACATAGAATCATTCTATGACGCATCCGATAACTCCAGGCAAGTAAGTCCTGAACGCCGTAGTGTTCAACAATCAATTGATGTAGGTGAGCCTTATGTAGCCCCTCCATCCGAAAGTTTGAGTGGAGAGCTGGCAGGAGTTCAGTCTCACGACAGGGCTCTAATGCCACCTCCCCCTCAACTACCGCCTCGTCTGGGTGGGAGTACCGCATCCAGTGCTTTGGGACCTGCTTCTCCGGTTGACAGGCCAATGTACCTAGAGCTACTCCTACCAGACAGTCCTGAGTGGCATGATGTAGCCGGTCCCTATGACGGACGGATGTTAGCTATCTCTGAGGAAATGCTGATACCCACCTGTTATGGGATGCCCAGAGAAGTTGACGAGCGTGTTGTCAACGCGATCTGGGAATGTGCTCATCCGCAATGGGCTAATACCTTTCCAGAAGCCTGGCTGGTGGATTACCATCAGATGGCCAAAGGATTGGTAGTCCATTTATGGTTCCGTAAAGCCGTCTGGGACGCAGAAATGGCTTTCCGAAGGAATACCTTCTATAGGCCTTCCTATGTGTCACCGGTTACACCTGTGTCAAGGCTGATGAGGTCTCAAGGTACATAGATAGAGACCAGATCCTAATGCTAGGAACAGCGGAGGAGTATGAAGCAGCAGGTAACACTGTTGTGGATTACTGTCCAGGAGTCCCCATTACGTCTCAATCCATTGAGGCAGAGGAGGCCCGGATTGGTGTGTCTCCACTAGATAGACTCGAGGTGATACAAGACCTCGTGGTGCAGATGGTTCCCCTAAAACTGCACAGTCTACCCCTACGAAGACTGAGCAGAAGACAGGGAAAACAGCTAGTGGAAAGGGTAAAGGGACCCCCACTAAGAATAAAGGTAAAGGGAAGCGGTCAGGAACCGAACCCTCTACCAGCACGAGTGTGGCCGACAGTACCCGAACCCGTCGGGTGTCGCCACGCTCGGCCAATAAGAAGGGAGCTAAGGCTTCGGATGTCTCTGGCAACGAGACGGATGCATCCGACCCCGGCACCTCTACTAATGGCAGATCCCGCAGACAGAATAAGAAGAAGGTTAACCAACGTAAACCTGAACGTAAACCTAACCTAACCTATTATTTACTATCTATCTCTTTTTGCTTTTGATTTGTTTGTCTGAACTTGCTATGTTAATAACCTATTAAGTGAATATTGCCAGTCCCTATTTTTCCATCTGCTGATTGTGTTCATATTGACATTTGTCAAGATCCATGAAGTTATTGTACTGTTTCATTTGTGACTTTCCTTTGAAAAATCAATAAAACTTGGTCTGCTCTATAGCATTATTTAAATGAACATAGCAGTTTATTAATGCAATGAGCAAGTCTAAAAAAAAACAAAAAAAAAAAAAACTCCAGAAGTTGAACAGGCTGTAATGGCCTATTTGGGTGGAGACGCTCAAGATGCCACAGCCCAGGTTCTCGCAGGTCAACAACCTGTTGTGCAACCTGTGGATGTACCATCCGACCCTGAGGGAGAGGAGCCGGTTGACCCAGTTGTGGATGTCACTCCGACCAACGAGCAAGAGGCTGCTATCTGGGAGAATGCCAATAGCAACTTTGCATACTTCATTCCTCTACACAGGGGACACCTGAAGGGGAGCAAATCCGTATAGAGGCTACCCCCTCGGATCACCTGTGAGAGGCGTGAGGATATGGAGGAGTGGCTTCGCAAGAAGCTCTCTGACAGGAAACCGGCCAACATGTACTTGATTTATTGGGAATTCGTTAAGAAATCACCCAATGGCCTGTACAACTATGACCAGAAGGGTAAACTAAAGTTTGCTCTGGACGAGTACTATGGGGAGGATCGCAAGGATTGTCCCTTTCAATGTTATACTCAGAGTGAAGGTGAGGTTGAATTCTTCATCGAGAAAGATGAGTTCCTTCGTCATCTCGTGGATGTTCACATGCACCAGAGGCCGGAATATGTCTGCGATCGAGAAGCTGGCAAGAAATGTGCTAAATGCACAGGATGTGTCACTCCCCGACGCGAAGACATGGTCCGGCACTATGTGACTTCGCATGGAGAGGGTCTGGAGGCAGCCATAGATAGAGTGATGAAAATTCACTCTGAGCTCTATGGCAACCTTAAGTGCCTCAATGCCGAGAAACTTGCTTCTCTCACACCGAGTACGAAGCAGTTTGCGCCAACAGTTCCTGGTACTAACCAGAAGCTGAAGGCTCGGTTTGCCCAGACTCCCGGGTCTGGCAAATTGGAATATGCTCAGGAGGAGTACGATTTGTTGAATGAATGGAGGAGTAATAAGGCCCGCCGCCGAGGTGGGGCTTATGTAACTCCATCCGGAGAACAAATCCGAAGCCGCAGGGATTACTGTCAGGGACCCTCTGTGGCAGATCGGAAGAGACAGAATCTCCTAGCCGATCCAGGTCACCACTGGAAGCGCTAGAGAAACAGACGAATGGGGGACGGAAGAAGCATAATCTTCCTTCTCCTACTGGAACTCCTTCCAACTTTAATTGAGCACCAGCCCCATGAGGTGGTGCAAAGAACCCGACATTCTTTGGTGTCAGTGGACCGGGTGGTCAAACCTCCCAAACACGTGTGCCTCTGAATGTCAGAGACCCGAAGCAGTACCCTGATATGGGCCCACCCGGACCAGAGATGCAAATCTTTGATCGGTACGGGAGGGTCAAGCAGGAACTGCCGGCAGGAGGAGGTCAAGCTCCACGACCTACAATGAGTGCTGTGGTGAGACAACGTCCACTCGCACCATTGTTGACGGTTACAGACCTTAGAAGGGAATTGTCGCGGTTGCCCCTAGCCCAGGGACTTCCAAACCAAGGCCCTCCTACGACCACCGCGAGTGTGGCTACTACTGCTATTGCTTCTTTGCATACGCGAGTAGCTGTCACAGCGAGTGGGTCTGGTTCGCAGCCGAAGCCTCAGGGTCAGGTACCCCCACCTGGTGCTGTGGTTCATCGGCCTAAGATGATCCAGATGGTGGAGGCCTTCTTCAAGAAGGAGAACAAATTGTCTTGTACCATTCAAACCAAGCAATTTGAGACGTTGTAGCACCACTTGGAAAACCTCCATTTGGACATGTACCGTCGGACCGTGTCAAGCACTCTCCAGTGCATAGATGCGATCCAGAAGTCAGAGATCAACCGAATCTCTACTCAGATAAAGGCTGATGTTGCCAAAGAGAAGCAGGAAGCTGCTAATCTGCGGCAAGAGGCCTTATCCAAGAAGGAAACAGCTTCTCAGATGTTCGACCTGGAACGAGCAACGAACATGAAGAATCAAAAAAAGTTCTTTAAGGTTTTTGGAGTTATCATGGATAACTGGGACGGCACACCTGGACATGCTTTGACCTTGTTCGAAGCATGCCAGAAGGTGAAATTAACACCAGCTGTCCCTGCATTCGCTGTACCTACGGATGGAGCTGGTGTAGACTCTCTTGTTCAGCCACAGGCTCAACAACCGGGTCCAAACCAGCCACCCGAGGAGAACATGGAACAGTGAAAACTGTTGCATGAAGGTTTGACATAATTGTATGTCCTGAGGTGTTATTACCTATGTATTGTTGGATGAAAATTTATTTTTTTATCCAACCCCCATCGATTCGGGTATAAAACTGTACCCTAATCCGGAAACTGAAAGCAGAAAAACAAGTCACCTTGGAGAAGGAGTATGAATGCTGTCAATATTATAATTGTGCTGTGCTATTACATAATGACTGCCTATTATTGAACTATGGACCTTTAATACCGGAATACGTTATTATGGACTCTAAACTACAACCGGATTTACTACTACACTACTACTACTACTACTTGTCAGCTAGCACTACAGGCATCCGGGTTTAGCTACGACCATAAAGTCCATCAATAGTCTACAACTGGATCTACTACTACTTCCAGTTAGCTAGCACTACAGGCAACAGGGTTTAGCTACGTCCATCAACATATTCTTCTATAGCACTTCAGGCATCAGGGTTCAGCTCGCCCATACCAAGACATCAGCAGCATCTGGCTCCACTTATGTTCTCCTACCAAGAAACACTAAACTTTGTTAATAGTATTGTATTGCATGTAAAACTGTATTTATAACTCTAATATCTTTTATAAAGGTATATTATTATATAAAGGTACTTACCTATAAATATACTGGATCTGCGTATCCTAAATGTTATTTAAGGTAGTACTAGACCTATAACTGTCTAGATAGGTCATTCCTGGTCTCAACATTTTAAGAGACTATACTTCTTCTGTACTTTGTAGATATCAAACACTAAGGTATAAATTGAGCTACGTCTCAAATATATAGATATTTTTCTATAAAATAGAGAAGGTCCAAAGGAGTTCTCTAAACTTAGTATTATATTACTCAGGTTAATACCTTATTGTGTTCATATGGAATCAGAATGATTATTCATATCTGATCGTTATTGTTAAGTTCACTTTAAAAGTGGACAAAGTTGTTAATTTAAAAAGTCGAAAATTTTTTTCCGGGTTTAATAACTGTCATACGATTAATAATAACAACCACCGGTCCTTTTCAGGACCCTACTGTTGTCAAATGTTAATATAATCCGTGATATTTATATTTATCATATGTGGTTGTTTTAGCTACTGGTGGAAAGGAAATGAACGATACTCGATGCTTTTATTGTATAATTTTTTCAGAAATAGGATAGTCTCATACTTTAGCCTATTTCACATCGAGCAAATGTAATAATTACCCCTTTTTGGTATTGTAAACAATCACTTACTAGGTTATTAATACACTGCAGTTTAATTACCCCCAAGTTATTGTCTAAGGGGGGCAGTGTAGGGGTATGGTATTTACACTTATATGTTCATGTACCTGTGGGACTCAGACCTAGGTCTTCGGGTGTAGTGGGGGAATCCGGATGGCAGGTGGCAGCACCTGCCCCTGGGTTCGTATCCATTACACCAGGGGGCCTACCACTCGTCCACCACACGCCATGTGGCCGGTCTGAGTTTCGCGGGCTTTTCCCCTATATAAGGCTGGTTCTACCCCCATGTTCTCCAGTAGTGGTTTTACCCACTGCTCAACCAGGTCGTTACCCGAAAGGGTAACCGAATGCCCGAGCAGCATGTAGTCCCCTGAGGCCGTGATCGTATGTAACATAAGCTATGAAATAAAAGCTTGGTTGCCTACCTGGAAACTTTCTCTCTCTTCGTTATGATTACTTAATCTAACTTAACAAGACGAATCACTACAGAATACATGTTAGAAAATGGTGTGTTGAATTAAATATTTGTGGTTATAAGATACCAGTATTGGTTTATACTGGTGCATCAATAAGTGTAATCTCTCATAAGTTCTATCAGGCATTAATTGAGAAATCAAATATAAAGACTGAGCCATGCCATATTGGAGTCTTTCTGGCCGATGGAGCGTCACAAGTTGCACATATAAAAAACCAAGATTGCATTTGACATTAACAATGTTAATGTTATGCATGTATTCTATGTTATGCCTAAACTTAATAGATTTTTAATATTAGGTGTTGATTTTCTATGTTGTACTTAGTCTACTATTAATTTCAAGTATCTAGACCATGATATTCTTACTATTAGAGCTAAGGATGATATTACAATACCACCTAATTGTGAATCACATGTCAGACTATATATATATGATTGTTAAACTACCATCATCCTTTACAGTGAGAATCAGAAGGCTCTCTGGTGGTATATCCAGCACTTGTAGAGAATTAAAGAGTGCAAAATTCAGAAAGGTGGATACTGAAATCTGGTTCTAAAATCTTCTAATCAACCACTAAATCAGTCATTCATAGGAGGCCAGATGTTTTATGGCCCACTTGATACACACGGTGTGTGTGTCTGTACTGTATAGTGTTGGTGGAGTGAGTCAATATAATCCTTTGTAGTGTTTAGTGCATTGACATATCAATCAGCCACCCACAACATAAACACAGACTTTCTGTGCACACTGAAAAGTGACTCCAATACAAGTGTGATTGTCACAATCCTTGTAGGTGTTAGAGACACAGGTGTTGTGTAATTAGTGCCTTAATGGCTCACTTGTATACAATAGTAGAAGGTGAATGTTGTTGTAGCGTCTGTAGGATGCATTAGCCACCATAACGTGCGAGTATAAACATTCATTGTGAATACAATATGAGCGTCAGGGGATTTGACCCACGAGCGCGTTAAGCTGTGTGTTAGACACTCAGTGAGGCCACACCAAAAAAAAATAAGTTGGTCTACTGATTTTGGTTTTGAAAAAATGGTGCGAGCGAGCGAAATTTCTTTTTCTTTTTTTTAAGAATTTTTTTACATCCAATGGAGTCCTTGCTGGAAAAGTGAGTCGAGTGAAAAAATTTATTTTAAAAACTTTTTTTGCCAAACATCACAAAGAGAAAACTTGTAGAAAATGAAGCGAGCGAAATCCGTAGACGAGATTTTTTCCAAAGAAAAAAGATTTGCATTTAAATATGGAGAGGCAAATCCGTAGACCAACTTATTTTTTTGGTGTGGCCTGACATGGATGATAATCTCGTTAAGGGGGGCCATGTGCACAAGTGCACGCATCTCAGAAAAAACACTGAGAATGATTTATAATTGGCTACCATGCAAACAATCATTTCATCTAATTTTATTCAATTTCTTACTACACTATGTAGTTATTTTAACTTTGGAAATGAATTTCAGTACCGTATTCATTCTAATAAGGGCACATGCTCTAATAAGCACACACACCCCTTTTTTGGGCCCAACCCTGGTGTTTAATCAGTCAAATGAAGTGTAAATATAAAGATTTCTAGGGCAAAAACAATGATTATAGGCTTTTGGGGGTGTGCTTATTAGAATTAATACTTGTAACATGGTTTTGAGCATCTAAAAATTAATTTTCCGCACATGTGCGCTTATTAGAACGAATACGGTATTCATTTTTCACCACTCTTGTTTTATTATTAATTTGGTCCACTGTTATGATTATTTCAAAGTTGCAGACAACATCTGTGATTTTGAAAATGTATTTTTACTACAAACAAAACAACAATCAAAACCAACTATGATGCGTCCTCAAATTTGTATATTGCAATCATTCATGATGTGCATAGAAGTCATAAAACCTGTATAAATTATGTATTACTATGGGAGATCGTGGATTTGGTGAGTTTGCATTTAATTTCATTTGGAGGGGATGGAGCGCTTCATCACCCTCCTTGCCAACTTCTGTAGCCAGCAGGGGGCACTTGATTACCGTCTCATTTAAGCCACGCCCCATGGGGTCATAAAACTGTCAATAAACCAATGTGCGCCTCAAGCCACATGCACTGGTGACCAATGGCGTTCTTGGTAATTACCACCCATTGGTCAACCGCCCACATTAAGCACGCTCTGGCGTCGTGCTCCAGTGACCACCAGGGTTATATAAACTTGTGATACATCCATGCACTGTTACTGCTCCAGAAGAATTCCACAGCTAATCAAGTCCTTTTATAAGGCTAAGTCGCCCTCTTGCAATTGCAATCGACCACTGTCAGTCTGTGATTTAGTATTCTGTCAGCTACTTGGTACAACAGCAGTGATCATGTTGGCTTCAGCCGCCCTAGTTGCATTCTGGTAAGGCGCTTCATTTCCTACAGTCACACTTAGTGATGGATTTTGCAAATTTTTGTGCATTTATTACAGCAGGAGTTCACATGCACACAGGAGGACTATTTTTCAGGATGTTTTATATCCTCATGCTTGCATGGACAGACCAGACAGTTCATAGCCCAATTCTGAGACTTTGAGATTTGCTGAACGGCGAGATTGGCACTGTGATATCAATCATTAAATCAAAATTTGTCTATAAAAGACACAAACGTGCATTATTATTAATCGTGGGAAAAATCTTGAAAGCTCTGTTTGGTATAAGCACAGAGGACGAAATGCACAAATTGAGGAAAGCGTTAGGAATTTTAGACGCTACAATTCATAATGATAAACATTATAGAGTTGGGATGGATATCTTGCTTGCCAAACTTGCCCATTCTCTTCATAAACTGGTGAATCTAGTCAAAATTCAAACTCAGGAAACAGAGTATTTAATTATCAGGAAGAGAACATTAGTCATGTAAAACAATTTTTAGTAGGTGTCTATTCAAAATTACAACATTCTATGGCCTATGAGCGTTGTCTTTGGAAAATTATTCAAACTCAAATGTATTATGAGTACCTATTGAACCTACTGTATGGCCTAGATCAGCTCAGTAATAATAAGCTGAGTCGTGAAATAATTCCAATTCACAAGCTACATATCGTCTTAGATGATTGGAAATTGATTTTGTTTAGAAATTTCACTTTAAAGTTGGCTTATGAAAATGCCAATTATTATTATCATTCAACGCTGACCAAATTAGCATCAAAATTAAAGTACCAATGGCTGTAGATAAAATTGATTTTGACATCTACAGAATTGTAATCTTTGAAGCGCCTACAATGACACACAGTTTTAATGTTTTAGGTTACACTAAATTGCATAATAATGCTAAATACATGCTATCTAATGACACGCATTTCTCAACCACTTTCTCGCCTAGATGTAGTAAGTTTCCTGTGGTTTATAGAAATATAAATGCAATGTCATGTTTGTCAGCTATATTCTTTGACGCTGACTACGACCTTATAAGGAACCTGTGTATATTTGATTTTACATCAAAGAGAATGCCAGATTTCGATCATATTCCAATGTAAACGAACATACATGTGCTTATCATGGCAGCCTACATGAAATATATTGGTAAAAATGACACGCTGATTACAATGGCGCCCTTAAGCATTGTGGATTTGCCTAGTCAGTGTCAACTAATTACCACCACCTTCGTTTTAAACGAAAATATGTTCATGTGTGAGATTGATTCAAATTATACCATGAACACTGGCATTAACATTCCACTGTTTCTCTCCATTTTAATTTCAACAAATATGGAGGGGGAGATTTGTTTGACTTGAAGATCCCTGAATTGAAGGAATTTCATGTTAGTTTTTCGAAATATGTGGAAGATTTGAATACTCAAGAGGGTTATGTGATATATATTGTGAAAAATGCTGAACAGCTCATTATTAAGGATAGAGCTTACAGCAAGCCTTCCAGTGGATGGAATGTTAATATAGTTAAAGTTTATGGCCCAATTATTAGTTGTTTTGCTTTTACTACTATATCCTTATGCATTTCATTCTATCTGCTTTACAGGCTTGTTCACCTTGCTGTTGGGGTTCAGATCCGCTCTAGGCACAAACCTGACTCTCACCAATTGGGGGTCAGACACCATGCTTGACAACCTTGAGGCTTCGCTTCACAATCTATCCATCCTTGCCGACCCTAACCCCAGTCCTGTGAATTCAACATTGAAAATGCAGGACGAATCTTTCAAATCTGACTTGGCAATCAGATTCTATGTACTTCTTTCAACGGTCATCCTGATTCTGTTTTGTAAATTTGTGAAGTGCATTTACAGAGCGAGGACCACTAGTTATCATATCATGGGACCCACCGGCAAGAAGGTTTTTCTGAAAATTAAGTTTCAAGATGCTGTCTATGCCTTTGATTTTTTTTTATTTTATTAAAACAAATTGAATAATTTTTAATTTGTAGAAAATTGGTACAATGTCCCAAGTCTTGATACACCTAATTTTGAAGCCTGATGAGATCAACAGATCAAAACCTTGATAGTCACTTTATTTTTGAAAAATTCTGCAATCACTACTAAACATCTGTTTGGTTCTGTCATCCTGTGCTGGGAGAATTCTCCCATCAACAGGAAATGACATACACACTTTTGTTGTGTTGTCCTTAGTGACATACCCATATTGTGATGACATCACAATGGAGTCATCGATACTGTTGTAACAACCTAGGTTAGGTTGGCCTAGCAAATGGGTATTCGGTCAAGGTAGCTTCTGGTGGAAGGAGGATCTCAGCCTTGAAACAATGTACTTTGTCTATGCCTTTGATATCTGTCCTATCCTTCACCCTATTTCCTCCATCACCTTCCCCTTGACACCCAGGATTCATGGTATCCACCCCCCGTGTTTCACCTGGGAGCGCTTCGGCATGCTTGAGTACGTAGCATCGGGACGGCTGATGAAGATTGTACTGCCAAAATCACTAAAAGTGCCATGCTCGTTTTTTTTTTGTTTTTTTTTTTAAGAGTTTATTGATCACTCCACGACTAGCTTTTACTTGTTATGCTAAAATATTAGAATTATATATGCTTTAAGGAAATTGCTACGACTTAAATTTCCATTCATGTGTGTTAACACATCACTGATAGGAAGAAAAGGAAGCCTTGTTTGTATCATTTGCCAAATTATAATATTTCTTTGATCAGCCCGAGTAATTTATTCATCGTATTCATCGTAATCATCCTGTTCATCAGACGTATCACAGATGAGTACACTATCATCAAGGATGTCTAGCTTCTTTGGCTTGATGCTCTGTTTGTGAAGGTCCCGTATGCGCTTGATCCATGCTTTAAATTGGCTCTTTTGTTCAGCATCCTGATACCAAGCATCAAGGTTGTTGGCCCAGGTCCTCCGGGGTCATTGACGGCGCCTTTTCAGTGGGTTTCAGTCCATCAAGATGGCTGACTTTAAGTGGGAATTGCTTCTATAAAAAAGGGGTCTAGAAATTAATGGACAGTTTATGCATGTTCCTTAGATCCTTTTCTGTCTGCACAGGGTAAGAATTCCCGAAAAAGAAATTGTCTTACCTATGAAAAAGGATGAAGAAAAAACCTGACATGTTTGACCTACTTTCTCATGAAAATGAGGCTCCATAGGATAGCATTGGGCGGTCAATTTCGGAGGTCGACAGGGGGTCAAAATAACACATTGGCTCCTATAGGAATTGGGCAATTAAGACACTTTTTTCAGCAGGTAAGGTGGAATTTTGTGTATAGGAAGGGTTAAGACCGCTTATATAAGAAGCTGTAAATCGGACCACCATATTTTTCTTATGTTGACTGTGGCACTTCTGGCATGGATAGTTGAAGCATGCGCACAGAGTGACCAGTCGTCAGATTTTATTTTTTGTTTAACAAGAAATTGAAGGCATGTTATCGATTCAAATTGATTAATATTGCCCAAAATGCATGGATTACATGTTAAAACTCATTAATTTCAAGTTAGAATCTATAGAATTCTCCGTCAAAAATGTTACTTCCGGAAGAAGGGGTTTGGGCATGCACAGATATAACCAAAATCTAAGATGGCGGACAGTGAGACGATCGACTTAGGATGCCATCAACACTGCTTGATTATAACAAAGAGGAATTACAGTGTGTCATGTCTTATTATGGTTAATATGGATCCTTATTCAAGACATGCTGATATTGTGCAATGCTTCACTCACCAGGAGAGGAGTTATTCACCAATGAAAAATGAGAGGGATAATGGGTGCATTCTCCATAGCCTTACGACGACTCGGACACACTGTCACTATATTGACAGTCCCCTAAGGTAAGTAGTGGAAGACCTGGGCCAGTTGTGCATTGCACGCGTTACATTTTTCCAAAGTTTTGATCCTCTATATAGAGGGGAGCGTTTGAAGAACTCAAACTTCACTTTGTTCACACTTCTAGTGCCATAATGTCCATTTGGTTCTTTGACATTCAATTTGTCCAGAGAGATAAGTGGCTGGTTAGTGAATCAGCCGACAATCAGCCGACTTCTTGAAGGCTGATATATTGAGATATGACTGTAGCAGCATTCTTAGTAAGATCATTGCGAATTTCGGCAAATTTAAACAACCTATGATTCACTTTGCGAATCAGGTCATTCAGAACAGGTTCTAGAGATGGAGATTCATCAATCTTAACTCCAAGGTAGGGATATGACTTTACACGTTCAAGTACATCACCATTTATGTGTATAGGTCTTTCTAACACCACTTTCATTTTCTCTCAGCAATAAACTTGGTTTTACTGGTATTTACAGTAAGCTGGACTTTATTGCAATTTGTCACAATTATTTCTTGATCTGATTGAAGCCTAGAGACCGCTAATTGCGGATCTTTGTTGCTGCAAAAGAATACTAGGTCATCAGCATATAATAGACGTCTACAAAAGGTTACATTGCTTGCCATTTGATCTATATAGTAAATGAAGAGCAGCGGGCCAAGTACGGAGCCCTGAGGGACTCTGTACCCAACCTTTGCAAATGAGGATTCAGTCTCCAAAACGGATTTTCTGAAACCTGTTGTCTAAATAGCTTTTGACCGAATCAAAACTACATTTTCGTAGGCGTAGGTCTTTAAGTTTGTGCAGCAGATAAGTATGGTTTACGGAGTCAAATGCCTTCTTCAGGTCTACATAGCATATTGCTGTGATTTCACCATTATCCCTGTTGGTGTATAGGTTGGAGACTAGCTCAAAAATTGCATCTCCAGTGCCTCTGTTCCGTCTATATCCAAACTGTGATTCGGAGAGTTTATGTAGCTCATCCATTCTATCCAGGAGATGTGAATACATTAGTTTCTCGGCTATTTTGCTAACTACCCGGTACTGGCAATAGTGAAATTGGTGCCAGTTACCAACATCCTTCAAATCACCTCCTTTCGGAATAGGTGTCACTCTAGCATATTTCCATTCATCAGGAAAAATACCTTGTGAGAAGGACTCATTTAGCAATTTGGTTAGATGATCAACTGTTATTACTAAGAGTTCCTTCAGGTGATTCATGAAGATCTTCGTCCTCAGGGTTAGGCTCATAATTTAGGTCTAGGTCAGCCAGTTGCTGTCCTTTTGAGGTTCAATTTTCAGATAGAGCCTGACCCACATTGGCGAAGAATTTATTCATGAACTCTACTGACTCTTCACTAGATTTAATGCTACCGTCAGACCCTCGAAGATTGGACAGCAGTGTTTCACCCTTTGGACTGAGTAATTCATTTACTACACGCAAATAGGCTTTGGGTTTCCAACATTTTTTTTCTAGGTTTGATTGGGTTTTCCCAGAATGTGCATATTTGGATTTTTTTTAAATTTGACAGCGCACAATTTTTGCCCGAGTAGTATTCCCCTGTCCTTTTTCTTGAAGAACTCAGTCGTTAGGTTCTCCCATTGTCAATCAATTCGAGAATCTTGTTGGTCATCCATTCATGGCCCTTGTCTTTAAATTCTCGTTTTTCAATAGGACAAAAATTATCCAAATAATCAACCATACATTCCTTTAGACATAACCACATACTGTAATCTCTCGCGTATAAGGCGCAGCTTGCCTATAAGGCACACCCCCAACTCAGGGAGGTCTGTTATAAGGTATAAGGCGCACCTCTGAAGGCAGATTTTTGTTAGTTTAGTACTGTTCTATAGTAAAAAATACCCCCCTTATAAGGCGCACCCCAAACTCAAGGCAATTTACCTCCCACATATAAGACCCAGCAGCATTTTGTTTGGCCTATAAGACACGCCTTTTACGCGGGAGATTACGGTATTGTTTATGTTAGACTCAACCCAAATTCGGTCCCACTCCCATTGTTCAACCCATTCCTCGTGTGCAAGAGAAGTGAGGCATGGAATCAATACTGGTGCATTTGAGGCCGCCATTATGATGGCTGATGCACATGGCAACACCATGTTATTGCTGAGTGACGACATAAAGCCACGCAATGGAGACATGTGAGGTGTGGTTCGTGTTGTAATGTTATAAGCATGTTGCATTTATAACCAATTTAACAAAATGCATACACTTAATTAGATTAGGATTTAGTATTAAATTACTGATATCTACATAACATAAAAATTAAACTATTACTTAAGTTTATCACTTTCTATCTGTATGCATGTGTTTATCTTATTTTTGCCAAAATTAGATTACAAGAGGATATGATCAATTTGAATGCATATGTTCAAAGACATGCGGTTATTATGAATGTATAGAGTATTTTGACTACCTTAATTAAGGTTTTGCCATGTAATTAGGATGTTGATATTATATAAATGTTGTAATTTTTTTATGTATAGATAGTAGAGTTACACACACATTAGAAATACTGATACAGACAGCCTAATTTTATGTAATGAAATCAGCATCTCATATGATAAATCCTGCGGGGTTTTTTAAAATTGTTTTCAAATTGTATGATTATTGTTATGGTAAATTGATCTGTGTTGTTCAATTATATTTTGTCTTTGACGGATCTAGTGAATAACTCTGTGTGCTGGGCCCATGCAGTGGACAGTTTGGTTACATACGCTATAACCTTAATACTGGGACCAGCACCGCCAAAGACGAGACGTGCGAAGGCCAATCACCATTCGACAAATCACAGACGTTGTGGCAGAGGTGCACACTCTAGATGTGCATGCTAGGAACCATGTGACGAGAACATTGCTTTTGAACGAGTCACCCATACCAGAATAGTGATCAGGAAACATCACCCTATGAACTGTGGGTGGCGCCAAGCGCTTAGTCGAGTGGTAACCTGATGGCATACATAGGATGATTATCAATATTATATAAACATTTATAGTTTATAACTTCAACACAGTGAATTTATATGTCATCTCCATTCAAGTCAACGTTTATTATATCTTAAACTATTAACAAACCTACATTTGGACTTTGTAGCATTTATAGCATTTAATGACACCATTGTCACGTGACCGAGTATCACTTTGATTTTAGGATATATTGACATTCCATTGGATAATGGACGCTGAGTTGGACAAGTCATCGACAGATTTTATAAATCATTTGGTCAGCTGTATGGACATATATCTGACATTTAATGATAGTCTAAGTGTATATTGCAGGTGCATAGTAGTGATTAATGAATCATTCAGAGTATTACATGTGGTTTACTACTTGGTTATTGGTCATTTCATGCCTTTTACTCTAGGTAAACTGGAAATTTTGAATTATCACCATTTTGTTATCTTCGAGTTTCAGGCTTATATGTTTAATATTTTTAAGGCACATTGTTGACCCATGATTAAGACCTCGCTTTCTGAGGGACGTTTGAATACCCAGATTTGATGAGTAGTCTAATACATTGTTGATTTTTAGATGTGAAGGGTTTTCACTGAGCAACCTTGGTTTCATAAGCTGTTTTGGGAATTTTCAAAATTTTTAAATTCTTGTCGACAATTAATTTAATTGCCGAGTTATATATACTGTATAAAATTTTGGCTTCTGACACCATTGTTGTTGTAGCTCAGTTAGAACTCTGTGTTTGAGCATCACATTTGTGTATTTAAAACGATGTATAGTTATTCCAAATATATGGCTGGGACTCCATGCCATTGGAAGAGTAAAGGAAACATCTTAAGGCCCATCTAATATTACATAAAGGCCAGGACTTCCGGAAAGTAACATTGCCAAACAGTTTTGAATGGGATTTCAAGTACTATAATAAGATCTATGAAGTTGATAATAACATTACTGTTTGAGTTTCGAAGTACAAAGTGCAAATTTTTCTGTGTCAGGGCACTGGCATAAACTTTAATTTGCAATTGTCAACTCGGTATATTTCCAACATCTGTGCATTCGTGAAAGAAGTTTATAGTTGTTGGGTTAGCCCATATCATTTGTACAACTTAGAGATTTTTGAGGATTTAATACATAAATTTGGTGAACTCTTTGTTCATTTCATTTTCAAATATGGACTTGATGTGTACAGACATGTCATAAGACCAGAAAATCCTCTATGTCCAGATCTATAAGTTAATTATTATTAGAGTGGATGAGCACACTAGCTTACTAAGCCGTTGATTTCTTTTAAATTAGACCAATTTTCCAAATTGATTAAGCTGAAAAGCTAGTGACCTCATTTCAACAACTCATTGTGTATTGACTTTTAGCATTTAACCTTTACGTGCCCAGATTAGCAAAAGTGTGCTCTTAAGCATGCATATGATAGATCCTTGATAAAAATACAAAGATTATTGATGAAATATTTTTTTCTGTGATTTTTTCCAAAGAATCCAATTATAATACATGTCTATTTTCAATTTCCATCAATAAAGCTTTCTATAAAATGTCAAAATAATGCTTTATGAATTGAAAATTTTACCAAAATCTTTAAAGAAAAATTCTGGGCACCTTCATCCAAATTAGCCCTTTCAAAATATTGTGCCATCATCATTCCCTTACTGCCTCATATAATACTCTCACCTATGCTTCATATTACATTTTCTGAAAGCTTTTGTACTGCCCTCTTTGCTATCATTTGAATCAATACTTTAATTTGGACATTGTATAGGTAATAGCCTCTACTATATCAAGCTTGTTGAATAAATCAGCTTTCTTAAAGTAATTCTGGGTACAAAAGGGTTAAGTGTATTATAGAGGTAGACTGCCTGAGCACAATAATGGATGATTATGAGAGCCTGGCAGTTATGTTATGCATTCCTGGGGAAAAACAAATGTTGGTTGTATCCATTTACAGAAAACCAAATATAAACCGAATATAATGATAATCAAGAAACGAGACTTGCATTCTTGGTGATATAAATCTCAATATGAATGTGAAAATTGTCAATGGACTGTTCTGGGTATTATTCATTATTTTACACATTTATTAAATTCTTCGCCACACACGCTCAGGCCCTGCTCACAAGCTTACAACTCACCCCCCCCCCCCAGTGTGTACAGTGAGCTACTCTTACATCATCCATACCAGGATGTTGTGAGAGCCGGACCCATTCCATTTCTGGGCACTGACTCACTGGGAGTATCACAACATACCGACATATCTGTGGATGCTATTTCTAGGATGCAGGGAAATTTCACAATCTCCCTTCACCTTGATTGGTCCACATATAAATAGAATCATTACCAGGCATGACGACGTGTCAGATCTGACCAGATCCAACCAGACCTGACCAGATCTGACCTGCTCCTACCGGTACATTTTGTCATCCTGTGAGCTGCTCACCTGGGTATATAAGACCCTATGAGCAACTCCCAGGCATCTCTTATTCTACACACAACCTCCCTTGTATCTAGAACCTATGACAGGTTGAGCTACAAGCTTAGGGGCAGAGCCTGCATGCTGGCGAGTGTATCATTGTTACCACCTATATGTACACTCTGTCATCATGCAATAAACAAGGATCAAAGAACTTCTCTGGATTCAGTGTTCATTACAACATCAACTTGTAACAGTCCGTTGACACGATGGTGGAGAACTCCTCAGAATATCCCACTACATAACCTCTCATAGCCATGAGTAATAGTGAGGCCACACCCCAGGAGCCAGTTTCTGAACGCACCTTTACATCACCTGGGCTAGACGCGCCCAACCCACCTGCAGCACACCATTTCCAGAGAGAAAATTCGTCACCTGACGCCCTAAAACTTGATCCAATTATACCAAGAGCCCTTCGACCACATACTAAAAAGACTGTGAGTACCGGCATTGAACAATTTTCATCCACAATCGTAGATAATAATACTGGAGCACAAACCAGTATGCCAGTATCTCTTTCTGCACCAGGATTGGTTATGTCTTTACCTGGATACTCACAAGCCGCCTCACCATGAATAAGGCTATCTGGTATAACAAGCCCCACATCTGAGACATCAGAACCAGGTACACCAGATCACCTACATCTGGATTCACACCTGGAGGAAAGACACTCGGATTTCCAGGCTACCCTAGAAAATATTGTACCTCCGACACCTGTAGAAGCCAATACAGCGCCTACCAGTAATACTTCAGTGCAGGCAGGCACCAGTTCAGTCACTACCGGCACCAGGGGTACTATCCAACAACCTTTAGTTTGGGAAAGCCCTGTGGTTGTGGAATCAGACTCTGACACTTCCCTAGATGCCGACTACTGGAGACAGAGGATTGGCTCAGCAATATCAAGGTGGAAAACAGCTTATGAAGAAGGTGTAGGAAGAACAAATCATCCCACCCCCAGTTTTCCCCCCAGGCAGCAAAAGGAAGAGGGCACTACTAGGTTCTCAGCTCACATCAACAGACTCTTAGAGCACAAGTGGCCTACCGCTAGCAGTGATCACCCCAGAACTTACCACCACCCATCCACATCCAAGGAAGAGGAGGAGGATCTGTTCTTCCCCCAACCTGTGTACACTCCTAGAAGTCAACAGAGGACAAGGTCTGCAGACTCGCTTACCAGACCCCAGCCCAGACACAGGAGAAGGACACAGCCCAGCTCACCTCTCAGGAGGAGATCACCTACTGGATACAGACTTCTAAGAAGTGTGGACGGAGCTGCCAGCAGATCACACCTAGTAGCCACCACTCCTTTCTTCGATAGAGGAACCAGAGCACCCTATAACTCCCCTCAACTAATTAGCTCAGGAGAAGACACAATAGTAACCTTCCCACACAGAGCCAATATCACAATGTCCACAGATCAGCCACCATGCTATAATCAGGATGACCTGAGGAGAAGTTTAGTCAGGGAATGCACCCAAGCTGTCAGTGACTCTTTTTCAGGTCAGTGTTCTATCTGCTGAAATCAAAAACAGCAAAACAACCTGCTTGCCAGAGTAAACCAGAGATTAGACAACATGGATTGCTGGAGGGAACGAATGGAGAGTGAGAATTCTCACAACTCTAGAAGGGCAGAAGAGGCCAACATGGATGTCCTCAGGAGGTCTGAAGAATTCACATATCAAATGACGGAGCAACTCGGCAGAAACATGGATGCTATGAAGACAGACATTTATAGGGCCATACAAAGCCAGTCAGCGACTACTGATACCACAGCAATCAAGCAGACCGCCTCCAGCACGGGACAACGCCCAAATCCCCTTGACCAGACACCGCCATACCCTACAGCACCAAGCTACAGCGCAATCCAGGCCAATACATTGACTGGGATAGGGTATAGCCCACCAAGTGCCTTCCAGGACAGCTCCAGTGACTACAGTATCTGCCACGCCCACTTCACAAGCTGTGCAGTATCAAACGCCGAGGACTAGTGCAGCAAATTCACACCAGATGGCAGCAGGAGTAAACACTCAGCCGCTGAACCCGAGCCGAACCGCCTTAGGTCAGGTGTCAACAGTGTTTATACATCTCCAGCACAGGTGTCAAGTCATCTCAGCCAAACACAGCCACCTTATGCCCCAGGATATCCCCAGCTAGCGCACTCCACACCTGTGATGCCTAACTTAGGACAATCTGCCTTCAACCAACACACAAGGCCCTTAGGCATGGTGGATAATGATAAACTTACATCTGCTCAGTTGGGCTCATTCAACAAGCCTGACCCCTTCGACAAGGCCTCTCCATACAGATCTGCAGGGAAGTTCCTGACTGAATTCAAGTTCTTCATCAGAAATGTCCACCCCAAGAGGCCCGACCTACATGCCCCGTGTATGTATACCTTCCTCAAAGGTAGAGCAGCTCAGTGGTTCTGTTTTCAACCCTCTACAGATTGTACTAGCTACTTGTTTCATGTCAAGATCAGAATATGTCAATACACTTGATGTGTCTTCCCTTTCCTTATAATTATTCTCCCCTTTAACCTCGTGCAGAGACGAGTGGGAATGTGGGGATATGTCAAGGGACTATTCTATGTATTATAATTATTAACGCCATACTCTAACCAAGCTGACCAAGCTTTTCCCTGTAGAACCCAAGGTTACCTATTTTTAGCCTACCGGGCTGAGTGACTCACTCACTCCAGAGTGACTCACTCACCCCCTCCCTCTCCCAGTGGGAACCCTCAGGCTCCACCTGTGAACCCCCACTGGAATGCATGACTCATACACTACCTCCAGGCCCACCTGTCCAAGTGACTCACCTTGGAGAGCAGCTCACCCCCCCAAATCCGGATCAGACTGGATCTAACCGGACTGGGGCCGAGCTACTCACCCCCAGACATGCCCTAATACGGAGGCATGAGTCACCCCGAGCAGCTCCTTTCCCCCTTTATAAGGTGGACGGATCCTGCTCAGATCATCTTATTCTTCTCCAACCCGTAACTTACCAGCCTTTTTCGCCATCATGGTACAGCGCCAGCTTGGTACTGCCACCAATGCGTCCTTACATACAGGACCCCCGCCAAGCCAAAATGAATCAGTTGAGCTCCGTATAATGTGTTTATGAGTTAACCAAGTGCTATTAACCTTGTGTCTTTTTCTGTGTTAACAGTGGCCTGCTCGCGACCCATGACAGCGCTCTGAAGTTGATGAATTGTTTTCTCTTCCTATCGTTTTCTCAGCAGGCCCACCACCAAACGAGGCATCAGTCCCATCAGGACCAGAGGCAAAGCACACAGCAGAGGCATCAGTCCCATCAGGTCCAGAGGTGAAGCCAACAGCAGACCAGGCCCAATAGCACCAACACAGCCCAGACACCTTGCCAGACTACCACTGTCGGGCACCATCATCACTGCATCCTGTAGGCCCAGGACCCCAATGCCCCCAGCATACAGGATGCACACTAACAATTTCTGTACACCAATAAGAGGGCAGACATCATCAGCAGCCCTCTGCACACCATGCCACCACAGACCTGATAGTTTCGCCTGCCCCTGTTCCTACAGCAAAACGGTCCCCATCGATTGGAGGAACAGAGCAGCGTATTCCCCCCCAAGACAGCATGGAGGCCCATGCCAGTTCGCCGATTTTCTCTAGTTGAGCCCCCAACACCTACAGACTCAGACAGTGGAGATTCAGCTATTTCTGAGGCCGGGAACCTAGCCTCAGTAATGGAGGACTTTGCAGACCTCACTCTCTTGTCCTACACACCCAACAGGCAGAGGACTAAGAGAAGAGCTGAGGGTCGGTTCATGAAAACCAACATCAAACCGCATAGCAACCTACCACCAAATAGCTTCCATGCTGGAAAGCATTTCAGAAACAATAAGTGAACATTTTTCACCATTGCAACAATAGACTTTGGACTTTGAATGAGTTTGTGGAGACACAACCTTCCTATGACCTCCCATTCACCTACACAAGATAGATATTTTTGATTAAAGATTCACTCTATTTTCTGTAGACAAAGTCAACCTTTTCATACCTGTAAAAGATTGGCCAACTTTCATGGTCTTCTGGGTGATATTTATAATGTGACCTTTATAATGTCACCTCAGGTGCTATAAGATCAACCCCATTCGTACCTTTTTCAAGCTCAATCATGTATTGTATTTATGAGTTTTAGTCAGTAGTATAAATAGTTCATATTTTCCCTTAAGTTCTTAAGTTTATATAGAGCAGGGCCAACAGTCACATCGAATACTACCTTGACCCTGCCCTACATATGAATTTAAATTTTTTTTTACCAACAAGATCAACAGCCACTTCGAATACCACCTTGGTCAATTCTTTTTTACAAAAAAATACCTGGCTGAATATGTGCCCTTGGCAGCATGAAGCTGAATTTATCTTGGGAAACTCCCAACCTTGATTTGACTTCCTGATGCCAACTCCACAAACTGTGTAATTTTCCTTTCTCTGTACATTATATTTGTAAATACTCCAGATACCTCAGCTTAGAAAGGATGTATTTTTATACTCCCATATCACTATATAGCTCACGACAAGCTCAGGTACAAAAACAGTATTCACAACGTGCCAAAAATATTTGTACAGAATTTATTCTTGTAAAAATAAGTATTATAAGTTTTCTTTGATCCAACAAGGTATTGGTATGCTACCTGTACTTCCCATTTTACAGTTCCATAAAGGAACCCCTATGTATACTTATTTTGGTACGGTATTTTCATACCGGACACCTTTTTGTATTACGCGTCTTGTATGCATGATACCCAAAATTGTCAATGGACTTGGCAAAGCCTTTATTATTGATGATTTTCCTCCCTTAAACCTCGTGCAGAGACGAGTAGGAATGTGGGGATTTGTCAATGGACTGTTCTGGGTATTATTCATTATTTTACACATTTATTAAATTCTTCGCCACACACGCTCAGGCCCTGCTCACAAGCTTACAACTCACCCCCCCCAGTGTGTACAGTGAGCTACTCTTACATCATCCATACCAGGATGTTGTGAGAGCCGGACCCATTCCATTTCTGGGCACTGACTCACTGGGAGTATCACAACATACCGACATACCTGTGGATGCTATTTCTAGGATGCAGGGAAATTTCACAATCTCCCTTCACCCTGATTGGTCCACATATAAATAGAATCATTACCAGGCATGACGACGTGTCAGATCTGACCAGATCCAACCAGACCTGACCAGATCTGACCTGCTCCTACCGGTACATTTCGTCATCCTGTGAGCTGCTCACCTGGGTATATAAGACCCTATGAGCGGCTCCCAGGCATCTCTTATTCTACACACAACCTCCCTTGTATCTAGAACCTATGACAGGTTGAGCTACAAGCTACAAGGGGCAGAGCCTGCACCCTGGGGAGTGTATCATTGTAACCGCCTATATGTACACTCTGTCATCATGCAATAAACAAGGACCAAAGAACTTCTCTGGATTCAGTGTTCATTACAACATAAACTTGTAACGGTCCGTTGACAAAATGACAATAATTGTGAAATTCTCAGGAATAAATGTAAAGATATTGGTCTTAAAATTCATATAAGTTGTGTAACTCGACCTTTCAGTGGTACATGCATCGACATAACAAATTGTCTTAATGGAACAAATAGTGGTATCTTGCATGCACTCCTTTCGGATCAAAGTCCTGTTCAATGCTTGTAAAGGTAATCAGATCTATCAATACCAAGCTAGTACATATTATGGTAGAGACTATAGGGGTTTTAATGAGCAAAACTTTTTTGATTTTTTAAAACATCAAAGCTGGGATTCTTTTTACACACCTGGTGTAGACCCAGATTTATTGTGGGAAATGTTTATGATTCCTATTAAAGCATATTTGGATAAATATCACCCTTTTATTCATCGTAAAGTAAAGAAAACTAATAAAGACTGGATTGATGATGAGGTACTTGATTTGGTATATGAGAGGGAATCTTGGTTACAATTATATAGGGTAAATAGATTTCCAGAGTACAAAGATGAGATTAAGAAATGTCGTAGGGAAATAAGTAATAAGATTAAGTATAATCAGGCATATGGTGTTATAAGGGAGCTGGATGAGTGTAAAGGTATTCCAAACACTTTCTGGAAAAAATATTAAGCTGTTATTCGATAAAGGTGGTGATGTCTACTATCCAGAAATGAAGCATCATGTGGATGAAGCCATTATCTCAAATGAATCTAGGGCAGACTCTGTTAATACATACTTTAGTAATATAGGACATGATTTACACAAGGTGGTACAGCCAAAATGGCAAATTAACAAATGGGAGGTCCATTTATACCATTAAAGAAATAAACAAAAATAAATCTTCTGGTATAGAGGGAGTTAGGGGAGATATAATGATAGCTGCCTTATTGTGTATAGTGGAGCGATTTACACACATATGTCAGGTCAGTTTTGATACTGATGTCTTTCCAATTGAATGGGCACATGCACTTATTAAACCATTGGCAAAAGATGGTGATTTATCTTATGTAAAAATCTGGAGGCCTATTTCTCTGCTACCTACTCCTTCTAAAGTGATACAAAAATTGGTTTATAGTAGACTAAGTGAGTGTATGCAACACATAGGTAATTTCAGTGACTTACAATATGGTTATAGAAAAGGCAAGGGCACAGGAGAAGCGAACTTTGATCTGGTAAATGAATTGTTTACTGCAAGAAATAATGGCCTAATATGTGGAGCCCCTTTGTAGATTTTACAAAGGCATTTGATAGTGTTATACATAATATATTATTAAAAAAGTTAAGATAACTTGGTTTTGTGGTAAATAATTGTAATTGGTTTAGAAGTTATTTGGCAAACAGACAACAAAGAACTACTTTTGCGAATAATCTTTCGGATCCTCTACCAGTTAAATATGGCGTACCACAGGGGTCTGTTTTAGGGACCCTGCTTTTTGTTTTATATGTTAATGATGTTACTAAGACTTTAAGAGAAGCTAATATTAAACTTTATGCAGATGATATTGTTATATACTATGCTGCAAAAAATTGTAATGATGTTAATGATGTGCTCTACAGGGACATTGAGTTATTCAAAGTGTGGATAAATGCAAATAGACGTTAATGCACGTAAAACTGAGTTTATGTGGTTTTGTAGTAAACAGAAGATCAAACATTGTCAACCTACTACTACTATCATTTTTAATGGTGTTCAGGTCAAAACTGTGTCAACGTTTCCTTATTTAGGGGTAACACTAGACAGTTCTTTAACATTTGATAAACAGATTAAGATTCTTAAGAGAAATGTCTGTAATAAATTGTTTAGATTTGCAAAGATTAGGAAGTATCTTACCAGGGATTATAGTATTCAGGTATATAAGACAACTGTAGGGCCTATTATAGAGTACTGTTGTTTTATAAGTACAAGTTGTAATGAAGAAAGCTTGAAACAGTTACAAAGATTGCAAAATAGACCATTAAGAATTTGCCTTAAATGTAATATTCGTAAATATCATGTTGCTGAATTACATAAGATTTGTGATATAGAGACCCTTGAGCAAAGGTTTTATATGTTACTATTGTCTATGATGTATAAGAGAACAAAGTTTATAGAACACAATTAGACAGGTCACAATACCAGAGCCAGTACAAAGATTGTATTTCCTCTACCAAGGACTGTAAGCAGGCATTTCAAACGTTCGCCATATTATAGAGACACCGTCTTATGGAATTTACTGCCTGAGGAGGTACAAAAGGCAACCACAAAAGTTAAATTTAAGGAATGTATAAAGAAAACTAATATCAGGGGATTGCTAAGGAAAGGTTTTAATTGACATGGAAATAAGGCTGGTTTTGATGATGAGCCAACCTATCTCCTGTTGCCTACCTGCTGCCTTATGTCTTATGAATATGTGTGTGTGTATGGATATGAGTGTGTATGTCTGTGTGTATCTGTGTGAGTAGTATATAATGTATCAGAACAGGACTATAACTAATCTAAGGATATTACTCACTGGGGATGCAGCCAATCAGAGGCCTCCCTTTTGGCGGGAAATTCAAATGGGGGATCACATGACCTAGACACCCATGGTCTGGCGCCAAAATGGACCAATCAGAACCCTCCCTTTTAGCAGGAAATTCAAAATGGTCACGTGATCCAAACCCGCTGTGGTGTGCCAAAATGGCGCCCTCTGATTGGCTGGCTGTTTAGGTCACATGACCTTTATTATGCAAATAAGGTCACATGACCCTAATTTGAATGGACCAATCGGAGGTCGTCATTTTGGTGGGAAATTTGAAAAATTTGGTTAGGTGACTCTATTTTTTAATTTTTTTTTGTCAAAATGGAGACCTCTGATTGGTTGGCTATCCACACGTCATACCATCAGCTGTATGCAAGCAAGTAGTTACATGACCTTATTAGTATAAAGAGGTGTGGTTTATTATGTAGATGAGGGTGTGACTATAGTGAGATATCTTTTATATAATTAAAAAAAAAAGGCAAGCTGACAGCTTGCCAAGAAAAAAAAAAAAAAGGGAAATATTTGGGGGGCCCTTGGGGTGGGGGGCCTTTGGGGGGCCATTGGGGTGGGGGGCCTTTTAGGGGGTGGTCCTTTTTTTTGGAAACCCGCCCCTTGGGTAGGGGTGCGTTTACTTAAAATAAGATTTACATAAGGTAGTTAAATATTAAATAGAAATACAATAGAACCCACATATGGGGCTGTGTACAAATGACGTCATGCATTTTTGGACCATTTTTTACCCCCCTCCCCCCCTTGTCATGTTTCGTCATACAACACTTGACCCCCCCCTCAGCATGATGTCATTCAGAGAGATACCCCCCCCCCCCAATGTGCATGAATAGTGAAGGCCTATAGGCTATAAACAAATTAAAATGGTTCAAAGGGACATATAGTGGGTGTGAATTGGCAATAAGGATAACATGCATGCAAAGTGAAAAAAGAACTAGCACTGATCAACAAATGAACAGAGAAACATGCCATACACTGTCAGCTTATATAATGTATGGGTCCATATATGCAGGATGTACCATTTCCGTGCCTTGTAGTTGTAGGGGCTCATGGAGCGTTATATATAGTGTTAGCTCCCTATTCAAGAGGGCGGGTCGATCGGTGCGGTTACCACTGGTAGGACCAGAGGTCGCTTCGATCTCTGGCCGCTATGTGCCGGTTGCACTAACCCAAGCTAACTTGTCTGGTTTTACTTGATATTGACATATCTCGAATTAAACCGAAGTTATATAAGAACTCAAACCATTACATAGTTATACACAGAGTACTATGGTAGTGATCATACACAAGTATTTCCTGTCACAAAAGGGCTTAAAAACTAGATCAATAGTCCAATACAGTTAATAGTCTGCCTTTTTTACAGTGAAAGTTGTACACTTGTCAGCAAAGAGAAAATCAAGAACAGTTATTATAAAGGATCATATAGTTCAAGAGCTTGAATGTATTGATATATTGAATGTATTGATTTAATCTGTAATCTGAACCATATACAAGTGTACTAGAAATAGGTTTCAGGGAGAACACTCTGAACTTAGTGAGTGACCTAATAGAAAAAAAACTCAGAAAGCATCACAAATTCTCAGGAGACCATCGATTGCAATCATAGTTCCAATTTGTGATCTTACAAAGCAATCGAGTCACCTCAGCATTTTACTCTAGAATCTGCAAATAAGTTGAGTCCGTTAGAGTTCCATTCAGACAAAGATGTGGAGAGAAAGTTCGGGGGAGGTCCCCTTTACATCTCCCCAAGCATCCCCTCAGTGAAAATAGCAACAGGGTGGTGGAGAGCTCCAGGGGAGTGTTTGTTATTTATCAACAGTGGGACTCCGAGAGGGGTTGGATTGGGGGAGGAGCAAAATAATTTTGACACCTCAAGGAGGGGGGGGGGGATATCACACCTTTTCAAAAAGAAGCCTGTGGATGACTATGGATGCTGCCCTGAGGCAACAGGAGCAGTTCAGGGGTAATTTAGATGCATCATTTAGATCCTGAGGGCAGCAGTGGCCCTTTTCAAAAAGGGTTAAATTGGTATAGGTAGGATAGAGTAGAAGTGCTCCCTTATAGTGGCCTGCACATCACCTTAATTTTACACTGACATTGATGGCAGTGACACTCATTGAGTGAGATGTCTGAGGAATGCATGCATATAGGGCCTATAAATTTAGGTAATAAATTTATGTCAGATGAATGCATTAAACTTCCCCACCTTTAAAAGTCTTTTTACAAAAGTTTTTGTTCTTGCCAAAACCAAAGCATATTGTGATTTCTTGATGACATGATGTCATGCAGCCCATGACCCCCCCTCCCCCCCTTGTCATGCTTGGTCATGGCAAGTGGGACCCCCCCTCCCCCCCTCCTGCATGACGTCATTTGTACACAGCCCCCATGGAGTAGTACACATTCCACTTTTATTTGTCATAATTTCATTTCATTTTTTCATTTTCGAGCAATTATATTTACACATCATTAAATACAAGTCCACACTCTCCACATATCATAGTTGAATATATCATAGGAATACGATAAAACCCACACATGGAACAGTACACATTTAATTATATTTTTTTTTCTCTCGACCACCCACATACACTACCAATGCACAAAAGTATTACTGGTACATTATCTGACCACGACATGTTATACGAATTGTTCTCTTTATTTGCATCAATTTATAAACAATTCCGCATGTTTATATTAGTTATAATATATCAACCAATGTGTATATATATGTATATATATATATATATATATATATATATATATATATATATATATATTACATAGGATAAGTCTCAGTCAATCATTTTATCTTAAGCTTGTTAAAATTACCAAGCAATCAAATTATAATGCATGGACCACACCAGAGACGACAGCCCACAAGCACCAACCACAAAAACCTCATTTCAGTGTGACCAACTTGTAACCATGGCAACGACCCACAAAAACAACAAACCTGGTAATCATAAAAAGGACCTTAGAGGCCATAAACTGCAAAATTAACAATGAATAAAAATCAATGAACTTCAACCTCCTGTCGGGTTCTGTGTGAATACCCCTCTACACATTTAATTATATTTACAAGTCGGTGAATACAAGTTTACATATAAACTATCTTGGTGTCTTATCTATACATGAATCGTGATACATTGTGGGAGGTCTTTGTCCGGTTCATATATGTTGTCCCTGGTGAATCTACGGTGGTGCCTGGTGTATATATGTTGTTTCTCATTTATCTACTGTGTCCTCCGACGTTACAGCTTAAAAAAACACAGAAGATGTTTGTCCAAAAGGAAAAACTCCTCCATGCTTCATTCTGTAAAGCTGCAACTCGTTGTCCAGAGAGTTCAATTTCTTCACCATTTCCGTCAGCAAAATTTTGCTGTGTGGACTTAGGTTCATACCTTCCGAGGCCAATGGGCAGGTAGGAGAATGTCTGAAATGTTCCACGGCGACGTCATCACTTTCTAACCATGTGTGTAAAGCGACTCCACATTGGTAGCATTGAACAACATCCTTACCTCCGATGTAAAAGAATCCGTGGGCGGCGAGTTTCTCTGTGAAAGGACAGGGTTTATTCCACATAATTGTCGAAAGTGTTGAGTCTCCTTGATAAATCAACAAAATGTACATACTTCACCATTCTCTTAGGTTGGTAGGTAGGTAGGTAGGTAGGTAACGTGGTGGGAGCAGTGACGACGGTGGTAGTAGCTGTGTCGAGTGTGGACGTACCAGTGGTAGGCGAGGTGGTAAATGAGACACCAGAGGCGTGACGTAAGTGGTTCATATAGATGTGTTTAATCCTTTTTCCAGCTGCATACTCTCCGTCTCCACCACGTTCCTGTGTAGCAACTTAAGATCTGATTCCCGTGGTGCACACCTCCGCCTCCATTACATAATACAACACGCCCTTCCACAATTACCCTCCACGTCTCATCTCTTTTTCTTTGTTTTCAAAGTGAAGCAATATATATCTGGCCACGTCAAACCTCCTCATGTCATCCATCAGCACTCCAATGAGCTGATGATGTGTACTGGTGGCTTTAGCTTGCCACATTTTCAACACTCTGAAGGCATGGAGAGACATATCTTGTTCCGTTTGTTGAGCAATACTATTGAGCTTTTCAGACGTGAAGTCTAAATACGTCCCCATATCTTTCCACTCCCTGGATAGAGATTCAGACATGGTGACAAAGTACCTCTCCATTAAAAACTGGTAGGGGTTGTTGTAATCCAATTTGTAAGTCTTGAAAAAGTTCTGCGACTGAACCAACAGATCTTTTCGATGAACACTCATGTAGGCATGATGGAGTTCTCCCCATCTGGCATGAGGCGTAGTTTTAGACCACCAAGTTTGGAACATCTCCATACACATATCCTGCACAGTCTTGATAACGACCATCTCCTGCAGACGATCATAGTCAATGTCCAAGTAGATTCCCAATTTCTTCCAAGATCCAACTAACAGCCTTCCTATTTCATGAAGCAAATGATCGCTATATGTAAAATTCATTTCATACAAGATACCCTCATCCTGTACACTCACTTCACATACATCAGAGCCAGATAGGGAGGAAGTATTTTCAAGACTCATCTCATCTGCAAAAACTTCAGAAATCACTTGATGAAGGTCGGTAGGCGGGCAGGTAGGCAGGCAGCCGGCAGGTAGGTGGTGCTGGTGATGGTAAAGGAAGTGGCGGTAGGCGCAGTAGTCGTAGTGGTCAGCAGTGATATATCCTTCCAAGAGAAATTGGGGTGCTTTATATAGGGTGATCTAATCCTATTTCCAGCTGGATACTTCCCACCGCCTTTACCTTTCTGTGTAGCGGCTTATCAGCACAAGCCTTTTGAATTTGTTAACATCAGACAGGAGGAAAGACACTGTGACAAATGTATTTGGTGGGATTAGAGGTGATTGCTCTCATTCTTTGTAGCGACTTATCTTTTAGATCTGTTGACATAAAACATGTGGAAAGGTATTGTGATAACTGTATTTTGGTGGGATTACAGGGAGTTAAAACTGATTATTGGCTTAATCCGCTTTACAGGTGTGAGGCAGGCTCGCTCGTTAAGGTATTAATAGATTCCTTAATTTTTACTTCTCCCCTTGTTAACAGGGGGTGTGTTATTGCGATCAACTACTGTTTGAAGTTTTCTAATCCTATTTAGACAAACATTCATCTGGATCCTCCTACGGTTTGGTTTACCTGTGGAGGGCAGGTGAAATTAGATTTATAGATACTGTAGGGGTATGGTATTTACACTTATACGTTCATGTACCCGTGGGCGGGGGAATCAGGATGGCAGGTGGCAGCACCTGCCTCTGAGTTTGTATCCATTACACCAAGGGGCCTACCGCTCGTCCGCCACACGTCATGTGGCCGGTCTGAGTTTCACTGGCTTTTTCCCTATATAAGGCTGGTTCTACCCCCATGTTCTTCAATAGGGGTTTTACCCACTGCTCAACCAGGTCTTTACCCGAAAGGGTAACCGAATGCCCTAGCAGCATGTAGTCCTCTGAGGCCGTGATCGTATGTTACATAAGCTATGAAATAAAAGCTTGGTTGCCTACCCGGAAACTTTCTCTCTCTTTGTTATGATTACTTAATCTAACTTAACGAGACGAACCACTACACTGGTGCCGTGACCAGTTGGTCTTCGGGTAAGTGCTGAGCCCAGTTAGGGGAAATGGCCCAAATTATGAGCTAAATTCCCCGATGGAAGATGGTGAAATCAAATCACCATCCCAAGGTACGGAGTGGAAATGTGGATTTGAAAAGAACAAAATGGACGAGCTTGAAGACATGAGAGCTGAATACGAGAAGATCCAAAAGGATCTCATTACACTGACCGGAACTCGAGACAAAATTCTGACTGAAAACAAACAGTTGATATCAGAACGTCTTGATTACGATCAGAGTTGTAGACGCCAACAACAACTGTTATTGGATCGAATGGAGAAAGAAAAACAAGATTTCCAACTCCAGCACGAACAGTATCGTGATGCACTATACACGGCGGATCTGGAATACAGAGCTTCGTGTGATGAGTTGAATAAAACTAAACAAGAGTTAAATTCAACTCAATCGGCCCATGGCAAGTATCAAGAAGAGCTGAAGAAAATAGAATCAGCCTTCAAAGATGCATGAAGTACGTATCAAAAACAAACCGAGGAGCATGAAAAACTCAGAGGTCAATGGATACATGAATCCGCAAACTTGACTGCTAAGGAGACAAAAATGTTGGATGATTATTCCGAACTGGAAGCTAAAGCTGTTCAGATGGCAAAGTATCTAGAGGATACTGGTCGTGCAGTAGGCACTCTTGAACCAGACTTCACTGTTTCAGGAATGGCCCTAAACACGACGTGTAACCAGATGAACTCTTTGAGGGGTGAAGACGAGGCAACAGAGAAAAATGTACCTCGTTGCGAAGAAGTAAAGAGTCATCAGGTTTGATTTACGGATAATACCTCGAAACCTCTTGGTTTAGGTACCGGAAATGCTGGGGGTGCTTCGACGAGTCACCTTTAGGGGGACCAAATGGCCCGTATGCCCAGTATGGATGGAATCGATCCCAAGCGGGAGCGAATCCGTCTAATGGTAACGCCCGGAATACATCCGGAGGAACAACCGGACGAACATCCGGGAATTCCAGCTGGAGGACAATCCGGATACTATCAAGGATCCGGACCTTTAGGAGATAGTTCCAGAAGCAGACCCTCTGCCGGTAGAACTGGTTCCAATAATGAATATCAGTCGTATGGAACAGGAGGAAACACTAATAACAATAGTAGTTTCTTTAGTTCTGGTGGAAATGCACAACCCACCAATAATCCAGGGTCAACTCCTCAAACTGGCGGATACACCTTCTCACAGGTGCCTCTATATGGAGCAGGAGGATCAGGGGGTGGAGGAGGACCACCACCTGGTTGAAGTACTTATGGTACGAATCCTCCACGGAAAAAGAGACTCAGTCGCCGAGTATCTCTTTCTCCAGGGTTACAAGCACTGCATGATTCCAATGCAGCGATTGCTAACATAGGTGTTGATTGTTACAATCAAGGTCTGGACGATACGGAGATCATGGAATGGAGTAGAGGGTTAACCCTTACTGGATCCTTGGATCCGGCTCGTAGAGTAGCTAAGATACCTACTCCCTATAATGCCAAGAATCCTTGGAAGGAAGAGTATCAAGGCTGTGCAGATGTCTTTAACTGCAATGGATGGGGTAAAGCGGAAGCTCTCCCCTATCTAGTATGCTGGTTAAAGGAAGGCGACAGTAAAGGAGCCATAGAACAATAGAGAGATTCCCAAATTGTAGGACTCTCAGCCCATATGAAATATGATGAACTCATAGAGATTGCTTCATATTTATATGGAAATATAGTTGGGGAAGATCCTTGGCTGACGTTCACTAAAAGAACGCAGAAACCTAAGGAATCTGCCAAAGTGTTCGGCTTAGAATGTCAACGACTGTTGCACAAAGCCAGACCTCAATGGAGATTAGATGATGAATGCTTCCTAGATGAAATGTTTAAACAATTCATCGAAGGAGTACGGAATCAGGAACACAGGACAGTGGCCTGTGAAGCTTGGAAGAATGATGCCTCTTTAACAGATTTGTTCCAGTCCTTAGATCATTATGATCGTAAGGCCCGGATCTTTGCCGGGAAGGTACCTCAACGGATGTCAGCAATGATAATCCCGGATGGGATACCCGAAGCCGATTGACTGTCAGCCTATCGCCGCTTGCAGTGCTGGTGAGAATCCTCTAGCGATTTCACCCAGCAGTGAAGCTAAGGGACCTGATCAGTGCCTTACTCATGAGGCTGGGGAGACTGATAGTACACCAGGTGTCAAGAACCGGCAGAAGAACACAGAGGGGAAACCCGATATCAGTCCAGAGGAAGTGGCCAATGAGTTGGCCAGGGTGGGGTGTGCCCAGTTTCCCCCGGGTCATCCTTGTCTCGAATTTTTGAAGGGATGTGGATTTGACCTCAACACTAAGACGGAACTTGCCAAGTACGCAAGTTGTCCTACCTACTTGAAAGGTAGGAGGTGGTACGCAGTTGTATCTGTGAGTGGTAGATCTGCTGAGTTTCTTGTCGATACGGGTGCTAGCCACTCCTGTATTGCTAAGAGATTCTACGATCTTTTGCCTACGAATCATGAAACTTTCACAACGGAAGGAAATGCTCGTACGGCCGATGGTAGCACGATGCAAACGTTCGGTAGAACATGTATGAGGTTCAGTCTACAGGAGGATAAGGACTTCATCCTTACTCCTACTGTGGCAAACATTGCGGATGATGGTATACTTGGTCTGGATTTTGCTGCATTATATGGAGCAAGGTTAGATTCCCAGAGGGGAATATTGGAAGTGAGGGACCCGTATCATCTCGAAGTACAATGCATACTTAGACAAGTGAGCAGTGTAGCCAGTGTAGCCCAGACTGTTAAGATACCACCAGGCACCGCCTGTGATGTCTTATGTCAAGCGAACAGAAAGTTTTCAGGAAAAACTGGAGTTGTAGAGCCAGGTATGGTAATGTTGTCAAGTATCGGATTGGAATCCGCAGACGTTCTAGTAGCTAACGCTGCTTGGACAGTGGTTCTTATATCCAATACCGGTAATAAGACTGTCTACGTACAGAAGGATACGATCCTAGGGTCGGTTGTCCTCTCTGAACTGGTAGAAGGCTGTGAACATGTTTCAGCACCCAGAGTCCCTTCCTCATCCGAAAGGAATCCGGAATTAGATAATCTAACAGCCGAGAGCCATGTCGAAAATGATGAACACCTTGAAGCTCTAACTGACTTGCTAGACAAGTATCGTAAAGCTTTTGCAGCACCAAGTGAACAATTGGGGCGTACCAATAAGGTACTGCATACGATTGACACTGGTGAGAATGAACCTTTTAAAATTCCTTATAGAAGACTCCCACTAGCCAAGAAAAGGGTAGCTGAGGAGAAGATAGCTAAAATGCTTGAACAGGATGTAACAATTCCATCAACCAGTCCTTGGTCTAGCCCTGTGTGCATGCTGACTAAGAAAGATGGTACCATCCGTTTTTGCATAGATTACCGGAAATTGAATGGTATGACCAAGAAGAATTCATATCCCTTACCACAGATTGATGAGACTATAGACTCCCTTGGAGGTAAGCAATGGTATTGCTCTCTAGACTTACAATCCGGGTACTGGCAAGTGGGTATGCATCGGAAAGACATGAAAAAGACCGCCTTTTCCAGTCATATTGGGTTATTCCAATGTAATGTGATGCCGTTTGGATTGTGCAATGCACCGGCGACATTTGAAGCAATGATGGAAACTTTATTAAGTGACCTATTATGGAAGAAATGTCTCGTCTATCTAGATGATGTGATAGTCTTTGGGAAGACATACGAGGAATGCTTGGAAAATTTAGGTGTGGTTCTGGAAAGGAACATAGCTAATGGATTGAAGCTGAAGCCCAAGAAATGCGATCTTTTTAAAAGATCCATTAATTACTTGGGACGAATAATCTCAAATGAAGGAATTAAAGCCGATCTGGAGAAACTGGATGCTGTGTCAAATTGGCAGGCACCCACGAATGCGAAAGAAGTAAGATCCTTTCTTGGATTCTGTTCCTATTACAGGGACTTTATACCAGGATATTCGAGGGTCGCCTTTCCTATCCAGAATTTGTCCCACTGGACACCTGGAGTGAGGAAGGAACGATTTCCTTGGGGATCCAAGCAAGAAGAGGCCTTTATGAAAATAACAGGTTTGTTTGCAAGTACACCTGTGTTGAAGTACCCTACGGAGAATGATCATTTCATTCTAGATACTGATGCTAGTAACGAAAGCATAGGAGCTGCCCTTTCCCAGGTCCAGGATGGGGTTGAAGTTCCTATAGCCTTCGCTAGTAACACGTTGAGTAAATCTCAAAGAAACTATTGTACCACTAAACGTGAGTTGTTGGCTGTGGTGATCTATACGAAGAAGTTCAAGCACTTTTTGTGGGGAAGTGATTTCACTCTACGGACTGATCACTCTTCTCTCAGATGGTTATTGAACCTCAAGGATGCAGAGGGTATGATAGGTCGCTGGTTGGCGCACCTATCCAAATTCGGTCTAAATCACAGCCAGATTGAACACCGAGCCGGGGCAAAACATTTGAATGCAGATGCTTTGTCTAGAATCCCGGTGAAGAAATGTGCAAACGCTGAGTGCACTGATTGTGGAGCACACAATGCTGTATTGGCAGGGGTTCGAGTACCTTTCGAAACCCAACCGGAACATGTTTTGAATTGGTCCATGGAGACCATCCAACAGTTCAAGAAGTCTGATGCAGTCACATCACGTTTGATTAAGTTTCTTAATCAGGGTATCTGTCCTCCAAGACCCGAGATGTCGTTGGAGAACAGAGAGATGAGACGATTCCTAGCTCAATGGGCCAAGCTAGAAGTCCGGGATGGTATTCTATTTCGATGGAAGAACTATTCTAATAGGAAGAAAACCTTGCAAGTTGTCATACCTAGTGCTATGCGACAAGATATGTATTTCTGTCACGGGCATAGAACTAGTGGACACTTTGGAAAGAAACAGTCTCTAGAACGTCTATCCAGACGATACTATTGGCCTGGCATGAGTACAGATCTCACCCGATGGGTAGAGACCTGTCCTGAATGCTGTAAGAACAAACCAGGACCCGGGTTAGGCAAACTGCCATTATCCCAGGAACTGTTTGGTGTAAGATTTGCTAGAGTAGCTGTTGACATCATTAGTGGGATTCCTCCCACTCCTAGTGGCAACACGTGTATGATGGTCGTGTCAGATTATTATACCAAGTACACCCGAGTGTTTCCTTTACCGGATCATAAGGCTGTTACTTGTGCTATGGTCTTTGTAAAAGGGTGGGTGTTGCACCTAGGTGTCCCACTCATGTTACATAGTGACCAGGGCAGAGAATTTGAGTCTAGCCTGTGGCAAGAGATGTGTAATTGTCTAGCAATTTGCAAGACAAGAACTAATCCCTATAGGCCACAGAGGGATGGATAAGTGGAGAGATTCAATAGGACTGTGATCCAAGTATTGAAGTCTCTAGTAAATGAACAAATGGACAATTGGGATGAACAATGTGAATTCGTGGTACATGCCTATAATGGCACTGTACACTCGAGCACAAACTGTTCTCCTAATCTCCTCGTTTTTGGAGAGGATTTGATTATGCTAGCAGATTTTGTGTTTGGCGTAATAAGAATGAATCAGGAAGCCCCTTGCCAGGTGATGTTTGTAGAGTCTCTACGAGATAACTTCAAACAAGCATATGAGAGGGTTAGAGATGAATTGCAGAAAACTGCACGTTGGCAGAAGGTTGGTTTTGACACAGGTCTAAAAGCTAGATCTTTTAATCTAGGGGATAGAGTTTTGCGTCTTCACCAACCACTTGCCAACCTGAAATTAGCGAGCAATTGGGATGGACCCTTCACTATAACTCAGGTTATTAGTGATTGTACAGTGATTATTAAATCACAGCTTGGTAAATGTTACAAGTCAAATGTAGCGAGACTACGCCCATGGAGGGGGAGGGATATCTCCACCGAAATGTACGGCGATGGTCTATTGGAAAGCGAGGACCCGGGCGGCCACGGAAGGTTGCAGACCCGAAGAGGGTGTTGCCCCCTGTTGTAACATCCGGAAAACAGGGGAAGATACAAAAAGTCTCGGCAGGTGCAGGTAAAAATAAGAGGAAAGGTCCTTCTAAGGCTAAGAAGACCTTGGAAAAGGCTCTTATGGATACCAGGTCAATAAAAGAGGCCTCAAAACCTCTTAGACGCAGTCCAAGGTTGCTCAAGACTGCCGTAACCTAGCCTGTTAACACAACGAGTGTGTTGTCCTGTACTGTGTACTGTTATATGTTGTAACCTTGTTCAATGTATATTTGAGCCGGTCACGAGTTTCTGGAAAATGACCCATGACAATGTACCCATGGTTTTGGACAGATAATCCGGTGGATATGCCTATGCTATCCATAAACTCCATAATACCTAGCGAGTTGTCATGGTTGAGACCTGAGTACAGACAGAAGACCGATCGGGTATTGTATTGTCCTTATGTAAGAACGCGTGACCTAATTAAGGGCACACGGGAAAGTTGTTGACCCATTTTCGAATGGTCAGGCGCCGGTTTGATCATGCGCAGCGATTCAAGTGCGAGTATCCTGCCATATTGTCTTATTCCTGCGAAGGAAGAAGACGTGGCCGAGGGTGGTCTTACTCTTTTGGGAGTTTGATAGCCTGTGAGAGCCGTGTTTCGAGGTGTGCCCTCGTTAAAAGGCACTCGCCTTTCACTGGGTAAGCAGTCCTTACTGCTTATCAGGTGGATTGGGATATTATATCCCCGAATAGCCACTTCTGCCGATGGCAGAAGAGGCCGTCCGCCTTGGCGGTGGTGCCGGTGCTAGCACCCCGCCAGAGTATGGAAGTGGTTCTCCCAAGAGTCCCACTTATACATACGACGATCAGCAATATGATGCTGATTGTGATCAATTGGATCAACAAATGAATGTTGATCAGTACTTTTCTGGAGTAGACGATAGCGATCTGGGAATGTGCTCATCCGCAATGGGCTAATACCTTTCCAGAAGCCTGGCTAGTGGATTACCATCAGATGGCCAAAGGATTGGTAGTCCATTTATGGTTCCGTAAAGCCGTCTGGGACGCAGAAATGGCTTTCCGAAGGAATACCTTCTATAGGCCTTCCTATGTGCACTGAAAAAAGTCTTCCTGACAAAATGACATGTATACCCATGTCAACTTGATTTGACACAGAGAGCACACGTCATTGGGACATGTGCACATATGTCACCATGACAACTGTAGCACACAGTAATCCTCATATGATTTGACATGCCTTAAAATACCATGTCATCTGTGAGTTGACTAGGGTCACGGCCATGTCGAAGGCACTTGACATGTGATGGTTTGACATACATAATTGTTCTAGGATATTCCACTAGATGGAGCAAACAACCATATTGGTACCAGGACTAATCACTACCAAGAAGTACTACCAACACTTGAGACATTTGATGTATCTGTGTCTGTTTGTTTTTATGAAGAATAGATCACTAAGGTCTGTAAATACTATCAATGAATGGTAGTGAATTCTATTTCATTGTTAAATCTGCATTTGTTATTGAATATCAAAATAGACACCCACCATCCTGAATACTCCAATTGGAGTGGTTAGACACCTTATATGTGGGTCAGTGAAAATACCAAAAGGACTGTGTTCTAACCCACAATCTATAATCTCAGTATCTACAGTACAGGGAGATATGGCATTGCCATGCACCTCTATGCCCTTGTCTTATGGACTTCATAGAGGTCCTTAGTCAAGTAGGAGTTCTGTAGATAGGACAAAGTGCCTTAGTGTTGCAGGCCTGTGGGACTATGATATCCCCTGCCTTCTATTATAGGCCTCCCTTGATTGAACCATTGGTACATAGTTATTGACTGCTCTTGACCCTTACATAATTGTCTCACAGTATTACCTAGCACTCAGGTGAATGGATCAGAAATATGTGACGTGTCTTCATTACGCATGTCAAATGGAGTTGACGAACCAAATATGAGAGGCTCAACCTCATTTGACATGCCTTCATACATGTCATGTGGGAGACAAATTGTGACCTGTGCAGTATGCGTCAAAGCGATCAGTGTTCTTTTCTCTGTGTGTCTGACAAAACGGGTTACACCGGTGTCAAGGCTGATGAGGTCTCTAGGTACATAGATAGAGACCAGATCCTAATGCTAGGAACAGCGGAGGAGTATGAAGCAGCAGGTAACACTGTTGTGGATTACTGTCCAGGGGTCTCAATCCATTGAGGCAGAGAAGGCCCGGATTGGTCTGTCTCCACTAGATAGACTCGGGGTGATACAAGACCTCGTAGTACACCTATTGGAGAGGCAGTATGCACTGGCACACCCGGAGCTTGTCCCTGGGCCAGCACCCGTGCAGGTAACGGCCAAAATGGCTGACCGGATGGAGCGTCTCATGTCTCCTGCTGAAACTCCTACTTTGGGAGATACAGCAGAAGTGCCTGAGGAGGCTCCACCTGGTGCAGATGGTTCCCCTAAAACTGCTCAGTCTACCCCTACAAAGACTGAACAGAAGACAGGGAAAACAGCTAGTGGAAAGGGTATAGGAACCCCCACTAAGAATAAAGGTAAAGGGAAGCGGTAAGGAACCTAACCCTCTACCAGCACGAGTGTGGCCTACAGTACCCGAACCCGTCGGGTGTCCCCACGCTCGGCCAATAAGAAGGGAGCCAAGGCTTCGGATGTCTCCGGCCACGAGACGGATGCATCCGAGCCTGGCACCCCTACTAACGGCAGATCCCGCAGACGGAATAAGAAGAAGGTTAACCAATGTAAACCTGAACCTATCGAGGTAGACGTTCAACCCGAAACTCCAGAAGTTGAACAGGCTGTCTCAACCGTAAAGATTGAGCTCGGTGTGCCAATCGTTAAACTACATGACGTAATGGCCGATTTGAGTGGAGACGCTCAAGATGCCGCAGCCCAGGTTCTCGCAGGTCAACAACCTGTTGTGCAACCTGTACTCCCTGAGGGAGAGGAGCCGGTTGACCCAGTTGTGGATGTCACTCCGACCGAAGAGCAAGAGGCTGCTATCTGGGAAAATGCCAATAGCAACTTTGCAGACTTCATTCCTCTAGGGGACACCTGAAGGGGAGTAAATCCATCTGGAGACTACCCCCTCGGATCACCTGTGAGAGGCGTGAGGATATGGAGGAGTGGCTTCGCAAGAAGCTCTCTGACAGGAAACCAGCCAACATGTACTGGATCTATTGGGAATTCGTTAAGAATTCACCCCATGGCCTGTACAACTATGACCAGAAGGGTAAGCTAAAGTTTGCTCTGGACAACTACTATGGAGAGGATCGTAAGGATTGTCCCTTTCAATGTTGTACTCAGAGTGAAGGTGAGGTTGAATTCTTCATCGAGAAAGACGAGTTCCTTCGTCATCTCTTGGAGTTTCATATGCACCAGAGGCCGGAATATGTCTGCGATCAAGAAGTTGGCAAGAAATGTGCTAAAGGATGTGTCACTCCCCGACGCGGAGACATGGTCCGGCACTATGTTACTTCGCATGGAGAGGGTCTGGAGGCAGCCATAGATAGAGTGATGAAAATTCACTCTGAACTCTATGGCAACCTTAAGGGCCTCAATGCCGAGAAACTTGCTTCTCTCACACCGAGTACGAAGCAGTTTGCGCCAACGGTTCCTGGTACTAACCAGAAGCTGAAGGCTCGGTTTGCCCAGACTCCCGGGTCTGGCAAATTGGAGTATGCTCAAGAGGAGTATGATTTGTTAAATGAATGGAGGAGCAATAAGGCCCGCCGCCGGGGTAGGGCTTATGTAACTCCATCTGGAGAACAAATCCGAAGCCGCAGGGACTACCGTCAAGGACCCTCTGTGGCAGAGGAAGAGACAGGCGTCCGAATCTCCTAGCCGATCCAGGTCACCACTGGAGGCGCTAGAGAGACAGACGAATGGGGGACGGAAGAAGCCACATCTTCCTTCTCCTACTGTCAGTGGACCCTCCTGAACACCTGCGCCTTTGAATGTCAGAGACCCAAAGCAGTACCCTGCTATGGGCCCACCCGAACCAGAGATGCAAATATTTGATCAGTACGGGAGGGTTAAGCAGGAACTGCCAGCAGGAGGAGGTCAAGCTCCACGACCTACAATGAGTGCTGTGGTGAGACAATGTCCACCCACGCCATTGTTGACGGTTACAGACCTTAGAAGGGAATTGTTGCGGTTGCCCCTAGCCCAGGGACTACCAAACCAAGGCCCTCCTACGACCACCGGGAGTGTGGCTACTACTGCTATTGCTTATTCGCATCTGCAAGTAGCTGTCACTGCGAGTGGGTCTGGTTCGCAGCATAAGCCTTAGGGTCAGGTACCCCCACCTGGTGCCATCGGCCTAAGATGATCCAGACGGTGGAGACCTTCTTCAAGAAGGAGAACAAATTGTCTTGTACCATTCAAACCAAGCAATTTGAGACGTTGCAGCACCACTTGGAGAACCTCCATTTGGACATGTACTGTCGGACCGTGTCAAGCACTCTCCAGTGCATAGATGCGATCCAGAAGTCAGAGATCAACCGAATCTCTACTCAGATAAAGGCTGATGTTGCCAAAGAAAAGCAGGAAGCTGCTAATCTGCGGCAAGAGGCCTTATCCAAGAAGGAAACAGCTTCTCAGATGTTCGACCTGGAACGAGCAGCGAACATGAAGAACCAACAAAAGTTCTTCAAGGTTTTTGGAGTTATCATGGATAACTGGGACGGCACACCTGGACATGCTTTGACCTTGTTCGAAGCACGCCAGAAGGTGAAATTAACACCAGCTGTCCCTGCATTGGCTGTACCTACGGATGGAGCTGGTGTAGACTCTCTTGTTCAGCCACAGGCTCAACAACCGGGTCCAAACCAGCCACCCGAGGAGAACATGGAACAGTGAAAACTGTTGCATGAAGGTTGTACATAATTGTGTGTCCTGAGGTGTTATTACCTATGTATTGTTGGATGAGAATTTATTTTTTTATCCAACCCGCATCGATTCGGGTACAATACTGTACCCTAATCCGGAAACTGAAAGCAGAAAAAAAATAAACAAGTAACCTTGGAGAAGGAGTACGAATGCTGTCAATATTATAATTGTGCTATGCTATAACATAATTACTGCCTATTATTAAACTATGGACCTTTAATACCGGATTTACTACTACACTACTACTACTACTTGTCAGCTAGCACTACAGGCATCTGGGTTTAGCTACGCCCATAAAGTCCATCAATAGTCTACAACTGGATCTACTACTACTTCCAGTTAGCTAGCACTACAGGCAACAGGGTTTAGCTACGCCCATCAACATATTCTTCTATAGCACTTCAGGCATCAGGGTTCAGCTCGCCCATACCAAGACATCAGCAGCATCCGGCTCCACTTAACTTCTCCTACCAAGAAACATGTAACTTTGTTAATAATATTGTATTGCATGTAAAACTGTATTTATAGCTCTAATATATTTTATAAAGGTATATTATTATATAAAGGTACTTACCTATAAATATACTGGATCTGCGTATCCTAAAAGTTATTTAAGGTAGTACTAGACCTATAACTGTCTAGATAGGTCATTCCTGGTCTCAACATATTAAGAGACTATACTTCTTCTGTACTTTGTAAATATCAAACACTAAGGTATAAATTGAGCTGTGTCTCAAATATATAAAATAAGAAGAAGAAAGGTCAAAAAGAAATATGTGACCAGGCAAGCAAAAACACCCATCTGCAGGGAAACTCATTATCAAAGTTCATCTGAAGATCTTTAAAATGAGACATCATTGGCTTAAATATTCCTAGTAGTTATGTCAGAACCCCACCTTGAACATAGGTCATTATTCATATTTGAAATTGATGATTAAGCTCTAAATACATTATAAACCATAATAATATCAAAAAACATGATAAATCAGCTTTTTTCGTAAAAAATACATAACAATATGGTGATTTTTGTCATAGATTTTGATCTAGAAGGAATTTTCCAGTTCTGTTTTCAGATTTGGGTCTTTAGTGAGTTTCCCTGAAAATTGGCATAGAAATCTGCAAATTTTGATTATTGGAATGGTTGCCATGGCAACCAGAAACAGGCTGATTTCTCATGAAAGAGGCTGATTTCTCATGAAAAATGTTCATTTCACCTTCCAAATAGGGGTCATTTCTACCAAAAATGGTGCATTTTAAATGAGACCATTGAATTCTGCATCAAAAATTAGCTTAATATATTTTTTTATTGATTTTACAGTAATTTTGCCTCTCAAATGCCCCCTGGTGGCCAAATGGGGAATTAAAAATCTGCCACGGAGGGGTGTTCTCGCTTGATGGGTCACTATACTTTACTTCTTCTGTACTTTGTAGATATCAAAAACTAAGGTATAAATTGAGCTACATCTCAAATATATAAATATTTTTCTATAAAATAGAGAAGGTCCAACGGATTTCTCTAAACTTAGTATTATATTACTCAGGTTAATACCTTATTGTGTTCATATGGAATCAGAATGATTATTCATATCTGATCGTTATTATTAAGTTCACTTTAAAAGTGGACAAAGTTGTTAATTTAAAAAGTCGAAAATTTTTTCCAGGTTTAACTCTTCTTCTACCAGATTCCCCAAAAATATTATTACCCCCAAACCAGATTTTTTGAAGATGAATTAGAAATGAAATTATACATGAGGACAATGAAATAAGCTTTCAGGAGCTGAAAGAATTTTGTAGATATTCTAAGGAAAAGTGAATTTATGCCAAACTGAACAGGACATAATGATTTAATGGTATCTATATTGACATCTGTCATCTAAAGGGAAATCGATATAGAGGCCAGTGCTTTGGATTACCGAGAGAGAATATACCATAGAGCACAGCCCCAAAAAATCATGGGATTGGGGTGAGTTTTGAGGAAGTTAGAGAGGCTCAAAAATCGGGAAAAATCGGCCAAAAATCGGCGAGTAACTCGCAAAAATGCGTGTCCAGTAAAGGAGCATAAACTCGCAAAAATGCGTGTTTGGTAGAAGAAGAGTTAATAACTGTCATACGATTAATAATTACAACCACCGGTCCTTTTCAGGACCCTACTGCTGTCAAACGTTCATATAATCTGTGATACTTATATTTATCATATGTGGTTGTTATAGTTATTGGTGGAAATGAAATGAACGATACTCGATGCTATTATTGTATAATTTTTCAGAAATAGGATAATCTCATACTATAGCCTATTTCACATCGAGCAAGTGTAATTAATACCCCTTTTTAGTATTGTAAACAATCACTTACTAGGTTTTTAATACACTGCAGTTTAATTACCCCTAAGTTATTGTCTAAGGGGGGCAGTGTAGGGGTATGGTATTTACACTTATACGTTCATGTACCTGTGGGACTCAGACCTAGGTCTTCGGGTGTAGTGGGGGAATCCGGATGGCAGGTGGTAGCACCTGCCTCTGGGTTCGTATCCATTACACCAGGGGGCCTACCACTCGTCCACCACACGTCACGTGGCCGGTCTGAGTTTCGCAGGCTTTTCCCCTATATAAGGCTGGTTCTACCCCCATGTTCCCCAGTAGTGGTTTTACCCACTGCTCAACCAGGTCGTTACCCGAAAGGGTAACTGAATGCCCTAGCAGCATGTAGTCCTCTGAGGCCATGATCGTATGTAACATAAGCTATGAAATAAAAGCTCGGTTGCCTACCCGGAAACTTTCTCTCTCTTCGTTATGATTACTTAATCTAACTTAACGAGACGAACCACTACAATCCCTACCGAGTGAGGATCTCTGTGATCATAGGATTAGAGCTCTTTTCTAAAAGATATCAAAAGCCAACTTTGATCCTACTGGAACTTTTTTTTCCGCCTACCCTTTGATGATCTAAGAATGGAGTGAAGTTTTTATCCGGATTCTCCTATTGTGACTACAGGATTAAACCTCTTTTCTAAGAGATGTCAAAGCCACCTTTCATCTATTCAAACTGCACTAAGCAACTTATCTTCAGAGGAGTATATAAGGGAGGGAGAAAATTTCATTCACTCACACTCTCTTTGCAACCCTCACCATGAGTAGAAGACCGACTAAGCTACAGCTCTTGAGGAAGATGAGAAGGACCAACAAGAGTTCATTGTCTTCTCCTGCTGCTGAAGATGATGCTACTGCAGTTGCTACTGCTTACAACCCACGTAGTGTAACGGGTGGTGGTGTTACTGCTGCTGCTACAGCTGCTTCTACTGCTGGTGCTGGTGCTGATAACGACAGCGCTACTGTTGATGGTGGGTCTCATACATCTCCTTACTGGACACCGATGTTTTATACCCCCGCTGCTGCTGCTGCTGCTGCTACTACTACTGCTGCTGCTGCTGATGATGCTAATGCTAATCATTATCACCCTTACGCTGGAGAAGTCCATGCTGGTGCAACTACAGCTGATGTAGACACACACGATTGCAGTCATACGGATTATTCGGAGACCCACCACTTGGCAGAAACAGAGGAAGAGGAGGAGGAGAAGGAGGAGACGCAGAAAGAGTTGACTTCTTCAGCGGTTGCTCAAAGATCACCCGATCTACTCACCAATGCTATCGTGAAGTCTCTAAGAACCACCGGCTTCTGCTCTCCACCAGGGGACACCGACATCAAGCAGAGTCGGAGCGAGTTTTTTCTTACCTCCCCGACTAACTCACCCTCCACAACCACGACTGACGGTGCGTGGTTATCCTCTTCCCAAAACTCCCGAGATACCGACGCGAGCGTTGCTCCTGTTGCTGGTTCTGCTGTTGATTCAGCTCACACTGATGACACTACTCTTCTTACTTTGAAACCCTCTACGGGTATCAAGAGGAGTTTTACCAAGAATGGTGACCAGGCATCCAAGAAGAGAAAAGCGGTAGTGAAATGTAAACCACCAGCACCTTCCACAGTCCCCAGATTGGAGTTCTTCATCAACAGTTTGAAGCTGTAGATCTGGCCCGACGGGGTTAGGATCTCCAAGGAACGCTACAGTGCTGTAAAGTGCACCTCAATGCCCACCAGAAAAGTAAACTTCACCACTGACGCACTCCTCAAGCTAATAGCGACCGTCACTGACGTCCAAGAGGAGGTACGGATATGTGACAGAGCGGTTTCCCAAGGACTACCCAATTACAACACATGGTTTGTCATCCTGGATCCGGAAAGCGCGCTGTATGTTGCTGTCAGCTACTACAAGGGTAAGAACATCATCCACGTGCGCAGGTACGAAGGACCCCAGAAAACCCCGACACAGGACGGTGTGACACTTTCGACCAAGGCGCTGAAAGAACTGGGTGACAAAAAGAGATTATCCTTGAATTTCTTGATAAAAATTGATTGAGACGTGTGTGAGATAGTGTTGATGTATGTTTTATATGACGTGTATGTAGGTGTATATGCTTTGTGTAGGTATGTTGGGTATATAGGTGTACAGGTAAATAGATAGATAGATAGAGAGATAGATAGATAGATAGATAGATAGATAGATAGATAGATAGATAGAAGAAAAAAAGAAAGAAAGAAAGAAAGATAGCTTGATAGATAGATACATAGATAGATAGATGAAAAATATTGAAAAAATTCTCTTCACATATAAGTAACACAGTGAAAATGGATCAGCATATGTGTGAAAAGTGTTTCAAAAAATTTAAAAGGGTGTACAATTACGACAGACACATGGAAAAATGTAGGGTAATACCTAAATTTTGTCCTCTATGCGGTGAAGGTACAGTAAAATCTCTTTACTACGAATCCTGTTATAACGAATTTTTGGTTATAACAAACAAATCTATTGCTACCAAATCATCACCATATATTTCTATAGTAAATTGATCCCTTTATAATGAAGTTTTGGCATCAATATTCGGATATAACAAAGTAATTTTCTCATAAACACATTATTTAAGGAAATCAAAGTGTGCAGCATACACAAACCATAGGTGTGAGGGGCTGTTTTAGGACATCTACAGCCACCTCCCTTCTCACCTGGGTGGGTGGGGAAGATCTGAGAGGTGTGAGGGGCTGTGTTAGGACATCTACAGCCGCCTCCCTTCTCACCTGGTCGGCCATAGAGGTTAACATAAAGTTAGAATAATTTTTAAGCCTCTATCTTGCTTCGTTTGGTTACTACGAAATTCGTTTATAACGAATTATTTTCCTTGTCCCAAGCACTTCATTGTAAAGGAATTTTACTGTAATTGCAAAAAAATTACCTGTCGATGCGAATCTTTGGACGGAGTGACTATTCCTCCGATAATATGCACTATACCAGAGGGTGAGGAAATATTTACCAGGAATTGGCCCGCAATACAAACAGGAGTCAGGATACATGGGAGTCGCGTGAGTGTAACAAACTTAAGACTACCAACCGGTGAGTTGAGTGACGCTGTAGATAATATGTATCAGATTCACATCACGCAAAGATTCAGATGCAAAGTGGGCTTGTCAGTAGGGTTAATTTTACGACACAGAGAAAACAGAAACAAACTAAGCTACTTTCACGCCTCCCAAAACAACGCGACTCTTTTACAACCCCTCCCCACCATAACTAATTCGGAAACTTTGGAAGAGCTTCTCTCCCTCATGGAAAACACTGTCACTTCCAAAGAAGTACAGAAACTTTGCGACTCTGACACCAAGTGGAAAGATCTTTTTTCCACCAATTTGAACGTTTGCGTTTACATGCGACCAAGAGAATTCCCCATAGGGGGCAGGGTTACCCATTCGGGTCGACTTAAAAAGAGAGGAGGTGTGTTAGATTTTCCCAACAGGGTCTTTCGCTGCATATCCTTTCACTTATACAAGACCAGCAAACATGCTTCAAAATTGTTGTGTCAGTTCGATTCCACTGCGAAACCTGAAACCTTTCCAGCTTTGATCATCAGGGACTTACCCACGTTAGAGAACTTGTTCGATGTACAAATAGCTGTTTACACCACCCGTAAAGTGAAAGGTCAGAACCTGAAAAACCATGTTACCCTGATTAGTCCACCTTCCAAAACATCGGCCACCCGAGGTAAAGTCAACCTACACCTGTTCACGACACATGGTTTGCACGTGTCCCTCGTTACGGATTTCAATGTATACGCTGGCATCTACGAATGTCCCGAGTGTAAGTCCGGGTTCACGACTAAGTTCTTACTGAAAAGACACAGGTACTAGTTGCTACAGATGTTGCTCATTGTAATATTATGTGCCACGTTAGGTGCAGTCCAAGCGAACTGCTCCCTTGTATCAGATAACAGTAGACCAAGACAAGAGACTTTGTATAATGCACATTAGCTCATTGTAATATTATCAGCCACCGTAGGTGCAGTCCAAGCAAACAGCTCCCTAGTCGCCAACTCATAGCGATAACACTTAACCAACATAAGTGGTCTAAGGGTGCAATGTTAACAATTGCATGGGACTAGTTGCTACAGGTGCAGTCCAATCGAACAGCTCCCTAACAACAGATATTATAAGCATATGTTAATAATCTAACTATTATCATCGTCAGGAACTTTGGTTAAATCCTCCACTCCTCTAATACGTGTCTTAAACTTGTGTTTATTTTCGGACGTTGTTCCAAAGAGTGACTCTTCTATACAAGGGCGCGTTATTATAACCAAAGTTTCGTGCACGAAATATCTTAAATTGTATTTTGGCCTCATAGCGTGGTCCCGGACTCCGCACTTCAAGGTCCAGCCACTCCAGCCACCTCGACAACTTATACATGTAATTTAAAAGTAATTCCTGGCGATGTCTATTTAGCTTAGGAATGAAGTTGCGTACATCTCATCTTCAGACATCTGCTTACCTTTATAACATATTTTCAAACCCCTTTTTTGGAGTCTATCCAATTTTTTTAGGAGCCCATCATTTGCTCCCTCATAGGCAAAGCAAGCGTAATCAAAGACAGATAAAATAATCCCTTTGTACACAGTTATAGCAACGTTTTCAGTTAGACTGCTGCGGAACTTACTAAACCTAAATAGCCTATGATGTACTTTGCTACACAGATCCTTTAAGGCTGGGGCAAAACTTAGAGCACTATCGAGTTTCAAACCTAGGTAGCAGTAGTTGTCTAGCACCTCCAGCTCCTTGTTACATAGATGTAGAGTGATACCTTTTGTTTTACTCAGCTTATTGATCGAGCCATACCACACAACCTTCGATTTATCAGAGTTGACTGTCAGACGCTTGTTAATAAACCAAGACTCTAGTCGATTTAATGCCGTTTGTAGCCTCTCTCTTATTAGATCTACCTTATAATTGGAACAGTATATTACTAGATCGCCAGCATATAAATAATGCCGGCAAACCCCAGCATATTGCTGACATCATTTATATACATAATGAACAATAGCGTCCCAAGAACAGAACCTTGAGGGACACCATATCATACAGGATTTATCCCAGATATATATGTACTTATCTTAGTGTATTGCATTCGCCCTGTCAAATAGCTCATAAGCCAGTTTAGACTGGTATCATGTAAACCCAATTGACCAAGGAACTCTATCAGGTACTTATAATGGACAGAGTAACGCTTTCCACAAATCTAGGTAACGCACGTCAGTGAGGTGACCCCTATCTCTGTTCTCATAAATATCATTTAACAATCCAAAAATAGCATCTCCAGTACCCAAACCTGGTCTATATCCAAATTTTGATTTAGACAGAAAGTTTTTTTTTTTAAACTTCTTCCAAATGTATGTACATTAATCGCTCAGCTATTTTTGAGGGAACTGGGAGCAATGAGATTGGCCTCCAATTTGTTATAAGCTTACTGTTACCAGTTTTGGGTATGGGATTCACATGTGCTATTTTCCATGAATCCGGAAAAATATTGCTGGAAAAGGTCAGCTGATACAACCAGGTCATAGGTTCCAGTAAAAACAGGAGAGCTGTTTTAAGGATGTCACATCTGATACCTTCAATACCTGATGTTTTATTAACATTTATTTCCTTGAACAAAAGCTCAACTAAACATTTATCTACTCTAACCATTTTCTCAACTGAATCAGCAGGCTCCTCCAGCAGAAATCTCTCTGGGAATCCTCTATCCGTGATATGCTGAGATAGCTTAGCACCTATAGTGGAAAAAAATCGTTCAAATAATCAACAGATTCTTGTTCTGATTTGACAAAACCATCTTGACCTAATCACTCAGGTGGAGATATCTAAAGTTCAGATTTAGAATACCATTAATCACACGCCAAAATTTCTTCGGATCATGTTTATACTCCTCAAGAGCATTCTTAACTTGATTGGCCTTAGCATAATTAATGGCCTTGTTTATTCTGCATCGGAGAGACCTAGCTCGATTTAAATAAAATTCATCCCAGGTACAAAGGAAACTGTTAACATTATTTTCAAGTTCATAAATCATGCTGAGGATTTCCTGGGTCATCCATCTATTTCGTTTGTTAATGACCTCAATTTCCTTCCAAGGACAAAATTCATCCAAAAAATCCACAATATGATCCTGTATAAATTTCCAGGCCTTATCAGGGTCAGATAGGGTATAAAAATAGTCCCAATCAGCCATGGCAAGCCAGTCAATAAATAACTCAACATTGCTCAACATTTTCTTTATCAGCACTGGTCATTAATACATTCAAATGTTCAAAGAATTTATCATGCTTACCAGAAGGTGGTCTATATAGAGTTACAATTTGGATAACATGTGACTCAAACTTAATATCTAGCATCAAGCATTCAAGATGCTTGTTTGAAAGACTCAAATCATGTCGTAATGTTATATTAGCCTGTATATCATCTCTCACATAGACTGCTAGACCACCACCCTTCTTACACCATCTTGCCTGAACAAGTACATACCTTCCCAATTAATTAAATCACCATGATACTCTTCATGCAGCCAGGTTTTGCTCATACATACTATATCCGTCCCATCTAGAAGATTAAAGATTTCCTGCCTTTTATGAAACATACTGTAATAACCAGAGTCGACAACTTGTATAAAGAATTGAATATAAAGTTACAGCCGTTGTTGTTGTTTTATTTCTTATTGACCGTAGGGACTAACAGGCACTTGTCATCAGTTACTTGCTTCTACTGATACCGGTACTTATAATTGCTTAGAGACGCCACTCTGTTCACGGACTAGAGACTAGCCACCGAACGCCGCTAGGAAGACTTACACATAGGCCACCTGAGTGTCTGATCACGTCTGACTAGAAAACCACCGAACACAGCGTTTTATGGCCGCCAATGGTGACGTCAGAAAGCTGTGACGTCACTGCCGACGGGCCCCCTAGTGGCCACAGTGCGAACCCACTGCTCGGATTCTGTGGCTACCACCGAGCCGCCGACTGATGTTTATTACATCCCTCCCACCTTACTTTCTTCCATGGGTATAACTTTTATAATAAACATTACTCGAGTGTCCAACAATGGCACCCATGCCGTATGGCCTAGTGACTAGTACTTACTTTATTTAAACCTAGATTTTATTTAATTCTATAATTACCATAGTATGTACCAGGTGAGTATCCCCCCTTATTATCATGATTAGTTACAATACCTATGGGCTCCAACAGTGGACCGCCCATTTTACCTCCCTGACTGTGTAATATTTCATGACTTAATCCGGACTATCAGCGCCTACAGTGGGCTGTTCTTAAATTACTGTTACTTAATCCAGACTAGAAACGTGAATTACTTATAAAATTGACTTAATCCAGACTACCAGCGCCAACAGTGGGCTGTTCTTAAACTACTATTTACTGAATGAGGTATACACTTGATCACTAGAAATCCACGGTCTAGAAGGGTGCGATAATACGGCGTGCAGAAAGGGGGAATGTCCCTCCCTTGTCCTGGCCATGGGGATCCTCCCGACTCTCTGGGCTGCCAGCCCTTATGCTGCCTGTCTCGTGCCCCGGGGGCTTCCAGGGGTGTTCAGGGCTCGGGTTTCCTGGCAGGTACTCAATCCCCCACCAGTACTTTCCCTTGCCCCTACTAACCCCCTTCGCACCCCCTTTCCCGGCTGTCCTCCCTTGTATCAGCTTCCCGGCTGCTCCCTTCGGCGTCCCTGTCATCCCTTCTCACCAGCCACTGCCCGTCCCCTCTTCCTCTCCTCACCGGCCGCTCTCCCTCCAGATGACCGCTCTCCCCTTTTCTCCCTTCACTCTCCTGCCTACTGGTTCCCCCTCTGCTGCTCATCCCTCACCAGCCGGCGGATCATCTCTTCCAGGTCACGGCTCAGGGGTGCCTCGGCTGGTTGCAGTGGTTGCTGCTGCGGGGTGACTCTGGATGGCATGGGGGGTGGCGGGACGAAGGGTGTGAGGGTCTGGTGGTGGTATCTCCCTTGTCCCTGGGGTGTGGGCGGTGGAAGTCCCTAGCCCAAGCTGTGGGACCCAGTGAACCCTGTCTCTCCCGACGTCTGGATGGGGGGTCTACCCACTGCGGCTGACGGTGGGGGTCGCCCCACTCCTGGCGGGGGAGGTGGAGGTGGTGGTGGAGGCACTCCTCCCTGACCCATCCCTGGGTCGTACCTCTGGACCGTGGTAGCGTAGTAATGCGTACGCCACAGGGATGGGCCCACCAGCTCCACCCACCCGTGTGCCCGCCCGCCTACGGGGGGTTTATTCCTCGCCTAAATCCGGGGATGGGGCCAGCCCCACCACCAACTTCTGTAATTTGTCGGGGTTGTCTACCCGCCGCCAGGGGATCCGCTGATAGGTGCTACCGATCCACAGCGGTCTCCCAGCCAGCAGGTCCATTTCCTCTGCCCGTGGTGGCTCCGGTACCTCAGCCCTGGGGATCCTCTCCCCCACTCCTCTCTCCACTCGTCCCTCCTGGGCCCTGGACCCCGGCTCCTTTCTTCCTCATACCTCTCCTCAAAATTGCGGTGCCTCCTATACTTCCCATAGCTCTCACTACTGTGGGGGCCAGTCTCATACCGCTGGCTCCCCCGGCCCTCTCGCCTCATCTCCTCGTCCCCTCTTCTCTCCTCTCGCCTCCTCCTCTCTCTCTCTTCAGCCTGTCTTTCCTCCCTTTCCCTCCTATCTCGGTCCTCCCTCTCCTTCTTTTCGTGAGCCGCTCTCTCCTCTCTCTCTTTTCGATCTTCTCTTTCTTTCCTCTCTCTTTCATCTTTCTCCTTCTTTTCTTTAGCCCATCTCTCCTCCCTTTCCTTCTTTTCCCTAGCTGTCTTCTCGTCCCTCTTTCTCTTCTCATCCTTCTCCTTCTTTTCCCTCGCAGCCTTCTTGTCTCTCTCCCTTTTCTCTTTCTCCACCCTCTCTTTCTTATCTTTATCCCTCCTTTCCCGTGCCGCTTTCTCCTCATCTCTCTTTCTTCTGCTTCTCTCTTTTCTCTTTCGCCTCGTCTCTCTCTTTCCTCTCCTTCTCTTTCTTGTCTTTAGCTGTTTTTTCCTCGTCTCTCTCCTTCCTCTCTTGCCTTTCCTTTGGCGCCTTCTCTTTTATCCCTCTCTTTCTTTTCCCTCTCTTTCCTGTCTTTGGTAGCCTTCTCCCCATCTCTCTCTTTCTTCTCTTTGGCCGCCTTCTCCTCATCCTTCTCTTTCTTTTCTCTCTCCCTTCTCTCTTTCCTCTCTTCCTGCCCGTCTGACTTCGGATTGTAGGGACAAGTATATGTCTGTGCCACCCCCAGGAGGCGGTGTACCTCCCGGAACATCTGGGCCTGGAAATTTCTTCCCTGATCGGTATGAATCATCCCGGGCAGCCCCAGTCTGCAGACCACCTCCGTCACGAATGACTGGGCGGCCGTCTCCGCCTCCTGATCTGGCAAGGGGATGGCCTTCGCCCACTTCGTGAAGTAGTCCATTACAATGAGGATATGCCGATTCTTCCTGCCCGTCCTTGGCAACAGGCCCATCAGGTCCATAGCCATTCTTTCCAGCATCGCCGCCACTGGCACATGTCTCATCATGGACCGGGGGGTGCACGGCCCCCTTTCTGCTTAAGCACTGCGGACAGGTGTCTAACCATTGTATCAGGTCTCTTCTATAGCTGGGCCAGTAATAGGTCTGCTGTAAGCGTCGTAGGCTGCGGGCCCTCCCGAAGTGGCTGCTCAGGGGTGCCCCATGCACTTCCGCAAACACCTCCGGCACACTTCCTTCCGGGACCATTATCTGCCAAACGTTCGGCCTCCCGGTTCCCACCAGATAAGGGTAAGAACCCCTGCCTCCAGTCTCAGCTGTGGCACTTGTACTGCCAGCGCCTTAACCGCATATGGTTCTCCGGCCAATTCGACCGCTGTGGGACCCGCATTCTCGGCTACCCACCGCCTGAACCTTCCCAGGACGTTGTCCTGTTCTTGCACTGCCGGCCAGTGTTCCGCAGAGGACAGGTTAGGGCCCCTCCTCCGAATCATCCTCCATCGCCGCTTGGGACCTCCTGCTGACCCTATCAGCCTCCTCGTCCGCGGCCGCCTCACTCCGCGTTACTGCCCTACATTCACCCGGTTGGTCGTATAGGGGCGAGCCACCCTCCCCCTCCATGCCGCACTGCGTGCATGGTCGTCTGGACAACCCATTTGCGTTGCCATGGTCTTTGCCCGGGCGGTGTTCGATCATGTGATCGAACGTCTCTAGGAGTTGCAACCGCTGGATCAGGTAATGCCGAAATACCACCGCCAGCAGCTCCCGCCTCGTCACGCAGTAGTTGCATTTGCAACGGCTGAGTGTCCTGCTAGCGTAGGTCAAGGGTCATTCCTGCCCGTCTTGCATTTGCGAGAGGACGGCCCCAACCCTAGGTCACTGGCTTCTGTGTCTAGCAGGAGGCGCCCCTCCGCCATCGGGTATGCTAACACCGGAGCCTCACTCAGCTTCACCTTCAGGCAGTGGAAGGCTTCTGCACAGGACCTGTTCCAGTGGAACCTCTTGTTCTTCTCGGTCAATTCCGACAGGGGCCGTGCTAAATCCGGGCACAAAGCTGCGGTAGTAACCACACAGTCCCAGAAAGGATCGTACATCTGTCACCGAGACCAGGGTTGGCCAATCCCGGACAGCGGCTACCTTTTCGGGATCGGTCCTGATCCCTGTCTTGTCTATGCGGTGGCCCAAGAAGCTGACCTGCTCCCTCATGAATTGGCATTTACTGGCCTTGACCTTGAGGCCGGCATCTTGTAGCCGCCCTAATACGGTCTTCAGTCGGGTAGCGTGTTCGGCGAGGGTGGATGAGAACAAGATGATGTCGTCCAGGTATAGGAGGCGGTGGATCACTGTAGCCCTCTCATCACAAATTCCATCAAGCGCTCGAACGTACCGGGCGCATTGCAGAGCCCGAATGGCATCACTTTGAATTGGAATAAGCCCCGGTGCGTTACAAATGCAGTCTTTGGCTTATCTCCTTCTTCCATGGCCACCTGCAAGTAGCCTGACGCTAAGTCTAATGTGCTGAACCAACACGCCCCCGCCATCGAGTCCAGTGAATCGTCTATCCGTGGCAGCGGGTAGGTGTCCTTGACCGTCACTGCATTAAGGCGGCGGTAGTCTACACAAAACCGCACTCTCCCATCCTTCTTTTTCACCAGGACCACGGGGCGCGCCCACGGGCCTGTCGCCAGCTCTATGACGCCCTTTTCCAGCATCTCCTCCACTTCTTTGTCCATGACCTCCCGTCTATGCGGAGCCAGTCGTCGGGGAGCCATTTTAATAGGAGCCGCCGTCCCCGTCTCTATGGTGTGCGAGACCAAGTCTGTATGCCCCAGATCCTCATCCCCTTCCTGGAATGCCACATTATTCCGGACGATGAGATCCACTCCTGATCTTCTGCTACTTGGGTTCCCCCTAACAGCTGCTCTGCGAGAGACTGGGACCCCTCGTGCGGCCCTTCTTCTGTCACCATACGGCACTGCGCCCCCCGGGGCATTTCCTCCTCTATGGCCTTGGCCACAGCCACGTGCATCCCCTTGTACAGGATCACCGGAATCGGGCCCGCATTACAGACCAGGACCGGCATCTCCCCTTCGGGCGTCACCAATGATCTGCCTATGCGAATACCCCTCGCCATCTCCACTTTCTCCACTCCCTCCACCATCATGTCTATCTGCCTGGCTGATTCTGGCATCCGTGCGGCCTCTCACCCACTCCATCCGCGAGCTAACTAACCAGCAGGGCTGAGTCTCTCCCTCCGCTTCCGGCCACACCAGCCTTTCCCCAGCCATGTCAATTGTCGCCCATGTTTGCCGCAGGAAGTCTGCCCCTAGCAGACCAGGGGTGGATATGTCTGCCACGACAAATGATGTAGTCTTCTTGCAGCCCCCGCATTGTAGTTCCATAGTCACCTGCCCCTCCACTGGCAGAGGCTTACCCTCCGCTGTATGGAACTGCAACCGAAAACAATCGGGAACAATCTTCCTATTCAAATAGGATTCATGGTGTACCAGTCCGCCGAGTTGAAAATGTTAGAGTTCACGTTCGACTTTTTGGATAAATTTATTGATTGACGCGATTACGCTCTTTGTCACTGACACTGACAGTCTTTACATGGCTCTCAGTGGCGAAGCGTTGGACCAACTCGTGAAACCCGACCTGAGAGAATCATACTTTAGAGAGAAACGAAACTGGATTCCAACAGCGGTGTGCAATGACCACTTAGAGCTTTTCGTAAAGATAAAAACCCAAGGCATCAAAGAATGGATCCCCCTCGCTTGTTGTCAGAAACGATACGTTCACGATCAGAGAACTCCGGGTCTTTTCAAATCCGAGTGGGAGGATGATGCAATTCAAAGTCTCAACTCCAAGACTTACATTTGCTACAATAAAGACTCAATAGGTGAAAGAAAATCAAAGAAATGGAGTGCAAAGGGTGTCATAAAAAAACAAAACGTTCAAGAACCCAAAGACTTCTTTGATGTTCTTTTGAAACGAAAAAATATCCATGCTGTTAATACAAATTTTAAAGTAATAGAAAACAAAATGCACACTTACACGATAGAGAAAAAGGGACTGAGTTACTTATATGTGAAGTGTAGCGTACATTCTGACGGAGTGATGATGAGTCCTTTAGTTATGAAAATAGAAAAAAATATAATAATTTTTTTTAAATAACTGAAAAGGGGAAAAAAATAGATAAGCCGGTGAGATGATATCCTTTGTTGTTGTATTAACTTCATCTACTATGTCCACCGACTTACCTCGTGTATCAGTGTTGAAAAAATAACAAGACAATGTGTACTTGCGACCCCATTTTCACTTGGGAAATAATAGATGCATCAGATGTGTTGTTCTTTAAGGCCCCGTTGTTAAACCAAGGTGTTCATAAAGTGTTCGATTCTAATGCTGTATTTGATCCATTGAGTGTGTCTTTCAAAGAGTGGTTGGTACCAGCACAGATAGAGCTATAGGAGTATATCAATTCCATAACGAGAACACATGTGCTTTCGTCAAAAGGCGATATACGATAGAATCAATCAACACATTGCTTTGTCTTTTGGAAGAGAACTCAGACTTCTTGAGAAAGATGTGTCATTGCTCAAAGGGAACATTTGACTCTTTTTGTCAAAAGTGTGTCGACCGAATGTTGTGTAGCAAAGTTCCTTACCCCGGTGTACCGGCTGCTCAACTGAGAAGTATCATGTCCAGACAAACTGAATGGAGTACTTGGTATAGTTCTTCAGTGGATTTCACTTGTAATATCGATGAGATGTGAATGGGAAATATGGCTTACACCTATCCTTCATTTCAAGAGGGTACTTGCTCCAAAGTTGTACACCAAGATAACACCATATACAGTCTGAATTATGACAAACAAAAGTTGAATGTGTAAACCTCAATGTGTGGGTTCTGTCATGTTCCTCTCCGATATTCGACTATGTTATGTAGAGAGTGTGAACTTGTATTTAGCAACTTGTAAATAATGAAGTGTAAATATTATTTATCAAAATAAAAAAATAAAATAAATTTAAGTTTTTATTTTTAGCAAACTTGGGTAGGGGCGGGTTTCCAAAAAAAAAAGGACCACTCCATAAAAGGCCCCCCCAACCCCAAGGGCCCCCCAAATATTTCCCAATTTTTTCTTTTTTTTTTTTCTTTGCAAGCTTTCAGCTTGCCTTTTTTTATTTATATAAAAAATATCTCACTATAGTCACACCCTCATCTACATAATAAACCACACCTCTTTATGCTAATAAGGTCACGTAACTACTTGCTTGCATACAGCTGATGGTATGAAGTGTGGACAGCCAACCAATCAGAGGTCTCCATTTTGGCAAAAGAATTAAAAAATAGAGTCACGTAACCAAATTTTTCAAATTTCCCACCAAAATGACGACCTCTGATTGGTCCATTCAAATTAGGGTCATGTGACCTTATTTGCATAATAGAGGTCATGTGACCTAAACAGCCAGCCAATCAGAGGGTGCCATTTTGGTGGCGCACAACAGGGGGTTTGGGTCACGTGACCATTTTGAATTTCCTGCCAAAAGGGAGGGTTCTGATTGGTCCATTATGGCGCCACACCACGAGGGGTCTAGGTCACGTGACTCCCAATTTGAATTTCCCGCCAAAAGGGAGGCCTCTGATTGGCTGCATCCTCAGTGAATAATATCCTTAGATTAGCTATAGTCCCGTTCCGATAGATTATATACTACTTGTGTGTATACTATGTGTTGAATCATTGTCAATCTTCTTCATGCCCCTGTATAGATGTTGTTTGTTTTTCTGAGAGGACCAATCCCTTATCACATTATCAATGCTGATGTAAATATTAATTGTTAATATCCTCCTAATAATGATCACAATAACAAATTTTCTATATATAATTCTCGTTCTTACTTAATGATTGCATTACTCAATATATTGCTATGAAGTAATAGGGATGATATATCACCTAATTATTGTTAATGTTCAATTATGTATGTATATACTTATTCCCTATTCCTATGCACTTATAAAAATGATTTGTTTTATAGCAACATTTAAATGAAACTAACGATTCATTGTTGCAATAAACACGTCCAAAAAGAAAAGAAAAAATGATTTAGGTGTGATATTAGTACTTATATAGTATGGTAGGTGATCCTGATCTCCAAATGATGGATTTTTCAGATTTCCAACAGAACATTGCAAGTTCTGTCATAAATAGTTCACCAAATATTCAGAGACTGATCGATTCAGATAGCATGATAATCGAATATACACGAGTAAATAATATTAATAGTCATTTCACAGTCACTGTGTCCGAATCAGAAGTTATTGTGCTAGAAGAACCAGGACATAAAGATAGACTTCAATCAGCGTTCAATCAGCTATACAATTACTGGTTAGACTTATTTTCAGTCGACACATTACCTTATTTTTATACCACGATTTCTGGGTTGCTCAGTGCTTTTTGCTGGATATCCCCATGCACATACCTGTCGATATTGCACACCCTGTAGGCTGTAACATCAATTTTGTAAGGCGTGCGGTTATCCATGGATAACCTGCACGCCTCTCATGTCCTTCCATGTCATATGTTACATGTTAAAACCCACGAAATTTTCATTGCCATGGTAGGGGTCGAACCTGCAGTCCCAAATCCCTAGTCCAACTCCCTATGCATTGCGCCACAGGGACTGGCTGGTGGTGGCTGGCTAGAACCAGGTCTGGATATGATACAAAGCCCGGGGAGGTCACTCACATATAACTTCTATATGTTCAAAGTGTGAAAATCCCCAGCATTCTGGGTTGTGACCCCCCCCCCTACCTAGCCTAGCCGGGCGCCCAGGTGTGTGTACTGATTGTGTATACATAACCGCAGGACGCGTTCAAATCAATCCAGGCCAAGACAGCCGCTGAAGGAGGAGACGCGGTGGTCTAGTGGTTAGCGCATTGCGCTCAGCCGCTAGAGGTACGCGGGTCGAGTTCTGGTCTGGGCGCATCTTTTTTCGCCGTGTGCGCTGTCGCTGTCTGCTGCCGGGCGACGAGGTGTATATCTAGTCTAACACGGTCCGGGCGCATCTTTTTTTGCTACATTCAAACAAAGCTTAGCCAAGCCGAGTGCCGAGGTGTGTGTACTGATCGTGTACATACTTTTATAACTGCGACACGCATTCAAAGCAAGCCGTGACCGGGGCTGCCGCTGTCCGCTGCCAGGCACCGAGGTGTATGTACCTGTGTACACACACTATGGCTGGCTTTGATCGAGTCCCGGGAAGGGGGAATAATTTTTGTTTTCAACTTGAATTTATTGGTATTCTATTGATTATTTATTGGTTTCGTGGTATAAAATAAGTAGTCAATGGATAATTCATGACTCGTGTTAGCAAAGGCTAATTACACTCGGCCTACGGCCTAACACACACTCGTCATGAATTATCCATTGATTACTTGTTCATTAACTTTGATCAATCGACAGCCATTAATATGATTGACCATTATGGTTCTGTGTTTCTGGGATTCACTTTAGATTATGGACAGGAAATTAGAATGTATTATTCAGACGTTGAAGACTGTGTCGATGATGATCACCTTACGATTTAATTACCTATATTAGGTTCTGGGTCTTTATTTGTGTGTCGACACATTGCCGTATTTAGATCTCGATTTACCAACAGCTGCAAGCATCATTGATTTCTATGGTTCAGATTTCCTAAATTTTATTTTGAACTATGGTCAGGAAATTATTCAGTACGCTTCTGGAACCAATTATTATAGTATCACCTACTTTAGGATATATTTATTTGTAATTGGTTATTGACTTAATAGCCACTGATGTATATACATTGTATATGAATGTTGTATTACTGTATTAGCTAACATTTTATGTTGATATAATTATGACTTATTTGGTTACATAACAGCATGGTACTTTTGCCAAACCGCCTATCTTGTTAGTTTCCCTAGTCATTGAATGTTTAATGACAATAATTTATAAGCGCTGCTTTTGTAAAACCAGTTATACTAAGGTTAGATTAATTAGTCATGTCATGTAATCTAGTATGTGTTAACGAAGATAGTGGATCACGGGTGGTGATTTGAGGGACTAAGGCAAGCAGCGGACTGTGGAATTATTAAAGGCAAGATGGACTGGAACCATGACAGTACTGGACTGTAGGACTAAGGCAGGGTGGTGGACTGTGAGTCTAAGGCAAAGTACTGGACTGCGGGACTAAGGCAAAGTAATGGACTGTGACTAAGTACACTGGACTAAGGCAGGGTGGTGGGCTGGGACTAAGGCAGAGTACTGGACTGGGATTAAATGCAATTAAAGCAAGATGACTGGGGCTAAGAATACTGGACTGGACTAAGGCAGAGTACTGGACTACGAGACTAAGGAGGGCAGTGGACAGTGGGGGCTCACCTGGACATCATCTCTCCACAACTACGCCTATATCCTTTTTCAAACCCGACTTTCCTTATCATTAAATAATATACAAGCACAACTGGTTTTGGTACATTTTTATATATCATAGAAAATGTGTCCACTAGCTTTAATCATCGAGAAAATCATATTGGGAGAAATATTGAACAACCAGCATTGACAAACAGAGATTGTACCATCAAATTAACAACAAAGGTGGTAACGTAAATGTCAATTTCAATACATCTTCATTCACAAATGTATCTCAAATCTTTTCAAGATAGCCAACATGATAATCGCTGGTTTTAAGAGGTTTTATATGCAAGGCTTCTGGTTTTAGCGAGTTGATAATACATAGGTATGCAAGGCGGAACGTTAGTGGAACAAGGATATTGCAGTTATTTCCACGACACCTTCATGGTTGGAAAATCCTATTATTATTGGGATATGTTTCAATACATCCTGGTATGGTAAACAGCACACACGCTGACATGAGGCGTGAACAGACGACACCTCCATTTAGTGAGAATGTTCTTCATAATTACAACTGTTGAACTCCAGACTTTCCTAGCTTCATAAAATATTTTTACAAATATATAAGCCTTTGGCTATCATCGTTTTAACAGGCCAAAGCAGTCGCAGCCCCAGCAACCTCCTCATAAATAAGAAGCGCCTTTTCAATCCTCAATTGAATCTTTCTATGTACACAATAAGTGCCAGAGATGCCACTTACTAACTCGATAAATTAGGAAACCTTAAGCTTTCAATTGCTTTTTTTTCTGTAAGAAATTAATATAATTTGGAACAGAAATCCCAGTGGAAATAGTAAGGGTTCCTATACAAGTATGGAAAGTGGCATCCCTGAACTACATAAGTATGTCCTCTGGGATGCAGGGTGGCTTAACTTTATTCTAGGGTATTTACTGTAGTATTGTAGCTACACTTAGGACACCAGCTAGATTTCTAAGCTACCCATCATCCAGGTTGTCTGTACTCCAAAGTAGTGTCCCAGGATGATGTGGAGAAGTGCGTTTTGGACACATGAATTGATGTTGTAGCCAATCCACTAAAATTTCCATCATGGGGACTAAGGATGTGCCGTCACCCAAACTACTCAATTTTATTGGGATCGCTGGAAAAAGAAAACTGGTCTGAGATGAGTGGGAGCGGGCTATGCATGTATCCATGTACAAACACTCACGAGACGACAGACAGCAATGTTGAGTCGAACGTGCATCTCTTGATGACTAACGCAAGTCTGCAGGGTCAGAATCTTCACATGGTTCACGCTCATCATTGACCAGTAATCTCATCCTAACCCAATAGGACTGGTTACACATATCAAACACACCCAGATACGATGCTGCTATTTATGCTGTATTTCCTGCAGGTCTACGAGGCTACTCGTGTGGGGTACAGTTTGTGGTATGAGAGGGTCGCCCACCTCACAGCGTGTCATGAAGCGAAAGTCTGAAGATGTCGTGGCAGATGAAGTAAGATCCGTCAAGCATCTTAATTATGAAAGTCTGTGCAAATGCATGTGGCTGGTCATCATCCGTCTGTGAAGGAAAATCAAACAAACGGTTTTGTAAGCATTCCTAGTGTTCCGAAAGCATTTGTCATCTTATAAATTGTGGAAACACTACAATTTAACATTCTTAATCTAAATAAAGGCTAGAAAATCAAGAAAAATTGTGAAAAGCAAACTCTCTTGAAGTAGAACATGTACATTTATGAAACAGTTTATTTTACACCATTTTAGTTCTATAGAGACAACATTGAAAGTAAAACGTGAGGATGTTCGGGTTGGTTGATAGATTAATTGCACTTGCTGTATTTTTTCAACTGTACAGTTTTAAACATTGATTGATTGTTTGATTTGTGTTTTACAGCACTTTAGCGGCACTAAGTGGCTATCCCGTGCTTCACAGGTTGATAATTTAACATAGGAATGTGTCAGTGCCCGCGCATATGTGCACCACACACTTCCTGAGGGGATAGGAAAGAGGAGATATAGACCCTTTTAAGTGGGCTAGGGAAGCCCGCAGTTTTAAACAAGTAGTTGTATTGAAGCAGAGAAACTTATCACTGAAGTAAATACATTATACCGGTATATTAACTGAAGCCATCATAAATGAAAGAAAAAGAATATCAAAAGACAAATTAAGTTAAGTTAAGAGTCACTAATCAAAATAGCTGAGTGAAGTCACACAAAACCAGAATTCTGTACATCAGTCAGGCAAAGGAACACCATGCATACTTCCACTTTTATCTGGAGAATAACGCAAAACATGTCATTCACACAAACAAGCCACACAGACAGGACAAGTTCACGTAAGTAACTGTTATACTGCTCAATGTGTACTTCTGACAATTCCTATCAGGTTTTGGGAGTGTTATGCACTGTAAAAGCATAAATCCCAGAACCACAAACGACACATTTCTCTCAGAGTCCCTGGCTTTGAAAGTTAACTACACATATAAATACCTTAATAAATGTCTGCCCTTACACCACCAACACTTAATGCCAGTTGTGCAAGGAGTTGCAGTGGTTTGGGCACTTAACACTGAGTATCTTCTAGGGTTGTTACCGTACTAAGTACCTCGGGTGGAGCCTTAAATCGTTATGGTCCTTTTTCATAAGATGTTTTAAAGCATATGGCCATAAAGCCATTGTCTATTATTCAGCCAGACGGTGATTTTTTTTTTCACTTCTGAAGAATTGGGAAGGGGTCTTAGGAACTGTGCTGCCACTACTCGGCAGTAAGCCCTTAGTCACCGAAGAAAATATAAGCCGCTCTTATATCAATATAGACTGCAGGCCTACTGGCCTTAGAGCGTTGACAGCATGAAAAGACATGGTCTACAGAGTTACAAAGATGCGAATTTACCAGGAAATGCATCATTTCCCAAGCATATACAAATGTGAAAAAATAGCTGACGCTATTCACTTAATTCACCTGATCTAACCATCATGGATGGACAATCGGAAAATATCATGGAAGCAGAAGTAACCCCCGTCAACAGGCTTGAGGTAGAAGGTCTGGGCGAACGCATGTGGTGGGTCTTCGTCTGTCTATAGGCATAATCATACATTGGGCAGGGTTAACATTGAGCAGAGGTCATAAAGAGTGAGTAATAATTGTTTGTTTTATGATATTTTGACAGCATATGTCAAATTCATGGCCAGAAATCTACATTAGACACAAGTTTAATAGGTGGAGAGGTGTCCCGAGCCTGCTTATGTGAGCACTAGAAACAGAGGGGACAAAAAAAAAGAAGAAAAGATGAAGACCTTTTTTTTCAGATGGGCTAGAGGTCCAGGTGACTCACACGTCTATTAAAGCTGCGAAAAGTGTTGGAATATCCTTTTCTAATGTCTGTAGGGGCTCATAGAGCCTGATAAGTGTGAGCGTCTTCCTCGAGAGGGCGGTTCGAGTGGTGCACCCATCACCGGTAGCCACTAGAGGTCATAAGCACCACTGGTTGCTGCGGAATGGTGGCAGCACTGTTTGCGCTGCTCCAGCTCCTAAATGGGGCCGGGGAAGACGTTAGTCTGGCTTTGCCCACAATCAGAGTCGGACCACATTTTCCTGAGCTAATTTCTATATTTAGCATCCAACTTCGAGGTGAATGTAAACCCTTACCTGAATAAATACATGCCTGTTGCACTAACCCGAGACATCTTGTCTGGTCTTACTTCGAACCATACGAGTTTATTAATAAGAACCATTAGATATCTATATGAGGTGATTTTAACTGTCTTTCCCTCTTATCAAATACCATCCGTTCAGGTGAGTTAGACTAATGCACACAGCTCAGGACTAAGGCCTTGGCTTCTCTCTCCTTGATGGCGGGAAGAAGACCTCACACACTATTACGCAGTAAATTATGATATCTCACCAGGAGGCAATACTGAATAAGTGGACCTCCAATGCTGAGCTCTTCTGACCATAGACTATCAGTCCTATTTCTGGTGACAGATGGAGCTTTTAAGCTGGTCTAATATGATGTGTTTCGAAAACATTTAATTTTTTTTTCACATCTGTATCACTATTCATAGCATGGTTAAAGCTCACAGAATAGCATGAGAAGTTACCTACATATTTCACTCAATGGAGAAAATGAAAGATCTATATATCAACTCTTGTTTCAGCTTTAATGAGTAGGATGAACTATTATATCTTTGGTGGCATCCAGGGATCCTACGATGGGAGAGGTCAGATTTGATATCATTCCATATTCCAGCATGGCATGCTGACCCTGTGGGTTGGCGTGATGCATAATATTGAATGTGGTCCTGGTGATTTACATGGACCGGTACTCACCAGGGCTACATTTATCCCCTTTGATGAAAAAAGGGCCTTTTTTTATGCTCTATAGGAGCAAATTCAAAGGAGTTGATAAACTCCACTGACAGTGCAGAAAAGAAAGTCGTGCTGAAATTTAGGGAGAATTCGTAAGTGGATGAGGGTAGCATCATTGACACTGAATCACTTAAGCAGATCTCAGGGAGAGGGGTTAAGATCCTATATGTTAGCACACCAAGTCACTGGTAAGTTTGCAAAATCAAAATAGCATAATTTGGACCACTTGTAAAAAGTAGCATATAAACATATACAACCAACATTCTTCAACAATCATAACAGCAGGCATACTTGTGAACATTTTACAGAAAATATATACATGACCAAAGTAAGATACTCAAAATTATATTCAATGAAAAGGTACATGCAAAGGAGAGGGCAGGTTTTTGTGTAAATTCAGATAATATGCACACTCACACACTAGATACGTTTCAGTGCAGACATTAGAGTCACCACAGAATTAACCAAACCCTGACAATTGGGAGTTAATAGTAGGTGACTAGAAATGCAAGCGTTACCTTCAACCGCCCCGTGACTTGGACTAGGATGCCGTCTGATGTAGGTTGACAGTCAACTTTTGTAACTTTGTGTTGGATTGCTTGGAATGTAAGCTTTGCCTGGGAATTCGCATAAAAACGAAGAATTAGACTTATCATAGTCAGTCAGAGACAAGTATTGACAAAGCTAGTATCAATAGCAAACTTCTTTTACCTAAGGCCACAATTAAAAAAAAGTGTTTCTGGTAGAGAGGACGGGTCAGTGTGAGAGGGGCTGATGAAAAACTTGTTTTCAGCTTCTTTTTTTTTTTTTAAATAAAAATTCCCTACCTACCTACTGACTTTTAAAATCCTCATACTCAACCAGAAACACTTTATAAATTTTTAGTGTGGCCTAACCAAATCAACATTATAGTGGCTGATCCACTGCTGCGAATTTCTTGAATAATCACACTTGTGTGTGTGTTCTTGCAGAAAACGTTCCAGCAGTGGATCTCCTGCTGCGACAAAGTTATGTGACTTCCGAGCTTCAAAACTAGCAAAAATCAAGATGTTTTGTGAATTATATTCATTCTCTTGGACGTTCTCGCCACGAATGTAACTTGCAGGAAATCGGCCACTTGCTTAAGTTAATCTCAGTGCAGTTGATACCATTAGGCAAGAAGCTGTACTGGAAACTGGGTTCCACTGCCCAGCCCTCCAGCAAAGACTCGCTGAACGTTTAGAATATTACTCTAGATTTAAGCAGTAAATTTTTGATTTAATTCTTATCAAAACGGTAAGCAATCATTCTATCCATTGCTTATGAAATAAACATAAGAATAAACAAACTTTCTTACAAAAGCCTCTTTGATAGCAGCTGTGCCAACCATTTGTCTGTCTTCAAACGTCATCAGAGCGTCTTTCTGCAATGAGAGATTAAATCAACTTGCCTATATTTGCTTGGCTGCATTATAAAACTTCCAAAGAGTCATCTTCTTTGGAAAAAGAGAAGTTGTCTCAAATAATCAACGTGCAAAATCATTTTAAATGGGTATGGAATCTTATTTTCTATTTGGAGAAAGCGCTGCTCACCACTGCAGGCCTGTGTAAAAGCCATGGTTTGTAGACCATTTCAGAGGCCCGCAGCGGCTATTAGCAGTTTAACATGTAGAGTATGTGGTACTATAACCTGGCTCACCTGCGGAGTGGCACATTGCGTATACTCACCCAGGTATCAGCCAATGCTGAAAAGACCTTCACATCAAATCATCTAGATGTGTATTCCAGCTACCAGTAATTATCTAATTGTTTTATTGCCCCTTTGATTTAGATAGGAATCTCATTGAAGTTGCTAGTGTATTGGCTACCCTGTCCACCCCCTCCCCCACCCACCTCAACCTTCTTAGTATAATACACATCTGGTGCGGACGTGCATCTACTGGGCCACACAACCCCTTTATCCCCAGTCATATATGGAGGACAGCTGGATTGCTGATATCTGTCTGTAGTGTAGGTACAAACGCAGGCAGCTCGATCGGGAGGGCATCTGCCGCACACACATAGATACCCTAGTTACTGATCGAGTCTGGGGTGGATCGGGCCTGTCTGCAGTCACCTTTAGAACATGCTAGATAGTCTATGTTAATCTCTCATGGATTGCCACTATGAATTTCCAGTGTGGTGCAATCAGCTAGCAGAATGATCTTTTATTCTCAGACTGTCAATAATTAGGCCCTAAAAATACTTGGTTGATTACTATTGTAACCGTCACCATTGGAAAAGTCCAATCCCAACCGGGACTCGAACCCGGGTCCTTCGGGTACCAAGCGAATACTCTGACCGCTGAGCTATCGGGACGGAGTAGGTGAGGTATACGTGTGGATCATGGCAGGGTAGGAGAGAGTCAGAGTACAGTGGTTCCACCTGTTTTACCAGACGAACCTACCCCGCTACACTCCTCCCTACCAGCTTCAACCATACTCTCTAGTACTGAGTCACACACAGTCAATCCGATTCCTGTTCCCAGGAAGCACTGTGGGTGCCACCTGTTTCCAAGTCTCCCAGCACTAGGTTTGAAGCGTTCCCAAACTGATCCACACACTTTAACCGATGAACCTACCCCGCTACACTATTGTGGCGGGAACGGGTTAGTTCCGTTGGCGGCCGTGGGTGGCGCCCTTGTCGCTATGCCCGGAACTGCAGACAGCGTCCGTCATCGATCTGCTTTAGTTTTCCCCAGTTTTAGCCCTTAAATCCCAATGATCTTCGTCCACAATATCAATCAAAGTTATAGCTACCCAGCGGTCTATAATAAAGCTGATGTCATTCCCGTATAATTATGTACTTTACAATTTAGTTTGGTTGCTGTTGACACTAGTTCTAAAGTGGTGTCATCATGTGACCAAATCGGGATGTTTGATTGGCCGCTGGCCTTTTGAAGGCAGATTTAACTTTAGCACCAACTGAACCAGACCCTTTGTAGAGCTTGCTCCAAATTTCAGCCATCGAGCCAAGCTCTAGCTACGTTTTTGGTAAGTGTGCCTAGTTAGATTTAGCTCAGAAATATATATCTAGTGCTGACCTGTGACTAGTGTTTTATCTGTACCGTTTCGGGCAATATATTGATAGTTTTTTATCTACTGAACTGCAATTGAACTTATTTGTCTTGATTCCACATTTATTCAGATTGTCATTTTAGATCCACTAGTTTCCATCATTTCCAAAGCCTTTATTCTTCCAAATTCTAGCCATTCTAACTTTAGAAAACATGTAGATTAATTCCCCTGTCCGTTTATTGTTACACTATACTATACTCCGTGCATGTGCCCTTGATTACCAGGGTGCCTCCTTTAGGTAGGGCGGCTATGCTTTTTCCCAGTTGTTGAGTTGTCTTTCATTCATTTCTAGTTTGTATGCTGCCGTTTTAAGTTGGGTTAGGTTGTCCGAGAAGATGTCCTCCAGTTTGATTTGGGTTGTGGGGTCTTGGTGGTCATTTATGGTTGGGCACATTTCTAGTAGGTGTTGTTGGGTTTCTGGAATATAGCCACACCCCCTACATTTCAGTGTGCGGTGCATTTTCCTGTAGTTGTCCTTTGCTTTTATCATTCTGGTTTGGCCATGAAGATTCTTCTTGCTTGCTCTTTAGTTAGTTTGGTCGGGTAGTCAGGGGATTCGCAGCTATGTTTCCTTTTGTTTTCAGTCAGGAATTTGAACTTGCTTTTTTCCGCACCAGTTGTGTTCATGTGGAGCTTGGTGGTGGGTAGATCTGTTAATATATTGATCAGGGTTTGTAGTTCTTCAGATGCCTTTTGGATTTTCTGTATCCATGAGGTCGGTCTTGTTCTCGTGTTTTATCTTGTCGCCCTGGGATTTAGTTATTTTGGTAAGGTAGTTGACCTGTAATTCTAGGATTCTGTTTTATGTCAAGGTTTCCAAGCTCGTCATATATGCATTCCCTTTGGGTTGCTTGGGGTAGTCGTAGGATTCTTTTTAAGTTGGTTGTCCAGGATTGGGTTGAGGGCATCAGTGTCTTTTTTTTTCTGGTATTCCATGTCTCAGTGCCATAGGTTGTTGGGATGATGCAGGTCTCCACTAGTTTCCCGATAGTTTCAAGCTCTATGTTACTGTAGTTTTCATTGCCCGCTATGTATAGGACTCAGTATGGAGGCCTAGTGGAGCCGCCATCTTGAATTTCGCTGGTTGAGGTAAAACCCACATACCATGATGGGTACCTTGTCCCTGGTTAACACCCACTTCCATGGACATGCTGGTCCCATCTAATCAGTTCTTATTAGTGTGTGTCGCCAGAACCAGCTACAGACCAGCTAGTGGCCAATAGAACCGTCTGGGGGGCGCCCTCTGCTTTGTTCCTCTCCGTAGTTATGTGGTCGTCTGGGTTATTCTTTGAGTTGAGGGTCTCACCCAGGTACTTGTGGATTGGAATGAAATAAGCCCAGTTGACATGGAGAAGCTAAGGCCCTTTAATGTCATAATAATGAATAATGAGGCCTTATAGCAAAATGGAAGCCACGGGTGGTTAGAATGAAATGTACGTTTTATCAGGGGCTAGGACTAGGACAGACTATTTTTATCTCTATGACTATGGTTTTATAAAGACAATAGTCAATAGACAACTCCTTCATATTTTGACTGTCTCATACTCAGTGTCTGTTGTCCTATAATGCACGAATGCATCTGTTGTCCTATAATGCACGATTCACAGGGCTCGACAAATCCCTGTGACTGTGTCCAGTGCCCGGGACACAAAAATATTTCTCTGGACACAACTTATTTTTCAAGTTGTGTCCAGTGGACACAGCTCCTAAGCCAGTATCATACATTGACCCAAAGGGCTAAGACACAAGATTTTCCTGGACACAACTTTGTCTTTGATTTGCCTTTGTGCCCAGTGTCATTGATGCCTACCAAATCAATACATCGTGATTCACGAAATCACAATTATCGCATCGATAAAACCATAATATCGATACAATAATTGGTCCCCTAAATACCAATTTTAGGCTTTCTAAATCTGAAAGAATTTTTTGAATATTCCTATTAGAACCCAAGAAATAATGATTTATGATAAAAATTATTCAGAATTTTTTTAAAAATGGTTTCGAATAGGAAGAGCAGGGATGAAAGTAGCTGAGCACGAAAATCCCTGAAATGGTCCATTATTCGCCCAAATAAACATGGGTTTCTATTTGAATGTATAGGGCCTTGGAACTTCAAAATCCCTGAAATCAGGGAATTCCCTGAAGACTTTCATCCCTGGAAGAGAATATATAAATGGCTCTAATTTACGCTGTAATTGGAAATTTTTTCACTGTTAGAAAAGCTCATTTCCTGGCTATTTCAGCTAGGTTATGAAATATAGGGCAGCAATGTGCATTGCTCGTAACTCTAAAAGAAATTAAATTTAAATTTTTTGGCAGATGTTATGTACCATAAATTCTTTGATTTGAGGTTCATATATTTGAATCAAATCAAAATTGTAGTTTATTGCAAGGTCAGTAATGCAGGTAATGTTGCTTGTATCAGAGAATTTAGGGTAATTGCAGTTAGTTAGACTCTCTGCTGTCCCAAAGCTCTGGCCCCTTGATAGTCTTTTCCATTACATTGTTTCTCCAGAATTAAAATTAATAGCCTTGAACAAGTCTAGCTTGTGGTCTGACATCAGCACTCCCATTCAAAGACAGGAACCAACTCCAAGCAGGTGTTAAGTAGTGTTATAGTCCTATACTTTCACAAGACATCTGTTTGGAGGACCAGATGCTACTCACCCAGGTTATTCGCACCACCAAGCCACTATACGCATAACTCCCACCAAAACTGCCCTATTCGCACCACATTGCCAAAAAAGGCGGGAAAGTTGATACATGGATCAACATTATATACCTTCACCATTGGAGGCAAAAAGTGTCTTGTGGCTGCCAACCAACTGACTCTGTAGAACATAGACAATTACTCAAAATTTACAATAGTTCAGGGGTGTGAAATCCTAAAATCCATTTCCTCTGAAGTTACTTCACAATGATTTCCAGTTAACATTTTAACATTATATAAAGGTCATTTAAATAGTCAATTGGACACATGCTATTTTCTCTTGTACAGAGAGGCTAAGAACTACCACTGGGATATTCAAATTTCTGGTTTTGGATGACAACAGATCATAACAATGGAAAATATTCTAAGGACCCCCCCCCCCCATATAAGTGGTAATACATTTTCTCAGTGGATTTGCACAGATCTCAGGAATGATGCCTGTGAGCATCAAAACCGCGGAATTCCGCGTTTCCGCGGAGCTTTCACACCCCTGAATAGTTGGTACTGAAATACATTTTCCTGCAAGACCCCTACATCTCCTCCTTTAATGACACTACAAATTCACTAAGTAATTCTGCCTCTTATATATAAAATTTCCATCTTCTTTTAAACTTATTCGCACCACCAAAATGACTGAAAATGAGAGGACCCTAGTTGTCTCCTATAACTCTTTTCGAGTTAATAATCGATATAACCGAAATATCGAGACCAAAATGATGATAATCAACATCGACATAAGTTTGATGTCAATGACACTCCTATTTCAAACAGATTTGTCGAGCCCTGGACGAATGCATCTTGATGTGAAGAAAATGGCTGTCTATTCTCTTCTCTAACTAGCTACTCAAAGTCTTAAGTCCAAACTAGTTGAACACGTGACTCCCTAGTACTACCGGTAGTACCTAGGTACTGGTACTGTGGTACTGGTAGTGACTCACCAGTCACTTATTTTACGGTGTAGTGACTGTAGATCTAGCCACTAAGTAAGGCCAATCAAAGGATAAATGTAATGGTTTGCTCAGTTACGCTAGGTAATTGTACTTTTTATGAAATGTACAATTCTAAATTTTTCTGGGAAAATGGAGGGAAACTGAGGAAATTCAGATTCCTTTCCCGCTTGAAGTTGAATACCTACATGATAGTAGTTGACGAGGTCTTCCTTTTTTGGAATGCTGTCATACGAGTTATAGTACTCTCGTACAAATGCAATTCCAATTTGTTCCCACGGTATGTCATTCATGATTGTTTCTTTAGCTAGAATGGAACTTGCCACAGCTCTATGACGATGTAAATTGCGATATTTTGCAAGCGTCTTTTCAACGAATTAAGTTACAAAAATGGCTGACAGGTATCACCAGCTATTTTCACCTCTTCATATCTAGCAAGTAGTAGTATCTAATTAGCTCGTTGTATATAACCTTACTTGCACAGTATTGATGTGTATTATATTTATTAAGACAAGTGGCTTCATATAATTGAAATAAGCCGAGAACCTTCAAGATTATTTATATCTTTTACATTGAAATTCAAAATTGCTAACGCGGTACCTTAAAAGAATTTTGCTCATGCGCATGAGCACTTCCGGTACATATGGACTAATGCATGATGTAAGGTCAGCGTCTGCAGGCTGGGTGGCACAGTCTCCTGTGTCATGTTGCTGGTACTTTCATTCCCCATACCCATGACTGGAACAGATTCAAATAAAATTATTGAAATCTTTACTGGGGCTACCAGATCTTAATACGAGTATGCTATATTAAATGGTGATTATTTTAGGTTGACACATATTTTTTAGTAGAGTATTTCAATGTGGCACAATCTCCTGTGCCACAACAAACAAAGACAAACCCTGATCATTTTCCACATGGCACATGCTGCTTCCTGTGAAATGGACCATGTGGACAAATGAAGATATTCAGACAATATGCTCCATCAATTGGTCATGTTTACATATCTCTTAGCCTGTCAGATGTCTAATTATGTCAGCACATGTGGTAGATCATTTTTTTAAAGTGCATGGAGGTAAAATGCATAGATTCATACACTTGTCACATGTCCATGTACCATTGTTTATTTACATATGAAAGCCAGTTTGTAGTGCCATCTGGTGTATACATATTGATATTGATGGTTGCGCCATCTAGAGGTAAATAAGCCCGCACTCCCTTATTATACTTTATTAGTGTTCTCTGAAGCGCCTCTGCTTGAAGAGTGGTGCTTCCCGTGATTTTGCTGGTTACCGCCATTGTACCAGTGTAACTTCCGGTACGCGGTTAAATCGAAAATGCTAAAATGCAAAATACGATAGTAAAACTAACGATATTGTGAACTAAAAGACTCAAGTACTACAAATTGACAGGTGAGTTTAAGGCACATGCACATAACCCCAACATAACCTCCTTGATCAATGTCCTTAGTGAAGTTAGTCGGCAGGTTTAGGCTAAAGAGTGGTGAATTCAGGGGCGGATCTTGTCCAGGCGGGCGGCAGGAGTTGGTGTTGTTCTGCCGTACGTCTTCAGCTTTGGAGTACGTGAGGTCGTAGTCGGCAAGGGCGGATCCATCATTTTGGAAAGGGGGGGGGGGGTCCAACCCTCAGTTACCAGGTATCAAGTGCAGCCTGGCGACATCGCAAGGTCAGCGCCAATACATCACAAGGGCAGTGCCGCGACATACCTAGGGGGGTTGGGGGAAAATTTTGAAATCTAGACATCAAATGGTGCATTCTGATGCATTTCTAGACCCCAATCCAGTAAAGCATTTTGGTGTACCATCAGTAGGCACTTTGATAAAGCCACTGTGGAGGGTGAGAAAAGCTGGCACACTGTGTTGACACTTTCTGCCAGGTGTGAGTGTGGCCCATACTCGCGACCTTGCCGATATCGCTGATTTAGGGTTTTGTTATGGGCGTTTCCTTGTATTTTAATAGTTATCCTTACAGTTTAGATATCAAGCTACCCACCAGGGAAATCTGGGAGAAAAAATTTCAATTATTAAGCGTTTTACACTGACTTTAGAATGAAGGTAATATTGGAGCTTTGAAAAACATGTTAACCACTGGAGACACCAAAAAGCTAATATCAGACACAGTTTAAGTGCATAATAAACTATCATTATATGAAGTTTCATACATTTATGATTTTGCCCAATGATAGTTTTGAGAGGACCAAAAAATGAACAATAGGAAAGAAATGACCGTGCATATAGCTGCTATATTATGATTTTTTACTGTAATTTTACACCTACTTAGAATTACATTGGAAGTTAATTTAACATATCATTTGAAAGTTAAGATTCTAAATATTCTAAAAAAATAAAATCTATATAGATTGAATCACTAGAACATAACTTTACATGTGCTTAGATATCATGTGGAAACACAGAAAAGTGGCACCAGTGCAGGCTGCCTCATACTGGTCCACTGTGTGGCTGAACTCACATCACAGAAAGTGTGACACCTTTTCTACCTTTACTATAGTCCTACTTGCCTTCATATTTTGGACACTATTTACCCTGTATCTTTGGTTCTAGACTAGATAAAAACTTGATTCAAAAAGAATTTAAAATGTCTCAATGAGCTCTATCGAAGTTGATCACAGAGATCGTTCAAGATTCCATTTTAATTTTTTGTTAAAGTGCCTACCATCAGCAGTAAATCAATGATTATGAGAACAGGGAATGAAAATCTTATTAAATTTTGATTGGACAATGGTGTTGAGGGCAGCTTGGGGGGCATGTCCCCTAGAAAATTTCAGATTTATAAATATCAAACAGCAAATTTTAAAACACTTTGGAGTGAACCTGGGGTGGGCAGGGTTTCCATAAAGGGGATGCAAATCTTATGTGGTAATGCTTTGTCCTTTGTGAGGTTTTTGGGGCTGGTCCCTCAAGAAAAATTTTGAAATATAGATGTCAAACTTTCAAGTTTAAGGGATTCAACTAGTCTCAGATGTGAATCTAGTATTTTAAGATATTGTTGTTTAAGGGGGTGTGGGGGCCTGCCCCCAACCCTCGGAAAGTCTTTGAAGAATTGATGTCAAATTTTGAAGTTTAAAGCATTTTGGTGTACCTTCAGGAGTGTGTTTATTCACTAGATATTAAGAGAGTTTTGGTTCATGCCCAAAGAAAACCTTATAACATACTCATCAAACTTATATTTAAAGCATTTTGGTGTAGGCAAGCAATTTCAGCAAGGGAGCAAATTTTTTTGTCCTGATACCAAACATTGTGACGATTGTTCTTTGATAGGGTTTTGACAGCTTGTTCCCCAAGGAAATTAACCCGTCCAGTTTCCATTGCAAACATGTCTAACTTTTCTAAGCTTCAGTAAAGTGGACCGTTGTTACCAGTTGGGTTATTAATTTTAAGTATTTTAGGAAAAAGTGGTTTATCATAGTTTAAAGTTACTAATTCTTTCCATGGACAATGTCTATGAAGTTTGAAATAATATAGTCCAGTTTGGTGTTCCTATGATGATTCTATGTATTTTTTTTTTAAATTTTGATTTAAAAAGTTGGTACTGGGTGGTGATTGAGATTATTTTGGTGCATAGTGTGTTTTGTACACATCACTATGTTAAAATGAGATACCACATGTCAGTAATTTTGTGATCAGAATGTGCTAGAAGAATAGTAGCAGGTCATCCAATGTTCATTTTCTATTACACTAGTCAGTGAAATGAGTGATATGCATGCAATGGTACTGGTTTTTTCCTTATGGGGAATAACATAGAGGCCATGTTGGTCTTGCATTGGAGGTGAATCTAGGTCAGTATATAGAGGAGCCTAGTAGGCTTCTCTATGGTAAGTATCAGTAGTGAGATAGCTGGGCCCTTTAAGAGAATTGGCTTCCAATTATTTCCCATGGGAAAGGAAGTAAATGTAACAAGTAATTGTAACAAGGTCTCATCACCTTGGCTACACTGTCTGTGATGTTAATTGTAGGATCAACAATGACTGTCATGTATGGATGTATGTATGGATGTATGGATGTATGTATGGATGTATGGATGTATGTATGGATGTATGGATGTATGGATGGATGGATGGATGGATGGATGGATGGATGGATGGATGGATGGATGGATGGATGGATGGATGGATGGATGGATGGATGGATGGATGGATGGATGGATGGATGGATGGATGGATGGATGGATGGATGGATGGATGGATGGATGGATGGATGGATGGATGGATGGATGGATGGATGGATGGATGGATGGATGGATGGATGGATGGATGGATGGATGGATGGATGGATGGATGGATGGATGGATGGATGGATGGATGGATGGATGGATGGATGGATGGATGGATGGATGGATGGATGGATGGATGGATGGATGGATGGATGGATGGATGGATGGATGGATGGATGGATGGATGGATGGATGGATGGATGGATGGATGGATGGATGGATGGATGGATGGATGGATGGATGGATGGATGGATGGATGGATGGATGGATGGATGGATGGATGGATGGATGGATGGATGGATGGATGGATGGATGGATGGATGGATGGATGGATGGATGGATGGATGGATGGATGGATGGATGGATGGATGGATGGATGGATGGATGGATGGATGGATGGATGGATGGATGGATGGATGGATGGATGGATGGATGGATGGATGGATGGATGGATGGATGGATGGATGGATGGATGGATGGATGGATGGATGGATGGATGGATGGATGGATGGATGGATGGATGGATGGATGGATGGATGGATGGATGGATGGATGGATGGATGGATGGATGGATGGATGGATGGATGGATGGATGGATGGATGGATGGATGGATGGATGGATGGATGGATGGATGGATGGATGGATGGATGGATGGATGGATGGATGGATGGATGGATGGATGGATGGATGGATGGATGGATGGATGGATGGATGGATGGATGGATGGATGGATGGATGGATGGATGGATGGATGGATGGATGGATGGATGGATGGATGGATGGATGGATGGATGGATGGATGGATGGATGGATGGATGGATGGATGGATGGATGGATGGATGGATGGATGGATGGATGGATGGATGGATGGATGGATGGATGGATGGATGGATGGATGGATGGATGGATGGATGGATGGATGGATGGATGGATGGATGGATGGATGGATGGATGGATGGATGGATGGATGGATGGATGGATGGATGGATGGATGGATGGATGGATGGATGGATGGATGGATGGATGGATGGATGGATGGATGGATGGATGGATGGATGGATGGATGGATGGATGGATGGATGGATGGATGGATGGATGGATGGATGGATGGATGGATGGATGGATGGATGGATGGATGGATGGATGGATGGATGGATGGATGGATGGATGGATGGATGGATGGATGGATGGATGGATGGATGGATGGATGGATGGATGGATGGATGGATGGATGGATGGATGGATGGATGGATGGATGGATGGATGGATGGATGGATGGATGGATGGATGGATGGATGGATGGATGGATGGATGGATGGATGGATGGATGGATGGATGGATGGATGGATGGATGGATGGATGGATGGATGGATGGATGGATGGATGGATGGATGGATGGATGGATGGATGGATGGATGGATGGATGGATGGATGGATGGATGGATGGATGGATGGATGGATGGATGGATGGATGGATGGATGGATGGATGGATGGATGGATGGATGGATGGAACTATGGGACGGAACTATGGGACGGAACTATGGGACGGAACTATGGGACTATGCAGGGCTTTTGACAGGGCTGCGCAGTGTGCAATACATGCATTTAATGCTTAAATGTCGCATTTAAATGGCTAGAATGGCCATTCATTTACAGAATGGCGCATTGTATTTGCTAAAAAGTGTGCAATTGGCGCATTGCAAAAAATCCTGTCAAAAGCCCTGGACTATGGGACTATGGGACTTTGGTCGGGACCCATTCCTATACCATAGCCTATACCAATCAAGGATGGGTTTAAGTTATAAGCTATGCCTTACATATAGGCCTAAGCCAAGCATTATCCATATATATGATATGACAGTGATTTTTTTCTGGATTGCCTCCTGTTAGAAAATTTTGAGAAATTTTTATATATTTTAGGTTATGTAGAGACATAAATGTCACAATTTGCAAACAATAAAAATTATATCAGAGAGAGATAGGGGTCATGAAAGGGGACATACAAAGTGGACATCTTGTGTGGGCCCAAAGGGGGGGGTCCACCTCCGGGGACCCCTATTTGGACATGTTATGGGTGGACCAAAAGGGGGGGGGGTCCTGACCCCCAGGACCCACCCCCTGGATCTGCCCCTGACGGTGATTTTTTATTAAACTGAGTCTGATGTAGCCTTGTTACGGCTTGTAGGTATCAACACAAGTGTTCAACCTTCACAACAGGGTAGTTCTAACTTAGGGAGTGGTCATTATTTAGAGAATAGACCAGCGCCTACGGCGCTATGATAATGGACAAAAAGTAAGCCTGGTTAAACTACCATATATATAGGTTATTTTATATGATAATATTAAATATATGGTAGTCGCCACCCCCCTCCTTCCGTCCTCCTCTGCCATAAACCTATTGATTATTTTAGGCACTTACCTAGTTTTCAAGACTTTGTCCCATGCATTTTATCTATTAAGCAATGGATAGATCTCATCAAAAGAAGTGGATTTGCTCTTTAAATGAAGTCTTTATGCCAAGTATAAGGGGAGTTATGACTGATCAAAGACCCCAAATCGTACCCAAAATTCTGCCAGTGTTACGAGTTTAAATAGGGTCCAGATTTGTGATCAAGCATATCGGATACAGGAGTGGCTACATCTCTTAAATTATTATTTTGGACTATTTTCTTTTCAAGTAGGGAAGAGTTTCCCATAAAAGGTTGAAAATCAATGTATCATATCAAATTTTAACAATTTAAAGGGATTTTATGTTGACTTAATATCATCTGTGATTTAGCGATCTGACAGAATTGGTGAAAAATTATGGAGTTGATATGAGATCTTTAATTGGTCAGAATTTCCCTTTAAATTGACATAAAGGCTTCATTTAAAAAGGAAATCCACTTCTTTCTATCAGCTCTATCCATTGCTATATAAATAATATATATAGGATTGAATTCTGGCAAACAGACAAGGACCTAACATGGAGAAGCTGTTGGAAGGGTGACAGCGAATGGCACGCTAACATTTTTGTGGGGTCTGACAAACATCCTGTTCCCCTTTGAAAAGAAAAACCCTTGACATTTTCTTAACCATTTTTTTTCTGTAGAAAGTGTGGGAACTATTCTCTTTTATGTGAGATTTGGCATTTATACAAAAAAATGCTTTCAAAGTTATGGGATAACTTCACTTTGGGAGAATGGGATGTTTGCCTGCATCAATTGTTTCTCGAATAGATTCATATTAAACCCCTAATCAATCCCTTTAAAATGAGCCCATGTATGTTAAGATCCCCCAATTAATAGCTACACAATGAGCTGTCAAAGAAAGGAGAGTTTAGCACTCCCAAGTTTCAGCTTTATCACAGTTTCACACCTCCACTGCAGCAGAACCATGCACTGGGGGTAGGTAAGTGCCTAATTATTTGCATAGAATGATAGATCTACTTTGATTTCTCATCTCAGTTAACGAAAATAAGACCAACTTTTAGTTCAAGGATCAATCAAGGATGGCGCTCATTGTCACGATGGCCTTGGCCATTCATGACGGTTTACTTCAGTATAGCCATCGCTAAAAAAATAGCCCATATTCGGAATTGCCACCAGTCTGCCAGCCTTGGCTATTCATTTTTTTTGTCCTTGCTCCTAAAACCTATGAACCCTAGTGTATTGGCTATTAGCAGTAGACCCATAATCTTTTAAATAGGCCTTGTACAAGTCTAATCCTCATGTTGTGACACCACTGGGAGTATAGCAGTAATGTGTTAGACTCTACCTGTTCCTCATGGTCATGTTACAGACTGTGTGGTAGCAGCAGCATTGCTTTTGCACAAATGCTTCAAAATGACTTAATTTTGAAAAATGAACCTACAAAATGACTTTATTTTGAAAAAATGAACCTAGTGATGTGTTGGACAAGCCATCTTGAAGATAATTTTGTATGGGAAGATTATTTCATTCATCTGTTTTTGTCAAAAGTCTGCTACATTCAGGATCCCTTCTAATCCTATCCTGGCCAGGCTGGACTCCGGCCAGTGGGCACTCAACTCTTGCCCTCCCACCATCACAACCCCCCTCCCTACACTGTAAAATAAGTGTGTTGAACTTACACTGTCTAGCTTCTCAACACTACCACGACCCCCCTACACTGTAAAAAGATTTGTGTTGAACTTACCCTGTCCAGCTTGTTCACACTGTCACAACCCCCCTCCCTACACTGTAAAAAATGTGTGTTGAACTTACACTGTCTAGCTGCTAAACACTAACACAACCCCCCTACACTGTAAAAAGATTTGTGTTGAACTTACACTGTCCAGCTTGTTCACACTGTCACAACCCCCCTCCCTACACTATAAAAAATATGTGTTGAACTTACACTGTCTAGCTTCTAAACACTAGCACAACCCCCCTACACTGTAAAAAGATTTGTGTTGAACTTACACTGTCCAGCTTGTTCACACTGTCACAACCCCCCTCCCTACACTGTAAAAAATGTGTGTTGAACTTACACTGTCTAGCTTCTCTCCACCACTATGACCCTCCCTACACTGTAAAAAAATGTCTGTTGAACTTAAACTGTCTAGCTTCTCTCCACCACCACCCCATCCCTACACTGTAAAAAATGTGTGTTGAACCTACACTGTCTAGCTTCTCTCCACCATCATCCCCTCCCTACACTGTAAAAAATGTGTGTTGAACTTACACTGTCTAGCTTCTCTCCACCACCACCCCATCCCTACACTGTAAAAAATGTGTGTTGAACCTACACTGTCTAGCTTCTCTCCACCATCATCCCCTCCCTACACTGTAAAAAATGTGTGTTGAACTTACACTGTCTAGCTTCTCTCCACCACCACCCCCTCCCTACACTGTAAAAAAATGTGTGTTGAACTTACATTGTTGATTTATTTTATTCATAATTGATGCACATTTAAACCTTTATGGATGGCATGATGCATTGATGCACACTTAACCTTTTATGGATGGCATGATGCATTGATGCACACTTAACCCTTTATGGATGGCATGATGCATTGATGCACACTGAAACCTTTATGGATGACATGATACATTGGTGCACACTTAGACCTTTATGGATAGCCTGATGCATTGATGCACACTTAACCCTTTATAGATAGCATGATGCATTGTTGCACACTTAAGCCTTTAGGGATGTATTGATGCACACTGAACCCTTTATAGATTGCATGATGCATTGATGCACACTTAACCCTTCATGGATGGCATGATGCATTGATGCACACTTAACCCTTTATGGATAGCCTGATGCATTGATGCACACTTAAACCTTTATGGATGACATGATGCATTGGTGCACACTTAACCCTTTAGGGATGTATTGATGCACACTTAACCCTTTATAGATTGCATGGTGAATTGATGGCACACTTAACCCTTTATGGATGGCATGATACATTGATGCACACTTAACCCTTTATGGATGGCATGATGCATTGATGCACACTTAACCCTTTACGGATGACTTGATACATTGGTGCACACTTAACCCTTTATGGATAGCCTGATGCATTGATGCACACTTAACCCTTTATTGATTACATGATGCATTGATGCACACTTAACCCTTTAGGGATAGCATGATGCATACTTAAACCTTTATGGATAGCATGATGCAATGATGCACACTTAACATTTTATGGATGGCATGATGCATTGATGCACACTTAACCCTTTATGGATGGCATGATGCATTGATGCACACTTAAACCTTTATGGATGGCATGATGCATTGATGCACACTTAACCCTTTATGGATGGCATGATGCATTGATGCACACTTAACCCTTTATGGATGGCATGATGCATTGATGCACACTGAAACCTTTATGGATGGCATGATGCATTGATGCACACTGAAACCTTTATGGATGACATGACACATTTGTGCACACTTAGACCTTTATGGATAGCCTGATGCATTGATGCACACTTAACCCTTTATGGATGACATGATGCATTGGTGCACACTTAACCCTTTAGGGATGTATTAATGCACACTTAACCCTTTATAGATTGCATGATGAATTGATGCACACTTAACCCTTTATGGATGGCATGATACATTGATGCACACTTAACCCTTTATGGATGGCATGATGCATTGATGCACACTGAAACTTTTATGGATAGCCTGATACATTGATGCACACTTAACCCTTTATAGATAGCATGATGCATTGATGCACACTTAACCCTTTAGGGATAGCATGATGCATTGATGCATACTTAAACCTTTATGGATAGCATGATGCAATGATGCACACTTAACCTTCTAGGGATGGCATGATGCATTGATGCACAGTTAACCCTTTATGGGTGACCTGCTATATTGATGCACACTTTAAGCATTATCATTAACCATGACAAAATACATTACCACGGCTATGTCATGCTTAACTGATTTCCTTAATCCATCAAATACATGCCTCCTTTTTTTTCTTGACAATTTCATTTGTGAAAAGCTCTACTTTCTTTAGCATTTTACACTTACCATTCATTTCATGTCTGCAAACGAGTTCCAAAATGACCATACGATTGTTCGCAATGATTATGAAGTTCAATTTTGATGTGAATATCAAGTTCTTATGATAATGCACTATATTGTGATAATTTTTTCTTGACAGTTTCCTTTGTGAAAAGCCAGTATATAAGATTATATAATAAATGATAAAAAATATTTATAACACTTTTGTTCTTTCTTACAATACAATGTTATATATTCAACCTATGATTAATATCATCATTACTTTCATATATCATCACCTTAGCGGTGTTATTCTTAAACATTTTTTGTATTTTAATAGCTATGCTGTGCTACTTCTTCAAACTTGATTTTATTATTAAAAAAAAAGCTGATCATTTTGTTTCCTAACCATAACAAATAAATCACCACAGCAATGCTGTGCCTTCCTCACAATTTCCTTAATTCCTCAAAAATACGCTTCCTTGTCTCACTTCTCTCCACCACCACCCGCTCCCTACACTGTAAAAAATGTGTGTTGAACTTACAGTCTAGCTTCTCTCCTCCACCATCCCTCCCTACATTGAAAAAAATGTGTGTTGAACTTACACTATCTAGCTTCTCTCCACCACCACCACCCCCTCCCTACACTGTAAAAAATGTGTGTTGAACTTACACTGTCTAGCTTCTAAACACCACCACGGGTCCCCTCCCTACACTGTAAAAAATGTCTGTTGAACTTAAACTGTCTAGCTTCTCTCCACCACCACCCCCTCCCTACACTGTAAAAAATGTGTGTTGAACTTAAACTGTCTAGCCTCTCACCACCACTATGACCCTCCTCCCTACACTGTAAAAAATGTGTGTTGAACTTACACTGTCTAGCTTCTCTCCACCACCACCACATCCCTACATTGTAAAAAATGTGTGTTGAACACACACTGTCTAGCTTCTCTCCACCACTATGACCCTCCTCCCTACACTGTAAATAAATGTCTGTTGAACTTAAACTGTCTAGCTTCTAAACACCACCACCACATCCCTACATTGTAAAAAATGTGTGTTGAACCTACACTGTCTAGCTTCTCTCCACCACCACCCCTCCCTACACTGTAAAAAATGTGTGTTGAACGCACACTGTCTAGCCTCTCACCACCACTATGACCCTCCTCCCTACACTGTAAAAAATGTGTGTTGAGCTTACACTGTCTAGCTTCTCACCACCACTATGACCCTCCTCCCTACACTGGAAAAACTGTGTGTTGAAGTTACACTGTCTTGCTTCTCAACACCACCACAACCCCCCTCCCTAGACTGTAATAATGTGTGTTGAACTTACACTGTCTAGCTTCTCTCCACCATGAGACCCCTCCCTACACTGTAAAAAATGTGTGTTGAACTTACACTGCCTAGCACACAATAGTTATTAGCAGTACTGTAATCTCCCGCGTATAAGGTGCATCCCGCGTATAAGGCGCACCCAGAGTTTCAGAATATGGTCAAAAAAATTAAAAATTCATAACTTTTGTTCTAATGAATGGATTTTCAAAATTCAAAAAGCTATGTGTAGTTTTGACCCCCGTGACCCTCCTGGACGCCAAATGCAGCAGATGAGCTTATATGGGAGTGTAATATATCAAAACAAAGGTCTTGGTGTCCCCCTTGTGGATCCAATGAGAACTAAAACCCCCCGTATAAGACGCGCCTTATACGCGGGAGATTACGGTAGTAAATCATTAACCTTTTAAGCCAACGTGACATTACAGCTATGCTGTACCTTCAGAAATCATTAAAATTTTAAACAAATCTTAAATCAAAATTTTAGTCCCTTGAATTCTCGTTGTTGTGTGTAGTTTGCTGATTCCCGGGGGTTGCAATGGATGCATGATCAATACTTTTTACAAATCATTAGAAAAATATCTCTTTCAAAATAGCAAATAATATAACACAATGTACCAAAGCTATAGTATACAGGCACCATCCTACGTATGGCTATCATAAAATGAAGTATTTGAAACAGAGGATAATTAAGAAAATAATTAAGTTGGGAAATAGCAGTAATCTCGCTCAACTGCACTTTCGTTTCCACACTTCCGGGGCAGTAAACTCAATCTCGGTATTTTTTTAGAAGAAGTAGGTTAACAGCAATATTCTTCATGTTGAGACTCTCTGTTTAGAGAATAGACAACGATCTTCTTCACATCAAGACTGTCTGTTGTCCTATAATTCACGAATGCATCTGAGTGCACTCAGATGTATTCGTGCATTATAGGACAACAGGCAGTTGAGATGTGAAGAAGGAGTTGTCTATTCTCTTTATAAAACGTTGTACATTTCATTCCAATCACTTAAGTGCCCAATCAAAGCATGTCTAGACCAATTAATGGTACTTGACTTGTTTACTGCTATGGTGACCTTGCTCAGGTGTGCACTGTACTCCTATAATGCACTCAAGGTCACTTCTATCGTGCAGCAGAGCACTGCCAGCCATTTTATAATTATCAACAGGGGGTGGGTGGTGGGTTTCTGCGTTGACGCGCAAAAATTTCTTACACCCCCCCCCCTCGACGACAGGTGTGCACTGTACTCCTATAATGCACTCAAGGTCACTTCTATCGTGCAGCAGAGCACTGCCAGCCATTTTATAATTATCAACAGGGGGTCGGTGGTGGGTTTCTGCGTTGACGGGCGAAAATTTCTTACACCCCCCCTCGACGACAGTCAAAATTTTTTGCGCCCCCCAACCAGAGGCGCGGAGAATTTTTGCGCACCTTTTTGAGCTATAGTAGCGCGCAGGCTTTTTTGCTCAAAAGAGGGTCAATTTTTTTAGCCCCCCCCCCCCTCAAGAGGGGTCAAAATTTTGTTAGCCCCCCCCTCGGGAGGGGTCTGAAATTTTTACGCCCCCCCTCAAACTCACCATCCCCCCCTGTTGATAAATAATGACCACTCCCTTATACTTATAGTTCTACCCAGGACCAGGGCTTGGGCAGGGTACGCTGGGCATCTGCGGTCTGTATAACTACCGCAGGCATTGGACTCCACCCCCTAACCCCTCTCCCCTTACTTCCTCCTGTCTGAAGGTCAGCTCACAGACAATGCGGGAGACTCATGCCAGATGCGTGAGACTTGAGAGGTATAAGACAGGGAGAGGGAGGATTATAGATATATAATCTTGTTATATCAAAGAGATTCTTATCCTAATCCCTTAATTTGGGGTGATTAGTGGATGTTTATTCTGCACTCTGTCTGTCTCAGTCTCATTTCATACTCTCCCCCACACATTCAGATCACTTATCAGTGATAACATCTGCTGGGAGAGTGTGCTCACTCATGCATATCCAACAGTTTCCAACAAGTTGGCCAAGGCTTCCACCTGCCCCATATATATGTAGTGGGAGAGAAGGGGGAGCGGAATTCAGGGGTAGGTTTCCAGCTTAGGGGCAGGGCAAGTGGCCTCAGAAATGGTCTTGATTTAATATCCCGTACGGGCTGAGTCATTTATTGCCAGCTGGGGAGGGGCAGCTTAATGGATTTTGGCGAATCAGAAGATTTCTTTCCGTCCCCCCCCCCCACCAATACGATAAAAATTATTGCGACCCCCCCCCCAACTTAGTCTTAGAGCTGATTTTGCGAAATGACCCCCAAAACTTGAATACACATGTGGAATGAAGCGTCATGATAAGTATTTGAATTGCCCATATTTAGTTTTGACCCCCCCCCGCCATTGTGAAGGTTTGTTTGGTTTTGGCCCTCCTCCATCAAGGGACTTTTTAAAAATGACAACCCCCCCCCCCTATATCTAACAAGCCCCACAAATAATTGCTCTACGCAAGCTGGATACCGATGACAGCGGTTTAACTAGTCCTCAGGACTACAGCGCCTGCCGCGTCCACGCTGACCTAGATACGCGCAGGCTATGCAGAGACAGACGCGGTGCGGATGGGGGCATAGTCCTGAGGACTTCCGCTAGTAGAAGCGAAATGCCCTACAGCAGGGGGCAGCGGGGACTACAGATATAGTCCTGGGGACTTTACTTTAGTTCTGAGGACTAGGTAAATACATGTTTAGTCCTCAGGACCAAACAGAGGTAGCCCTGGGACTATGAATCTAGTCCTCAGGGGACCATGACTGTTTCTCTAGTCTTGGGGACTACAGATATAACAGTCTAGTCCTGGACGGACTAGTCCTGAGGACCACTATACAGTCCTCAGGCCTAATTTTCTATCCCAGGGACTATGGAACAATGGCTGCTTTTTCATGCACAGGGCTATACCTATTTGACTGTACAAACATGTTGACAGGCACCCCTGGGGCCTAGGGCATTGGTCCCAAGGACTGTGTCTCTAGTCCCAAGGACAATGTTCTAGTCTCCAGGACTGTATCTTTAGTCCCTGGGACTACACAGAGCAGTCCTGGGGACTAAAAAGTAGTCCTCAGGACTAAATTTGAAGTCCTGAGGACTAGATCCCTAGTCACAACCACATTAGTCCTCAGAACCACATGAATTAGTCCTGAGGACTAGTCAAATATTTTTGTAGTCCTCAGGACTAAACAAGTAGTCCCTGAGTCTACGAATTAGTCCCCAGGGCTAAAAGCTTAGTCCTGGAGACTAACAGCACAGTCTTATACAAAGTCATGCGGTCTGCAGGGTAATTCATGAGAATGTACAATTAGTCCCTAGGACAATATTCTCATATTCTTAGTCCTGGGGACTAGGCTTTAGTCCTTAGGACTTTATCCCCAGGACTTGACTGGTATAGTTTAGTTGTGGGCTAAACGATCACCTAGTCCCCAGGACTAAGGATGGCCTTACTAGCTACTAGTAGCATTAGGCTTAAGCAACGCATAATTAGCTATAGTCCTGAGGACTACCACTACGCCCGCGCACCTACGCTCACCGCGGGAGGATCCGCGTAGAGTCCGGGCGGACGCGGCAGGCGCTGTAGCCCTGAGGACTAGCTAAACCGCTGTCATCGGTATCCTGCTCTACGCAAAGTGGTGAGCACTGCATAAAATTGCCCCTGCTTTCAAGATGGCGACCCATAGTTCCTTCCATTTCCACCTGGTGGCACCACTACTCAGGCAATCTTTTACGTGAACCCTTTCGGGGAGAAACGGTATGATCGGAAGTGTGTCCCTGGTTCCGGTGGTGAATATGCGAAAGTCTTTACAAGCGAAAATGGCGCCGCGTTAGCGCTGCTCCCCCAAAGACGTAACCCAATTCTTACCTTCTCCCTGGATGTGCATCACGCTATGTCTTCCCGCCCTTTCTCACACCTCGCGGCCAGATAACAGACGCAGTCTGACCTAAGCCCCAGCCTATTAAAGAACCTTGGTTTCAAACTTATGCTGCACTGGTGGGCAGACAGCTTTCAGTTAGAATTTATCACATAGATGCTAATTGCCTTTTATCTCCTCTTTAACTATTATTTTCGTTCACAATATTTTTTTATATGAAGGCGGTTGAATGTATACTTACTGCACTTTCAGTTATGCCCATCTACTAAGGAATTTTGGGAAAACGTTTCAAGGAATTTAAACATATTGTGGTGTAGACCGGAACGCTACAGTATTTTAGTGTTTGATATGGCACTTCAGATCTCTGTTCATGAAAAATAAATGATCCAAATGTGATACCAACTTACATCATTGTGTTTGCGTCATACTTTGATACCATTAGGCCTACAAACAATTTCCCGACAGACCCCTGGCTGACAGTACTCTGTACCCCCCCCCCTCCTCACTCCCCTCCCCACCCCTCTTTGGCTGATTCAGAGACCCGCGTATAGCCACAGTCTTCTAAAGTTCCATATGCCTTGTGGCGGGAATGGTGCAGCACAATGCCGTTGCCCTAGTTACGTCATAGCGTTATGCACGTCCTAGGGTAACCCAATTTTTGCCCGAGGCTTTATAGATCTAGGTTGTGAACCTTCCACGGAGCACAGATAAGAACGACAGATTTAGGGTGTGGGGCAGGAGATATTTTCCATACAATTTTGGGGTTGGGGCCATTCACCCCAAAGCCCCCCCCCCCAGAAAATTTGCACTTTTTACCAAAGGCTTTTGTTGTGACCGCGAAAACTCCACCGGATAACGTAAACATTACAAGGTTAAATAAACACAGTGAGACACCTCTACTTCCGGCCTAAACGTCTACACTTGTCCCTGAGTCAGTTCTTCATTAAAATACATGATTATACAATAATCTACACCCTACAATACATCAAATGGCGACGAGGATAAAGAATCTACGCTGGAGAATATCAGGGAAGTGATTTTGAGCCATTTCTGATCTTCCAAAGTGGAAATATTGGTGAGTGAAGTGACATCAATTTTGGCTCCAAAATTTCACTGCAGCCCCAACATTGTGTAATACTACTACAAACTGCACCTGAATCTGGTTTACAGACTGGCTTCAGACTATCTACAATTTACAAGTGTTGTTGGGAAACAGTGGCATACTGACAATTTTGTAGTGCCAACTTTGGTGAAATAAGTGCCAACCCACAAATACATGTACATTTCTAGGCCTACTGGCTATACCTACAGTGTGTTGCACTATTACTACTAGATCTACATATTCACCATGGCTGCTGCTTACATACCCTTAGACCCTATTCCAAAATTTCTGGATGTGCCTGGCAGACCTCCTATCCCATGGGAGGAGTGGGTAAATTTATTTGACAATTTTCTACAGGCTTCCCCTGACATTGACAAGGTGCCCATAAAAAGGCAAGTGTGCATTTTACTACATTATCTGGGTACTGAAGGTCAGAGGAGGTATACCAAATTAAAAGAACTTCCAAATTACCCAGCTGCAGCCACTGATTTAGACAAGGCAAAATTGAAAATGGGAAATGAGTTCAAAACTTCAAAGCACAAAAGGTCTGAGAGAGCTATTTTCAGGCTGAGGAAACAGAAACCTGTTGAGACTATTTCCGAATTTGTCGCCGCTCTTAGAGATCTAGCTTCTACATGTGATTTCGGTGATTTTCTGGATGAAGCTGTGTGTGATCAGCTGATAGAAAAGGTGAGCAGTCACAAAATTAAAGAGAGACTCTATGCTGAAGATGATCTTGAACTAGATAGGGCCATTCAAATTGCAAAAAGGATTGAAAGTGCTTCAAAAAATGCACAGGCGACAAACAGTTCCACCTTTGATGATACAGTGAACTCAGTAAAAGGGAAATACAAAGGTAAAAAGCAGAATCCTGGTAACGTACAAAAGGCCAGTCAGCAGGGTGCCCCAAAAAGTAAACCTACGAAAGGTAGATGTTATCGATGTGGTTCCCCTGATCATTACGCCAATGACCCTAACTGTAAGGCCATAGGTAAAAAATGCACCAAATGTCAGAAAGTAGGACATTTTGCCAGTGTATGTTTTAGCGGACAGGTAAACCAAGTCGACGATGAGTTACAGCAAGTGGTCCTTACGATTAATTCTATACATGACAGTCAGATGCCACGGTGTGACATACTTATTGAAGGTGTTTCCGTACATATTCTTGTCGACTCCGGTTCCATGTACACTATATTGCCAAAGTCGCTTTACGACTCGCTATTCAGTCACTGTCCGCTACATAAGAGTGATATTCATCCTGGTGGTTACGAGGGCATTCCCATTACCATTCATGGTTTTTTCAAGGCAACCATTCAGTACAAGGAGCGGTCCACTACAGAAAAGGTATATGTATCTAAAAAAGGTGCCGCTATTATTGGTTGGCCTACCCAATGCAAGCTTTCAATTGTGCTTGACCCAACTTTGTCGCAACCAGTTCTACACACAGCACCGAGCTTCGTTGAAGAGTTCTCAGACGTCTTTGACGAGAGTGCGACTAAAGCGGCAAAATACTTTACACACGATATTCGCTGGAAAGAGGGTGAAGTTCCCGTCCAGCACCGAGTGCGCAATGTTCCACTATCCGTAAGACCTGCCCTCACCAAAGAACTTCAGAGACTACAGGATTTAGGTATGATAGAGCCCATTGAGGCTTCCGAATGGGTATCACCCATAGTAATTGCAAAGAAAAGTAATGGCCGCATTCGCATATGTGTCGATCTTAAGGACGTCAATTCGAAAATTGTCGTTGAAACGCACCCCATACCTAACATCCATGAAATGCTTAGCACACTGGGAGATGCTAAGATCTTCACAAAATTAGATCTCAGTTCTGCTTACCACCAGATTCCGCTCACTGAGAAATCTAAAGACATTACTGCCTTCATCACCCCAGATGGACTTTACCGCTACACTCGAGTTCCATTTGGGCTAGCGTCAGCCTCTTCGCTGTTCCAGCGTATGATGCACCATATTTTCAAGGACACTACAGGAGTCCGTTACTTTCAAGATGACGTTCTGATCTATGCAAAAACCCAGACAGAGCATGATGACATTCTGCGAACAGTGCTTACTCGCTTGCGACACCATGGACTTACGGTAAGCAAGGAGAAGTGCCAGTTCAGAGTCCAGTCGGTTGAGTACCTCGGACATACAATTACACACGAGGGTATTCGACCAAAGGACGACCTAGTACATGCAGTCATGGATGCTCCGACTCCTGAGAACAAGGATCAACTTCGTTCATTCTTGGGCTTGTGCGAGTATATGTCTAAGTTTATCCAGAACTTTGCTTCAAAAGTTGTTCCACTACGAGAAATCCTGAAGAAGGATGTAAACTTCAAGTGGGAGAAATTGCATGACCAGATATTCTCGGATCTGAAATCCGAAATCATGTCAAAACCACTTATACATGCATTCGACACTTCTGACTCTGTTGAGACGATTGTTACTACAGATGCAAGTGGGTACGGTCTTGGTGCCGTACTGTCTCAGGTCAGTGGTGGTTCGGAGAAAATTATTGCTTTCATCTCACGCACGTTGTCAGACGCTGAGAAAAGGTACTCTACCATTGAAAGAGAAATGCTAGCATGCTATTGGGCATCTCAGCGCCTGCGCACATTCCTCTGGGGAATACCCTATACACTACGTACTGATCATAAACCTTTGATTGACATACTAACGACAAAAGGTTTCTCATCCGACAGAACAAGTCCCAGGATCAACAGGTGGTCTGCACGACTGCTTGAGTACAACTTCCATGCTACGTATGTTCCCGGTGCCAATAACAAGATAGCTGACTGTCTATCACGCCTTCCGGTACCAGGATCTCCTGATGAGTTCTGCCATGATTCTCCCATGGATGAGAGTATTGCACACATACAGGAAGTTACGAATGGTGTCATTACCGCAAATGAACTGCGGGATGCCGTTAAAAATGACACCAACTTGCAAAGTGTTATTGAGTACACTATATCTTCATGGCCTTCAGTAAAGTCACTTCCAAGTGAGGTGGCTAAGTTTCATAGTGTTGCTAATGAACTGTCCTTTGAGGACGGTATGTTACGCAGAGGTGAGCGCCTCATCATTCCTGACTCACTACAGGCCAGAGTGATACAGCTCGCCCATGAAGGACACTTCGGTATGACAATGGTTAAACGGAGGCTACGCCAGTACTATTGGTGGCCATCAATGGATCGCCACATAGAACAGACTGTGAAAAACTGCACATATTGCATTGCGAGTGACAAACCTTATACTTGTCATACGCCACCACTCACCCCAGTTCCGCTACCCGAGAGAGTGTGGCAAAAGGTTGCTATGGATATTGTTGGTCCATTTCCTAATACAAAGTACAAATTCGCCATTGTATTAGTAGATTACTATTCTAAATGGTGTGAAGTCTCATTTGTCACTGAGGTGACAACTGCCAAAGTCAAGGACTTTCTTATCACGGTTTTTGCAAGCGAAGGTTTTCCTGAATATCTTGTTACAGATAATGGTGTACAATTGTGTTCACGAGAAATGAAGTCTTTTCTTTCAGAACGCAATATAACACATTGCAGGGTTGCTTTGTACCATCCACAGGCCAATGGCCTAGTTGAGAGAATGAACCGTACAATAAAGGAGGGAATTCAAATTGGTAAACTTGAGGGTAAGACTCCTACTGAGGCTTTTAGGGAAAGGTTAGTAGCGTATCATGCGACACCAAATGGTATTACAGGTAAGACTCCATTCGAGCTAATGCGAGGTAGACAGGTATGCACTAAGGTTCAAATACTCCAATCCAAAGATGAAAATGTTCATCATAAAAATGTTAAAGCAAAAGTAGATGCTGCTCAAGCCAGCTATAAGGCAAAGTTTGACAGCAAGCCTGGTGTCAAGGAACACCAGATTGGTGTCGGAGATTATGTCCGGGTAAGAAATCCAAGGCATGTTTTAAAAGGGGGGATGAGATATTCAAAACCTCTAAAGGTGAAACAGGTAAATGGTAATTGTATAATGTTAGAAGATGGTAAGAAATGGAACTCTTCTAGGTTGTGCAAGGTCCAAGTCAAAAATAATGAGTATGAGTTTGATGACTGGTACCACATGGACATGTTGGCAGAAAACAATGAGAACATTCAACCTGTACCAGTTATGCCACAGCAGGCACAACCAGTCCAAATTGAAAACAATATACCTAGGGTGGCACAGCCGGTCCCTAATGAAAACGTCCAAAGACGTGGAGCACGCATTAGGCGCCCTCCACAGAGACTCAACGATTATGAGACATAAATAACATATAGACTGCGAGTTCATTTTTCATATTGATATCAACAAAGATTGTTGTGCTATGTTTCATTTACTACTGGTGTTGATATTATATGTATTACGATACTCCGTATCTGGTTTGAGAAAGGGAGATATGTTGTGACCGCGAAAACTCCACCGGATAACGTAAACATTACAAGGTTAAATAAACACAGTGAGACACCTCTACTTCCGGCCTGAACGTCTACACTTGTCCCTGAGTCAGTTCTTCATTAAAATACATGATTATACAATAATCTACACCCTACAATACATCAGCTTTATAGATCTATGTTGCAAACCTTACAGGAGCACAAATAAGAACTACAGATTTAGGGTGTGAGGGAAGGAGATTTTCCCCCTGTAATTCTAGGGCTGGGGCTATTCACCCCTGAGCCCCCCCCCCCAGAAAATTTGCAACTTTTACCAGTGGCTTTATAGATCTAGGTGACAAACCTTCAGGAGCACTAATAAAAACTGCAGTTTTAGGGACTGAGGCAGATTTTTTCCCCATTATTCTGTGGTTTGGGCCACTCACCCAAGAGACCCCCCCACTAAAATTTGCAATTTACCAAAGGCTTTATAGATCATGGTTGCAAACCTTACAGGGGCACAAAAAGAACTACAGATTTAGGGTGGGGGGGGCAGGAGATTTCTTCCCCATGATTCTGGGGGTTGGGGCCATTCACCCCAGAAAATTTGTAATTTTTACCAGAGGCTTTATAGATCAAGGTAACAAACCCTCACAGGAGCACAAATAAAAACTACAGATTTAGGGAGTGGGAGCAGGAGATTTTTCTCCCCATTATTCTCTGGTTGGGACCACTCACTCGAGAGCCCCCCCCCCAGAACTTTTACAATTTTTTCCAGAGGCTCTATAGATCTAGGTTGCAAACCTTTCTAGAGCACAAATGAGAACTGCAGATTTAAAGTATGGGTGGCAGTTTTTTTTCTTTAATTCTTGGGCCATTCACGCCAGGGCCTCCTATAGACAACTCGATCTAAGTTGCTATCCTTCTAGAGCACAAGTAAAAAGTACACATTTAGGGAGTGGGGGTAGGAGATTTTCAACATTGGTGGCAACCTGATTTGTTCTTCTTTTGCCAGAATTTAGTCCTAAATATCATAGGCTATGGAGATTTCAGATTAAGCAAGACTTGACTCGTCCTTTATGCCTCACCAGGCAAACAATCAAAGATAAAATGTTCCAATGAACTACATTTGCTTGTTTTGACTGCCATCTAGGAGGGGGCGTAAAGAATTTTGATGCATTGTGCCAAAACCCACCACCCCCTGTTGATAAATGATTTTTTGTCTGGTTTCGATGTGTCCCTGCTTCCAAGGTGTCTGCACCTAAGGTGTCCAGTTACCACCCAGACCCCACCCCCCCCCCATGCAGTCCGTCGCAGTACGGGCTGGCTTCAGATCTTACTCCCAGGCTTCCCTAGCCCACTTAAAAGGGACTACCGGTATATCTCATCATTCCTGTCCCCTTAGGATGTGTGTGGTGCACATATGTGCGGGCACTGACACATTCCTCTGTGAAATTGTGTAATGTAGTTCTCGTCATGAATATGACCTTAGCTGTCTCAGACCTTACTCTATCTCTGGGTCATCCTCACCCAGGCACTGAACTAGTTCTCCCAGCAGATACTTACCTCCTCTGGCACTGTCAAAAGCCTTAGGTTGGAGAGTGAATACACATCCCGATTCAAACAAGTTCTTACTGACATCAAAGAGGGTAATTAAGTTATAAACTTGAATACACATCCAGTGGAATATTATATATATATATATATATATATATATATATATATATATATATATATATATATATATATATATATATGCATATATATAGAGAGAGAGAGAGAAGGAGAGAGAGCTGATGCCAGGCTACTCAACTGGTATCAATAGGCGCTGGCCGAGGCTAGGGGTCACCTGGGTGGTGGATTTCATGCACACGCCCTAAGATCTTTTAGGCCCTCCGCCTTGGAGGGGTGTGAAAACTTTTGCCCTCCCCTGTCATTCTATTATAACGTGCATTTTTTTCAATAAAGGGTAAAAAATTTAACCCCCTCCCAAGATTGGCAAATATTTTGCCCCTCCCCCAAAACCACCACCCGACTCAGTTGTTAACAAATAAAAGACCACTCCCTTAAGGCAACAGCAGCCGAGCCATACTGGATAGGTATCTAAGCAGAGACAGGGTTCTCCACAGAATGTAAAATCACACCGTAAAATATCCTGCAGCGGGCTGGCGTAAAATTCCAGTTGGTAATATCCTAAGCCTTATGGTAGGCTAAATTTGGTTGTGTCGTCTCATTCATGACAGTGTGGGGATTACAGATGGGAATTGAAAGTATTTTCATAAATATGGCCATAACTTCTGTTCTAATTGGAAGATTTGCAAAATTCAAAAAGCTATATGAAGCTAACCTGACACCGGCGGTGATTCTGAGATGACATCACACCGGCAGCAGTAAAAATCACACCGGCGGCCCACCGCCATCATTACAGTGTGAGGAGAACCCTGAGAGAGACTGTGACCTGTGAGTTGCCCTCCTTTGTACGCAGGCCATGATCCCAGCTTTCTAATGGTGAAAGAATTTTTCAAATCGGTCAATTAGAAGCATAGTTGTGTATAAATGCAATTGCAATGAATTCTATACCTGCTGCCTTGAAATGTCAAGTAATTTGGCCTGTTTGAGAGGGAAATGGCCTGCATAAGATGTGAGGACGAAAGCTACATTGGCTTGCGTTGAGAAAATGTTTTTGGCAACACTGTTTGTAATGTCACAGGGTGGCCGTTGAACGTCGGCAACGTTTTTCTTGTTGCTGCTTCTTAAGAGTTTTCAAATGCACTCCATCCAAAAAGGGTTGGATAGCACACGGATTGTACATGAGAACCAAAATGGTTTCTATCTGATAGAAAGAGGATGTAAATTTCCATGAATCATTCGGAAAATCAAAAATTTTGGAGCCTTTTTCGTGGGGTGGGGGGAAACGACTTCTAAATTATGATAAAAAGATGTCAATTAAATACTACATATTGAGGGCTTTCCTACAATTTTAATCAAATTGCTGTGACAATTATAAGTAAGCTAAGAGTGATATCTTTAGGCAGTCATGAAGAGGGACATTTGCTGTAGTTCTGTGTTGCTCACCAGGGGACCCATGGGAGAGATATCAGACTTCAGTGCTTTAGGGATTCCCATCCATTGTAGTATACACCATGCGGATACCTAGATAAGCGAAAGCTCAGAAAAAAAGTTACAGTAGTTGTTCTTAAATCCTAATCTACCTAAAAAAAAGTCTACCCCACAGCCTATCGACAACCCTGAGCTAATTATTAGGAATTTGATCCAGATTATACAAACATTTATATCCTGATATAACTTGAATCTCCCCCATACAGCCTGATCTACCACAATGAGTTCCAAGTCAGATGACAGCTTCACCCCACGGTCTATGATCCAAGGCATTCTGGAGAACAACCCAGAGCAAGTGGAGCATACAGTACGTGTGACTCGGCACCAGGCCAGCCTACTCAATGCATCCCAGAGCCGCTCCTCAAGGAAACGCAGCTCCATCTCTATGGTTGAACCTAGTGGGAAGAAGAGAAAGCCAAACCGTTCAAGGCTGTCAGCATCAATGAATGAGACTACACCAAGGACACTGGTATATATCTTATTCGTTTTCATGTAAAACCTTATATAATATCGTCATAAAGAATTATAGGGCACTTGTAGATTTGAAACGGTGTATTTTGAATAGGTGTGAAAAATACTTGCATTCAGATAACATGCTCGGAAAAATTACAGGTATAATCAGGGAATGTACGTAGGAAATTCCTACGACTTTCTGTAAATTTTGGTACATCTTCTGTGCATGTAAAATCCTAAATATTGTTTAGCCCCAGCAAATTATATTTGCCCCTTAATATAAATTAATCATAATTTTGCATATCTTTTTGACATAAGATCACAGGATTCTTAGGTACTCAGGACTCCGAGAAGACATTGAGAATAGAACCAAGAGTTACTAGGACCCCTGTCAGCCCCAAAAGCGCCTCAGGAAATAGGCGCCAGTCGAGGCGTCAGTCCTTGCTGCGACAGGTGACTATGCGTAGCCTGCAGCGTAGTGTGAATGAAGTACCTGAAGAACCTACCCCAAGGACTCTCATTAGGGGAATCATACAGGAAGGTTTGTACTACCGTAACTTCTCATTTAACACTGGGTATTCTCTGAAATTGATGTAATTTGCGCTTTTTATTTCAGTTTTACCAGTAATTACCGTAAACTCCTGCGTATAAGACGCGTCCTCTACGCCAAACAAAATGCTGAGGAGTCTTATAGCTTTCTCTCAAGTTGGGGGTGCGTCTTATACGAGGGGTAATTTTTCTATAGAAATGTACTAATCTTACAAATATCAGCATTAAAATGTGCGTCTTATACGCGAAAATGCATGTGCTAAGTTTTGGGGTGCGTCTTATGCGCGCAACGCGTCTTCTACGCGGGAGATTACGGTATATTATTTATTTAATCTATAAGGCATGCCATGACATTGTGATTCCCTTAGCCGAAGGAGCAAGAAAATGACTTGCTTAGCACATGAGTGTTGCGCTGCTCACTACTCTCATAATCACTTGATGTTTACTTGGGTTTACATTTACCTGTTGACATACATATGTCTTGAAATTCTATTGTTGAATCTATTTCGAATTGCTACTGTTACAGTGAATGTTACCCTGACAAACACCTTTCTGTGTTAACTTTAGCCGAAGATGAAACCCCTGTGATACCAGTCCGTCAACGAAGACGCTCCAGTATATATGAGGCACGAGACCCCATGGAAATAACTGTAGAAAAGAGTCCACTAAAGGGCAGTCAGCAAAGGTAAACTATGTTAATTGTTAAACAAAATGTTAAATGAACCAAATCTAAAAAGGATTCATAATAATGTTAATCGTGATTACAAGATTTTATTCAGGAATTGGATTTCTTGATAACTTTTCACGCTATAACTGAAATACTTGTATTGCCTTGAAGCTATACTGGATTTAAATCCATACACCCTTTAAACCGTGTCAACCCAGTAGCATTTTAAAAGAAAACAACCTGTAATTTCAGCATAAGCATGCTTGAAGACAGTTTTATGGGCGCATACAGTCAGCCGAGTCAATCACAGCGCAGTCAACGTATTACTCGACAGCAAAGGGCAAACAAGACACGTGTACCTTTGTCACCCGGAGACTTTGTAGCTAGCATCCAAGGAATACTCAGCCAATCGACCCGTAAGATTTTTAGCATAGATTTATCGTTTTCCTCTCTAAAGGAAACATAATAGTTAAGTGCACCGTGCACTTAGATGTAAGATCTAGGCCTGGCAAGTAACTCGCAAGAGCTGCATGCATGCATCAAGACGAACCAGTAGGGGTTGATGCATTGGTGCATCATTGTAGCAAATTCACATGAACTATGAATTTTGAACTTAGATAGTCTTCAGTAAAGGTTGAGCTATCAGTAGTAAATGGAATGCACTCTATAACTAAAGAAGTGAATGAAAAGGTTTGTTCCAAAGAGTATTCCGGCTTGGCTGACGCTTTTTCCATGGCATTTGGAATCCGAAGCTTTTACAGTAATGTTATCTGTGCAATCTATACATTCCCCATTAGAAAAAATAAATGTGACAATTTCCGAAGTTTCTGTGAGTGACAAGCCTTATTCCACACTACAGTAAGCAATGTTTGATTATTTGCAGGCAGCCGCAGAGGGGCAACCCAGAGTCAACTTCAAGACATAAGTGAACTGGAAGAATCACAGGTAAGATTATTTATTGAGAAAAATACCTCGTGTGTTGAAATATACATGTAGTCTAACTCTAAGATTTTTTTTAAAATTCATCGACACATACAATGACTGTACGTTACTGTAGAAATGGAAAACATTGACGCACCTTAACGTACTATTACAATCATTGACTGCATTTGTTGTATGATATAAATGTAAAACGAATTTGCCATCATGAAATATATTTGCATGTTTTCAGAGACCTGATGCTAGTACATCCATAACAACTGCAGCACAGGTCCATGCGGAAGACGTTATAACTTCTGATGATGATGTTGCTAGCTTAGTTTGGGCGCCTGCTTCCCAAGAGCAAGATCAGGGCCAAGAGGAAGACCAAAGCCAAGCGGATCACCATAACCAAGAAGGTCAGAGCCATAAAGAAGTGCAGGAAGAAAGTCAGGAAGTAGAACCAGACATGGACAAATTGACACAGCATGAGGAAATTGAACAAGAGGACGAAGGAGGTGAAGAAGCGAAAGGAGAGAGGTATGAGAATGAAGACGGAGATATTTCAGATATGAGTGAAGACTTCTCGAACACCAGTCAGCGGATATCAGTGCGCCTTCAGCACCTGTCAGACGATGAAGTACCAGATGAAGGCGAACCGACAAAAGGTAAATATGAATAGATCAGAACACAGAATACTCAAAGTAGATGAATAGTACACTCTACAGTATATCCCCTCCTATTTCCTAATTCAAACTGAGTGACGTCATCTCATAACCAAGAGATAGCTGTAGAGACAGATGACTTTTGTATTCAATGTTGTGCCATAAACCCTGCCTGTAAGCCGCGGCTTTTTCAGAGGTTATTTGTGGCTTAAAGGTTCAGCCCAAACTTGGTGTAGCTTTCGTGCATTTTCCCCCTCTTTTATAATGTACGACTAAGAACAGTACTAAAATAGTAATTTTCAGGCCCTAAGGGCACTTAATGCTCTTACCAAACTTGGGTGTGGGTGGTAGTCGGGGTTTTACTGTACTGTGAATGTAATGGCTATATAGTGCCTTAATATACATGTACTGCCCATAAAGCTATAGTAGGCGACTTACCAGTGCTGCATTCATGTACAGTCAAATTCCCCTACAACGAATCCTGTTACAACGAATTTTCGTTTATAGCAAACAGATGGCATTTTCCCAATTCAACCCCATACATTTCTATAGTAAATAAATCCCTTTATAGCGAACTTCACATGATTTGTATTTGTTTACAATGAATTTCTTTTGGCTATAGAGTGGTTTTGACACATCTATAACCACCCCCATATCACCTGTGCGGCAGTAGTGGGGGTTCAAAGAGATGATATTATAAAGGCCCGGTTTTAAGATGACTAGATGACTATAACATGTAGAAAAAATGCCCTAAATTAATTTGTTTGGCTACAACGAAATTTGTTTATAACGAAATTCTCTGCTTGTCCCTAGTTGCCGTTCATTCTTAAGAATGAACGGCTATAGGAGGGGACCCATTCTTAAATACAAGCTCTCATAGTGGTGCTTCCTCGCTCTCCATGTATAATCCTCTCATAGGTACAGTATTGAGTATGCCTATACCTGGATTAAAATCTGCAAATCAGTCAAGCATAGAAGTGGTGGCAGTGGTGGTGTTGGTGGACCTGTTATTGTAGACCCTGGGGACAGTGGTGGTAGCCCTGGACACCAGGCAGAGCCATGGTATATAGTATATAGAGCCCCCCCCCCCCCCACCCACCTCTGAATGGTGGTGGTGGCTGTGCTCCTGGGGTGGCCCCATACCTGCCTGGCACCACCTCCCCCAGCACCATGTGGTTCTCTTCTGCTGGTGGTGCGTTTCTCAGCACCACTGACTATTAACCCACTAAAGGCCACCTACATGTATATTTATGTATACATGTACACATAAGTATGATGCACTTTTTTAGGAGTTTTAAGTGGCATGATGAATTGATGCACATTTAAACCTTTATGGATGGCATGATGCATTGATGCACACTTAGACCTTTATGGATAGCATGATGTATTGATGCACACTTAACCCCTTAGGGATGTATTGATGCACACTTAACCCTTTATAGATGGCATGATGCATTGATGCACACTTAACCCTTTAGGTATAGCATGATACATTGATGCACACTTAACCCCTTAGGGATGTATTGATGCACACTTAACCCTTTATAGATGGCATGATGCATTGATGCACACTTAACCTTTAGGGATAGCATGATGCATTGATTCACACTTAACCTTTAGGGATAGCATGATGCATTGATTCACACTTAACCCTTTATAGATGGCATGATGCATTGATGCACACTTAACCCTTTATGAATGGCATGATGTATTGATGCACACTTAACCCTTTATAGATGTATTGATGCACACTTAACCCTTTGTAGATTGCATGATGCATCGATGCACTCTTAACCCTTTATGGATGTATTGATGCACACTTAACCCTTTGTAGATTGCATGATGCATTGATGCACACTTAACCTTTAGGGATAGCATGATGCATTGATGCACAATTAAACCTTTATGGATGGCATGATGCATTGGTGCACACTCAGACCTTTATGGATAGCATGATGCATTGATTCACACTTAACCCTTTATAGATGGCATGATGCATTGATGCACACTTAACCCTTTATGAATGGCATGATGCATTGATGCACACTTAACCCTTTATAGATGTATTGATGCACACTTAACCCTTTGTAGATTGCATGATGCATCGATGCACTCTTAACCCTTTATGGATGTATTGTTGCACACTTAACCCTTTATGGATATCATGATGCATTGGTGCACACTTAGACCTTTATGGATAGCATGATGTATTGATGCACACTTAACCCAGTTAGGGATAGCATGATGCATTGATGCACACTTAACCCTTTATAGATGGCATGATGCATTGATGCACACTTAACCCTTCATGGATAGCATGATGCATTGATGCACACTTAACCCTTTAGGGATGTATTGATGCACACTTAACCCTTTATAGATGGCATGATGCATTGATGCACACTTAACCCTTTATAGATGGCATGATACATTGATTTACACTTAACCCTTTAGGGATGGCATGATGCATTGGTGCACACTTAACCCTTTATGGATGGCATGATGCATTGATGCACACTTAACCCTTTATGGGTGACCTGCTACATTGATGCACACTTTAAGCATTATAATTAACCATGACAAAATAAATCACCACGGCTATGCCGTGCTTAACTGATTTCCTTAATCCATCAAATACACGCCTCCTAGTTGTTTTCCATGTGTGTCGGCCATTTTTGTTTTAGGAAACACAGGGATCCAGCTCATATATTGTCAATTTTAATCTTCAAAAGTTATCAGATGGATGTTAGTGACCATTGGGACACCTCAACTAGCTAATTTTATTGTTCTCCATATATGTCGGCCATCTTTGTTTTAGGAAACACAGGGATCCAGGCCATATATGGTCAACTTCGATCTTCAAAAGTTATCAGATGGATGTTAGTGACCATTGGGACCCCTTAAGTACCTGATTTTATTGTTTTCCATGTGTATCGGCCATCTTGGTTTTCGGAAACACAGGGATCCAGGTCATATGTGGTCAATTTTGATCTTCAAAAGTTATCAGATGGATGTTAGTGACCATTGGGAGACCTCAACTACCCAATTTTGTTGTTTTCCATGTGTGTCGGCCATCTTTGTTTTAGGAAACACAGGGATCCAGGTCATACATGGTCAATTTTGATCTTTAAAAAAATGTTATAGATGGATGTTAGTGACCATTGGGACACCTCAACTACCCAATTTTATTGTTTTCCATGTGTGTCGGCCATCTTTGTTTTAGGAAACACAGGGATCCAGGTCATATGTGGTCAATTTTGATCTTCAAAAGTTATCAGATGGATGTTAGTGACCATTGAAAGACCTCAACTACCTAATTCTATTTTTTTCAATATGTGTCAGCCATCTTTGTTTTAGAAAACACAGGGATCCAGGCCATATATGGTCAACTTTGATCTTCAAAAATTATCAGATGGATGTTAGTGACCATTGGGAGACCTCAACTACCCAATTTTATTGTTTTCCATGTGTGTCGGCCATCTTGGTTTTAGGAAACACAGGGATCTAGGTCATATGTGGTCAATTTTGATCTTCAAAAGATATCAGATGTATGTTAGTGGCCATTGGGACACCTCAACTACCTAATTCTATTGTTTTCCTTGTGTGTCTGCCATCTTGGTTTTAGGAAACACAGGGATCCAGGTCATATGTGGTCAATTTTAATCTTCAAAAGATATCAGATGGATGTTAGTGACCATTGGGACACCTTAACTACCTAATTCTATTGTTTTCCTTGTGTGTCGGCCATCTTGGTTTTAGGAAACACAGGGATCCAGGTCATATGTGGTCAATTTCGATCTTCAAATGTTATCAGATGGATGTTAGTGACCATTGAAAGACCTCAACTACCTAATTCTATTGTTCTCCACATGTGTTGGCCATCTTTGTTTTAGGAAACACAGGGGTCCAGGTCATATATGGTCAACTTCGATCTTCAAAAGTTATCAGATGGATGTTAGTGACCATTGGAAGACCTCAACTACCTAATTCTTTTGTTTTCCTTGTGTGTCGGCCATCTTGGTTTCAGGATCACAGGGATCCAGGTCATATGTGGTCAATTTTGATCTTCAAAAGTTATGAGATGGATGTTAGTGACCATTGAAAGACCTCAACTACCTAATTCTATTGTTTTTCATATGTGTCGGCCATCTTGGTTTTAGAAAACACAGGGATCCAGCTCAAATATGGTCAATTTTGATCTTTCAAAGTTATGAGGTGGATGTTAGTAGTCATTGGCATACCTCAATTACCTAATTCTATTGTTTTCCATATGTGTCGTCCATCTTGGTTTTCGGAAACACAGGGGTCCAGGTCATATATGGTCAATTTTGATCTTCAAAAGATATCAGATGGATGTTAGTGACCATTTGGACACCTCAACTACCCAATTTTATTGTTTTCCATGTGTGTCGGCCATCTTGGTTTTAGGAAACACAGGGATCCAGGTCATATGTGGTCAATTTTGATCTTCAAAAGTTATCAGATGGATGTTAGTGACCATTGGGACACCTCAACTACCTAATTCTTTTGTTTTCCTTGTGTGTCGGCCATCTTGGTTTCAGGAATCACAGGGATCCAGGTCATATGTGGTCAATTTTGATCTTCAAAAGTTATCAGATGGATGTTAGTGACCATTGGGACACCTCAACTACCTAATTCTTTTGTTTTCCTTGTGTGTCGGCCATCTTGGTTTCAGGAATCACAGGGATCCAGGTCATATGTGGTCAATTTTGATCTTCAAAAGTTATCAGATGGATGTTAGTGACCATTGTGACACCACCACCACCAATACCACCACCACACTACTCCCAACCCTCACACACATTCCTTATTTGCATATTTTAATCCAGGCATAGGTTTACTCCATACTATAGCAATGGGACAGGATTTTACATGGAGAGCGAGGAAGCACCACAATCAGAGCATATATTTAAGTATAGGTCCATTCCAAAGGCCATAGAGTTCATATATAATGATCTTTTTTCCTTGGATCATAATAGGAATATGCACGGCATTACAGCATTGCTGTGTTTACTTTCCTGAAAGTATGTTATAGATTAATAAATTGCAAAACACACAACATATGAAGGGCTTTTATATTCCGTATTAAAATAATATTTGTTCTGAAAATTTTGATCTAAGATCATATTAAAAATGTTGTAAATCAATTCTATACTTCTTAGAACATGATATGAATATGCACGGCATTACAGCTTTGCTGTGTTTACTTTGCCGAAAATATGGGATAAATTTCTAATCCGGGAAACGCACTGCAATTTAACTGCTTTTAGAATTGAATATGAAAAATTTAAATATGAAATCCTAATATCTTGATCATAGATGACAGATCCTAAATTCAATCCTCTCAATTGCATCCTTAACACGGGCCTCTTGATCATAGATCTTAGATCCTAAATTTTCAATTGAATCCTTAACATAATCTCCTAACCATTGACCCCTTGTAGTTTGTTATAACAGAATTTTACTCTATTATGCCAAGCCGGGCCGACCATGGAGGGCTGATCCCTCGAGCTGAGTATGATGCACGACTCCAGGGCACGACTACAGCATTGAGGTGTTTTTTTTCAGCCAGTCCTGTGTTGGAACATTACCTCATAACAACAAATGAACAACTTCATGCTGTCCGTATAGGTATACAATGGATTATGGATTGAACCATTTAAGTGTCATTTCATACTCTTTCTAATTTGATTCTTTATTTCAAAGGTCAAAATGAGACAATCACTGTCAATCGTCAAGCAGCCAGTCACCGCTCAGAGGCCATCATTTCTGCACGAAGCATCTCAGTACAATCCCCGCAAACGAAGCCAACTCAAGACTCCCCACAGAACGAAAAGCGGCCAGACAATTCAGCCGAGAATCCAGTGAACACGTCAAATCTCAGTTTGGTCCCACCGTCAGAGAATGAGGACGAAGATGAAAGTGACGGTCCTGAGGGTCTACCTGGGTTCAACAGTACCTTTAAAGCTAGACCATCTGAAGGGTAAGTATTGGATTAAGCGGAATCGGGTTTGAAAGTGCAAGAATTTTCTTTCCACGACACTCCAGGTCCATGACTACTTATATCATTCTATGGGCACTGGTAATAGATCACAGTTATTTAACCCTTTATCGGCCTCTAGTTTCATGTGTCCCTATCATGATACATTGGTGTATCATGAGGGCACAGGAGTATAAACATGGAAGCAATGCATGACCCAGGCATCAAAGGGTTAATAATTTATTAACTTAATGATGAGATCCAGTAAGGGTCAAATAGCCACATGCACGTTCCTGGTGAATTATGTTATCTTCCATGTATGGATTCTATTTCAGCTCTCGGCGGTCAACTATGGACAATACACGTCAGACAACACTCGACACGTTTATGGGTTACTCATCTGTACATAAGCCAGTTCTGCCGTTCGCAGAGAGATACGCAGCAACACCCGAGATACCACCATCACTGATCCAACACACGAGGTAGGTTTTACTATTTACTTGTACTCTTTTTCATTAATTGGTTCGAATATTCAAGTATTCATTGTGACCACAGTTTTTTTTTTTTTTTTTTTTTTTTTTTTTTTTTTTTGGGGGGGGGGGGGTGGTGGTGGTAGACGTGACCCCTCCAAGGCCATCAGATACCTTCTGCTTAAAGGTGGTTTTTGAAAGGTTAAAATTAAATGTATGGACCAAATTTTTCCACATATATTGAACTCAATATTCACTCTGAGGCAGTTTTTTTTTTGTTTGAAGCCACTGTTTCTCTCCTTTACCAATCTAATTCACTGTATATCCTTTATGACAGGCCTACTCCTGCGGAAATCGATGTACAAAAGAAAAGTGAGGCCCAAAAGAAGAGGCCACCCTTCACCGCCACCACTCCATCAAAGGAGAAGACAACAAAAACAGCGCAGAAGAGAAAACCGTCCAAGAAGAGTCAGGTCCCATTTCTACCGTCAGCCAACACACATAGTATCTTCAAACATTTTACTAATGTACGAGTCACTAAAGAGGCCCTGTTGGAGGTTGAAAAAGTGTAAGTACCGACTGATACCAAAGTTTTATATTAAATTGATGAGATCATGACATTCCAATAAGAAATTTTGTCTATGATTCAACATAGTCAGTCTGTCAATCCGTCCACCAGTACCACCTGTAAAAGTCTCTTTCCCATACTGCCATTAACACCCTTAAAAGCTACCGAAAATGATTTTTTTATATAAGGCCACACCAAAAAAATAAGTTGATCTACGGATTTCCCTCCATATTTTCGGAAATACAATTTTTTTCTTTTAAAAAAAAATCTTGTCTATGGATTTCGCTTGCTTCACTTTCTACAAGTTTTCCCTTTGTGATGTTTGGCAATTTTTTTTTTAAATAAAACTTTTTCGCTTGCCTCACTTTTCCAGCAAGGAATCCGTAGACCAACTTTTTTTTTAAGCTGTAGCGAAAGCTTGAAAACTGCAAGTTCAGCACTGTTTTATATAGTGTAAAATACCCTTGTATAAGCCGCTTTGGGCCGTTCCTATAAGCCACATTTTTATTTGGGTTCTGGTACTAGCCACAGCTTATATGCGAGAATTTACGCTATGTATGTGTGAAACCGAGTCCATTAGCAGTTTACAAGAGGTAGCTAAAGTGAGTGTATAACTGAATGGTGAGAATTTATGTTCAATCCTCTCTCTTAAAGTGCCAATGACTACTGGAAGAACCTTGTGGATGACATTGGAGCATTAGCAAGCCACGCAGGCAGAAGGACGGTCGATGAGTCAGACATACAACTTTTGATGCACAGGTAACATCCCTTGAAACCTCATACATACATGCATGAAAAAACAATATGCATATAAACATTCCCTAGATTCAGCGTGGGTGATTTACTAATATGAGAACATATTTAATATACCGTAATCTCCCGCGTATAAGACGCGTCCTCTAGGCCAAACAAATGCATTGTGAGTCTTATAGGATTTCTTCAAATTGGGGGTGCGTCTTATACGAGGGGTAATTTTACTATAGAAATGTACTAATCTTACAAATTCCATCCTTAAAATGTGCGTCTTATACGCAAAAATGCATGTGCTGAGTTTGGGGTGTGTCTTATACGCGCAGCGCGTCTTATACGCAGGAGATACGGTATCTCTTGGGTCCAAATGATGCCTTCATGTTAAGTTCTGCTCGGTAACACCAGGGGGCAGTTGCAGTCTAGCACACAGGAGATGACGTCATCGCTTGGCGCCAGTTCCACGGCGCATGCGCAAGGTACCAAACCGTTTGTAGCAAACTGACGACGATCGGTGAGTAAAAAGCTCATTTTCTACTACTTTCAACCTCTTCTAGTCGTCATTATGATACTTTTAGACGACCTGATACACCTGTGTTCGTCATATTGACGATCGGAGCTAAAATCTGGTCAGATTACTTAGTTTTCTGTACCATACGGGCGTTCACCCATTATCGCTCAGACCGATATGACGCACGATGTTTTCAATCGTCTTTTACTCGTCTATACCAGGTCTAGACGACTTTTTCTTCGTCATTGACGACCTTTTTCCTAACTATTTGGTGGATTGATGAGTCTTAACCTGTTTTTGACAATTTTTCAAAAAATTATACTTTTACGACATCAACTAAAGTTAGAACCGATTGACGGCTCTTTTACGACATTCCACCCACCTCTAGAACCTATTTTCGGCAAACAAGATGGCGGCGCCCATGCGGGACGCGCGTCGAGCCGAGAATTGTTTTTAAAGGTTATATTATTATCAAACACACTGGAAATGTATGTAATTACTTCTTTATAGAAGTTCAAAAAATTTCTTTGTTATGTTGATGTCCTGTTTAACTGTTTTATGGCCATTTGGCTACCCTCACTCCTTGTTAGAGTGATAATAAGTTAAACTAACTTGAACAGAGGGAGATGCTGTCACTATAGTGACACATCTACTAAGGTGAGTCCCTCTAGTTCCACTGAGAAGGTTCTTTTTATCAAATAGATTGTATCGTCGCTACTATGCTTCCTTATGGAATTCAGGTAGTTGACCAAACCAGCTTGCTGGGGGTTACAATCTTAGATATTGGGAAGCCTCTCTAAGCCCAGTACATAAAAGTCTTCACCTACAGGCCAAGGGGCAAGGTTGGACTCTGCTATGCTTTCTTATGAAATTCAGGCAGTTATTCATATTTCTTATCATGCCAAGCAGGATGATAGAAATCACTGATAGTGTACAGGAAGGTTACTTACACACTGTGGCATATGGCACAGATATCACTGTTATTAACTTAACAGTTCCCTCCAAGTGACATTTCCAGACCTGCGGTTGGACTTGCAAACTTGTGGTCATAGACCTATAGAGGGAGTGTACAGTGACAAGACACTAAAAAGCACTAGATGCTTCTGCTTTGTAAGCCTTAGCAGTTATTCCGAGTCCTCCGTTTAACCATTTATGGGCAAACGATAGAACTTGTTGACTCTCCCAAGAGGGATGAAGTCTTAGAAAGTGTCAAGGTTGGTTTTAGCTAAGACTGTGAATAGAAAAACAGCTATTACCTATACCTTATGCCGAAAATTTCTTCAGATACACCTTTTTTGGTTGTTAAGAGAAAACACCAAAAACCCACAATTTATGCCAAAATTCTTTAAATTTGCATAGGAAAACAAGTAAGAAGTGTGTCTTCTTGTGTGGGAAGGTAACTGACCCATGTGCCGATAGCTGTGATAGCTGATACCCAAAAATGCACATGTATGTATACTGTCTGTATAACAGTCTGAGATGCTTATGTTGTACAACTTGTCTATCAAACTTAGACTTTGGGGGTTTTATACCTGTCCAGCTGTCATAGACTATCAGGAGATACAGCTAACACTTATGCTTGCTAGCCTTGATTATACTGCACCGCTTGTGTATGCAATATACAATTAACAGTCACTCCTGCTTATGTTGTACAATATGCTTTCAAACTTACTTGGCTTTTAGCTATTCTGTTGAAAGCAGTCAGATAGTATGCTACTCTGACAAATTGTCTAGCAGTTTAGATTGCTAAACTGGTGCACATAACTTATTAAGCAAGTAGCTTAAATTGTTAAACGTTATGCTTTTCTTTTCACACAATAGAGCAGCCTAGCTGTTTTTATTTTTACAGTGTGCACATACACAAATACCACCAGTTAATTCTTAGATTATACTACTTGAGTCCTACAATTGCCAGGCCATGGGGCTAGGCTGGACTCTGCTATGCTCCTTATGAAATCCAGGCAGTTATTCATATTTCTTATCATGCCAAGCTGGATGATAGAAATCACTGATAGTGTACAGAAAGGTTACTTACACACTGTGGCATATGGCACAGATATCACTGTTATTAACTTAACAGTTCCCTCCAAGTGACATTTCCAGACCTGCGGTTGGACTTGCAAACTTGTGGTCTTTGACTTATAGAGGGAGTGTATAGTGACAAGACACTAAAAAGCACTAGATGCTTCTGCTTTGTAAGCCTTAGCAGTTATTCCGAGTCCTCCGTCCAACCATTTATGGGCAAGCGGGGGGAAAAAACTTGTTGACTCTCCCAAGGGGGATGAAGTCTTAGAAAGTGTCAATGTTGGTTTTAGCTAAGACCGTGAATAGGAAAACAGCTATTACCTATACCTTATGCCGAAAATTCCTTCGGATACACTTATGCTGGTTGTTTATTCGTAAAACACCAAAAAACCCACAATTTATGCTTACTTGAAACTGCATAAAAACAAGTATGAAATGTCAAAGATTAGTACTTGTGTGGGAAGGCAACTGATGCATGTGCTAATAGCTGTGATAGCTGATGTCCTAAAATGCACATGTATACTGTTTGTTTAACAGTCTGAGCTGCTCATGTTGTACAACTTGTCTATGAAACTTAGACCTTAGAGGTTTATACCTGTCCAGCAGTCATAGACTATCTGAAGATACAGCTGGCAATTATGGCCTGCAAGTCTTGATTTACTGTGCTACTTGTGTATATGTAATACACAGTTAACAGTCGCTTATGTTGTACAATATACCTTACAAACTTACTTGAATTTAGATGTTCTGACGAAAAGCAGTCAGATACTACTCTGTAAAATAATCTAGCAGTATAGATTGCAAAACTGGTGTACATAACTTTGATTAAAGCAACACCTCAAGTATTAAAGTTATGTATGTTTACAAAATAGAGCAGCTTAGCTGTCTTTATATTGTACAGTGTGTAAGCACACTAGATACCACCGGTTAATTACTTAGATTATACTGCTTGAGTTCTACTTCGCCAGGCCAAGGGGCTAGACTGGACTCTGCCATGTTTTAATGATTCAGTCAGTCACTTATTTCTTATCATGCCAAGCTGGATGATAGAAATCACTATTAAAGTACAAAGCCTACTTACACACTAAAAGGCTGTGGATGGTTGCACTGATACCTCTGTTAATTTAACAAGATGCCTCCAAGTGACATTTCCAGACCTGAGGTTGGATTTGCAGACTTGTGGTCCATCAGACCTATAGAGGGAGAGTACAGTGACAAAACAATATAAGCAGGACATGCTTCTAATCCATAAGCTTTAGGAGTTACCATAAATACACATGCTTAGGACGCACCCTGAGTTGGCCTTGATCCTATAGGACCCAGGTGATGAAATTTGGGTACATGAGCTGCGTCTTATACGTGAGGGCTTACGGTACTCTAAGCTCTCAGTCTCACTTCTCGGATAATGTTAAAACCTGTTGACTTTCCCCAGGGAGTGTTACAAAAGTGACAAGGTGGTTTAGCTAAGACTGTGACTAGGAATGCAGCTATTACCTATACCTTATGCCAAAAAACTTCCTCAAACAGACCTATGTTGAATTGCTTTCCTGAAAGCACCAAATACCACAATCTATCCCAAAAAATTCTGAGATTTTTCATATGAATGCAAGTTAAAAGGTGAGGAAACCTGTACTTGTGTGGGGAAGTTAACAGCTATCTATGTAATAGCTATTCTAGCTGTTTCTAAGAAAGCACTAACAAATTGAACAACAGCCTGAGCTGATTATACAGTACAACTTGTCTTTGAAACTTAGATAATAGAGGTCTTCTTCCTGCTCAGCAAGACGAAGCCACTATTGAGATACTACTTACACAACTACTCTTGAGTAATATGTATACTGAACAGTTTGTGTATGTAACACACAGTATAGCAGGGACAGCTGCTCACTATAAAGATGCTTGTCTGACATAAATACACTCTCAAATATGCTTGTCTGACATAACTAAACAATCTCAGTTGTACACCGGATGGATCTATCATCTGCATACTAGTACCCTCTTTTGGTTAACAATGATAGTTGCTTTAAGCTGTAGAAATTGTGTATGTTTCACACAATAAGGCAGTCTTAGCTACTTAAGTACAACTAAAAAGTTCAGCCCTTAGACTATATTGCAAGAGTTCTACACTCAGCGGGCCAAGAAGCTAGTATGGACTCTGCTATACTTTTGGATCTTACACAGGATTCCTTTTGCTTATCATACTTTGGGATGATAAAATCTCGGTTAAGTACAGAAAGGTTACTTACAAATCTAAAAGTTGAGCCTGGTTACACAGTTAACTCCTGTTATTTACATAACAGTAACCTCCAAGTGACATTTCCAAACCTGAGGTTGGATTTGCAGACTTGTAGTCTACCAGACCCATAAAGGGAGAGTACAGTGACTAGACACTTAAAAACACTTGATGCTTTCTGCGTTGATCAACTTAGCAGTCACGCCAAGCCCTCAATGTTACTTAATTTTGACAAAGATACAATCGAACATTCTTCCACAGGGGGATTGAATACTGGAAAAAGTGTAAAACTGTCTTTGTAAAGGAAAACTGTTACCAGATCTCCTATGAACTATATTTCTTGCTGGTGCTTCACTTGTACCATAAATGCCCTCTGTTAAGCTAAGAGACAAAACCATTTTGTACACTGAACAACTTGATTGTACCTTACAAGATTAGCAGTCTCGACTGCTTTGTTGTACAATATATAGTCTTGTTTGTATAGCAACAACAGCTGTTTATCTTGAGAAATTTGTTTCAAAATTGGAGGGATTTATTACTCAAAATGAATGACCCTGACACTACCAGAGCTGTGGACCTCAGGGGGAAAACACTAGTATAAAGCTGATTTCTTAATCAGCATTTATAATATCTAGTGTACTTATTAAATCCATGGAGCTTATGAGATACTCCTTATGGGTCTTTGACTAGCACAGCAGTCTAACTGGACTTGTGTAGAAACTGTAGCTAATACTGTTACACAAAATGGTAGTCTAAAAGGTCCACATTAGTACTAAAGAATATTTTAGGATTTGAGTCAGACATAGCCACTGCCACTATTACTTTACAAAGAGCACATTTGACTAAATACGTCTTGGTAATTTGCTAGGCAAATTGGGCCACCAAATTTGTCCTACATACATATGTACCCTGCTAGAAGTAGCAGTCTCAGCTGTCTTTGTAGCACGAAAGGTATATATACTATAACTTGTTTACACATCTTAAGGGAGTTTCCATAACCTACACGCTGTATTACTTGTGTATGAAACATGTGAATACACCACAGATAAAATCCAAAGCTATTCAATGAAATGTGAACTATTACCAATACTGTGTATTAAACTCCTTCAGCTCACATTATAATGTAGATGCTACTATCTAAATTGCAAATGTGGTCGCTGTTTTTAGCAGCTCAGTCATAAAACCTTTCAACACCCATTCATACAATACAATAGGGGCTGCCTATATTGTACAATTTGTTTTGTACCTTATTAGGATAGCAGTCATAGCTGCTTATGTTGTAAAATATAAGTGTCCAGCCTGTATAGCATCTACAGCGGTATATGTTGAGTAGCAGTGGGAAATTTATCCACACCTAAGGAGTTAACTGCTTATATTGTACAACATAGGTACTTGACAGAACTGCAAATGTTGAATAACTTGTCCTTGTGCCTATGACCACATAACAATTATGCTGGTCAGTATGTTACACATCCTAGCAAGCTTAACTACTACTCTAGCCGAACCTTTCCATATAAAGATTGGTTTAAATGAGCAGTCCGGATTGCTTATCTTTACCCAAGCAACCGTATATGAGTTGTAATTTGTGTGAACAATAATTACTTGTTTGTGTTGGCCATTTACTACAGATTTACACTTGATCTGAGGCCACCAGCTAATGAATTTATACTTCCTATAAATTCATGTGTGGGTTATGGCTGCACGAGAGTACTTTATGTTGGATATTACAAATGTCACCACATTTGTCATGATCTGACAACTGTCGGACTCATAAATTTATATATCAAAAAGACATAAATTTATATGCTAAGTCACAGTTGTGAGAGGGAGCTGGGATAATTGGAAAATTATCTAGATAAAATCCAAAGTCACAGTATGATGTGTCATTGGATCAGACAGTGAACCTACTGAACTTTGAAGTCTCCTGTGTGCTAGACTGCAACTGCCCCCTGGTGTTACCGAGCAGAATATAAAATTAATCGAGTACTTACTTGTAAGTGTGAAGATTAATTGTTGTTCTGCGAGGCAACACCAGGGGCGTTGCAGAGTACACAGGCCCTCCCATCCTCCCTATGATAAATAGATTACTGCATGGGCATAATCTACAATCAACAAATAATGAAATACGACTATAAGTATAAGGTATGTTTTCCTGTGTACTTTTATTTTCAGTACGATTCACTGTCCGCATGCTACGAACTGGCGCCAAGCGATGACGTCATCTCCTGTGTACTCTGCAACGCCCCTGGTGTTGCCTCGCAGAACAACAATTAATCTTCACACTTACAAGTAAGTACTCGATTAATTTTATATTAGTAATGGATGTGTAATATCATTTAGTTAAGGGCATATCTTTTGAGAAAACTAAACTACAACAGATATAAGTTTCATATCAACAGTTGGATTGTCGTTCACACTTTAAAGTGCTCCCCAACCATCACCTAAACAAATAGAACTTTGAAAAACGCCTATTTCTTAATCCATTTTCGTTTCAGGCAGCGCATAACATCAGAACACCAGTCCATGTACACACTCGTCGAGAAATACTTCCCGCTTGAATACCAGATGGAGATAATTGATGTTGCAAAGTCCGGGAACAAGATTGTACCCTGATTTTCAAATTTGTAGTCATTCATGTGTTCATTGTATATATTTTGAAACCTGATACCATATTTGTTGTGAGAACGGTAGGTAAAAAAGAGTCAGGATTTTGTAAAAAGCCAGAGATTTATGTTTCAGTATATTCTTTTAAAGATAGGGAGTGGCAATATATGACTGCAGGAATCAAGATTCCTATTTTCCTGCTGGGAGGGGATGGAGATCAACTGGTACAAAAATCCTAATTTATAATATTCTTGAAAGGTTTCAGAGAAAGAAATCAAAACTAGGCATTTGTGCAATATTCCATTACCAGGTAATACACTACCCCTACCCCAGTCCATAGCTAAAAACAGAAAGCTCCCTTGGCAGAGAAGCAACTTTTCCTAATTTCCCTTAATATTTTTTTTAGGATTCTTGGTTCCCTGAGAAGGTTGACCAGGGAGTGGTATCCCCGCCTTATGTTCGCCATTTTCCATGTTTTTTGAACTTAATAAAGTCATACCTATGTCTTTTTACCATGTTAGTGGAGAGACCTGAACTCCAAGCTTATTGTATATAAAAGCAAGTTATAATACTCATAATCATGTTGAACGGCGAGTACCGATGTAAAATATGTTCTTAATAGTTCTCTGTTGTAAGCATCATTCTCATTTGACAAAATACATGAAAACCTAGAAAATAGAACCACGAGAGCTGCATTCATGCATCATGATAACAAAATGGGCATAATGTATTAAAGCACCATGCAGGACTTAAAAGGCTAATACCCGGTAGACATGTAGGTAATGCATCTTTGTTTAAATCAGCGTTTTGTGCAGACAAATAAAATACTGTTATTTTTGTACTGTTTATTCATAAAAAGCTAATAAAGAGTTGTAAATAATATCAAAATAGATTTACAAGTTCATGTCTTGTACAAGTCATCATCATCCGCATCACTGTCCTCACCATCGTTATCCTCATAGTATTCGCCGGTATCAGACCTAATAGAGTAGAGTTCTGAGGCCAAGTGCCTTTCAGAATTGAACTTTTTCTCAACTTTGGGCTTGGTCAGCATTTTACGAATATCCTGCGTTGACAGCCTGGGCATGGATTTCATACTGTCCTCACTAATAGAGTCTGAAATATCAAACCCGCGTGTGACCTTCCGCCTCTTGCCCTGGATGACCTTCTGTGTCAAGGCCGAATGGTCAAGGTCATATATATCTGACCTTAATTTCAGCTCAGATTCTTGATTGGCAGTTTTATCAGACAGGGAAGGAGCTGTCTTGATATTCTCCATCCTTCCCACATCAATGACATCAAATTTCTTCCCGATTTGATCTAGCTCTTGTTGAAGGCTAGTCTTGGACAGAGTAGGAGTCAGTTCTGGCAGAGTGATATCTGATTTAAGATTAGCGCCCAGGTCTGTCGGTTCGTGCTCGGGTCCCATATCAGCTATATCTAGGAGCTCGTTGACTTTTTGTAGGCGGGCCTGTGACAGGTCCTTAATGAAGACAACAGGCGGCAGGAAGTTCATGACGTGTAACCCTGTTAGTAGGCTCCTACAAATACAGACATAGAACATCAAGCTTTCATATTTACTGAAGTAGTGTTCTGACTATCCCTGATAGGGCCACAAAGTGCATTAATGCACTCAACTCGAAACAAACATTGGGGCATCATTAAAACCTAAACGTTGAGCCAGAGAAAGTCAATCATGATCTATATTAGGGATTACATAAAAGATATACAACTGAAACCTTATCGTTGTGTAATAACTAACTCTTGACCAAAACCTGCCATTCACAATCTTATTCTTCAATCCACAACTTCAAACATAAAGTGACCTACTTTAGTTTGACATTTTAGAAATTCTAATATTTAACTGTAATTCCTATAGCCAGTTTCTATCAAACACGAAATCAGGAACATTTCCGTGTTCTCATCAATCAGCAAGTGGCATCTCTGATGTAAGGTTACCTTAGCTTGTAGGATACTTCTGAGAGGACGCTTTGAATCTCATCATCCTGTGTAGTCCCAGTAGCTAGCCAGTATACATGAAGTGCTCCTAAATCTGGCACCATCTTTACCTGCAAGAAACCAACAGGAAATGTCACTGTCTAGTTGACTTTTTAACCCTTATGCCTGAGATATCTAGACAAAGGTTCTCAAAAATTGGTCACCACTGAGGTTTATTACACAAGGAGAAGCCGAGTGTGATAACCCTGATCAGTGGCGAACCATTTAAGTGTTCCTTTGTATTTGTCTCAGGTTTTAATATGAAATTTTCAAAATTCCTTATTTTTTTTGGCATTAGAAATGTTTTCATTGTCAGATATTCATTCGGGATGCTTTACCTGGTAGTGTGATATAGAGTAGGGTTATCACTCTGGTGGGAGGTTCTTGGCTAAACCTATGGGGCCTGCGTAATCAACTTGAGATATTAAAATCAAACTTATCAAGTGGTCGGGTAATATGATGTACACTTCCCATATGTAGAATCTGAATGAAGGCATACTCCATACTTTTTCTTCTGGATTATTTTGATTGAAACATTTTTCTTACTCGTACAATCTCTACTCCAAGCTCTGGTAGGCGGGGGTCCAATTCTCCACTGTTGATTATACTGATGATGTACTGAGTGAGGACGACACTTAACTGGTGCGCCCGACGTCGAGATCCCTCACTTGGACCTCGCTTTGTCCCACTAAACCCACCTCCGCCACTGAGACCCTGCCAACAGTGAATGGAGAATATACAATGTCATCATAGTCTTAGTCAAGGGCGCCTTTTCCCTGCTATTTTCTTTATAATAGTGTTATCGCTTTATCGTAAACAGGTGTCTACTTATAATGTGTCTTTAACTCATTCATGATCTGGTTAGATCTACATCTGAATCTTAATCAAATGAAAATACCGGTCAGATCATGTCTTAACAGCACTGAATAGGAACAGTATTATTAACTGGATTAAGCCACGGTACATAAAGATTGTTGCTGTATTAAATAGAAAATTGACTTCTTACCCCTGGTGTATCATACCACTGCGTTTTCCTGAAAGTAAAGAGTTTCACTTAGTCACATATAGATGTATTGGTTAAGGGAGTGGTCATTTTTAAACAACGGGCGAGGACAAAAAAAATTCAGATCCCTCTAGTCTAAGTGAAAAAAGCCTGGGCGCTGTTTAAAAAGGGGTAAGAAAAATTTCAGACTCCTAGACCAAGGGGGACAGACACATTTTCGTCGCACATGCATGGAATTTCACCAATCCCCCTCCTGTTGCTAAAAAATGACCACTCCCTAATGTCACATAGACTACCATACATCTGTTTTAGGGGTGTGAAATCTCCGACTAAGTCGGAAATCCGATCTTTTTGTCTTCAAAAAGATAGTTCATGAGATCTCTGTAAATCCATTTAGAAAATCCATTCATATGGGGGGGGGGGTTGTCTGACATTACATATCTGATCAATTTACATATTCTAGATATTTCACTATCCCAATAGCAAATTTCAACCCTGGACACCAAAAGATTGTTATAATATTCATCAATGGACCCCTTTTAACAATTCTCTTCTGTTCTATAACATAATGTACACGTTGCTGTGAAGTCATATAGTGCGCTTCAGACTTCAACAATTCACACCCCTGCTGTTTTCTTATAATTTTCAAGAATAAAATCATGGTCATTGTCTATGTACACGCTAACATGTTTATTGGCCGAGAGACTTGTCTCCTCGGCTATATATACGTCGTGTAGGAGGGGGACAGCAGGTCATGTCAAAAATAGCCAAAAGTCCTCTACCATAGATCAGCTACTGAAATCAGTCAACCAAGACTAAGACTGTGGTGTACCAGTGTACAGATGTACCAGTGTACCACACTCACAGATCAGCAAATACTACATAACCTCTGTCATGGCAATAGACCTTACAGAGACCTGTGGTACTGCCTGCATATATAATTATGTAATACCTCCGACCTGTAGTGAATTGTTTTTGTCCAGGGTCGTTCTGCAGTGGCCTCATAGCTTCTACACCCACTCTAGGTGCCTCCAAGTACCTGTAGTGAATTGCTATTGTTCCAGGCCGTTCTGGGACGGGCTGATAGTTTCCACATCAGTACTGGGCGCCTCCAAATACCTGTAGTGAATTGCTATTGTTCCAGGTCATCCAACAGCACTACAGCTCTGTCCCCTAAAGTCTCTGAGTGTTTGTTCAATCACTTCATAATTAGATGTCTCTATTACGATCTCTCGGCCATTACATCTGTGATGTATAATTCACTCTTAATAATGTCCTCAACCAAGAATGATCTCGTATCACCAACAACAGATGAAAGAGTATTAATAGACCACTTTTTGATTGAACCCCCAATCCGCTCATAGAAATATAGCAGTTTAATAGGGAGCGTTCATTATTCATGGCCGGGAGGGGGGTGGGGGAAAGGCATTTTCGTAGCTGGTTAGGGTTCATTTTCGGGGGTATTCCTGAGGGTGAGGCGCTCCATTTTGGATCAATCATGTAGGGGAGGGGGTCAGTTCATTTTGGGGTATTCACATAGCCTCATAGGAGGGGGAGCGCACTTTATTTTGGGGTATTCCCATAGAGGGGCCTATTTTTGTGTATTCGTTTTGGTGGGTGCTACTTTTATGGGTAATATAACAGGGATGTAAGTCAGGGGTGGTGAAAAAACATGAAAACATTAACAGACATGTACAAAGATGTATATAAACACTTAACATGAAAACAATTGTATATGGGGTTCAAATGCTTCTAAACACAAGTTTCAAGATTTACCTATTACCCCCTCCCCACCACATCACAGTGGCATGGAGTATCGTTGTATAGAACTACCATCTCCTCACTGATTTTAACAGACCATAGCCTGACCTAGAAATGTGGCTGCACCCCCTCCCCACCTGTCACAGTGGCATGGAGTATCGTTGTATAGAGCTACCATCTCCTCACTGATTTGAACAGACCATAGCCTGACCTAGAAACATGGCTGCATGGCTAAGACCACCACTCCTAGTGGGAGTGCAGAGTTGCCAACCTCTGTAACTCATTTCTAATCTAACCCACACTTATCTGCAGATTGAATCAGTGAAACTTCACTTTTGTCATCAACATTAACATGACTTTTATAAAAGAGCTCTCTTTTAAACAACCTTCCCAGTCACACTTCTGCACCTATTCTCATTGTGAGTTGTTCTGGGTTGTTGTGAGTTGATGTGCTTGTGTCTGCAGTCTGTATACACACACAGAGGAACCAGCTCAAGCTGAATTTATTTTTGTCCAATCAGGAGTCAGTATCATAGTGCAGTGTCATAGTGGGGACTGCCCTGTGCCTGATTTTTGCTTTCTCTGTGAATCAGGCATAATCAGGATTCATCATGAGGGAAGCACTGGGGGCATGGGAGTGACTGGGGAGACTGCAGGGAGGCCAGGCAGGGAGTAGGGGCTGGCCTGGGGCTGAGTAGGGCCATCAGCAGGCACTGTCCTGCATTCCACAGCAGACAGGGAGAATTGAGGGGAGGTCAGGGGATGCACAAAATGGTAGATTCTCTCCAGGAATATCATGTGGAGTTTATATTGTCAAATAAAAAATAAAAATTCCAGGATACATAAAAACAGGAAATCATGGGAAATCATGAAGACTTACATCCCTGATATAAAAATTAAAAGGACTGATATTGGTTTAATAGGGTTAATCTGCTTGTCCAAGTCTATAAGGGCCGAGTCATTTAGGGACGAGTCATTTATTGGTAGATGGGGGGGGGGCTTGTTAGATACAGGGGGGGGGGGTCATTTTGAAAGACAGCCCCTTGGTGGGGGAGCCAAAACCCAATCAACCTTCACACTGGGGTGGGGGGGTCAAAACTAAGGGAGTGGTCATTTTTTAACAACAGGGAGGGGGGGGTGGTGAAATTTTCTCCGCCCCCCTCCGAGGGGTCTGAAATTTTACCATCCCCCCTTTTATTCTATAGTCGCGCGCAGGCTTTTTTGCTAAAAAGGGGTGAAATTCCCCCCCCCCTTAGAGGGGTCAGAAATTTTTTGTCCCCCACTGTTGTTATAAAATGACCACTCCCTAAATATGGGCTATTCAAATACCCATTGCGACGCGTCACCCACGCATGTATCTGATTTTTTTTTGGTGTGGGGGGGGGGGGGGGTCATTTTGCAAAATCAGTTCTTAGGGGGGGGGGTCACTATCATTTTTGTAATAGTGGTGGTGGGGTCGGGAAAAACCTGCTGATCCGCCAAAATCCATCAAGCCCCCCCCCCCCAAGCTGGCAGTAAATGACTCGTCCCCTATTGCCAAGTTGGGGGGGGGGCTTGTTACATATAGGGGGGGGGGTTAATTTTAAAAAAAGAGCCCCTTGATGGGGAGGGGGGGCAAACCCCAATAAGCTTTCACACTGGGGGATCACAACTAAATATGGGCAATCCATATACCCATCGCGACGCATCATTCCATAGAGTCACCACCAGTTGTTAAATCTCGGCCTTATCTTGTCCTTTCATGCCCCTCTTAGTCAGGTTCCATGTGTTTTTGACGTTTACTTTGAGCTCATATAGCTCAATGAAAAAAAAACATATCTAACCATCCTCTGATATATATGTACTAGACACAGTCATCCTCTATCCAAAGATATGCAGATATAATATGAGAAATCTATGAGTACTTTGTCATAAGCCATAGCAGTAAACATCACAAAGAGGGGAAAATGCAGGGAACCTGACTGAGTGGGGAGTGAAAGGACGAGATAAGGCCCAAGTTTTGCAACCATAGAAGAGTCTATGCCCTCATCTGATTTTTTTTTTTTTTTTGGGGGGGGGGGCGGGGTCATTCTTCAAAATCAGTTCTAAGTGGGGGGTTGCAATAATTTTTCTCATAGTGATGTGGGCGGGGGGGTGGAAAAAAATCTGCAGATCCACCAAAATCCATCAAGCCCCCCCACCAGCTGGCAATAAATGACTTGGCTCTAAAGCCTAAACAACTTAATTAAAGGGATAGTCAAGCAGAGAATGAACAGGCAATGATGGGGCCTGTCTAACCTGTCAGCACCTCCGGGGTCAAGGGTCAAACCACAGACATTGGAACTGTTAGAATTTGAATCTGAGGATCAAAACAAAGAGCTGTCATCTTCTTTATATGCAATATACTAGCATGACACTTTCTTCATTTTATATGAGTCACCAGCGCCTGCAGCACTGTGATGATGGGCCGCGGGATGTCACCAGCGTTCATTCTTGTAGACAACAAACCATTGTTGATACCCGTTGCAAGGCTACACTGGCACTCTGCGCTGTTTTGATTAGTTACGGCGATGTCACAAAAATACCTGTTATTTCTTTCCTCTTATATAGATGACAAATTTCGATAGAAATACATGTAGGGTTGAGAGAAAAGAAGAACGGGTGGATTGATAGTGAAAAATTATAGAGATGTCTTGATAAAAGCAGTCACGTCAGTGCGTGAAAATAGCAGATGAACAGACAGACTGTAGGGGGACCATGCTAGAATGGTAGGGCTACGAGATTTGTTTCTGTTGAATGTGCTGTTGAATAATATCCAATTTCGAAATAGCATAGCTGAATAACCATACATATGAAATGACATATAACTCCGACCCTCGCAGACATAGAACTGAAGAAAGAATAGTATAGAATAGGGATTTTCTGCAAATATTTTTAAGCTAATCGCAATCATGCAACTCTACTACTTCCGTTTTGGCAGTTCCGGTTGCCCGCAGTCGAGAGCCATAGTATTTTATATATGGTAGTTTAATTAGTATAGGCCTATTGGTCCATGCATTGAAATGTGTGAAAATGACATGTCCATTTATGTTCTATAAAGAGTAATTTAGCTATTACTAGACACCCTTCCTCCTAAGTCTCACATCCACAGTGTACACAGATATGTGAGGTTATCACTGGGTAATCAATCAGATTTGGTTGACCCTAGTTCCAATCGTAACTCTATCCTTTGATAAGCTGAGTGAGGATAGAGTTACAACGACAGCCCATTTGAGAAGTTCAGGTTTATCAAGGTGGTTTCCCTCACCACCACTTTCGCACATCTACAAGCTTCAAAAAGCAGTTTATCCCTAAGAAACTGAGCTCAAAATGTACCTTACATTGTCATCTTGGGGTCTCTAGACATTTCTAGACACACTGAACCTTCTACACTAAGATATTTCTGATAAAAAGAAATGGACTAGCCTCACGGAGAAGCAAACCTTCCCGGGGCCGCCATGACAGTTTTGGTCATGTGATCAAAATTGACCAATCAGCTAACAGAGCTGCCTTTCCGGAAGTCATTAGTCACTGGGCGCGACTCAGTTAAGGACTGAGTCGCTGGGACTGGCATACCTAAAACTTTCAGGTGCTCTAGAAACGGCAAGTTTCTAAGAATAACATTTGACAGAAATAAATCCCCAACAATCAGCTTATGATATTGACAAGAGTACCACCTTAGTTTTGCTGTCTGTGAGTGGGAAGAGCGTCTTTTGTTGGAAACTTTTAGATCCCACCCTTTTCCAAGATTTGGCACATGCCGTGTGGGTTGCAACAAGTAGCTATCAGCAGGTGCATTTTCTGCCAGACAGGAAGTCAATCTCCACTCTCCAAGCAGATTCTAATGAATAACATTATTTCATGAATAACACCTCTGTTGTGAGACCTGAAACCACATCCAACATGGCCGACCGTGGCAGCTAAACTTGATATGAAGCGAGAACCAAATAATCTGGGCCCCCGTATTAAAGGTTTCTCACAAAATGGCAACAAACATGTCTTAGGAAGCCATCTTTAAGAGGAAATCGACATAAAAAATTTATGTCCTACAATTCCAGCCACCTGACAAATGAGCCCTATGCAGGAAGCCTGACTCTCCTGTCAGTTAAGAGTCAGCGCCAGCCGGACAAGAAGTCATCCGAAATTTTCAATCTTGCCAAACATTTAAGAGAAGAATAAGCCATTTCCTGCATGATTTTTTTACCAAAACATGTCATTTTTCTTATATGAATCTTGTTTAATGACTACGTAGAACTCACTTCCACCACAGTACCTGGTAATCTGTAAGTAGCCGATCTCCTACCAAAACATGCCAATTTCTGTCGGTGAAAATCCAACATGGCGCCCTAAAATTCTTCCAATAGCAAGCTGTCCAACTCAATAATGCTCCTATCATATCCTATAGCGATTATTGAGTTGGAAAGTCTAACAAGTTCACCCTGTAGTGCTGGCGGTGGTGCACAACCAAACTGAGCATGAGTACATCCCTTTTAAAATAGTGTGGGGATTCCACACCGTCTGCCGCACAGGGAGCTCTGTACGGTGTGGGATACTTATAATGGCAAATCTTTCAGTCCTGCGGGAGCACTCTCCGCGCACCTCTCATGCATTCAATCCTTGATCAATCCTTCTGAAAATTTATATATACATGCGTTCAAGCCATTTCTAGCTTCGCTGAAAGTTTGGGGAAGCTACGATAATTCTAAGATAGGGAAAACACACATATTGCCGAAAATAACATTTCAAAACAATATGGCGGCAGTCGGAAATGCCAAGCCTCACTCGGCCAAGTTCTTTCTGCCCTATCTAAATAAATATGGCTAATTATGTTTTCATTTTTGTAAATGTTGTAGATCTAATCATAATCTATCGCTCATCTCTTCTACAGCACCCAATTTTAACTCTAAATATATTGGTGAGACCCTTGTAAACAAACTACTTGCAACTTCCGGTTGCAGCAGGAGGCAGAACCAGGAGCTGAAACCTCTCATAATGAAGAGAGGCCGGTCCCTAACATTGGGAGCGGTTGGCAGACTTACTTATTTCGCTTGGTGGTGTCTGCAATTTTCCTATTCAGGATAGACGCTGATTTCTGTGTAATTTTACTTTGCTTGGCCTTTTGATACTTTGATGTCAATGGGTGAGTCTGGCTCAGGCAGCGATAAAACACAACTGAACTTGAAGTTGATCTTGTCAAACTTGCCAACCTCACGAAGTTCGCCATTTCGCTTTGCTGGTACCCCGGCGACCTTCTGTCCCGCACTTATTGAAGTTAGGAGAGCGCCTGCCGGTAAGGAGCTTCAGGTGAATTTCATGAAAGAAACATGTTCAAGCCATAAAATGGACTTAAATTGAAAGTGTCCACTAAGAATTGTGAACATAAAGTCCTGTAATAATTCTTATCCTCAGGCAACGCAGGAATGTCAAATTCATAACGTAAACAAACCCACGTGTCGGCACTGCAGAGCAATTAATGCAACTTCCGGTCCATGCCAAAGTTGCACAAACATACAAGATTTTGCAGTAATCTTCGATTTTCATCTATTTGACATAACCTGGACATACTCAAAACCTTCCTACGCCTAATGAAGGTTCAATATGTCGTCCAGAGCTTTGAGAAAACTGCAGGGTGCTGGTGATATCGTTGTCCCCGGCCTCGATGGAGGTGACAGTGTTGACAGTGAAGAAGAGGAGTGTCCACTACCTGCCCCCACTAAGAAAAACAAGAAGGGGAAAACAAAAGCTGTAGTTAACCCATTTGATCTGGTATGTATGTGTATTCAGTTTATGGTTGCACGTAGCTGCTACTAATAGATTGCTGACAAGTAAGGGAGTGGTCATTTGATACATATGGGGGGGGGTGGTGGGTTTTCGAACGCTCGGCGGCGTAGCCGTAGGTAGGCACTTACCTTTTTTTTACAATTTTATCTATTGAGCAATGGAAAGAGCTAATAAAAAGAAGTGGATTTGTCTTTTAAATGAAGTCTTCATGTCAATTTAAAGGGGAATTATGACTGGTTAAAGATGCCAAATCGAACCTATAATTCTGCCATAGTTAAGACTTTAAATACGGTCCGAATTTGTGATCAAGCAAGTTGAATGCAGGAGAATGTAGTTCACTTCTATCACAATTTTTAATGATTTTCTGTGTTGAGAGGCTAGATTATGCCTAATATTATGGATATTGATGGATATTATCCCTGTATAATAATTCAAAATGGTTTATTTAGACTCAAGTTTTTCCCCATTTTAGCGGTCAACGAGAATCGCAGCAGAATTGTGGGGTCCTTTCCAAGAGTTTGAATAGTCATAATTTCCCTTTAAATTGACATAGACTTCATTCAAAAAGCAAATCCCCTTCTTTTTATCATACCTACCCATTACAAAACAGATAAAATACATAGGATATATGTAGTTTTGGAAAACAGGGACCTCCCTAACATTAGGAAGCTGGATTGAATCTCTGAGTGAACCACACATCACAATTTTGGGGCTGTCTGTCAAACATCTGGGGGCCCTTTAGAAAAAATAAATCAAAACATTCTATAGACCATTTTTAACCAGAGAATGCATGCAAACCATTCTTTTTTATGTGCTATGTCATTTCATATCATAAAATGGTTTGAAAATGTTGGTTCAACTTAAGTATGGAGAATGATTTTATTCTCTGTACCTGATCTTAAATTTGAAATATACATCCAATAGATCTCTTCAAGCCCTTTAAAATGGTACCTTGGTTGTATTGATACTCCCATGAATAGCTTCAAAATCAATTTGGAAAAACAAGTGAGGTTACAGCTGTGGCTGATCACAACTTTCACACCTGCACTAGCAGACCCGCACACAGCAGATAGGTCAATGCCTACCGTAGGCACTTACATAGTTTTCAAGACTTTGTCCCATGCTCTTTATCTATTAAGCAATGGGTAGAGCTCATCAAAAGAAGTGGATTTGCTCTTTAAATGAAGTCTTTATGCCAAGTATAATGTAAGTTATGACTTACCAAAGACCCCAAATCGAACCTAAAACTCTGCCAGTGTTACGAGTTTAAATAGGGTCCAGATTTGTGATCAAGCATATCGGATACAGGAGTGGCTACATCTCTTAAATCATTATTTTGGACTATTTTCTTTTCATGTGTGGAAGAGTTCCCCATAAAAGGTTGAAAATCAATGTATCATGTCAAAATTTAAAATGATTTTATTCTGACTTAATATTATCTGCGATTCAGCGATCTGACAGAATTGGTGCAAAATTATGGAGTTGATATGAGATCTTTAATCGGTCAGAATTTCCCTTTAAATTGACATAAAGACTTCATTTAAAAAGGAAATCCACTTCTTTTTATCAGCTCTATCCATTGTTATATAAATACTAGTGGCTTTGCCACTAGAGTTTGGGGCATAGGCATCATAACATTAGAGCATTGTGTGTGCAGGCAGTCCCATGAGGCCCTATGGGCATTAGGACATTAAACCAACCAACATCGTGCTACGGCACAGAGCTGCAGCACCCAGGCAGCACGGGAAAGTGGTGCAGCGTCTTGTCTAACCCAGATCTTATCAGCGCGGCCATGGCAACTCACTATCCAAGCATATTTTCTCGGAAGTACCGACTCAAAAGTTTAGAGAGATATATCTTTGTCATTATTAGTTCTGTCGAGATCATATTTTACAGGTTTATTAACAAACATGTAAGTATTATGTTCTGCATTGATATTCAGTTATAAGTTGTCATAGATCCTTTATTTGAGGCATTATTTTAGCATGTTCTGTAGCCCAGTTGGCAAGTAGTCTTGAGAGAGTTTGTCTTTTCGTTTTATATTTCAGCATCGAATGAACGTTATATTAACAGAATTATTTTTACAGAGGATGTTTTATTTTACTCAGAAACCCTTCATCACAAAAAATCTTGACATTTAAGATTACAGGTCGAGTTAGCTGGCACTTTCCTAACTGCTTCACAGCCTAAAAATTTTGCTTCATCTGGTACCTCACGAGTGCCTTAGGCTAAAGCAGTCATTAATTTTGCAAAAGTAACCAGCGGTCTACTAACCCATTTTTATATATAGGGTAACTATACATAGGATTGAATTCTGGCAAACAGAAAAGGTCCTAACATGGAGAAGCTGGTGGAAGGGTGATAGCGAATGGTACGCTAACATTTTTGTGGGGTCTGGCAAACATCCTGTTGCCCTGTGAAAAGAAAAACCCTAGACGTTTTCTAAACCATTTTTTTTTTCTGTAGAAAGTGTGGGAACTATTCTCTTTTATGTGAGATTTGGCCTTTATACCAAAAAAATGCTTTCAAAGTTATGGGGTAACTTCACTCAGGGAGAATGGGATGTTTGCCTACATCAATTATTTCTCAAACAGATCCATATTAAACCCCTAATCAATCCCTTTAAAATGAGCCCATGTTTGGTAAGATCCTCCAATAAATAGCTACACAATGAGCTTGTAAAGAAAGGAGAGTTTAGCACTCCCCAGTTTCAGCTTTATCACAGTTTTATCACTGCAGCAGAATCATGCACTGGGGGTAGGTAAGTGCCTACGAACAGACGCACAGAAGTTTTTTATGCCCCTCCCCCAAAGACAGTCAAACTTTCCTGTGCTCCCCTTCCACATCAGAGGCACGGAGAATTTTTCTTTGATCTAAAGTAGTGCTGACATGGACACAAGTCTGTAAGAGCTTTTTTTTTCTAAAAAAAAAGGGTCATTTTTTTTACGTCCCCCCTCAAGAGGAGTCAAAAGTTTTTACCCCCCCCCCTCCCTCAGAGGGGGTCAAAAGCTTTTTTGCCCCCCCCCTCCTTAAATCTACCACCCCAACCCGTTTATACATAGTGACCACTCCTTAGATAATATAAGGCCCAGTTTGAGCTCCACACTTCCCCACCAATTCAATCACGCGTCCCACAGGATTTAGACTTGTAGTTCTCCTTAGATCCCCATGTGGGGCAAATTCACAAACTCTAGGTTTGTCTTTTACACAGGATGCCTTACACACGGGGTATCGTACTACGGTTGTTTTGTGACATATAACAACAAGGCACACCCCATATGTAAGATGCACTCTCTACTTGAGTGAGAGCTATAGGGTGTATATGAGGCTAGATTTTGGGCACTTTACCTTTTGTAGTACTCTTTTATAGTATAATATCTCTTCATAAAAGATACCCCGAACTTTTACTTATAAATGCTTTAAGGGGCACTATAGGTGTACGGTAGGGGGAGTCATCAGAACATTATTGGTCCTCATTCTGTCCCCAGAACATCTCACTCCTTTAAACAAAGAAAATACAGGGAGGCTAGGGCCTGTGACAGGACACCCCCCCCCCCTCACTCCCTGCCCCTGTGTGCCACTGTGAACATGTAAGGGAGGCCAGGGCCTGTGACAGGACATCTCCCCGCCCTCCCTGCCCCTGTGTACCTCAGTAAACATGTAAGGGAGGCCAGGGCCTGCTCAAATTTCCTCCTTATATCAGAGTTTATAGAAAAATTCCCTCGTTCTAAGGGGATTTATTACTATAAAAATGTATAGGGAAAGATTTCTGCTAGGAAAATGTGCTCCTTATAAGCAAGGTCTCCTTATATCAGAGCTCTTTATAACGAAGTTTTACTGTATTATAATGAAAGTTGTACTTTATCAAGAAGAGATTTTTGTATTTGTGGCTAGAGCATAGGTCCTGAACTCGAATGCAGTTTATAAATAGGTTTCGATCCTCCGTTTATTTGTCACTTCATCTAACCTCAAGCTCAATATGCTAGTCATTAACTCGAAAGAGTTATAAGAGTCGGATAAAAAACAGACCCATTCAGTGCCTCTTAACAGAGAGAAAAAGTAAGATGCTTTTAGCCCCATGTTAAATCCTATAGGTGGTGCAAAAAAGTAAACTTTCCCGCATTTTTGGTGTGGAGTGGTGCAAATAGTTGATGAATGTTGATGAATTTGCCATCATTCGATCCGTCCGCGCGTCTCTATTGTCGTAAAAATGGTCGTTATTAATTTTTTTTCAATTATTCATTGTTTTAATATAGAAATATGATAAAGAATAGTAAAAGGATATCATTTGAATCAATATGTATTATTAAAAAGATAAAAAATTACGTGTTCGCCCTGTCGTTAATTCGCATGCCAAAGCCGTGGTGGTGCAAATTGACCCAAATACCCATGAAAATTGGGTCAGGCATGCACAGATAGAACCAAAATCCAACATGGTGGACAGCGAGATGATTGACTTATGGGGCTATAACAGTAAAAAAGATAGGGTATATTTGATTCAATTCGATTGACATTGCCAACGATGCATGGATTATATTCAAAAAGCCATTAATTTCAAGTTAAATCGATAGAATATATCATTTCTACTTCCGGCAAGGAGGGGCCGCGCATGCGCACAGAACATCAAAATCCAAAATGGCAGACAGCAAGACGATCGACTCACGGTGCCATGCAAACTGCTGGATTATAACAAAATGGAGGAAAATTACACTGTCTCATGCGTTTTTATGGTTAATATGGATCATTATTCAAGACCTCCTGCTGTTTTACAATGCTTAACTCGCCAAGAGAGGAGTTATTCGCCAATGAAACATACGAGCGATAATGGATGCATTCTCCATAGGCTTAACCATTGACAGTGATAATGCTCGAAGAAAACATGGTTAGTATCAGAAGGGGCTTAAAAGAAGAGATTAAGTGCCCTTTCGAGTTACTTGCATTGCAAAATGCTGTTGTATATTTACGTCAATAGTGTTATACCAGATACATACCCTGAAAGTCTGTTTGGCTTGAATGAGCAGCTGTGACTGTGGTGTAGGAGTGTCACTGGAAGTTGTTGGTGGTGGTGGGGGAGGGGGTGTTTGATTATCTGCTAAGTCGTGAAGTTTCAATGCTCTTTTTTATTTAGCTTAATCAAGAAGCCAACAACTCACTGGTTGAAGAAGAGATGAATGGAGATCCCGTCAACCCTGCAAGTGAGCCAGAAGACGAGGAAGTAGAAGCAGCGACAACCGAAACATTGGAAATGTCCTCAAAACCAAAGAAAAAGAAGAAAAAGAAAAAGAAGAAAAGTAAAACTCCACAAGAAGAAGCCAAGCCTTCAGATGATACACAAGTAAGTATAGTGTCACAAATGTACGTTGCCAATGCTAAGCCTCTCTAAATTCTGTGATTGACTGTGTCTTCTGAATGGCATCATTCTATGACTATGCCATCTATGCTAAGTATCATCCATTTTTATTGATTATACATTGTGCAGGATCAGGAGGAAGATGAAATTGATGCCAGTGTCCGAGCGGTATATGAGTTACTCGGAGAGCTGCCTACGTCTAACTCACTCAGCAGCAACCCCTCCGGTATCACCATGGACATGCGTGCCCTGCTCAGTGTAGAGCACAAGTGAGTCTGCACGGTTGTCTATTTTCTGGCCTGAGAATAAATTTCATCTTTCCCCTTGTGATTCTGTATTGCATTAAAACTATTTTCTCCAGTATTGATAAAGTCTGAAGGATTTTGTGTTCACCAAAGACTGAGATCTTTAAGTTATGTACAATTACTATATTACTGTAAATTCCTGTAAGCCACACTTCCCAATGACTTGTTTTAAGGCCATGTCATGGGGTTGAAACTTTCTTACTTAATGTTTACTACAATTTTTAATACCTTGCATAAACATTGCATATGAACGACCTCCTGACTTGGGACCTAAAACCCGCACCTTACACTCATAATCTACAGTAAATGAAACATGTAATTTGAGATTTTATGATTCATAAAAGGTGAATATGTGAATTATTATGTTACTATTAATGATAGATGGATAATGAAATCAGCACGACCTAGACAGAAGAAATACTTTCTTATCTTCACAGACACCTGAGTGCTGACAATGAGATGAGGCGGATATTTGGATCTCGAGTTGTGCAGGCAGAACAGCGGTATGCTTTTCTTATGTTAAGTTTTAATATGAAAATACTCATAGCACATTTTAACCTATTCTAAAATCATCATGAACGTCAGGACTACATTTATTCATCATGCCGACCCTACAGGGTTGATATGCGCCAGTCAGGAGCTACAGTAATTGCAGAGACATGTAAGAGTCAACCAAATATTAACCTGTGCTTTTCTATCAGACTACCGATAGCGCCATCACCTCTATAAAGCATAAAGAAGAGATATGAGAAATCCTTTTTTTCCCATGCTTACGTGTTGATATACTGCCTCCATTCGATTATGACACTCAGAGAAATAAAAATTCTCTTCATCACCCCCTGTCTGCGTTGTCATTAGGGTTGGTAACCGACGACGAGTGAGAGCTCCACACCGTAATACATGGTTAACGAAAGTCCGCGACAACTGGCCAAACATGGGTAAGTCAGGCCTTACCATGTCCCTGATGGAGACAACTGCAGCCAACCACCAGATATTCACCTTTGAACACAGTGCCCAGTACCAACAGGCGCAGTTTGAGTTCTGGGACGCAGTCGAGTCATTGAACCCTCAAAATATTGTGGTGAGTTTGAAACTGCATGTAGTTCTGCAAGCTGCTATTTATTTATTAAGGGGGGTATGATTCCTTTAAGTTAAAATTTCTTCGCAATCATGATCCAGCAATATAGTGCTGGCCAGCCTGCACATGAGCATATATATTTGCCTCATATCTGAATAATGCATGAAATCAGGTATAGTGTGTTATAGAGTACCTCTCCAGGGCTGCAGTCATGCTCCATGGCGATAATTAATGCATTATGTGGATATAAATGGTTAACCTTACTATATGCAAGCGTCTAAACGAAAAGTTCATAGATGCTTTAGTGTATTCAGTTTAACTTTAAATATTTGGAGGTTCCTCAGCTTTGAATATTTAAGAAGCGTCTGGTCTTGTGAATTTCGAGACCGCCATGTTACATTATATCAAATATTTTATCTAAAATAACCATTATTAGAAACAGTGATAACCTATTTCATGTACACGTATTTGCTTCCAGAATGTACTTAACGCACACCCGTACCACATAGACTCAATGCTACAGCTTAGTGAGGTCTGCAGGATGAGTGAAGACACTCCAATGGCTGCAGAACTCATAGGTAAATGTCGAATTTATCTCTATCGAACTCAAGTTCCTTTGCCAAAAAGAAAGAAAAAGAGAAAAAAAAACTTCCAGCGTCTGTGAATCTTGATGATGGACACCTATTTATCCCATATTCATCTCACTGTAAACTATCTAAACGTTCATTCCTGTATTAGTCTGCACGATAAATTCCGTAAAACTTTTTTCTCTCTGCAGAGCGTGCATTGTTTGTGTGTGAATGTAGTTTCCATCCGTTGTACAACATCAGCAGTGGTAATTGTCGACTTGAGTACCGACGACAAGAAAACAGGTAAACTCACATATAGAACTTCTAATAATACTAGTACCGTCAGTAGCTTTCTGTTTTCAGAACAAAAAAAAAAGAAAAAAAGAATAAAAGATAGATATGAGCAGTGAATAAAGCTCTAATTCTATCGCATGGACATTCGTTGTAAAATAAGCCATCTGATTTGCCAGATCTTTTAACAATGATACTTGTTTTATACGATTTATCGCATATAAATATTTTGCAGGGCGTTATTTGTGGCACTATTTCGTCACATCTTGTTTGTTGGACAGCGGGGATGTTACCGTACAGCGCTAGAACTATGCAAAGTACTCCTTAGGTAAGTAAAGTATCGACATTCAGTTGGAACTTCACAAGAACTTACAAGAACCTTAGGTTTAAGACTTCCAGCTGGAGTACAAAAGGGCATTCGGCCCTTGAATGGTTAAGACTCCAACAGCCCGACCTAAGATACTTTAGATGCAGTATAACGGATTGTTCCATGTACATGTATCAATCTGTTTCGCTCGTTTCCTACTTCATTCCTTAATCTCTAAACGCTGCAACTACCAGTGCTGGTTTTACCGAAAATTTTAATTTGAGTTTATTGGGGTTTATCCTTGTTATACTTTGTGTTATTATCGACCTAAAATTCCTCTTGTTTTCCTATATTTATAAAGTATCTATTACTCCTAAAAGACACTTTGGTCCATTTTGATCACATTCTAATAAGATTTAAGACAACGCTGTACCTTTCATAAAGTGTTAAGAATCTTTGTCTTTCCGTGCAGCCTGGACCCAGACGGTGACCCGCTGTGTGTTTTGCTGATGATCGATTTCTATGCTCTGAAATCTGAACAGTACGACTTCCTCCTCCGGCTCTCCCATGAATGGGAGGTAAGTTTAAACGATATCTTTTGTTCATCAATTCATCTCAATTCAAAGAAAACGGTATTCTGATATTATTGTCGGCAGGTCAAGTTCAGATATAGATCATGTGAAGTAAATGAAAAAAAGGTATCGAATGTATCACTCATACCTGTCAAATACTTCCTCGTGCATATAGACTTTCCATGCAGCATTTACTTCTATATTGAGTTATAATTTATGTTTCTCTAAGAATTAAGTCTGACATCTGGTATTCAGTACAACCTCTCATGCTTTTATACTTGGAACTTTTGCGATTTGCATTAGAATCACAATGTTGTTAAATTTCATAAATTTACGTCAGAAAGTTTACCAATAGTGAAGTATTCTTCTCTAGATACACGTATTTCCACTACTTTAATCATTGTAGATGTTCAGGAACCTGTCCCAGCTACCAAACTTTGCATTTTCCGTGCCACTAGCCATGTTCCACAATGCTACTGCTGAAGGTGCCGATTCCACACTAGCAAGCAATCTGGTAAGTTAAGCCCCATTTTTGTTCTAGGCCTACTGTAATCTCCCGCGTAGAAGGCGCAGCTCGCGTAGAAGGCGCACCCCCAACTCAGAGAAGGCCTTTTCATGTAGAAGGCGCACCTACCTCTTCTGGATCGATTTCTGTAAAAACCCGCGTATAAGGCGCCCCCCCAAACTCACAGGGGGGCTGTTTCGCGTAGAAGGCGAAACAGCCCCCCTGCCCGCCGAGCAAATCTACACCTCCCGGTCTGCTGCGCTGCTGGCTATATGAGTTCAAGCTGTCATCACACACGGTCGGCGTATTGCCCACCGAGCAAATCTACACCGACTGGGCTGCCGCGCTGCTGGCTCTATGAGTTCAAGCTGTCATCGGCGCATGGTGGGCCTTATCCCCGGCGAGCGCGTCGACACCTCCCGGTCTGCCTCGGTGGTGACTCTATGAGTTCAAGCTGTCATCGGCACATGGTTGGCGCATTGCCCGCCGAGCAAATGTACACCGACCGGGCTGCCGCGCTGCTGGCTCTATGAGTTCAAGCTGTCATCGGCGCATGGGAGGCCTTAGCCCCGGCTAGCGCGTTGACACCTAATTTTTTTTTTAATTGCCCCAAAGTACACAACTATACATGTTATGAACTCATACTTAATATTAGATTGATATATAAAGGTTAGCTAATGATTTTGGGGTGTTTTCCTTGGCCACACCAATCAGTCTCCCAATTGAAAGTCAGAAAAACCCGCGCACCCCAAACTCAAGGCAATACCCCTCCCGCGTATAAGACCCAGCAGCATTTTGTTTGGCGTAGAAGACGCGCCTTCTACGCGGGAGATTACGGTACTGATAGTATCAGTAATTTATATACCGGCCATGTATTATTATAGGTGTCCCTATGGAGTTGACCAAAAAATGGATCACATACCTCTCAACTGGAATGGTACTACTTTGAAAGAGGGCCTTAACTCCTCCATATATTGTCTTACCTTATATTGTAGATGTAATCTTTACCCTATAGGAATATATTTCAGGTGTCCCAATTTTCTAAAAACAAGGTCTCTGGTAAAAGCAAATAAGGAAAACATCACTGCAGTATATATTCCTCACTAAATAAAGGGAATTCCTCACTAAATAAAGGGAATATGTGCCTTTATTTAGTGTAGGAATCTGAAATTCAGCATAACAATACAAAGGTTTAAAGATGGAGAGGGACACCTAAAGTCCTTTGCATAAAATTTATGTTTTGCCTCTGTATTTTGGCAATATACTTCACACTATATAGGAGTTTTTAGGTGTCCCTCCCTGTTCCTGAATGTTTTGCCTCTGTATTTTGGCAATATGCTTCACCCTACAAGGGGGTCTGTTTTTAGGTATCCCTCCCTGTTCCTGAATGTTTTGCCTCTGTATTTTGGCAATATGCTTCACCCTACATGGGGGTCTGTTTTTAGGTGCCCCTCCCCGTTCCTGAATGTTTTGCCTCTGTATTTTGGCAATATGCTTCACCCTACAAGGGGGTCTGTTTTAGGTGTCCCTCCCTGTTCCTGAATGTTTTGCCTCTGTATTTTGGCAATATGCTTCACCCTACAAGGGGGTCTGTTTTAGGTGTCCCTCCCCGTTCCTGAATGATTTACCTCTGTATTTTGGTTGTATGCTTCACCTTATAAAGTTTTTAGGTGTACTTTCCTATTCATGCATGTTTTACATCTTCATTTTGACTCCTTTATAAGGTAGAGCACATTACCATAATATGCAAGTAAACCATTCAGGAACAGGGAGGGGACACCTAAAATCAGACTCTATAAGATGCAGCATATTGACAAAATAGTACTGTGATAAATACAGTGAGTTTGAATTGAATTACACTTACAGCATGTATATACTGTATAGGTTCCATTCCAGCTAAGAGGTCATAATTCCGTTTTTTAGCTCTCAGTGATATAACCACCATAGGGAGTCCAGACCGTGTCCGTAGGACACCCATAAGCATAGAAGGCCAAAGAGGGCCAATGTAGTGTTATAGGGAAAAGCAAACTACCATGTGCCAAAGACTGATATAATAAGTGAACAATGGTGAGACATAGAGTACCATTGTTTGTCCTTATATCGTTATTGTTTACCGTGGGGGTGAAGGTGGTCGTGTATGGTCCCATAGAGGTGTGTGTTGTAAAGTGTGTGTTCACTTCAGATGCCATACAGAGCTATAGTGAAGTGCTGGGTTCCCATGTATATAAGGTAGAACAATATGTTGTAAAGATCCTGGGAAATGAAAAAAAAAAAGATTTTCAGACGAAGATACACATTTTGCATTCATACCTGGGCACTTATGCATTGCAAATAGATACATTTATAAGCAAATGTCCACGACCATGGGATGTTTTTACATCGTATTTCCTGAAGTGGGACTGGTCGTATCCCACTCAGCCATATAATGGCTTTGTGGGATACGACTCAGCCATATAATGGCTTTGTGGGATACGACCAGTCCCACAAAGGGGAATACAATGTAAAAAATCCCATGGAAGTGGACATTAGCATTTATGTCATGGCCGAGGGGGTGTTTAGAGTCTAAACACATTGCTAAGTGTTAAGAGTGTGACCGATACCTACCAAATCGACATGTAACGGTTAGTTTCGACTTATATGTTGGGTGGCTCTTTGGCTCACTTAACACTCTTTATTTATTGAACAAACACACGTCTGGACTGGTCCAGTCCCCTTCTGCGGTTCATCCGGCTCCTTAGTAGGAGCTGGACGCGAGGTGTGGTGCTGCCCCCTCTTGTACCAAACGGGTACCGCAATGCAATGGTTGGCATAGAAGGAACGAGCACCACACGAACACATCTCTCGGATGAAGGGCACTAATATATATACAATGATGCCGGCCCCTACAGACACATCATGATTTTTACTATTGTCAAGGGGCATGGATATATGTATCCACGCTTCTTGCTATTGTGAGATTCTACCATTAGATGTCTGTGCAAAATCAGTCATGGGGTTTGCTATTGTGTTTTTTTATGGTTGAGTCATGGTTCAGTGGGTGGGTGAGTCAAGGTACCACTCAATAGGTGACAATAAATTGATCAAAACTATGTCAAATAATTTATATATCTAATAGTCTAAATTACATAAGGCACAAAAGGGGTTCGATATGAAAAACCAATCATGATTTAGAATGTAGGCTGATAGGTCGAAGCATAGTGTGGGATAACAACAAGTCAACCTTTCAAAAAGTGTTGAAATATCCGTGCCACATATCAGTACAAGTTACCATGTATGATGCTTTACATAACATACTAGATATACTTTGCAATAATGTAGGTGAGAAATATGATGCATCATTATCTCCCCTTGCATGCCTACACCAAGAGTAATATCTTCATTATCTATAAATCGCTGTTTTATAGTTGCCTTCGTGGTCAACATAAGGTACCAGTAGCTCTAGTGGTCAAGTCAGGGGTGAGTGACCCTATGTGTTTGTATCAGTTCCCATGTGGACAAAAGAAAGGTTCTTTGCTTCTGCAATCACATAACATTTGCAAAAAGAGAAGATGGCTTGTACAATCAGATATTGTGTGTTGCAGGTGTTTGTGTATGTCAGTGGGTGGGTGGGTGTGTGTAGTGGACTTTGTCATTTCCAAACCATAGTGCCTACTTCTTCAGGTCCTTGTAGACATCCATACTATGGAGGTGGTAATTGGCACAGGGACCTCCCTGGGGCGTAGGTGAAATGAATGGAATATCAAGGGTATCCCTATGTATGTATGGAAGGATGGGATATGTGATATATCATAAAGGATAGCAAACCCTGAGCCTCCTGTGACAGCGTCACATGTAGAATTTGTATGTGTATGAGCTACCAAAATAATGTGAGGCAAATAATATTGCCTTCCATTGAAATGATTAATAGTTGAAAAAAAGGTAATTAAAAAAAAGATTATGCTCAACCCAGTACATTATAGTTCATCTTCTTTCACCTTTCAGCTTCAGTCGGCTCTGCTCATGTTCCCGGGTGTTCTCATCCCATTGTTAGACCACTGTAACGTTGTACCTGACCCAGCTGTAGCGTCCCATGCCTTCTTCAGCGTCACTGCACAACTCAGGTCAGCCTCGTATTTGTACTTCTTCTCCACAAGTTTTTACTGTTACCAAGTGTCACATTGTGCAATTGTGTACACCGATAAGATGGCCTTTCTCACCAGCATAGTGATTAAATGCAGCCTTGGGAGGTTACTTACCCGGCCTACCTCCATGCATCATAGAGCACCTTAAGGAGTTTGCCTACCTGGTACGACTAATATTATGCGGCAATTATAGATGCAATTTCAGATAAACTGCCCAATTGAAAAATGATTGATTGATGACACCTTGGCTAAAGTAACCTATTTTCCTATTACGTGCCATATACCATTTTGATGTGAAAGCACCCTTTGTGTGTAAATAGAGGACACATGCATATAGGATAACTCTTCTCTATGGCGGGAAAGCCAAAGCCACATTGCTTGTACTGATATAATATAACATTAGGGGGTTCCACCAGCTTACCCCCTACCACAATAGCCCCATTCATGCCATGGGTAAACAGTGCATCCCTTGGCAACAAGATGCCACTAATGAGCCATTGAAGTAACCTTTACTACAGTGGTGACCACTCATCCATGACAAACCAAAACACAGACTGAGTGCTATGTTATCCGTTTGTTTTAGTGTTGACCTACAGTAAAAATTCTGAGTCTAAATATACATTTTTTTCAAGCTGAGAAACACTAAGTATTGTTTTAAAAGTTGGGAAATAATTGTAGGCAGTGTTACACTCCTTATAAATATGGTATGACCGAAAAATTATAAATCTTTTTTAGTATGTATGGAATGCCTGATGTCATGGGCCATACTAAGTTAAGTCAGCCAAGTTGATGATTGTTTCCATAATCGATAGGGTTCTACATATATTACCAATAAGTCTCAGTGGTGGATCTGTGATTTGCTAAAGGAGGTAGGCCAAGTCAAAAGCAGGGGCACATCCCTATTTTGAGGGATAATTTAAGGTTCAAGTCAGGTAATAAGATCTTAACTAAAGGCAGCAGGAATGGATGCATGCCTCCCCCCTCCATCTAAATTCACCATTAGTTCTACACTTCCATATTTGAGTGTGAAATATTGTTTTATCATCGTACATAACGTGTCTTTACTGTTGTCGCGACACAGCAGATTTAAATTTTACACGGTGCCAGGAGAATCGCCTTATCTATATTCCAACATGGCGGGCTCAGGAATCTAAATATGGGTGTTAAACCCGAAAGGTTATAAATCTGAATTCTAAAAATCCTCTTGATCCGGTGACCATTGTCATAACCAGTGGTCACCTAAAAGTAAACCACAGAACGTACACTGATTCCACAGATAATAAGACAATTAGATGTCAACTTTTGTAGCAGTTTATTTCACAACATGTAAATCAGTGTCTTCATTGAGGTACAAAACATATAGATCTACTTGACTCATTGTCCAAAAAGGTTCTATAAGGAGTCACAACTATCAAATAGCACAATAGGATAAGCACTAACAGAGCAAAATTTAAAAAGAAATATTGTGACAAATTATATATATGGAATTTTTCAGTAAGTGCTCATGGTACGTTGAATACATAAACCAAAGGACACAGTTACACTGGATTCCACACTAATGCTGGTTAATATCTACTCAATAATGTTTTGTTATATAATCTATAATTACATCCTGATACAGCAAGATATACATATATCATATAAATCATATGCGTAGTAATCCTTAATTCTGGGTAACTCAAGTGAATAAAAGTACATTATACCGGTAGTTGAAAACTTATTCGGTGACGATCAATAGACTATAGAAAAAAACACTTGTAAATTAATGAAAATGAAAATGTCAACCATGCGGCTATAATGAATAACAAAAAGCACAATAAAGTAACCACACATATAACCTTACCACACGATTAGGAAGAAACCTATCACAGTGTTGAGTATACAAGTTTGTAATGAAACTACAAGTGATATATACAGGTTTCCTTTTACATGCTTAACATGTATATGTAGTTATTAATTGAAAGTTAACCCTTTAAGAGTTGCACTGTACTTTCCTGGTGATGCACAAATGCAGCCCTTGTAAGTAAACTGCCACGATTAAAACCATGTTGATTCTATGGGGCTGATACTGTCATACACATCCATATGGTGGACTTGACACAGTGCTGATATATTGTATGGTCACTGATCCAAATTCATTCTTCTCTCTCCAAATACAATTTACATGAAGCTTTATCTCTTTGATATTTTAAAAGTAGACCACTAGATTATTTCTTCTAATAAAACATTGCGGAATAAAAGTTCTGTTCTTTATGTCATAAAATCAACGGTATATATGGAAATCTTTGTTCTGAAATCATTGCACATACCGAAATTAATCGGGCATAGTACTTGAACATTTTGGATTGATGGACTAGGCAAAAATGCTTTTTTATTCACTTTAAACTTGAAGTACATCTACCTGCCGAGCCTGTGCACCACTATGGTGCCCTCGAACTGGGGAACTGTGGCTGGGAAGTTTAACTCTAACATTGATAAAATCTGGCCTTTTTCTATTCTGAAAAGATCCGTAAATAGGGATGGGCGTTTGTTATGGGCTTGGCGTTTGACGTTGAATACGGTTGCAATTCAGACAGACGTTTTTAGTAGATTAGTTACCCTGCTACTGTCAACGGGAAATAGCAGTTTGAGCTTGCCCTGTCAGTAGTAACTCCAATAGAAGACACCCATACCTCCCACACAGATGTGACTAGGCAAGCAAAATCACCCCTCTGCAGGAAAATTCATTATCAAAGTTCATCTCACGTTCTTTAAAATGAGACATCATTGGCATAGATATTCATAGTAATTATGTCAGAACCCCCCCCCCCCTTGAACATAGGTTGTTACTCATATCTGAAATCAATGATTAAGCTCCATATACATTATAAGCCATAATAATGTCTAATAACAGAATTATAAATCAGCCTTTTTCATAAAAAAAAAATACATAATGATTTGGGGATTTTTATCATAGATTTTGATCTAGATGGATTTTTCCATTTCTATTTTAGGTTTTTGGTGAAAATCCCCAAAAATTGGCATAAAAATCTGCAAATTTACATTATTAACTGCCGCGTTTCTGGTATCGCCCCAAAAGCCATGACACCGTATAGGGGAGGTGGATGGTATTGCTGACACAATCTGCCTTAAAAGTAAGAATTTTCAACCATCCCCTATTCTAATTACCGGGTATGTGGAATCGAAGGGGAACATGTTGGCACACATTTTAAACCTGATATTTCTTTGCCAAATAGGCTATTAATATGGAAAAAAATGGTAAGAAGATGACATATTTTCCTGATAAGATGCTTGGATTAAGACCGGTTGAAGTATCGCAATATCTCGTGCATATTGCGAGAAATGATGAAAGGTGGTGCAAGCTGGCCCCAAATGCCCATCCCATAGGTCTATGGTTTAGAGATTGACACTGTAAACAGAACTGCTGACAAAGAGGTGAAGACAGTAGGAAAATGGCGGATGGCTAGGGAGAGAGGAGGAAATGTGTACACCCAAATGGGTTAATAACAGGTTAGTAAACGCGATTTGAGCTGTGGTACTCCATTCAGTGATAGTATAGATACCCTACAAGGTTTGATCATATCATTTTCGCCAGCCATGGCGAGAAATACTAAAATGGCGAGTGTACAGGGAGACGACCGGCATGGCGACGAAATGCTGACAGGAGACGTGAGGGAAGGCCCCGAGCCAAACGGTCTGCCGCCGCTGCGTTCATTCCATGCCCTGGCGTGGAAACCATTCTATATTTGAAATGGTTGCCATGGCAACCAGGACCAGGCAACTAGGCTGATTTTTCATGGAAAATGTGCAGTTTACCATCCAAATATGGGACATTTACCAAAATGGAGCGTTTTTAAATAAGACCATTGAATTCTGCATCAAAAATTACCTTAATGTATTTTTATAATCATTTTAGAGTGATTTTGCCCCTCCAATGCCCCCTTGTGGCCAAATGGGGAATTAAAAATTCCCTCCGGAGGGGTGTTCTTCCTTGTTGAGTCACAGATGTTTCTGTCATAGTCTTGTACTTAGTACGACACCTTGTAAACGAAGATGGACATCAGCGTTATCAGCAACCATCCCACCATCAGTCTGCCTCCACCTAGGGGAAAAAATCATCTTTTAGTGATATCTATTTTTTTTCTATATCTATTTTTTTAAACGACTTTTCTTTTTTTCGATAGCTAATAATTCTAGTACATGTAATATGGAGGTTAATGAGAGACAAGAAAATTATAGTGCAGGGACTATTAAGGGGTAATGCAATAAAAAAATAGACATATGAAATGTAGTATACCCACCATTGACACATGTGCCAGCGATACAAACAGCCCTGGATCCGACGCCCTTACAGTTGAGGTCTCCTTTGCAGGCATCACCCAGTCCAACTGGAATTATTAATGTATAATGATGGATGCTTAGTGATGGATGTTTTGTGGCCATTGGTATAACCCACACCTGCTATATGGTAAATTGATGCATTTTGCCCATCACTTAGTACAGCTTATGAGATGAAAGCACTCAAAAGGATCAGCATGATCAGCAGAAAAATGCCATACGAGTGAGTTAGTTGTCATGATGCATCATGTCGACAAAACAGCATTGATCTTCAAGCATCATGCAACCTTTTCAAAAGTTACCCCAGGTAGTTTAATGCTGATGGACAGAGTGATCATATCTCATGAAATGTTCAGAAACTTACTGTTCTCTTTTAGGAGTTTCACATTGAAACCATACAATTGTTACCTTGAAACCTTGCATAAACTAGCTAAACAGCATTGATGGGTCCAGCTATATTCCTCTACCCACCTCCCCTACTTTCCTATGGTCTAACATGTGTAAAGCCACATCTTAATTGGGAGGTTTTACAAAATTAATTAGCAGAAACAAGAACACATACTGGCGACACAGCTGGTGCCTGCGGTAGTGTGATGTGGTCCACACACACACTTCTTGGTGTTGGTGCCAGTAATCGGGAGGTTGTACGCCACGACGTCACAGATGTCACCGCATGTCAGGCCCCGCTCGCCATTGCAAACCTTGTCACCCGTGAAGGTCACAGAATCGCATGTTTCTCCAAAACTCAGACCTAGCAAAAGTCAGACAAACAAGGTCATAAGAAGTGGATCATTTGGGAAATTTCAGCTTACAGAAAGTACACTAGAGCAGAAGCTTTATCTTATTTTAGAAAATATCATAACTACTGTAATCTCTCGCGTATAAGGCGCAGCTCGCGTATAAGGCACACCCCCAACTAAGAGAGGACTGTTTAACTTATAAGGCGCACCCATAAAGGCTGAATTTAGTAAGATTAATACTTTTCTATAATATAAAAAACCCGCGTATAAGGCGCACCCCCAACTCAAGGCAATTTTAGTCCCACGTATAAGACCCAGCAGCATTTTGTTTGGCCTATAAGACGCGCCTTCTACGCGGGAGATTACGGTATCCCTGATTAAATACATTGTCAAAATTTGGTGTTCAGGCCTGTAGCTAAAATTGTAGTTTACAAGCAATCTACCGCGGTTGAATATGTAGTAGATCAATACTTACTTCCCTTGCACTCAGATCTCTCATAGTTAGGTACGAGTCCGGTCTCACACACACACCGGTTGTTGTCGCATCGGCCTCCGTTGATGTAGACACCGTTCGTTGTTTGCCTTCCTGAGTTGGGGCAGTCATCATCCATCAAGCACACATCTCCGATCCTGTCTGCAACATGAGATGTCATTTATAATCAATGATATCAGAAATATAAAGTACATGTACATTAGATGCGCGGTAGTATGTAAGATGGCAATATCCGTGTAACTTTGATTGTCAGTTACCATTTTCCGAAAGATGATCAAAATTAGAGGTCTATGATTTTGTAATTTCAATGTAACAGTATTCTATTTAGGAGTGAGTGCATGGGTGTGATTCTTTGTCATTAAAACATTTATTTGTAATGTCCCTGCTTCATGATGCCTCTATCGGCCTCACTCCCCTCTGTCCTCATGATGCATTAATTCAGTGCTGGTGAGTAACTCACCTGTACTACATTACCCAGGGATGTAAGTCTTCAGGTTTTATCAGGATTTCCTGATTTCTGAAATTTTTGACTGATGTTTATTTTCCTTATAAAATTGGTAAGGAGGGCTGTTTGGAAGAATAGAAAGCTTTTATATCAAGTAAATGTATGGCTTCCTGATTTTTGCCCATTCCTGACTTACATCCCTTATTTACCTGTTTTGTTGGGGGAAGGGGGGCAAACAAAAACAAAACAAAAAACAGCGTGCTCTTAGTACATCAAATATGGTAAATTTTAAATCTTACTTGATATACATATATCAATTGACAAAATAATTGATAAGATCCTTACTTGGTCTACATGTGGGGCCAAGCTGTAGGGAGGTGCTGCCATGTGGGAAGAACCAGTCCAAGGTGTGAGTGTTTGGACAGGGGCAGGTAGACGGGCCTGCCGGTATCACCGAGTGAAGGAGCGCTGAGTTTGATGTGTAGCAGCCCACTTGTGTGATGCTGTTACATGTAGTCAGCAATGAAGGGGATTGGACCTGGCATGTTTCGCTCATGTCATTTTCGTTGATACACGCTTCCCCGCCCCATGCGGGGACGAAGTTGTCTTTACATTTACACCTTTTGTGCTCCATGTCGCAGAAGGAGTTTGGGGGGAGACAGACCCCTTCCTCGTCATCAGTCGAACACGACTCCCCAAGCCGCTTGTCTGAAATTTACACCAAAGAAAATGTGTCAAGTTATTCAGTAGCTCTTTAAATTAAATCATCAGGGCTTCCATGGCATGTATACATGTATACATTAGGGGTTCCATGGCATAGAAATGTCTATGTCCATTTGTCGTCATGTCGTTCATGAGTGCAGTCCTGAAGAGTCTTAATCACCTGGGATGCTTTCACTCATTAACGTCATCTGGTGTCCATACACTCCCACGTGACAGTAAATGAATTAAAGGGCTCTACGGCCGCAAATGATTGAAAGGCCAAAGTTGATTTGCTGTAAATGGTACATAATGAACAGGAAAAGAATCACATGGGACCTCTTAAAAGCACTCTACCTATAGGGTTGTATTGATGGCTCAAGCAAGACTAAGCAGGCTATAAGCCGTTGAACGGAAAGGAAAATGGGTGAGAGCATCGAATGTAAACTTACTCTTGACACATTGCAACTTCTTCCGTGAGCCTACAAAGCGGGGTGAGTAGCCGGTAGAACAGCCGCATGTGCCCCATTCACATGCAGACTTAATACATGTCAGGTCTCCCAGCTCTTTACATTGGGTGTCATCCGAACAGTACTTCTTAGCTGTACCTAGAGAACAGCGAGAGAGTCACATCAGTATACAGTACCAAATATAATGGTATAGTGGTATTGCGGCTCTTTCTACAAGAGTTGTGCACTAAGGTAGTATATCATGAGGCTAAAATAGAAGCCAGTACCCAACATGTGAAGAGTGCCATTTATAATTTCATATTAGAAACAGTCGAATACTGGCGCCTCATAGGCTTAACCTCAGAGTTCTGTATCCCCACCCCCGTGAGATAACCCCTATCTCATGGCCAGTAGGGGAATATGAATGGATTTTGAACAAAATAATGTTGCTTAGCAACCAGGTGTGGTTAAGTAAGCAGTTCAAGAGGTCCAAAAACCATTTTTCACAGAAAATGTGCATAAAATTACAGAAAAAAATGCGTTTTTGAAGTTATTAGGAACTTTGACTAAAAAATGGCAGCATTGGAACCTAGTTTCTATTACTGCCACTAGGGGAAACAAGGGTGGTCCAATTTAGGAGCCAGTCCAAATTAGGCAACTTTCCCCTAATACCACCCCAACTAGCCATAAATGATATAAACAATTAAACAACTTCTTCTCACATTTTCAGACAGATTTGTACTTGAAATAGATGCAAAGGATCACGAGTATTTGGTCTGACTGACCCACAGCCAGACTCAATACACGGACACCTTTGCCTATACTAAATTAGCTAGTTCAGGGTGGAAAGGGTCACTGTTCAGTGTCCGAAAGTTCTAACAGTTTATGGATCACCTCTCGTATTACTGCAATATTGCCATAGTGATGCATGCCTGCAGCTCAAGCGAGTGACACACCATTGCTGCATGCATGCATCATTCTGATACCACAGGGGTGATACTGCAGTTCTGTAGGGTTTGCATGAATATTGGCAAATTGAGACTGAGATCACTCAATGGTAAAACATAGAGTTATCATAGTAAAAGAAGTTGTAATCTTAACTGTATCACATATTTAATGTCTTTCCTCTTAGCATTCCATAGTATGTCATGTACCCAATGACACTCCTTTCCTCCAAGGCCAAAAAGAAATAAAGGTGTGTTTCCAGTTACATGCCTCAAACATCTAGGGTCGGTAGGTCGGATTTTTTTTTGTTTTGATTTTGTATAGAAATGTATGGGCAGACATGTTGGATTCTATGATATTACAGTAGAATTATGAAAAATACAAGAAATGTGAAGCACATGTAAAAGATATGAATGAATGTTATGAACTCTATACCAATAGATGGAGACCTAGTTAAGCTCCATGAAAAATTGATAAAAAAAAAATATGAAAATTACGGGAAAGAATCATTAGAAATTGCCAAAAAATGTAAAAGAAATCACTAAATAGAAAAAAGAAAGTGCATGGTCGGCCCTGTTTTGCTAGGGTCGGTCGGGTAACTGGAAACAAACCTTCTTTTTTTTAGGCCTAATTATCAATTACAGAAACTGCTTGGAGCTTAAGAATGCACAATGGCAGTGAGGGTTTTGGGAACTGAAAATCAGTGAACTAACATTAAAAATTGTTGATAGAAAATCTATGGCAATGTGCACACCTCGTATACGGTGTGAGCCCAATTCGGCATACTGGTACTTTGAACCATTAAATACTGTCAAAGGACTGGCCGAAATCCCTTTGCTTATATGTGAGTCACTGTTTCACTCCATAAATCCTTATTGAGTGATTAGCGGTTGTCCCCATACAGCCACTTATAGAGGCTAGCATTATGACAATAGATAGGGATGATAAATTAGAGGACGCTATTAAAACCATTTATGGTCCCATGGGCCCCTAATGGTACATAGACATAGTTTTGCGTGATTTGCTTCAAACTGAATGTACACTCGTTAGCTTTGAAGCAGAATCCACTCATCTCTGCCCCATGGATTCTTGCCTTGAGACTAACAAATGAAGAAACATTCAGTTTGGAGAAAATCGAGTGGATCTCTGCATTTATTTCATGTTATCTGGTTAGAGAAAGCCTCAAAAATCACTTTTTGATAAAGTGTTTTGAGGCTATTTTGATGACGTCCAAGTGGAAAACGGGACAGTGGAGAATGAAATTTAGTTTCTTCACACCCTGACAGGGAATTACTCTGCCTATACTTTACTATATGAACTGTCGATCTCAACATGAAATAAAGTACTTACAAAATGTGGTGAATCCAATAACCACCGTTAGGAAAAACAACGTCTTCATCTGGAAGAATAGATGATATTGTTAGCCTTTTAAATGCAGGAGTTAATGATGCCTACAAGTCGGCGTGACGGGCTCATTAAGCTCTGGTGAGTTCTCGCTAGTATACATCGTGCCGACTGTCCACCGGTGTATCATTAAGATGTAAAAAAGACACAAAGTAAATCGTGCCGCTATGAAAGATAAAACAGAAACTCACAATGATGTGCATTAATCAATCCTGATGTCCAAATTTGTCAAGTTCAATTGATGTCCAAACCCTGTAAGTAGGCGCTTATAAACTAGCTCTGCTGCATCACACTAGGAACTATAACAAACTATGGAGACCAGCCTTAACATACTGATGCTGCTTGTGGGCTGGAGATATTAATGTTTGATAAGTCCCATAGAGATGGTGTCAGGTTCCCCTGACACCGACCAAACATCATCACAAACAAAGCCCAAGTCACTCTCTCATCTTCCTCGTTGATAAATAAATAATGTAGGGCATATACAGTCAGCTTCCTGTCACCAACATGACTTATATAGTGTATAGGTTCCATGCGACAAGAAAGGGTGATGTTTTTTTTTTTCACGAATAAAGATTTGTTCAAATCCATTTTGGTGGATTACTCCTAACTATGACTAGGATTAGTGTTCTCAGATGTAAATTTACAACTTACATCACAAGATTCACAAGACAATATCTTTCAAACAATGTGTATTACATGGTAGCTTGCCAATTAACATTCTCAGTAGGTTAAACTAAGAAAAAGCCAAAATCTTTATCAATAACTTTTCTAAAAAGTCACCCGTTCTTAACGTCCTTACCTATAGAAAGAAGGGGTGGTTGATACAATCTCCACCCCAGATGCCACATGCCTGCCTCAGGATGTAAATTATGTGTATTATGAAAACAGTACATTTTAAAAACATAATCGACAGGGGACGTGGGGCCGTAGATATAGAAATACCTCCATTATGCCATGATGGAAAGGACCGAGCAGGCATAGATGGGGACTTGTGAGATGTCCTTATGTGGATGTAGAAAAAAAAATCGACAAGTTAGCATGGCCTTGATGAAAACGTTGTGGATATTTTGTCTCCTCTGTATGTAAATTCTCTGATATAGCGGTATTGATCTCCTGTCTCCATAAATTATGACCCGTGCATATCTATGTTAATAATACATGTCAAGAGAATGCGTCTCAAAAAGTCAGAAAAGTCCAGTTGAACCATTAGCATAATGGCATTTAACACGATAATTATTTCATGGCAATGCTGTAGTTCAACATGTACGTGCATGGCAGTGCGTTTAAACGAATTTCTGGGAATTATCTTCATCACAGCATTCCTCTATTTGAAACTGAAGTCAATAGAAACTAGGCCTCGATTAACATATATTAAGAGGGTATGAGGTAAATAAATAATGGGGAGGGGGCAGTTGTAAGGCAATAAGTCTATGAGGAGAGGATAAGGGAAAGTTTAGCAAAAGGAAAAGCATCTAAACGATTGATATGCACTGTACATACAGGGGCGGATCCAGGATTTTCAGAAAGGGGGGGGGCATGAATCTGACCATGGGCGGCAATCATAGATGTTAGGTACAATTGGAAACCTGTGATGTTGCGAGTGCAGCGCAGCAAGCTTTTTTTGGGGTGGGGGAAGGGTCTGGGGGCATGCTCCCTCAGGAAAATTTTGAATTTTAGAATGCAAATGGTGCATTCTGAGAGCTCTACTGACTGAAGTATTTGAGGGTTCACTTAGGGTTTCATCCAGGTTTGTTTTTAAAGAAGGAGGGACTTCTCAGGGGTGGATCCAGGATTTTCAGAAAGGGGGCATAATTTGGATCCTGGACATCAGGAGAGGAACAATTGCAGCACTGTGATGTTGCAAGTGGAACAAAGCATCCCCTACAGGAAATCTTTGAAATATTGAAGGGGGATAGTGCATTCTTGTGGAGTCGGAGGGCTCTCCTGACTAAGCTATCTACAGCCATAAGTAAGGATTCCCTCCTCTAGGTTTCAAAAATGTCTTGTGGAGGCAAGGCCCCAGAAAATTTTGAAATCTGGAGGGGGGAAAAGTTTATTCTTGGGGATTCTGATGGCTTTCCTTACAAAGTTAACAGCTATAAGTAAGACCTTTTCTCTCTCAATTTCAAAAATGTCCTGTGGGGACAAGCCCCAAGAACATAAATTTTGAAATCTAGAGGGGAAAAGGTGGATTCTGGTGAATTCTGATGGCTCTCCTGACTAAATATACCTACAGCTATAAGTGAGGCTCTCCCCCTCCCCATTTAAAAAAATTCCTGTCAGGGCATGCCCCATGAAAATTTTGAAATATAGAGGAGAAACAGTGCATTTCAGTGGATTCTAAGGGTTCCACAAACATGGATAAACATGAATAACCATTCAAACCCATTTGAAAAAGCTCTTTGCCCCATGAACTTGTTTGAAAAAAAAAACATTAAAAAAAAAGGTACCAGCTCTCCTATTTTACAGCCCCCTCCCCCCTCTTCTCTTGTTATATCCCTATCTGGGTCCCTTTTTATCCTGATGGGCCACTTATTTTCATTCTCTAAATCCTCCCTTAAACTCACCCCCCCCCCATTTCTCCTACTTCCACACATCAAGGGGGTGCCATGGTGGATCTTTAAAAACTGGGGAAAAACTGATTGGTTTGCAGATATGCATACTCTTTTGTCAGCACCCAGTATGTACCACACTCTGTCACAGCCCCAATGGTCACATTCCCTATCCATGCTCCCAGTATCATGTACCATACCCTATCCATGCCCTCAAGCTTACATAACCTGTCCATGTCCCCAGTATCATGAACCATACCCTGGCTATGCCCCCAAACTTACATACCCTGTCCATGTCCCCTGTATCATGTACCATACCCTGTCTATGTCCCCAAGCTTACATACCCTGTCTATGTCCCTAGTATCATGTACCATATCCAGCCTCATGTTCCCTGTCCATGCCCCCAATATCATCGAGCAGTCCCTGTCTTCACCCCCAGTATCATGTAGCATAACCTGTCTATGCCCCCAATATCATGTAGCAGACCCTGCCCATGCCCCATATCATGTAGCAGACCCTGCGTACGTCCCCAATACCATCTAGCAGTCCCTGTCCACGCCCCCAGTATCATGTACCCTGCCTAATATAATTCCACTTTCTTTTATATTCTAAGCTGTAGAATCCTAATAATAGTCTGATTTGCAAACCGTAAAAACTGACATGAAGCTGAGAATTCACTGATTTCAAAACTTTCCTTGGCCCCTCAAAAGGGGGGTGGGGCGTACGCCGCATCCGCCACCCCCTTGAATCCACGCCTGATAAAGCACACACCACATGTTTATATAGCACGTTACATCTTAGAAATAAAGTAAATGGGTAAATGTCTAGCCGAAGCCGAAGAGGTTTATGAACCAATTTTCAGCCTACCTTGATTCCTGTCCCCTTAAAATGAATGCTTGCTAATGAAACACATGTGAATGCTTGCTAATGAAGCACATGTGCGTCCGTTGTTGCTGGTATGAAGTAAGTGTCTGCTGGAAACGCTGAGCGCCGTCACAGCTGAATAAACATAGTCACGTGATCAGCCAATAGGTACGGTAGCGAGTGTAGGGATGGGTGGGACATGATGGTCATAGTTACCACAGTAACAGTATCCAAAACACAACACTGACACATCTATATCGAAACTGCATTGTTTTTCCATATTTTGCCGAAAGGAATGAGTATTTAAAGGAAGTGTTTGAATCTCCCTTCTCTCTCTTCTCTTCTATTCTATTCTCTTAACCATTATCTTAACACTCTACTAGGGCATAATTATGTAGTAAATATCATACTATCTGCCACACATCCACGTTCATTTATATAGGATAAGAAAATAGTGTCATTGCTATACATGTCCAGTTTTGGAGTCAAGGGAAGGCTCCCCTTGTCCTTTTCCTTTCCTCCCCCCCTCGTCCTTTTCCATTCCTCCCACTCGTCCCCAACCTCTGATAAATGCAAATGTATGCTCCATTGGCGGGTTCGGTGTGCGTTTTGTAATATGGACTTGTCAGCAATGTCAAATTAGTGTCTGGATATGGCCGGGATGTAATAGGCATATTGATTATTGCTTGAGGTTACATGAACAACAAACCATTGGCATGCTTCTCTAATAATAAAGACTCTATTTAGGAAACGAGACTAACGTGTTTTTTTTCTTTCAGGCATGTGGTACAATGATCTTAAGTGTGATAATCTTAATTGTTTCACAATTTAAGTATCCCCGGGGGAACCTAACAAATAAAATTAGCAGTAGGTACCCCTCTGCTTTTGCATATACAGACAAAAACGGCAGAGAGATATGTAGCTTTAAGTTAGTTTAGGCATATATGCATGCCTTATATAAGCTATGGGATGGTGTGGTGTTTCACTAACCAGGGCTGAGTTGATGCATAAAGATGACGAATGGACATTACTTTTGAGGGTCAGGCCCCCCTTGACGGTGTAGGCAATTCTTCGTAGAATAACCGACAGGACTTCCTACATGAATAACTAGATGTATGCTCATAATTGAACTCATATTGAGCAGGTTCTTTACCTAGCAAATACTGTTGTTTCCACCTGTGTAGTTGCCCTGGTTACCATGTGTTTTGTGTATTGAACCAGTACCCAATATTGAGAAGAGGCCGACAAACCTACCTGTATGCATTTCTAATTACTATATGAAAGGATTTTCATAAATACTTTATGTGTTTGACCCCATGTAAAATGTGATATATTATGCTGTGGTGGGAATCAACAGGCTATTAGTCCAATTTCACGTTTAATGTAGAAACTTATTAAAGAGAGTCTTAATAGTTATAAAAGTGATAATTAAGGACAAAACAGAAAGCAACCACCGTTCTTAACATTTTCATGTACTCATTTATCACTTCGTTGGCTGACCTTCTCAAATGTAAATAAAGCCCCTTTGAGTCACACTGTTTGACTGAATCATTAACACACAGTGGAGGATGTCAATATGAAATGCTGTTATGTAAATTGGACGTGTGTGCTTTCCATTAATAATTTTAGTTTGTGTGCAGTTAATTTTGGGGGAATAGTAGCATAGTATACACTCACCCCTTAGTGGTCACATATTCCTTTAAATTGATTAACCCTTTGGTTGCCATGATGCATAAATACAGTCTCGTTGAATGATTGACCAGTGCTAATTGCCGCTACAATTTATTCCTGGCGACAGCCCTGTACCCTCCTAACCTCTACGCCAGAGTCCATAAACCAGTGAACAGCTCTAATCAGACTTGACTTCTATATTACTGAGGCCCTAAACGGCCATGTTCATATATAATCTCTACATTACTAATTCAACTTAAGCCCTCTTTCTAAATGCATTACCTCTATATTGCAGTCAGCCAGAGGCCCTGAACCAGCTGGCTGCCCTGTTCATCGGTCGTTGTTTCCCATGTTGGAAGGAGCCTGAGGTACTCACCTGGTTAGAAACCAATGTAAAAGAGGTCATCCGTCGGGTTGACTCTGGAGACCCACTTGCTGAAGAGTATGCAGAAAAGTAAGTAGGCCGCTTAATGGGTAGTCAACCGTGAGATAGTTCTGACTAGTACAGGGTAGCTTGAATATTTGTTACCAATATAGTGGTAAACAAGAATGTACCTAACATCAGTTTGGGTGGCAGGTCAGACTTCACTTACCAAAATTTGTACGGTAACTTAATATCATTCTGGGCACTTTGATACATTCTACATAAGAATTATTTGTTGTTCGGGAAATTCTCAAATGGCTTTATTTTAGTGTTTCGCATTCTCTAGTTTGATACACCTTGATCCATGAATATTAATTGGCAAATCAAACATCTGTTACAGGCGTAAACAGCGTTACCATGGAACACCGCGTAACATCTACCGTCACATTCTGCTGGCCGAGATAAAGGATGCTACCGCTGCTCTGCCTCCTGTAAGTGCACTATTGAATGTGTAACCATTTTATGTTATATATGTTAATTTTGACTCAAAGTGTTCATAGAATTTCCCTTATTGTTTGAGATGTGTTTCCATTGGATTATTCTAGTCCCTTTGATATTACAGATGCTCATAATAATTTGTACATATCAAAGAGTTACCGTAATGAACAACTAAAGGAAACATTACTTTAAAAAGTTATGGAATATCAGAATCGTCAGCTGTAAGGTGGTATTGGAATCTTAATCTGGTGTACTTAACCCTTTAAGGGCAGAGCAAAAGTTGTTGCTCTGGCTATGGGGACGGCCTCTTAAAAAAGTATAGTTCCTAGAGGACGAGCCCATTTTCAATTCCTATACTAATCCTATATAATGGGCGTCGACTATAGTCGACAATAGGCCTGCCGTGGCGTTGACTATGGTCAACGCTAGGCCTACTATGGTGTCGACTATAGTCGATGCTAGCCCTCAATGGGTTAAGTAACTGATTGCCATTAACAGTCTTTTCTATTCTCTTTTTGAAGGAGTTATCGAGCTCCCCAGTGCTCAGCTATGATCCGCTACCCCCTAAAGATGCCATCACCTCCTACACACGGCCAACCAGGTAAACCATTAAACACTTAAAATCTACGTATTGCATTAACAGTTATGTAAGTTTTCAGAATTTTGAAAAGAAGAAAAATATTCCCAAAACCTTCTTCAGGTTTTCGTGATACTTGAGTAATAAAGAAGCAAAGGAAGCTAAAAATTTGGTCTCAGTGAGTCAACGTTTCGACCTTTCCAGGTCTTCTTCAGGACTGCTTTTATTCATGAACAAGTGATGATGAGGTAGGCTAAAGAGTCCTTTCACAGGAGTCATTTCAAGTTGGCACGGCTAGCAATACAATGTAACATTATGTAACTTTGACAAGATTTAAAATCGCCCAATGTATAACAAACATAACCATTTTATAAGATATGGTGAATACCGTAATCTCCCGCGTAGAAGACGCGCTGTGCTTATAAGACGCACCGCAAACTCAGCACATGCATTTTCGCGTATAAGACGCACATTTTAATGCTCAATTTTGTAAATCCAGTACTGTTCTATAGTAAAATTACCCCTCGTATAAGATGCACACCCAACTTGAGAGAAAGCTATAAGACCCCCCAGCATTTTGTTTGGCGTAGAGGACGCGTCTTATACGCGGGAGTTTACGGTAAATTCAATAGATATTTTCTGAAAATATTCAGAATATATTTTATTTAAAAAAAACACATTGAGGGTTGGCCCCGGGAATAAATTATCTGTCAGATCACAGTCAGTGTTTTGGTGCAGTCTATATATTAGTTATTTTCGAGTTAGTTTCAGGTAACCATCTTCTTGTAATTCGTACCAATGTCTCTGGGCCCTTGGTAAGATTGGTGCTGGATTGGTGACAATGAAAGTATTATCATCAATGTGCATAAAGTTCACAGGAGGATTTTCCTCCCATGGGTAGGGGATCTCCACAGGAAATGTTATGTCATTTTCTAGATTATTTTCAGAGGAGTCAGTTTCAGGTGCTGTTTTGGTGGAGTTCGGTTCAACAAGTCCAGCTATGCCCATAGCCATCTCAATTAGAGTATTTTCCTGGTGCTCATCTTGTAAGGGGGTGTTCGAGTTCAAACAATCCCAGTTATTATGGATATTTGTGTCGGTCATGTTCATTTCAGGTATAGTAGGGATAGTTTTTGGCAGACGGGTGGCTTTTGGGTGAATTAAAGCTACAGTCGTTGTGAGTGATTTATCAACATTGACAGCATTCCTTTAGGTAGTATTGTGAGCAGAATCACGTTTTCTGGAATATTCAGACACGAATGTCTATAGTTCACCGGTGGTGGATTAGGATTAGTTGTGGGTTGTTGTAGGGGGATATAGTTCAAACCTGGTCCCAAGTTTGACGATGGATGTTGTCTACGGTGGTGTCTGTTGTAGTTAGAGCGTCGTGCAAAAAGTCTGCCACACTCCAGACAAGTTATCTTGGACGGGCCATGATTGTTGTTTATGTGACGTCCTAATCCAATTAAAGACTTGAAATTGTAGTGACATCCATTGCAGGAGAGAGACATTTTATGATCTGTCATTTAATCCCCTTGGTAGCCAGGTGCCTAACAGGCGGATCCAAGCTTGTTCTAATCTAAGTCGGTCATTTAAACGGTGCGCTGAACTGTCCACAACGGTCATGGTCACATTGCCATGGCCACATCCATTGTCGTCACGATAATGGGTTGCTATGTTGGTGTCTCTAGGGACGCCGTCAGAGGGACGTATGTCACCAAGGTGTTGACCTAGTCTCACTTTTGCCGCGTAGGACGTCTGACCTACATACTGCGTCCTGCAGTTTGCACAAGTCAACACATAAATTATGTTGTTTGTGCGGCATGAGCTGTGACCCACTATTTTGTAAGTGTTTCCATTGGTGGTACTGGTGATTGTGTTTGTGGTTTGTACTCGGGTGCAGTATTTGCATCGGCCACAATGTGAGCATCCAGGTGATAGACTCTGGTACGGATAGTCTGTATGTACCAGGGCTGTGCGGAGACTGTGGGCCAATTTGTAGGCAATCATTATCCTTGGAGGATATTTTCAATTTTTTGGTGGTCTGCGATGAGAACAGGTGTCAAGTCCTTCAAAATGCCTGGAATAGGGTTATGCTTCGGGTTGTATTCAGTGATGTATGTGATGACATTTCCAGAAGGTTTTGGCTGTGGATGGAGAAGGTCTTCTCTATCTAGGCCAGAAGCCTTTGCTAGGGCAATCCTGAGTAGTTTGCTGGGGTAACCATGCCTTTTGAATGTTTCAATCATTAGCTTGCTGTCCCTCTCATAGTCTAATGGGTCATAGTCAATCTTTTTCAGTCTCATAAGTTGTGAGTAGGGGATTGATCTTTTTAGAGAATATGGGTGGTATGAGTTGTAGTGAAGGTATGTGTGGGCGTCAGTGGGTTCTGGTAGAGGCGAGTGCGAAGTTCCCCTGTGGGGGTCCTATATACAGTAGTGTCCAAAAAAATTCACAGAGTCCCGACTGGCTTCAGCTGTGAATTTAATTGTGGGGTGGTAGTTGTTGATGAATTCTATGAAGGAATCCTTTTCTGCTTCTCCTTTGATGATAGTGAATATATCGTCGATATATCTAAACCAAACAATGGGCTTTACAATGCTGTCTCTTAGCATCCTCTCCTCCAGGTCTCCCATGAAGAGGTTAGCGTAGTTTGGTGCCATTTTTGTACCCATAGCTGTGCCCTGTATTTGAAGATAATGGTTACCGTTGAATTCAAAAGCATTTTTGGTGAGGATGAAGTGTAGTAGTTTGGCAATCACAAAGGTGTGTGGGACCTTCTCCAGACGTTTGTTGAGGTAGTCCAAGCAGGCAGCTATGCCTTCAGCGTGTGCTTTGTTGGTATACAGACTGGAGACGTCTATGGTGGCCAATATATCATCTTCATCCAAGGCCGGTAGATTTTCTATTTTCTTTATGAAGTCGGTGGTATCTTTCACATAGCTTGGTAGGGAGCTAGCCAATGGCTTAATAATTTTATCCACATAGGCACTTATCTTTTCTGTGGGTCCAGAGCAGCCAGAGATGATGGGTCTGCCTGGAACGGAGGGTTTATGGATCTTGGGTAGTGTGTAGAACTTGGGTGTTCTTGGATAATTGTTGGTGAGGTGAATTTTGTTTTGTGGAGGCAGATGTCCTTGTCTTTCCAAAGTGAGCAGTTCTTCACCCAGTGTGGTGTTGTACTGTGAGGTGGGGTCCCTGTTGAGTATTTTATAGGAAGTAGGGTCCAAGAGTTGTCTCAGACATTCATCCTCGTAATCTGTTCTATTCTGTAACACCACTGCGCCACCATTGTCAGCGCTCTTTATAATTATCTCCTTGTCTCTTAATGATCTAAGAGCTTCTCTTTCCCCTGTACTCAGGTTGTCTTTTGTTTTTGAAGACTTATTTAGTTTCTGGACTTTTGATATGAGAGAGGTAGCAAAGCAATCTAGATAGGCATTGGTGCCTGGAGGTGGGGTCCAGCCTTTACTTGGTGGGTCTGGTGCAAAGTTAGGTACCTGTGGAATGTCGTCAGATGATTTGTGGTATTCACTTAACCGCAGTTTTCTAGTGAAGCATAGGCAATCTTGTAAAGTGTGGGCTGGGTGTGGGTCCAAGGGTGTGGGAATAAAGTTGAGACCTTTCAGGAGCAGATTTTTTTCATTTTCTGTTAATATATGTTGAGACAAGTTAACTATTGTCTCTCTGCCTGAGGCCTGCCTCTCTCGGCGGAAGTGTCTGTTTTTCCGGCAGCTTTGTTGGCTAGCTCCAGGGTTAGTGCCTCCTGCTGCTCCTTCACACTGTCTAGGATTTCTTGACATTCTTTCTGTGAGCATGCAAGTCGCATGCTATTAGAGATCTCGATGAAATCTTTCTCAATCTTGGCAATCCTTTGTACCCAATATCTATGTAGAATTCGGGTGAGGGTAGAGCTCAGTTCTGAGACAGCTCCCTCCCATTCAGTGAAGAATGAGGGGTCTAGATCTGGTACTTGTGGGTTTACGTTGGCCTGCAGTCCCCTAGGGGCTGTGTTGTTCTCTATGTGTTTATTTAGTATGCTGACATGGTGTGCTGCTTTAGTTTTCCCAAGGCCAACCCTTTTCTGGGCCTTATACCATACTATGGTTTTGTTATTGAGGCGAAGGTCCCTTGTCAGAGGCGGGGCGGGGGGCATCTCGGGGCTCCTTGGTTACGTGACGCTGTGTTGCCATGGGAACTGCGCGAAGTAGATGTGCGTGGTTCCGGTTCTTGGGGAACTTCCTCGTCCGGTCTCAATCTTTTGTTCTGTTGTTGACCATTTGTTGCTGTGACTATTACTGTTGGTGTATCAATATTGCCTGGGGGTGCTTGCGCACCGCCTCCCGGTGGCGATCCATGGACTGGATACTGGTGGGTCATTTTTATTTAGGGTTCAGTTGGCAAGGAGAGCCTGCGTACCAAAGCACGCCAGGTGAGTTTTTTTGGCGTTGAGAAGAAGGGATCCCGGAGGGATGCTGTGGGGATAGGATAAAAAATTGAAAAGAAGAAAAATATTCCCAAAACCTTCTTCAGGTTTTCGTGATACTTGAATAATAAAGAAGCACAGGAAGCTAAAAATTTGGTCTCAGTGAGTCAACGTTTCGACCTTTCCAGGTCTTCTTCAGGACTGCTTTTATTCATGAACAAGTGATGATGAGGTAGGCTAAAGAGTCCTTTCACAGGAGTCATTTCAAGTTGGCACGGCTAGCAATACAATGTAACATTATGAACCTTTGACAAGATTTAAAATCGCCCAATGTATAACAAGTATAGCCATTTTATAAGATATGGTGAATAAATTCAATAGATATTTTCTGAAAATATTCAGAATATATATTTTATTTAAAAAAAAGAATTTTGTCTGATTTCAGAATTGTCAGAGATTGACATGTCTATACATTTACCAAATTTCATCTAGTGGATCAAAGTTTTGTATCATTTTAGAATGAATTGAGAATTTCCATGGGGATCTTCAGAACTTTTCGTACACCCTGACTTACATCCCTGCATTAAACCATTGTGGACAACTGTCTGTCCCCTGGCAAGAACACCAGGGGGCAAAGACACTCATGCACCATACCAAATGAAACGCCGAAATGGTCGGCGAGATGAATAAACACATTCACCCATTGTGAAAATGAGTACATTAGAGAGGTGACCATAAGTAGAGAGTTGACTGTATATGGAAATCCACTTTCAATTCAGGCTAGTAGTATATAGAAGCCAACCTACAACTCAGGCTAGTATTATATAGAAATCTACCTACCCTACCGGGGGTACAACTCAAGCTAGAAGTATATGGAAACCAACCCTCAATTCAGGCTAGAAGTCATGTATATGAAAATACACCTAAAAGCCAGGCTAGTAGTATAAAGAAACCAATCTACAACTCAGGCTAGTAGTATATGGAAATCCACCTGCCATTCAGGCTAGTAGTATATAGAAACCAACCTACAACTGAGGCTAGTAGTATATGGAAACTAATCTACTACTCAGGCTAGTAGTACATTTATATGGAAACACGCCTACTACCCTCAGGCTATCTGGTACTTGTCTATAGAAATCTACCCCCAACCCAGACTAGTCGGATTAAGACCAGTATGGCTCAAAGAAACAAACTGACTTAACCCTAGAGGGACTGCATGGTGCATCTTGATTCATGTTCTTTTGTCACCAGGATGCGCTGTTACAGTGATGGCGAATGACACTGCCTTAGTGCATCTTGACAATTTTCTTCATGAGTTTAACAAGGTTGTGATGATACATGACTCCATGTGCCTAGCCAGGGCTACATTTATACACCATACTGACAAAGAGCATGATGTGTGGATGCAGAGTCTGGTCCTAACGTGGTTTAAGGGACAGAGTTAGAAATGGCAAAGCTATCTCATGTAGATCAGCAACGCACCTATGAATCAAAACAAACAGGGAAACCTAATGTTGGGTCAGGAAATGAGTCAGTGAGGCGCAACACATGTATTGATCTAGCATGGGAAAGAATCAATGTGAACACGGCTAAGCGGAATGTGTCTGTCATTCACCCCACTTACACACTTTACTGAATTAAAGTGGTAATTACTACTGTTACCTCTGGTTTGTTGGTTATATTGAGTGCTTCATTCAGACATAAATGCTAATACTACAGGATTGATACTTTCAACAAGGTCAACATGATATATTCAGATGTTATCTTTTAGTTGCTTGTTAACTCCACCCATCATGATGGCAAATGAACATGACCCTTGAGGGATTTATGTATCCCATAGAGTGCCAAGCCAACAGTCATATAGTAGCGTGTCAACCTATATATATAAATGAACAAATGAAATAAAGTACAAGAGGTACCTGAGGGATGTATTTTTCTAAGCCTCGAGTTGATAGATCACATCAGGACTTCACTTACTTTGTAATGTCATTAGGACCATCTAATCTCTGGAGGTTCTATACTTCTTTGGTGGTATTTAGTGAGTCGGACTATTTTTTTATCTTAAGGAGTGGAATGCCTCACAATCTCACATCGATGTATAGATTATTGTCCTTGATACATGGCACAGCTTCCTTCATTAATAATATTAGCCGATACAAAAAGAAATTCAGAGTAGATTTCGACAGCCATTTCTTCTCCTTCAAAGGATGTTGTCCACACCCAACATCGAAATGAGTTCTTTTTATTACCTTTGAATTATTCGAAGAAAACTATATTCTGATCAATAAGCCGGCCAATATGATGAGCTTATAGTGAAATGCTTTCCCACCATTGTATATTATAACATAACAGATAATAAGTTGTGTCTACCTATTGTGCCTCTTGATAAATCATTACAATAATGTATCCCAGTACGATCCTTCTTCCCATTGTGAAAATCATGCTACAATACAATACACATTAATAGGAATCTATGGTACATATGATTTATGGTTTCATTAAATGTTAATACCATACATTGTTGCCATGTTATGTTCACCCAACCTCTCTTAGCTATGCTTGGGCGGACGAAGAGTCTGCTTTCAGTCAAGTAATAATTCATTACTTCTGCCCCAAAGTTTTAGCTATTGATATTCCTCCTTTAGATGGAAAGCAGTGAAGTCAATGGCTGAATTCTTCAGTTTGTGAACAATACTGATTATTAGTTGTATATCCATAGCTGAAAACGGTACACTACCAGCTGCTTTAGAGGAGTCACTGCTCGTTGCGTTTGCTGAAGACTTTGTATAGGTTAAAGGGGTCTCAATATTTCGGTACAGAAAAGTAACAGCAGTTCTGTAATTTGACGTTTTTGGATCATATTGTCATACTAGTAATTGTGCATGATCAGGTTGTCATATGAGAAATCTCATATGACTAGTGGTATATAGTGTAAATACATCAAGCTCTCATAAATAGTGTTATTTCCAGTTATCACTGGTTTATTCAGCTTCAGACAACATGTAAGAAATATCAATCACACAGTAGTTAGTATGTAGGTATTTTTCACATACAGTAAATATACAATAGTTCATAGAGTATAATGTTCTGTTCCACTCCACCTGTGAGGTAATAATAATACAATGTCCAGCATAGTTCTAGGTGGGTTCCCACACCTAGCTCCTGGCCTGCTGCTTAGAGGAATAATGTAATAATGAATAACTTTACCCTCTGGTGGATGTCTTGAGGAAGATACCCTCTGGCCACTAATGATGGAAACCAATGCCTGTCTAGCATAGTTTCACCATAGTGCAGTGGTATAGCAGGTAGCAGGAGATGACTGGAGATGTTACCTCTGGAGCGGTTCTTGGTGTTCTGATTTCTAGGAGGTGCAGCCAGGCTATTTGTAGCAAATCTTGGCATTGCACCTCAGACTGACTGGGGCCAGTGGCATCTGCCTAACTCTGCAATTGTTTGAGGGGAGTCTTTCATGTGTCACTGGGTGCACAAAGGACCCCCATGGACGCCGCTGCGTCCCCCATTGTCTTGGTCGGTTCTGTGACTTCAAACCCCCATATCTCGGAAGTTTACGCCGTTACAACCGCCATTTTGCGCATGCGCGGAGTTGAATATGCCAAGTTTATAATGCCCGCTTGATAGGCGCGTAACTCGCGCCGGTTCGTCTGTAGTGCACTCGGAGGTCGAATCCGTCTCTATGGCGTAACTTCCTTAATAATAGGAGTTCCGCCTTGATCTTAGGCTCATTTTGACCGTCTTATTTTGGGCTTTCCATAGATGCTTTGATATTTGACCTAGGTCGCTCAGGAGCGACGCTAGAGCGACCGGACGGTTATGGCGTCGTGCTTATGTAACCCATTGTTCAGTTATTAGAGTGCTCAGACACTCATGACGGCGTCTGCGGTGCCCAGGCACCCGTGACGGCCGGTTGCATTCACTTACAACTTATTAGTTTGTGCACTGAACCATGAGGTCGCACACTGAGACCCTCAGTTTTATTATATTGTGCAGTGAACCATTAGGTCGGACCCTTTGATGTCACAAACTCTGTGTAACTGACTTGGCTGGTGTGCAGTGGGGCATGAACGCTCTTATACAAAGTTTGAGCGCTCTTATAGCTCTTAGAACCAACCTATGTATTGATTCCTTATACAATACATTATTTGATCAATACAATAATATGTCACAATTTATGGAATAATAAAATGGTATATGATAATATTGTCAAAAAAAAAAATGAGCGAGTCCCACTTCACTGCAGGGTAAAAGATGGTGTTAGAATTGAATTTCTCTATCAGCCCACGACCTAGGGTAGACAGGGCTGCTTTCACTTTCATGCATCGTTAGATGATATAGATTATAATACATTCATTGATCCTTAAAAAGTTAATACAATGTGTTATAGAGAATACCATTTTCTATGATTCTGTATCCATTGATCCTACATTCATTGTCCCAAACAGGCGGCGAGCGGTGGACCAGGACAGCAGCGCCCTCTCTATGTTCTTCCGCTCACTACTACCAAACTTTAACCCTGATGTAAGTGGTAGTATACTGTGTTACAAGATGCTGTTGGACTTTTCAGAAGTATACTCTTAACTACCGGTAGTTGAATAAGAGATAACTGATACTTACCAGGTAGTAGCCAACACATAACATAAATTCTTTTTTTTTTAAATGGCTCTTTCTCTAATACATTGGTCTAAATTGTATAGGGATATGGGTATTGGGTGATAACAGACTTGGAATGTGGCTCATATGCGTGTCTCGCATACATGTATATGTTGACTACAGTAATGAATTGCAACCTTTTCATACCCAAAAAGGGACATAAAGCTTATTCCAGAGTTGAGGGTACAGCTTATATGTGCCGTTTTACAGTAGATTTTTTACTTAATTCTAATCCTCCATTCTGCCACCAACAGGAGGTGGTAGAGGAGCCGGCAGGGGCAGCAGGCGGTCAGGACCTGCAGCGGGGTATTGGCACGTTGATGGACGCCATGAGGGATCTCCTTAACAACATTCAACCTGCTCCCGCACCACGGGAAGACGAAGGCAATGGAGACCATCTAGAAGAAGATCAACTAGATGAATTTGACTGATGACACTTAGAGTATATTATACAAATCAAGAAAAGAGTTCACATTTCTCAACAGTGTTAGGGAATGGGGAAGTCGAGGTTTTAAGATTTTCATCTGATATAAATTTGTAATATTAAGATGTTTTATCAGGACAGAGAAATTTGATAAGATAGGTACACGTTAAGTCCCAGCTATTCGTTAAATAAGTATTACCCTGGTATCTCCATCATGAAAGATAACAGAAGATGTTGTATACAAATGTTGAAAGTTGTGCTTCATAGAAAATATTGTAAGATATTTTAAGACAGTTAACGTTTGGTATGTAGAAGGAAATATCTGATTTGTAGCAGCTGAAGATGGGGTTGTGATACAAGATCTGTCAAAGTTATCCTGGCTTTTAGCGCTAAGGACATTCAACAGACAAGTGCATTAATGCACTGTGCCCTTAGGTCGACAAGATGCAAAAGTGCAGCTCTGGTGAGTAACTCTCCACAGCTGCATTCATAGATGCATCATGCCTGTTTGATGCAGTCTCAAAGGGCTGGCATGATGCCCCCATGCAGTGCCTGTGAGTAGCGGCACTATTGGGGTATCATGACCAAACACTATGGCTCATGATGCTAAATGATCTCCGATATGTAAAAATAGAACCCAGGGGATGTTTTTGCATATTAATGTAGATAATTGACAATTGATGTCAATGTTAGCTCTCTGTTATGCCACTTTGGCCATCAATTTGCCACATTTATTAATGATTTATTCTAAAGTGGCAGTAAAGGATTGTTCTGCATCAGTATCAGGTGTGATATAGTATTCACCGTAATCTTAAGGGGGTTTCACAATAAATGGTGCTTTAAACAAATCTACCATTCACTATTAAAAGTATGGACGTCTGTAATTCTTGTCTCGTTGCTTGAAATAGTACAGAATGAAGGTTAAGTTTAGGCCATTGGCCTATGTTGCCATTGACATTTATGCTCTATGTCATTGTCTATGTCCAATGTCATTGCTGCATGAGTTAAACAAATGGGCATGTATGCACTATTGGCCCTTAAAGGGTTATGGTGTTCCTTAAAGGGTTAATGGTCAGCAGTCATCGCCCAGGACGATGGTTATTAACCTTAATAGCCACAGGGTTAATCCTCCTCGCACCTTTCTTTGTTTGTACTATACTATAATGACACATGTTACCTACCTGGTCTATCAGCACGAGTTATGGGTGGCTTTGAATGAATTACATGTAGATTCTCACTTTGTGAAGTTGTTTTTTTTTCTAAGCAACTGCTTGGAGTTTGAGTTCCTATGCCTGGAGAGTGTCACTCCTCGAGCACCTGGAGTCACCAGTAACCAGCACTGGTGTCTTGGTGACAATACATTTTTGTTGATTGTGACATCATGTAACATGGAGACCCTCCCTATCAACCGAAGTTGATAAGGTGAGGCGAGCATGGCAACCACGCCAGTAGTATCAATGTAGTGTTGGGGTGCAGTTGAATTGAACATTTGTCCCTTGAGTTCTATGTTCTATTATAGCAGAATCAGGGTTCAGTTACCATATATTTAATTATGCCATTGATTCGAGTCAATCGCATATTAAGATTGTACTCTAAAATCATTAGACCTTTACCATGGGGAAGGGGGAAATGTCGCATTTATGTAAATTTTAGTTTGACATGTTGCAACGAATGTTACAGGTACTATACCCGAGTGTATAATGTAAATAATATTCTGGAATGACATAATTTGAATGTCTAGCTATGTTGCGGCTCTCCATCCAATATCTGAAGGTTGAGATATTTATTTTCAATAAAATAATTATGATGCAATGCAAGCTGGTGTTCAATATGTGAAAATTTTGTTCCATTCAGTTCAGCCAATACCACTAGAGGGCTTTGGTGCACCGTGGATTCCCCGTGAACCCTTTCGGGGAGAAACGGTATGATCGGAAGTGTGTACCTGGTTCTGGTGGTGAATATGCGAAAGTCTAATGCTCATATTTTACAAGCGAAAATGGCGCCGCGTTAGCGCTTCTCCTCGAAAGACGTAACCTGGATTCCCTAATGCAACATGTATTGTATTCTAATTCGATTTACTATGCATCAATTGCATTGTGACCTTTGATTGACCTTGTTGCAACCTAGATATGGAGATACGCACACCAGATTCGGATTCAGCATTATCAAGTACCCAAATTCATATCCAGGGATGAAAGTCACAGAGCACGAAAATCCCTGAAATTGTCCAATATCCACCCAAAAATGTGAATGTATAGGAAAAGAGGCATAATCCAGTATAAGAGGTTCCACTCCGCCATATTTGGTGACGAGAGATTGAGTCTCGGAAGCACATTACTTGTAGGAGAGGGGCCAGCTTGCGCCAGGGTGTACTTGCGGCCCCTCCCATAGAGCGCAATGTTAAACATGTCATCTTGACCAGCTGAATAAACATATTTGCCCTTAGAATTATGAAATGATTTTATCATGCTTAGATAGCTTACGGCATGATTTTTTCATTATTTAGATTATTTTCATGAAATCGATGTGGTATACCCGCCAGAAGATCAGATAGAGCAGAGTTGTGGCATTTTGACCCCTGTAGCTGGGCTCTGCAGGCACATTCTCTGCTCGCGTGATGCGCGTAGTGGGGATTCGCTTACTTCACTTTCCACTGTGACTGGCCAAATTGGATCATGTATCTGTAATCAATGTACATACGACTCATATTTAGGTGTTTCTTTGTCCTATACTTGCATATGAAAGCTGGAGAAGTAAGGAAAATGATTATTTTGACAGGGTGAACAAAGTTCGTTTTTGCATGTTTCGGTAGAAAAGGCCCAAAATTCACAAGTTTCGTGGCCTTTCCAAGCTTCCCCCGGCAAGAAGGTTTACAGAAATTTTATTTAACCCTAAGAATGAGCGTCCTGCCCTTTCACCCAGTGGTCGAATTATTTCATTATTCCAAGGATTAATATTCTAAAATAGCTTTTGAAAATGTGTTGTTTAACATTGCGCTCTATGGGAGGCCGCAGATCTACACCCTGGCTGCACACTGGGTCCCTGGGCGCTCCGAGACTCCTGTCGCGTTAAACCTATGAGAGGCAGCGGGAGAGCTCCGTCTTACTAACCCCAACCTTCATCCACCGGTCATTGGTATAGGGCCTTGGAACTTCAAAATCACTGAAATCGGGGAATTCCCTGAAGACTTTCATCCCTGCATCTCTCAAACCTCCTGCTGCTTTGAACACCAACACTTTTTGTAAAGACTAGCAGTAAGGAACACAACTATTGTTTAACATTTGACATTCTTTATTTCACTTCTGTACATAATACACGTGTCCTTTGCCTTCCCACCCTCTCACACATTTGCTAGACATTTCAAGTTGCCACCTCAGATATTCCATTTTTGATAAATGAGCATACTAAGCACAATTCTGGAAAAGGAAAATAATCCTAAAGATTCAAATAACCATTGACCTTGAAATTACATTAACTATAGTAAATCCATAATCCAGTCAACCTCTCATATAATTTAGCTTAGTCACCTAAAAAATGCAATTCAATGGCCCTAAATACTGCAAACAGAGTATACCTTAGAAGTTATCCTTGTTGGGGGCTTTCAATTTTGATTCTTTCTAAACTAAACGTTCCCGTATTTTATCGATAAGCTAGGAGGCTGCAGGTGGCGTTGTTGGTTTATCTGTAGATACCTCGGTTTTCTCCTTGTTCCAATTTTCCAGACCTTTTGGTAATGACGTATCTTCTTCAAATGATCCTGAAAGATGAGAACTTATACTAGAATAGGTTTCCAAGGACATGTATTACAGGGGGGAAACTACAATAAATCCACCGCTTTGAGCTGTTTCTGTGATATATTGATTACAGTATCTCAAAATAAATCTTCAAATATACATGTATTTGGGAAAGTGTGAACAATCTATGTCAGTTTTAGATCAATAGTTGATACATACCTGTCCCCTCTACAAACTCTTCATATGTTGACTTTTCAGCAAACGGCCTCTTTCCCAGTAGCTCCACCATATCTTCCTTATCCAGCTTCTCTTTCTCAAGTAACCGCAAACCAACCTAGCATGAGAAATAAATAGTAGATAGAAATCTCGTCATTATATAATTAGAGATTTAACTGTTAACTCTGAGATTTAAGCGGCAAACCACCATCATTTAAGCCTCAGGAGGCTTCTGATTTACATCTAAGCTTAGAGATATAAAACTGGTTGTCACAAAACAGAGTTAGCTTGATTTTTGGCTCACCTTCTCTACGTCAGCCCTGTGCTCAGTGAGAAGTGCCTTGGTCCTATCATACGCACTCCGGATGAGTGTCCGTACTTCTGAATCGATGAGCTGTGCTGTTTGTTCGCTGTATGGTTTCTCCATGACCATCTCTCCTTGTTGAGGCAGGTCAAACGACACATTACCCACTGCCTCATTCATACCCAACTGGGCAATCTGAGGAAAGGATAAATAAAACGTTATTTCTTAAACTCTGGGTGTATATGCTGTATAAATTAGACAAGAAGTAAGCGACGTTATGCTAGGATCCTAAATACTGAGCTGTTTTAGGATGTCATGGTAATTTTCTCATTAACACAAAGAATATCTAGATAAAAAATAAGTAAGAGTAAAGCAGGACACTTACTTGTGCATAGGCACTTTGTGTGACCTTACGAAGGTCATCCTGAGCACCAGATGTTATTCGGTTGAAGAAGATTTCCTCTGAGACACGGCCGCCAAGTGTCATACACATGCGGTCAAAGAGCTGTTCCTTACTGTATAAGTACTGCTCCTTTGGCAGGTACTGCGCGTAGCCGAGGCCCTTACCGCGTGGTATGATGGACACCTGTATATGGATACAGAGGTATACAGTGAGTCAGCGTACGGAGCATTGCTAGCAAAACTTAAACAGAGTACTCATAAGCCTATATATGGCTTAAATAATTTAAAAAAAAGGAACCACCAAATGTATGGCAAACTTGATGATTTGTGGTATGTTGGATGGAGGGGAGTGTTTGTTGTACCTTAAGAAGTGGGTCGGCGTGTTCCAGGAACCACCCAGCGACAGCATGACCTGCCTCGTGGTATGCGACGGTTCGCTTCTCCTCTGGCTGAAGAACCTGAGTCTTCTTCTCCAGACCAGCAATGACACGCTCAATAGCCTATACAAGAGATACGTAGTTTAATTAGATATCAATACTTTCATTCAGGTATTTAAATTTATCTTGCCTTGTAATAATGTAGACAATATCATAAAACCCTGGGTGTAAGCCACATTCACGTTTAAGCCGCGAAAAGGTCTAAAGCCACAGATATATATGTGGGCTTTTACCAGAGTAGCATTTAGTAACCTACTAGGTACAATTAAAACCAATGCCATCTATGTGCTGGACTAAATAAAAATTGAAATTATGGGTGGACACACATTCCTAGAATTTACCTGGTCAAAGTGCTTTTGAAGAATGCTGCTGTTGAGATCTCGGGCAGCAATGAGAGCTGCCTCATTACAAATGTTAGCGATGTCAGCGCCAGAGAACCCAGGAGTGAGGGCCGCCAGGCGTCGTGACACCTCGTCCTTGTCTAACTCAGTCTTCAATGTCTTAAGATGCACTTTGAATATGGAAGCTCTGAGGATAAATGTGAAAGATAACAGTTGACATACACAATATACTACTAAATGGATAACCGAGTGGCAATTTCAAACGCATATAGCCTGGGATAATTTCAATGAAAAATCTCTATCGGTATAACAGCAATGGTCAGTAAAAAACGTGTGAAGTGGACAAGCAGCACATCCTCTCAACCCATTTATACACAAAACTGTAGTATAGGAAGTTAGGTGTTGGCTACTCACCTGCCCTTGATGTCTGGAGCAGCTACAAAGATCTGTCGATCAAAGCGTCCAGGTCGTAGTAACGCAGGGTCGAGGATATCTACACGGTTTGTTGCTGCTAGAACCACAACGTTCTGCTGCTGCTGGAAGCCTGTAGACGAGTTTGTAAAGAGCCGACTTTTAGCACAGACATTAACTCTTCAAAACTCGTATCTATACTTCTTTTTAATTTATCTTTTCTTTGGACCCCATTACATCATTATACCGGTACGCATAATGAAAGCGACTGAGAAATCCTTGAAATTCTCAATTAGAACCACCTTGGTGTAGATTTGTACAGGGATATATAAATGTTTGGAACGTGGAAATCCCTGAAATCTGGGGAAATCCTGGAGACTTCCTTTTCTGAAAGTGACCTTCAATACTGGCAGTTTTATACTAGGGGGCAATGCCACAGGATTATACAACGGAGTTGTAAGGCCAATGGTCTCTATTATATTTAGGACTTGAGAGTGCTGCATCCATGCACCATGTCGTGGTATAAAAACAATGAGTTGACTACACTGTGCTGACGGCAAATATCAGCAGGTACTACAGTAGTATGTATATATGTGTGAGGTGGATTGGTGGGTGGGTGGGGGGGGGTGTTAGTGTTAATCCTCACCCAGTGACCGTGATAGCTGTCATGGTGGTGGACAGAGGTTCTCTTCTATATGTGTGTGTATGAGGGGGGAGTGTTAGAGGCATGGGAGATATGTAAACACCAGGTAATTATCTGGTATTCTGTTTGTGTGATAAACATTCTTGAAGGGCCACTACAGACTTTCCATCACAGGTAAGAGTCGTTTGCTAGCTATGTGTATGTGACACCCACAGGACATTCCCAGATCTGACATTGAGCTTTCTATGCCCTGAGCACTCATGACTAAATTGACACTACAAAATGTTAGGGAATTAAAGACTCTAGGCTATAGACTCTTCAGACTGGAAATAATCCACCCCCTGTTCCTACTCTGAGCAAGGGTTTCCTTGAATAAAGGATCTGGTGATTTTTGAGCTGAGACCCATACCCTCCGTAGTAAAAGCCAATAGGTCCAAGGGCCATTGGCTTAACAAGCAGATGTAAATCAAGGTGAACTACCGGGTACATACCATCCATCTCAACAAGAAGCTGGTTCAGTGTATTCTCCTGCTCGCTGTGTCCACCAAAGCTGCGCCCACCACGCTTGCGTCCCACTGCATCAATCTCGTCAATGAACAAGATACATGGCGTGTTTTTCCGGGCAAGAGCGAACATATCTCGCACCTATCACAGACAAAAAGAAATATAGAAAAATTATTTTGCCTCTGAAATTTGATATCCTGAATGTTGGATTATATACAATGTGTATAGACCCTATGAGTGAGATTTCTGGTTCTTGAATTTGAATGCTCTATTTTATTTCAAGCTGTTTATTAATTGCATCCATTTAAATGCTATTTAAATGAAAACCTATTAGGACATAGACAACTTACCCTGGAGGGACCAACACCAACGAACATCTCAAGGAACTCTGATCCTGAGACTGTGATAAACGGCACATTGGCCTCTCCGGCAGTGGCTTTGGCAAGTAGCGTCTTGCCGGTGCCAGGGGGCCCAGTTAAGAGTGCACCCTTGGGGATCTTAGCTCCCAGGTCACTGTATTGTTGGGGGTTCTTGAGGAAGTTGACAAACTCCATAATCTCCAACTTAGCTTCTTCACAGCCAGCTACATCCCTAAAAGAAGATACGGGTAACTTGATCATATCATCATTCAGTGTGGCACAGTGCTATAATGAATTATGTCTGAAGCCATGGCTATCCCTAGGGAGATTCAACCTTTATTGATATAGAGAAAAAAGTATCGACCCTATCAGGAAAAGAAACGAAATTTTGGCTTCAATGCGGCGGTTCTTGAAAGATTTGCTTCAGAGTGTGTTGGTAACTTTAATTTCACATCTGTGGCTGTGAATTTTCAAGACACGCCATACAAATGGAAGGCCTAGATCGACTATTCTTATGAAAAAATGAATCCCAGTATCAGCAAATGAGAGATGACTTACTTGAACCGAACTCCTATGTCGTCCTTGATAATCTTAGCTGTACTCTGCCCAAACCCAAACATGCCTCCTCCCTTACCCCCGCTAGCACCGCGACCACCACCTTGCTGTGATATCAACAAGTGACACAATCACATTAGTCATAATGAATACCAATTAATGTCCATATGCTGGTAATACGTCGCATATAAGCAATGGCTTAGAGAACATTTCAAACCCTAAGATAACTTAGCCTAAGTGCGGCACATACGAGACAGAGCCATTGCTAGTACCAAACAAATTTCCTAGGTGGCTCATGTAGTTTGGGGCTAGATCAGCAGTTGGCCTCTTTGTACAGTTTACTTGGATTGGCCCTTCCTAATAGTCTATATAAAAGTATATTCTACAAATCTATACCTTTGGATAGCAAATAACTTTAAACTTAAACAGTATTAGCTTTATATAGACTTAGTACTTCAAATACAAGAGAAATTAAACTTTAAGTTTTCTTAGAGGGCACATATAATCCAGGCTGAGTAAAACCAAGCCATTGTCTCCCTATCAGGCTGATCCCCTCCATTCACACCTAAAACAATGGACAGGTACTTAAGGTGATTAAGATAGAGGCAGGGGCAGCTAATCAGTCTTATCAATTCCCATTGTTTTCTGTGGGTGGAATAAGACATTACCCACAATCCTCTGCCAGATCCAAGATGGTCGTTGGGGGCCAGTTACATAACTAATTTCAAGATGGCCACCTCCATACAGGAATGGCTCTGTTCCCTATAGGGGCACCCTGACCATGCATGTACATGTATATGTATAGACTATGGTGAGGAATGTCACCTTTGTAGGTCCTAGGTGCGGCGTATTGCATTCTCCCAAAGCCCCACAAGGTTTTATGATATATTTTATATTTTTTATGGGCAGGGTTTTAAGTTATATTTAGCAATGATTTGTGACTTACCCCAAACATGCCTGAGGAGCGCCTGATGAGCCAGAAGATGAAGGCAAGCGGCAGGATGATATTTAGCGCCGAACCCAACATACTGGCACTGGAGTCATAAAACATGTTAACATTAAATATAGCTAAAAAATGAAATTCTCTAGTTTCATACAATTAACAGCAATTATCTATTTCATTCGTACATAAAAGAAAAGCTGCAGTCTTTTTTTTTCTTAACATGGGACCCCTACGACCCCGACCTCAATGCTATGCTGGATTAGAGTCGGAGTCATCTTGTTTATAGTTGTGATGGTTCTGAACAATATTCAAGTGGATTCCATGTATCCTCATGCTAAGCTAGAAAGTGTGATCTAATTAGTGCATTTTCAAACCAAAGACTGAGAGCCATTGCCCACACCTTTCTTGTAGGACTAGGGCATTTAAGGTGAAAAAATACCTTAAATGGAGCATTTAGAAGTACAACTTACAGTTCGGCTTCTGACTTGTAGACCACGGGTACGAAATTAGAAGGCTCTGTGTTCAGTTCTAATTGTGCGTTCTCCAGATTCCGCTCAAACGCCTCCACACTTCCAATATTGAACCATATAACCCCCTGTGGAAGGACAAACACGGAATGTGATAAGCATTAACAGTAAGGGTACTGATTTATTTACTGATTGATTATCTAGGTGCATTAGCTCCCCGCATACCTAACGCACAGGACTCCAGCAAATCTAAATTTTGTTAGATCTTGCTGTCATGGTCTATAGAAAGTAAAAATGTAATGCACCTGACCAACTGGAAGGGCATTTTCACCTTTTCAGTCTATTAACTCACTAAATACCTGCCCTAAAATTCTCGTTTTTATATCATTATAAACAGGCAGCAAGAGGCTATCCTTTAGATGATTTAATCCGATATTTTCTTTTGATATTAAGGGTGTTTTATGATTAAAAGAATTTTGCAATGTGGTCAGTAGTATTGTAAGTATTATATGGAAACCTAGGTGACAGGCAAGAGCTATTCATCTGATTAACACCTTATTGCACTACATACCCTTAGACACCTTTTCTGTGGTTTCTAGTCTGAGGGTAGTATATAAAGGCAGGAAAGTCACTACTATTTGTGTTATATATAACCTTCTATTCTATATAAGAACCTTCTATTCTAGATAAGAAAAGAATTCTATTCTATATTTCAGGAATAGAAAAGAAGCTTGCCCCACAGGGTTATCAATAAGGAATAGAAAAGAATCTTGCCCCACAAGGCTATTAATAAGGAATCTAATAGAAGCTTAAATTCGATAATCCTAATGGACACTATTGGGAATGTGTTTCTAATGGATACTTGTACATGTAGGTATCCAATAGACACTATTGGGAATGTTTTACTCATGTGTACCTGTACATATAGCTATCCAATGGAAACTATTTGGAATGCGTTACTAATGAATACCTGTACATATAGGTATCCAATGAACACTATTGGGAATGCGTTACTAATGGATACCTGTACATATAGGCATCCAATGGACACTATTGGGAATGCGTTAATAATGGATACCTGTACATATAGGCATCCAATGAACACTATTGGGAATGTTTAACTCATGGATACCTGTACATATAGCTATCCAATGGACACTATTGGGAATGTATTACTCATGGATACCTGTACATATAGGTATCCAATGGACACTATTGGGAATGTGTTACTAATGGATACCTGTATGTACAGGTATCCAATAGACACTATTGGGGATGCATTACTAATGGATACCTGTGCATATAGGTATCCAATGGACACTTTTGGGAATGTATTACTCATGGGTACCTGTATGTACAGGTATCCAATAGACACTATTGGGAATGTTTTACTAATGGATACCTGTACATATAGGTATCCAATGAACACTATTGGGAATGTATTACTCATGGGTACCTGTACATATAGGTATCCAATAGACACTATTGGGAATGTGTTACTAATGAATACCTGTACATATAGGTATCCAATGAACACTATTGGGAATGTATTACTCATGGGTACCTGTACATATAAGTACCCAATGAACACTATTGGGAATGTTTTACTCATGGGTACCTGTGCATATAGGTATCCAATAGACACTATTGGGAATGTGTTATTAATGGATACCTGTACATATAGGTATCAAATAGACACTATTGGGAATGTGTCACTAATGGATACCTGTACATATAGGTATCCAATGAACACTATTGGGAATGTTTTACTCATGGATACCTGTACATATAGGTATCCAATAGACACTATTGGGAATGTTTTACTCATGGATACCTGTATGTACAGGTATCCAATAGACAGTATTGGGAATGTTTTACTCATGGATACCTGTATGTACAGGTATCCAATAGACACTATTGGGAATGTTTTACTTATGGGTACCTGTATGTACAGGTATCCAATAAACACTATTGGGAATGTTTTACTCATGGATACCTGTACATATAGGTATCCAATGGACACTATTGGGAATGTTTTACTCATGGATACCTGTACATATAGGTATCCAATAGACACTATTGGGAATGTTTTACTCATGGATACCTGTGCATATAGGTATCCAATGGACACTATTGGGAATGTTTTACTAATGGATACCTGTATGTACAGGTATCCAATAGACACTATTGGGAATGTTTTACTCATGGATACCTGTACATATAGGTATCCAATAGACACTATTGGGAATGTTTTACTCATGGATACCTGTACATATAGGTATCCAATAGACACTATTGGGAATGTTTTACTCATGGATACCTGTATGTACAGGTATCCAATAGACACTATTGGGAATGTTTTACTTATGGGTACCTGTATGTACAGGTATCCAATAAACACTATTGGGAATGTTTTACTCATGGGTACCTGTACATATAGGTATCCAATGAACACTATTGGGAATGTTTTACTCATGGATACCTGTGCATATAGGTATCCAATAGACACTATTGGGAATGTTTTACTCATGGATACCTGTGCATATAGGTATCCAATGGACACTATTGGGAATGTTTTACTAATGGATACCTGTACATATAGGGAATGTTTTACTCATGGATACCTCTACATGAACCTATCAAATGGAAACTACCATAGTGCCTCGCATATCTATAATAAAGTGGCCCTGTGGGGGGAAATTCCAATCTACTTGGTTAGGGTGACAATCCAGTAGTACAGCGATAATTCTTGAAACGTCACATTTTGTAATTATTTTTACTCTATATAGAGGAGAATCTAGTTGTACCTTACACTTTCCTAGTTCTATTAGAAATGAGGGATACAATCTTGGTTCTAACCCTTTTCCGAGTTCTATTAGAAGTGAGGGATACAATCATGGTTCTAACCCCTTTCCAAGTTCTATTAGAAGTGAGGGATACAATCATGGTTCTAACCCCTTCCCAAGTTCTATGAGAAGTGAAGGATACAATCATGGCTCTAATCCCTTTCCGAATTCTATGAGAAGTGAGGGATACAATCATGGTTCTAACCCCTTTCCGAATTCTATGAGAAGTGAGGGATACAATCATGGTTCTGACCCCTTTCCGAGTTCTATGAGAAGTGAGGGATACAATCATGGTTCTAACCTCTTTCAGAGTTCTATAAGAAGTGAGGGACACAATCATGGTTCTAACCTCTTTCTGAGTTATATTGGAGGTGAGGGATACAGTTACTGATAGAAGCTTGCCCCACAGGGCTATAAATATGAAATAGAAAAAAAGCTTGCCCTGCAAGATTATTAATGTTATTAAACACAATTTCAGGTGACCCCGCGTATAAGACTCACCCCCAACTTGGGGAAATGCTATAAGGCGCACTGCCTATCTGATTCGCGTATGAGACGTGCCTTATATGCAGGAGATTACGGTAATACAATCCCAATAGTGTCGATTGGATACCTATATGTACATGTATCCATTAGTAAAACAATCCCAATAGTGTCCATTAGATACCTATATGTACATGTATCCATTAGTAATACAATACCAATAGTGTCTATTGGATACCTATATGTACAGGTATCCATGAGTAAAACATTCCCAATAGGGTCTAATAGATACAGGGGTTTTAACAAATTTGGTATAGAATAGAATTTTGCCCTGCAGGGCAATCAAATCAAAATTGATTCTTATAAGGAATAGAAAAGAAGCTTGCCCTGCAGGGCTACATTCCTCTCTTTTTATAGAACTAGAGGAAAAGCCCTAAAGCTTAATGATACTGTCCCTATTGGCTGTATACAGGGGTTTTAACCAATTTGGAATAGAATAGAATTTTGTCCCGCAGGGCTATCAAATCAAAATTGATTCTTATAAGGAATAGAAAAGAAGGTTTCCCCATAGGGCTACTGGTACAGGATAGAAAAGAATTTTGCCCCACAGGGCTAGCAAATTTAAGTTTCTATTAGATTCCTTATTAATAGCCCTGCGGGCCACTATGGTAGTTTCCATTGGATAGGTTCATGTAGAGGTATCCATTAGTAATACAATCCCAATAGTGCCCATTGGATACCTATATGTACAGGTATCCATTAGTAGTACATTCCCAATAATGTCCATTGGATACCTACATGTATGGGTATCCATGAGTAAAACATTCCCAATAGTGTCTATTGGATTCCAAGTAGTTTAAAATGAATAACCAAATGTACAGATATCCATTTATAATACTTTCCCAATAAATTACAACAGATCCCTATACGGATATATATCCATGAATACCTGAATAGTTTCAGTATTCACAAATAATACCTTCTCAATATCTAACAAGGTATGTATATATAAAAAGAAGAGGTATCTCATGGAGGCCCCTTTCATTTATACCATCATCATTCCACCTTTTTCATCTACCCTTAATGGAGTCCCCTGAGTGAGGTATGCCATCACCTATTAGTTTTGCTCTTGAATTTTAGTTATTTAGTCAAAGAATATTAAGGAATTTTATATTTCATTCATACAATACTAAAATATATTTCCTCACCGATCCGTCTATTTGTGTTCCTGGCAGGAGCTTAACACGAACCCACTTCTTATTGACAACTTCAAGCTTCTCAACCTACAACCAAAAAAGAGAAATCTAGATTAAAATGATGAATTTGTGGGCAAAAACAACTCTGAAGTTTTATCATTCATTATTATACGACTTGTATTCTCATTATTGGATCACTCCTCTAGATTCTGTACAATTTGAGGAACAAATGCTAGGAAAATCTAGATTTTTTTTTCTGTCGATGTTCATTGGAATCGATTTCATTCATGTCTATAGTGTGGCTTATATCCACACTACGGCAGCTATACGAAATTTCAAATAGCATTCATTATGAAGAGCGCCAAAAAGTTGTCACATCTATTGGCCAATAAATTTTTCAAACTTCATTAAAATCCTTTCCATTTTTTCAGTTTCTCTTCTAAAAATCTATAGGGGGGGGGGGTAGTTGGGAGAGTACTTACAAGTCCACGGTTGAGGTACATAGAGAGGAAGTCTTTCCATGTGATTTCTTTGTAGTTGCCCTGATATAGTCCTAGGAGACCTAGTAATGTGATTCCTGACACGACAGCAAAGAACATTTTGTTGTTTGGGTCATTTGGATCTCCGAGGCCTCCCCGTGCCCTGTGAAGAAAAAAATTATCAAATTATTTGCAATTCTTTCTTAATCAACTTTGCCTTTGTCGTTAAAATATCCCATAAGGTATCATGGAATTGGAATTGGTATCTAGATGATGGTGTTCATGAAAACAATCTACCCGGTAGGTACACATGATAATTTAGATCATTCTAACCACTACTTGTCCGAATTTTAACCCACTGCATTGATGCAAAATGCGGGCAAACGAATGTGAACCTGCAGGCTACATGTATTCCTTGAACGGTTATCAATCACATTGTGTATAGAACTTACTTCCCAAAGCTAAATGTGAACTCCATTCCCTTCTTGTCTCCTGCTTTCCCTGAACTTCCTCCACCTGATCGTGATGGCGCCTCCTTGGGTATTTCTGAAAGGCAAGACATTTATGCACTGTGACTTAAATGAGTTTAGAAGAGAACTATAGAAAACGATTATACATCATTGATCCTTTTGAGGCTGGTTATGCAAAATTCATTGAGTGATGGAGATGAAACTTTTCAAATTATTAGTAACCTTAGCTTGCACGTAAAAAAATGGAATTATAATCGTGAAATGCACACCACCATAATTTTATATAGGAACCTTTTGTAGAATACATTGTACCAGTATAGATCTGATCATGCCCAAAGATTTTGTGCAAGCACTAATTTGATGCATTTTGCCCTACTGTGACATAATCAGATGCATCAATTAAGCCTGCTGCTTTTCTGTATCATGATACTTATATGACTACAGAATCCTTTTATTTGATACAAGAATATCACAATATGCTATTTTGAAAATAGTGGGCCATTTTCCTTTAACCTTACAGATATAAGAAAAGTAAAAAGACTCACCTTTGGGAGGTGGCCTTCCTCCTGATGATTCGGATTGTTTTGCTGCTGGTTTCTTGTTGCGGCCAAAATATTTTTCAAACCCTTTCGGGACATCTTGCTTTAGGATATGCCATTCGCGTAAGAGATTTGATAAAGTAGGTGACTGAGAGAGTCTTGATAATTTGTGCATGCTCCTACGAAACTGTAAAGTAAGAAAGCCAGAATGATTTATACAGTTTCAATAAACTACCGTAATCTCCCGCGTAGAAGACGCGGTGCTCGTAGAAGACGCTCCCCAAACTCACGGTAGGCTGGTTCGCGTAGAGGACGCATCCAACCCCCCTGAATCGATTAGTAAAAAAAACCCGTACAAGAAGCCCCCCAACTCAGCAGGGGGGGGGGGGGGTTCGCGTATAAGACGCACCCCCCCCCCCCACCCCCAGGCTCTATGAGTTCAAGCTGTCATTGGCACACGGTCGGCGTCAAACCCGCCGAGTGCCTGTACATCGCTGCCGGCTATATGAGTTCAAGCTGTCATCGGCGCATTTTCCCAAATGAGATGTTGGAAAACCCCGCGTATAAGACGCACAAGGCATTTGTTTGGCGTAGAGGACGCGTCTTATACGCGGGAGATTACGGTAGTTGACTTTGTACATATGTACTGATATTGCGATAAGGGGATTTTTTTAAGATAAGACATGAAACGCGTATATTTTTTAATGGTGGCATGAGAACATCGTCGAAAAAAGGAAATACACATGCACTATACAGGTGATGTGATTTTATTTTGGGCATATTGTAGAAAACTACATCAGATGACGCAATGATGGTTCATTGGGTATTTGTCATATTTGACCCCGACTCTCCACCCTCCCTCAATCTTCCTGGGTTGGGTTCTGGTACTAGCTGTGGCTTATACGAGAGAATTTATGGTATTTTTCCATTTTTTTTAGAAGTTTTTACATAATCCTGGCCATAGGGTAACACACGAGTCAGAGGCTATTCCAACGTCATGTGTGCCACCAGAATAACACACACTTGTGAACTGCTTACTAATCGGCCAGTTCAGGGCCTAATACACATCAACCATCGTGTCATGTTCGCCTAGCTGCTGCAGCATAAATACATGTAGCAAAGGACAACATGGATTAAAAAAAAGACAAAATCACAAATACAACAACTTGGTTAACAAGACATTATCACCAGGGGCTATTCAAGCACAAATTTACTGATAAAACAACTTCAAAATAGACTGTCAGTCTTCTCAATTACCATACTCCTAAAATATTATCATGCATGTTAAAATAATAGACCTAGATTATCAATCATGATTCAAGACAAAGCCAAACGGGCCAAAGGGAGTAGGCCCTATCAATTGAAAAAAAACACAAAAAAAAACTGGAATACACATCGATTGGAATGGCTGTATTTTCCTAGGCTAACCACCTGGTATAGCTCGATGCAGCAAGTTGGGAACCTAAAACTTAGTTTTTCCTGAATTTTCGCTAAGAAATGCTGTAGTTTAGCCAAAAATTATCCGATTTACATAATATTTGCAGCAAATGAAAGATGGAACTCATTGCTTTCATGCCAGGGTAGATGGTATTACAATAATATAGTGCACAGTTTACCACTGAAGTACAAATTATAAATTTAAAAATCCTTAGGTAAAAAAAAATCGCTGTTTTTCAAAGTTTGGCCCTATATATTTTGTGAAAAAATATTCTAACCATCAGTTTTTGATAGATAGTGCATAATACTGACCCATCAAGTTTATAAATGAGTATGCTTTTTTCCCCTACCTCTATGGTGGCTTATTACATTATGGGAGACATGTGATTTTTGTTAGTTTGCAAAAACTGTGATTTTCAGCAAAATTTCTGCTTGGTTTTTGATGAGGGACCACATAGATCACCATATATGGACGCGTGATCACCCACTGATACCAGAATTATCCATTTTTATGTTCTACTCGATCATCTTTAAAGGCATATTAAATATCTAAGTGATACAATAAGTGTGAGAAGAATTAGCCACATTTTATGATTCTAGTCTTTGGTGCCGACAACGCTTTTGTTGCTATCTACAGCTAAATAGCTCAATAGTGCATTATAATAGGCCTCACATGCCTTATATGGGGTTCTAATAGCATTTCAATATGGTTTTCAATGGGTCATCAGGTCAAAACAACAATGGATGATGGAATTTAATAGAAACAAAAGGGTTTTGCACCATGGACCTGTTCACATTGTTCAGGTCTTCAGATATTCTTATCTTGAAAATGATGAAGACATTTATGAGCATGGTGCTTTTCATATTTTGTTATGATTTTTGAGATAGAATCATACACAAGACTTGTCTTGTGCATCATATACAAAAATGTCCCTTGAATGAAGGCATTTTACATGCACAGCTGCCTCCAAAACTGGAAAACACTCAGGTTCCCAACTTGCTGCATCGAGCTTTAGGATATATGCGGATGGAGGCTCATGTTGTGAAAGTCAGCTCTGCCTCTGTTTTTATAACGTCTGATGTAATACTAATACCAGTTTGACTCCTCACTCCTGAGGCTGAGCTAGCTACCTGAGCCTGAGTAGGCTGAGAAAGAATGGATCTCTTCAAGACTTTTGCCCTTGCCTCTAAAATTAAATTGCTTTAGTCTAGATATCTATTGCTCTGAACTGTTAATCTGAACTTCTACCGTTTTTACACTAATTTAATGATAATGTATTATGTTAGGCAGAAATTGAGTCTCAATCTGTGGCTGCGACTGTGCGAGTGTGACTCTCGTGAGTGTGACTTCAGACCGAAGTTGTGAAGCCACTTCACTGAAACCTTTAACCGGTTGTTTAATCAAATGTTTCCAGGTGATAAGACTTACCTCTGCTTGGCTGCAATCTGTCCTTAGTACATGTTTTAACAGCTTTTCACCCCTTCGGGCAAGCGAAATATATCGGAAAGCCATTTGTTTTGGATGTGTTCAATTCATGTGTTACTTAACCCTGTCCCAAATGTCATTCTGCACGCTAAACGGAGCTTGTCCTCATTGTCGTAATGCATTTCGTAAATGAAGAATAGTAAATATCGCGGTTCTCCTTATTAGAAATATGAGATCTTGACATGAAAAAGAACACTCGTTTAAAATATATGAAATAGCTAAAAGATAAATGTTGATAAAAGGAGAATTATTGTTTTCAATTTAGATACTAATCTAATATATCAACAATTGCTAACTTTGCAACACCGGTGTTCTACCATTGTCACTCGATATTTACGAATAATGTGTGCCATGTATAGTAGAACAACCTAAATCATGACTACATGAGAATGATATAGGACCGTTGCACAATCAAACTACAAGTAATCATAAATTAACTGTCCACTTTTATCGCAAATAGATAAAATATATGAGCGATATTAGGGATATTGGACACCTGTCATTTTGCGCAGGCGCACAGACCGCCGCCAAAATCGAATGTTGTCTTGGGTGAAGGTGTTGGCTGAGAGTCGTCAGGATGACTGATATAGAAAGTAAGCTGTTTTACAACTGACATAGAACAATTAGAATGAATACGCATATCCCCCGCATGTGGTATATCTACTAATCTAGCAAGTAGGCCTACAGTAAATGTCTTTGGGCAGAATTAATTTGAGGCTAGTCTGGACACAGTCACAGGACAGTAAATACTGAGTAAGTGAGTTACTTTAACTTTAAGGACAAGGCCAAGGGTAGGCACTTTGATAAAGCCACTGTGGAGGGTGAAAAAAGCTGGCACACTGGGTTGACACTTTCTGCCTGGTGGGAGTGCGGCCGATAATCGTGACCTTGCCGATATCGCAGATTTAGGGTTCTATTAGGGTATTTTTCTTGTATTTAAATAGTTATCCTTATAGTTTAGATATCAAGGTACCCACCAGCGAAATCGGGGAGAAAAATTCCAATTATTAAACATTTTACAGTAAGTTGAATATGAAGGTTATATTGGAGCTTTAAAAAACATATCAACCACTAGAGACACCAGAAAACTAACACCAGACACAGATTAAGGGCATAATAATCTGCCAGAATATGAATTTTCATTTTTTTTTTATCACTTTGCCCACCGATACATTTGAGAGGACTAATAAATGAAACATTTGGGAAGTGTTGGCTATTCATATCACTGCTATAGTGACAGCCAAGCAGGTGGCCACTGGCAGTGGACCACTGAGTGGTCAGTGCATGGCTGCACTCAGTGACTCACATCACAAAAACTGACACCTATTTCTCTGGTTCTACACAAGATAGGAAGATAATTCCAAAAGAATTGAAAAATTCACAATGAGCTCAATCGAATGTGACCAATGTTTTTTTTTGGCAAACAGTTTAAATTTTTTGTTGAAGTGCCTACCAAGGGCTCCAGGTGACCTAGACTAGAGTAATATAGGCTAGACTGAGTTTCGTCTGTACTTTGGTAGGGCTACGAGAGTGGCTACAGGTGACCCAAAAATTAATTGACAAAGGATTTTCTTGTAACTTGAAATATTTGTTCCTTACATGTTTTGTAATTGAAATGTGGAATAAAAAGTTGGGCTACTTTCTTCGGTACTAGCCATTGTTTATAGGATGATTAAGCATTGAGTCCAATGTTAATGGGCTGGCAACTAGATATTTGGGCTTTTTTGAGAAACTTTGGTGAATAATTCCCAAACTGAACAAACAATTTTTTTTCTCAAAAACTACAAATATGTCCATTGACATGTGTTAATCAAGATAGGAATGTAAAATCATATGGTTTTAACGCTACTTTTTGCGCAAGATGAGTGTGTATGCAAGGGGGTGGGAACCATAATGCCACAGACCTGAAAGACTGTGATAATGCATAAGCCTATGGACCACAGTCAGAGGGGGGTTTGTAGTCTTTTGGCAAAGTTTTTTCAAACTTGATAAAAATGCACATTTATATTATTAGGCATAACTTTTGAACTAATAATGATTAGAAACTTGCTTCAAAAACTGGCAGATTCCTCTTATTGAGAAGAATGCACTAGTTTCAAAAATGGCCGCTAGGCGCCTGACCCTCTCGTCCTTAAAGTTGAAGCTTAGCCTTAGACTAGGTATGTGAATAAAAATTTCAAAAGCAGTAGATCTCTTTGATTTTTACACAGGGCAAGGAGGAACATTTTAGAATTATCATGCTTTTGGAATTTTTATTCTATCATAATTTTTGGCCGATCTAGGGACATATTGATATGGAAAAGTCAGGGTTTTTTCTCGTCTTAATTTTAAAGTTAAACTATACAAAGAGGATACCTCTGTCATTCTGTGACCTTTCGCATCATTTATACTCATTTTTCATATCACTTTCACCCCATTAATGTTTATATAGTCTGAAAGCCAGCAACGTTACCAACATTTTGGTACTATTCCGAAGCCTTTGTGATGTAAAGAACTCAAGTTATGAAATTTTGAATAAAAAAAGTGTAAAAAGCCTAAAATTTGGGAAAAATAATCAATCATCAAATCCTGCGGATCCTAGATCTCTTTTGATCATCCATATTTCATTTCATATTTGGTACAGAGGGGGTTTAGATGATGCTCTATCTGTTCTATATGTTTTCGTTACTGTCTATAAGTTCCTTCATGTACTATTTGAGAGTTGAATTGGAGGTTGACCTAATTAGGCCTGTATTCGATTAATAAATTTTTGAATAGCAAAAATTAAAAATCCAGGTTGTAGGAAAGTTTGTTTTCTTGCTTTTAAAAATCCATGTACACTGTAATGCCAATATTAACATTAGATATGGGATCATAACTGAGATGTGTGTAGGAAATCTGCTCTAAAATACTTATTATAAGACATCCGTTTTTCAAAATCGGTGAGTGTGCACCTAACACATCAGCCTATTCAAGGAACTTGACATTTTTAAGAAACCCCAAGTCTAAGTGGTCGAAAATGTGCGTTCTTGCACGGGATATACACGGCGTCACCCACTGGAAATTGAGAGGTTTTCTAAACTCTCACGGCGGTACGGAGATGAGAGTTTATTTTTCTAAGCTACAGGACAGTAACGCTTGTCACCGCTGTCGACCCCTTTTATGCCTTTATGGCCCACTCACAAGTTTTTGAGATATTTCTACCCATTTGTGCATGGCGCACTTCTCCTGACTTTATTTCATCACCAATTTTAATATCTCTAAATGTGTCAATGAAAACTTCAGAATCCATACTTCAAAGCCATATAATTCTTTCTTTGATAGCTGAAAGAGAACCTACCGAAAATGAATTTCTAAAAGTCCTTATGCTGCCGTTCACTGTAAATTTTATTTAAACAAAGATCAGTGCATGCATGTCGGCAAATTTAAATGTAGCTCAGTAAATGTACTGAAAGATGGTCCCATTTTTTACAGAGGGGTACAAGATGTTGAAATCAATAATCTCCCAGTTCGATTAAGCCCAGGGTTTCCTCTAAATGTACAAACCCAGCACTTGTAAACAAATCATTTGCAACATCCCAGCTTCCGTTTGCCATGTTTGGGCTCTGCTGTCACTCTCAAAAGCTGGCCCTATGGTGCAGCCCAACTCAAACTACTGTATTCTCCCGCGTAGAAGACGCGCTGCGCGTATAGGACGCACCCCAAACTCAGCAGAAGCATTTTCACGTATAAGACGCACCTCTTAGGGCTCAATTTTGTAAATTCAGTACATTTCTATAGTAAAAATACCCCTCGTATAAGACGCACCCCCAATTTCAGTACATCCTATAAGACCCCCCAGCATTTTGTTTGGCGTAGAGGACGCGTCTTATACGCGGGAGTTTACGGTACATGATTTGAGTTGGGTAGTCCAACTAAATTACACTGACAATGATTCACTCTCTCAGTCAATGCCTGGCTGAGTTCTAGATCTACTGAGACCGAGTGTGGGGTCAACTTTTTATTTCATGTGAAAAAAGAAGTGGTCATTATTTATCAACAGGGGTCATGGGTTTTCGCGCGGATGTGCGAAAAATTTTTAGCTCCCCCCCTGACAGCAGTCAACATTACCCCCTCCCTTCCCGTGCCAGAGGCGCAAAGAATTTTTTGCATTCTCCCTATCGGTAATGGCCACTGTTTATAGAGGTCGCCAGCTGCAATACACAAGAAAATGCCAGGATGTTGCTGCAAACACTGGCCTTTGTGCTGTGTGCTCTGCTCTATGTAGCATAGTGAGGAACCTACACTGGCCTCCTGCTCCAACTTTAACACCCCATAGAAAGCAAAGTATCCATCAAAATGGCTTTTAATTAACACATGTTAAACTTGTTTATGTAATCTCAAACATATGTAGGCAGCAAAGCCCTATCTTTGGTATATTTGAAGATATCAAACATTTAAACAATCTCGCCACAGGTGGCAATGGTGAACATGCCCCTACTCGCCTGTGGTACTGCTGCTCTGCTCACAGACTGATTAGAAGGTGCAGGGGCCCAGCGTAGCTCACGGGAATCGCTACCCGACAGGGAGAATCCCTCTTTAATCTATAGCAGGGACGTCGAGAGACCCTCCAACTCCTTGTCTTAAGTAGCACGCACAGGCTTTTTTGCTTAAAAAAATTGTTATGCACCCCCTTAACCCCCCCCCTGTTGGTATTGATAAATAATGACCACTCTCTTAAACAACGGCCCATGGAAAAATTGAAGGCCCATAGGCCTCACCCCCAGTGGCATATAATGTCTTGATCCATACTGATGGTCACATATTTACATGTTTATTACATTGAATTGAAGCACTAAAACATGAAATAACTACAGAACCTACGTGACCAGTTCTCACACATGGCTGTAGTGTTAAAAGATAGATATACACCCATATATCAGTGTATCCTTACGTTTATAGTTGCAAAATTGTGTTATGTCTGTGGATACCAAGCAACATCTAAACATCACATTTTTTGAAATTGCAGAATATAGGAAAGATAAAACGCGAGCTAAAAATAAAGGAAACATCAAAGAAGAGGCAAAAATATGCAACATAATAGGAGAGTTGTTGTCGAAAGAAGGTAAGTTGTCCATCAGTACTATAAAACCCTGGGCTTCCCTAGCCCACTTAAAAGGGTCTATTTCTCCTCTTTCCTATCCCCTCGGGATGTGTGTAGTGCACATAATTATGCGTGGGCACTGACACATTCCCCTGTGAAATTGTAATGTAGTTCTCGCCATGAATATGACCTTCGCTGTTGAAATGGCGTTAAACATCTATTACTCACTCACTATAAAACCCAATTATAAAGCTGTTAAGAAAATCAAAATAAAAAATCTCGTCACAAAACTGATGAATTGTGCGAATGTTTAGTGAAAGGTTGTCCTGTCAGTAATGGCATCATCTAGAAATACCCTAGATTCTTTCAACTTTTGTAACTCATTACATTCTTGAACAAATGCATATTGGTTTATTGAAAGGAGAACAAAATAAGATCTCAAAGTTGATTTCTATACACAAATGTTGCAGGGCGTTATGAAGAAGCGATAGAAGAGCACCAACAGGAGTTTTTCCTGAGTGAGGCGGGCAGCGACCGGATGGGGGCAGCGGTGGCAAACCGTAAGATCGGGGAGTGTTTCTGTAACCTCAAACAGTACAAGAAGGCCCTAAAACACCTACATAAGTTCCTCCAGGTGGCACAGACTGAGCGGGACGATGTGGAGACTCAGCGTGCCTTTGCTGCAGTCGGACAGACATACTTGGAACAGGTATAAGTCGACATCATTAGCTGCATCATTGATATTGTAATAAACATTGGCCGGCGGCTTGGCGGCGGCCACCGAGGCTCGGTGGCCGGTTCCCGCGGTGACCGCTAGGTGGCGCGTCGGCGGTGACGTCACAGCCTTGTGACGTCACCGTCAGCGGCCGGGGGCTATAAAACGCGGTGTCCGGTGGTTTTATAGCAGACGCGATCAGACACTCAGGTGGCCTACGTGTAAGCTATCCTAAGGGAGTTCGGTGGCTAGTCCTAGTTCACGAACAGAGTGGCGTCTCTAAGCAAGAATAAGTACCAGTACAAGTGTCAGTATAAGCAAGTAACTGATGACCACTGACTGTTAGTCCTTAAGGCTCCTAAGAAATAAAACAACAACAACGGCTGTAACTTTATATTCCATTCTTTATATGCGGTGTCGACTCTGGTTATTACAATATTAAGCTCTGTACTACACTTTAATATCCCGTCATATGTCATATATGCAAATATGAGGCCTACTGCACCTTATAGAACTTCCTAATAGAGAGGGTGCGCCTTATACGCTTGGTGTCTTCAACACTTTATATATGGAATGCCCGTTATACATGGGAGATTACGGTACTATCAGCAACTGAACTATTTACATACATATTGAGTTAGGCTTGACCAGTTCAATGATGTGCACATATACTTGCATGTTTGGACCATATTGTAGTTGTATGAGTAAGTGCCACACATTCAGTATTGTAACACACATTTGCACGTTTGTTTCTTTATGAAAAGGCATGGAATGAGTCTGCTCGTGAAGTTGTCATTGTGCGGGAAGCACTGAAAAAGGCCAAGATTGCTTTCCAAAACAGCCTAGAATTTAGCGAAAAGCTGAAGAGCAGAATTTCTGTGAAGGAGCACGCTGAGATGAAGGCCAGACTGCTTCTCAATCTTGGTGAGCTGTTAAACCCATCGATGTCATACATGTATTTGTCATATTTTGATAAATGACAAACGTAATACAATTTGTGTCTCAAATCAGCTTTATGGAACATGTATACATATTTTGATTGATCTATAAAAAAGTCAATTTTGTACACAACAAAGTGTTCAGGTAACGCTACCTACCCAATTATTTTGGCAGAAATCTGATATTTTGGCACTTATCGCGATTTTTTTTCACGATCTTGCTCATCAAGTTCGTGGCACGAAATTTACAGCCGCCTAAAAACAAATTATCAAAAAAAAAACTACCTACCCTAATTTTTTTCAACCCCGTTACCTGAACACAACACTTTTTTTTAGGCCTAATCAAACATTAAACAAACATTTTTCAGGTCTCGTATACGAACAGAAAGCTGACATCAAGAAATGCATAGAATTGATCCAGCAAGCCATCAAACTTTCAGAGTAAGTCCAAATATAGCAAGCAAACTGGCCTCAAAAGGCATGGTGCAATTAGTATAATAATCGTGTGGCCTCTACATAGGGTGGACTATATTTGACATTCAAGCACATTGCCCTTACTAGACATTATGTAGAACTTCAACGTTTGAGTAACCATCTAAGTCTGAAGATTTTTCAACTTTCCAGCTTTTGAAATAGACATGCGTTGAGTACAGTACAGTAAAATTCCGTTATAACAAAGTGCTTGGAACAAGGAAAAAAAGTTCGTTATAAACGAATTTCGTTGTAACCAAATTAAACAATTATTAGAGCATTAAGGGCCACCTAACCCCCCTCCTACATCCCTTATCCCTTCTGATGGTCAAAGCCTATCACACACCCTAACACCCCCTCCTACATGCCTTACCCCTTCTGCTGCCCAGAGTTCAATGAATACGGCTGTAGAAGCCCCATCACACACCCTAACACCTCCCCCCCCCGACTTTCCTTACCCCTTCTGCCGCCCAGAGTTCAATAGAGGCAGCTGTAGAAGCCCCATTACACACATACCCCACCTCCCTTACCCCTTCTGCTGCCCAGAGTTCAATGGATGCGGCTGTAGAAGCCCCATCACACACCCTAACACCCCCCACCCCGACTTTCCTTACCCCTTCTGCTGCTGAGAGTTCGACAGATACATACTCAAACACCCCTCAGATACTGTGAATGCTTGTATAAGCCATGAACAATTCTTATAAACGAATACAGATAATGTAAATTTCATTTTAATGGGATTATTTTACAATAGAAATGTATGGGGGTGAATTGGGGATGCCAAATTTGTTTGTTATAAACGAAAATTCGTTGTAACAGAATTTGTTGTAAAGGAATTTTACTGTAATAAGTATGTTAGCTTGATCATCGTATAATGTGCTAATTAAACATAGATTCCTGCTTTGTCCAGTACCCTAGTCTTCTTCCAAAGCCTGGACATTTTTGGACGCATTTACCAGCTATTCTGTAGCTCCATCTAACACTTTGTCTTTATTCCTTCGCCAGGACGCATGTACTAAAGGAGGACGTCTTCCGGTGTCAAGTCTCACTCGCAGGTATATACCAGAAGCACGGGAGTTATAGCCAAGCTCTTCGCCTTTCTGATAGCGCTCTCAAATATGCTGTCGCAACAAGGGACCGAGGTGCAGAAACCGACATACTTATACAGAAGATGCTTGTAAGAATATGTTGTGAACTCCTTGATATCAAGACTTATTAACTCGGAAAGAGTTATAGGCACCACCATGGATTAAGACGTTTTTGTTGGTCCCAAAAAGGGAAACAAGTCAAACTGTATAAAGATATATTCATATATTGGTTGACTAAGATGTCTAGATCATGAATATCATAATAAGTTATTGAATAAATCTGTGATGTTATCACAATAGATAGATAACGAAATGTTGTATAGAAATAGCAGAGGCGACCCTTTGGGAGTCCAATGGTGAAGAATACACATTTCATTGGGAAACCTTTTTTCCTGCCCTTTCTGTTTCTGTGTTAACCAGCACACAATGCTGATGTCATACCTCTGGAATGTATACCCAAGTTGGCACCACTTTTCCTGGTTTACCAGGAATTCCTGGTTTTGATCCCAAGATTTCTGTATTAAATTTTATTAAATTCCTGGGAAAATATGTCAAAAGTCCAGTTCTCCTGGTTCTTGTCGGCAAGCCAGTGGCATCTCTGCATTTACACACTTCTATTGGGGTTGAAAGGTAGACTACCCTTCTTTGTCACACCATAAGGGTGCTCCCAGCTTTTAAAGCTAAGACCTATCATTATTTCTTCAAAAGTTATATCAATTTGTGTGTGTGATGGAGGGGGGTAATGAAACATGGATCCAGACAGGAGAAGGCCTTTCCGAGTTATCAGCGTTTTTGACGCTTACCTCTAGTCAATTACACCAGCATGTTGTCTTAATGTTCTTATTATGATATTAGGTGTATGTGTTATATTTGTGCCGCTGCCCGTAGTTGATGTATAACAGTGCTTGTACAAGTATCAGTTCACATAATACATGCGATTTATCTTCAGTTTGCTCACTGGAATCCAAAGATAATATTTGATTATTTATATTTTTTAATCACTACATTTCAGCTGTACCTTCAGCTTGATGATTACTTTGCTGCTAAGCGCGCCATCAAAAAGGCCTACAAAATGAACCTCACCAATATAAACCAGAAAGACCGCCTTGGGGAGATTTTCAAAACAGGTAATTTCCACATTGCCTAAGTCTGCCCCAGTATTCTTTCCTGCAAAACTGTAGAACCCTCCTATTGATATACTTAAGTAGGCAGAACCCTCGCCTTTGATATCCAGTATAGGTCCTTGTTTTGAAACTGAAATTGAGTGTTCCGTTTTTAATAACTGATAGCTTTATATATTTAAAGTGTATGAGAAGGGGAACAATATTCTTTTTTGGGATGGTGATATACATTCAGCACCTCAGCTATATTTTTGATGGGCATTCATAGGCTTTTAATCAGAAAAGCATTCTCATTCCGTCATAAATTAAGAAGTTTATGAAACTGTTTCAGTGATCTTCATGGATACGATAATGAACGAGTTGAAGATGATACCAGAGCAGGAGTTCGACCGGCGTATGGTTGTCTACGAGAAGTTAGGAGACACTGCGGCATCTGCTCAAATAGGAAACTACAAACAGGCAATCAAGTACTACCAAAATATGGTATGTTTATTTACAGAAATTTTAACTAATATTTAGTTTACATAAAGACTGGTTTTCACGTGAAGGGTTTACAGGAAAAAAACTTAACAATATATTTGTAGGCTATCAAAATTTATTGCGTGAATTTCAAGGCACAATGTATGTCAGAGGGTGGATTGATTTGAAAAAAAAATAGAAAAGAAAATGGCTGACAAAAAATTCAAATGGGCATTTTATAGATTATGAAATGATTAATACTTGTAGCTGAAGTGTGCCTTGGCATTGGGCAAGTCGGGATCTGACCTAACCCCGGTGTACGTCTCATTAGCCCAGACATACAAAGACAACAAACAATACACCATGGCAGTAGAATACTTCCATAAGGAACTCGAGTGTAGGGCTGGCGACCTGAAACAGGTAACTTAATCCTTTTATCAGGTATACCGTAGTACAGCACTATGCTTGTTGCTTTAACCACTGCTTCCATACCCCACATGCAACAATTCAGTTCCTTTAGTATTTCACCATAGAATGTAGTCTTCTATCCACTATTGCAGTGTCTGGTGTTCAATTCCAAGGAGTTTTTAGCTCAAGTCGTATGACTTATTTAGAAAAAAATGTTATCCCCGGTTAAATTGGTTCCCCCTAGATGTGCCTTACATGGATGAATATTGCGGAGGCTGAAGAGCTTGGCGGTGAGATATACAGTCAGGTGATGGACTCGTACAAGTCTGCCCATGAGCTGGCCAAAGCTTCAGGTCTTCACAAGCTGCAGGTATGTTTAGAATCATATAGAGGGTACTCGTCTTTCTGCACCACGACAGAACCCTTTATTGGGGGTATTATAGTTTAGGTGTACATCATGGTATAAATGCTCAATGGTTGACTTTAATCTTTGATAAATTGTTGCATGTATACCAAAGATAATATGCAAATTCAAATCGTATGTGGTACACAGAGCTTTTTCAGGGTCAGGTGTTGGTGGCCTACATGCGAAACTTGCACTATTCAAAGAAAATCCAAACCCATGTACGCTTATAATAAGGTTACTGTAAACTCCTGTGTATAAGCTTCACCAGCATCAAACCCTCAACTCTGGTTTCAGGCGGATGTCTTGGCAACCATCGCAGTATCTCAGGGTAATTACCAGAGGACGGAGGCCCGTGAAGCAACGCTAGAAGAGCTGCGTGTATTGAAGGAAACTTACGATGTGGATTCGCAGGATGTTTCAGACACAGAGGAAGAGATGAGTCAAGATTCACTCCCTGTAGACGAGATAGACCTGGACAAGTATATGAGTGACAGTGGTAAGGGAGTCATTTCATATTAACGCTATTCAGGATTCGAGTGCTTTAATATACTTTATCTCTTCACAGCCAGTCTAGGCCCCTAGTGCTATTTATTCCTCCAAATCATTGAAAATTATCATCTCTAACCACTTGTCAGGTGAGTGTGCCCGATACTTGCACATTATTTTCATATCTGTGATATGTATCTCTATAATCAAGTCTCCTCTTTTCTATCCTCTCAGGATGTATGTGGTGCACATATGCACGGGCACTGACACATTCTAATGTGAAATTATGTAATGTAGTTCACGCCTTGAATATGACCTTAGCTGTCGAAATGGCGCTAAACATCTATTACTCACTCACTCACTATAATCAAGTACTTGCAGTTTCTTGAATGGTAGCTGAGAATCGACCAGATGTGTTTATTTATCTATATTTACATGCAGGTGGGTCTGAAAACGAGGAGTATGACAGATCTAAGATGGCATCTGGCAGAGGAGTTGCCCGCCGAAAAGCAAAAACACAAGTAAAGGTATGGAGCAGAGTTTCAATAATTCAAATGTATTATTTGCTGCCACCCAATACAAACAAATGTACAAGATGTAGCTTATAAGGTATTTCCAAATGTAGGGTGTTCACTCCATCTGCATTCTGTGCTTTCTTGATACACGTTTTGGGTAAGATCACCATCGTTTATATGAAAGCAAAAAGTGTTCATAAATAATCCCCATAACCATTACAAGTGGCACAGGAAAAATCTATTAAAAGTCCGTGAATAATTTGTCGATAAATCTATATTCGTTTTGCAGCGGAATGAGAAAGGTGAAACGCCTTTACATAGAGCATGTATAGATGGGGACCTGAAAAAGGTGAAGGCATTATTAGCGCAGGTAAGCAAATTTTCGTATTGAGCCATGCTAAGAATTTATGAATATATGATGTACCGTAATCTCCCGCGTAGAAGACGCGCTGCGCGTATAAGACGCACCCCAAGCTTAGCACATGCATTTTCGCGTATAAGACGCACATTTTACTGCTGAAATTCGTTAGATTAGTACATTTCTATAGAAAAAATACCCCCCGTATAAGACGCACCCACAACTTGAAGATATCCTATAAGACCCCCCAGCATTTTGTTTGGCGTAGAGGACGCGTCTTCTACGCGGGAGATTACGGTACATTAAGTTCTATGACTGTCATCCTGTCCACAGTTCCACCAGAAAAGGTGTAAAATAAATTGAAATATTTGCATGGTTCTTTCTTTTACAATACAACGAAATTATTTCTGTATACCATACACGGTCACTAGTGTGGTGTTATCATTATTTGAAGAAAAAAAAAGATATGTAAACAATCTTTTTTAAAAGGATTTACTTAATGCAATCCACATGTTTCCAGGACCACCCAGTAAACCCCCGTGACTTCTGTGGGTGGATACCACTACATGAGGCAGCTAACCATGACCATGTGGAGATCGTAGAGAAGCTGCTTGACGCGGGGGCATGGATTAACGACCGTGGGGGCCAACAGTGTGACGGTATCACGCCATTACATGACGCCTGCAGCTGCGGTAACGTCAACGTTATTCAGCTTCTGGTCAGTCGAGGAGCCAACGTACATTCCAAGGATAATAACGTAAGACTAAAAGACAGTGCCTTATTTTCTATGATAAGTTAAAAACTAATGTTACAAAAAGTATTGAACCAAAGGATTTTTTTTATCTTATCTTACTTAGTAGCCTTAACATCTAATCTATAAGAATGAAGGATTGACAAAATTTGTATTACATGTACTCTTTTTCAAAAAAGAAATGAAAGAATTATACCGAAAAGTACTAATTAAAGTAAAAACGTGAAAAAGTGAAAGTAGTCTCAGATGAGAGCAGCCATTACTGGTTATTCAGTAATACAGCATGGAACATATTTCTGACTGTTGTAGGGAAACACGGTGCTGGACAGTCTGAATGAGTTCATGCGGAGGTCGGTTGGGGAAGCACCACGTGAGGTGATGGATGTGCTCAAAGCGACACAGAAACTCATCAGGGATACTATGAGAGGTAAGGTTTTGTGTTTCACACATGTAATCAAGTATTAAGATTATTTCAGTGCCTGTCACACTTGTGAATTTAAAAGAAAAGAACAAAGCCTGACAAACCCTGAACCTTTCCTCTATTCATTGGATCTTTGTAATTCAAAAAGCTATGGGTTCCCCCCCCCCTTCCTCGTGCTAGGTGCGCTTTAAGTTGAATGACCATAGGGGAGTCTTGAGGCGAACCCTTTCTGTCTATATTTCTATTTGTACAAGTAATTAATCATCGCATTGTTGTTTCAGGGAACAATCCTCACCTGTCTAATAACCTCACACAGTACAAGGAGACTTCACAACCGACACAGCCACTGATAGACGACAGTGACGATCTGCCATCATTTGCTCCGCGTAGACAAAGGAGACGATCTCCGCAACCACGCCAGACAAGGTTAGCTTGTTACTCTGGTATAAGGGTTATATGTATTGTCATAATGGAGGCAATAGTATTATGTGAATATAATTTGTAATATACTGTAATACCTCGTGTATGGGGCACACATAAGAGTTGTTGTCATTGTATTTTTAGCCTATATGTACGTACTGTTTACAGCGCCACCATCTCCTGGAGTGCGTCACTGTCTTAGTGCTGACCATGGCGTAAATCTGTACGCAGATCACTACGCAAGTGATTAGGCTGTGTTAGGTTGTTACCTGCTGCAATACATAGTCCCCTGGATTTTCCTCTTATAAACCTTTAAAACCCTTGAATGAAGTATACATTTCATTGGAAATATGTTGCCTACATTTATTCCAATAGGTTTTTCATTCTGTTCCACAGAGATGATAAGAAAGTAAAAAAGTGCAGGAGTGCTGCATCATACCGGCCATGACAGGCTGCTTGACCTATTTCCATTTCATTGGTCAGTCTGTATGTCGTCACACATCCCAGAGTAGCACGGGATCAGAGACACATTATTTGTAATGTGGCGCTGGTATTAGAGTGCCTATATGTAGACAGTGCAGCCGCTTTTATAAATCTAGTCATAACACATACATCTTTTCTGTAGTACTCAGATACCCACTTCTGGAAGACGCACGCCTGATTCAGATATGGACGGTGACGATCTTGAGGAATCAGTTATCAGGTAAGCAGTTTATCTTTAAAAAAAGAAATCCATTGCCCTCCACCTTAACTTTTAGACACCTGGAAACAACATTTCTATTTTGCAGATTTCGTATTGATCATCACCGTGATTTTCCCCTGCCTTATTGTGAAACTTCATGGTACTTAGTCAACCAATAGATCAAACCCATAAATTGAAATGGCACGAATTTGAAATACTGGTGCTTTCAGCATGGATGAAAGTCCTCAGGGTTTTACCTGATTTCAGGAATTTTCAAGTCCCAGAGGCCTATACAAAACCTGCATTCCAGGGGGTCAAATACAGCATTTCAAGGGCTTTTGTGCTAGGTCACTTCCATCCCTGTTTCAGTTAAACTTCAATGTTAAAAATTACAGGGAGTATGAAGATAGTCAAGACAAATCAGGGTATACTAGTCAGGACACTCCAAGCTCCCAGTCGCAGGAAATTCGGTAAGGATTTTATAAAATTTGTTTGCTCAATAAATTGATACCATGACCCACCATATAGTAAAGCCAGAATAAGGTACTCTCATCAAATCAGATATGTAAGCCTGGTGAGTAAAAGATTTACATAAAGTTTCACACTGTAATCAAATGCTATCAGAAAAAATATCTTGTCTCACTGCAGATTCTACATTGAAATTCATCATTTTGAATATAATTAATATATTGTCTTTCCAATCTGCTACACTAGGGAATCCAATCTGCGTGGTAGAAAGCGATCCAGAAGTGTAGTAGAAGAAGATGATGATTCTGATGATGAACCACAACATTCCTATATTTCCTCTCACATTGATCTTGATCTGGATGATGCGTCCGCTGCTCGTGGGGTCTATAAAAATACAATGGCATCTTTAAGAAGGAGCGCCGTCTCTTCAGTGCCAATAAGATCAGGCCGTATGTCCCAATCCTCCAGCCGATCAGGCCCGGCATTAGTCAATGATGATAGCTATGTAGGTGACGACTGGCTAATTGACGACTTGGGGGTTAATACCAAGCCAGCAAAGAAGATCAGAATGGATGTGGATGATTTGATAACAACAACTGGAACGAGATCTAGTGATGGCAAGAAGAGACGGTCATGGGAAGACAAAAATGCATCCCGCGAGGAATCATCCACTCGTACATCAAATGAAAGCAGTAAGCGCAGATCTGCTGAGAGCCACACAAATGTGCCAACAACAAACCACGAGGAGGATCATATAAGTGACACAGACTCACTCATTGAAGCATTTGGTGATGATGACATAAAATTTGTGGAGGAAACTCATTATAATTTCAATGAGCCCAGTCAAACTAATTTATCATCAACAACTCAAGCCGTTTTAAGTTCTCAACCGACAGCATCATCTTTACCCACATCACAGAAGTCAGTCAGTGGTAACACGCCCTCTCAGATTTCGCGCAATAGACTCAGTACCAAAAAAGCAATGCAGACTACTCTGACAAACTTTGGTCTAACCTCCAAAAAAGTGCATAGTTTATTGACATCGACTCAGGCTTCTACAACGTCATCAGGCTTCAGCAACAACCATACTGTAGGATTGAGTCAGACACCCACACTGCTAGTGAAACCATTGATGAGACTCAAAGTGAAGATCAAAGACCGCTGTATACTAGTGCCTGTGCCAAGGTAAAGATTATAATCCTTCTATAATCCTTTAGTTCACAGAAAGTACTGTAATATGACTTTCTTTCATTCTAGATCCAGATGTGTAGTTTGATTTAGTAAATGTTTGCATTTGAAAATGGCTAAATGTTGCTTATTGCACATTATCCTTAGGCTTGAAAGAATTTCGGGAAGTAGCTCATGTAGACAGCCAGATTCAAATTTCTTCTCAAGTTCTATGATCTATGATGTTTGAGTTTGAGAAAATGTATTGGTCAAAAAATCATGCATGTTTAAGTTATTCGTCATGCCCAAGACAAATTAAATAAAAAATAAATCACAGTTCAGTCAAGAAGTAATTAATCACACCATGCAGGCTAAATATGTAAAGATATAGCAGATATTAAACATAGCACATCACAGGAACTGCTTGAAGGGTTGATACATGAGTTATGACGTCAGGAGATATAAATGATGTAGCAAAATTACCATAGTTCACTAACATCTATAGGTTCTGCTCGGTAACACCAGGGGGCAGTTGCAGACTAGCACACAGGAGATGACGTCATCGCTTGGCGCCAGTTCCAAGGCGCATGCGCAAGGTGTCAGACCGTTTGTAGCAAACTGACGACAAATTGGTGAGTAAAAATCGTAATTTCTACTAGTTTTCACCCTTTTTAGTCGTCATTATGATACATTTAGACGAGTTTGATTCATTATTCCCGTCATATTGACGATCGGAGCTAAAATTCGTCAGATTTCAAACTTTCTGACACAACACGGGCAAGCCCCCCATTATCGCTCAGATCGTTTTTTGACGAACGATGTTTCAACTCTCTTCTACTCGTCAATCGAGGGTCTATACAACTTTTCTAACGTTATAGACGACCTAATCCTTTGAATTGACGAGTTTCTACCTGTTTTCCATGTTTTTAAAATAAATTGTACTTTTACGACATCAACAAAAATATAAAACCGATTGACGACACTTTTACGACATTCCACCCTAGCCTAGAACCTATTTTCGGCAAACAAGATGGCGGCGCCCATGCGGGACGCGCGTCGAGCTGAGAATTGTTTTTAAAGGCTCTTAATATTTATCCAAACACTGGAAATGTATGTAATTACTTTCTTTATAGAAGTTCAAAATTTTCTTTGTTATGTTGATGTTGTGTTAACTGTTTTTTATGCCCTTTTTGGCTACTCTCACTCATTTTAGAGTGATAATAAGTTAACTAACTTGAACAGAGGGAGATGCTGTCACTATAGTGACACATCTACTAAGGTGAGTCCCTCTAGTTCCACTGAGAAGGTTCCTTTTATCAAATAGATTGTATTGTCTCTACTATGCTTCCTTATGGAATTCAGGTAGTTGACCAAACCAGCTTGCTGGGGGTTACAATCTTAGATATTGGGAAGCCTCTCTAAGCCCAGTACATAAAAGTCTTCACCTACAGGCCAAGGGGCAAGGTTGGACTCTGCTATGCTTTCTTATGAAATTCAGGCAGTTATTCACATTTCTTATCATGCCAAGCAGGATGATAGAAATCACTGATAGTGTACAGGAAGGTTACTTACACACTGTGGCATATGGCACAGATATCACTGTTATTAACTTAACAGTTCCCTCCAAGTGACATTTCCAGACCTGCGGTTGGACTTGCAAACTTGTGGTCATTGACCTATAGAGGGAGTGTACAGTGACAAGACACTAAAAAGCACTAGATGCTTCTGCTTTGTAAGCCTTAGCAGTTATTCCGAGTCCTCCGTTTAACCATTTATGGGCAAACGATAGAACTTGTTGACTCTCCCAAGAGGGATGAAGTCTTAGAAAGTGTCAAGGTTGGTTTTAGCTAAGACTGTGAATAGAAAAACAGCTATTACCTATACCTTATGCCGAAAATTTCTTCAGATACACCTTTTTTGGTTGTTAAGAGAAAACACCAAAAACCCACAATTTATGCCAAAATTCTTTAAATTTGCATAGGAAAACAAGTAAGAAGTGTGTCTTCTTGTGTGGGAAGGTAACTGACCCATGTGCCGATAGCTGTGATAGCTGACGCCCTAAAATGCACATGTATGTATACTGTCTGTATAACAGTCTGAGATGCTTATGTTGTACAACTTGTCTATCAAACTTAGACTTTGGGGGTTTTATACCTGTCCAGTTGTCATAGACTATCAGGAGATACAGCTAGCACTTATGCTTGCTAGTCTTGATTATACTGCATCGCTTGTGTATCCAATACACAATTAACAGTCACTCCTGCCTATGTTGTACAGTATGCTTTCAAACTTACTTGGCTTTTTAACTTTTCTGTTGAAAGCAGTCAGATAGTATACTACTCTGACAAATAGTCTAGCAGTTTAGATTGCTAAACTGGTGCACATAACTTTATTAAGCAAGTAACTTAATTTGTTAAAAGTTATGTATGTTTCACACAATAGAGCAGCCTAGCTGTTTTTAATCGTACAGTGTGTATGCACACAAATACCACCAGTTAATTGCTTAGATTATACTACTTGAGTCCTACAATTGCCAGGCCATGAGGCTAGGCTGGACTCTGTTATGCTTCTTATGAAATCCAGGCAGTTATTCATATTTCTTATCATGCCAAGCTGGATGATAGAAATCACTGAAAGTGTTCAGGAAGGTTACTTATACACTGTGGCATATGGCACAGATATCACTGTTATTAACTTAACAGTTCCCTCCAATTGACATTTCCAGACCTGCGGTTGGACTTGCAAACTTGTGGTCTTTGACTTATAGAGGGAGTGTATAGTGACAAGACACTAAAAAGCACTAGATGCTTCTGCTTTGTAAGCCTAGCAGTTATTCCGAGTCCTCCGTCTAACCATTTATGGGCAAGCGGGAGAAAAACTTGTTGACTCCCCCAAAAGGGATGAAGCCTTAGAAAGCGTCAAGGTTGGTTTTAGCTAAGACTGTGAATAGAAAAACAGCTATTACCTATACCTTATGCCGAAATTTCCTTCGGATACACTTATCCGGTTGTTTATTCGTAAAACGCCAAAAAACCCACAATTTATGCCAAAAATTACTTGAAACTGCATAAAAACAAGTATGAAATGTCAAAGATTAGTACTTGTGTGGAAAAGCAACTGATGCATGTGCTAATAGCTGTGATAGCTGATGTCCTAAAATGCACATGTATACTGTTTGTTTAACAGTCTGAGCTGCTCATGTTGTACAACTTGTCTGAAAATTAGACCTTAGAGGTTTATACCTGTCCAGCAGTCATAGACTATCTGAAGATACAGCTGGCAATTATGGCCTGCAAGTCTTGATTTTACTGTTCTACTTGTGTATATGTAATACACAGTTAACAGTCACTTATGTTGTACAATATACCTTTCAAACTTACTTGAATTTAGATGTTCTGTCGGAAAGCAGTCAGATACTACTCTGTTAAATAATCTAGCAGTATAGATTGCAAAACCGGTGTACATAACTGATTAAAGCAACACCTTAAGTATTAAAGTTATGTTTGTCTACAAAATAGAACAGCTTAGCTGTCTTTATATTGTACAGTGTGTAAGCACACAGATACCACCCGTTAATTACTTAGATTATACTGCTTGAGTTCTACTTTCGACAGGCCAAGGGGTTAGACTGGACTCTGCCATGTTTCAATGATCCAGTCAGTCACTTATTTTCCTAACTTGCCAAGCTGGATGCTAGAAATCACTATTAAAGTACAAAACCTACTTACACACTAAAAAGCTGTGAATGGTTGCACTGATACCTCTGTTAATTTAACAAGATGCCTCCAAGTGACATTTCGATACCTGAGATTGGATTTGCAGACTTGTGGTCCATCAGACCTATAGAGGGAGAGTACAGTGACAAGACAATATAAGCAGGACATGCTTCTAATCCAGAAGCTTTAGGAGTTACCATAAATACACATGCATAAGACGCACCCTCAGTTGGCCTGGATCCTATAGGCCCCAGGTGATGAAATTTGGGTACATGAGCTGCGTCTTATATGCAAAGGTTTACGGTACTCTAAGCTCTCAGTCTCACTTCTTGGACAAATGTTAAAACCTGTTGACTTTCCCCAGTGGGATTGAGTGTTACAAAAGTGACAAGGTGGTTTAGCTAAGACTGTGACTAGGAATGCAGCTATTACCTATACCTTATGCCAAAAAACTTCCTCAAACAGACCTATGTTGAATTGCTTGCCTGAAAGCACCAAATACCACAATCTATGCCAAAAAATTCTGAGATTTTTCATATGAATGCAAGTTAAAAGGTGAGGAAACCTGTACTTGTGTGGGGAAGTTAACAGCTATCTGTGTAATAGCTATTCTAGCTGTTTCTAAGAAAGCACTAACAAATTGAACAACAGCCTGAGCTGATTATACAGTACAACTTGTCTTTGAAACTTAGATAATAGAGGTCTTCTTCCTGCTCAGCAAGACGAAGCCTTACTACTTACACAACTACTCTTGAGTGGTATGTATGCTGAACAGTTTGTGTATGTAACACACAGTATAGCAGGGTCAGCTGCTCACGCTAAAATATGCTTGTCTGACATAACTAAAACAATCTCAGTTGTACACCGGATGGATCTATCATTTGCATACTAGTACCCTCTGTTGCTTAACAATGATAGTTGCTTAAGCTGTAGAAATTGTGTATGTTTCACACAATAAAGCAGTCTTAGCTACTTAAGTACAACAAAAAAGTTCAGCCCTTAGACTATATTGCAAGAGTTCTACACTCAGCGGGCCAAGAAGCTAGTATGGACTCTGCTATGCTTTTGTATCTTAGACAGGATTCCTTTTGCTTATCATGCTTTGGGATGATAAAATCTCGGTTATGTACAAGAAGGTTACTTACAAATCTAAAAGTTGAGCCTGGTTACACAGATAACTCCTGTTATTTACATAACAGTAACCTCCAAGTGACATTTCCAAACCTGAGGCTGGATTTGCAGACTTGTAGCCTACCAGACCCATAAAGGGAGAGCACAGTGACTAGACTTTTTAAAAAACACTTGATGCTTTCTGCGTTGATCAACTAAGCAGTCACGCCAAGCTCACAATGTTACTTAATTTTGACAAAGATACAATCGAACATTCTTCCACAGGGGGATTGAATACTGGGAAAAAGGGTAAAACTGTTTTCGTAAAGGAAAACTGTTACCAGATTTCCTATGAACTATACTTCTTGCTGGAGCTTCACTTGTACCATAAATGCCCTCTGTTAAGCTAAAGAGACAAAACCAGTTTTGTACACTGAACAACTTGATTGTACCCTACACGATTAGCAGTCTCGACTGCTTTTGTCGTACAATATATAGTCTTGTTTGTATAGCAACAACAGCTGTTTATCTTGAGAAACTTGTTTCAAAATTGGAGGGACTTATTACTCGAAATGAATGACCCTGACACTACCAGAGCTGTAGACCTCAGGGGGAAAACACTAGTATAAAGCTGATTTCTTAATCAGCATTTATAATGTATCTAGTGTACTTATTAAATCCATGGAGCTTATGAGATACTCCTTATGGGTCTTTGACTACCACAGCAGTCTAACTGGACTTGTGTAGCAACTGTTGTTAATACTGTTACACAAAATGGTAGTCTAAAAGGTCCACATTAGTACTAAAGAATACTTTAGGATTTGAGTCAGACATAGCCACTGCCACTATGACTTTACAAAGAGCACATTTGCCTAAATACGTTCTGGTAATTTGCTAGGCAAATTGGGTCACCAAATTTGTCCTACTTACATATGTACCCTGCTAGAAGTAGCAGTCTCAGCTGTCTTTGAAACACGAAAGGTATATATACTATAACTTGTGTACACATCTTAAGGGAGTTTCCATAACCTACACGCTGTATTACTTGTGTAGGAAACATGTGAATACACCACAGATAAAATCCAAAGCTGTTCAATGAAATGTGAACTATTACCAATACTGTGTATTAAACTCCTTCAGCTCACATTATAATGTAGATGCTACTATCTAAATTGCAAATGTGGTCGCTGTTTCTAGCAGCTCAGTCATATATAAAACCTTTCAACACCCATTCATACAATACTATAGGGGCTGCCTATATTGTACATTTTGTTTTGTACCTTATGAGGATAGCAGTCATAGCTGCTTATGTTGTAAAAATAAGTGTCCTGCCTGTATAGCATCTACAGCTGTATATGTTGAGTAGCAGTGGGAAATTTATCCACACCTAAGGAGTTAACTGCTTATATTGTACAACATAGGTACTTGACAGAGCTGCAAGTGTTGAATAACTTGTCCTTGTGCCTATGACCACATAACAATTATGCTGGTCAGTATGTTACATATCCTAGCAAGCTTAACTACTACTCTAGCCGAACCTTTCCGTATAAAGATTGGTTTAAATAAGCAGTCCGGATTGCTTATTTTTACCCAAGCAACCGTATATGAGTTGTAATTTGTGTGAACAATAATTACTTGTTTGTGTTGGCCATTTACTACGGACTTAAACTTGATCTGAGGCCACCAGCTAATGAATATATACTTCCTATAAATTCATGTTTGGGTTATGGCTGCACGAGAGTACTTTATGTTGGATATTACAAATGTCACCACATTTGTCATGATCTGACAACTGTCGGACTCATAAAATTATATATCTAGACATAAATTTATGTGCTAAGTCACAGTTGTGAGAGGGAGCTGGGATAATTGGAAAATTATCTAGAAAAAATCCAAAGTCACAGTATGATGTGTCATTGGATCAGACAGTGAACCTACTGAACTTTGAAGTCTCCTGTGTGCTAGTCTGCAACTGCCCCCTGGTGTTACCGAGCAGAATATAAAATTAATCGAGTACTTACTTGTAAGTGTGAAGATTAATTGTTGTTCTGCGAGGCAACACCAGGGGCGTTGCAGAGTACACAGGCCCTCCCATCCTCCCTATGATAAATAGATTACTGCATGGGCATAATCTACAATCAACAAATAATGAAATACGACTATAAGTATAAGGTATGTTTTCCTGTGTACTTTTAGTTTTCAGTACGATTCACTGTCCGCATGCTACGAACTGGCGCCAAGCGATGACGTCATCTCCTGTGTACTCTGCAACGCCCCTGGTGTTGCCTCGCAGAACAACAATTAATCTTCACACTTACAAGTAAGTACTCGATTAATTTTATATTAAGTTAACACCTTCCAATTTTTTTCATGAACTCCTCTCTGCTTTTTACATGTTGTACATGTTGGGTGTCAGCACTCAACTGGTCCCAGAGGAAAATTCCTCTAGCTAGAGGGCTTCTATCAAATTTTCTATGTTATATTTTCTATATATTTTGTGATAATTTCTTGTCAGTGGTGACTGTACCATATCATGGTTGAGTGAGGAGGCAGCCCAGCGCTACTACAAGCTATACAACATGCGGCCACTACTCAGTATCGCTACACGTGATGGAGCCGTACTGTCACCAGAGGATCCAATCTCCTTCGTCCTCACAGATAATGAGGAGGTAAGATGTATCTAATGTATTAGAGGGATGGAACTCCTCATGTTTTTCCTGGTGCTTCCATGGAGGGTTTGCTTTTCGGGAGTGTTATGACATTTTTTCTGATCCTACGAATAGGTGGTTGGATGACAAGATGATTTAGTGACAGTGACTAGATGTATGAGTTACAACTGAACAGCATCAAACTTTTTCCCTTTGTTTCAGGTTGAAGGTCAGGTACAAAGTTGGGACCTGCCGCCACTACCGGATAGGTATACAGATGCCTGTACTATGCAGAAAGCAGGTAGGACTTTCTTAATTCACACACTATCAATGTTGTCAAATGATTAAGAATCATTAAAGAATTTTCAATCCTTTCTGACTGGAAAGGGTCTCATCCCGCGTAATGCATCTCAAATACTGCCTGCATTGGATATTTCTTCAGTCTAGTCCCATATCGCTAAGAGGTTCTGCTCGGTAACACCAGGGGGCAGTTGCAGTCTAGCACACAGGAGATGACGTCATCGCTTGGCGCCAGTTCCAAGGCGCATGCGCAAGGTGTCAGACCGTTTGTAGCAAACTGACGACAAATTGGTGAGTAAAAATCGTAATTTCTACAAGTTTTCACCCTTTTTAGTCGTCATTATGATACATTTAGACGAGTTTGATTCATTATTTCCGTCATATTGACGATCGGAGCTAAAATTCGTCAGATTTTCAAACTTTCTGACACAACACGGGCAAGCCCCGCATTATCGCTCAGATCGTCTTTTGACGAACGATGTTTCAACTCTCTTCTACTCGTCAATCGAGGGTCTATACAACTTTTCTAACGTTATAGACGACCTAATCCTTTGAATTGACGAGTTTCTACCTGTTTTCCATGTTTTTAAAATAATTTGTACTTTTACGACATCAACAAAAATATAAAACCGATTGACGACACTTTTACGACATTCCACCCTAGCCTAGAACCTATTTTCGGCAAACAAGATGGCGGCGCCCATGCGGGACGCGCGTCGAGCTGAGAATTGTTTTTAAAGGCTCTTAATATTTATCCAAACACTGGAAATGTATGTAATTACTTTCTTTATAGAAGTTCAAAGTTTCTTTGTTATGTTGATGTTGTGTTGACTGTTTTTTTTTTATGCCCTTTTTGGCTACTCTCACTCCTTTTAGAGTGATAATAAGTTAACTAACTTGAACAGAGGGAGATGCTGTCACTATAGTGACACATCTACTAAGGTGAGTCCCTCTAGTTCCACTGAGAAGGTTCCTTTTATCAAATAGATTGTATTGTCTCTACTATGCTTCCTTATGGAATTCAGGTAGTTGACCAAACCAGCTTGCTGGGGGTTTCAATCTTAGATATTGGGGAGCTTCTCTATGCCCAGTACATAAAAGTCTTCACCTATAGGCCAAGGGGCAAGGTTGGACTCTGCTATGCTTTCTTATGAAATCCAGGCAGTTATTCATATTTCTTATCATGCCAAGCAGGATGATAGAAATCACTGATAGTGTACAGGAAGGTTACTTACACACTGTGGCATATGGCACAGTTCTCACTGTTATTAACTTAACAGTTCCCTCCAAGTGACATTTCCAGACCTGCGGTTGGACTTGCAAACTTGTGGTCATTGACCTATAGAGGGAGTGTACAGTGACAAGACACTAAAAAGCACTAGATGCTTCTGCTTTGTAAGCCTTAGCAGTTATTCCGAGTCCTCCGTTTAACCATTTATGGGCAAACGATAGAACTTGTTGACTCTCCCAAGAGGGATGAAGTCTTAGAAAGTGTCAAGGTTGGTTTTAGCTAAGACTGTGAACAGAAAACAGCTATTACCTATACCTTATGCCGAAAATTTCTTCGGATACACCTTTTTTGGTTGTTAAGCGAAAACACCAAAAACCCACAATTTATGCCAAAATTCTTTGAATTTACATAGGAAAACAAGTAAGAACTGTGTCTACTTGTGTGGGAAGGTAACTGACTCATGTGCTGATAGCTGTGATAGCTGATGCCCTAAAATGCACATGTATGTATACTGTTTGTATAACAGTCTGAGATGCTTATGTTGTACAACTTGTCTATCAAACTTAGACCTTAGAGGTTTTTATACCTGTCCAGCTGTCATAGACTATCAGGAGATACAGCTAGCACTTATGCTTGCTAGTCTTGATTATACTGCATCACTTGTGTATGCAATACACAATTAACAGTCACTCCTGCTTATGTTGTATAGTATGCTTTCAAACTTACTTGGCTTTTAACTATTCTGTTGAAAGCAGTCAGATAGTATACCACTTTGACAAATAGTCTAGCAGTTTAGATTGCTAAACTAATGCACATAACTTTATTAAGCAAGTAGCTTAATTTGTTAAAAGTTATGTATGTTTCACACAATAGAGCAGCCTAGCTGTTTTTAATCGTACAGTGTGTATACACACAAATACCACCAGATAATTGCTTAGATTATACTAATTGAGTCCTACAATTGCCAGGCCATGGGGCTAGGCTGGACTCTGCTATGCTTCTTATGAAACCCAGGCAGTTATTCATATTTCTTATCATGCCAAGCTGGATGATAGAAATCACTGAAAGTGTTCAGGAAGGTTACTTACACACTGTGGCATATGGCACAGATATCACTGTTATTAAATTAACAGTTCCCTCCAAGTGACATTTCCAGACCTGCGGTTGGACTTGCAAACTTGTGGTCTATGACTTATAGAGGGAGTGTATAGTGACAAGACACTAAAAAGCACTAGATGCTTCTGCTTTGTAAGCCTTAGCAGTTTTCCAAGTCCTCCGTCTAACCATTTATGGGCAAGCGGGGAAAAAACTTGTTGACTCTCCCAAGAGGGATGAAGTCTTAGAAAGTGTCAAGGTTGGTTTTAGCTAAGACCGTGAATAGGAAAACAGCTATTACCTATACCTTATGCCGAAATTCCTTCGGATACACTTGCTGGTTGTTTATTCGTAAAACACCAAAAAACCCACAATTTATGCCAAAAAATTACTTGAAACTGCATAAAAACAAGTATGAAATGTCAAAGATTAGTACTTGAGTGGGAAGGCAACTGATGCATGTGCTAATAGCTGTGATAGCTGATGTCCTAAAATGCACATGTATACTGTTTGTTTAACAGTCTGAGCTGCTCATGTTATACAACTTGTCTATGAAACTTAGACCTTAGAGGTTCATACCTGTCCAGCAGTCATAGACTATCTGAAGATACAGCTGGCAATTATGGCCTGCAAGTCTTGTTACTGTGCTACTTGTGTATATGTAATACACAGTTAACAGTCATTTATGTTGTACAATATACCTTTCAAACTTGAATTTAGATGTTCTGTCGAAAAACAGTCAGATACTACTCTGTAAATAATCTAGTAGTATAGATTGCAAAACTGGTGTACATAACTTTGATTAAAACAACACCTTAAGTATTAAAGTTATGTATGTTTACAAAATAGAGCAGCTTAGCTATCTTACATTGTACAGTGTGTAAGCACACAGATACCACCGGTTAATTACTTAAATTATACTGCGTGAGTTCTACTTTCACCAGGCCAAAGGGCTAGACTGGACTCTGCCATGTTTTAATGATTCAGTCAGTCACTTATTTTCTTATCATGCCAAGCTGGATGATAGAAATCACTATTAAAGTACAAAGCCTACTTACACACTAAAAAGCTGTGGATGGTTGCACTGATACCTCTGTTTATTTAACAAGATGCCTCCAAGTGACATTTCCAGACCTGAGGTTGGATTTGCAGACTTGTGGTCCATCAGACCTATTGAGGGAGAGTACAGTGACAAGACAATACAAGCAGGACATGCTTCTGATCCATAAGCTTTAGGAGTTACCATAAATACACATGCATAGGATGCACCCTGAGTTGGCCTGGATCCTATAGGACCCAGGTGATGAAATTCGGGTACATGAGCTGCGTCTTATATGCGAGGATTTACGGTACTCTAAGCTCTCAGTCTCACCCCTCGGACAAATGTTAAAACCTGTTGACTTTCCCCAGAGGGATTGAGTGTTACAAAAGTGACAAGGTGGTTTAGCCAAGACTGTGACTAGGAATGTAGCTATTACCTATACCTTATGCCAAAAAACTTCCTCAAACAGACCTATGTTGAATTGCTTCCCTGAAAGCACCAAATACCACAATCTATGCCAAAAAACTGAGATTTTTCATATGAATGCAAGTTAAAAGGTGAGGAAACCTGTACTTGTGTGGGGAAGTTAACAGCTATCTGTGTAATAGCTATTCTAGCTGTTTCTAAGAAAGCACTAACAAATTGAACAACAGCCTGAGCTGATTATACAGTACAACTTGTCTTTGAAACTTAGATAATAGAGGTCTTCTTCCTGCTCAGCAAGACGAAGCCACTATTGAGATACTACTTACACAACTACTCTTGAGTAGTATGTATGCTGAACAGTTTGTGTATGTAACACACAGTATAGCAGGGTCAGCTGCTCACTATAAATATGCTTGTCTGACATAAATACACTCTAAAATATGCTTGTCTGGCATAACTAAACAATCTCAGTTGTACACCGGATGGATATATCATTTGCATACTAGTACCCTCTGTTGGTTAACAATGATAGTTGCTTTAAAGCTGTAGAAATTGTGTATGTTTCACACAATAAGGCAGTCTTAGCTACTTAAGTACAACTAAAAAGTTCAGCCCTAAACTATATTGCAAGAGTTCTACACTCAACGGGCCAAGAAACTAGTATGGACTCTGCTATGCTTTTAAATCTTAGACAGGATTCCTTTTGCTTATCATGCTTTGGGATGATAAAATCTCGGTTAAGTACAGGAAGGTCACTTACAAATCTAAAAGTTGAGCCTGGTTACACAGATAACTCCTGTTATTTACATAACAGTAACCTCCAAGTGACATTTCCAAACCTGAGGTTGGATTTGCAGACTTGTAGCCTACCAGACCCATAAAGGGAGAGTACAGTGACTAGACACTTAAAAACACTCGATGCTTTCTGCGTTGATCAACTTAGCAGTCACGCCAAGCCCTCAATATTACTTAATTTTGACAAAGATACAATCGAATATTCTTCCACAGGGGAATTGAATACTGGTAAAGTGTAAAACTGTCTTCGTAAAGGAAAACTGTTACCAGATTTCCTATGAACTATTTTTCATGCTGGAGCTTCACTTGTACCATAAAATGCCCTCTGTTAAGCTAAGAGAAAAAACCACTTGTACACTGTACAACTTGATTGTACCTTACAAGATTAGCAGTCTCGACTGCCTTTGTTGTACAATATATAGTCTTGTTTTGTATAGCAACAACAGCTGTTTATCTTAAGAAACCTGTTTCAAAATTGGAGGGATTTATTACTCGAAATGAATACAAGATGACCCTGACACTACCAGAGCTGTGGACCTCAGGGGGGAAAACACTAGTATAAAGCTTATTTCTTAACCAGCATTTATAATGTATCTAGTGTACTTATTAAATCCATGGAGATTATGAGATACTCCTTATGGGTCTTTGACTAGCACAGCAGTCTAACTGGACTTGTGTAGCAACTGTAGCTAATACTGTTACACAAAATGGTAGTCTAAAAGGTCCACATTAGTACTAAAGAATACTTTAGGATTTGAGTCAGATATAGCCACTGCCACTATTACTTTACAAAGAGCACATTTGTCTAAATACGTTTTGGTAATTTGCTAGGCAAATTAGGTCACCAAATTTGTCCTACATACATATGTACCCTGCTAGAAGTAGCAGTCTCAGCTGTCTTTGTAGCACGAAAGGTATATATACTATAAATTGTTTACACATCTTAAGGAAGTTTCCATAACCTACACGCTGTATTACTTGTGTAGGAAACATGTGAATACACCACAGACAAAATCCAAAGCTATTCAATGAAATGTTAACTATTACCAATACTGTGTATTAAACTCCTTCAGCTCACATTATAAATGTAGATGCTACTATCTAAATTGCAAATGTGGTCGCTGTTTCTAGCAGTTCAGTCATAAATAAAACCTTTCTACACCCATACATACAATACAATTTGTTTTGTACCTTATGAGGATAGCAGTCATAGCTGCTTATGTTGTAAAATATAAGTGTCCTGTCTGCATAGCATCTACAGCGGTATATGTTGAGTAGCAGTGGGAAATTTATCCACACCTAAGGAGTTAACTGCTTATATTGTACAACATAGGTACTTGACAGAGCTGCAAATGTTGAAAAACTTGTCCTTGTGCCTATGACCACATAACAATTATGCTGGTCAGTATGTTTACACACCCTAGCAAGCTTAACTACTACTCTAGCCGAACCTTTCCGTATAAAGATTGGTTTAAATAAGCAGTCCAGATTGCTTATCTTTACCCAAGCAACCGTATATGAGTTGCAATTTGTGTGAACAATAATTACTTGTTTGTGTTGGCCATTACTAGAGATTTACACTTGATCTGAGGCCACCAGCTAATGAGTTTATACTTCCTATAAATTCATGTTTGGGTTATGGCTGCACGAGAGTACTTTATGTTGGATATTACAAATGTCACCACATTTGTCATGATCTGACAACTGTCGGACTCATATATTTATATATCTAGACATAAATTTATGTGCTAAGTCACAGTTGTGAGAGGGAGCTGGGATAATTGGAAAATTATCTAGACAAAATCCAAAGTCACAGTATGATGTGCCATTGGATCAGACAGTGAACCTACTGAACTTTGAAGTCTCCTGTGTGCTAGACTGCAACTGCCCCCTGGTGTTACCGAGCAGAATATAAAATTAATCGAGTACTTACTTGTAAGTGTGAAGATTAATTGTTGTTCTGCGAGGCAACACCAGGGGCGTTGCAGAGTACACAGGCCCTCCCATCCTCCCTATGATAAATAGATTACTGCATGGGCATAATCTACAATCAACAAATAATGAAATACGACTATAAGTATAAGGTATGTTTTCCTGTGTACTTTTAGTTTTCAGTACGATTCACTGTCCGCATGCTACGAACTGGCGCCAAGCGATGACGTCATCTCCTGTGTACTCTGCAACGCCCCTGGTGTTGCCTCGCAGAACAACAATTAATCTTCACACTTACAAGTAAGTACTCGATTAATTTTATATTATTAACCGTTAATATATCTGCAGATGATGAGGAAAGTGACTCATCTTAAGCCATTAAAAGAACAGTGTTCCTCCTATACTTGCCACAGTTATGTATCGCAATGTGAAGACGCTGATGACAACTGCAATGACCACACAGAAATTGGAGTTGGTGAACATTGCACTGCGACCGGTGCAGTTTATGCCCGTGTGTAAGGCACTGCAGTGTCAGTACCTCCTCAAGGAACTCCACCTAAATGGTAGGCTTTTTTTGTGCAGTTTATGCCCTTGTGTAAGGCACCCCACTGCCAATACCCCATGCCATGCACTACCTTGATAGCATAATGTATCATAACTTTATGGCAACATCAATATGACATCATGAATCATTAAACCAGATCATAGCACATAATAGCAGCTTTTTACAATCTGTCATATTTGAGCGCATGTCAATGTACCTATATGTATATATTTAATTGTGTAATTGTTTTTCATTCATACCAGGTAATCGTATTGGCAATGATGGGTTCACATCATTATGTGAAGTTCTCTCGACGCTCCCAAGCTTAACCACGCTGAACCTGGCATCAAATCAGATAACTGATGCTGGTGTACGCACATTCGCCTCATCTCTCCAAAAAACTATACAGGGCACAGAGACACCACTCAAGGTATTGTATTTTCATTCATAAATGTAGAGAGCATTTTTTTTTTATAAAAAAAATAACCTTTAACCTTTTGTCAAAACATGTTCAATAGAGGCCTTTCAGGACCGATTCAAGACGCTATGCCCTTTAGGAAACTATCGGCCCTGTAGGGAAGGGATAATTTATTAAAAACATATTTGTAAGTAGTTTATATGATGATATAAGGGATGAACCATATCTTTGGTAAGTTCTGCCATGTGTCGTTATGATAATTTTCTTTATACCTTCATAAAGGCATTAGAGAAGTTGGACCTTAGTTTCAACCCCCTGGGTGATGGGACGACACAGAGTCTGGCTATCATCGTCCGCCATCTCCCCACCCTGAGGTCACTGTCCCTTGTGTCATGTGAAATCACCATGCGATTCTTCCAAGACCACCGGATTGCGCTCGCTGAAGCCCTGCAAGGTGAGTAGCTAGATACTGGTGAAGTATACATAAAACACTTAATGCAGTGCTTAGCTGGAAATTGATACATTCAGACTTAGAATTATGCCTGCATATATTCCAATATTTGAATAATATTGGGACAAATCAAGATATGGCCTTGAAGAGTTCATGATGTCCATGACCACATCTGTGACACACACGTCAAATTCTTGGGCATGGCCAATGAAAAAGTATTTTGCGCTGGAATTAGTGGATCAAAATACAGAACCATTTGTATGTAAATTTTATATTCTCGATTGAGAAATATTGAGTGTCCCAAGCATTTGCCTATAGTGATGATTGTGACAAGTAACCTTAACCAGAAAGCTTCATTCAGCTCATATGTAAAGAGAGCTAAAATTTGAAATATTCCTTTTACAGGTAGTAGCCTGTCAGACTTGGACCTGTCGTGTAATCTGCTTGGTTCTACCGGGGTGGAGCTGCTCCTGCGCTGTGTGCAGCATCGTGCCCTGCGCTCACTGAGATTGAGCAGCGTACTGCCGTCATACACCAACAACCACTTCCACAAACACCTCTACTCCTACATGGTGCAGCCTGACTGTGCCTTATCCACACTGGTACTGGACAACTGCTACCTACTACCTGAACTGTGGCCAGAGATCACTGGGTAAGTTTTACTGAGTAAGTTCTGGGGTAGAACCCTTCAGGGTTTTCTGTGATTTCAAGGATTTTCAAGTTCCAAAGACCTATAAAAACTTTAAAAAAAATATAATGAAAAAGGGTTGGCATAAGTTATCGCATATATGCTTGAGGAGATACAATACAATATAACATCTCACAGTCTACCTGAAATATATTGATGTTAACTTTAGACCTTTATGATTGATATATTATGAATAGCGGGCAAGCCCGAGAAGGTGGCATCACTACTTTAGTGATAATAAAGCACATACCTTTGATTTTGTACATACGTACCTGAATGCTGCAGTACTTACTGCCAGACGGGTGGCTCCCGAAAGTATAACGGTAAAACCGGTGGTATAAAAGCCCAGAACGAGCCCTGAAATGTACAATAGTTATAGCGATGGAACATAGGGCAACGGGAACCCCGAATGCATAATGAGGTCACCAGCGGAGTATAGGCCAACAGGTGAGTTACTGATGGGTCACGGCGGTGCCAACAGATATTGAGAGTGGAATCTCAAATTGTTTTACGGTAATACCAAATAGAAGGCTAACCAGCTGGGAATCCCAGTTCATACTTCTGGCATCACCAGTAATGCAGCCAAGACTGGGGTGTTCAATTTTCTGGTAGTCAGGTAATAGACTATATTTACATACATGCCCATATTTAATCTACGGTGCCACCCTGTGTTGACCACATTTCACATCCCCTCCTCTCCATAAAAAAAAAATATGGGATGAGTCATTCATAGCCGATGTTAATTTAGAAAAAAAAAAAACTTCCAAAAGCTTAAATTGTTTGTGGTAACACACAAAGTAGCTATCTTTACTGGGGTACAACCAGCTTATCTACATCCACCTGCAGATAGACTGTCTAAGTGACCTTACTCTCAACGCCCATGTGCAAACCACATCGCCATACTCGTTTCACCTCCTCACACTTGGGATCAACCTTAGTCAACCATGCTACCTGGTCTCCTTGCCTTCCTCTTCCTCTCTAGAGGCGGGCTTCCCTAGCCCAATTAAAAGGGTCTATTTCTCCTCTTTCCTATTTCCTCAGGATGTGTGTAGTGCACATATGCGTGGGCACTGACACATTCCCCTGTGAAATTGTAATGTAGTTCTCACCATGAATATGACCGTCGAAATGGCGTTAAACATCTATTACTCACTAACTCACTCCTTTCTAGAGGGGAACTATTTACTATATAGACAGGGATTTGTCCCCCAAAGTCCGTCACTAGGGTGTCAATGACACTCAAGTCAAGGTCTGGTCCTGTCTTGACAAGCCCTTTCTCAAACTTTGGCCTCTCAAGCAAGACACTGGCACATGGTTGGCTCATAATAAGGTGGCACTATGCACTCATGACTAGCATAGACTGGCACTCTCGCTTACACCTTGCATGGGGATGCCTGTACCCAGGCTTTCTTCTCCCGGCAACCTCACATCCTCATCTCGCCAGCTCCACTCCCAGCTGTGTTTTTGAACAAAATCTAAACCTAGAACGTGATCATATCCCAAGGTAGAAACAAAGAACCTATGACTCATCTCCCCTAGCTTTGTGAGCAGTTTCAACTCTACTGAATTATCAGTATTGATGGCAAAGAGGCAAGACCAGTTCCTGCCCAACAAATGATCTTTGCGCACCCATATCTAAGAGTGCTGCTACTTGCTCCTTACTTGTATTAGACTCAATTTCCACTAAGACACGCATCTCCTGTGGGGGTGAGCATGGTGCTTTTGGGTCAGCTACACGTGCAGCAATCGGTTTCGGAACCATAGTGAGTGGTACTGGGCTAGGTGCCCGGTCAATGGGAGGTCGATGTTGGAAGTCCGTAGGACTGATAATCTCTTAGGTATGATCGCACAGCGCCTGTTGGGGAATAGTCTCGACTAAAGTATTCGCTAGAGCGATGTATGGATTGGGCAGCAGCGTCAGTCGTATGCTCAGAGGGAACAGTGTTCCTCTGTCTATGCCTATTTGTTGGCGATGAGGTGTGCGTCAGACGCCCATAGGGCTGATAGTCTGTTATGGGTGATTGTACCTCATCTGTTAGGGAAATAGCCCAAGTTATCATATTCGCTAGAGCGGTTTGTGGTTGGAGGACGCTGCTCACTGACAGCTCTTTCACCACCTACAACAAGTCCCCTTTGGGAGTCATATGGGTGACCCTCCCAGTAGTCATACTAATTTGCATTCATGATGGATGACTCTTGGCTACTTGTTCTAGGGATGTGACCCGGTGAGCGGATGGTTACAGCCGAATCACCTTGATCATACCTGGTATCACCTGATACTGTGGTGCATGTGGAGGCTGTTCGCACATCTCTTCTAGGGTCACCTTGTATTGGTTTTTCACCTCTACTGGTGTGGTCAGATCTTACATCCCTTTTTTCTCTCAAAATATCTCTCCCAGCGCTCTGGGCTTGATGTACAGGAGGATTCCCGACTACTGCCACTGTGCGGCATTTTTCTGACTATTTCTACTGGGTCAGGAGGGATGGAGGATTGTGGGGGATCACAAGGCAAAACTCTAGGACAATGATCCTGTTGCTAAGCAATCTTGGGCAACAATGTGGGAAGGGCCAGGACAATAGTTGGGAGGAGGCTGTTCGACCTTTGTCATACTGCGGTTTGTAGAAACCGGAATTTTTTGTGCAAATAATGCAAATGTGTCGCTTACGCGCAGAGTAGACTCACCAACAATTTCTTGTTAGCGGCTATAAAGTACAAACAAATGTGTCGCTTATGCGCAGAGAAGACTCACCAACAATTTCTTGTTAGTGGCTATCAAGTACAAACAAGTGTGTCGCTTACGCGCAGAGTAGACTCGCTAACAATTTCTTGTTAGTGGCTATAAAGTGCACACAATTTAAGTGTTATCACCAGCAATTGCAAGTGACAATAATTTGTACAATATCAGACAATTTGCACTTGCGCATAAAATGGTATCACCAGCAATATTTATTGCTTGTTGGTATTTCTTTACACCTATATTTTAAGACATTTTGCAGCAATTTTCAAGACAAGTTTGGCAAGTACAGTTTCAATACAGGGTAATTACATGGTAGACAAGCAGGACAATAGTGAACAAGTGTTGTCCCTAGCCTTACTATATTCTGACCTGTGACCCTATGGAACTAAGAGGATCAACGATTCAGACAAACTTCAATTTTTCTTTTTTTAATGGGTACCTGCCAATTCTGGAAAAGAATATTGGATTAGTCAATAATTATTTTATCTATAATTATCAACAGATGTCAGTTCCAAATAACTACTCACTAGCAGGAAATATCAATGCTACTATTGCTAGCTCAAAATATCTACTCACTGACAATATATATCTTGTAGATCTAGATTGGGAATTAATTCCAATTACTCAGTGATATTAGACTTAACATGTCAGCTCCAGGTTCATTTACTCACTGACATTTGGTATTGATCTTGTGTATACAAATAAATATACAAGTTTGATATACAGTCAATATGTATAAGCTGGGTACCACAAGCACAACTTCCCAACAGTCCTGTAGGAAGTACGGTAGATAACAATTTCTGAATCTGCTCCCAATATGAACAATATTGTGGACGAGTCCTTTATGATTTTGAAAAGAAAGTGGCTGAGCCGGGTAACTTCAAAAGTGGGCGGGGTCGCCAATCAACGAAAAATGAACATCTTCAATCAGGATTTTATCCCACTTCTGACACCAGTGTAACAATAAACGGACTGGGGAATTAATCTCCCGGGGGGCCACTCCCTATATGTTCTATAGTAACCATGTGCGTACACGGCCCACATTTTAGATCTAGTGTCCACAGCAACCAAACTAAATTGTAAAGTACATAATTATACGGGAATGACATTGGCTTTATTATAGACCGCTGGGTAGCTATAACTTCGATTGATATTGTGGACGAAGATTGTTGGGATTTAAGGGCTAAAGTTAGGGGAAAAGGCAGATCGATGACGGACGCTGTCTGCAGTTCTGGGCATGGCGAAAAGGGTGCCACCCACGGCTGTCAACGGAACTAACCCGTTCCCGCCACAATACTACCTTACTTTAACTGGTTAGAATGATCGCTTCATTAGCCTATACATTGCCATAATTGTATAATTGACTCTAAACGTCATTATAGTCACTCCAGATAGAGGTACAGCATTGTATTTGGCCATGAAATAAATTATTTGTCCTTAAAAGATCGCTAAATAGGTCTAAAATATCGCTAGATTGGTATAATAGACTCTACACATTTTTATTAGCCGAGAGACCCTTTGATCTGCTGTCACTATAACATCGTAATGTCAGCATGTTCCACTGCATAATTGCTGAATAATAGCTTCTAACTTTTTTATTCTTTGTCAAAATTGAGAATAAAGACCGCAGTGATGTTCGCCAGCTCGAGCTACCCTTAATCTATAGGTCACACTATGGAAAACTTCTATTATTATGGGAGATATGATGGTTTTTGTAAAACTGCCAGTTCTTGGACCTCTCTGCCAGTGCCTGGACTGACATGCCCCCCCGTGTCCCAAAAAAACCTTCATTTTGATCCGTTCCTTCTTCAAACCTGCCCTTTTTCGCCGGTGACACTTTAAACAGATAGGTTTTGGCTGGAGGTAGGGCGACCACACACTGTGGTAAGGGCACAGGTCGGGCTTCCCTAGCCCACTTAAAAGGGTCTATATCTCCTCTTTCCTATCCCCTCAGGATGTGTGTGGTGCACATATGCGCGGGCACTCACACATTCCTCTCGGGCTTCCCTAGCCCACTTAAAAGGGTCTATATCTCCTCTTTCCTATCCCCTCAGGATGTGTGTGGTGCACATATGCGCGGGCACTCAGACATTCCTCTGTTAAATTATCAACCTGTGAAGCACGGGATAGCCATTTAGTGCCGCTAAAGTGCTGTAAAACACAAATCAATCAATCAATCAATCAAAGGGCACAGGTGGAACGGCTGGGACCCAAAAGGCCCCTAGTAAAAAAAAATCATTTCGCTTATTCTTTTTCCAAACAAATATTTTAGGGGGGGCATGTTTTTTAGGGGGATGAAACACCCCAGATTGATACCAAACACTCAAATATATATATATATATATATATATATATATATATATATATATATATATATATATACCGTAATCTCCCGCGTAGAAGGCGCGTCTTCTACGCCAAACAAAATGCTGCTGGGTCTTATACGCGGGAGGGTAATTGCCTTGAGTTGGGGGTGCGCCTTATACGCGGGTTTTTCCAACATCTCATTTGGGAAAATGCGCTGATGACAGCTTGAACTCATAGCGCCAGCACCGCGGCAGACCGGGAGGTGTCGACGCGCTCGCCGGGGATAAGGCCCACCATGCGCCGATGACAGCTTGAACTCATATAGCCAGCAGCACGGCAGCCCGGTCGGTGTAGATTTGCTCGGCGGGTTTGACGCTGACTGTGTGCCGATGAAAGCTTCGACTCATATAGCCAGCAGCGCGGCAGCCCGGTCGGTGTAGATTTGCTTGGCGGGTTTGACGCCGACCGTCACACCGTGTGCCGATGACAGCTTGAACTCATATAGCCAGCAGCGCGGCAGACCGGGAGGTGTCGACGGGCGCACGGCGGGTTCAAGCCGACCGTGTGCCGATGACAGCTTGAACTCATATAGCCAGCAGCGCGGCAGCCCAGTCGGTGTAGATTTGCTTGGCGGGTTTGACGCCAACCGTGTGCCGATGACAGCTTGAACTCATATAGCCAGCAGCGCGGCAGACCGGGAGGTGTCGACGGGCGCTCAGCGGGTTCAAGCCGACCGTGTGCCGATGACAGCTTGAACTCATAGCGCCAGCACCGCGGCAGACCGGGAGGTGTACAATAGTGAGGTGGGGGGGGGTGGGGAGGGGGGCGCCTTCTACGCAAAACAGCCCCCTGTGAGTTGGGGGGGCGCCTTATACGCGGGTTTTTCCAGGAATTGATCCAGAAGAGGTACGTGCGTCTTCTACGTGAAAAGCCATCCTCTGAGTTGGGGGTGCGCCTTCTACGCGAGCTGCGCCTTCTACGCGGGAGATTACGGTATATATATATATATATATATATATATATATATATATATATATATATATATATATTGCTCCCTTATAGAATTCATATACTTGCAAGTATAAACTACTGACACCTAGTGACTAAATATTGACATTAAAAAGATTAATAGCACATTATTCAATAAAACATGGAATCTGAACAATAGAAATGGAATACCCCTCCCCTACCTTCCTATAGCATCAAACAATTTGTTCAATGGAGGCAGCCATTGCTTGATAAGGTGCTTAGACATTTTAGATCCAAATGCTAGTTACCAGTGCATTATCACTGTTGATAAGCTTTACACATCAATACCTGCAGCCACTGGGGAGACAGCCGATGCATGGTACCACAAGCCCTGTTTGCACTGTATGGTATTTTGTGATTCAACAGCTTTTCGTGTTTGATTCTGAAAGTATTTACTCACTATTTGTCAGCAATTAGTCAATATATGTTAGTACTTACCGTAATCTCCCGCGTAGAAGATGCGCTGCGCATATAAGACGCACCCCAAACTCAGCACATGCATTTTCGCGTATAAGACGCACATTTTAAGGCTGAAATTTGTAAGATTAGTACATTTCTATTGTAAAATTACCCCTCGTATTAGACGCACCCCAAACTTGAGGAAATCCTATAAGACCCAGTAGGGATTTGTTTGGCGTAGAGGACACGTCTTATACGCAAGAGATTACAGTAGTCACTATATAACACTATGACTATGAAACACCCCAGATTGATACCAAACACCTAGAGTTTTGGAAAATTCTCAAAAAAATGAAAAATTCATAACTTTGGTTTAAAAAACCTATGGGTAGCTTGGGCCACCCCGGACCCTCCTGGGCCCACTTATGTCCTATTATGACCAAGGGGGCATGTAAGATATCAAAAGAAAGGTCTTGGTGTCCCCCTTGTGGATCCAATGAGAACTAAAAACCCCCATATAAGACGCGCCTTATACGCGGGAGATTACGGTATATATCAGTAATTGCTCACAATTTGTCAGAAATTAGTCAATATACGTCAGTAATTACTCACTATTTATCAGAAATTAGTCAATATATGTCAGTAATTACTCACTGTTTGTCAGCAATTAGTCAATATATGTCAGTAATTACTCAATATTTGTCAGCAATTCGTCAAATATGTCAGTAATTATGCACTATTTGTCAGCAATTAGTCAACATATATGACCTTGCTTGAAAATTGCATTAATAACTCGGGTCTTTTAGGTCTTCGACCTAACCTGCTCCATCTTTCTCAGTCACTTTCATCCCTGTCAGTTATCCATCAGATGATGCATAATGCTGTCAAAATTCACTCACCATCATATGGTAGTGAGTAAGACAAAGGGTGAGAATAATACCCACTTCCTGGGGTGTTCCAACCCCAAAGGGCCAGCTGTACACAGGCCACAGTGGCATGTTACTGCATGATCATCACCTGTGATTGCAGATACAAACCCCCATCTTGTGGAGTTTGAATGAACTACTCTCTACACTCTTGGGAGTAAAATCATCAGACATGGCCTGTGGGTATATGCCCTTAACACGTGTAAGGGCCCTAGGGCCCAGTTTATGCTGCCCTCATGCATCAGTTATCTCAAGCTGCACTGAGCTTGATATTTCCGTGCATATTCATTATAACAAGTACCCATACTCAGCACACTATTCCGTGTACTCAGTATTTCTTATAAGTTATCTTATCACCCATAGGTTTATCGGCAAGTCTAAGATGCTGGAACAACTCTGCCTGTCTGCCAACACCAAGATCACCAATGCAGACATCGTGGAGATCCTTGTAGCTGCCGCACAGTTTGAGTCAAGTCACCTGGAAGCCATTGTCTTTAATGGTTGTAACATCCAAGGTCCGCTCTCCATCAATTTTATTGATGCAATCAACGATAAACTTTCTTCCCACACATATCCCCTTAAGCATCTCGCGTTCACATGTCAAACACTGACTGAATCGGACAAGTATACGCTACGTCAAATCTGGGCTTCCCGATGGTCTGATGACTCAAAGTGTTCTTTTGAAAATGCAAAAGTGGTATTATCCACTGTGGACTTTGATCGGCTATGATTAAATGCTGTATACCTTCTGTAATATGTTTGCATGTTCCACTGACTGAACCCCTATTGAGGTATAAATGTATAGTTCAATTATGGGCGAACTAGTATGGTTCCCAAGTGTCTGTTGTAGCTTAATTAATATAGCATATTCAATACAAGGCCAATACCTAATACTTAAAGTGAACCTCATGTCTTCAAAGGACTAACCAGTAAAATGATAGATGTATAGGGCCACACCAAATTAAAAGATTGGTCTATGGATTTCCTGCACCTTATTTTCCAAATTACAAATTTTATTATTTAAGAAAATTTGTTATTCTATGGATTCCGCCCGCATCATTTTCTGGGAAATTGCAGATTTCTTTTTTTTTGTTTTTTTTTTGCCAGATATACTGAACCAACACATGAACTAAGAAAGACTCGGAAATGGCAGACCACTCATTGCAAAGCTGAAGCTCTGCAGCTCCCCCCCCCCCCTACCCCTAAATAAATAAATAAATAAATAAATGAAAATAAATAAAAATCCCGCTCCTCATCTTTGATAGCAAGAATCCATAGACAATAAAAATATTTGAAAAAATAAAAACTTTGCCCTCCCACACGATTTTTTCAAAACCAAAATCCATAGACCAACTTTTTAATTTGGTGTGACCTAACAAATCTTAATGTGAAATAGTAGTTGATGTACATACAAGAATATAGTAATATAGTACTAAGTAATGTGACGTATATTCAAATGTATTAAAGAATATGAATCTAACTCCACATTAGTAATCGAATTATAAGTTGATAGAATACTTTGAAGTTTTGTATAAATCGACAGACGTATGAATGGTGTGTATCCATTGATTTATTGGCAACAACCTCTTTATTTCTAAGAAGTGATGAACACTTTCCAAAAGACTTACAAGGTTGAAGATATTTGGATAAAATAGTACACATAGATACATTGGAATCGTGTTTAAATTTGTGTTTCCATTTCTGTCGGGCAATATCAAAATAGTCATTACTGTTTCAGAATGTACTATAATGAAATTATGTGCATACAGAGGTGAAATGCCACCATACTTTCATAGACAAAATTGAATTTAAGATGGGGTTTTAAGGACCTTTTCAGGGATTTTTGGACTTTGTGACTTTTATGTCTGGATTTGGGATTGAGGATTTGGGATTGCTTTCTTGGATAAATGACCTGGTGAGAATCTTTCGTTTAAGTACTTTTTGTATACAGATCGTTTATGGTTAGCTGAGTCTTATTTCCAACATGTATATAGTATATTTGATATAATGTACAGTAAATCAAAAATATAAAAAGACCTTTTTCCTTGATACCTGCATTGTGCTTTATCAACTCGAGTTTGCAATATATGATAGTGTGGCCGTCTGCTCGGTTCTGTGACTAAGCGAACCTACCATCGGGCTAGCATTTCGGTATAATACCAAACAGATGAGAGACTTCTATGCAAATAGAATTTATAAATAATAACTTTATATATAAAATTCACGGGCTTCCCTAGCCCACTTAAAAGGGTCTATATCTCCTCTTTCCTATCCCCTCAGATGTGTGTGGTGCACATATGCGCGGGCACCAACACATTCCTCTGTGAAATTGTGTAATGTCGTTCTCGCCATGGATATGACCTTAGCTGTTTATTACTCACTCACTATATCTATTACTCACTCACTCATATATAAAATTCACAAATTATTTACAAAGGCACTTCTCAGTGCCCTAGTAATATGTAATACCTCGCATAAAAATCAACACAGAATTCAATATTTCTGAGTTAGGTTGGGTACGAGCAGTGCAGGATGCAGCCTTTCACATCCTCAGGCAGTGTTGTGGCCAATGTAAGTGGAGGCTCGCATGTGCACAACCTCGACATTGGATTTACAGAGATGACCAATTAAGTGCCCCTGTAATTGTTTTTTTTTTTGTTTTTTTTTTGTATAAAATAAGCTTGGATACTGAGGCTTATCATCTTTCCAAAGTGGGACCCCCTTGTCTAATCACATGTTTGCGAACCAGAAGAAAATGGCTATTTTTTAATCCAAAATAAGCATTTTTGATAAGGCTTACGTAATTATCAGTGGTTGACAATCATGCACTTGCAAATTTGGGAATGATTTATGATAAAATGACTTCATAATATAATCAATTAACGTGGACTGCAACATAATCAGCATCATAGGAACACCCTTAGCGGGAATGATACTTTTATGGTTATAAGCAGTGATTCAACTACTCATGAAGTATTTATGATTAGCTTATGTTAAAGGGATATACTCATCCTCAAAATCCAATGCTAAGGTCTAGGGACTCAGTAAGGAGGAGGGGAGCTGGGAATGTAATGTTACATAATACCTGGTGTGAGGGCTGGAGGGTTGGCCAAGACTCCACAATGGGGGAGTGCCAATCTCCAAGCACCTTTCCCCCACATTCCTTATGTATTAGAAGCACAGTATATGGGTCAGGTCGTCAGAAAGTGTAAGATTTTGACCTTGAAGGGCCTTAAAAATTAATTTTCTAATTACTTTATATAACCCTAACAAATTGTGAAGGGACATCCCCTCAGCTCAGAAAACCAAAAAATACCGACTGAGGACATCCGGTTCCATTTTTATTGCTTGTTTTGTGTCATGAAACGTCGGTACCAAAATGATGAAATATGGAGGTGATTAAAGTTGCTGTCAGTAATATAGCATGTCCCATTATGCATAGCAAACACATGCAATAGCAAGGCCAATATGTCTATTATTGACTTCAATTAGGAAATGGAACAAAAATTGAGTTATGCATGCACAGTAGACTGCCTCTTACATGATGATAAAAGTACCAGACGTTACGTAACGTCCGGTACTTTTATCAGAATTATTTCACATAAGCTGCTCTTACATGGAGACAAATGCTGATAGACACACAATTTTTTCACCAAAATAGGGGATAATAGGTCCCTTTATATAGGTAATAACAAAAATGTTGAAGGTTTATTTTTCCATGTAATATAACTGATTTAGATTTAGGTACCGGACGTTACAAATTACAGACTTCGATTTTCAAAGACACATGATGAAAAATTCTCATTCAGTAACAGGTCCAAACCTCATGGAAATGATACCTATGATCATATACAATATAAAAAATAACTTTGGGATACTCCAGATGTTCTTTATTCAATACAGGACACTTGTAAAAAAGTACAAAAGGTCAAAAAAGAACAAATTTGGCCATTTTGTTCACTTTGGCAGGCTACAAGTCTGAGAGTTTTTGATGCATGACCACAAATTAACCATTTTCTGATAGCCCTAAGTGTCCTCTATCAAATGAGTCTATGTAAGACAAGATTGGTTCACAACTTCTTTCTCCAGAGCCATAAGAGTCCAAAATGACCCCAAAACACAAAATCTACTGCTTTCTGGCGACCTGACCCATATGGTTTGATGGTGGAGAGTGTTTTGTATACAAACAAAAAGTGGGAGGGGCAGATAATCCACAGGCTCAATTCTGAGTACAGGGATGTAAGTCTTCAGGTTTTATCAGGATTTCCTGATTTCTGAAAGGATTTGAATGACATGTATATTCTTTATATGCGTGGTAAGGAGGGCTGTTTGGGAAAATAGAGGGCTTTTATATCAAGTAAATCTATGGCTTCCTGATTTTTGCCCATTCCTGACTTACATCCCTGTGAGTAGCCATCTTTCAGTCACTCTGCCTATCCCTCTTTACTCATCAACCCTATCCATTACCCTTTCATTCTACCTGCCCATCCCTCCCTGTGCCTCTCCTGCTTCTACCTATCCCCCTCCCCTCCCTTGTCCTACATACTCCCACCCTATCCCTCATCTAAATATCCCTTATACCCTTTTATTCCACCTGCCTATCCCTCCCTGTGTCTCTTTCTCTTCTCCCTATCCCCCTCCCCTCCCCTGTCCGACATACTCCCACCCTATCCCTCATCTGAATATATCTTATACCCTTTCATTCCACCTGCCTATCCCTCCCTGTGTCTCTTTCTCTTCTACCTATCCCCCTCCCCTCTCCTACATATTCCCACCCTATCCCACATCTAAATATCCTTTATACCCTTTCATTCCATGTTCCCAACCTCTGTGCCTCTCCCTCTTCTACCTATCCCCCTCCTTTCCCTTCTCCTGCATACCACCACCCTATCACTTATCTACATATCCGTCATACCCTTTCATACCACTTGCCTATCCTCTCTGTGCCTCTCCCTTCTACCCCTTCCCCTCTCCTACATAACCCCACCCTATCCCTCATCTTAATATCCCTTATACCCTTTCATTTCACCTGCCTATACCCCCTGTGCCTCTCCTTCTTCTACCTATCTCCCTTTCCTGCATACCCCACCCTATCCCTCTGTTACCTCCCTTATATCTATCATTCCCCTTCCTACATCCTAAATCCATCCCCTGTCCACTACTTATCCTTGTCAATACCTATATTTTTCTCTCCACTCTACCTATCCCTGCAATGCTTATTCTGTCTGTCTATCCCTCTGCCTATCCCTTTCCTTCTTCTACCTATCGCCTTGCCAATCTTTCCCCAGTCTACCCTCCATCTATCCCTCATTTACCTATCCCTCACCCATATATCCCTGTACCCATCACACTCCTTCCTATCCCCTGCCCGTCCCTTCACCTACCTATCCCTCCCGATGCATACCTCTCCTTCATTCTGTACCTATCCATATCATGCTTACTTACTTTGCCTCTCCATCTGTCTAACTATCCCTCTCCTTTTACCTATTCCCTGTCAATCCTTCCTCTGCCTACCCCTGATTGACCTATCCCTCATTTAGCTATCCCTCATCTACCTATTCCTTGTATCTGCCCCTCCACTGCCTACCTCCTGCCTGTCCCTTTACCTATCTTTCCCTCTCAATGCCTACCTCTCTCCCCCCACCTATTCCTCCCATGTTATCTCTACCTATCCCTTTGTCTGCCTCTCCCTGTTCTATTCCCCTCCTGACCTATACAGACTTAGCTGGTTTGATTATTAGCCAATGAAATGACACCAACTCTTCACTGTGTTCCTCTCGGGGGCCAACTGGTACCCATCTGAAAGATGTTATCAGTAGAACTCGCTAGTAACAAGCTCCAGCAATGGCCGCACCCATGGGACAACCTGCTACCTCGGAATACCTGCATGCCTGCCCCAATAATCCCTAATCCATCCAATGCTCCCTCTGCCTGTCTATCCATCTACCTATCCCTCTCCTACCAACCCCCTGCCAATGCATCCCCTGCCTTTCCTTCTTTTAGCCTTCCTATGCTCTACCTATCTCATCTGTTAATTCTTCCACCTATCCCCCTGCAAATCCTTCCCCTACCTTCCCACTTTCAACCCCTTCCTAGGGCCTCCCTAGCCCACTTAAAAGGGTCTATTTCTCCTCTTTTCTATCCCCTCAGGATGTGTGTGGTGCACATATGCGCGGGCACCAACACATTCCCCTGTGAAATTGTGTAAGTAGTTCTCGCCATGAATATGACCTTAGCTGTCGAAATGGCGTTAAACATCTATTACTCACTCACTCACTCAACCCCTTCCTCTATCTATCCCTTTTCTCCTCTTCCTTGTACCCATCCCACCCTTGCATATCCCCTCACCTACCTTTCTATTTTCTACCTATCCCTCCCATGCTTACTCTCTCCGTGTACATCTGTCAGTCTTTCTCTCTTCTGCCTATCTTCATACTCACTCCCCCTCTGCCTACCCGTCTACCCTCCACCTACCAATCCCTTTCTATGCATTTTGCTCTTCTACCTATCCCCCACTAGTATAGTATGTATCGGAACGGGACTATAGCTAATCTAAGGAGATTACTCACTCGGCATGCAGCCAATCAGAGGCCTCTATTTGGTCACTTGACCTACTTAGGGGATTCGGGCTTTCCTAGCCCACTTAAAAGGGTCTATTTCTCCTCTTTCCTATCCCCTCGGGATGTGTGTGGTGCACATATGTGTTGGCACTGACACATTCCTCTGTGAAATTGTGTAATGTAGTTCTCACCATGAATATGACCTTAGCTGTCGAAATGGCGTTAAACATCTATTACTCACTAACTTAGGGGATTAGCGACCACCTCTCAGCCAATCAGAGGGCAGCGTTCCGGTAACCATGGTAATGTGACCTAATTAGGGATTAGTACGGTCACGTGACCCCTTGTTTGTAAACAACAACACGTGGTGTAGCCACATGGTCCCTTGTTTGTAAACAAAGGGGCAGGGTTAATTATGTAAATGAGATATATCAAATGCATTTTCTTTTTTTTTATATATATATTTTATTTTATCAAAAATATAAATACAAGTGTATTCATCTTTAATCATAATCCAGACTGTACATAGTGTAATTTGAGTGAGGTTTTGCTGTTAGAATTTGTAGGCTCTTATGTAACCACACTCATATGGGTGTTGGGGTCTGTTTCTGGATTTTATAGAGGTATGGTAATTCTCAGGTCTAATTTCATGTAAATGAGGAACAGAAGAGCCAAAACATGTGTTCTATTGTTCTCTATAATAGATAAGCTTTCCCTAAACATGCAATTTTCTTTGTTTTCTATCATTTCTTTAGTATAGACTCTGCTTAGGAAAAGAAAAATGCCATAAATATCTTCCTTCTCATAGACCTCAGTGTTAAATCCTGAATATGTAACACCAGACAAATGCCCTTTTCACTTTCTTTGAAGGCTCACCTATTCTTATCATATGCTAGTTAACAAGAAAAAACCAAATTATATGCTCTTTTCTTTTCCTCAAACCATCAATATTTATACTATATTGAAAAAGGCATTATTAGATCGCTGGTTGTGAAATCGGAATTATTGACTGCTTCAGTCTTCAGTACCCTTGAGGTACCAGATGAAGCAAAATTTTCAGGCTGTGAAGCAGTTAGGAAAGTCTGAGTTAACTCGATTATTCAATTTAAATTTACACCAAATAATAGTTAGGAAATTACTTAGACACCCATCATCCTCATAGTATGACTGATTTGAAGTTTTAAAATTGTACTTAAAGAAATAGGGCCTGTAGAACTTAATCTCGGATAGAGTTCCTAGCAACAAGAAAAATCATTTGGAAATTGTCCACCATGTTTTTTGTAAAATCTAAGCCCTAAAATAAGGTTACTGCAATAAAATACCAAACAATTCACACAGAATGGGAAAGTTATTGCCCATGGCATACTCTAGCTCGAATATCACATCAATATCAAGTGGAAGGATGAAAATATCTATTACTAAACTTTTGAATTGGGCAGCTCCGAGAGGATCTGCTGGGAGAGTTTGAACCACACGTTCCTGGCCATATCTAGGTCACAGATCAAAGGTCAAGGCCGATTTAGGCCACAGATATGGCCACAGATCGTCAGATGGCGCCACAGATGTTGCCGCCCTGTTTGGGAGCATTTTGTTCAATATTAATGAGCCAAACCATGCTTATCTTTATCAGTGATGGTAATGCCCCAAACTCTAGTGGCGAAGCCACTTAAAGTATAAAACAGGCAGGTTAATTAGGAGTTAATTTTCTCTCAGTTTGGTGAAAAATAGATTGCGGTATGTGTTTCTAGTATGGGTAATTATTGTCCCAGCCGCTGTGTCTACAATGTAACAATGGGAGCAGACAGACTGGCACCTGTCAGAAGTAGCTGCCAATCATTCTGGTGTCTTGTTGAGATTTTGCTACAAAGTAATAGACAGACTGGCAACTCCAAATATAGCTGTACATGCTGACATGACCTCTTAAAGGGACACACACCATTTAGAGTATGAGCACGTACAAAGAGATGTGGTCCACCGGTCCTGGTCCTGGGCTGGGGACATAATGAAAATTTCACCATTGTTACTATGAAAAACCAGTATTCACAAATAATACACTATTGGCACTAGGACATTAGGAATGATGTTACCAATGACACTATGACTTTGGAACTTTTAAATGATACACCATGGGGAAGTGACCATGGGCAATTTGGTAAGTGACCTGGGAAAGTGACCATGGGGAATGGGGAAGTGACCATGGAATTCTGGGAAGTGACCATAGGGGGAAGTGACCATGGGGAATTGAGGAAGTAATCATGGGGAAGTGAGCATGAGGAATTTGGGAAGCGACCATCATGAAGTGATCATGGGAAATTAGGGAAGTGACCATGGCGAAGTGGGGAAGTGAACATGTGAAAGTGACCATATAGAAGTGACCATGGGGAATCAGGGAAGTGACCATAAGGAGTTGGGAAAGAGACCATAGGGAAATGACCATAGGGAAGTGACCATAGGGAGGTGGAATTGGGGCAAGCGAACATGGGGTATTGGGAAAGTGACCATGCGAAAGTGACCATGGGAGAGTGACCATAGGGAAGTGACCATGGGAAATAAGAGAAATGACCATGGGAATCAGAGAAGTGACCATTGGAAACCAGAGAAGTGACCATGGGGAATCAGGGAAGTGACCATAAGGAATTGGGGAAGTGACCCTGGGGAATAGGGGAAGTGACCATTGGGAAGTGACTATAGGAAAGCGACCATGGGGAATCAGGGAAGTGACCATGGGGAAATGACTATGGGGAATGGGAAAGTGACCATGGGGAATGGGGAAGTCACCATGGGGAATGGGGAAGTCACCATGAGGAATGGGGAGGGGACCATGGGAAAAGTGACCATGGGGGAATTGGGGAAGTGACTATGTGAAATTGAAGAAGTGAACATGGGCAAGTGACAAATGGTAAGTGAGCATGGGGGATGGAGCAAGTGACCATGGGGGATTAACCATGGGGAATTAAGGAAGTGACCATGGGGAAATGAACATGGGAATTGAGTTAGTGATCATGGGAAATTGAGGAAGTAACCATGGGGAATTGAGAAAGAGACCATGGGGAATGGACCAGATGGGGAATTGAGGAGGTGACCATGGGGAATTGGGGAAGTAACCATTGGGAAGTGACCATGGGGAATTGAAAAAGTGACCATGGGGAAGAGACCATGGGAATGAAGGAAGGGGCCATGGGGAAGTGACCATGGGAAATTGAGGATGTGACCATGGTGAATTAGGGAAGTGACCTTGGGAGGGATCTGCTGTCTGTCACAAGTGTTAGTTCTCTTATAATACATAATGCACCTATGTTCCAAAACATGTTTTTATTTGATGGAATTTGAGGGGAATCATACATTCTATAATATTAAAGCACAAAACCACACTATTAGTATACAAGATGTTACTATGGGCCTGCTGTAAATTTAAAGTGTTGGATTTTTTTCTTTGTATATGGTTTTCATGCAAGCGTTCTTTCGAAATGAAGGAATGGTGTGAGTCATACCCCCTGTCCACAATTCATCTAAATTACAATAGAAATCCGCTGAAGTGTAATACAAAGTATGCAGAGATGTCAGACCTTCAAAGATCCATCTATTGTCAGAGGTTCAGCGGGCTTCCCTAGCCCACTTAAAAGGGTCTATTTCTCCTCTTTCCTATCCCCTCGGGATGTGTGTGGCACTGACACATTCCCCTGTAAAATTGTGTAATGTAGTTCTCGCCATGAATATGACCTTAGCTGTCAAAATGGCGTTAAACATCTATTACTCACTCACTCAGAGGTTCAGGGGCCCCTCAAACTTAGACTTTAGTGCAGTTGATAAATCCTTTTACCTGTGAAGTATTCAAGGGCCCTGAATTTTTCAGAGGTTGGACCAATGCCCAACTGACATCTCTGAGTATGCCATTCAGTTTGTGCGGACATGACGCTTCTCAGTAGACGGTTCTGTATATTTTCAAAATGAAACTCTCTACAGAGCACACGATCTAAACACCCTTGACAGAAGATGTTGAATATTCTCTCAGAGTTATGACAACACATATCCCGTCAAAAGTCTGAGTTTTCCTCGAGAAGAAATATTAAAGCGTTAGTAGATTCTAACGTATACTGCCTTTTGATGAGATGACAGGTTTTCTGATTGTGAAATTGATATAGTCCTATCGATCTGTCTGCGAAGACATCGGTCCCTCTCCAGAAAACATCTTTGAAACACTCTTTCAATGAATCGAATGTCCGATTAGGAATGAGTCCTTTATGAATATTTTGTTTTAAGAACGGTGCTTTAAAGAACAGCACATCTGTTGCATTGATTATTTCCCATGTGTAAAACGGTTTGCAAGTGCACATATTATCCTTTTAACAATATACGAGTAGGTGAGGTAGTACCTTAAACGTTGGAGGCTCCAGCCAAAAGAGTTATATCCATGGGGGACGGGGTGGTAATAACGTGTGATCTTGAACAGCATCCAAGATATTTTTTACCCGTCTCAGCATCTTTAGCCAGAGCTGCGATGTCTCTGGGTTTAGGTGTGAGCAGCAGCAGCAGCAGCAGCATCAGCGTCCAACCATCCGTATGGATCGAAATAAAATTCGTTGTTAGCGTCACCTGTGAACAGGTCAGCAAGGATCTCAATATCCGTGGGGGAATATGGTAATGGTGTAGTAGTCTGTAGAGAGGACGGTGTTTCCATGATAAAGGTGGCAGAGAAAGTGAGGGTTTCAATCGATCAAAGACTTCAAAGAGATTTAATCCCATTTTCACAGAGACCTTCGCTCAGTAGGGTATCTGTCTGTTTTGATTTTCACCTGCCGTTTGCTGTAGGCACGGATCCCTGAGATCATTAAGTATGGTTGGTCCCAGAGGGAAAAGATAAAAGACTTAAAGGATCTGATTCACATAGTCACAGAGATTCTTCCTCATTAGGGTATCTGTTCACCTGCCGTTCACTGCAGGAGGGTTTAACTTAGATCATCAAAGTGTTGTCTCATGGTGACAAGAGGAGCAGGAGGAAGGGGGATGAACTTGTTGATTTTGTTAGACTTAATCTACTTACTGCATGTGCGCCTTTGTAGTCACAGACAGAGTGGCACACGTGCCTTGGGGTATTTTCCTGTGATGCATAGAGAGGTAGGTAGGAAGGGGCCGTAGTACCTCGCGTATTAGGCTAGGTGCGACCTTATAGGTAGGGGTTACTATAAATCACTACTGAAATGTCAAAAATAAATAAATAAATAAAGCTTGCAGATACGCTTTATAGCATTCCCTCAAGTTAGGGGGCGTAGCTTATACGATAGGTAGGTAAGCGGGGAGGTGTGCACGTGTCCACCATTTTTTGGCGCCACGCGCGCTGCTGCTGCTGCGCACCCCACACCACGGCTAGTGAGTGATCCAATTAAAACACTTTGACTTCTCTGTTACAAGATTATATTTTCCCGCTACTGTTAACCACCCCCTGTAGTTTTTGTATACAGACTTTGAACGTCTTAATCTCCTAACGAGCCATAATCCCCTTTTACATGTAAGTCGCATTAAGGTAAGTATCACAGTTGTTACACCTGTTTATCCCACCTGATACCCTTGTTCCAAAACCATTTTTGTCCCCTTGATGCAGGGTGAAAGGATCCAGGTGAAAACGGGATTAGATGATTCTCTCAACTATATAAAGAGCCCTGATTTTTCTTGGAAGGGCAGAACACATCTTCTGTCTCTTTTGACACCACCACCACCGCTTCTACCACTGCTGCTTGCTGCCACCACCACCGTCGCTGTAGATACCTTGCCGCCTGTTTACTACCTGCACTCTAGGAGGAAATTCGAGCTAAGTCCATCACTCTCTTTATCATTTTCTTTTTGAGCTTCTATTTTATTTTCACTCTTTTTTTTTAAATATTCCACTCGAGATGGAGCGAGATTAAATAAAAACGATTAGGGAAACCCCATCTATTTTCTTATCTCGATGTAGAGATCAGCACATATTTCAGTCTCATGTCTCTTTTAAGGTGATGAATAATTTAATGAAAAGCAAAGGTGAGGAATTTAGTTGAAGCGCCAGTATCAGCAGCAGTAGTACCAAAAGTAATAGTAGTGATTGAAATAGCGAAAGCAATAGGAGCAGAAGAAGAAGAAACACCACCAGGGAAAGGAGTAGTAGTAGAAGTAGCGACTCTTCTTTGGCAGCAGTAGCAGCTGCAGGAGAAGCAGTAGAGGCAGCAGCAAAAGCAGTAGAAACAGTAGAAGTAGTAAAAAAAGAAAAAAATAGGGGTATGGCCGAAAGCTGTCTTTAAAGAAAAGAATTTACTTACTGTTTGATAACCACCCTCAGTGCACCCACTCATTGGGCATTTCATGAAAATAAAGGGTGTTCAAATATGGTGAGAATAAGCGCTATGAAAAGATTCGACGAGGACATTGGTTATTTGGGGGTAACCGCCGCTCCCACTCGGTGGGTGCGCGTGGTGGCCGACGTGAACACGATCTGGAATCGTTTCGAAGTCGTCACCTGTTATCCGACCTATTACAATGAGGCCGAATTGAAGAAGAAGGGGACGTAGTACTTTCAAGACTACATTCCAGTTTGTGTTTGTTGCCACTCTGCTGTTACCCCTGATACCTTTTTGGATACAGTTATGTTAAAGAGGAGAGGAAAAAGGCAAAGCAACAAGCTTTGCCCAAATAGTTAAAGAAAAAGGCAAAGTGACAAGCTTTGCCCAAAGAGGAAAAAAAGATTACCCCCCTTTATTTATTTATTTTTGGAGTCTGATAAAAAAAAATTATGGATATATGACATGTGTAAAATTGAGTGAAAATAAAATATATTGCATGAGAAGATGTTATTGGGTGTCATGAAACGTGTCGTGAAACGTGTCATGAAACGTGTCGTGAAACATATTACAACTCGCTACGACTCTTTCCTGACGACCACTCGTCACCGAGCGTTCCACTAAAGAACACCACAACAGTAGTAGTAGTAGTCACCACCAATTTACTACTACTACTACTACTACTACTACTACGACCCCATAACGGATGCTGAAAAATGTCTAGTGGTAAAATCACAGCCTTCACCGAAATAGATTTCGATCCCCGACTACAAGGACCCTTCAGTTGCATCATCAGTGGTCCGTCTGGTTGTGGAAAATCATGCTTGGTAAATCGATTTCTAAGCGACGTTAGCAATTTGGTCACACCGCCGGTGGAAAAGGTCTTTACCATTACGATGAGTGGCAGCCGCTCTTTGCAAAAATGCAGAAAGACTACGGAGTGGAATTCAGAGAAGGCCTTCCCAGCAAAGAAGACATAGTGGGAGAAGAAAAAGAAGAAGAATCGACCGCGCCTCGACCACACACTCTACTGATATTGGACCATCTGATGAGCAGTTCCAATCAGCAAGTGGTAGCCGACATCTTCACCAAATATTCCCATCACTGGAACATGAGCGTCATATATATCACTCAGAACCTATTCCAGAAATCACCCAAATTTCGACCTATGAGTCTGAACGCTCACTTCATGATCATTTTTGAGAACCCTTGCGACATGGGACAAATAGGCGTCAGGTGTTTCCCTCCAAGGCGGCGGCCCTCTCCAGTATATTTACCCATGAACTCAAGCGTCCTCACTCATACCTGTTTCTGGACTTCAAGCAGACAACACCAGACAACCTGAGAATACGCTCCTCCCTGATGTCCATAGAAGATCAGATCGTGTTCGTTCCGCTAGACAAAAAGAGAAAGAGAAAGTAATGGCTACTCATCAACTCAGAAGACATTACGGCACCCTTAAACATTTGGCAAAGTGTTCGCCGGAGGATTGTGAGCATTTAATAGGCTCTGGAAGGGACGATTTGATCACGATGTTGAGCGAAATCTGTCAGAATTTACTGGAGGGAAACATTCCGCTCACCGAGAACCAACTGGAAAGTCTTTGAGAATCTGCTGACGTGTTGAGGACGGTGAGCAAAAAAGCTACCACCATCAAAAGAAAGCGAAACGTCTTGGTTCAAAAGAGCGGTTTCCTCATTTCAGCTCTGATAGGCCTGGCTTTACCCCTTATAAAAAGCGTTCTCCGTATATAGAGCTCCTCATTTGACACCTCACCACCGCAGCTGCCTGATGACGGACCCCAAGGAGCAACATTACAAGCCCTTGGCTCTTGTAGATCCTAAATCGCTCTCGAAATTACGAGGACCACCTGATGTCCCCACAGCTGCTGCTGCTGCTGCTCCTGCTGATGAAAGTGAAAACAAGAACCCCTCCTCCTCCTCCTCTTTCGCCACCGCCGTATCCCCACCCTCCAATATGGCTTATTACTACAGACAGGCAGAACAAGGTCTTCATCCCAACGCCGCATTACAACAGGTGCTACAGTTTATCTACAGGGACTTGGACCTAGTGTTGAACAACCCCACTTTGAAATCTCGTGAAAAAATGCTGAAATACAAGAGGTTGTTGAATAGGTTACAATTCTTTCTCACAAATCCCAACAACGACACGATTCCTGCATCCGCTCTCATACCACCACCGACCCCCGGAGCTTCTCTCCTTGAGGTGTTGCTCGAACAAGTTCCACAGAGGAAACGCAACGCCACCACCAAGCTGTTTAAGAGACTGCAAAAATCAGACTTGGTCAAGTGGAACGACGGCGGTTTGGTGAGCTAGATGATGGGTCGAAAAACAGATCGCGCCAGTCGAATAAGCATAGTGGACTTACTGAACAACGCCAGCAGGTTGAGGAAGACAGTGTTGACACCCGAGGGGTACACGCCCTTCAAGCGCGTGCTGAGCATGGAAGATCCCACTGGTTCCTTGATTGGAAACCAAGTCTATAAAGCAGGCGCTCCTAACAAAGCTTCGGACAGAATACCTGCCGGCAGAGGGAGAAAACGAACGAGTTCTAACGAGGAAGAGGAAGACGACGACAACGAGTACCGTAATCTCCCGTGTATAAGGCGCGTCTTATACACGAATCAGATCGTTCATGGGTCTTGTACGCGGGAGCAAGGCTGCCTTGAGTTGGGGGTGTGCCTTATACGCGGGGTAGCTCCAACTACCAATCCAAAGTTATGTCCACAATGTCATATATTTTCTTTAACCAAAGAAAAGGTGTAGTCTATACCATGGTGCTCTATTTACCCTTAAACTGCTGAATGAAGCATACTATTCTGCTCACCATAAAAGTGTATGGAAATGTATGTGCACCCCACTCACTGAGAGCTTTATTAATTATATTATTGACCTTTTAACCAAGAGAATCCATGCAGCATTATAATCAATCCTCCTGGCTGCCATAGCACTGCTGCCACCTGGTTTGTTATTCTAGAAATCAGAACCTACCACCAGGTGGCAGCAGTGCTATGGCAGCCAGGAGGATTGATTATAATGCTGCATGGTCACCGGCGTCAGTCTACCACCGACATAAAGAGGGAGCACAATGGCTTACGTACATGAAAACAGCAGCAAGTGCGCGCTCTCTGAGCTCGACCTGCACGCCGTAGCGCCAACTCAAACTACTATCCTAAAGTGGACCTTTGTCGGGCTAGAAACAAAAAGCTCTTTGGGAGACGGGAGCAACATCAATTTCACCATCAGTAAGTCCCAAGAGTACACGGACCTGAACCAAAATTAACTTAATCTGGAATGCGAGGTGCTGAAACCGAACGGCGACGCACTGGACACCGACGTGGTGGCTCCGGTGAACAACTTGGCTCACTCGCTCTTCAAGGATGTCCAAGTCTCCATCGGAGGCTTCAAAGTGCCTGGTGACACCGAGACCTACCCGTACAGAGCTTACCTGGAAGATTTACTCAACTACGACAAAGGCATCAAGAGGAACATCATGAGCGTCCAAGGTTGGCACCAAGACAGGGCTGGTCACTTCAACACCTTGACCAACGACAACCCAGGGTTCAAAGCTTGCCAGAAACTCATCTCCAACGGTCGCTTTTCACTGATGTCGAGACTCCACTTTGACCTAGCTCATCAACCAAAGTTCACAGCTGGAGAGTCAGAAATCACTCTGAAACAAGCTGCCACCGGTTTCTATCTGATGAGCGTGGGCACCACTACATACAAACTCATGATCTACAAAGCTAAGCTCTACGTTCATCGAGTGGTCGTAGCTGATTCTGTGATGGAAACGCACGAAAAGGCAGTGATAGAACAGGGTCCCTTCAACTACCCAGTGAACAGAGTGGAGGTGACAACCCACGCCATGCCTGCGGGCAACAGAGATCACACCTACACGCACTCCAACACAGGTCAACTACCCAAGTCCATGATGATTTGTTTCCACGATGCCTTCAACGGAAATTACGCCAAGAACCCGTTCAGACTGAAACATTGCAACATCAACTCGCTTCAAGTAATAGTGAACGACCAGAAGGTGCCGAACGACGCCTACGTCCCCGACTTTGCCAAAAGGGAAGTGGCAAGGGAGTACCTAGCACTACGCACGGAAATGGGGATGTACGAGGGTTCACGCTCCTGCGACATTTCCTACAACGATTTCCTTAACAGTTACACACTGTCCCCCCTGAATTTAACTACGGACAGCTCGCACAACGGGTGTAGAGTGAACCTTATAAAGGCGGGTCAGCTGAGAGTGGAGCTCAGTTTTGGCTCGACGCTGGCGGAGACCACAACGGTACTGCTCTACTTGGTGTAAGACGTCGTCAAGCTGACCAGAGATCGACATCCCATCACAGACTACCACATGAACTGAAGAGAAGGAAAAAAAGTGCATGAACACACTTGAAATAGACAAAGTGTTTAAGGATGACATTCACACAAAACACCATTACCTAGGTGTTTTCTCTTGTGACACTATCCCCGAGCACCCTATCAAGAACACTTGTTTCGTGAGTAACACGGATCCTCAACATTTACCAGGTCAACATTGGGTGACATTTTACATGTCAAAGACAGGAGAGGTGTACTACTTGGATTCATTCGGCTTACCTCCACTGAGCGCAGAGTTCTTAACTTTCCAGAAACTTTCTGCTCTGTTCAAGTGGCAAAGAAACCGTGTTCAACTCCAAGACACTACTGCTGACACCTGTGGCCCTCATTGCATCCATTTCCTGATTGAAGCATGTCGAACAAGAAACCCAAAGAAATGCGTCATGAGAATGAGCAAAAACCCAAAACTGATGATGTGAAGAATTCAGAAAATGATGATGTGAAGAATTCAGAAAAAAAAGGAAACAGGATGCTGCAAGCATCTACAATTTATGCAGACAAAGGTCTTATATCTGGCCGAAATAGTGTTAGATTTATCCAAACTAGTGCAATGTATGATGGAGAGAGTCAGTGACTGTGAACCTAGCAAAGTGAGACTTTGCGGTCTGTTAGGACGAAAGAAAAAATGATTGATTAAAAATGATGATTTATGAAAATAAAAAAAAATGAAAAATAATTTATTTGGTTGTGTTTTATTTCATGCATAACTTTATTTAGAAAAAACAAAAACTAGTCGAGTTATCATTATCGCCACACGAAAGAATTCAGGAGTATCTCATTTACATAATTAGCCCCACCCCTTTGTTTACAAACAAGGGACTACGTGGCTACACCATGTGTTGTTTACAAACAAGGGATCACATGACCACACTAATCCCCTAACTAGGTCATGTTACCATGGTTACCAGAATGCTGGCCTCTGATTGGCTGACCAGTGGTTGCTAATCCCCTAAGTAGGTCTCGTTACCATGGTTACCACAATGCTGGCCTCTGTTTGGCTGAGAGATGGTTGCTTATCCCCTAAGTAGGTCACTTTGCCATGGCAACCGGTCATGTGACCAAATGGAGGCCTCTGATTGGCTGAGCTTTCTCGCGCGAGTTGACGGCATCTTGTTTAATCAAGCTTCTACGCCGGGGAAACTCGACGTGCTTGATTTTGCTTGGTAGCTTTTCCCTGCTGTAAGCGCAATACTCTGATAAATACGAACACTAACTAAGATTATAAGGTCAAGGAGTACGTTGAAGTACTGCTGGGCTCAGCTGGGGTGTCTGAATTCCGTCTAAATGGCGGAAAAGATGCTGTTGGAATCAAGTATGGAGGTAGATATGGAGGACCGCTCGGGAATGAGTCCGATCCATCCCGAAGAAGAGGCGGCTCTGGAGGATAGGGAAGCAGCAAACACGCTGGTATGTCTGGATCTGAACACTAGTGGAGTGGGAACTGCGGAGATGCCTCCACCCCCCTCCCCAGCAAAATCTGTACATTCAGAATCAACCGAAGCCATGATGGACCCCCCGGAAAATCATGGTAAGATTGACTATTCGTTGGGAAGCATTGTATGGCCGAATGGCGATACAATCTTCCTTGAGAAGGATTATATCTGGAATCCGAAAACATTGAAACCGGAAAAGATTCCTGAGATGTGGAGGAACTTGATTAAGAAAGCAATCCCTGAAGATCTATCGATTCCGGACATATGGTTATTAAACTATATGGATTTTGCTACCGGTATGAGTGTGAACCAAGAGTTCTACCATACGGTGGCATATGTTAAGGACAAGTGGAGACGGGATCACCCGGAAGCCACTGTTGAGGAGCATGCATCCCTGTTCTGGTACGGGACGCAGCCATCACGAAACCCACCGAGCCCTGTTAAGATTGATTCAGGATCGGACCATATGGATGTCGACGATGGTGGTGAAGCTGTGGGAGGGGCTACTGCTAGGCCTACCCGCAGGAAATCCTCCGTCTCATCTGACACACTTTCTGAAACCGAGCTGCGAGCTGAAGACAGCTGGATTGAGAAAGAAGTCGTAAGAATGCAGTCAGAAGCCGAGGAGAAGTTGGAACAACAGGAAGAAGTGTTAAGAAAACAGAAAGAACAGTTAACTGAAATAAGTACTGGGCTAAGTGCTTCAGTAGAGGAGACCAAAGCCCGGATGCAGGCCCGAGTAAGTACGAAGGGCACTGTTAAGGAAAAAGAAGCCTGGAAACAGAGTTTAAGTAAAAAGGCGAAAGCCCTGATTAAGAAAAAGGTGAAAGAGGAGAGGGAGAAGCTTAAGAAGAAGGAAAAGATGGATAAGAAGGCGGAGGAGGAGGAAGCCGGAAACGAGGCAACTCGGGTTGCGGCAGCCAACTGGCCGAAGTCCGAAGTCCGAAGCCAACTGGCGCTATTCCGAAGACTGCTGTCGTTCCGAAACCTGTGGCTTCCGGCTCAAAGGATACCACGGAGTCGGATACATGGGATTGGTCTACGGACATAGACCATCCCGAGCTATATGATGACGAGGAAGCACCCACCCTCGATGAGAAGAAGATCTGGAACAATGTCAGGAGTGGATTCATGCACATGATTCCCAAATCCCTGGAAGAGTGTAAGCGAAACACTCTTTATTATAGCTGCCCTCCATTCATTAACATGGATGGGGAGCAGGATGATGAAGAGTGGATGAGATACACTTGTCAGGACCGGAATTCGAATTATTTCTATGTGAACTGGGTTGAACAAACTATCGACAACCGGAATTAGGAGTATTACGATTTCGATGCCTACTGTAAGATCAAGTGGGCCATCGATAGTTGGGATAAGGATAACAACACCACCTGTCCGTTCATTATCTGTGCTAGGGGAAGCGATGAACCCGAAAAGTTCAGCTCCCATATGAGATTCATCCGTCACATTGTTGAGGAACATATGCACCATCACCCGGTGTATATGTGTTATATGAATAAAGGAAGGAATAGTGCCATCTGCTCGGGACTAACCACGTTCCGAAAGAGTGAGCTAGTCCGACATCTGAAGGATGAACACCAGATCGGTGTGAAATCAGCTCTGAAGGCAGCCTTAGATCTGCACAAACTTCTGATTGATAAGTGGGACTCCTGGAAGAAAACCAACTTCCGGAGTCTGAATTCGAAAGTCAGTAGATTGTGCGAAGTTGAAACGCACGTCAACTCCAAACTGGAGGCGGCGTTTCAGCTGAATTACACTCCTGGAAGGTTAAGGATTACCAATGAACAGTTCGGAGAGATGAGGGAGTACCGGGGCGACAGCGCCTATCGGGACTCCAATAAGGCCACATCCGCAAAACGTATGAAGCCACAGCCGGGTAAGATCTCATTCCGTGGGATCCACCGCCCGGCACCTGATCGTAGGGATCGCAGTCTGGAAGCATCGTCTCCTCTGTCTTCATTGAGAGGCGCTGCCCCACCTGTGTTTGATGTGAATAAGGACAAAGATAAGGACTTTCCGGAAATGGGACCATCCGGACCTGAAAGCCAGACCCTTAACCAACGGGATAGGGAACGGTCCACTGGTATCGGAAGGGGAACACCCAAGTCTGCATCATCTGGAAACCGTGCCGTCAGAAACTGGGCTAAGCCAACCCTACCACCCGTCGGAAATGGCAGGGGAGTCACGATCTCCACCCCCCAGGGAGATGTGGCAACCTCCTCTGTAGCATCCGGAAGCCTGTCTGAGAACCCCAGATGTCGGAAACACTCTGGATCCTCAGACTATTCCGAACGCGAACCACTGCCTACGCGGGGTTCGTATATTCAGGACCCAGTCAACTATGACATTGCAAACATCTCTCCGGAAAGCTTTCAGATTCAAAAGAGCTGTATGATTGACTGGCAGAAACGCCATCATGCTATGTCCGTAGAATACCTGCAAAACAATGTGGGTTCTGTAATGCATCTGACCGAATCAGTCCAATCTCTGGAAATCAGTCGGATGGAATCAGAACGAGACGTAGAACATAAGGAGAAAATGAAAGTATTGGAAGCCCAGGAGGCACGTCAGAAGAAAGCATCCGAATTCTGGACTGTTGAGGTAGCTAAGGCCAGGAGTGAGGTTGACTTCCTGAATCAGAAATTTTTTGAAGCCTTCGGAAAGAGACTATCAGATTGGGATGGCACTCGCCGTGAGGCCAAAGATATGATCGACGAACAGATTGCTCTGTATGGGTTAGAACCAGAAAAGCCCAAGGATTCCGGAAGCAAGACCCATTAGAACTAGAGCTCATGATGCCAGATTAATGAAAGTACCCCGTGCATATAATCCTGCCTTTAGAAAAAGTCTTATATATAGGACATCCACAACATGGAACCGTTTAGATGTGGCAGTTAGAAAATACATTACTATGTCGGAATTCAAATCATGGCTTAAAAAGGAATATGACAAAAAGATCAATGATCTACCAGATATATAGCTGCCCTGGCTGCAGCTCGTAGTGTCTCTTCCCTGGGTGGGTGGGTAAGTAAAACCATACACACATGAAGTCTGTTATAATTAACATCGATTCTCAGTTTAATGCAATATCTAGGCCTTTTTGCACATATGATCCATACCCGCCATTGATGTGGCCGGTATGAATCCTTTATTATATGTATTGTTTGTCCTGTCTGTCCTTTTTATGTTTCTATTTCTCTACTTTATTCTTTTCCCCTCCTTTCTTTCTATCTGCTTTTTGCAGACCTTTAAATGTATTATTAATCGAGGCTGCTGTTAGGAACACCAGAGAACACAGCACTATAAACACTAGTATAACAAGCCTCAAATTTCAGTGCATCATAATTATCTTCCATCTCTTTCAAATTATGTAATAACAAAACATTATTAGTTACTAACCAAATGCAGGACTATGCAACCTTTGCATAGTACTGCATATCTTCTGTGACATTCATTTGTCACTTAAAACCCGCTTAACGGATCAATTTATGACTACTACGGCTGGAAAATACGCAAATACATTCTATAATTGGATATGTATTCTTCCAGGATAAATAAAAGAAATTACAATACAATACAATAAGTTTGATAAGATTAATCTGTAGAATTTTATTTGTAATATGTTCTGACATGAATCTGAATGGTATGATGAGTGCTGACACCTGGAATGGATACGACGGCTGGCAGCAGACGGTTACAATACATAGGACTCACTTGTAAGCAGTTGAATACGACCGGAATGGACATTCCAGAACCTAGGAGACAGACGACCCTGTACTCAGACTCTGAAAGGTCCCGAGAGGCCCTGAGCTAGTACCGTTACACAACTATATCGAGATGAGGGGACGGCCATACATACGGAAAACTCCAAGGGTGATATGAAAACTACGTTACTATTTAATTCTATATGTTTGTACAGTTTCCTGCTACCCTGGTAGATTAATATCTAATTAAACTACATATATCTGGCGATTGTTAAGACCAGATCTTTATCACCACTAAGTGTTCAAGGTCGTATATGTGTTTTTCCGGTGCTATAAATGTATAAAACTATTTAAAATGTTATCTTGATAAAGGGTATTAAATATACCCGAAACGTCGATCATCAAACATTCAACTATTTATAAATTCTACTATTGACTTGATGTACACTACTGCCACTGTGATTTATTAATAAAACTTTTAACTGTACTTGACTGTGTCTGGTTTTGCTTGTATTAATCCTATCTCAGTATTTAAAATGTTATTAATATTATTCACATATCATACTTACCAAGGTATCCTAGGTTATTCGTATAATACATGTATCCTAACTAGAATCTATATTATAAATATCAGGTTCATAGCTAAAATTCCTTCCATTCCGAACCTAAGGGTTATACATGTTATTTATACCATCCCGTATGGGTTCGACACTAAAAATATGATATCTACTTATTAATCTAGTTCGGATAGTCAAATAAATACTCCAGGTTAACATGGTATATATGGAAGCAGCTGTATTAAGTCTTCCATTTCTTACTGTATAAACTATGATGATTAACACCATAAACGCTATATGTACTGTGTAAATGATAACACTGAAACAAACATCTGATTAGATGTATTTATTGCACTTATAACGTACATACTATGGTTTAAATGTGTTTATATAACCATGTCATTACTCATCATATTTCCATGTTTATACTTTAATGTAGAGTCAGACAACCTGTAAGCCAGCCGTGCGCCCTTTATATTATATTGTTGTTGTAAATACTATAACTTAAGTTTCTACCCGTTATGTAACACCTTGTTATAGTCTTGGTGGGGGTAGTGTAGGGGCACGGTTTAGTAGTAGTGTTTATGGCTTACGGGTTGCCTAGGTTCCGAGCGGAGCGGCCTTTCGGGTTGAGAGCCTGGTACGCCTGGCGGGCGGTGGCAGCACGGCCCTCCGGGCTGCGGGGGTTGAACACGAGAGGTCGCCACCCAACCCCTGTGGCTATATAATAGTCGGGTCGGAACCTAGGACGAGGAGAATCCTACCGGATTCCCTAGGAATACCATCTGAACTTTACTGACTCCGAAGCCTTACCTGGTAGTCGTAAATCCGAGCTTTCCGAACAGTCCCTTTACCATACGGAATCTATTTAGCTCCCTGTAACTTAGGATACTGAATAAAGACTTGTTGCCTTTTGAAACCGGATATCCTTGTATTCCTGATCCTTTCCGAACCATCAACGGTCATACATTACAATATGAAGAGGGTGGTCAGTACAGGGGATGGGCACCAGGAGCATAACTGAAAGACAAGAATGTGTACCTCTACTTTGCCATTATCCTCTCTACACAGAATGGTTAGAAAATAATCAGCATGTGGATTTCCTGCCCCACCCAATTTTTGTTTGTATACAAAACACACTCCACCCTCAAACCATATACTGTGCATCTAATACATAAGGAATGTGGGGGAAAGGTGCTTGGAGATTGACACTCCTCCAGAGTGGAGTCTTGGCCAGTCCTCCAGGCCCTCACACCAGGACATCTGGTCTTATCTAACATTGCATTTCCAGCTCCCCTCCTCCTCATAGAGTCCCTAGACCTTAGCATTGAATTTTGCGGATGAGTAAATCCCTTTAAGGGTTAGCTATGGAGTGATCAGGGCCAGCTGGGCGTGGTCAGGCATGACGGACATACCCTGTGACGTCACAAGTTATGTGACTAGCATGCCACCTGGCAGATAAACCGTACTGTTTACAGCGCCACCCTCTACTGGAGTGCATTCTACGTAATGTGGCACTGATGTCAGAACGGCGGATAAACCTGTTAGATTGTCCGTATGTATGCATTAGTCATGCCCCCTTTGACCGTATATATATATGCAGCTTAACATTTGGGGAAATACCCTTATACCTCACATGCAAGGAGTAACTTATACCAAGTGATGGACCCCTGGTGCACCTTGCTGAAGCAGCAAAAGTTAGGGGTATGCCTTATAAGCGGGGATATAATACTGTAGAACAGTACGGGCTTCCCTAGCCCACTTAAAAGGGTCTATATCTCCTCTTTCCTCTCCCCTCAGGATGTGTGTGGTGCACATATGCGCGGGCACTGACACATTCCTCTGTTAGATTATCAACTTGTGAAGCACGGGATAGCCACTTAGTGCCGCTAAAGTGCTGTAAAACACAAATCAATCATGTAGAACAGTACAAACCAGCTAATAATGAAAGCCCCAGCTGTGCCCTGTAGGATTCTCTCATGTGTAAGAGTGCATCTTACACGCGGAGTGTGTATTACACCCGGGATATTACGGTGGTTTACTTTTCTTAAATTTCCATGAAATCTCATATGTGTCTAGAAGTCATATTTTACATATTCCCCCTATTATCATTATTATAAGGGCGGAGTGATTTTCTAACATCTGGAGGGTGGTGGACTTTTGTCCATGTGCACCTAAGATCTTTCAGGTCTCCCCATGAAAGGAGTGAAATTTTTCATCCCCCCCCGAGGGATTTTGAAAATTTTCCATGCCTCCCTTTCGTTCTTTAGTCACTTTTTCTGCCCCCCCCAACTAACTGCTTGTCATTATGAGAAATCTGTACCCACCAAATCTAACCCTCTCACCTATGCTGACCACTCCCTATAGTGTAAAGCGTACCACAGTTTGGCTGTTCACATAGTAGCGGTAGTATGCATTTACATATACATATACAAGTGCATGTATTTCCATTCAATTGAATTCAATTGAAACAAAGAGGTATAGAATCAGTATACAGAGGATTTGTAGTGACTGGTATCGATTTTGGCGATGGCTCTATCAATAGTTCTGTAGCTCTATTTGTGATGTCCCAGTTGCAGGAAAACCCTTAATGTACCTTTTCTCCCTGTTTGCCCCTACCATGGGTGTGTACTAGTTACCAAGTCTGTGTAGGCGTTATCCATATACAAAGAGAGGGTTGGCCTTATCTGGCAGATACCCTTTGAACTATTTCCTATACATATAGCCATGGATGACAGAGGTGACCTCAGAGGGCAGCATCAGTCCTAGAGTGTCATACCCTGTCCTTAGTATACAGATAACAACTATGCAGACTTAGCCCTAGTTAGTGACTTGCCAGGGCTGCATTCATGCATCATGCGGACCTTATATTGATACACCCCTGGAGGATCCACATGATGCTCATATGAAGTGCTGGCAATACTTCATTGGTGCATCATGGCGACCATTGGGCATGATGCACTCCTGCATCAGCAGTCCTTAAAGGGTTAATAATGTGCCTGTAAAGGGACTGGAACAAAGGGTTTGGGGTACATTTCTATTTTGTGAAACCCATTGAAAGTGGGGTGGAGTAGCTGCAATGAATGAAATATGCATCTTTATTATAAAATCCGATTCCCCTGCACAAAGAGAATTGTGCAGTAGGTGGAAATATGTTTAAGTTTCAATCATGACCCTGTATCATCATGTATGGGGTACTTCCACTATACAAATTGACGTTTTACTGATAGGCCAAAAGAAACATATTATATGTTACGCAACTGTACCAGGCCTAACCTAGAATTGTGAGGCTAGTTTTTTTTGTGTTTTTTTTAACTCTCAAGGTCAGCCGTGGCAGATTTGCAAAATAGTGGACATGCCATTGTAAAATCATTCTTGATTTTCTACCCAGAGTTTACACCAATTTCTTCTCTTGGCCCTAGCATTGTTCATAGATGGATACAGTATCTATTGTTGTAGGTTCTCTTTATATCATTCACATGCCGCTTTTATTGTGGGGGATGGGTGGTGCTTTTATCATATCATTGGAAACAACCCCTGAATACTAATGCTAAGTGAGCATCACTTTGGCATATATAGACAATTTTAGGAAACACATTCACAATGAATGAATATGTAATGGTTTGTTGATCTTTCCTTCATTTTTTTCACTACTGTCCATCTGCGAACCTTCAGCTCTGTTGTCTTCGTCGTTCTTAGATGCGTTGATCTTATCCCCTGGATTTTGACTAGGGTCACTTTGACCTCATTAGTGAGTTTCTGTCTATCTTCCTCCAGTTGTTTATTATAATCTATAATGCCCGTCCGGATAGTCTCATTGTCTTCAGCTTGCTTATTACACTGAAGTTTCAATTTCTCCAATTCGCTTTGATATAGGCTTGATTGATTGATTTGTTTTTTACAGCACTTTAGCGGCACTAAGTGGCTATCCCGTGCTTCACAGGTTGATAATCTAACAGAAGAATGTGTCAGTGCCCGCGCATATGTGCACCACACACATCCTGAGGGGATAGGAAAGAGGAGATATAGACCCTTTTAAGTGGGCTAGGGAAGCCCGTTGATATAGGCTTATTATCAAGGCATAGTTGATCATTCGTATCTATGTATGTTTGGATACGAGCGTGTCTATTGTCATATTCTTTATTAAATGACTTTCTCATCTCCTGAAGTTTTATTTCTTCATTTTCTAAATCTTTCATGTATTCCCTTTTTTTGTTTTCGAATTCACTTCGCATACCAATTAAGTCTTCTTACAGATGCAGTTTTTCATCGATTACTTCATGTTTCGCTTTGAGCATGGTATTTAAATTCTCGTTCAAAGTTACATAGGTTTCTTTTAACAATAGGACATCCGGTTGTTTAAGTTCCTCACCTTCCGGTACCGCATATGTTACATCGCCGTCTATGGTGCTGTAGTCTAGAATCGGTAGTCCAGGTCTGGGTATACTGTATGGTAATTTTCCAAACGTTACCCTTTTTGGCATAGGTGCTTCAAACATCGAATTGCTTAATTCATCAACAAGTGATCGTTGACCCAGCAAGGTACTCTTTCTCTGTATGGATTGTTCTCTCCGTACAGAGTCCGGTATATTTTCTTCACTATCCATTTTGTAGTGAGGACCGGGTTCCCTCCAGGATGCAGCATCTACATCCTGTGGGTTCGAATGGGTATGGATCATTAATGACCCATTGCCATTCTCCTGGGCAATAAATTGCCCTTCAGGGTTAGCTTCTGCGAGGCTGTCTAACCCATGTACTAGCCGTTCGGACGTTATAACGTCCGGGCTATACACCAGAATTAACTGGTCACAGCACCAATGTAATGATTTGTATTACTGTTTCGGTGGTTCGGGCCTTATGGATCAGGAAAGAAGGAGTAAGGTTGTAATTCAAGTGTATGCCAATGGAAGTTTATTGCTTAGACACTTAACGGCTACCCGGAAGATGATGAAGGGGCAGCTAATGTTAATAAAAGGTTCTACATGGTCAGAGGCCAGGAGGGTTTCTGACGTAGCGGCTGCCTCTACAAATACAATAGATGAAAAACTAAATGAATAAAAAAAAGTATGTGAATTAGTTATGATGCTGCTAAGACACTCAATGATACGTACATAACCCAACCTTGCAGCTGTATAGACCCCTAAAGTCAATGAGTGACATGGCCTTTTCGAAAAATAGACAAGGGACATGGAGCCTCTAGTGACAAAGACGGGGGAGAAAAACAATTGTGACATGTGAAATTGTTTTTTCTTGAAATCAAAATATGACAAGGATAGGGGAAAAATACAAAGTCAGAGACATGTGACATCGGCTTTTCTTAAAAATGACAAGTGACATCTGGACCCCCCACCCCCACCCATCTAAACCCCCTTGTGAAATATGCAGCTTTGAGCTCACTATTGATACAGACAGATCAATAATTCTCCCTACAAGTTAGCAAACACCTTCTAAGGCCATCAAGGTTAAAGGGATATACTCATCCTCAAAATCCAATGCTAAGGTCTAGGGACTCTATGAGGAGGAGGGGAGTTGGGAATGTAATGTTGCATAATACCAGATGTCCCGGTGTGAGGTCTAGATGGCTGGCCAAGACTCCACACTGGAGGAGTGCCAATATCCAAGCACCTTTCCCCCACATTCCTTATGTATTAGAAACAGAGTATATGGTTTGAGGGTGGAGAGTGTTTTGTATACAAACAAAAAGTGGGAGGGGCAGGAAATCCACAGGCTCAATTCTGTGTAGCCATTTTTCAGCCACTCTGCCTATCCCTCTTTACTCATCACCCCTATCCATTACCCTTTCATTCTACCTGCCCATCACTCCCTGTGCCTCTCCCGCTTCTACCTATCCCTTCTCCCCTCCCCTGTCCTACATACTCCCACCCTATCCCTCATCTAAATATCCCTTATACCCTTTCATTCCACCTGCCTATCCCTCCCTGTGTCTCTTTCTCTTCTACCTATCCCCTCCCCTATCCTATATACTCCCACCCTATCCCACATCTAAATATCCTTTATACCCTTTCATTCCAACTCCCAATCTCTGTGCCTCTTCCTCTTCTACCTATTCCCCTCCTCTCCCTTCTCCTGCATACTGCCACCCTATCACCCATCTACATATCCTTCATACCCTTTCATACCACTTGCCTATCCTTCCCTGTGCCTCTCCCTCTACTTTCTACCCCTTTCCTTCTCATACATACCCCCACCCTATCCCTCATCTTAATATCCCTTACACCCTTTCATTCCACCTGCCTATCCCCCCTGTGCCTCTCCTTCTACCTATCGCCCTTTCCTGCATACCCCACCCTATCCCTCTGTTACATTTCCTTTATATCTATCACTCCCCATCCTACATCCTAAATCCATCCCTTGTCCCTTGAACTACCTATCCTTGTCAATACCTATATTTCCTCTCCACTCTACCTATCCCTTCAATGCTTATTCTGTCTGTCTATCCCTCTGCCTATCCCTTTCCTTCTTCTACCTATCGCCTTGCCAATTGTTCCCCAGTCTACCCTCTACCTATCCCTCATTTACATATCCCTCACCCATATATTCCTGTACCCATCACACTCCTTCCTATCCCCTGCCTGTCCCTTCACCTACCTATCCCTCCCAATGCATACCTCTCCTCCATTCTGTACCTATCCATATCATGCTTACTTATTCTGCCTCTCCATCTGTCTAACTACCCCTCTCCTTCTCCCTATTCCCTGTCAATCCTTCCTCTGCCTACCCCTGATTGACCTATCCCTCATTTAGCTATCCTTCATCTACCTATTCCTTGTATCTGCCCCTCCACTGCCTATCTCCTGCCTGTCCCTTTACCTACCTTTCCCTCTCAATGCCTACCTCTCTCCCCCCACCTATCCCTACCATGTTATCTCTACCTATCCCTCTGTCTGCCTCTACATGTACTATCCCCCTCCATGTGTGTGGTGCACATATGCGTGGGCACTGACACATTCCTCTGTGAAATTGTGTAATGTAGTTCTTGCCATGAATATGACCTTAGCTGTTGAAATGTGAAATGGTGTTAAACATCTATTACTCACTCACTCACTCACTATCCCCCTCCCCACCACTCCTGGTTCTCGACCTATACCTGCATGCCTGCCCCAATAATCCCTAATCCATCCAATGCTCCCTCTGCCTGTCTATCCATCTGCCTATCCCTCTCCTTCTACCAAACCCCTGCCAATGCATCCCCTGCCTTTCCTCTGCCTTTCCTTCCTATAGCCTTCCTATGCCCCTATTCTCTACCTATCTCATCTGTTAATTCTTCCACTTATCCCCCTGCAAGTCCTTCCCCTGCCTTCCTACTTTCAACCCCTTCCTCTATCTATCCCTTTTCTCCTCTTCCTTGTACCCATCCCACCCTTTCCTATCCCCTCACCTACCTTTCCCTCCCTATGCTTCTATTTTCTACTTATCCTTCCCATGCTTATTTACTCTCTCCATGTACATCTGTCAGCCTTTCTCTCTTCTGCCTATCTTCATACTCACTCCCCCTCTGCCTACCCATCTACCCCTCCACCTACCAATCCCTTTCTATGCATTTTGCTCTTCTACCTAGCCCCCTAGAGGGGGCATAAACACTTTAGCCTTTGTTTCTATTCACATGCTGTCTCTCCCTTTGCCTCATAGATAGGTATTGACAAGGATAGGTAAGATTGGCAGGGAAAAAGGAGAAGAAATATGGTGATAGGCAGATAAATAGACAGGCAGAGTAACCCTTGGCAGGATAGGTAGGGTGGGGCGGAAAGCTAGGTATAGACAGAGCTAGGGACAATGGACAGGGGATGGATTCAAGAGGTAGCTATTGTCAGATAGCTATATGTCATTAATAGCCATCATAATATGGAACCTTAAGATACCAAAAAGCATTCCCATCAATTATTATAATTATCCTTTTCAATGTAAGTTACCTGTCCCACTCAGCTGTACCCCCATGTCATTGGTATAAGTTGGATGGGACAGGACACTAGTGTATTTGGGATATCAGCATCTGGGATATCCGTCAGAGAGGGCCAGTGCATGTTTTTATAAAGCAGCATACCCTGCATTCAGTGCTCAGTGTGCACTGTGGGTGCAGAGCACCACCACCAACTAGACCTGTCACCACTCTCACAGATTCACACACTGTACAATGTACCACAAAGTTATATAAAATGTTGAAATCACATTTCTCTGACTCTTGTTGTCTCTTCAAGGATCAGCAGCACCTCTACCCACTCACCACCAGTCTGAGTCATGGCTGTGTATACAGTTCACCCATAGAGGCATCATCACTCAGTTAAGTAGACCTTTACATCTATACTGCTACTAACATGCATGAATTTATTTCAAGTTTCATAGTTTTATGTTCAATAGAGGACCACTTTCCCAGACAGGCATGAATGTATTTAGGTATAGTCAGTTTAGTGTTCAGAATGGACTACCATCTAGTAGGCTAGTTAGGTTTAAAGCAGTATTAACCCATTTAACACAGAGTTCTGGACATTCAGAGATAGGAACAATGGATTATGTCACTGAATTCAAAAACGTCTTTGGGGAAAAGGATTATGAAATCAACTTTTTTGATTGTCTTGAAGATGCTAGCAATAGGTTTCTGACATCACTTCTCAATTCAGACAATGCAGACAATACAGAACTCACACTTAGGAATACATGTGAACTCTTCGATTACTTTGAGAGAACAAATGATGTTGAATTCAAGGAATTCTTCCCTTTATTAAGCAATTTATTTTGGGATATATTCTATTTTAATCTAGTCATTGATGAACACATAGAACGTGCATGAAAGGTATATGTAAAGCATGCTATGTGCTATGTCCTGAGTGCATCAGAATGCTTCTGTCAAAGTCACAAAGAATTCTTTCAAAGGAAATTGGCACAAAGAGTCATCTCTAAGGTAGACAATTGACAACACAGAATATCTATGTAGTACAGATAGAAACAATGAGTTGCTCACATCCCAAACTACAAACAGTGACAAACCCCCAATCTCTACCACAAGTAAGTGTGATACCAATAGAACCAATGAGTTGCTCACATCCCAAACTACAAACAGTGACAATCCCCCAGTCTCTGCCCCAAGTGAATGTGATACTGATAGGACCAGTGAGTTTCTCCAATCCCTATCTCCAAACAGAGAACAGTACATAGTCTCTGCCCCAATAGCAGTAGAACCTGTATCCACCCAAACCACAAGCAGTGGCCCATCTGCAGTCTCTGACCCAAGCCAAACATTAGATTCTAAGTCCAAATCTGTTTCTGAGAGTGAGTCTGAGAGTACAGTTGATTCTGATTCTGAATCTGAATCTCTATCTGACTCTGAAGGTTTCATACCCCAACATTACATACCTGATTCTGAGTCTGAGGGTACATTTTAGTCTGATTCTGAGTCTGATCCTGAGTATTGTTTCATACCCAGCTGGTTATCGATTTATTTTGATTGTGGGACTAAGTCTGAGTCAGAGTGGAAGCCTGAAGAAAGTTGGAATGATAGAGCAGGTTGGGAGACCTGTTCTACTGATGATGAATGTGAAGAAAATGAGGTATATCTCCCACAATTCAAGCCAATGGTACCATCGATTAGGGAAACTATGTTCATAAATGAATTCATGAAAAAGTGGGACACAGAAGAAGTAGATCTCAAACAATTCGAGCCAATAGTACAATCGGTTTGTAAAACTACATCTAGAAAGAAATCTAAGAAAGTGCATGACATTGAGGAAGATCGAGATGGTTGGGAAACTGAGGAAGATTGGATGACTGATGATGAATGGGAAGAAAATTAGGTATATCTCCCACAATCCAAGCCAAGTAAAACTACCCCCTTGAATGAATCTGAGAAAGAGTGGGACATTGAGAATGATTGGGATAGTGATTCAGGTTGGGAGACCAAAGAAGATTGGTTGACTGATTGTGAGTATGAGGAAGTTGAAGGAGAGTCCCAGCCGGTGGTGCAGTTGGTCTGTGAAACCACACAGCCCATACTAGTTGAAACAGTACCAAGCCAAAAGCCCCCCCCCCCACCCAATACCAACACCTCTGTCCTTAGATCTACAGTCAGATCCACTTCACCAACAGCCTTTGGGCCAGCAAACAGAGTTAGTGGACCAAAACCCATCAGGCCCACAGAGTAGCTTGGCATACCAGAAACCCCTAGATCCACAAATAGAATCATTGTACTATGGTTCTATAGAGCCCCCATGCCCCCAATTAGAACCACCATGCCAAATGTCTGTAGACTCCCAAATTGAGTCAATGCACCTTGAGTCCCTAGACCTACAAGTAGAAAGGAACCAAGAGTCTGTAGGTAGTCAGAATCGAAAATACAAGCACAAATTCAAGGCCAAATGTGTAAAGGAAGAAAGCACAAAGCCCTTTTCTAAGGGAAATAGAAAGGCCCACTTTGTCAATGGTAGAAGGGTAACACACAGCATGACATTTTTTTTTTTGGGCAAGCTTTTAGCTTGCCTTAAAAAATGAACTAATTTTTTTGTTTTCCCTATTTTAAAGGGGCCCCTCCCCACCCCAAGGCCCCCCACCCCACCCTACCCTAAGGGGGCCTCCCCACCCCAAGGGTCCCCCACCCCGCTCCAAGGGTTTTTTCTCTATTTTTTATTTCTATTTTTTTTCCAAATAAGGAACTCACCACCAGGTCACGTGACCAAATGGAGCGCATGACCATATATGGACATGTACACCACTAATTAGGTCGACCTCAAGGTCACATGACCATATATAGGCATGCACCCACAGGTCACATGACCAAATGTGGGCCTCTGATTGGCTGCATCCTGTAGTTAGCTATAGTCCTGTTCCCCTAAATAGGTCAAAGGGGCGTGGTCTATTATGCAAAATAAGGGGTCACGTGACTGGGGTAATCCCCTAATTAGGTTGAGCTCAAGGTCACATGACCATATATGGGTATACACACCCCTAATTAGGTCAAGTTCAAGGTCACATGACCATATATGGGTATGCACCATGGGGGGTCCAGTGACGTCACAGGTCACGTGACCAAATGGAGGCCTCTGATTAGCTGCATGCCCAGTGAGTAATATCCTTAGATTAGCTAACGTCCCGTTCCGATACATACTATACTACTGATCACAGAATATCCCAATCTAAGAGGATGGTTATATTCATTTTTGTCTCCGAGCTGTCCTGTCTGGAGGACACAGGAGGGCATTTCTCAACATGTTGTGGCTAGACACAGCCATTTACTCCCCTAGTTGTTCAGAGTAGGTGTACTAAATGGGCTATACAGCTGAGTAAGGGGATGTGCAAAGTACACACAGCTATATGGAGGCAAGACTAGAGACACTAAGATCGTGTTGTATGATTAAGCTTTGATTTAGTCATACATGATACTTCTGGTACACGTTGGAAAACTCTAGTCATACTATGTCGAGAAATGCCATCCTGGACTGGACTGGCGTGCATGGCAGGCAGAAATGAAGCCATACCCTTTGAGGTTTTCACTAGTCAAGTGTATAATGATAATATGCACTTCTCTGTGTTCATGCACTACTTTGTTTCTGTTCACCTGACAGCACGGGAACAGGATGGATTTGTCTCAGTCCGGGATCACAATCTACCTCCAAGGGCGGATCCAGGATTTTGAAGGGGGGGGGGGGTCTGAGGGCATGCCCCCAGAAAAAAATTGAATTTTAGAGGACATTTAGTGGATTTAGGGCAAGTTGAGACTGAGGTGGGGAAAATGTTGGGATAGGACTGACATAATAGACAGGATAAGAGGAGGAGGAATAGTAGGATTGATCATGATGAAGATGCATTATATAGGCTTTCGCGTTATAACATGTATCGTCATGATAGAATAAGTGAATTTAGAGGTGGTGGTTTGATTGCTCATGTATTAGATACTGTAACATGCTCAGCAACTGCTTTTCAACATTTGAATAGAGAAATTTAGTGGCTTCTTATCCAAAAAGGTCTAGCCAAGAAAACATTGATTTGTAATGTATATAGACCACCCAGTGGTACTCTGGTTAATTTCTGTAATACGACGCTTGCAGTTATGTTACAAATTGGTAATATGGATAAATTTGATATTATTTGTATCAGAGATTATAATGTAGATGTCCTCATAGACTACAATGAAAAAGCATTATTATATGAGACAATGGACAACTTTAATTAAGTACAGCTTATAAACAGTGTCACAACCACAGTAGGGTTCACCTGCCTCAATTTAATTTTTACTAATTGTAATAATATACTGTCCTATGGTCCACTTAATATTCGTTTAAGTGATCATCTGCCTGTATATATGACACGTAAACCCAATGTAGTTAAAACTGGGTATAGATATTTTACAGGTAGAACTTACAAAAATCATAATAAGACTATGTTTCTTGAAAGATTTAAAAATCGAAATTGGACAAATTTTGACGATTCTCAAGATCCTGAAGAATGCTGGAATATATTTGAAAAAACATATGTATGATACTTTAGACACTATGTGCCCCATCAGGGAATCTAAAATTAAAAATACAAACTCACCATGGATAACTAACTATCTTCCTGAGTGCATTAATAAAATAAAATGAATTATTAAAAAAAGCTATAACCTCTGGTACGGTATTACTATGAGAAACCAGGTCAACCTTGAAAAAGAAAAAGCTATGCAAGAATTTTTCAAAAAAGTATATGATGATAATATTAGTGAAGCCAAAGCTTTTTTGGAGGAGTATCAAAGAAATTGTACCTTCCAAACAATCAGACACCAGAGTTATTAATCTTGTAAATGACAATGCTGAAATTATCGATATAGCAAACACTGCCTCCTTTATCAAAGAATTTTTTGTTAATATTGGTCCTAGACTAGCTGAAAATCATCAAACTCAATGGTCGTTTGATGGAGTACGTTGTGACCCTGATATGCCTGATATTGAAGTCAAGACGGAAGCTATTATTACATGTCTTAAAGCAATAGATAAGAATGCATGGTGTCATGTGCCTGAGACAAGGGCAGGATGAGACCTCTACAGGTGAAGGAAGGGTGGGAGTGATAATAAGTGTTTAGGTTGTCATCCTGACTATCTAAGTCATCAGTATGACGACTCTGTTAGCACATTCATTACTCTCTTAATATTGTCAGCCTGAGGACCTAAACTAAAGTCGTCACCAATGAATAGTTTTGGATCTTCCAGGTTTTCAGTGTGAGGTGGATGAACGGTGGACTGAGGGTAAGGGCAGGAGAAGAAATAAATGACTTGCACTTGGAAAGACAATTTACAATGGTATCTAGTATATATACAACTAGGCTTTTCACAGCAACATCCACCCTTCAGTACCAAATTCTTGCAACGTGTGTCCAGGGGTCTGTTACAGAAGGTTTGTAATTCAAATTCTCAGGACTTCGGGGCTGTGTACAAATGACGTCATGCAGGAGGGGGGGAGGGGGGGGGGGTCCCACTTGCCATGACCAAGCATGACAAGGGGGGCAGGGGGGTCATGGGCTGCATGACATCATGTCATCAAGAAATCACAATATGCTTTGGTTTTGGCAAGAACAAAAACTTTTGTAAAAAGATTTGTAAAGGTAGGGAAGTTTAATGCATTTATCTGACATAAATTTATTACCTATAGGCCCTTCATGCATGCATTCCTGAGACATCTCACTCAATGAGTGTCACTGCCATCAATGTCAGTGTAAAATCAAGGTGATGTCCAGGCCACTATAAGGGGGCACTACTACTCTATCCTACCTATACCAATTTAACCCTTTTTGAAAACTGCTGCCCTCAGGATCTAAAATGATGCATCTAAAATACCCCTGAACTGCTGCTGTTGCCTCAGGGCAGCATCCATAGTAATCCACAGGCTTCTTTTTGAAAAGGTGTGATATTTCCCCCCCCCCCCCTCCTTGAGATGTCAAAATTATTTTGCTCCTGCCCCAATCCACCCCCTATCGGAATCCCACTGTTGATAAATAATGAACACTCCCCTGGAGCTCTCCACCACCCTGTTGCTATTTTCACTGAGGGGATGCTTGGGGAGATGGAAAAGGGACCTCCCCACCAAACTTACTCTCCACATCTTTGTCTGAATGGAACTCTATTGGACTCACCTTATTTGCAGATTCTACAGTAAAATGCTGAGGTGACTCGATGATTGCTTTGTAAGATCATAAATTGGAACTGTGATTACAATCGATGGTCTCCTGAGAATTTGTGATGCTTTCTGAATTTTATTTTTCTATTAGGCCACTCACTAAAGTCAGAGTTTTCTGCCTGAAACCTATTTTTAGTACACTTGTATATGGTTCAAGTTACAGATTAAATCAATACATTCAATTTATCAATACATTCAAGCTCTTGAACTATATGATCCTTAATAATAACTGTTCTCGATTTTCTCTTCGCTGACAAGTGTACAGCTTTCGCTGCAAAGAAGGCAGACTATTAACTGTATTGGACTATTGATCTAGACAGTTTTTAAGCCCTTTTGTGACAGGAAATACTTGTGTATGATCACTACCATAGTACTCCGTGTATAACTATAAGGCACGGAAATGGTACATCCTGCATATAGGGACCCATACATTATATAAGCTGACAGTGTTTGGCATGTTTCTCTGTTCATTTGTTGATCGGTGCTAGTTCTTTTTTCACTTTGCATGTATCTTATCCTTTATTGCCAATTCACACCCACTATATATATGTCCGTTTGAACCATTTTAATTTGTTTATAACCTATAGGCCTTCACTATTGATGCACTTTGGGGGGGGGATCTCTCCGCATGACGTCATGCTGAGGGGGGGGTCAAGTGTTGTATGACGAAACATGACAAGGGGGGAGGGGGGGTCAAAAATGGTCCAAAAATGCATGCCGTCATTTGTACACAGCCCCTTCTAAACATGTACAAAATGGAACGTATTTCACCTTCTGGCTATTACTTTTTGATAAAATGACCTTTTTGGCTCTTCATTTATATTTCAAACCATGTTTTGGTTCAATTAAATCTTTTGTAGACCTATTAAATTCTGGTATGAAAATAATCTAAATGTTCACTTGAATCTTTCAGAATTGATGTTTATATTTCATACTTGGGATATTGGTCTCTATTTCACTGAGATGGCTGTCATGAACCATGCATGGCCTAATTCCAGATTGTTTATAAATTATGAGGGATTGTTATAAAGCTTCCACCTCTTATTGTGTAACAGTCCCCTGGGGGTAACAACGCTGGTCAGTATCCAAATACTATGAAGCCAGGCAGGAGTTTCACACCGGACGGTCACTAACCACAGTAGTGATTGGAGGATGCTATTACCATCTGAGTATCAATGACGCTGTTGCCTACAACATATAGTCAACATGATGTCCACATTTTAACTAATCTGTCTTAGGTAACACATTGGGCTGAAAAGTGTATACTAAGCCAATAGATGATGGATATTTGGGCCCTAGGGCTGTACATTCTGTATATACCCGAGCCGCACAGTGGCGAGGGTATATACAGAATGTACAGCCTGTGGGCCCCGATATCCATCTTCTATTAGGTTTATACCACCATTTCCTCCATTTTGTGTTAATTTCTTACCTGAGATCCAAAGAATATAGCCACGAGAAGACATTTTGTAAAAGCAAGCGATAAGCCCGGGTCCGCTCTGCACGAAGCCATTGTTTTTGTTCCTTGCCGGGAGAGGTACCACCGTGTTCACACTCACTTTTCGTATGGACTCCAACCATGACAAATCGAGAAATTAACAGGTTCATATCCTTAGACAGTCTAGATGATCCCTCCATACGTATTATGTCCAATATATTCAAAATAAAGAAGAATCAATTGATTTTCCAAAACGGTCCGAAATTTTCGGCATCTTCCTCGTACGACGAGCAGTTGACCTATATCTACATCCGGGGAACTGATACACTTTCGTCGGACAAGGAGGCGGGGGGGGGAATGGCCGGACCGCGACTCGCTTACGATAGAAAAATCATTGGATTCTTATTTACATTGAACAAAATGGAGAAAATTAGCACGCATTCCTCGTCTATGGATCGAATACTTCTTGGGATTTCGATATTATAACATGACAAGCTTGGAATCAAGACGAAAACTGAGTGCAAACATAGGACAAGGACCCTAGGTTAGAAGTTATTTACTTTCGCATTGGGTTTCATCACTGTTCAGTGTGGTGCTATGGCTAACGTCCTCGCCAACCAGCACTGCCGCCGGGGTTCAATTCTCCTACGAGTTGGGATGTTTTTCACATTGAAACAATGGCTAGACTGACTTTGCATGTCCGCCAGCATTTCCCAAAATATTCTAAGTCCAACTTGACCCCGAAAAAGTATATACCAAAAATTTCAAAAATGCACATGGGTGGTATATGCAGAATAATGCACGGCTAAACTGCATATAAAACCACAAGAAGTGCCAGAATCATGGTATAAACGCATTGTGGTGGCCTTGGCCAATGATTGCAGACAAAGTCTTTGTTACAAGTTGACTTGTTGACAGGTTTATTGCTGAAGTAGCCACAGGAGGCCTAATCCCCTTTGGTAGACACTTATTTCCTATGGTTGTCACAGTAGCACTCAGTAACACACAAATGTCCTCAGATAATATAATATTTCAGCATAGAGTCCATTGAACATAACTGTGTGCAATAACATTCAGTAGTCCAACCTTAGCATGGATATAACCTTCAGGGTAATCTGGTATAATAACCTTCAGGATAATAACCTGTACTAAGAATATTGCCTCCTCTTAGTCCTCAGGTACAAAGTCCAGTATATCAGCAAGGTAGTCCATAGGGTTGATGTGAACAGCACAGATCAGATGTAGTGGTTGAGGAGGGAAGAGAGGGACCTGCTTTTATATGCTATCTAAAGGCTGAGATCAGAGTCTCACATCATCCAGAAGTATGAGGTCAGACTGATGTCAGATAGGGAGACAAACAGGTGACTGATGATATCAGCTAAAAGGATGAAGTAAGCACACTGAGTGGTACACATGAGACAAGTATGACATCAGCAGGCATGAGATCAGCCAGTGGATATGTTCCAAGAATGCTGATGTAGGCTTACCACATAATACTAGGTCATTGAAACATACAACCATCAACATACCTTTACTGTACTTTGATTCTAACCCATTTAGTTATAAAATATGACATTCTCAATGTTACAGATATACACCAGAAAATACAAACTTTATTTTATGACAATCTATACAACCCTACTGTATTCTTTACCTTACACTACATTCCCGGCCCCTTAAATGTGAACCTTAGAAGTGAACATTTACAATCCCTTTTAACCTGTACAATTATAAAAAAAAAACAGTTTAACCATACAGGAATGATTACAGTATACAACCTTGTATAACTGATGACATGTTAAACAATATCTTGGGTATGACTATTACCATAGTTACAACACAATATGCAATAGCAATGTCTCATGTATCCTTTTCTTATAGATACAACACAATGGGATTCACACAATGAGCATGGTTACTCTGAATCAAATATAACATCACATCAGATGACCTTTATTCACAAACACAACTCAATGATATGTCTATGATGTGACTGACTCAAGCAAACAAAGCTTATCAATAGGTCTGACAAGTACATTTGTAGCAGTTTTGACCTCTGCAGATCGAACTAGACCATCTTTACCTGGGAAAGCTTTAACAACACGCCCAAGAGGCCAACTATTTCTAGCTAGATTCTCATCCATAACTAATACAAGATCATCAGTTTGGATATTTCTCTTTGTGTCTAACCATTTTTGTCTTAGCTGCAGTGTAGGGAGATACTCTTTTACCCATCGTTTCCAGAACTGGTCTGCCAGGTACTGTACATGCCTCCACCTACGACTGTACACGTCTTCCTTTCGGAAGGTTCCTGGGGGTGCTCTAAGCCCTACACCTAACTGAAGCAAGTCATTTGGGGTGAGAGGTTCCAAGTCCTTTGGATCATCTGACACTGGAGTGAGTGGTCTACCATTGACTATGTATTCAACCTCACAGAATACTGTGTTCAATCTCTCATCATCCAGGACTTGATCTTTTAGTATGGAGTTCAGTACCTTGCGTACTGTCCTGATTTGCCTTTCCCAGACTCCACCCATGTGGGATGCAGCTGGCGGATTGAACTCCCACTTTATCTCTCTGATCAAGAGACTTTCCTGTGTCTTATGGTCTTGATTCCACCTTTGAATTGACTCCCACAAGTCTTTATTTCCTCCAATAAAGTTGGTTCCATTGTCTGACCTGATCTTTTCAGGTTTTCCTCTCCTAGAGATAAACCTGATTAGTGAGTTGATGAAAGAATCACCATCCATTGAGCTGAGGATTTCTATATGTATTGCTCTGGTTGTTAAGCAGGTGAAAAGACAGCCATACCTCTTTTCTTGACTACGGCCCCTTTTTACATAAAATGGGCCAAAACAGTCCACACCAGTGTAGGTGAAGGGAGGCTTGTGAGGTGTGACTCTGTCTGTTGGCAAGTCTGTGATCTTTTGAACTCCTAACTGTCCTCTCAGTTTCTTGCATATGATACATTTATGCAATACCTTATTCACTAAGAGACGTCCTTGTGGTATCCAGTATTTTTCCCGGACCTTTGAGAGTACATACTCTCTACCTGAGTGTCTGGAGGTCCATTCATGTGTGTGTCGCACAATAAGCTCTGCAATATGATGGTCCTTAGGCAGTATCAAAGGGTGCTTGGCCGAGTCAATTATCGGTGCACTTTGAAGTCTGCCCTGTACTCTGAGCATAACATCCTCATCTCTGAATGGCTCCAATTTGAAGATTGTGCTCTTGTGAGACACTTGCTTGCCTGATTTTAGGCTTCTGAACTCATCTGAATAACAATTTTGTTGTACATGCTTGATAATGCTTCTCTCTGCATTTTGAAGTTCATCAACAGTTAGACTAGGAGTCAGTTTAGGCTTTCCTTTTGTCAGCCAATCACAGAAGCGGATCAGCCATGCAATTGCCCTTTTTAGACGATACCAGCTTGAGTACCGCTTGAACATTTGTTCCAAGTGATCAGGTGCATCAGTGACTACAACACATGCCTTTGCTTCTTTCTTCACTTCTTGGTCATCTGCTAGCAGGTCAGGAGATGTTTGAGGAACAACCGGCCACTGGGACTCATCCTCCCACAAGAAGTCCGGCCCCTGTTTCCATCTTTTGCTAGACAGAATTTCATTTGCACTGAGGCCACGCGAAGCATCATCTGCTGGGTTTGATTTGGTATCTACATACCTCCATTGACTTGGTAAAGATCCATCATGGATGATTGCTACTCTGTTGGCAACAAAAGTCTGGAACCGCTTGGTAGTGTTCTTGATGTACTGCAAGACTATCATACTGTCAGTCCAAAAGATGGATTCTGTGATTTTCAGACGAAGTTCTCTTCGCAGTAAGCTGTCCATCTTCACAGCAATCACAGCTGCTGATAACTCTAGTCTGGGAATTGTCATGTGCTTGATGGGAGCAAGTCTTGATTTGCCTTACAGGAAGGAGCAGTGGATTTGTCCTTGTTCATTTACCACACGAAGATAAGATGCTGTGCCGTAAGCTTCTTCAGATGCATCAGAAAAGTGGTGAAGTTGGATCTTCACACACTTACCAAAGTCCTGTGGCACAAGGCAACGTCTCACTTTGAACTCTTCAAGATGTGGCAGTTCTTCCAACCACCTTTTCCACTTCTTTGCATTGTCAGGCTCCAGTTCATCATCCCAACTTTTATCTCTCTTGCATTCATCTTGCTTGGAAAATGAATGGGCATACAAAACCTAAAGGGTCATACACAGAACTGACCACTCTGAGAAGCCCTCTTCGGGTGAATATCACTTCTTTTTCCTTGATCTTAATGCCAAATACATCTTCATGAGTGTCCCATTGAACACCTAATGCCCTTTCCACTGGAAGTGCCTCTGAGTCCAGATCAAAATCTTTGACCTCCTTTGCTCTGTCCTCAGGGGAAACAGATTCTATGACCTCTTTGTTGTTAGAGATCCATTTGGTCAGCCGGAAACCTCCAAGGCTTAAAAGCTGACAAAGTTCATCCAGCAATCTCTTTGCTTGATTTACTGTTGATACTGATTTGAGACAGTCATCAGCATAGAAGTTCTCCATTACAGTCTTGACAGTCTCTTCATCAAACTCAGTTTTGTGGTCTTCAGCTGTGTGCTTAAGAGCAAAGCTTGCACAGCTAGGGCTCCATACTCCACCAAACAAGTGTACTGCCATTCTGTATGTCTCTGGGGGAAGATCAGGGTTGCCATCTTTCCACCACAGGAACCTTAGTACATCTCTGTGTTGTGGAGACACACATACTTGATGAAACATGGCTTCTATGTCACCCATTATTGCTATGTGGTCTTCCCTGAATCTTAGCAACACTCCAATCAATTTGTTTGTCATATCAGGGCCTTGCAGCACTTGCTTGTTTAGTGATGTGCCACCATATTCTGCTGCACAATCAAAGACAATCCGAAGCTCGCCTGGCTTATTTGGACTTGTGACAGAATGGTGAGGAATGTACCACTTGACACTGCTGTCATCTTCATTTTCCTGGACAGGTTCTGCATATCCTTTCTGAACTAAATCCTCTATACCTTCCTTGTAAAGCTTATGAAGATCGGCATCCTTGGACAATCTTCTGCCAAGACTCTGTAAGCGTTTCTCTGTCATTTTCTTATTGTCTTGCAGATCTGGTGGTGTGACCTTAAAGGGTATGTCCATCTCATAATGGTTATCTTTTAGTTTGATGGACCCATTCCAGACATCCAGAACCCTTTTGTCATCTTGAGACATCTGTGGGAGGCTTCCAGCCAAAGTTTGAGCCACATCCAATTTCCAGAACTGCTCAACTTGTGCTTCCAGACTTACATCTGGTCCCTGGTCAGCTTGAATGAAATTGCAAAGAGCAGATCCATCTTGGTTCTCACCTTGTAGAGGACCATTGAGTGTCCAGCCTAGAATTGTTCTAGTGGCATAGGGTTCATTTTCCCTTCCTCTCCTCACTTCAAGGGGGATTAGAGTATCTGGGACATCCTGACCAATACGAAGAGTGACATCTGACTTCTCTTTATGGAATACTGTCAGATCCTTAAGATGATCCCATTTCTTTACATCTCCTGAAGATGGTATACTATCCCTTAGCTTTGGAAACCTTGTCAGGGCATAGACTTGTGGTAGTTGAACTACTCTTCTTTTCTTCTTTGGCCCTGTAGTTGCTGTGACTTCAAGAGAGATTTCAAGGCTATCCATATCTTTACCCTCACCAAGAGTTTCTAATGACAGGGAGGTCTTTTCTCCCTTTACTTCAAGTTGCTTTACCAAGTCCTTTGAACAGAAGGTTTTGTTGCTTCCTGGATCAAGCAGGGCATGGGTACGTATGTAGTTGCTCTGTCCCTTTCCTCTGATATACACTGAAACTATAGGTAGGGCGACCTTTGAGCTTACAATATCTGATTGCCCACAGGCATAACTTTTGGCTTCTACCTGCTTGTCTTGAGACTTCTGATCTTTCTTTTGTTCCTCATCCTTTGAGGACTCTGACTTGGTGACCTTTGCTGGTTGATGAAGCAATGCAGAGTGTTTCCCTTTACACTCCTTTTCTTGACAGCCTTTTGGTCTTTTACACTCCTTAGAAGTGTGATTACCAAAGTCAAGACAATTGAAACATAGTCTTTTCTCTTTCAGAACTTCCCATCTCTTTTCCAGGGACATCTTCTTAAACTTGTCACATCCACTCACTCTGTGACCATCAGCATCACATATACGGCACTTGTATCCCTTGGGCTTGTTCTCTTTTTGGTCTGATCTACAGGTTTGGCTTTGACATCTTTGCTCTGGGTGTCAGTATCAGTCACACTAACATTAAAACTTGATCCTTTCTTCTTGAACTGGGAAGGCTTACCCTTTGGTTCCTTGGTGACTGACCCTACATTCCCAAATACTGGATCATTAGCCTCTCCAGCTACCATCTCAAGGAACTGGACAAATTCATCAAAGTTTGGGTATTCCCCAAATCTCTCACGGATCTTAAAGGCCTCCTTACGCCATCGAGTTTGGATATACAATGGCAGTCTTGTCAAGATCTTCACCATTCTATCTTGAGATTCTACCTCTTTGAGCTTATTCATAGCTCGAAGTGTTTCCATGCAGCCCCTAACATCATCAGCAAAGTCCTGAAGAGCTTCACCATCATTTGGCTTCACTGCTGGGCCTTCCGTTATCTTTGAGACCATGCCTTTGAGATCACAAAGTCATTACCAAACCTCTGTTTCAGCAGGCTTCTGGCCTTCTTATAGCCTTCTGACGGGGCCATTAATGCACATGGCTGTATTACCTTTGATGCCTTTCCTGTGCAATACTCAAACAGTCTGTTCAGTTTATCACTAGCCTCAATATTGGCCTTATCTACACTAGCATCAAAGGCATTCATAAAGGTCCAATACTTCATAGGATCCCCATCAAATTTCATCAGGCTAGTCTTTGGTAGACGAATAACATCTAGCATCTGATGTTGGATTATCTGGGATTCTAAGGCTGACTGACTTTTCTCTTGGATTTCACCAAGAGTTTGATTTATACCCTTGAGGTTGGGGTCTGATGGCTGTTTCTCACTATTCCTATCTGAAACTCCACAATCTGAGCTACTTGTCCAATGGTGAATGTCTCATCTGATCTTCTATCATTGTAACCTGTTATAGGTGATCCTGACCATTCAGGTGCAAAAGGGTTTTGGTAACCTGCTATAGGTGACCCTGACCACTCAGGTGCAAAAGGGTTGAGCCTTGATTTCCTCACTTCTGGTTCTTTCTCATTTGAACTAAAGCTATTACCAAAATGTCTATCAGGAATATTTTGACTGACCTTTGATGCTTTATACACATAATCAGGATACTCAACAAACTTGGTCAGGGCATCTTCTTCAGCTGCTGCAGCCTCAAGTTGAAACTGCATTTGTAGTTGTTGACGGCGTAGTTCCATTTTCTTCTTTTCACGCTCCAGCCACAGCTCCTTCTGCCTGCGCTGATGTTCAGCCTCTTGCTGCTGACGTTCAGCCTCTTCCCGAAGCTGTTCTTCTCGGCGGCATGCCTCTGCTCGCTGCTGTTCTTCTCGACGGCGTGCCTCTGCTCGCTGCTGTTCTTCTCAACGGCGTGCCTCTGCTCGCTGCTCTTCAACTTCTTGTTCTAGTTGTAGCTGGGTAAGCTCAAGCTCTTGTAACTCCCAGAGAGCTTTAGCCTTGACTTCAAGAGCAGCCCGTTTTGCAACTGCCTTAGCTCGTGTGCTTGATGCCCTTGATGCCCTGGAGGTGGCACCAGAGCCAACCTGAGACACACTGTCATGAGCATAAATACTGTCCTGCAGTCTCTGCTGTTCCAGGAGAATGTCATACTGTTTCTTTGTGTCAACAAACCTTCCCTCCATCTGGGAATACACAGCCTCTTCAGTTGAGGCCCTATCAGGTTGAATGTCCACTACTAAATCCATGATCTCCTGATGCACTGAATAGAAGTTTGAGAATGCAGTTGCCATTTTCTCAACTGCAACTTTGAGTTCAGGCAGTCCAGCATCCTTGTTCATCAGATGAATCACCATATCAATTTTCTTAGTTAAATGTCCAGCATACCCACCTCTTGAGCGGCGCAGTGTCACCAGTTGTTCAGTTTTGACACTATGTGGATCCAACATCCTGCTTGATTCCCTGTGCCTGGAACCAATCTCTGACATGATGACTTGCTTAGTCCTTGCTGAGGATCCTTGAAGATTATTCTTTGTACCAAATGTGGTGGCCTTGGCCAATGATTGCAGACAAAGTCTTTGTTACAAGTTGACTTGTTGACAGGTTTATTGCTGAAGTAGCCACAGGAGGCCTAATCCCCTTTGGTAGACACTTATTTCCTATGGTTGTCACAGTAGCACATAGTAACACACAAATGTCCTCAGGTAATATAATATTTCAGCATAGAGTCCATTGAACATAACTGTGTGCAATAACATTCAGTAGTCCAACCTTAGCATGGATATAACCTTCAGGGTAATCTGGTATAATAACCTTCAGGATAATAACCTGTACAAAGAATATTGCCTCCTCTTAGTCCTCAGGTACAAAGTCCAGTATATCAGCAAGGTAGTCCATAGGGTTGATGTGAACAGCACAGATCAGATGTAGTGGTTGAGGAGGGAAGAGAGGGACCTGCTTTTATATGCTATCTAAAGGCTGAGATCAGAGTCTCACATCATCCAGAAGTATGAGGTCAGACTGATGTCAGATAGGGAGACAAACAGGTGACTGGTGATATCAGCTAAAAGGATGAAGTAAGCACACTGAGTGGTACACATGAGACAAGTATGACATCAGCAGGCATGAGATCAGCCAGTGGATATGTTCCAAGAATGCTGATGTAGGCTTACCACATAATACTAGGTCATTGAAACATACAACCATCAACATACCTTTACTGTACTTTGATTCTAACCCATTTAGTTATAAACTATGACATTCTCAATGTTACAGATATACACCAGAAAATACAAACTTTATTTTATGACAATCTATACAACCCTACTGTATTCTTTACCTTACACTACACGCATGTATGGATTTAGTCTCTCGGGTGATTTATGTATATACTGTAGGAGGACTTTACCCATGGCTAGAACCATTAGGTGAGTGACTTGATGCAGTCGCTCTTGGAGTAGACTAGTACCTGGCCCACTACGCTTACGGAGGTACGGAGGGCGCCTCGGCACCAAAGTACTCTTGAAGTGGAATAGCATTTCTTGGTTATTTGGAACATCCTCATTTAGCCTTTTGAATAACATATACTATATAGCGATCTTGAAACCCATATATAGTCAAAGGTGCGCGAGATATGGTCTCACTGAGATTCGTCACAGGAGGAAAAATTCATTTCATTTAGATGATTGGGGAAAATGCTAATAAATTTAACCTGTGATTTGATAAGGATCTGTGATCATTTGTATTGATGTCTCTGACCATGAAATATCAATGTGGGTAATTTTGCAGTGGTCAAACTTATGTTGTCGTGCATGTACTTGTCCTGAAATAGATAGGGCCTACAGATTCTCACTCTAGTCTACTCTAGTCATGCAAAACTGACAATTGACCTCACGCATCTCTCAATTCACCCTTTATGTCACGGTGGATACAGCGGTCAACCAGCTATTTGTAGGCCCCTATTGCATGTTGTCGGGTTTAACCAGGGACTTCCACATCACAATTTGTTTCTCAACATTTGGCAACTAGTTTTCCATGTTGATTTAATTTTCCCTTTTCTCTGCCAATTGGGTGAAATAACTTAGGGACATTTATTCTCACGATCACATGAGACATACAATGGGTCTAAGTGATAGTTACTTGAGTGTATATCACTCTGTTTCACTTTGTGAGATTCACCTCTGTGTGACCAATTTTATGGATCTTTGTCCATCTATTTCATGTGAACATTGTGAATTTAACCATTAGATAAGGGACTCTAGCTATTACGATGGTGGGGTATGCTATGCACAATATGGTTTCTCCACAAGGGTTTCTATGCATTAATTTTTCAGTTAGCTGCAGGACGCTAGAAAATAGGAGCACTAAATAGCGCAAAGCCACAGTGGATTTATCCAGGTTCGTGCGGGGCATTGTCGGGCCTGCCTTTGGTCTCCATACCAATTGTGCCGCAATGGTAATAGTTTGGTGCTGCCTGTAATAGGGTTTATGAAGCATTGGGCCGCATATTTACATCTATTTGATGGATCTATCAGATGTCAGATCTATTCAATACTCCAAGCCGTTCTGGCGCTCTCAGCACGGCACACAAACACCCATCCCACCTCATACACTCTGAGTTTGCTTCTACATTTTGAGTACACCCGAGTACACATTACAGCAACAATGGCTCAAAGGCTGCTGGCTATTGTCACGGGACTAACTCTAGTGATAAACTGTCACACTCTAGGAAGATCAGGTAAATACTTTTTTTTAGAAAGGTAATACTTTGTAGAAATTAAGGTTCTAGTCTGGTAATGATATAAGTAGATTTGACCCTTCATCTAATTTCTTATTGAATCCTATGGTTTTTTTTCTGCATGATAATATTATAGTGATGAGGTTCTTTCAGAAGCATTGTAACTGTGCACCATTCCAAGCCCAACCATCTGGGAGTGTATATGTAGGTAAATTAGATTTTAGGAATCGAATAAAGGGTCTTTCTAAAGAAATATCATTTCAGAAAGAAAACGAAGTATTTTATAAGAAAGTTAAAACCTTAACATGTTTTGTATTTTTAAATAAATATAGTATGTGTTAGTGAAACGTTTTCTTTCATGAACATTTCTACTCCCGTAGAATATAATTTTGTTATCTGAGTAGATTGTGTGAATAATTAAAATAATATAAGTGTATAATAACAGTTCATTCTATTTTTTTCACATCCTGATTTGCCATGGCTCCTCCTTTTCACAGTTAACATTGCATCTAGAATTGTGGACTGTGAGTGTGTAAGAACACAGAGGGTGTTCAACATACTACAGACCTTAGTCACCGGGAGTAGACTTAGTCACCTCACTATCATCACTGATGCCACACAACAAGGTAATTAAAACAACAGACCCATAATTATGATGAAAAGTTGATCTTTCTAACCTTTCATGTTAAATAAATCATTGATAGTCCCGGCTAGATGTAAAAGGCACATAAAGTACTAGTTGCAATGTCTGTATACCTGTAACTAATGCTATATGCATCAAGCAATGCAGTATGTGGCACCTAAAACAAGGGAGGGGGGGGGCAGGGGGTCCAAATGCAGGATCCAAATCTAGCTATATAGCTAGAGACTCACTCTACACCGTTTTAGTAGACATGTTGCATCCATGTACATTACCTTCATGCCTTCATGATTTACAGAGCAACATCTATTGACCATAAGGGATCATTATAATTTTATGTTATTCTCACCTAAAGTATTATTAATTTTCCTGTGATAGGATGTGGAGACCTGACAGACCTACAAGATGTCCTGTTCACCTTTTCGTGCTCAGGCTGGGATTTTAATCTGTTCTTGACTGCACCAGTGTATAAAAGGACAACCTTAAGTACCATCATAATAAACTGTGATACAAACACCACAGAGGTAGGGGATCCACAGTTCACATTATAATGAATGTCACTCTAACATTGTCACGAGATGTGTGGGTTATAGTCCTGAGGGGCAGGAGGTTAAATCATGGATAGGGGCACAGGCATAAGGCCACGGCTCCTATCCATGATTTTCACTGCATATATACCAGGGGAATGCTTAAAATATACACTTATCAGGTGAATGCCTAAATATGTCAGGTAATTGCGGTCAATAGAATTGTGTCTTCATGAAAAGTATTGCTTTACAAAGTTGATTGGCTGGAATTAAAGAAAGACCAATTTGAAATATTCTATACTTGATCAATACCTATACTAACTTCATGTAAACCTCACCAGGGCTTGTTTCTCCTTATTCAGAATATTGTACAAGAGATTCTTGCTATGCGGAGAGAAGGTATTGCAGAGAGGCGACTTTTATTCCCATTTTATAATTTCATTATGACTCAACCTGTTACTGATGATGCAACATTCTGGCTTGATCTAAGTGGTGTGCATCAAATCAACATTGTCAGGACTCTAAGAGAGACTGTGGATGAGGTAATATCAAATTGATTTATGATAACTGTTATTTTTCGTCTACTAATTTTCTATCAGCACTATTACATGAATTGAAAGTAAATATTGGCATAGTAACCAGAACATATTGCATGGCATGTCATAATATGGTATCGAACAATTTTCTCCAATACAGGCAGGGTGTAGTAAGGCAGAGTATAAAATACAGACACGTGAGGGTGATGGTGCTTGGAGAGTGGTGGGCAGGTACAGAGACACCTACCACGGAGACCCAGGCTTCATCAGGAACAAGTTTGTTAACTTTGAGGGGATGAGTCTCAAAGTGACACATGTACTTGTAGGTTTAGTTTTGTTTTCTAAGATCTGTAAATTTTTCCTGACTTTTTCCGGAAGTGGTTAATTTGCAATGGTTGTTATGGTGAAGGTTGATATACCAGCAGTTCTTTAGAACTTTGAATATAGATTTTATTAGAATATTTCTAACAAAGCCTCATAATCAACTGACATCAATTATCTCCAGTATACCTAGGATTTATCTAAAAGCACAAAGATTGAACAGGTTAGAGTAATACAGTTTACTAAAAGTTCGTTTTTGATTATTAGCATATTGATGTGAACTGTTTATCCTTTCCAGTACAGTCCCTTTACCATGATGCGGAATGGGGTTTACTATGGGTTCTGTATAGATATATTGGAATACCTGGCTCGTCAGTTGAATTTCACGTAAGTTTTCCTAGAAAAGATTCATTTTGGGGATTTTGAAAAAGATTTTCTCCCTGCTTGTAATTAGCTAGTTAACCCTCTCACCACTGCTGGCCTGATGTCAGACCAGAACAACACTATATTTCATATCAAGGCCATAGCCTTCAAAGGCCACCATTTTGGGAGTTTTGAGTGTATCTGTCTCATTTATTCACTACTTATAGTCAAGCAGTGCAATAAGACAGTGCTTTTATCATATCAGCTGACCTTAGGAAGAGGTCAAAGGTCGCCAGGATCCTATTGCAGTTCACCCTATAATCTAGGGCTAAAAGAGCAGTAAAATAAAGGTGTTAGAGCTGCTAATCCATGTATACCCTACCCCAACGCCATCATCTACCATTCAGGGTGGTAGTCCACACAATTAGCTTCAATATGCACCCATTTTCATCCCTCTGTGAGCAATGGTTCATGAGATACAGACTTTGGCATTCTGACCAAGCAGTGAAGTACAGAAAAACTGGGTGGCAACCACTTGCGTTAACATGCATTATCTCGGTAACCACAGGTCTGTTTGACTCAGGATTTGAAATACTCAGAGGGTTAGAAAATGTACTTTCTAGCTTTCCATGTCATGGAAAACCCCACGTTTGCAATCAATTGCATCAGCTGCGCTTGGTGTATTGGAGTGCAGGCTAGGAGTGAATGTAAGCAAAATATACTAAAAAAATCATGAAAACCCAGCGGTGAGAGGAAGACCATTCCTCTGTTTGTCTACATGATAGAAACACCTTTCATGACCTTACATTCTGAGACCACTATAAAACTTTGTTCATGGTAGTGCAAACTAATTGATATGGGAAAAAGTTATTCCCACAGGTGGAATATTTATTATTGTGCAATTAGATTCAAATGAAGGCTTTTAAACATCAGACCAGACCAGGTTAAATGTAGTTGTTATTGTAATGGGTGATGGTTGGACTTTCTTCATGTGAACTGAAAAATTCCCTATGCCATTTCGCTATTTTTAGGTATGAACTAATCTACAGTACTGACTACCAGTTTGGTATCAAGAAATCCAATGGTCATTGGAATGGAATGATCGGGATGATGGAAAGAGAGGTAAGACTAAAAATTGGACTAAAAAAAAAACAAAAACAAACAGATATGAACCAAAACTGAAATAGAATAATGTTTGAGATGTGGTATTTAGGGTTACATGCAACAATGCATTATAGTTAATTAACCCTTGCTTTCATACATCAGGAGGTTGATATGGTGATGGCAGGAATGACTATTACTGGACAACGTGAGACTGTGGTTGATTTCTCCATCCCTTTCTTTGAGGAAACATCAGCCATTGTTGTTAGGGCCGACCTCACCAGGAAGGAAATACCCTGGTCATATCTGTTTGACCCATTACAGGTAGGACTTTCTCCCATCCAACACATGATCAGAGCAACACATTGCACATGTTGGCATGATGTGCTAATGCAACATGGTTGGGTGCCCTGGCTGCATTTGTGATAGCAATTGAACATGGAATATGCAGATATTAAAGAGCTTGTGTGCATTATGGCACTAGATCGAGGTCTTGTTTGTTTACCTTCATCATCCAATTTGGACCTTGGAGTTTCAAATGAATTGATTGTTGGAATGGTGGTCTCAAATAATGCAGTTGGTAGATGGCAATGTGGAAATTGGTGTCCTGCTTTTACCAAAGATATGCCAAGCCAACTAGTAGAAGAAGATGAGGTCTTACTATTAGTATAAGAGATGAACTTGAGGTATTTTTACACTATAATCGAATTAGACTCACATATATACTCATCATCATATTCAGAACACAATTTAAATCAATGCCACCAAATAATATACATGGCACTGATTAAATACCTTAATAAAGTTTTCCTGAGAATTTATCATTGTACATCCATATTTTTTAGTTTCATGTGTGGCTAGCTGTGGCTAGCAGCTTGGTCATCTGTGCTGCCATTATCAGTGTATTTGATCAATTGGCAACATTTATCAGACAATATGACAAAGGAGGCACCATGTCTCATAAAGATACCACAGCACCCAGTCTGATAGATCGTACCTGGCTCATGGTCTGTATATATGCTAGACAAGGTGAGCCAATCATAGATTGCATTTGATTATATAGATCTAAAAAAAGAAATATTTTCAAATGTTAATTAAAGCTATTGGGTTGTGTCAAAGTAAGGGCTTTTCAACCAATATGAGGTTGTGGAGGTTCGAGTGATGGTTCCTCTTCCTAAGGATATTAGGGAGCGTTCATTATTTATGGCAGGGGGGGGACGACAATCTGTCAGAATGAATACGTCAGAAAAAACTGACCCCCCCCTTCGGAATGGGTTGAAAAAAAATGACCCCCCCCCCTTTCGGAATGGGTTGAAAAAAAATGACCCCCCCTTAGGAATGGGTTGAAAAAAAAATGACCCCCCCCTCAGAATAAATTGAAAGAAAATTACTCCCAACAGAGGCTACATCAGGTCCATTCATTATACAAGGTGATATTAGCAGCTTTAGAACCATTTCAGTTATGTGTCATCTTTTGAGCAGTCAAATTGTGAATACACTGCTGTTGATTGATTTAGCTCTAGCAATTTGAAGGCTAGCATGGATAAGACGTACCTGTGTGCGCATTTTTTTAGCTGGTTTCTGTGAATTTGTGACCGATCTTTGAGCAGGTACCCATATTGTTTTTTCCCGTGCTAGCCCCCCTTTAAGGGCCGGCTAGCATGGGCTACTACTGATGCAGCTAAAATAGGTATGTCTTAGTAAAATATTCCATGTGACCTACTCCTGACCAATGGAAAAATTGTTCTGATTGAGGGACTTGGTTCTGGTTTCTTTTTCAAAAACTTTATATACGGTACAGAAATAAACTTTTGTAGCTTGTCTTTCTCTTTAGATTTCATTGTAATCTTAGTTTTTATATCAATTTGAAGGGTGTTATAGACATAATTCTTGTCAGGGTTGATTTCATCAATGGGTGAAAACAAGAGTTAAATCTGGAAAGATCTGATTGCGAGTTGCGGTGATTTTAGCATGTAACATTTTTTACTACTGACAACTTTGTTGGTGCCCTGTTCACTCTCGTGAGGTGTATGGTGTAGCACCACAAAGTGTTGTTTGTGGTGTACCATACCCTTCCCAGTACCCCTTTAAAGGAAAGTACTTATTTTTATGATGACATCTTTTGAAACAATCAGCAGGGCGAGCAAAAGAACAAGGAACATTGTGTCACAAATTGGGCCAAATACTTCAATCTTAAGAGCTGAACAGTGTTACACCCCAGGGAAAACTGTATACATACATATACCATAGTGGTAGTGACTGGCCTCATCCATGTTTTAAAGGGGGCTTATCATGTCAAATTTTAATATGGGTACCTGCCAAAAGATCTTTCACAAATCTGTAGGAACCAGCGGAAAAATTCCGATGCCCCGATTGGTCAAGGAGTGGTCATGTGAGTTGGTAACACAGGTACAGGTACATCTTATCCGTGCTAACCGCCCTTTGACACACAAAGTAGTAAGACTCTGATCATATAACATAATCAAAAGTATATGAATTATAGGTAGCTGGTAACAAAATGTTGGGCAGAATTATATCTAGAATTATTACTGAAAACCAAATAGTTAAAATTCGCGACGCGTCGCGAAAATTTTTGTTCCTTTGTCATAAAATTTGCATCACATTGGCAAATACTCCCCAAGAGGAAATTACCTGGCCCTCGGGAATGGGTTAAAAAAAAATGACCCCCCCTCTAAGAATAGGTTGAAAAAAAGCGACCCCCCCTCTAAGAATAGGTTGAAAATAAATGACCCCCCCCTTTGAATACCTCCAAAAAAAATGACCCCCCCCCCTTCATTTGGTCATCCCCCCCCCTGCCATAAATAATGAACGCTCCCTTATCATGATGTTTAAGTCTATGTATGACATAATCTCTACCCCTACAAGTTAAAAAGATAACACTTCATATCATCTACAGTTTCAAACCAGACAAGAAAAAATCTTATTCTATTCACATCAAATTGTTTTCCCCTTAAACTAATATAGATTGTACATGGTGTGCCTACTTCTACTATTGTCTTAATTTGCAATTTCTAGGTGCAGAGAGGTTACCACTGGCAGGATCTGTAAGACTAAGTCTGGGGATCATCTGGATATTACCGTTACTAGCTGGCTGGTTATATAGTGCAAATCTGATGGCCTCCCTAGCTACAATAGAAACAAAGCCACCCTTTAATACCTTGGATGAACTGGCTAATGACACTGAGTATACTCTTCTCATGAATGGAGGAAGTGTGCAAAGACTGGTCCTTGAGGTAAAGGTCTATTCATTTATCACCCCCAAAAATCATCAGATGTCTAACTGTATTCCCAGTAATCATTAAGATTTTATAGGTTTGCAAATATCCATAAAGTTGGACATCACCTATTTGACTAAATTCCCACTGGTGGTGCAGTATGTATCCCTAGAATTTGAAATCATTATGCAACAGGCAGCTTTACATTTATCTACCAATGTACAGGTGATATTTTACAAGAAAAATAATTTTTCCACCCTTTCACTTTTTCTTTCGGAGATCCCTGTCATTTTTATTGACCTATTTTATATTAACCAGAATTCCAAATCAGGAGTCTACGCTGCACTATGGGCCAAGGTTCTCAAAACAAAAGATGAGTCCCTTCTAGCTGGTACAGCTACTGCATTGAGAGTGATGTTCAATGACAGTCAAGGCCAGAAGAAGTATGCTATTGCTGCTGACAGGACATCTATTGAAACCAAACTTTCACGTGACTATGGCTCACGATGTGACTGGGCTCTGATACCAGAGACATTCTTTACGTCTGGTTTGGGGATTGCGCTGCCTGAAGGATCACCTTACAAGGAGGTTTTTGACAGAGGGTAAGTCAGTCAGTTCTATGATATATAAAATTTGAAAGCACCTTTACATCAAACAACCTCTAAGGCTTATGCTACTCTAAACCCCAACATATAAGTTGCAGCTAACAAAGCATTTTAGCGCCTTGGGGCAGCCTTCTGAGCCCATATAACTTGTAGATAGGCCTTTACACAAAGACTGTAGTAAGGAGTGGCAGCCTTTGGATAAGATATTTCCCAAAGTAAAATGATTATTGACAAAATAAAAAAAAAAAAACAATTTTAACACATGTGACACGATCTGCGAAAAGGGCCCTTAGTGCAGGGTGCTTTAAGGTCCCTTGTCCCAGTACATGTCACACATCTTTGCTTAAATATTTTTCAGGGTGATGAGAGCCATGTCTTCTGGATTAATCTTAAAGTACCAAATGAAGAATTTCTACAAATCATCGTGTATAGACATAAAGCAGGGCACACATACAGAATCTAAAAACATCAGTCTGGGTCATGTGAGAACTGTCTTTATCCTGCTACTGGTTGGTATTGCTGCATCAGCTGGTTTATTATTGATGGAGAACATATTTAGAGACAGACCACGTGTTGGTAACACTAGATATGTCTAATAGATAGTACAATTGAGCATGAATTGCACACAGAACCTGTCTGATACCACATACACTAATATCAGATATGTATGAAGGAGTATTTCGTCCTCTCTCCGCATGTCTTGTCAAAGCAACGTGTCCATTCCATGCCATTTATTTTCTTAAAATTTATTTTGTTTTCTAAATCTAAATTGAGTTCTTTTTAGATCTTAATTGACGTCATTTGTACAGAAATGAAGCCAAAGCCAAATAAGTTAATATGCTGAGTGAGTACACGAAAGCATTGGCACAATACATTCAAAGAAACATATGAAAATGAAAATGGGAACTATAATTATAGATATTGAACAGGTCCAACATCAAATTTATACATATTGATATTAGTATAGGTATAAATATTTAGGAACAATACAAATACAAAAATTGACAGTAAATTGAAATAACATCGTTTCATTGAAATGAATTGAATTGAAATGAAGTGGAATCAAGATAAAGTGATAATGTAATAACCACTGCAATAATCAATGCTGCTTCAAGGTATTAATTAATTATATCCCATCTTTAGATTCTGCCTTAAATTTGGTATTTTCAACAATTCTTTTTTGAACTTTACTTTAGTGGTTGCTTTCTGAATGTTCTCAGGTAGAGCATTCCAGAGAGCCACTCCCCTATTCCATGGTGATCTCTTATAATGTCTAGAAATTACCTTAGGCAGTTCAAAGACTATTTTGTTTTGAGACCTTGTATTATATACCTGTGGTCTGTTTACTACATTTTTAGATCTCTTATACATTAGACATAATAATAGCATGTCAAATCTCTTTTCCAGTATAGATACTTTGCAGATTTCATGTAACTCTTTGACACTATACCGTCTGATATTGCACTTCAAACTTATTCATAATGCCCTGTTTTGCAACCTTTGCAATGCTGCTAACCCGTCCTCATTACAACTTGTACTAATAAATGAGCAATATTCAATAATTGGTCTAATAGTGTAACAATATATTTTTACACTTTGTTCTTCTGAGCTTAGCAAACCTAAACAATTTGTTGCATACATTTCTTCTAATAATATTGATTTGTTTATCAAAGCTCAATTTGCTATCAATTTGTACTCCTAGGTACGGAAAGAAGGTGACAGTTTGTACTACACTACCATTGAAATCTATGGTAGTGTCAGTGCAATGCTTTGATTTGTGAGCACTGCAGAACCACATGAATTTTGTTTTGCTTGGATTCACAGTTAATCTATTCTCTTCGACCCAATTCTTAAAATTAATTACATCTCCATTGAGCATTTCATTTACAGATGCAGTATCTATCCCAGAGCAATGAATCACAATGTCATCAGCATATAGTTTAATTTTACAGTTTTTTAGCACTTTAACCACATCATCGATGTACAATACAAATAACGGGACCTAAAACTGAACCTTGAGGAACTCCATACTTGATGTCAAGGTCTGGAGAGACTTTATTACCATAGCTAATACTCTGTTTTCTATTTTCTAGTTAACTTTTAAACCATAAAAAGTTAGATTTACTCAAGCCAAGTTTATTAAGCTTAATTAATAATTTAGAATGTATAACACTATCAAATGCTTTAACCTTTTTGTGCCCAGAATTATTTGAAGTTTTTACATCATTTCACAATCGCATCACCTTGTTGATAAGACCATGTGTTACTTTGATCTTCTCTAATATGGGCTCTGCAATACATTTTCCCAATAATCATAACCCAGTGAACAATGCTGAAAACTTTCTGTTAAGGGCAGGGTATTTCTGGCCAGGTCTGGAAACCATAGTTACCAAAACCTTCCATTTGTTGTTATTTTCTAGTATATGGTCTCTATTGTGCTATATAATCATATATTATAGCCATAATTCCTACAATCCTGAGAGCTTAGAGAACTTGCAAAGCAAATTCTGCCTGCATGGGTACTGCCAATTAGGGAACATAATGTGTTAGTAACACTGCATGGCATATTATTACTGATATGATCAGTTGTTGTACAATCTAATTGGAGTATGGGAAATTGTGTGTGTATGACCTATCATCATTTTGGTAACATGTCAGATGTTAGCTCCCTGGATATATCACAAAAAATGACAGCTCATTTTCAGTTTCTGACTCCCTGTTTCTGGTATAATAGAGATAGAGCCAAATGGATGGTTGTATCCTAACTAGGAAGTCAATAGCATTCCAAAGAGGGTCTAACTTTGCAGATTGGACCAGTAGAAGTTTCTGTGTGAAAATGCCATTCAATATACATGCATTTAAGCCCAAAACTGCGCTTAAATGTGCGCTTGGGCACCCAGGGGTTAATTGTGGGTGCATCAAACATATTGTGGCATTTGGGTAGATACTCTTTAACATATTGATCAAATATTTATACTGAATAAGTGCTCTCAATGTGTCTGTGAATGCCCAGTAATTGAATATGCTCATCATACAGCTTTCCTGCTCACATCCGGGACACCAGGTATAAAGAGTAATATACAAAATGATTTAGTATCAAACCTCATCATTATTTACAAATACTCATTGTAGCTGAAAAATCCCTATGAATACCAAGTGATCAGCAATAAAAAAAAGAGAATGCTTGGGGGTCACCCGGCTGGGCAATATAAGTGGAAAAGGTACCTTTCAAAACATATTCAGTGACTTGACATAAGGCTTATTCACTGCCTTCTAGCTTAGTTATGACATGATATGATGGAAGAAATGAAAGAACTAACTAGTTTGAAAGGCTTGGCTGTGGCGAGGTACGCGGGATCACAATAATTCACTTTTGTAGCAGAGTACTTGCTGTAATGTGTGTATCGGGCAAATGGGACAATTGCGTTTGAACACTGTTATATCCGTGTTTTAAACGTTCAAATGTGGGTTGTATGAAAATAATTACTTAACACACCTCATTAATTTTTGGTCAACCTTTAAATATTGTTTAACACGCCACTTGGAACAGACCAAACGTGTTTCTGCCAATTGAGTTCCCTTTTTGTCATAGGTCTTTGACTGTCGGTCTCTTTTTTTTAACACATTTAACCTTTATTTGGTCATAAATATCAGTTACATTCAATTTGTCGTATCATAACTATGTGGCAGCAGGATCATGAGGTGTCCTTATTAGAATGTTATAAAGTAGTCATTACATGACAAGATAATACATACAACACAGAGACAAGCCATACATCTTAAATTACTTGACCAGATAAGCTAGCGATGGGTCATCAGTAAAACTGTTATGACCCACCACTAGTAAATACCTAGTTTGACATATGTGGGCAGATGAGGGGAGAGGGCCCTCCCTGCAGGACTTTTATTACTCAATTTGGCCACTAGGGGAGCTACAAAGGCTAGGAATGTGAAAAATAGACCAAAAATTGCGTTTATGTACCTTTTTACACAGAAAAATGTGGTTTTCTAAAAAAGAGTTCTATTTCCTGGAACTTTTGGTCTATTTGGAATGTTAATGGAACATTTTGAATTCAAAAGAAGGCCTAAATAAGAGTTTTCAGGGAAAACTGTTGCCATGGCAACAAAAATTATGTTCCAAATAGAAAAAAAAATAATGTCAACCAATAGAATGATTCATGGAGATTCATACACTGAAAAAAGCATAAAGATACCACTTCTAGCCCAAATCTACACCCAAATGTATGGAAAGGATGGTCATTTTTTTATCAATAATTTAAATCATTATGCTTATTAGATGCCTGATTTGATTAAAACGATGAATGATAGAGCTTATTGGCTGCATTGATAGAGTCATGCCATTCCATTTTGGTGAAGCAATATCTCCAAGACTAGAAGGGCTATCTACAAGTGTTGTACCTCATTTTAAAGCTGATAACATCAATTTTAAATTTCATGTTTAAGCTCGTAAGACCATTTCCCCTCATCTGTCCACATATATTATAAAATAACATTCTTGTGTGGAGAAAAATGACAGAAATCAATATTGAAATCACTTATGTTTCCCCTTTTTTAAAACCCAAATTAGTTTAAAACAAAAAGAAAAACGTCTATTTTCTCTTTGTGTCTTACCCTCCCTCTATATTACTCTAATCCTTTATCCTCTCTTCGCTGGTTTCATCGTTTGTGCCTTCTTTCCACTGTGTTCTTTGTAAACCAGCTTATATAGAGTTCATGAGATACCACAGGAGGGCATTTCAAAATGATAGTCAATTGAATCTCACTACGATTTGAGGTTGTCCAGTCGTAGGATGTTGTTGTCTGTTGTTGTAGGATCCCACCCTTTTTTATCTATCCCTTCTTTGATTACCATAACTGTACACACCACCGTTTATATATAATATATTGTGACACCTAGATGCAGGGCTGTAATGGCATCAGAGTGAGAAATCTCACTACGATGTGGAACTTGTCTAGTCGTACCATCTTCAGAAATGCCTTCCAGCAGAACTATGACAAGTGGTTTCCAAATCGTAGCGACCATAAGCTACAGTAACATATTGCATGGTGTCATGGCCGATGCCAGGTAAGTGAACCCCACCAATTTCATCCATTGACCTTCCTGTAACCTCACCAATGTGCCTCATCTATCAGTGGGTGTCAGACCTGTAACAGCACTGGACGGGGTCCACACACAAGGCAATTAGAAGCTATGTACCAGACTATCACAGACCAATATAGTCACATCTCCAATAATGAGGCCTTTGATACATTCCTATAGGCCTAAGCCCATCTGGTGGAAATGGGATTTTCATATATTATGTATAGTAGTCCTTAAGTAGGTTCTACATATTCCCAAAGGAAGGATATGTCCTCCCAGCCTGTCTACTTGGAATGTAAATGGAACGTTTTGAATCCAAAAAGAGGCTAAAATAGGGGTTCTCAGGTAAATGTGTTACCATGGCAACCAAAATAAATGTTCCAAATAGAAAGAAAAATAATGTCAACCGATAGAATGACCCATCATAATTCATATGCTGAAAAAAGCATATAGATACCATTTCTAGATCCAAAACTGTGCCCAAAAGTATGAAAAAGTTTGGTCATTTTTGATTGATTATTTAAATCATTATGCTAATTAGATGTCAAATTCAATGCAAACAATGAATAATACAGCTTATTGCCTATATTGATACAGTTATGTCATTCCACTTTTGTGAAGCAATATCTCCAAGACCAAAAGGGCTATCTGCAAGGGTGAAACCTCATTTTAAAGCTGATAACTTCAATTTTAAATATCACATTTCACCTCGGAGGGATTGTTTCTATTTCTTCTTCTTTTTTTTTTAACTTACCACATAGATTGACACCCTATTCAGCATGGGGATGATAGATATACAGAAAGTGTCAAATCTATATACTTGTGCCTTTATAGAAGGTTTAGGTGCGGGACTTTGTGGGGAGTAGATATATATTTGGGTATCCCCACCAACCAAGCCCCCAACCCCCCCCCCCAAAAAAAAAATAAATAAATAAATAAAAAATGCAGGGACATATTCTGTGCATGTAGATTGTCCAATCTATGGGACTATTACATTCGAAAGAACTGTCCCTGCATGGAGCTGTATAGTGAAATTGTAGCACCATGCTAGCCCCTGGTGTGTGCTAAGTTAATCAGGACAGGGGCAAGATGCAGTCCCTGGAAGGACATCACCGGAGCAAGACCAATATGAATATGTTTGAGTGATATTTTCTCTATTGAAATACCTTTAGTTGAGTCTTAATCATTCTAGACATCATTATTGTCCCTCTGCATTATTATAGACATGTTGATTGAAATTGTCATAACTGCGTGGATTGGAGTGTCCTTGGGATGTTTCCCATACTACCGTAATCTCCCACGTAGAAGACGCAGCTCGCGTAGAAGGCGCACCCCCAACCCAGAGAAGGCTGTTTCACGTAGAAGGTGCACCCCTGAGGGCAGATTTTTGTCAGTTTAGTACTGTTCTATAGTAAAAGTCCCCCCCCCCTATAAAGCGCACCCCCAACTCAAGGTAATTTACTTCCCGCGTATAAGGCGCACCCCTGATCTGATTCGCGTATAAGATGCGTTTTATATGCGGGAGATTACAGTGCTGGAAATCTGGAATTATCAGGCTCCTAGAGGCCATATCCCAATTGCCTATGGTTGCAATAGGGTAACATTGCCTCACACTCGGCTTACCTAGGGTGATACAATCTAACCTTCTACTGATGAAGAAACTGTCTTTTAGACAGATTATCGTGGATCTCTGTCTATATTTCCCCCTCCCCTAACGCAAAAAGATTTAACCTGGGCCCTTCTGTGGCACTGACAGCAGTGAATTTGAAATCCCAATGTTAAAGCTACTACAATATATCTATATCAGGCGATAATAGAATCTCTTTTCCTCTGATCAGATGCCATTCATTCTGGTGAGATGTGAAATATACGTAATGCACAAAATTAAATACTTAGGCCTTGGCTCTACTCTTTTTTCTGAGTTGGAAGGAGGGACATCACCCAGCTAAATAATAATGACTGATCTTATCAGGTGGCAGCACTGAGTATGGAGACCACGAATGCAGAGCTCTTCTCAACATAGAAGGGCTTCCCAACCCCAATTAAAAGGGTCTATATAAATTCATCTTTCCTATCCCCTCGGGTGTGTGTGGTGCACATATGCACGGGCACCGACTCATTCCTCTGAGAAATGTAGTTCTCACCATGAACATGACTTGAGTTGTCGAAATGGCATTAAACATCCAATACCCCACCCCCTCAACATAAGTACATAGAATACCAGGCTCATTTTCGATAAAAGGTGGAGCTACTGCGCTGGTTTGATTAGGTGTTTGCCAACATGGGTAAAATGTTGGAAGCATTTTATTTTTGCTCATATGTATCCTTTATGTTAGCATAGTTAAGGCACACAGAATAGAATGAGAGGTTACCTGCAAATTCTAACAGCTAGGCTGATAAAGGAAATGAGGCTACCTGTTCATTTTTATAGTTTGAGTGCATTATATAGGATGCTTTCAGAAAATTTGAGGGTGTTAATAAGGACATTGTTGGTCAATTTTCAAAACTTCTTTTTGAAGAAAAGGGGAATTCTTCAGAGGCAGCAATAAGCAGAATAGACCACCCCTTTCGGCAGTCTTACATTTGACAATGCAGAATCTAATGCATTCCATCTTTTGTGACGTCATGGGTTGTATTAGAGAAGCTGCAGGCATGCTGGATGTCAAAATAACACAGCAGATGCACTGGTAAATATGCCAGGTTATTCTTATTCAACAAAGGTCTGATAGGTTTACTTGTATGAGAATAAATGATACAGTCAGATCAATATAAGTAAACTATGGGCGCTATATGTGACAGTATGAATTTTTCAATATTAAGGGAATAATTCATTGATACCTTCACCCATGTGCGGTGTATCGGCTAATAATGTGAAGCATGCTGGACTCAAAATGGTGCATATCGTACTGGTATGACTGCCCGACCAGACCCTATCAGATTACTACATTACTGATCATACAGAGCAGTAGTAGCATATTACCTACTATCACCCACTCTGATTTTCCCAGAAATGAGGACTAAACGATCATCGTAGAGAGATTAGTGTGGTAGAGGGCACCTGTATAAGCCTACTTGGGATGAGAATACCAGATGAGACAAATGGCAGGGACACAATGATGGTTAACGGGGCTGCTTGTGGCTATACTGTTATGTGCATACACCAATATACCACTTAGCCAAGTTCTACTTTCCAGTGTACCCTATGGCAACTGATGGCGTGAGCCCATTATTGCTGAAAGGTATATTCGGCCATGGTCAATACCCACTAATGCAATACCCTTAATGTTATACGAAAGCATTATGGCTAGTTTACCAAATCGCCCATAACCCTTTCAGAGCGATAATGAATATATGTCTATCATGCGTTACACAATTTCAAAAGGATCCTGTGCTATATAAGGCCCTTTTGTGACAGATCATGTCCTTTCTGTCACCATAATGCAGGAATCATCATGCTGTTCCCATATGGGGCCGATATATTCCACAATGGTGTCCCTGCAGGCTGTTGTGAAAAGAATTGGAAATCCAATTATTTCTGTAGCTATTTGATCTTCCAATGCTCTGCTCTTTCCCACCCTGAAAATTGACTTACCCAGAGAATTGGTTTCTACTTGAGAATTACACCCCGACTCTGGACCACTGCTATATCACTCCTCTGACCAGTTCCCTTTTCACAAGACACAAGCGAATCAATTCCCTGAGGTAGAGAGTTTCATTTTGGGAATAGCACCTCCTACAGAATCACATCCAAATCTTTTTGCAACGGCCTCCATATATAGCAAGGCAAGGCTGTTTCAAACTCACCAGTGCCCAATTAGTTACCCCCTGCACCTTTTACAATCCACCTTTCTGTCAACCTGGAAACCATATAAAGTAGGTCCTACATTAGGGGCTGTGTAGAAATGAAGTCATGCATTTTTGGACCATTTTTGACCCCCCCTCCCCCCTTGTCATGTTTCATCATACAACACTTGACCCCCCCTCAGCATGACGTCATGCAGAGAGATCCCCCCCAAAGTGCATGAATAGTGAAGGCCTATAGGCTATAAACAAATTAAAATGGTTCAAAGGGACATATAGTGGGTGTGAATTGCCAATAAAGGGTAAAATGCATGCAAAGTGAAAAAAGAACTAGCACTGATCAACAAATGAACAGAGAAACATGCCAAACACTGTCAGCTTATATAATGTATGGGTCCCTATATGCAGGATGTACCATTTCTGTGCCTTGTAGTTGTAGGGGCTCATGGAGTGTTATATATCGTGTTAGCTCCCTATTCGAGAGGGCAGGTTGATCGGTGCGGTTACCACCGGTAGGACCAGAGGTCGCTTCGATCTCTGGCCGCTATGTGCCGGTTGCACAAACCCAAGCTAACTTGTCTGGTTTTACTTGATATTGACATATCTCGAATTAAACCGAAGTTATATAAGAACTCGAACCATTACATAGTTATACACGGAGTACTATGGTAGTGATCATACACAAGTATTTCCTGTCACAAAAGGGCTTAAAAACTGTCTAGATCAATAGTCCAATACAGTTAATAGTCTGCCTTCTTTACAGCGAAGAGAAAATCAAGAACAGTTATTATTAAGGATCATATAGTTCAAGAGCTTGAATGTATTGATATATTGAATGTATTGATTTAATCTGTAACTTTAACCATATACAAGTGTACTAGAAATAGGTTTCAGGGAGAACACTCTGAACTTAGTGAGTGGCCTAATAGAAAAAAATCTCAGAAAGCATCACAAATTCTCAGGAGACCATCGATTGCAATCATGGTTCCAATTTGTGATCTTACAAAGCAATAGAGTCACCTCAGCATTTTACTCTAGAATCTGCAAATAAGTTGAGTCCGATAGAGTTCCATTCAGACAAAGATGTGGAGAGTAAGCTTGGGGGGAGGTCCCCTTTACATCTCCCTCGACACCTCAAGAAGGAGGGGGGGGGGGTATCACACCTTTTCAAAAAGAAGCCTGTGGATGACTATGGATGCTGCCCTAAGGCAACAGGAGCAGTTCAGGGGTATTTTAGATGCATCATTTAGATCCTGAGGGCAGCAGTGGCCCTTTTCAAAAAGGGTTAAATTGGTATAGGTAGGATAGAGTAGTAGTGCCCCCTTATAGTGGCCTGGACATCACCTTGATTTTACACTGACATTGATGGCAGTGATACTCATTGAGTGAGATGTCTGAGGAATGCATGCACGTAGGGCCTATAGGTAATAAATTTATGTCAGATGAATGCATTAAACTTCCCTACCTTTAAAAATCTTTTTATAAAAGTTTTTGTTCTTGCCAAAACCAAAGCATATTGTGATTTCTTGATGACATGATGTCATGCAGCCCATGACCCCCCCTCCCCCCCTCCTGCATGACGTCATTTGTACACAGCCCCTTAAAACCAATTTTTGTCTTGGCCTGATCCTTCATTTTGATGCCAATTTCTTGTCTATTTACCCGATAATATCTAGTATGTTAGATATTTCTGGTTTTGCATCTGCCACCATCACGTCCAATCTTTTCATGTCCGATGGTTTCAGATGAAAGAAATGTGAAGCTCCTCCACTATACCCAGCTCAAGCACAATTCATGCATAATGGTACCCAACAGTTCCCGCTGCTAGCCAATTGGGTCAAAAGTCATGAGGTCAGGGAATATAAACTAGCCATTTACAAAAACCTAGGTGGCAGCTATCTTGAATCTTTAGTTTACAAATAAATACACATCTCTTTGCTTATTTGTTAACACTATAAGAACCATATGCATAATGACATTATTTCATGCATCACATCTTCTATTGGCATGTTGTTTGAACTACCCAAGAGGCATTATTAAGGGAAAAATGTATTGAATGTGCCAGGCCTATCCTCACATATAAGACATACCTTATATATGTGGGGTTACATGGTAATTGCTGTTGTACCGAGCACTCAACTGTAGCTTATCTTTTATAAACTGCATTGACATTTTAGCAGGAGAGTTTAAAGTTGGCATTTGGTATTCTTATCCATCAAGGATATTGTCAGTTGTCAGAACTCAGCTAAAATCAATAGAATACACAGGTATAAATGTCATGACATGACTAAAAGGCAATGAATGAAAAAAGGTGTCATTGAGTAGTACCTGACCTATAAAGCGAGACCAACACCATATACAACCCATCACTGAGTGTCCACAAATAAATAACTGTCACCTCCTCATTTTACATTATTGATTAATGTGCAAATGCTGCAATGTGTTTGGTCACTCACAACATAGGACAGGAATGGGGCATGAATATGGGGAGTCATCAAACACCTATTCCAAGAAATGTCTCATATTTCAGATTGTTTCAACACTATTCCTATTTTGGATGCATTTACTGTAAATAGTTATACCTTGAAAGTTGTAGAACAATGTCATGAGATGCTCTGAAAGAAGATACAGTCTCAGTAATTTTCTGTTGATTACTTGTGTGTAGGAAAAAGCCAATGCATATGTATCATAAGCTATGCAACACCAATGCATAATTGGATAATGACTAAATCCTTTACAAGTACTGTTCGTTTCATTGTTGTATGTTGAATATTTTTTCTGATATTTCTACTGATTCTAGTATAGATGGTAGTATGTTAATATTTAATTGGTGACTTTTCTGTGGTCAGAAGATTTGGTTGATTGCCCATACTAAAACCTCCTGCTGTGTGACAAACTAGTATGATAACCTTTAAGTTAAAACCTTTAGTTGGAGTACATATCAGATTTAGTCAGTGTGACCTTAGCTGTCGAAATGGCGTTAAACATCTATTACTCACTCACTCACTCACCTTCCTGAGTTTGTGTTCGACAATTAACACACCAGCAGATGCAGCAATACTGGCCAACAGTAGGATAAAGATGGTCCTGACATGACCCAGACTAATATTCTTGGATTTTGTTTGTGTGCCCAACTTTATATCTTTACAGGTTGCTTTGTAGAAGTTTTTCCTCTGATACCTCAGTGATTGATAACACTATTAAAATCTCTCATACTGATTGATGGAGGCTATAAAACCCCATAAAATCCTGCTTATAAGCCACACCCATGAGTAAGCCACACCCTGAGTTTGTGCGAAAGCTGTAAGCCACAGTAGAGGTCTGAAAAAGTGCTCATTCCTTTGCTGAGTCTATAAAAGTGAAACCCTTTTAGAAGCCGCACTGTGAGTTCAGTTTGAACCTATATAAGCTGCACCAACGGTCTGAATAGGTCTATAAGCCCTGGCTTATATGTGAGGTTTTACTGCAGGTAAACTTTAATTTCTTTTATCTGGAACCAAAATACCTGTGGCTAGGCATTTTTAGTTAACATAATTGAAAATTAGCTGGTTGTAATGAATGATTAGAATTGTTCAAAAGTGGGAATACCCCCACCCATCTGGAATACATATCTTTAGTAATGAGAAGCAAACGTGAAATCAGCTTCTCAGGGACTTCTCCCTGACTATTAATAATAATATGACTACTACATACATATTTCAAATGACTGTCATGAAATCTGTGAAAAGGGGGAATAAGGTCCCTTTTTCAGTACAGGTCACATTATTATACTATGATGTCAACCAAACTATTAAGTAATTTTACACTAGAACAGTTTCGTCCTGTACCTGTAGCAAGTCCAATACTGCCAGTAACTTACCGTATGTCAAAGATGTTCTTATAAGGACCTGGTGATCCCTCTGGTAGAGCAATCCCTAGACCAGATGTACAGAATGTCTCTGGTATCAATGCCCAATCACATCATGATTCAAAGTCATGATACAATTCAGTTTGTATTGAGGTCCTGTCAGCTATTATTGCAGCATACTTCTTCTGGCCTTGACTGTCATTAAACATCTTCCTAAGTGCTACTGAGGTACCAGAAAATAAGGAAGCATCCTTTGTTTTCAGAATCGTGGCCCATAATGCAGCATAGACTCCTGATTTTGAGTTCTGGTCAAAATAGAAAGAGGCTTATTCAAGGATCTCAAAAAATGGTAAAGAAAGGGGAAAAATGTTTGAAAACTAGTTACTGCATCTGAGTACATTATTCTGAAAACTAAAACTGAAAGAATTTTCTCCACACAAGGTGGGTAAAAGTATTTTAGTGATGATGATAAATGAAAAGAGTCTCACTTCAAGGATCAGCCTCTGCACACTGTAGCCATTCATGAGAAGAGTGTACTCGGTGTCATTAACCAGTTCCCCCAGAGTATTGAAGGGGGGGGGGGCTTTGTTTCTACAGTAGCCAGGGAGGCTGTCATGCTAGCATTATATAACCAGCCAACCAGTAGTGGTAGTATCCGAAAGATCCCCAAACTGAGTCTGATTGAGGCTGTTATGGAAAGCCTCTCTGCGGCTTTTAGGGAAGACCAAAAGAAAAAGAATGGTTAAGACATGGTTTCAGAAAATAATCTATAGATTCAGAGCATCTGACTAAGAAGTCACATAACCTTATTAATCTGGTACTATGATATCAGAGATGCCGCTAAATAAGAGTTAATAATGAATCTGCAGTTGTCATCATGGACTAAGGATTCAAAATATTTTTTGTTTTGTTAAAGACAGATAATTCACTTACCTTGTTTAAGGTATATACAAACCATGAGCCAGGTACTCTGCTCCAAAATGGGTGCTGTGTTGGTTACATGAGACATGACACCCCTATTGTTATGAGGTCTGATGAATGCTGACAACTGTTTAAATCCACTCATTATTGCATTACTAATGGCCCAACTGATGGCCACAGCTATCCAGACATAGAGCTGCAACATTCCAGTATTGTTATCCTTTACTACATGAGCATTCATTAAGACGTACGACAACACCATTAGTTATTTCTAGAAATAACTAGGTAACTTGAATGCAAGAATACATTACAAGATTCTTGTGGGAGCCATATGGTCCTGTTGTGTGAATAATGTATTTGAATGAAATGTACCACACAATATTGATACTGGATAAAATCAGCTGATCCCGTTTAAAATCAGCTGTACCACATCTACTGGGTTGATTCATTTTATTTAATTGTGGGAGTTCATCTGTTTTTGTTTATTTATTTATTTTCAACCTTGTATGATTTGAAAGAACAGCCATTTTCGTGGTGTAATCTTTTAACCCCAATAGAAGTACAATATTCATTGTTATAAACATTGTATGTATACATGTATTTCTGAACAAACCAAGCCAGGATTCTGTGTAACATGCACACTCTTCCTTTAAGGATCACAGTTTGTCTGGGATCTCATTGGCAATTGCCAATGGATGCATCAATAATGCTAGGCTTACAGTGATGGATTATGCTACTCATCTTAGGTTGTCTTATGAATTGATGATGAGTGTAATTATAACCTTGATGGATTATTTGCCAATGCTGCAGCACTATCTAAAACAAGTATCCACTGTCAAATGTGTCACAGTATGTAGTAGATATTGGTCCACTCTCTACAATTAGAGAATTTAAGATGGGTGCTTACCTGTAATGAGTTAAAGAGATATGACCAGGGTATTTTTTTTCTGATGATATCAGCCCTAACAACTACAGCTGATGGCTCCTCAAAGAAGGCGATGGAGAAGTCAACCACAGTCTCACGTAATGCTGTGATAGTCAGTCCTGCTACTATCATATCAACCTCCTAATGCATGAGACCAAATGATGTTTTATGATTACATAGAGTTACACTTACCATATTTAATGAACACATTTGACAGATTTCTAGTCCACATTTGATTTTACATAATCTTACTCTCCGATGTTATATTAGTTATATTGCTCATCTAAACATCACAAACCTCAAACATGCTTTAGTTGATATGTTTCAGTCTTAACTTTCATACTCTCACCCTTCTTTCCATCATGCCCATCATTCCATTCCAATGACCATTGGATTTCTTGATTCCAAACCTTCTGTCAATACTGTAGATTAGTTTATACCTGGAAATAAAAGAGGACATATGAAATTGATTAGCTCATGGATAGAGAAAGGTCTAATAGCAAGTTCAGTTATGAAAAATGAAGTCCTAAAAACTAACTAATTCATATGACTCTACCAACTGTAGAAAGATGAGTCCTATCACCCATTAGTATTGTACATAATGTCCTCAGTTAAAAAAGAATGTTTGATAGTGGACATTTTATTCATTGGCATTATTTCCACTGACATTGGTTTATGTTACCATAATTATGGTACTGTAGTCACTACCTCTATTATTATGAAGGCCCAAAGTGTAGGGATTCAATTAAATTCAAAAGAGAACAGAACATTAGTCTACTAATCATATGATAAATCATAAATCTTTCTCATAAACAGTCAAAGAAACAAAACCAAAATATGTAGACTTATGTGAAATTTAATTGAATTGCTAGATCCTCCAACAAATCTATACAGAAAACATGATAAACCCCGTTCTTCTTCATGGCAAAAGGGCTGTGCTAAAGAAGTTTAAACATTTTGTAGTGAATAATATGCATAATATATAAGTGTGTGGCAAATCTATGTATTCTGATCAAGGTTTTTAGTGCAGGCTGATTACACATCATTAGTTTGTATGTTCTAATAAAAGGTACAATGACTAAATGACTTCTTCTATGTTCGATCCTCATCATCATAACAAAATTTAATATTGCATACATTGTACATCTACAGACTACAGATAACAGCTTAGACACAAAGCTAATACCTACCAATTTATGTGTAACCTTGAGAATCATCCCCTCAAAGTTAACAAACTTGTTCTTGATAAAGCCTGGGTCTCCTTTATGGGTGTCTCTGTATCTGCCCACCACTCTCCAAGCACCATGACCCTCACATGTCTGTGCCGTATAATCTGCCCTCCTGCACATTTTCTGTGTTGGAGAAAATTGCTCTAATAATCAAACTAACCATGATTCAACATCTATACAACATATCTGGTAAATGTTAATTCATTACTGATATGATATTGTTTCAATGTTAATAGTTGTTAGATCATGCAGTGTTGACTTATCCACACTCAATCGACTGTAAAAATGACAGTATTGGCTTAGTGGTAACAAAAGTAATGTTTTGAAATGAATTATCAAAGTAGCATATTCCGATGATTGGTTCAAAAACAAATCTTCTTTAGGATGAATAAGGAGGCTCACACAGACCATTTTTGCTTTAATACCTACTTCATTCTAATTCCCCATAGCAAAGCTTATATTACAAATGATCATCAGATTTATAATGATTTTGCTATTCTTGTAGAGCACACCATAGATCTATTGACAACTAGCATATATGCATTGAAAAATGCCAATGGATGATCAACGCTGCAAACATAAGTATATCAATTTTCTGTCCACATTCATTAAGGGCATATATAACAAATAGAGTTGCACTAGGTGATTCTATGGGCAGATAAGAAGCACGAGGCCGTAGGCCGAGTGCCTTCTTATCTAGCCCATAGAATCACCGTGTGCATCTATATTTGTTATATATGACGTTTATACCAGGGTTTCCACCATTTTTTTAAGTAATTACCTTATAAATTGAAGAAATAAAAATCCAAGTGATACGTCTTGTTCAAGCTCCTCCGCCATCTTGGTTTCTCGGCGAGACGACAAAGCCGGTTGGACGCAAAGTGTTACCTCGGCGTGTGTCCTACAGGCATTTTCATAGTAGAACCGCTGGTAAGGACTGCGCGCGACAGCCAGAATACCCTTAGAGCATATGCCAACGTGACAACTTGTGTCTCGCCGCGGTAAACAATCCGTCCGCTACGCAGTCAACACGATGGAGAAATTTCGCTCGATTCGATTTTTATTTCTTCAATCCTGTTGAAAATACATTTTATATTATGGCGAATTAAAGGTAGGTGCTAGAATATAATGTCTACTTTCATCCTCTATAACCATTAAGGTCTTAATGCTATAGTTTTTTTATTATCGAATTAAATCTATCATGTCAACTTGCTGTGACGTCGTCTCATCTCAAGTGTCAACATCCGTTCACTTAGCGCGTACTATTCGAACGTCATTATCCGCTCCAGGCATCGTAAATTCATTCAAGAACGTGATAACCATGGTATAATCAAGTGGAATTGTACTTTCATATTTCTTTGTTTCTTTCTATTTTTTCTATGAAATTAAGGCATTATGAGTCTGCTTAAGACAAAATTAATGTTTTAGACAGAATCTCTGCACAAACTTGATAAGATTTGCCATTGATCTCCTCATACTACACACTGGTAGAGGGCACCATACTATAGTGCTTATGATAGCGTAGTCAATCTGTATACCTCATCCACTATAGAAATGGGGGTCCTGACAATGTTGACTTGATGTATACCACTCAGATCACTCCCCAGTGTCACATTGTCCACAGGCAATTGAGCGACTATGTGATTAAAAAAGGGAAGGAGAAGTCTTCGCTCAACACCACTGGCATTATGCGCTGCAATGCACTCCTGCACAATACTCTGAATATGATTGGAAGAGCCACTATAGAATTTAGGATTATATTGATTTCATCCACCTGGTACATTACATGTGTAGCTTTCATTTCAGTATTGTATGTCATAATAAGAACAATACTAGGAGCTGTACAAAATTAATATTAGTTTCATCAGTGGTATATTTATGAATACCATACGATGTAACCTATAATCAAAGAGGGAAAACTGAATAGTAGTACACTATTTTTACTCTCGAGAATAGGAATGAAAGAAATCAACAGGACAGGAAATTGTTTGATTCATGATGCTCCTATAAAATTGCTAAGAGGCCCCATCATAAGGTAAAGCATCTTACCTCAGTGGTGTTTTTATAGCAGTTTATTATTATGTTACTTAAAGTTGTCTGATGATATAGGGATGCTCTCCAGAACAGATTAAAATCCCAACCTGAGCAGGAAAAGGTGGACAGGACACATTGTAGGTCTGCCAGATCTCCACATCCTACCCCTGGAGGTTAATTCAAAAGATCCTGGGATCGCAACCTCAGCGATCTTAGGAATTATTCTGCCTTATCCTATTAAGCGATCTCTAGATTAGACTGCGTTCACTTTTCCTAGCCAGCACTAAGATCGCATCAATCTTAGCCTCAGCCCTCCTACACTATTCCAAAAAGTACTGACTGGGCACAGGGGTAAGAGTCCCGAAATACAGGAATAGCTGTGGATTCACTCTTCTTCATAACAGTGTTTATACCATCGTTCCCCATCCCCATATGGGCTAACAAAAGAGCACAGGGTGACCCCCGTACAGTATTCAAGAGTTTTTCCCATGAATGTATGATTTATGCTGGCCTATTAGAAGCATTGTGCCCCCCCCCCCTAGGACAAAGAGAGAGAAGGAAAGAATTACCTTACAGTGCACTTAATGCATGAGTAGTCCTAAGAGCCCTCAAGGACACTTAGCAAATGTCCTCCCTCCCCTCTATATGTATGCAGCAGGCTATTCACTCTTTTGATAAGGAGTGTTCACTGTAAGTGCACTTGTACTCAGGTTAAACCACTATGCAATTCTTTTACTAAGTTTGCAGTGATCTTAGCGCTGGAAAAGGAATAGGGAAGTGATCTCAGGACTTGCTTTTCTTGACAGGCCTGCAACCACTGCATTAGATAGGGTAGACTGACCAGGTCTTATGATATGTGCCTACACTAAGATCGCAGTGGTAGAAATCCCAGGATCTTTTTAATTAACCTCCAGGTGTAAGATCAAACAGTACTTTAGATATTAAGGGCTGTATCATGTATTTTAACTTTATTATCACTTTAAGAACTGTATGGGATTAAACTGCATGAATTGATGCATGAATGCAGTTCTAATAAGTAACCCATGAGTGTTGCAAGCATGATTCAAGATACACATACAAATTCACCAAAGAAACATACAGCTTGACGCATTATGACACTCTTTATCCTTTAAGGGCCGCTATTATACTAATGTATTAAACTAATTGGTCCTCTTGATGCATAAATGCTGCCCTCATAAATAACTTGCCAGGGCTACCTTCATGCATCTTGCCAACCCTACAGGTTTGATGCACTCTCTGGAGAGTCAGCATAATGACCAATGAGGTGCTGGCGAGTCTGCTCACCAGCACTTCATTGGTGCATCATGATGATGAATGGGCATAATGCACTTCTGCATCAGCAGCTCTTAATGAGCTAAATGAAAACAGCATCCTATGTTACTGTTAGCCTATTTTGTCATCAAATATCTTTTCATGATTCTGATATTGCGATGTCAGAATCAGGGATTCTGACATCGTGATCTATGCATTTTGAGTCAATATACATCCCTTGAGGGTTTATTATAACATATATGTTATATAGCAAACTCAATGGGTGTATTCTTACATTATTAAAACATTGTTTCATGACCTCAGGGATCAATTGTACTCACATATTCTGAATCATCTTCTACCATATAAGATTTATATGAGGACAAGAAAACTTATAAAAGTTCCACAACATTGTTCACTTAAGAAACGTAAACTGAAGGCAAAGTACTAGTTAAGGCAATTAGTTTCGGCTTACACAGTCAATCTATTTGTGGACTAATACATTTACTATTTTCAACCAGTTTCAACAAAACGTAATATATCTCAAAGATGATTTACCTGAGATTCCATGATACATGCAGTTTTTCAGTAGAGTTATAACTATGGCAATAACCAGCAGCCTGTGAGCCATTGTAGTTATCTAAATGTAATAGCTGCCAAAGAGTGAGCAGAACTGCATGCACTATTGAACACATCTGATATCTGAGAGACCCATGAAATAGATGTGAATCACTTGACAAATATGTGGGGCAATATTTCATAATCCTATCCCACATTTTACTAGAAAGGGCTGGTATGGACCGGAAAGGAAGTCTGACTAAAGACACATAGTCAAGAATCCATAAACTGGCAGTTTGACAAATAAATGGTATTGCCCTATATGAGTTCCAGTATCAATAAAAGAAATATTTGTCCTATGGGATTAACACACTCCCAATGTGCCCTTATGGAGCAGGGTGCACAAATGCAATAGTACAGGTTGATTACACAACTACCACTGAATTGATTCATAATGATCAACATATTAACTGAAAAATCTGTTCCAAAATCTTTAAAATCTCTGTTAAAACATATACATGAACTTCATTATAGATAGTAGTATAGTATGTATCGGAACGGGGCTATAGCTAACTAGAGGATATTACTCACCCGAGATGCAGCCAATCAGAGGCCTCCATTTGGTCACGTGACCCATTGCCATGGCAATGTGACCTAATTAGGGGATTAGCGACCACCTCTCAGCCAATCAGAGGCCAGCATTCTGGTAACCATGGTAACATGACCTAATTAGGGGATTAGCGACCACCTGTCAACCAATCAGAGGACGGCATTCTGGTTACCATTGTAACATGACCTAATTAGGGGATTAGTGCAGTCACCTGACCTCTTGTTTGTAAACAACATGTGGTGTCAACACGTGGTGTAGCCATGTGACCCCTTGTTTGTAAACAAAGGGGCGGGGTTAATTATGCAAATGAGATATAAATTTTTATGTTTTGTATATTTTTTACTCCTGAATTCTTTGTGCGCGATGATGATGAATTGATTAGTTTAAATAAGATATGTATGAAATAAAACACAACAAAATAAGTCATTTTTTTTATTTCCAGGGATTATCATTTTTTCATTTTAATTTTTCACAAGGTTACGATTTTTCTTTTTCAATTGATGTCCGAGCAGCCCGCAAAGTCACACTTTGTCAGTGTCACATTCATTGACTCTCTCCAACATACATTGCACTATTTTGGATAAATCCAACACCATTTCGGCCAGATCTCTGTCTGCAGGAAATGTACATGCTTGCTGCATCTCGTTTCCTCTGTTTTTGAATTCTTCACATCATCAACATCACGAGCCTCAGACTCATCGACCGGTCGCTCAGTTCGGGTTTCTGCTCATTCGCATGACGCATTTCTTGGGGTTTCTTGTTTGACATGCTTCAATCAGGAAATGTACGCAATGATGTCCACAGGTGTCAGCAGTAGTGTCTTGGAGTTGAATATGGTTTCTTAGCCACTTGTACAGAGCAGAACGTTTCAGGAAAGATAAGAACTCTGCACTCAGCAGAGGTAAACCGAATGAATCCAAGTAGTACACCTCGCCTGTCCTCGACACGTAAAACGCAACCCAATATTGACCTGGTAAATGTTGAGGATCTGTGTTACTCACGAAACAAGTGTCCTTGATAGGGTGCTTGGGGATACTGTCACAAGAGAAAACACCTAGGAAATGGTGTTTTGTGTGAATGTTTTCCTTCAACACTTTGTCGATCTCTGGTCAGCTTGATGACGTTGTCGTACACCAAGTAGAGCAGTACTGAGCTCTACCCTTGGCTGACCCGCTTTTATGAGGTTCACTCTACACCCGTCGTGTGATCTGTCCGGAGTTAAATCCAGGGGGAACAGCATGTAACCATTCAGGAAATCATCGTAGGAAATGCCGGAGGAGCGTGAACCCTCGTACATCCCCGTTTCTGTGTGTAGTGCTAGGTACTCCCTAACCGCTTCCCTTTTGGCAAAGTCAGGGACGTAGGCGTCGTTCGGCCCCTTCTGGTCATTTACTAACACTTGAAGCGAGTTGACGTTGCAATGTTTCAGTTCGAACGGGTTCTTGATGTAATTTCCGTTGAAGGCGTCGTGGTCCAGGAAACAAATCATCATGGACTTGGGCAGTTGACCTGTGTTGGAGTGTGCGTAGGTGTGATCGCCTGCAGGGATGGCGTAGGACATCACTTCCACTCTGTTGACTGGGTAGTCGAAAGGACCCTGTTCTATCACAGCCTTTTCGTGCATTTCCACCACAGAATCAGCTATGACCGCTCGCTGCACATGGAGCTTAGCTTTGTGGATCTTGAGTTTGTATGCGGTGGTGCCGTCGCTCATCAGAGAGAAACTAGGGGCAGCTTGTTTCAGAGTCAGATTGATTTCAGTCTCTCCAACTATAAACTTTGGTTGATGAGCCAGGTCAAAGTGGAGTCTCACCATCAGCTAAAAGCGACCATTGGAGATTAGTTTTTTGCGCACCTTGAACCCTGGGTTGTCGTTGGTTAAGGTGTCGAAATTACCAGCTGTGTCTTAGTACCATCCTTGGATGTTCATGATGTTGTCCTTTACTCCTTTGTCGTAGTTGAGTAAACCTTCCAGGTAAGCTCTGTAGGGGTGGGTCTCGGTGTTACCAGACACTTTGAAGCCTCCTTGAACAGCGAGTGAGCCAAGTTGTTCACCGGAGCCACCACGTCGTTGGCGTCCAGAGCGTCAACGTTCGGCTTCAACACCTCGCATTCTAGATTAAGTTAATTTTCATTTAGGTCCGTGTACTCTTGGGACTTACTGATGGTGAAATTGATGTTGCTCCCGTCTTACAAAGAGACGGGAGCAACATCATCCTAACAAAGGTTGACTTTAGGATAGTAGTCTGAGTCGGCGCTACGGCATGCAGGTCAAACTCAGAGAGTGCGCACTCGCTGCTGTTTTCATGTATGTAAGCCATTGTGCTCCCTCTTCCCATTGGCGGTAGACTGACGACGGTGACCTCTAGTCCTTTTATTTATAAGTGACCTGCCTAGCAGTCGAAAATGTCTCCCCTGCGTCTCTTGCGGAGATTGCCTCCGACGTTTGGTCCCTGCTTTCTTCTTGGGTGACGTTTTTCCTGGAGAGAGCACTTCACCCTCCAGACTCTTCAGAGCACCTACTCCTCTGTGTTTCAGGCTGTTCTTGAAAGTACCACCCTTCATCATATCCTTCACACACCCACGCAAGCGCGGAACAGTGTTTTTCCACGGTCTTCAAAAGGGTGTGGCTGAGCGCATGAGTCCTAACAGCGCCCCACCGAAACCGTGACCGTTCTGGAAAGGGCAGCCACTGTACACCTTGATACTGTTACCGAACTGAGCATTGTAGTAATTGCTGTATCCTTGTCCGGTGGTACCCTTCGATGAAAAGTATGGCGCTCATTTACGTATCAAGTCTGCGCCTTTTAACGCTCGATGGGTCTCAGATGTAGTGTCACTGCCACCTCGCCTCTCATGAATGCTATGGATTGGCCGGTTCTGTCTCTTAAGTAGATGCCGACCTCGTCCAACCTTTTGGATTTCAAGGGAAAATAATCTAAATGTTGAAAACTGAGGTACATGCATGTCACCCACTCGTCTCTCTTGAATGGCATCGGTGTATACGTACACAGAGTACACATCTCCGAAGGGGTCCACGATGTAGACGCCGGTTTTCGTCGTCACAAAATGAGTCTTCATCCTGAATCCTAGAATGTGCACTTGATGTTCAGTGACGAGGACGCAAGTGTGTCTGGGCACGTTGATGGTGACTCGTCTCGTCAGCGAGTTGTACGAAAAGACCGCCTTCGAATTTTGCAGGAAGTTCTGACCTTCTAAATTATCTGTCAGGAGACGGTTCAAGCGCTAGATGAACTGAGTGTTGTTTCCCGTGAAAATGGGTGGTATGGGGAATATGTTGGGCAGCAACATTCGCACGCACATTTTTCACTCCATGTCTTGAACCATGCTCTGTGCCAGACTCCTCATTTTCCACCTTTTGTTGGACGTTGACAGGAATTGTTTGTATAGGGAATTGTGTCAGCGTCAAATACTTTGACTTCTTCCCAGGTTTCAATATCTGCTACTCCAACTCTTTTTCTAACAGCTCCGGTATTATTTCTCCTCTGACCTAGTTAGAGGATTAGTGCTTCTGATTTTTTGCAGGTTGATTGCTCTGTCCACCGTCCTCCCGTCCACCTTGGGATTTCTCTTGAAGTTTCTCTTCTCATTGAAAACTCTTTTCGCCTCAGCCAGCGAGTTCTTTGTGCGCAGAGGAACGATCATGATCAAGTCGTCGTCTTGCACGTTGCTCCATTCTGTCGGGAGAATGATTTCACTGAGAGCCGCTTCGTGGTCCTTTGATAGAAGGAGGGGTGAGTCAAAGTGGGTTCGGAAAGAGGTCAAAGAGTTCTGAGGGTAATAGTCCATAGAACTGTTTCTAGGCAGGGTGATGTTCATTTTTTCTCAGAGATAGTGTCCTACGTGATTTTCTTGACAGGAATCCACTCGTTGAACTTGTCGCCGTAACCTGACCAACGAATGAAAGCTAAGGGTTTACCTTTGACGGTCTTGTAGCGCAACACTTTGTCTATCAGGTAAGTCTTGCCATATCGACTCTTGGAGAGCTTCTGAACCTCCTCCAGATAAAACACACCCTTTATCTCCTCCCCGGTGTCGTCTTTCAGCTCAAACCCTCTGCATCCCTAACGTTTTCACGTCGTTGACCACTTCCTCCTTCCAATTTCCCTCGTAACCTTTGTCGAAGGGTCCTTTAGCTCTCGTCATTCTCACTATGTCGCCTGGAGCGATAAAGTCGCTGTCTGAGCATCGAGGGTTCGTCTTTTCCATATTTCCTCGATTTGTTTCTTAGTAGGGAGGTCGTGTCTGTAGAAAATAGTTTCGATATTTTCCGAGGTGACATCAGCAGGCGACATTTTCATTGTCTTGTTGTGAGTGCGATTGTAAGAAGACACCACCTGGTCCAATATGTCTAGGTAGCGATACGTATGCTTGTGTGTGAAATAGCGTCACAGCTTCTCCTTCAGACTTCGATTCAAACACTCCACTAGACTAGCTTTGATGTCGTCGTTTTGCTGGTGAAATACTCAATGTCTTTGCTCTTCAGGTGATCTTGGAAGGTCTTGTTCAGAAATTCTTTTCCCTTGTCCGTCTGAACGGAGTGCGGGTGTCTCTCGGTAGTCATTGTCTCGAACGCCTCGGTCACAGCTGCGTCACCTTTGGATTTGGTGGGAGCAGCCCATGCGTACCTGGAGAAAACGTCGATGGCCGTGACCTATACCGTGACCCTTCGTTGTGAGATGCCTAAGCTTGCATGTCCATCAGATCTAACTGCCACTGTTGATCGATTCCCCAGGTTATCGTATTGTTCCTCTCAAATTTTCTCTGAATGGGTTTATGTTTAGTGTAGGCGTCCAGAGATCCCAAGGGGTCTCGAATGAAAGTGCGGTTTCGGCTGCGGAAATGATGTTTCTGGAGTTTGGTGACGCTGGTGAAACTGGAGGCTGCTTTGACGTTGGTATATTTAGCCACCACTCATCTCTTTTCTTTTTCCTTCTTGGTCAGTTTCTTAGACTTTGCCCTTTTGGTGGGTTGGAGTACACTTAGCGACTGCATCCTTTCTTTTTCTTACTTTGGTTACTTGTACGAGGTATAGTAGGGGATCTTCTGCTGGTAGTCGGAGTTTTGTAAATGTTGTCGTCGTAGTCATCATCCTTATGATGGGTAAAGGGGGCAAAGGCGGCGTCCTTGTAGTAGGCGTTGTCGTCATAGACGTCTCCTTTTCCTTCTTCTTCTTCCTCCTCATTGGATCTCGTTTCCTCCCTCTGCCGGCAGGTGTTCTGTCCGAGGTTTGTTAGGACCCCCCGCTTTATAGACTTGGTTTCCGATCAAGGAACCCATGGGATCTTCCATGCTCAGCACGTGCTTGAAGGGCGTGTACCCCTGGGGTATCGACGCTGTCTTCCTGAACCTGCTGGTGTTGTTCATTAAGTCTACTTTAATTATTCGACTGGCAGGATCCGTTTTTTGACCCATTATCCCGCTCACCGAACCGTCGTCGTTCCACTTGATCAAGTCGGATGTTTGCAGTCTCTTAAACAGCTTGATGGTGGCGTTGCGTTTCTTCTGTGGAACTTGATCTAGCAACACCTCAAGGAGAGGGGGAGCGTCTAAAGGTTGGGCGGTCGGTAGTACAGAAGCGGATGTATGAATCGTATGGTTGTTGGCATTTGTGAGGAAAAATTGTAACCTATTCAACAACCTCTTGTATTTCAGCATTTTTCGCGCGATTTCAAAGTGGGGTCGTTCAACACTAGGTCCAAGTCCCTGTAGATAAACTGTAGCACCTGGTGTAATGCGGCGTTGGGATGAAGACCTTGTTCTGCCTGTCTGTAGTAATAAGGCATATTGGAGGGTGGGGATACAGTAACGGATAAAGCCTTGTTAGACTGACCTTGAGATATGCGCATATACTTGATATAGACGTGGAAATGATGCTCGCAATACTGGGAGTAATTCGTTTGGATTACACCTAGTGCTAACACCAACTTGAGTTCAACTATGAAATATGTGCATGCTTGATATAGACAAGGAATTGATGCTGGCAACACTAGGAGTAATTCGTTTGTTCGGATTAAGTCTGGTGCTAATACCTATACTGAAATGCGAGATAATAACACTGACATATTGGTAATTTTGTTACAATGTGAGCATGCTTAATATGTTGTGCATGGGTTACGCTAATAGATGATTTTGAGTCTTGGAGTTTTTCAGTTTTTGATAATGATAAAGGTATGCTCAGGATGACATTTTACAACTTACAAACACTGTAACAGAATACTCCAGTCACTAATTACATGATAGTAATGCGATATTAAATATGCTTATGAATCATGTTGTTTCATTGTGAAGTGTGACACCGGTTAAGGTTAGACATGACCTATGGGCACTGTGATATATAACTGTTGAGAATCGCATTATAACTTTCATTATTATTATTATTATCATCATCATCATCATCATCATCATCATCATCATCATCATCATCATCATCATCATCATCATCATCATCATCATTATTATTATTATTGCATGAATAAGTATGATTTGATAAATGAGGCCAAGTGGGTATTAGTATTGTACATGTTAAAGGGATACTGTACATACAAACTTTTAAGATTTCACAGGAGTGATTAGCTTGGATCATTGTGATTAATTTGTATTGATAACCTGCTCTTGTGTTTCACCATCTCAATGCATAGTTAAATAATAAAATAATAGAATTATGCGGCACACTGTAAATTAGGTCAAATTTGTGATTAATTGTTGCATGATTCCTTTAATGTCAAAAATGATAAATGATTTTTGTTCCATCATTTATAGGTAATATAGCAGTGGCGGTCGATTGATGGAGATGATGATTTGGACCAATTTAACCATGGCCCTCAGGTGGTGGAATCCTTACGAAGTTAGAATGAGCGGTGGTGGGACTGGTTGACTGATTATTATTGTTTGGTTGACTGACCTAATTATAATTTCAAGCTATAGGGTGAGTACCTACTTACTATGGTGAATGAGATAGGGTACCCGGTTATTTCAATTAATCTTATCTAGTTTGGTTCACAATATCCTCTAATGTTTATAATTAAGTATTATGTAATTCAGAGTCAAAATCTTATGCTGTGTTGCTGTATTGTTAGTGTATCTTTTACTTTTCTGAATATTCACTTTTAATATATAAGCCATAAAGTGGTTGAACTGTATTTATTGTTATTGTTTACATTTGTTGTTTTGTCCTGGAGCTGAGAAATATTTATAAACCAGTAGTAGCTCCCTGTCTTCTCTCTATAACCACCAGCAGAACATTAAGTTTGGGAAATCTGCTGGGGGTTTTCTCTAAACCATCAGCTATTTTATAGCTGGTGGTTTAACTGTATTTTCTTTTGTATTGTCTATAATATATTGTTTTGAACATGACCACACCCACAACTAGACTTCAGGGTTTTTTTGGGAATGAAGGGACTGAAGATGGTACACCTAAATACTAGAAGTATGTTTTATAAACGGCAGGAGATCTTTAATCATCTAGATGGGACGGATATAGTATGTATGAGCGAAACCTGGCTGCATGAAGAGTATGATGATGATTTAATCAATTGGGAAGGTATGAACTTATTCAGGCAAGATAGGCGGCGTAATAAGGGTGGTGGTCTAGCAGTCTATGTGAGAAATGATATACAGGCTAATATAACATTACAACATGATTATGGGTAAAAATATGGGTAAGAAAATACAAGGGTTTCAATGAGGAGTTCTTTATTAACTGGCTTGCCATGGCTGATTGGGACTATTTTTATACCCTATCTGACCCTGATAAGGCCTGGAAATTTATACAGAATCATATTGTGGATTTTCTGGATGAATATTGTCCTTGGAAGGAAATTGAGGTCATTAACAAACGAAATAGATGGATGACCCAGGAAATCCTTAGCATGATTTATGAATGTGAAAATTATGTTAACAGTTTCCCTTGTACCAGGGACAAATTTTATTTAAATCGAGCTAATGCAGAATAAATAAGGCCATTAATTATGCTAAGGCCAATCAAGTTAAGGATGCTCTTGAGGAGAATAAACATGATCCGAAGAAATTTTCACGTGTGATTAACGGTATTCTAAATCTGGAACTTGAAATATCTCCACCTGAGTTATTAGGTGAAGATTTGTCAACTCATAACAAGAATCTGTTGATTATTTGAATGATTTTTTCCACTGTCGGTGCTAAGCTATCTCAGCATATCACGGATAGAGGATTCCCAGAGAGAATTCTACTGGAAGAGCCTGCTGATTCAGTTGAGGAAATGGTGAGAGTAGATAAATGTTTAGTTGAGCTTTTTTTCAAGGAAATAAATGTTAATAAAACATCAGGGATTGAAGGTATCAGATGTGACATACTTAAAACAGCTCTCCTGTTCTTACTGAAACCTATGATCTGGTTGTATCAGCTGACCTATTCCAGTGGTATTTTTCCAGATTCATGGAAAATAGCACATGTAAATCCCATACCCAAAACTGGTAACAGTAAGCATATAACAAATTGGAGGCCAATCTCATTGCTCCCAGTTCCCTCTAAAATAGCCGAGCGATTAATGTACATACATCTGGGAGAAGTTCTTAAAAAAAAGCACTTTCTGTCAAAATCCCAATTTGGATATAGACCAGGTCTGGGTTTGACTCTGTCCATCATAAGTATCTAATAGAGTTGCTTGGTGAATTGGGTTTACATGATACCAACCTAAACTTGCTTATAAGCTATTTGACAGGGCGAATGCAATACACTAAGATAGGTACATATATATCTGGTATAAATCCTGTACGATATGGTGTCCCTCAAGGTTCTGTACTCGGGCCGCTATTGTTCATTATGTATATAAATGATGTCAGCGATATGCTGGGGGATTGCCGGCATTATTTGTATGCTGGCGATCTAGTAATATATTGTTCCAATAATAAGGTAGACCTAATAAGAGAGAGGCTACAAATGGCATTGAATCGATTAGCATCTGACAGTCAACTCTGATAAATTGAAGGTTGTGTGGTATGGCTCGATCAATAAGCTGAGTAAAACAAAAGGTATCACTCTACATCTATGTAACAAGGAGCTTGAGGTGCTAGACAACTACTGTTACCTAGGTTTGAAGCTTGATAGTGCTCTTAGTTTTGCCCCAGCCTTAAAGGACCTGTGTAGCAAAGTTCATCATAGGCTATTAAGGTTTAGTAAGTTCCGTAACAGTCTAACTGAAAACGTTGCTATAACTGTGTATAAAGCGACTATCTTATCTGTCTGTGATTATGCTTGCTTTGCCTATGAGGGTGCAAATGATGGGCTCCTAAAAACATTGGATAGACTCCAAAAAAGGGGTTTGAAAATATGTTATAGAGGTAAGCAGATGTCTGAATATGAGATGTACGCAGCCTCTGACATTCCTAAGCTAAATAGACGTCGCCAGGAATTACATGTATAAGTTGACGAAGCGCCCGGAGTGGCTGGACCTTAAAGTACGGAGACCAGGACTAGGCTCTGAGGCTAAAATACAATTTAAGATGTTTCATGCACGAAACTTTGGTTATAATAATGCGCCCCTGTATAAAGGAGTCACTCTCTTGAACACCATCCAAACGTCTGAGAACAAACACAAGTTCAAGACACATATTAGAGGAGTGGAGGATTTAACCACCGTTCCTGACGATGATAATAGTTAGGTTATTAATATAGGTTTATAATATCTGAGCTGTTCGATTGAACTGCACCTGTAGCAACTAGTACAATGCAATTGTTAACATTGCGCCCTTAGACCACTTATGTTGGTTAAGTGTTATGCCTATGAATTGGCCACTAGGGAGCAGTTCCCTTGGACTGCACCTATGGTGGCACATAATATTACAATGAGCCACATCTGTGGCAACTAGGAACATGCAATTGTTAACATTGAGCACTTAATACCACTTATGTTGGTTAATTGTTATCCCTTTGAGTTGGCCACTAGGGAGCTGTTCACTTGGACTGCACCTATGGTGGCTGATAATATTACAACTAGCTAATGTGTATTACACAAAGCCTCTTGTCTTGGTCCACTGTTATCTGATACAAGAATTAGTATGCCATCTATCAATTTCAGTCCTTTTATTCCCTCTTTATGCAAATGCCAACTAGCGTGAGTAGTAATTACTGATGAGGTCAATTGTTCTATTTTTGTATATAGTACATAGTGTAATGTGTATATTTAATATTTATTATTTATTGATTGTATGCACTCATCTTTCATTCTAATTTGGTTTATCATCATACACATTATCTGTGCAAACAAATTTGGTGTAACAAGAGATCGTGGAATTCATCTTATTGTCAGGCTACCACTGTTGTATGATTGTGATTTGTCAATAAACACTTTTCAAACCTCAAAAATATGACGGTGGCGGCAGAGGAGGGGTTGTTTTCACGCTTATCAGCAGCAGGAGGCACACCAGGAGGAGAAGTAGTGAAAGAAGGAGTCCCAGCAGCACCAGCAGCACCAGCACCAGCACCAGCACCAGTAGCAGGTGCGGGGACATCAGGTACTCATCGTGATTTCGAGAGCGACTTAGGATTGACGAGAGCCAAGCGCTTGTAGTGTTGCTCCTCTGGGTCCGTCATCGAGGCGGTGGTGGTGGTGGTGAGGTGTCGAATGACGAGCTCTATATACGGAGGATGCTTTTTATAAGGGGTAAGGCAATGCCTATTACAGCCGGAATGAGGAAACCACCCCTTTGAACCAAGACGTTTCTCTTTCTTTTGATAGCAGTAGCTTTTTTGCTCACCGTCCTCAACATGTCAGCAAATTCTCGAAGACTTTCCAGTTGATTCTCGGTGAGCGGAATGTTTCCCATTAAATTCTGACAGATTTCGCTCAACATCGTGATCAAATCGTTGCTTCCAGAGCCTGTTCAATGCTCACAATCCTCCGGCGAACACTTTGCCAAGTGTTTAAGGGTGCCGTAATGTCTTTTGTGTCGATGAGTAGCCATTACTTTCTCTTTCTATTTTTGTCTAGCTGAACGAACACGATCTGATCGTCTATGGACATCAGGGAGGAGCGTATTGTCAGGTCGACCGGTGTTGTCTGCTTGAAGTCCAGAAGCAGGTATGAGTGAGGTCGCTTGAGTTCATGGGTAAATATACTGGAGAGAGCCGACGCCTTGGAGGGAAACACCTGACACCTGAGTCAGAGCACCTATTTGTCCCATGTCGTGAGGGTTCTTAAAAATGATCATGTAGTGAGCGTTCAGACTCATAGTTCGAAATTCGGGTGATTTCTGGAATAGGTTCTGAGTGATATATATGACGCTCATGTTCCAGTGATGGGAATATTTGGTGAAGATGTCGGCTACAACTTGCTGATTGGAACTGCTCATCAGATCGTCCAATATCAGTTTGTGGTCGAAGGGTAGACGCTTCTTCGTCTCCCGCTATGTCTTCTTTGCTGGGAAGACCTTCTCTGAATTCCACCCCGTAGTCCTTTTGCCACTCGCAGTAATTGTAAAAGATCTTTTCCACCGGCGGTGTGACCAAATTGTTAACATTGCTCAGTAATCGATTCTCCAAGTGTGATTTTCCACAACTGGATGGACCTCTGATGATACAACTAAAGGGTCCTTGTAGTCAGGGATCGAAATCTATTTCGGTGAAGGGTGTGATTTTACCACTCGACATTTTTCAGCGCTCTTTATTGAGTCGTAGTAGTGGTAACAGTCGTGGTGATGGTAGCGAGTTTTATTCTGTTTTGTTAAGTTTCACGACACCCGATAACATCCACATCTCCGTCTCTCATATTTTTTTCTTCTTTTTGCAATATATTTTATTTTCACTCAATTTATCCATAAAATTTTTTATCAGACTCTGGAGATATTTTTTTCCTCTTTATCTATTTGGGCAAAGCTTGTTGCTTTGCCTTCTTCCCCTCCTTTTCTTTAACATGACTGTATCCAAAATGGTATCATGGGTAACAGCACAGTGGTAACAAATACAAATTGGAATGTAATCTTTAAAGTAGTTCGTCCCCTTCTTCTTCAATTCGGTCACATTGTAATATGCCGGATAACAGGTGACGACTTCAAAACGATTCCAGATCGTGTTCATGTCGGCCACCACGCACACCCACTGAGTGGGAGCGGCGGTTACCCCCAAATAACCAATGTCCTCGTCGAATCTTTCTATAGCACTTATTCTCACCATTTTGAACACCCTTTATCTTCATGAAATGCCCAAAGAGTGGGTGCACTGAGGGTGGTTATCAAACAGTAATGTTCTTGTTCTTGTTCTTGTTCTTCTTGTTGTTCTTGTTCTTGTTCTTGTTCTTTTCTTGTTCTTCTTCTTCTTCTTCTTCTTCTTCTTCTTTCTTCTTCTTCTTCTTCTTCTTCTTCTTCTTCTTCTTCTTCTTCTTCTTCTTCTTCTTCTTCTTCTTCTTCTTCTTCTTCTTCTTCCTCTTCTTCACAGGGATATCTATTATCAGTTTTACTTCCAGGAAAAATACCCCAGGGTGCATGTCTGCCTCTACAAACATGGCGCGCCAGTGGTAAGCAGATTAAGTCTAACAAATCAACAAGTTAATCCCCCTTTCTGCTCCTCCTCTGGGTGTGGGTTACCTTCTATGTCTGTGGATGGGGGAAAGGGGGAATTACGCTCTATTCCCATTGAGACAACACCTTGATGATCTAAGATCTTTTCTTTTAAATCCTCCTGCAGTGGACGAGGGTGAAAATCAAACAAACAGATACCCTACCGAGGGAGAATCTCTGTGACTATGGGATCAGATCCTTTAAGTCTTTTATCTTTTCCCTCTGGGACCAACCACACTTAATGATCTACCAAGCAAAGGTCTCTGTGAAAATGGGATTAAATCTCTTTTAATTCTTTGATCGATTTAAAACCACAGTTAAGAGGTTTATCTGGGACTGGGTACATAAGGGAGAGTAAAATTTTGTTCCCTCACACTTCCTCTGCCACCGTTATCATGGAAACACGGACCACTCTACAGACTATCAAATCTGAGAACCCAAAAACTGCTACAGCATCACCATATTCACCCTCCTTGCTGATCTGTTCACGGGTGAAGCTGACGCCGAATTTTGTATCCATCCATACGAATGGTTGGATGCTGGTGCTGCTGCTGGTGCTACTGCTGCTGCTGGTGCTGCTGGTGCTGCTGCTGGTGCTGCTGGTGCTGCTGCTGGTGCTGGTGCTGCTGGTGCTGCTGCTGGTGCTGCTGGTGCTGCTGCTGGTGCTGCTGACAAATACCCACCACTTGTCACACCTAAACCCATAGACATCGCAGCTCTGGCTAAAGATGCTGAAGTGGGTGACCTCACCGGATATGGAGGTGGATATCTTGGTTACTACTGCTGCTGCTACTAGTGCTGTACATTACCACCACCACCCCCATCGCCCGTGGATATAGCTCTTCTGGATGGAGCCTCTAACGTTAAAGTACTACCTTATCTACTCGTATATTGTTAAAGGAGAATAAATTATGTGTACTGCGAACCGTTTTACACATGGGAAATAATCAATGCAACAGATGTGCTGTTCTTTAAAGCACTGTTGTTGAAACAAAATGTTCATAAAGGACTCATTTCTAATCAGTCATTTGATTTATTGAAAGAGTGTTTCAACAATGTTTTCTGGAGAGGGACTGATGTCTTTGCAGACAGATCGATAGGAGTGTAGGGGGAAGTATGGTTGCCCTGCACCTCCTAGTGACTGATCTGTACAAGGTTCCCAAGTATGCAAAGTGGGCGAGCCAGCTTAGTGTAGTGGTTAGCGCACTGGACTCCGGATGAAGGTAGCACGGGTTCGAGTCCCGCATCTGATGAAACACTTTTCACTTGGTACCTTTACATTGGCACCAGATGTGCACGCACGTAACCCCAGGGACAGCTCTTCTGAGAAAAAATGGTTGATCAGTCCCTCGGATGTCTGTTGGTGTTGAGTTCCAAGCACTTAGTGGTTGGTAGCCAGCAGCTCATGCTTGGATCTACTAGGGGGTAGTGGCTGGCACCTCAGTGGAGGTGCTGGGGGTAGTGTCAGGCACCCCAGTCTTGATGAATAGCTGGGGGTAGTGTGTGGCACCTCAGTGCTGATGATGGCTGGGGCAAGTGTCAGGCACCCAAGTGCTTGGATCTGGGGGGGGGGTAGTCTAGGGGGAAGTATGGTTGCCATGCACCTCCTATTGACTGATCTGTACATGGTTCCCAAGTATGCAAAGTGGACGAGCCAGATTAGTGTAGTGGTTAGCACACTGGACTCCAGATGAAGGTAGCGCAGGTTCGAGTCCCGCATCTGGTGAAACACTTTTCACTTGGTACCTTTACAGGAGTATATCAATTTCACAATCAGAAAACCTATCCTCTCATTAAAAGACGGTATACGTTAAAATCTACCAACGCTTTAATATTTCTTCGCGAGAAAAACTCAAACCTTTTAAGTTACATGTGTTGTCATGACTCTGAGAGAATATTCAACACCTTCTGTCAAGAGTGTTTAGACCGTGTGCTCTGTAGAGAGTTTCATTTTGAAAATATACAGAACGCTCTACAGAGAAGCATCATGTCCGAACAAACTGAATGGCATACTTGGTTTTATACTTCAGTGGATTTCTATTGTAATTTAGATGATATGTGGACAGGAAGTATGACTTACACCATTCCTGCATATCGAAAGAACACTTGCATGAAAATCATATACAAAGATTACACTATGTACAGTCTGGATTATGATAAAAAATGAATGTATATACTTGTAAATATATTTGTTCAAATAAATATAAAAAATTGAAATGTATTTGAATATATCTCATTTACATAATAAACCCCGCCCACGTCATCACGTGACCACACTCATCCCCTAATTAGGTCACATTACCATGGTGACCAGAATGCCAGCCTCTAATTGGCAGAGAGGTGGTCGCTAATCCCCTAATTAGGTCACGTTACCATGGTGACCAGAATGCTGGCCTCTGATTGGCTGAGAGGTGGTCGCTTATCCCCTAACTAGGTCATGTTACCATGGCAACGGGTCACGTTACCAAATAGAGGCCTCTGATTGGCTGCATCTCGGGTGAGTAATATCCTGTAGTTAGCTATAGTCCCGTTCCGATACATACTATACTACTATAGATCTTTGAGACAGGAATAAGTGTTGTAATAATCATATCTAATCAAACACACTGATTTAGCCTAGCAAATCAAGTAACATACCTGAGAATTCTACACCTGGGCAATTATTCAATAGGAATCCATGATTAACCCCTAGGTGCCCAAGCGCGCTTTAAAGCGTTTTTAGCCTTAAATTAAGGTTTTAGCTTTAAATGCATGTATATTAAAAGAAATTATCATCCAGGTACTTCTACTGGTCCAATCTGTAAAGTTAAACCCTCTCAAGAACGCCTATGACACCCCAAATTTATTGCAACAATCCATTTTGCTGTATTTTTATTCTAGGCATAGTGGGTCAAAACCTAATAAATGAGTTCTCATTTATGTGGTTCCTTAGGGGACAATCCTCCAGGTGGTAACATTTGACATGATACCAAGCTGATGCTATCTCACATGCCTCCAATTCCCCATCACTTTCTTCTTTAGGCCTTAGCCATTGCAGCCATTCAATTTACAAGAACTGTTAGTACCAATAAAGATGATTTGTGCATTGTTATCAACACATTATATTTCCTGTTATGTGTGGCAGTACACATTCAGCTCTGTAAAGTTTCAGACCTCTAAGTCAAGAGCACCTAGGAAAAGAGCATTCAGAAAATGTAATGTGAAGCCCATATCTAAGGAGAAGTTCAAAATAACATATGGCCTAATCAATGCATGCAGTTATATACTTGGAAATAAATAGAAAATCTCCAAATAATTCTGGGCACAAAAAGTTTAAATAAATTGAAAACAAAACTCATCCAAAAGGAAATATTCCAGAATAAGATGTTACACTATAGAACATGTGTACACCCTGGTGACCATAGATGTGTATAGGCCCATGCACATAGCATCATGTACATTGTTCACATAGCCGTCAGTCAATGGTTAAGCAGAAAAGGTGGTACAGTGCCCTTGGTTTCCTGGGACTAAGGTCCCACTTTTTGAATGTGTGGCGAGTCCCAGTGTGAAAGTACTATAATACCCTGCATATAAGGAGCACCCCATATATAAGGTGCAGCACGAGTTGAAATGAAAGTTATAAGGTGCACCCAGAGTTAGTTTTGAACACTTTAGTACTGTTCTATTATGATATCTTCACCTATAAGGCACACCCCTAAGTGCTATAGGCTGCAGTAGGAGTCCATCCTCGTGTATAAGTCACACCTAATATACTGGGTATTATGGCAAAAAATGTATACATAATAATGTATGTATGCCTTGTGGTGTGAGGCTTGATGCTGCAGTAAGGTCAATAATGGGAAATTAGGGTGGGTGTTATATGACACTGCTGGACAATACAAGAAAATGAGCAGAACCGTAGTTCATTGCTTGTATTGGTGGTATTTGGTTTCATCGTTCAAATAGGAACCAGGATGTTTTATTCGGCTCTGGGTTTAACTATGAAGCATATATTTAAAAAGAAGATTGGGGGCCACCCGAAAAAATATATTCCACGTCAGAGGTATCGATCTAGTGATGTGTCCTAAACAGCATTGTGGCCTAGCATAATTATTTTTAGCCCCTAAGCCGTTTAGCCAATTTTGTGTCCTGAAGGCCGAAATGTATGACTGAAGAGCTTGACCTTTCATTTAATGCTGAACCCTCTTTTATTTCACCACACAATGTACTGGATGTAGACAGAGTTTGGAAGAAATTCCATATTAATCTGGTTATTGGATGACCGCCATATGATGCCACCAGGGTCCTTCTGTCTCATGATACACGAATGCAACACAGTAGAGATAATTGCCAGGGCTGCCTCCCTCCTTTATATTGGCAAATGACAACTTATATACTATAAGTGGTTCCTCAGAGTTGAAGGGAAGGATTTTCATTTTTAGTTTACAAATAGATACATATTTTCATCTCTTATTATGTTTCTTTGTTAATGCCTTGAGGACCATATACATAATGATAATCATTTAATGTGTCATGATTGTCTTTTATTGGCATATTGTTTGATTGCTACCCTGGAGGCAGTATGAAGGGCAAAATGCACCAAATGCACATGAGGATGAATACATGAAACTGTCATCAGTATGTCCCACATTGATGTTTTTATCTGTCATCTATAAAGATATGCTTAACTTTTCTGTTATTTACAGCAAGCACAAGGTAGTGTGACACCAAGGACATTACTGTTGTCCCGACCATCTAAATGTAGCTAATCTTATGTAAACTGCTTTGACATCCTAGCAGCAGAGTTTAAAGTTGGAGTTTGATATCTTCTATTGCAATCACGGTATCTTCCAGATATTGTGAATTGTCAGCCAAAGTCAATAGACCACGCAAACATAAATGAAATATAGAGATAGAGTACACTATTGTGTTTGTGTTTCATAGGATTTGTGCAGCAGTCATGACATGGCATGGCTAAAAGGTAATGAATAATGAAAAAGGTGGGTAGATGCCAGCCTAATGCAACATTGAATGGTACCTGATGTACACAGTGAGACCAACAGCATGAACTTCCCATCACTGAGTTTCCACAAACAAATGACAGCCACCTCCTCATTTTAGATTATTGATTAACATTCCTTGAGTAGGTCTGCCAAATGCTGCAATCTGGTTGGTCACTCACAAAATAGGACAAGAATGGGATGGATGGCATGGATATGAAGAGTCATCAAACACCCATTGCAAGCAATTTTTCAGATTTTGTATGCATTTACTCTAAATGATTATTACTCTGAAATGTTTAATTCTAGCACAATGTTTTAAAATGCTCTGAAAAGAGACAAAGTTTCTGTTGATTACTTATGTGTAGTTGCCAATGCATAATATCATGATAAGTTACCGATGAGAATCTAACAACACCGATGCATATTTGGATGATGTTTCAAAGACTTTACAAGTACAATTCAGTTCATGGTCATATGTTGAATAGGATTCTGAAATCAGCAAGTCTCCTGATATTTCTATTAATTCCATTATAGATGGCAGTATGTAAATGCATTGGTAACTTTTCTATGGTCAGAGGATTTGACCATTTCCTCATACTAGAGCCGCATGTTGTTTGGCAGATTAGTATATTACCTCTAGGTATACATAATGTTCTAGTTGGATTACTAATTAGATTAAGTCAGTGTTGTCCTTCTGAATCTGCATTCGATAAATAACACACAAGCAGATATGGCAATACTGGCCAGCAGCAGAATAAAGATGGTCTTGATATGACCCAGACTGATATTCTTGGATCTTCTTTGTGTACCCAGCTCTATATCTTTACAGGTTGCTTTGTAGAAGTTTTTCTTCTTGTACCTCAGTGTTAATCCAGATGATAATGCTCCCATTACTCTGAAAATGTTTGAACAGAAACAGTAATGCTTGTGTTTCCCTCACTATGACTATGATTATCTTATCTTCGATAATATCACATATCATGGAATCTACTTTTACGCTGGAATAGTTTCATACTTTACCTGTTGTAAGTCCAACACTGCCAGTAACTTACCCCCTGTCAAAGATTTTCTTGTAAGGTGATCCTTTCGGTAGAGCAATCCCTAAACCAGATGTAAAGAATGTCTCTGGTATCAGAGCCCAATCACATCGTGATTTAAAGTTACGATACAATTTAGTTTCTAATGAGGTCCTATCACCTATTACAGCATACTTCTTCTGGCCTTGACTGTCATTGAACATTGTCCTAAGTGCTGCTGGGGTACCAGATAAGAAGGAGACATCTTTTGTTTTCAGAATCTTGGCCCATAATGCAGCATAGATTCCTGATTTTGAGTTCTGGTTGAAATAGAAAAGACCATTTAAAGTTGAAGGACCTCCAAAGAAGGCAAAGAAGGGTAGAGAAAACTAGTGACTTAACCTGGGCACATTAGTCTAAAGACTAGGTGTCATGGCTGTAATAGGGCCAAGGACGTTCTGAATTTTTTCCTGATCGTCCACTACAAAATTGCATAGATCGGGTTCTAATTTGATGGTGTTAATAAATAAAAGCTTAAATTAAAGCCCTTTCTGATTTTTTTTAGCATGGTCAACAAAAACAGAGTCAGATCCATTTTCGCACCAGTTGCCATGGAAACCACCATTATGAAAAAAATTAATGATACAGGCACCCCTAACAGGTCACAAAATTTATGTGACCTTTGACCCCTCTCTGACACAATAGGTTTCCATGGTGATCAAAAGTTTTTTGCAACTTTTTTCCCAAAAATCGTTAATTTTCTTTTGGTACTAAAATTATTAATCTGTGATAAAAATAGGCTCCCCTGGCACTGATTATATCAAGCAAAACTGGGTTTCCTAGGTTTACTGGGGCGGATTGCTGCTGTGACACCACTAATACCCCTGAAAAACTGTGCAAATGAATGAAAAGGTAGGTGGGAAACAACAACAAGAAAAAATGCCAGGATTGGTTTTCCCCTTTTCTCATAGATTCGCACACACAAGATGGGTAAAAATATTTTGGTGTTGATGATAAACAAAAAGAGTCTCACTTCAAGGATTAGCCTCTGCACACCATTGCCATTCATTAGAAGAGTGTACTCAGTGTCATTAGCCAGTTCCCCCAGAGTACCAAAGGGTGGCTTTGTTTCAACCGTAGTCAAGGAGGCCGTCAGGTTAGCATTATATAAGCAGGCAACCAGTAGTGGTAGTATCCAAAAGATCCCCAGACTCAGTCTGTTAGGGGCTGTTATGGAAAGCCTCTCTGCAGCTTTATGGGAACACCATCAGAAAATGAATGGTTGAGACATGGTTCAGAAAATAATCTATTCAGACCATCTAACTAAGAATCACCATAACCACATGTCATAGATGTCAGCTAGATACATTTGGTGTCAAAAATGCAAGTTGGTATGATTTCAATAAATCTGTAGTTGTTATCATCGACTAAAGGTTCAAAAACAGACTTCTTTATTTATTTTAATTTTTTTTTTAGAAAAATACAGATAATTTACTCACCCTGTTTAAGGTATATACAGACCATAAGCCAGGCACTCTCCTCCAATATATGTGCTATATTGTTTCCATGTGACATGACAACCTCATTGTTATGATGTCTGATGTATGATGACACCTGTTTAAACCCACTCATTATTGCAGTACTAATGGCCCAGCTAACTGTGACAGCTATCCAGACATAGAGCTGGAACATACCAGTATATCATGTGTAAACATCAAGGATTACAACAGCATCATTATTTTTTTTTTTTATTTTTTTTTTTTTTAGAAATGACTTGATAACTTGAATGCAAGAATATATAGATTTGGTCACTGTTGTTTTATTCAATTGTGAGAGGAAGACAAGTTCATCTGTTTTTATCAACCATGTCTGATTTGAACAACCATTATCATGTGGTGGTCTCATATCCACAATAATTATCTATACTCTATTCATCGTTATAAACATTGGATACTTGTATTATGTCCATTTTATTTCTAAAGGGGTGTAACAAACCTAGCCAGGATGTAGCATCACAATGGGCACTCATCCCTTAAACTTAACAGTTTGTTTTAGGTTTCATCAGCAATACCCAACGCATCAATTGCTAGGGCTGCAGTAATATATCATGCTACCTATCTCGGGTTATAATATGATGAGTACACTCTAAAAGATAACTGTTGAATCTACCAGCTGGAGTCCTCATAAAACTGAACTGTGAACCACCGTAATCTTACTGCAGTGACTCAGTGTAGTTTCTACAGTGAAACCTGAGATATTATTATGGTGGTGCAATTAATCTCCATGAAAATAACACCGGATCTGTGGCAACTTTGAGACAGGGTTTTTGCCATTATTTTGATGCATTATTTTACAGTGTATGATTGTAACCCTGCTGGATCATTCACCAATGCTGCAGGACTGTTTAAAGCAAGTGTCAATTGTAGTTAAATAACACATTGTGTAATATGTATTGATCCACTATGTCTAATATTGGAGAATTTAAGATGAGTGCTTACCTGTAGCGGATTAAAAAGATATGACCAAGGTATCTCTGTCTTAATTATGTCAGCCCTAACAACAACAGCTGATGGCTCCTCAAAGAACGCAATGGAGAAGTCAACCACAGTCTCACGTAATGCTGTGATAGTTAGTCCTGCTACTATCATATCAACCTCCTGATGAATAAGATCAAATAATGTTTCACAACTATAGTTTGTTACATCTATTTGATCAGGATTCTACTGAGATAACTAATTTAATGAACACATTTGAAAAACTTAAATCCAGACTTGGTTCTCACAGTCTTGCTCTCAAATTTGTTACATTGTTTTATTTATCTTTAACATTCAAATACCTCAGACATATCAATAGTGCTTTGGTCAATATTTTGCCCATCAGTCCTAACTTCTATAATCTCACCCTTCTTTCCATCATGCCCATCATCCCATTCCAATGACCATTGGATTTCTTAATACCAAACTCTCTGTCAATACTGTAGATTAGTTTATACCTGGAAACAGAAAATGACACTGGGCACTTCGATAGGGAGAGGAATGTCATAACTATTGTTCAGACATGGAAAAGCAATGATTAAATTTTAGGTCCCATGTATAAATGTGACTGCAACAACCCTAGGATGACTAGTCCTATTGCAACTGGTCTGGTACTTTAAGTCTTCAGTAAAAAATAATATTTGATGTTTGAGATTCCATTTATTAGCATTATTTTCACTGATATTAGTTTATGCCACCATATGCAACTAAAGCAGCTACCTCTATTATTATGAAGGCCCAAATTGTATGCTTAGAAATTCAGTAGAATTTAAAATAAGAGAGAACAATGGTCCACTAATTATATCATGAATAGAACTCTCATAAACAATTGGGAAAATGACAAACAAAGTATTTACACTTACGTAAAATTCAATCGAATTGCTAGATCTTCCAACAAATCTATACAGAAACCATAGTAAACCCCATTCTTCTTCATGGTAAAAGGACTGTACTAAAGAAGGTCAAACAATTTATAGCAATTGCTTGTTACTGAATGATATGCATCATATGTAGGAGTGGCAAAGCTGTACTGTGATCAAAGTTGGTTTATATAGAGTTACTTCATTTTGTTTTGGAAATGCTCTAATAGAAGGTTAAATTAGAGTCCTAAATGACCAGAATTATACTCACTCAAGAAGGGTTTAACTGTACTTCTATGTCCAGTCTACAGATATGTAGCTAGAATAGAAAGCTAATGCCTACCAATATGTTTGACTTTCAGACTCATCCCCTCAAACCCGTATAGACCACAATGCATGGACCCCAAAAATGAAGTTGAACTTAATATCATAGTCTGAACTGTTTTCAGACTATGATATTATATATTTTTCTTATTGTACTTTCTCTCTTCCCAAAAAAAAAGTTCCAGACTCCATAGATTTAATCAATATCTAGGCTAAAAATCATGAAAAATGTCAAATAATATCCTTTTTTTTTTTTGGGGGTGAAAATTGAATTTGTACTTTTTTCATGCTCAACAAAATGGCATGGAAATTTTTAGTGTAGTTTGATGCATTATTGGCCATTTTGGCGGGTTACCATGGCAACAGATATGAAAAAATATGGATTTTGCATGGTTTTGGTTGCCATGGTAACCGAAAAAGAATGTTTTCCAAAATTCATTATCCGCCAAAATTCAAAAAAAAAATAATATACTTTATATCTACTACAATATGCACTTTATATCATTGCGATTGATACAGGGAGTGCTAAGACATTGCAATTTGAAGTTACCTCATGAGATCAACTTTTCTCATCATAACACCACTTTTATGATGATATATCTCAGTAATTAAACTAGATAGAGAAAACTTGGGTGTTGTTCTATCTGAATGATTAGCCTAGCATAAACGATCACTATTTCCCTTCTAATTTGAATATTCACACAATTCCAATGGTTTTTGAGAGTTTATGTTGTAAACTAAAACCCTAAATTTGCACCGAAATACTCTGGTAAAAGAAGAGTTAAAGTTGCGCTATCAAATCTAAGTTCTTTCAAAGGCTTTAGGTGGCATCAGATTTTGTTGCTAGGGTAAGTGGTTGCTAAGCAACAGCAATTTTTGTAACAAAATACCTAGAAACCAGCAGAAATGTCCATTTTAGTATCTTCGAGCACTTCTGGCTGTGACTAAAGTGACCCACATGAAGCAGTGATGATATATTGATGCTGTTATGCCTATAGCTGCCTAGAAACAGATGGTATCTACCTAGAAACCAATATGAAATGTGTTATTTAACCACATGATCATAGCTACCTGAACTACTGCTGGCTGACAATATATGAGTTTGTGTTATGGTTACTGTGGGGGGTGTAAGGCTACCTGATGGTAAAGCTAGGTATGGTTACTTAGGTGTATACGAAGCTGTCGGAGAGTTCCTACATGGGTATATGTGGCTGTGGTATGATTACTAATGAGTGTGTGAGGCTGTCTGTGGGTTACTAGGGTGCATATATGAGGCTTTGTTATGGTTAGCTAGGGCTGTCTGGGAGTATATGAGGCTGTGTTATGGTTACAAAGGGGTATATGAGGCTGTCAGAGAGATACTACAGGGGTATATGTGGTGGTGGGATGGTCACTAAGAAGTATATGAGGCTGTCTGTGGGTTACTATGAGGCTTTGCTATGGTTAGCTAGGGCTGTCTGGGAGTATATGAGGCTGTGTTATGGTTACTAAGAAGTAACTTAGGCTGTCTGTGGGTTACTATGAGGCTTTGCTATGGTTAGCTAGGGCTGTCTGGGAGTATATGAGGCTGTGTTATGGTTACTAAGAAGTAACTGAGGCTGTCTGTGGGTTACTATGAGGCTTTGCTATGGTTAGCTAGGGCTGTCTGGGAGTATATGAGGCTGTGTTATGGTTACTAAGGGGTATATGAGGCTGTCAGAGAGTTACTACATGGGTATATGTGGTGGTGTGATGGTCACTAAGAAGTATACGAGGCTGTCTGTAGGTTACTAGGGGTTATACTTAGAGTTTGGATCTACTTGCAAAATACATTTGAAATGTGCAAAGTTAGGTGATGTCAGCAGTTTTTAATGGGACTACACCAACCCTGTGGTAATTATTTTATATTGAAGTATGCTACCCATTGGGAGGCACTATGAACTTGAAGGCTAGCATGTTACTGGGCTAGGTCTGGTTGACATGCCTTGGCCAACTAAGTTTGAATTGATGGTTCTACTGTATTATGACGATAAGGAGAGTAATACAGTATATGTCTAGTCTCCTTCCAACTATGGAGGCCAAGGGGAGGGGCTAGCACCTGGAGGGTAGCAGATCATTTTCAGGGTTAAAAATTTTAGAAAATGAGGAAAAAATAGATTTTCTGTAATATCTATCTTAGATGGCCGCACCGGATCAAAGTGGTCAGCCCACTTTCAGCCACACCAAAAACCCATCTTGACCCCAAAATGATAAATTTTGACCAGATGGCGCCATATGATCAAAGTGGCCAGCCAACTTTCAGCCACACCAAAAACCCATGTTGAACCCACACCCACTCTGAGACTGATCTGTGCCCATATTGCTTAGCCCAGTGTGGCCCACGCACCTCACTGAGGACAGAAACTGTCAGCAGCCCATCGGTTAGCCCATTGGGGCCCACATCTGAAGCCACACTTAATAAAGTGTGGGCCACAGTAGGGCCACACCACCTTTGCAACCTATCATTAAATTCATTGTATTCTGGATAATATATGTCTTGAACATTGAGAAAATGTGGTATAGTCACAATAAGCCTTTTCCTTCCCTACAAAATAACGCTTTTCAACTTGATCCAAGGTGTTAATGTATCTGCATCTATATAATACTACATACTAAATACTACCATCAGAAAGCCTCAGGTATCCTCTTGTATCTACAAAATACATTTATAACCCACGCTGACCATTAGACACTCTAGTATCCCTCAAACTGCCAGCCTCACGCACCCCCTAGTAAGCTCCAGACAGCCTTACATACCCTCTAGTAACTATGAAACAGTCTTACATACACCCTTGTATCCACCAGACAACCTTACATACCCCCAGGTGTCCATTAGGCAGCCTCATATACTACCCATCATTAGAAATCATCCTGAAATACCCCTAGTTACCATCATACAGCCTCAAGAAGATACCTCCTAGCAATAAGAGCACATCCTTACATACCCAAATCAACCCCCAGACAATCTTTCATAGCCAACAGTAATTATGACACTACCCCACACACCCCCTCAGATAGCCTTAGTAACTCGAGCACACAAACATTTACCCGCTTCAGTCCCTCAACCAGCCTCAGATACTCCTTACTAGCCATGGCAGGGCCTCACATATCCCCCTAGTAACCCTCAGACAGTCACACATACACCTAAGTAACCATAACAAAGCCTCATATACCCCTGTAGTAGCTCTCCGATAGCCTCATATACCACTTAGTAACAATAACACAGCCTCATATACCCCTGTAGTAACTCTCTGACAGCCTCATTTATACCTAAGTAACCATAACACAGCCTCATTGGCAAAGGGAAATTTGGCTTTTACAGCAATATTGGTAAATTTCGTTGGTTGCTAGGTAGATATATTGGTTGTTAGGCAACAATAAACCATGGTAACACATCCATATCACCATAAACACCTTGGGGGTTCATTTGAATGGAGTAGGTCGGGGTAGATTACTGTTATAAATGATTTTTCACCTGGTTTCTAAGGAATTATGACATAAAATGCCTGTTGCTAGGCAACCGTTCACCCTAGCAACACAACAATAATTCCATTGAAAAGCTAGTAGCTGATTTAGGGGGGATAGGTGGTCTTCATAGAGCCCCCTAGGCAGCCTAAGCTTTTAGAGCAAAATCTGTTTTTTAGAGGCGGTTGCCATGGAAACAGCCATTACAGCCAAACGAGGTCGTACCCCGTCTGGAACTTTTTTTGGGAAGAGAGGAAGTCATGTACAATAAGAAAAATATATAATGTCGTAGTCTGAAAACATGTTGAGTACTACCTAATTTCTAGGCCTCTTTTGGGGTCATGCATTGCGGTCTAGTATATTCTGATCAAAGTGTTTACTGCAGGCTGATTGTACATCATTAGTTTGTGTTGGGAATGTTCTAATAAAAGGTACAATTCCTAAAAGACTCCTTCTATGTTAGATCCTCATCATAACAAATATTGCATACTCACTTTATGAAGAATTATATTGTACATCTACAGACTACAGATGACAGCTTAGACATAAAGATAATACCTACCAATTTATGTGTAACCTTGAGACTCATCCCCTCAAAGTTAACAAACTTGTTCCTGATAAAGCCTGAGTCTCCTTGGTAGGTGTCTCTGTACTTCCCAATCTCTTTCCAATTACCATGACCCTTACGTGTCTGTATCTCATACTCTACCCTGCTGCACCCTGTCTGTTTTGGAGAAATTTGAAAATCTATGCAACATAATCAAATTAACCATGATTCAACATCTGCAAATCAGTTGTAATCCAACACATATAGTCCATGTTAGTCCATTGTTGATATAGTATTCTTTCAATGTTGATAGTTGTTAGATGATGCAATGTCAACTGAATCAACAGTGAAAATGACAGTGATAACTCAGTGGTAACTAAATTATTGTTTTACAATGTGAAGTCTTTAAGTGGCATATTCAAATAATGGGCTCAATAAACAACCTTCTTTAAGATGCTCACATAGACCATAATTAATTATAATACCTACTCATTCCCCATATTTCAGATTATAAATATTTGGAGTGAACATAGGATTCATACTAATTGTGCCATTCTTGGAGTGCATGCCATAAATCTACTCACAGCAAGGATATATATATATTATAAAATGCCAATGGCTGGGTATTTTGCACAACCTTTGATACAAAAGGATGAACAACATTGTCAATGTAATCATATCGATCAACTGTCAATATTGATCCAACGTTCTATGAAATTGTATTCTCATAATTTTACTTAATGATAGTTTATAGTTTTATTAATGAATTTCTGAATTGAGAAGGTGACTGTTGGGTAAGATGATGGCTTAATGAGGGTTTGTCAAATTTGAGCATCATAATTTTGTAGACAAATATTAGTAGCCAGCACTGCACAACCTTGATAAGAATCACCATTAGCCTACCTCATACTAAATACTGGTAGAAGGGTACCAGACTATAATGTTTATAATAGTGTAGTTGATCTCTTTACCTCATCAACTGTAGAACTGGGGCTCGTGGCAATGCTGACTTGATGTATACCACTCAGATCAAGCCCCAATGTTATATTTTCCACAGGCGATTGGGTAACAATGAGATTATAAAAGGGGAGGAGAAGTCTTCTCTCAACACTGCCTACACTCCTTGCACCAATGTACTCCTGCAGAATGCTCTGAATATGATTTGAAAATCCATTGTGAAGTTACAATACATGTATACAGAAATTTGTGAATATTATACTTGATCTATCTAATGAACGTGACATATATGTGCTTTATCACCAATCATATCTTGACATATTGGCCTTTCAGGTTTCTTCTGCTCAGAAGTGTTTCCACCTGAAGTTACAGGTGGAAACACTTCTGAGCATGGCATGCATAAATAAAGTCAAAAATGATGATGTAAAGCTGTTCAGCTTAATATAACACTCATAAGACCTGCTTCTGACTTCATATAAGCTATAAATGAAATCAAATTCTTCAGATCATTCTGTTTTGTAAATGCTCTAATAGAAGGTTAAATTAGAGTCCTAAATGACCAGAATTATACTCACTTAAGAAGGATTTAATTGTACTTCTATGTCCAGTCTACAGATATATAGCTAGTATAGAAAGCTAATGCCTACCGATATGTTTGACTTTCAGACTCATCCCCACAGACCCGTATATTCTGATCAAAGTGTCACTTTTATATGCTAAGTGGCCCCATTATTATTTAAAACACCTTACCTCAGTGCTGTTTGCATCACAGTTTATTATGATGGTACTTAAAGTTGTCTGATGATACATGGATGATCTCCAGAACAGATTAAAATCCCAACCAGAGCAGGAAAAGATGGACATGACACCTTGTAGGTCTGCCAGGTATCCACACCCTGTCCAATGTGTAAGAATAAACAATATACTTTCAATATTTAGGGAAGTATATATGTGTATGGTCCCTCAGTTCATTCCATCATTGGAATGGTGAATTAATGTAAAGCACTGGCTGGTATTTCTCAAGTTGCTACGACTACACAATTTAAGTACAACTCACAGTGTCTCAAGCCACACTAGAACGTTGAGAAATGCCCTCCAGCACAGTATGTCAGGGAGCTAACTGTCAGAGGGCCTCCTGTACAGTGGGCCTTCGATCCTTAATTCCTGTATAGGTGCGTCAACGCAACCACAATCTGTTATGTCAGCATTGAGCATTATTCATGATGATAAAAGCATTTTCCACTAATGGTACTAAACAGTGGTATCATATGTGGGCAGATGAGGGGAAATAGCCCTTCCTGCGGGATTTTTAATACTGGATTTGACCACTAGGGGAGCTATAAAGGCTAAATATGTGAAAAATGGACCAAAAATAGCTTTGATGTACTTTCTTACACAGAAAAGGGTGGTTTCCCAAAAATGTTCTATTTCCTGGCACTTCCTCTATATTAGGAATGTAAATGGAATGTTTTGAATCAAAAACAAGGCTTAAATAAGGGTTTTCATAGAAATCTGTTGCCATGGTAACCAAAATTGTATTCCAAATAGAAAAAAAAATAAAGTCTTCTGATAGAATGATACATGGAGATAAATATGCTGAAAAAAGCATAAAGATACCATTTCTAGATCCAAAGCTATGCCCAAATGTATGGAAAGGGATTGTCATATTTTAATTGATTATTTAAATTACTATGCTAACTAGATGTCTGATTTAATCAAAACAATGAATGATAGAGCTTAGTGGCTGTATTGATACAGTCATGTCATTCCATTTTCAAGAAGCAATATCTCTGAGACTAGAAGGGCTATCTACAAGTGTTACACCCCATTTTAAAGCTGATAACATCAACTTTAAATTTCATATTTAACCTTGGAGGTCTCTGTCCACATATATTTTGTGGCCATGTCCTCTCTGTACTCTGTAATCATGCATATAGATACACATGCAAATGACATAGTGATCCATTAATTCTGAGGTGGTATACCTCCCCTTAGGTGCCCAAAGTGCGCATTTAAGCGCGGTTTTGTGCTTAAATGCATGTATATTGAAAAAAATTTTCATCCAGACACTTCTACTGGTCCAATCTGCAAAGTTAGACCCTCTATGGAATGCTATGACCTCCTGATTATGATACAACTATTCATTTGGCTGTATCAGGCACAGTGAGTCAAAACTTGAAAATGAGTTGTCATTTTATGTGATTCATTAACAGGAAACCCTCCAGCTAAAATCTGATATGGTAACAAAATGATGATGGATCATACACACATAGGTTCCATGTTCCAATTATATTTTACAGCAAGTTCTCATATCCTAATAATGCATGCAGACAAATCAGCTTTGAAAGGTGAGTGAGTGAGTAATGGTTGTTTAACGCCAAGCCGACAGCTAAGGTCATATTCATGGCGGAAAAAGTACATTAGACATCACGTCACAAAGGAATACATGTGCCTGTGCCCGTGCATATGGACACCAGACACATGTAAGAAAGAGGGGACAGGAAAGAGGAGATTCAAGGAACGAATATGTGCCAGTGCCCGCGCATATGGACACCACCCACACTCAGAGAGGATAGAAAAGCAAGACATAGACCCGTTTTAAAGATGGCCTGGGGCTGGGGAGGCCCGAGCTTTGAAAGGTCTCAGGAATGGAGGGATTATGGATATATATATAGAGACCAAATATCACTAAATGACAACAAATGGAATGTGTTTGTAACTATGGTTACTAGAGCTGACCAGTAGTATCACATCCTTAACTGAAAGTCTTCACTGAGTTATGAGAATTAAGAAAATGTAATTTGCCAAGCCCTTATCAAGAAAGAAGATTACACAAAATTACACAAGGTCTTATAAAACAAAAAATGAAATAATGTAAAATAATGTAAAATCTTCAAATAATTCTGGGCACAAAAAGGTTACAGGTAACATGTTTTCTATAGGAAACTCAATGGATGTATGATAAATGATCATTCCAGCTAATGGCGAAGAATCATTTTTCTTTCAATTACCTTGTTGAGTGGTGTCAGTGATGATAGTGAGATGACTAAGTCTACTCCCAGTGACTAAGGTCTGCAATATGTTGAACACCTCCTGTGTTCTTACACACTCACAGTCCACAATTTGAGATTTCATGTTATTTGTAACATGGAGGTCTGTGTCTGCTGTACATAGAGTTATGAATAAAAAAGAATTATTGTCAAACAATTATTTTGATCAAGGTGATACTTCTGATACCAACTGCTATACATCTTCATCTCAGTGATTTACCTGTTTTTCATGAAAACATCATGCTCTTTATTCACCTTTGGGAACCATTTCTAAACCCAATTGCCTAAACACACTATTATGTCTGTGGCCATTTACATAGCAGCTCTCTCTTCATTAATATTCATGAGCCCTTGATAACATCTAGAGGCATCAATCATCATGTTTAATATAATGTGATACACAATGTGAGTGCATCACGTTTAAGCAGGATTTAAAAGCGATAGAATATCTACCTGCACAACTCTATACCTAATTTCGCTCTCTGTTCTATGAGCCATTCAATGGCAACATTGTACCAATGCCCCCATTGTGGTGGGGAAAGGCAATGTCTATGAGATTAAACCATTGATGGCTACCATGAATGTCCAACTCATGAGCTTTACTCTAGTTCTCAAAAATTTAGTTCATCAGCTACAATATGATTTGGCCGATCAATGATATAAACACTGCCTGCACTTACACAGAGAGAAAGTGTGTGTGTGGAAGTGTGTGTGACACTGGGGTTGCTTTACATACAGATTTTTCAAATTATCAAAACATTATTGCATGTCCTCAGGAATCAATTGTACTCATTTTGGATAGTCTTCCTGCATATATACAATTGAATTGAAGAGAAAGAATATGAGGAAAAAGGGTTAACTTAAACAAAGTACTGACACTAATTGCAAAATGTACCATATATCAAAGATGATTTACCTGAGATTCCATGATACATGCAGTTCTTCAGTAGAGTTATAACTATGGCAATAACCAGCAGCCTGTGAGCCATTGTAGCTGTTCTAGGTATCCAAATGTAATAGCTGACACAGAGTGAGCAGAACCGCTTGCACTATTGAACAAATCTGACATCTGAGAGATCCATGAAATAGATGTATATATCACATTCAAAAATATGTTAGGCAATGCTTCACATTTCCATTACACACTGTACTAGAAAGGGCTGGAGGTACAGACAGGGAAGGGAGCCTGGCTATAGACACAAATTCAAAAATCCATAAACTGGAAGTTTGCCAAATAAAAGCTATTGTACTATCTCAGTTCTAGTATCAATAAATGAGATGTTGGCCCTATGGGATTAACGCACTACCAATGGGCCAGTATGGAGCAGGGCGCACCAATGCAGTACAGGTTGTTTAAACAATTACCACTGTATGATTCATGATGATAAACACCTAAAATATGCTTCCAATTCTAAAGTGAGACCTTGATAATCCGGACGTCCATTGACACTACGCCCTCTTAGGAACCGCCAAATAAATATGCTCCTCTAGTCCACCAGATCTGGTTTCTGTCTCAATCACGGTCATTTATGGGACATAATGTGTTATCATCTAGATAATGTGTTCTAACATTCTGTCTGGTCCGCCGATAGAGTGAGGGGATGTTATGGGGTGGGTGGCTGGAGGGTCTAGTCCATGACACTTCTGATGACGGATTAGGCTAACTTTGCACAGGGTGTGTACTTTGTCCACCAGCCAAACAAGATCCACCTGTGCTCAGTTAACTTAATAATTAGCTTAATTTATTTTCCTCCCATGGGGGTAATTTAATGAAAATAATTATGTGCCAAATTCAAAAGGGCAGTATTTCATTATTTATGTTTATAAACATATCTAAAAGTTTCCAATTAGGCTATGTATTCCACATGTATACATATAGGGAATTTGGGTAGGAGTTAATTTTTGGTGCAGTAAGTATACCACACGTTAATTAGCCAATAATCACACCCTTAGCTGCACTTAGGGTTATTTACATACTTCAATATAAACAAGCCCTATAAACTACAAAACCAGTACCTGTACTACAGCGTGCACATCAGTCTAGCCCTTGATGTTTCCCTAACTGTACACGTTTCAGAACTACACGTCCTCTCCGTGTGCTCTCATAAATCAGTGGCAGAAAACAAGGCACTTAATTTCTAGATAAGGCATATTATCAAGGCCTCACCAATTCATTGTCTTTGAGACAGGAATAAGAGTGTTCATGATAGATCTACTTGAATACACTGATTTTGATTAGTAAATCAAGTAACTTACCTGGTGATTCTACATTCGGGGAATTATTCAATAGGAATTATCCAATTGAAAACCATACAAAAGTCTGTGAATATTCCAGAACTGGATGTTGCAGTAAAACATGTGTACACCCTGCTGACTATAGATATATAGAGGTTTATGCCCATAGCAATTGTTTCCCCATCTAATATTTTAGTCAGTGAGCGTCAGGGGCTCATTTTAATATCCACAACGACAACATTGCAGCAATATCAGCCCTATGAGACCTTTGTTGTCGTCAGGGATATTGAAATAAGCTTGTGGTGTGCTATTGATGCCTGCCTTTATTAGATAAAAGCCAGTCTGGGGCTAATTTAAATATAACTTGCCATCTGAATATCAACTGACGATTTGTCTATTCTAGTGGACAGGCATGCAATGAAATCTCTCCCTAGGATTGGTGCCTTTGTAACTATGCACACCGCTATCCTTTACTGATGATATAGGCCACAGTTGGGAGTCCAACCTCGCATATATGCTTATATATAAGCCATGCCTTATATACGGGGTATTACAGTTCAAACATACTGGGCAATAGTATGCCTCGTGGTCTGTATCCTGATGCTGCATTAAGTTCAATAGTGGAGAATAAGGTTGGGTGTTATATGACCCTGCTGGTCAATAGAGAAAATGAGCATAACTGTAGTCCATTACTCATGGGCGTGGACTGGTTACCAGATTTAGTCTGTGTAGGTGTTATCCATATGCTATAGAAGGGTAAGAAACTAAAGGGAACAGTGCTGCCCTCTGGTGCCTATATTTGCTATGCACAGACCTTGATTACGGAGGTGAGGGGTTACTTTGGCAAAGTCACCACTCACCTCCGTAATCAAGGTCTGTGCATAGCAAATATAGGCACCAGAGGGCAGCACTGTTCCCTTTAGTTTCTTACCCTTCTATAGCATATGGATAACACCTACACAGACTAAATCTGGTAACCAGTCCACGCCCGTGCCATTACTGGTGTTGGTGGTATTGGTTCCATGGTTCAAACAGGAGCCAGGATGTTTTACTCAGCTCAAGGTTTAACCATACATCATAGGCACTGGTCTCTGCATCAAAATTAATCTGTGTGTGTGTAAAGTTGATGAATTATCTAGCACAAGAGTAGCACAAGAACTATAATTATTTGCAAAATATGTGACATTATATTACATTCTAATATCTGGCAAAAATGGTTCTAATTGACTTTTCTGCATCTTTTTATCTAGTGATTCTTTAAAAAGATTACCCTTTTGCACTCAGGGCCCATGGACTACTTTATGAGGCCTGGGTGGTCCAACACTCATGGAGCTATCGAAGTATCCTCAAACATAGAAGGTAGAAGTATACTAAAAAATAATATAGTGCCATTAGAATTTCTTGCTACGACGAGATAAATCATTTTAGGGGGCCTAATCTTTGAGGCCCTTGATAATTCTAATAGGCCTGGAAGGTTGGAGCGAGTACATTGAGCACTCTACTCAGCCCTGTGCTCACGGCCATAGCATGCCATAGCGTGTACCCTTAGTATTCCTGTTCAAATAAATAGGCTAATGAGGTTACCATGTCAGACTCCTACATCTGGGAGCCATTAGGGAGCCATATTTTTGATAGTTTTTGCCCGGTTTGTTGATATTTCAATAAGAAACGCTCTCTGGAGCTTTTCAAAGATGGCTAGTTGAAAGAAAAAAATCGGGCGAAAATTGTAGTGAACGATTATATTATTACCAGTATTCATACCCAGGTGGAGCCTCAGTGCTCACGGTACAGGTGGAGTCTACCTCTCCAGGTCGGGCTTCCCTAGCCCACTTAAAAGGGTCTATATCTCCTCTTTCCTATCCCCTCGGATGTGTGTGGTGCACATATGCACGGGCACTGACACATTCCTCTGTGAAATTGTGTAATGTCATTCTCGCCATGAATATGACCTTAGCTGTCGAAATGGCGTTAAACATCTATTACTCACTCACTCACCTCTCCAGGTGTAACGTCCCTAGATAATGACTCGCCTCATACCTTTTGCCTGGTGAATTCAATTTTTACACTTCAGATAGTGCATCATGCCCTTACCTTTAATCTTCAGTTTCTGCATTTGACGCATCACTTCACCTTCTGCTCTCACCTCGTACAGAGGCCGCATACTTCTGCAAAAAAAAAACTATTATGCAAAAGGTTTTTGGTTTTGTGTTATTTTTCATAAGCCCTTTCTTTTCTCGCGTACATATGGTGTTACATTGGGTGGCAATATTATTTAGACATGTATATAATGTGGCACATTTAGCTCTAGCTAAATAACAGGCGTGTTTGGGATGGGATGCACCGAGGTATAGTTTGGCTATGTTTCAGATAAATATACTCAATGGGGCCATAATGCAATATCATGTATTGCAACCAAGGGCAAAGCCTGCAGCTCCTATACATGATATTGACTTGAGGCGGCAGATATGCAACAGAATTATATCTGCCATACACCCCGTTTTCATATACTGAATTTGTACATTAAGTGTGTTGCAGGCCTCTTTCTCTCAAATGGTCGAAGCAGGATAACTGGTTTAACCTCCTAGAAGGTTATATGTTCATTAAACATATATTCCCTGTATCCAGTCATAGAAATAGAACAGCTCTCAAATCTGCTTGAAGAGCTGGGCCTCCTCTGTTCAATAACCTAGTAATTTAACGACCCCACCGTACAACACACTTCTCGAGTATTTGCCCGCTTTAGGTTTGAATTCCGCTTTCATACCAAACAGATGCTAGCTATTAGCAAGGAAATGGAAGGGATGTTATCAGATTATTTATCTTTTTCTCACATGATTGAGCTAAAGGTTACAGGAACTGAAAGATACTGAAGGGTGGAGATGGAGAACGCAGAGGAAGACTTGGGGGTAAGTTATTCATAGCATCGTTTCCCAACGGTAATGTCCGGGGGGGGAATACCCTGGGAGGGTAATGTCCTGGGGTTAGTGACCGGGGGAGAATGTCCAAGGGGTATTGTCCTAGAATCCTCTGTCCCTACTTTGTATGTCGCTGAAAAAAATGAATACACTATGATAAAGTATTTTAAGGATTGATCCATCTATAAACTACATATCCCAACAGTTTTGGACAAAAATCACTGGAACATTACCATTATTAATGACATTAACGTCTGGAGCATTTGATTGCCTTGCAATAGCAAGGATTGAAATGGCTGCGATTCTACCACCTGTAGCCCTGACACCTATACATGCCTCTGGCTCGGCCTCTGACTGCATGTATAATTATTGGCTCAAACTACTGGGAACCTCTTTCTATAAACCCCCCCCCCCTCCCCCATGGCTCCCATCCCAGGCCCATCTTACCACACACTATATATATATATATATATATATATATATATATATATATATATATATATATATATATATATATATATATATATATATTACATAGCGAAAATGTAACACATTCACCATGTGCACCATCCGTGACAGCTTTTTTTTTTTTTACCATTCCCCCCTCTGTATGAAGAGATAGCGAAGGTAGAGGTAGGGACGCGCAGCTGAGAGCATCAGAATCCAGGAGAGGAGACTGATGGGCAATAGGATACAATCCAGTCAGAGGAAATCATTGAAATCTATATATTCTTCAACTTATTGTGAAAAAAAGAAGAAAAGAGAAAATCTTCATCAGTCACTGAACTTGGGGTGAAGTGGAGAGAAATTTGAGGTAAGGCATTGGTTCAAGATCAAATATAATGTTTTTAACCCCCAAGCACGACTTTCGCCACGGTTTTGTGCTTAAAAACTAGTTGGTAGGAGTAGAAGTAGAAGATCACTTATAGAATTCTATTGGGTCAATCTTTAAAGGTTAACAACCATTAGAAATCTTATACATCAATTGGAAACCTAACCTTGCAGGATATTCTGATTATGTTTTCAGTGTCATTCTTTTATCACAACAACAGCTCTTTTTTTGAAATGCCAAAGGAATTATTTTTCACCAAAATAGAAATATTTTTTTTTCAAGAATAAAGAGAACTCTCTGTTACTCCGATGGATACCTGGAGGTTAATTCAAAAGACCCTGCCATCGCTACCCCTGTGATGGTAGTGTCAGCAGATCCTGTGGATTTTATAAGATCTAGTCAGTCTACCCTAAGTATTTTCCTGGTGGTAGCTCAGTCAGGCACAGCAGTCCTGTCCTGTGGATTATTCACTATTGATTTTCCAGCCTTAACACCACCATCGGTGGTACCGAAAGAAGTCCATAGTGGTTTCCCCTAAGTACAAGAGCACCTATAGGGAACACTCCTCCTCTCAAGAGTGCAGGTGTCTGTTGTATACATATATAGGGGAGGGAGGATGTTTGCTGAGGATCCTTGAGGGTCATTAATGCTACTCATGCATTAAGTGCATTGTAATGCCATGCTTTGCTTCTCTCTCTTAGGGTAGGGGGGGGGCAATGTTATCCCTATACTATATAATTAACACAATTAGGGAAGAGGAACACTTGTGTATGCCCTTTTGTGAAAAGGAGTGTATCCACAGCTATTGATTTATTTTGGCTCTCTTGTCACTGTGTACAGTGTGTTCTGCTTGTGATAGTGTATGCAGGGCTGAGGCTACCACCAGAAAATACATAGGGCTGGCTGTGTTAAAGCATAGGAGTCACATGCTACCACCACTAAAATCGATAAGGCAGAAAATTCCTACTATCGCTGGGGTACTGATGGTAGGATCTTTTGAATTAACCTGCAGAGCAATCTGCTGTCTAATTATCATCAGATAGACTGTTTGGTTGCCATTATAACTCCAAAACCGGTCAGAGCATATTTATATAATTTATAAAAGAGGGTTATGACCATTCTTAAGGGTCTGTGATTGTCCAAATATGTGAGAAGATCTACAGATAGTATTCTGATAGGTTACAGCAAAAACCTATCAGAATGGCTGTGAATAGCACAAAATCCCAATAATGTTACCTTTTTCCGTGTGGTGTCACAATTACTTTCATCCGGCTGACTGCTGATCCTTAGCTGTATTAATCTAAAACTCTCCATTGTATACCTGTGATCGACACTAAGGTAAACAATGGAATATTCACCAGTAATGATATCTCAGTGAAATAGGAGTACTGCATACCTAAATCATGACAAACGAGAACAAGAACTGATTTTATGTATACTCTATTGGTCAATAAGCAGATTAAACCTTTAAAAAGGTCATGGGCTTGTCCTGTAAACACAGCACTATGTATGAGATGGTGTCATCGCCTTAGTGCAAAAAGGTTATATATTATCTGCATTTTTCAAGTTTTGCAGGATAGGCAAAAGAAGTGTTCCACTTACTATAGCACCAAGTGGATACAGAAATATTGATATGAGACCTGTAGGCACACATATCATAGACAGAGCTTCAGTTCTTTCATAGTAGCTATAGATAAGGGTCAATAGAAGTGACCAGGCAAGCAAAAACACCCCTCTGCAGGGAGATTCATTATCAAAGTTCATCTCAAAATCTTAAAAATGAGACATCATTGGCTAAAATATTCCTAGTAGTCATTTCAGAACCCATCCTTGAATATAGGTTGTTATTCATATTTGAAAGCGATGATTAAGCTCAAAATACATTATAAACCATAATAATGTCTAAAAATTCAATAAATCAGCCTTTTTCACAATAAATACATATCAATATGGTGATTTTTATCATAGATTTTGATCTAGAAGGAATTTTCTATTTCTGTTTTCAGTTTTGGGTTTTTGGTGAATATCCCCGAAAATTGGCATAAAAATCTGAAAATTTTGATGAATGGAATGGTTGCCATGGCCACCAGGAACAGGCATATAGGTTGATTTTTCATGAAGAATGTTCATTTTACCATCCAAATATGGGCCATTTCTACTGAAAATGGTGCATTTTACATAAGACCATTTGAATTCTGCATAAAATATTAGCTTAATGTGTTTTTTAATGATTTTAGAGTATTTTTGCCTCTCCAATGCCCCCTGGTGGCCAAATGGGGAAGTAAAAATCCCCCGCGGAGGGGTGTTCTCCCTTGATGGGTCACACTGATGTTAAAACAGAAAACTGGCTACAACCCCTTTGCACTAAGACGACGGTACACTGCAAAAATGGTGTTTAGATCCTAAACACAATTCTAAACATATTCTTGCAACGTTTTTGTAATCACATTAATTGCCTAAACATGTTTAGCCAAACAATGTGCTTAGCTCAGGTATTTAGAAATGTACGTGTTTAGGTTTAAAATTTGTGTTTAGATACCTATGAAATTTTGTGCTTAGATGTTTATGAATTTTTGTGTTTAGATGTCTATGTGATTTGTTAGGGTTAGGATTTGCAGACATGTATGCATTGAAAAAATAAAGGAATATCTTTTGTTTGCTTTCTCATTTGCTGGGGGATATGAGCAGTTTTTTATCTACATGTCAAAGTGTCCAAAGATGTCAGCCACAGCTACACGTATACACATGTATGTACACTCTATGAGAGACTTGAGAAAGTACAGCAGCTTGGCAGCAAGGACATTGCTTTATCCATTACAAAATAACATGAAATAGGTGTAAGTCATGGAGCATATTGACTATTTTATGGCAATGATGCTGGTGTAAGGAGAATCTAGTCAATTTTCTATTGCTGTTCCTATTCTCATGACATTCAATAAAAAGAAACAACGATAAACATGGGATTTGGGGACACTTGTTTCAACAATTGATTACAATTATGTACAGATAGTCCATTCAAAGGTAGTGCTGCAACCTGGTGTGGATTCTACATCCAAGCATCTAAACATATTGATGTTTAAATCTAAACACCTATTATTCAGCTGTTTAAACTCTAAACATCTAAACATGTTTAGCAAAAATGTTTATGTAGTTACAACCAAAGTGTTCATTTCCTAAATGTGTAGTTGATGAGACACCTAACAGACCTATATGTTTAGATTTTAAACATGTTTAGACCTAAACATGTTTTAAATCTAAACACCATTTTTGCAGTGTATACTCCATGGGGCCGACGTACCAATATATCATGCCCGACCCCAAAAAAAAAACAGTCCCTTGCAGATGCCTCCAAAGGTAAACTGAAGGGGGTTAGGGTAAAGGGAGCATGCATCGACCACTTGGATCTCTGTGCAACCTAAATGAATTCTCTCCGAACGACAATTGTGATGATTATATTGAGGAGATAAGCCTTGTGCCCCTATAATTTAGAACATCTTCTAAGTATTCCTATGTGAACACAATATATATGTCGAAATGGCCTAATCACCCCCCTTCCCTGTACATGTACGCCTTTAGTTTGCCCCCTACCCGGCTGTTTGTGCATAATTGTGTAGAGGCAAGGAGAAATGGTACTCCGTGGTAAAAGTCAACTTTAAAATTCAGATCACTAGCTTTACAGTGATATATTGCATGAGAAGATACTCCTGTTAGTTTTGGAGGAATAGCTTGCTAAACATGGGTAGGTATGACTATTTCATGAATGTCAATAAGCCCTACATCTCCATGGTCATGAGATACAACTATAATTAGCATTATTTATGCTAGTTAGCTAAATTAGCATAAATTTTCATTCTTTTGCCCATAACTTTTGATCTAGAAATGATACTTTCATTCTGTTTTCACCATAGTGGACCTTGTGAAACGTTCCCTCAAATAGGATCATCGATTTTCTTATTTAGAATGAATATCATGTTTCCGTGGCAACAGAAATCAACAAAAATGTCTATTCTGGCCCAAAAACATTCTTTTTAATGCCAAATATGGAACCTTTGCCCCAAAAATAGAATGTTTTATCAAAAATCTTTGAATTCTCCACAAAAAAGTAGCCTATAGCAGTTTTAGGCATATTTTTCCTATTCTAGCCGATAGTGGTGCCCCCTGGTGGCTATAACATGTACTAAATCCCGCAGGAACCCCCTTTCTGCTTGCTGGCTCACAATTAATGGATAGTCCCCCTTTTATTTGAATTTTAAGAAGAAAGTAGAAGGATAGAATAGGTTTGTCCCACAAGTCAATGGGAGTAGTATATAGTGTATCGGAACGCGACTATAGCTAACTACAGGATATTACTCACCCGAGATGCAGCCAATCAGATGCCTCCATTTGGTCACGTCTCCCGTTGCAATGGCAACATGACCTAATTAGGGGATTAGCGACCACCTCTAAGCCAATCAGAGGCCAGCATTCTGGTAACCATGGTAATGTGACCTAATTAGGGGATTAGCAACCGCCTCTCGACCAATCAGAGGACGGCATTCTGGTTACCATGGTAACATGACCTAATAAAAGGATTAGCGTGGTAACGTGACCTCTTGTTTGTAAACAACACGTGGTCTCAACACTTGTTGAAGCCACGTGACCCCTTGTTTGTAAACAAAGGGGCGGGCTTAATTATGCAAACGAGATATAAATTTTTTTTTTTTGTATATTATTTACTCCTAAATTCTTTGAGCGCAATGATGATGAGTTGATTAGTTTAAATGAGATATGTATGAAATAAAACACAACAAAAAAAATCATTTTCATTTTTTTTATTTTTCATGAATTATCATCTTAATCAAGTATTTTTCACAAGGTTACAATTTTTTTTTTTCGATTGATGTCTGAACAGCCCGCAAAGTCGCACTTTGTCAGTGTCACATTCATTGACTCTCTCCCACATACAGTTTGGATAAATCCAACACCATTTCGGTCAGACATAGGACCTTTGTCTGCATGAAATGTAGACGCTTGCTGCACCCCTTTTTCTCTGTTTCTGAATTCTTCACATCATCATCATCGTGAGCCTCTGACTCACCAACCGGTCGCTCAGTTTCGGGTTTTTGCTCATTCGCATGACCGTTTCTTGGGGTTTCTTGTTCAACATGCTTCAATCTGGAAATGTACACAATGAGGTCCAGCAGTAGTGTCTTGGAGTTGAATACGGTTTCTTTGCCACTTGAACGGAGCAGAATGTTTCAGGAAAGAAAAGAACTCTGCACTCAGCGTAGGTAAACCTAAATGAATCAAAGTAGTACACCTCTCCTGTCCTCAACATGTAAAACGCCACCCAATGTTGACCTGGAGCTTAATTCAAAACATCCTGGGATGGCAACCCCAGGGATCTTAGTGTAGGCACATATCATAAGACCTGGCTGGTCTACCCTATCTAATGCAGTGGTTGCAGGCCTCTCAGGAATAGCAAGTCCTTGGATCACTTCACTATTCCTTTTCCAGCACTAAGATCACTGCGATCTTAGTGAAAGAATTGCATAGTGGTTTCACCTGAGTACAAGAGCACTTACAAGGAACACTCCTGATCGAATGAGTGAATAGCCTGCTGCATACATATAGAGGGGAGGGAGGATGTTTGCTGAGTGTCCTTGAGGGCACTGTGTGTTTATACATACCACAGTATCTACATGGTGTGTGATTCCAACACATCTATAAAATTCAAACACTAACAGCTAAACACCATCAGATTCTAAACACTTATCCTGAAAACTACACACCTACTTTTTACACACCTAAACACTTACACACCATAGTGTTTAGGTGTTTGATTTTAAACACATCCAGTCTCTATCTGTTTAGTCTTAAACATGTATTTGAAAGATAAACATCAGGTGTTTAACCATCTAATAAGAATCATAAGCAGATACGATAAGTATAATATGTATGAAATGAGTAAAAGGATAGTATTCTCGTTTTTATAGTTGTATATAACCCAGCTTCCCGACGACTCAGTAATTTTTTCCTCTTTTTTTCTTTTTTTTTTTTTACCTAAGGGGCATGATGCATGGGAGGAGGGGGTATGGGGAGGTATGGGTGGCCTACCCCTCCTCCCGTGTCCAAGCCTCCAGGGACCACCCCCACCTCCCTAACCACTCTTCCTACCCCTCCTCCCGTGTCCAAGCCTCCAGGGACCACCCCCACCTCCCTAACCACTCTTCCTACCTCTCCTCACGTGTACAAGCCTACAGGGACCACCCCTACCTTACTACCAACTTCTCCTGCCTCTTTTACACTTTTACTCCTATCTGTATTGTGTGTATCATTTCTATCTTGCAGTTTTACCATGGAAAATGAATATGGCGGTATCCAGCTACAGTAATTAAGATTGAAATGATGAAAAGATGATGAAAAATAAATGATCGAAATAATAGAAATTAAATGATTCAGCCATAGCCCCCCTCCCACCCTGGTGAACAACCCTATGGCCCAAAGCTAGTGCCTCCCTAAGCTAAACACAATGTATCTAAACGCCTCCCAGAGCTAAACACCATGTATCTAAACGCCTCCTGAAGCTAAACATTATGTATCTAATCACCTCCTAAAGCTAAACACTACCAACCTAAACATTTACTCATGCTGCACATCTTAAAGCTAAACACCTATCAAAACCAAACACTTGTTGAATCAAACACCTGATAGCTAAACATGTTTAAAGTTAAACACGTTTAGCCAAAAAATGTGTTTAGAAAAGTAGGACAAGAATGTGTTTAGCTATGTGTTTAGATCCTATACACTGGTGGTTGATTGCTAAACACCAAATTAACAGTGATATAGGGCTACTCATGCGTTAAGTGCACTGTAAGGTAATTCTTCCCTTCTCTCTCTTTGTCTTGGGGGGAGTGCACAATGCTTCTAATAGGCAAGCATAAATCATAGATTCATGGGAACAACTCTTGAACACTGTACGGGGGTCAACTGCACCCTGTGCTCTTTTGTTAGCCCATATGGGGATGGGGAACGATGGTATAAACACTGTTGTGAAGAAGAGTGGCTCCACAGCTATGCCTTTATTTTGGGACTCTTACCCCTGTGCCCAGTCAGTACTTCTTGGAATTGTGTAGGAGGGCTGAGGCTAAGATCGATGCGATCTTAGTGCTGGCTAGGAAATGTGAATGCAGTCTAATCTTAAGATCGCTTAATAGAATAAGGTAGAATAATTCGCTGAGGTTAACCTCCTGGTAAATGTTGAGGATCTCTGTTACTCACGAAACAAGTGTCCTTGATAGGGTGCTTGGGGATAGTGTCACAAGAGAAAACACCTAGGAAATGGTGTTTGGTGTGAATGTTTTCCTTCAACACTTTTCTATTTCAAGCGTATTCATGCACTTTCTTGTCTTCAGTTCATGTGGTAGTCTGTGATGGGATGTCGATCTCTGGTCAGCTTGAAGACATTGTCGTACACCAAGTAGAGCAATACTGTTGTGTTGACCCACTTTGATAAGGTTCACTCTACATCCGTCATGCGATCTGTCCGGAGTTAAATCCAGGGGGAACAGCGTGTAACCGTTCAGGAAATCGTTGTTGGAAATGCTACAGGAGTGTGAACCCTTGTACATCCCCGTTTCCGTGTGTAGTGCTAGATACTCCCTCACCGCTTCCCTTTTGGCAAAGTCGGGGACGTAGGCGTCGTTCGGCAACTTCTGGTCGTGCACTATCACTTGAAGCAATGTTTCAGTTTGAACAGGTTCTTGGCGTAATTTCCGTTGAAGGCATTGTGGTCCAGGAAACACATCATCATGGACTTGGGCAATTGACCTGTGTTGGAGTGTGTGTAGGTGTGATCTCTGTTGCCTGCAGGGATGGCGTAGGTCGTCACCTCCACTCTGTTGACTGGGTAGTCGAAGGGACCCTGTTCTAACACAGCCTTTTTGTGCCTTTCCACCACAGAATCAGATATGACCGCTTGACACACGTAGAACACAGCTTTGTGGATCTTGAGTTTGTATGCAGTGGTGCCGTCGCTCATCAGATAGAAACTAGGGGCAGCTTGTTTCAGAGTCAGATTGATTTCCGTCTCTCCAGCTATGAACTGTGGTTGATGAGCCAGGTCAAAGTGGAGTCTTGCCATCAGCGAAGAGCGACCGTTGGAGATTAGTTTTTGCGTGCCTTGAACCCTGAGTTGTCGTTGGTTAAGGTGTTGAATTTACCAGCCGCCTCTTGGTGCCATCTTTGGATGTTCATGATGTTGTCCTTTACTCCTTTGTCGTAGTTAAGTAAACCTTCCAGGTAAGCTCTGTAGGGGTAGGTCTCAGTGTTACCAGACACTTTGAATCCTCAGATGGAGACTTGGACATCCTTGAAGAGCGAGTGAGCCAAGTTGTTCACCAGAGCCACCACCTTGTTGGCGTCCAGAGCATTGCCGTTTGGTTTCAGCACCTTGCATTCTAGATAAAGGTAATCTTTGTTTAGGTCCCTGTACTCTTGGTACTTACTGATGGTGAAATTGCTGCTGTTTTTGTGTACATAAGCCATTGCGCTCCCTCTTCACATCGGTGGTAGACGGCCGCTGTAGACGTTGATACCATTACCAAACTGAGCGTTGTAGTAATTGCTGTATCCTTGTCCGGTGGTACCCTTCGATGAAAAGTACAGCGCTCGTTTACGTATCATGTCAAGGGAAAATAATCCAAATGTGAAAAACTGAGAGCTTGCATTCCCCCATGCTCTGTGCCATACTCCTCATTTTCCACCTTTTGTTAGACATCGACAGGAATTGTTTGTATAGGGAATTTTCTTGTGTCAATGTCACATACTTTGACTACTTCCCAGGTTTCAATATCTGCTCCTCCAACTCTTTTTCTAACAGCTCCGGTGTAACAAAGTTCTCCTCCACCCTAGTAAATTCTGACAGATTTCGCTAATCGGCGTGATCAAGTTGTCGCTTCCACAGCCTATTAAATGCTCACAATCCTCCGGCGAACACTTTGCCAAGTGTTTAAGGGTGCCGTAATGTCTTTTGAGTCGATGAGTAGCCATTACTTTCTCTTTCTCTTTTTGTCTAGTGGAACAAACACGATCTGATCGTCTATGGACGTGAAGGAGGAGCGTATTCTCAGGTCGTCCAGAGTTGTCTGCTTGAAGTCCAGAAGCAGGTATGAGTGAGATCGCTTGAGTTCATGGGTAAATATATAGGAGAGAGCCGACCCCTGGGAGGGAAACACCTGACGAGACAGAGCACCTATTTGTCCCATGTCACGAGGGTTCTTAAAAATGATCATGTAGTGAGCGTTCAGACTCATAGTTCGAAATTCGGGTGATTTCTGGAATAGGTTCTGAGTGATACATATGACGCTCCTGTTCCAGTGATGGGAACATTTGGTGAAGATGTCGGCTACCACTTGCTGATTGGAACTGCTCATCAGATCGTCCAATATCAGTAGAGTGTGTGGCTGAAGGGTAGACGCGTCTTCGTCTCCCACTATGTCTTCTTTGCTGGGAAGACCTTCTCTGAATTCCACCCCATAGTCTTTTTGCATTTTTCAAAGAGGGGCTGCCACTCGCCGTAATGGTAAAAGATCTTTTCCACCAGCGGTGTGACCAAATTGTTAACGTCCCTCAGAAATCGATTCACCAAGCGTGATTTTCCAGAACTGGACGGACTGCTGATGAAACAACTAAAGGGTCCTTGTAGTCAGGGATCGAAATCTACCACTCGACATTTTTCAGGGCTTGTTATTGAGTTGTAGTAGTGGTAACGGTCGTGGTGATGGTGACATGGTGTTGTTCAGTCAAACGCTCGGTGATGAGTGGTTGTCAGGAAAGAGTGGTAGCGAGTTTTATTCTGTCTTGTTACGTTTCACGACACCCGATAACATCCACATCTCCATCTCTCATATTTTTTTCTTCTTTGCAATATATTTTATTTTCACTCAATTTTATCCAGAGGAGTCTGATAAAATTATTTGTTAAAACAAAAAATTAATAAAAATAAGGGGGGCAATCTTTTTTTTACCTCTTTAACTATTTGGGCAAAGCTTGTCGCTTTGCCTTCTTCCTCTTCTCTTTAACATGACTGTATCCAAAAAGGTATCAGGGGTAACTGCACAGTGGTAACAAATACAAATTGGAATGTATTATTTAAAGTAGTACATCCCCTTCTTCTTCAATTCGGTCACATTGTAATACACCGGATAACAGGTGATGACTTCGAAACGATTCCAGATCATGTTCATGTGGGACACCACGCACACCCACCGAGTGGTAGCAGTGGTTACCCCCAAATAACCAATATTGTCGAATCTTTTCATAGCGCTTATTCTCACCATATTTGAACACCCTTTATTTTCATGAAATGCCCAACGAGTGGGTGTACTGAGGGTGGTTATCAACAGTAATGGAGTAATTTCTTTTCTTTAGATACAGCTTTCAGCCATACCCCTACTTTTTCTTTTTTTACTACTTCTTCTACTGTTTCTACAGCTTTTGCTGCTACAACTGCTGCTGCTTCTACTGCAGCTGCTACTGTTGCTGCTGAAGATCTACTACTTCTACTTCTTCTTCTACTACTACTACTACTACTACTTTCCCTGGTGGTGCTACTTCTTCTTCTTCTTCTTCTTCTTCTTCTTCTTCTTCTTCTTCTTCTTCTTCTTCTTCTTCTTCTACTACTTTGACTGCTCCTACTACTTCCGCTTTTTCTATCACTATGATTTCTTTTGCTACTGGTGATGCTGCTGCTGCTACTAAATTCCTCACCATTGCTTTTCATTATTCATCACCTTAAAAGAGGCGTGAGTCTGAAATATATGATGATCTCTACGTTCAGATAAAAAAATTGATGGGGTTTCCCTAATCGTTCTTTTTAAATCTCGAATTTCATACTGGAGTGTAGGTGGACTACAGCGATGGTGGTAATGGAAGCAACGATAGTCGTGGTGGTGGTGGTAGTAGCAGTAGCAGCAGCAGCAGCAGCAGTAGGAGCAGTGGTGTCAAAGGAGACAGCGGACGTGATGTACCCTTCCAAGAAAAATCAGGGCTCTTTATATAGTTGAGAGAATGATATAATCCCATTTTCACCTGGATCCTTCCACCCCGGATCAATCAACATAAAAAAGGGAAAAATGCTTTTGGGATAAGCATATCAGGTGGGATAACAGGTGTAACAACTGTGATAATTACCTTAATACGTCTTACATGTATAAGAGGCTTATGGTTCGTTAGGAGATTAAGGCATTTAAAGTCTGTATACAAAAACTATAGGGGGTGGTTAACAACAGGGGGAAATATAATCTTGTAAGAGAGAAGTCAAAGTGTTTTGATTGGATTACTCACTACAAAGGTGTGGAGTGCGCAGCAGCAGCGCGTGGCGCCAAAAAAATGGTAGACATGTGCCCACCTCCCCGCCTACCTCCCTACCTATCAACTTCATTTGTACACTAAAACGTATTTACTTTTTTTATTGATCTTAATTATGGGAAAATATATTTTAGTGCACAGGGATTTCACAGGAAAATATCTATCATCATTTTCACCTCCAGGAGAATACCCCAGTGTGTATGTCTGCCTTTCTGTCTGTGACTACAAACGCGCAAGTGGTGTAAGCAGATTAAGTCTAACAAATCAACAAGTTAATCCCCCTTTCTGCTTCTCCTCTTGTCGCCAACCTGGGGTGTGGGTTACCTTCTATGTCTGTGGATGGGGGAAAGGGGGAATTATGCACTTTTCCCATTGAGACAACACTTTGATGATCTAAGATCTTTTCTTTTAAATCCTCCTGCATTGGACGGCGGGTGAAAATAAAAAAAAACAGATACCCTACCGAGGGAGAATCTCTGTGACTATGGGATCAGATCCTTTAAGTCTTTTCCCTCTGGACCAACCACACTTAATGATCTAAGGGATCCATGCCTACAGCAAACGGCAGGTGAAAATCAAACCGTCAGATACCCTACCGAGCAAAGGTCTCTGTGAAAATGGGATTAAATCTCTTTTAAGTCTTTGATCGATTTAAAACCACAGTTGAGAGGTTTATCTCGGACTGGGTACATAAGGGAGAGTAAAATTTTGTTCCCTTGCACTTCCTCTGCCACCTTCATCATGGAAACACCAACCGCTCTACAGACTATCTACTCTGAGAACCCAAAAACTGCTACAGCATCCCCATATTCCCCCACAGAGATCGACATCCTTGCTGATCTGTTCACAGGTGACGCTGACGCTGAATTTTATATCGCCCCATGTGGATGGTTAGATGCTGGTGCTGCTGCTGGTGCTGGTGCTGCTGCTGACGAATACCCACCACTTGTAACACCTAAACCCATAGACATCGCAGCTCTAGCTAAAGACGCTGAAGCGGGTGACCTCACCGGATATGGAGGTGGATATCTTGGTTACTGCTGCTCTGCTACTAGTGCTGTACAAGATCGCACGTTATTACCACCACCACCCCCATCACCCATGGATATAGCTCTTCTGGCTGGAGCCTCTAGCGTTAAGGTACTACCCTACCTACTCGTATATTGTTAAATATATGTGTACTTACGAACTGTTTTACACATGGGAAATAATCAATGCAACAGATGTGCTGTTCTTTAAAGCACCATTGTTGAAACAAAATGTTCATAAAGGAGTCATTTCTAATCAGTCATTCGATTCATTGAAAGAGTGTTTCAACGATGTTTTCTGAAAAGGGACGGTTGTCTTCGCAGACAGATCGATAGGAGTACATCAATTTCACAATCAGAAAACCTGTCCTCTCATCAAAAGACGGTATACGTTAGAATCTTTAATGGCTTTAATATTTCTTCTCGGGAAAAACTCAAACCTTTTACGGTACATGTATTGTCATGACTCTGAGAGAATATTCAACACCTTCTGTCAAGAGTGTTTAGACCGTGTATTCTGTAGAGAGTTTCATTTTGAAAATATACAGAACGCTCTACTGAGAAGTGTTTTGTCCGCACAAACTGAATGGCATACTTGGTATTATACTTCAGCGGATTGTAATTTAGATGAATTGTGGACAGAAAGTATGACTTACACCATTCCTGCATTTCGAAAGAACACTTACATGAAAACCATATACAAAGATTACACTATGTACAGTCTAGATTATGATTAAAAATGAATGTATGTACTTGTAAATATAATTGATGAAATAAAAATTTAAAAAATTGAAATGTATTTAGATATATCTCATTTACATAATTAACCCTGCCCACGTGATCACGTGATCACACTAATCCCCTTATTAGGTCATGTTACCATGGTGACCAGAATGCCAGCCTCTGATTGGCTGAGAGGTGGTCGCTAATCCCCTAATTAGGTCAGTTACCATGGTGACTAGAATGCTGGCTTCTGATTGGCTTAGAGGTGGTTGCTAATCCCCTAATTAGGTCATGCTGCCATGGCAATGGGTCACGTGCCCAAATGGAGGCATCTGATTGGCTGCATCTTGGGTGAGTAATATCCTGTAGTTAGCTATAGTCCCATTCTGATACACTATATACTACTAATGTGGAGCGCTTTTTCCCTTTCTCTTTTTTTGAACAAATTACATGAAGAGTCTTGTTCATTTGATATTTGAAGTAACAAAGAAGATCGCGTTTCAGTTTAGAGACTATATGTCTAAACTAGTTTTGGGTAGCAACCCTTAGTCATATACACTGTATCAATTTCTATGTCACCAAATATAAGGTTGACTGCCTAGTCTCACTTAAAGCTAGTAAACCAGTTGTTTGATATGCAATGATAGTAAACAATACTTATACAACAGAGGTAGTTGGTTTACAGTGCATGTTAGTAATATGCTAAAACCATGAAGGTTCTAATTCTAGCGCAAATCATAAGTAGACTCAAGTATGTATTTAGACATGCCAATGACTTATAGGCAGGTGAAATTATTAAAAAAAACTACTCCCTGTCTGGTCCTACAACTGTTTAGCTACATTATTGATTATCGGTATTTTGGTAGCTAACTGCTCCTTCATGTGAGTTTTAAATTGCTCAAGGGAGGGAATCAACCGAGTCCTATAGGATCCAATGCATTCCATTTGGTTGCAAGTGTATATTCAAGACTGTCTTGATACAATTTGAGCCTGGACCAGTCCATTTCTAACAAAGGTCCATCCCAGCATCTTGTCCTCAATTGCCTATTATCAATGTACTTATCAATATGTGAACATTAGTAGGCAGCTATAAGCATAATTATGCACAGTTCTTCTATCCACAACTTTGTTCAAATGAGTCTAGGCATGTACCAAATCTTTGGGTGTGAGAATTGGTCTCTTGAGGCTTATTTTGAGACAACGGTTTTGTCATCTTTGTATTGCTTTCAATAAATTGACATTTGCATTTGAAAAAAAAAAGAATATTGCCATATTCAGTTGTAGGTAATATAAATGTCTTGTATATCTTAATTAGGGTGGCAGAGTCCACATATCTACTTAACTTTGATAACTGGTAGGCTCTAAATCAGAGGTGTAGGAGGCAAATTTTTATCGGGGTGGCCCAGAGGTCTCGGTTGGGGAGGGGGCCTGCTATATTTTTATATAGGCTTATATAGGGAATCTCCTCATTATTGGGGGGGGGGGGGAGCCCAGGCCCCCTGGCCCCCCCTTTTCCTACGCCCCTGTAAATCTAATGGTGTTCAGCTGTTGATGGATAAACTTTTCATAACTCAGCTTTGCATCTAAAATCACACCAAGATAATCATAAGATGGTACTCTGTTCAGTCACCCATTATTCAGAGTCAGTATACAATTGTGAGGCTTGTGGCTAAAGGACATATATATACTTTGTCTTGGAAACATTGACACTCAAGCAAGTTGTTACCTGATAAATAAATAGCAGTGTCGTCTGCATAAAGGGAAATTTTACTATTGTGACAAACTTGCTCGACATCATTAATGTACGCCAAAAACAACAAGGGTCCTAGAATCAAACCTTGTGGGACTCCACAGACAACATCCAATGTGGTAGAATTTTGATTGTTAACTAACATTGTTTGTTTTCTCGCATTTAAATAATTTTGAAGCCAAAGATTGAAGATTGAAGTTTCCCCTTATGCCATAATTTGCTAATTTATTAACCCAGATAGCCATAAAGTGGCAATTTTTGTCATAGAGTGCTTAAAATTGATAAGTAGACTAATGTATTGCCAAATATGCCCTGTACAAAATTTCGGACCTTTACCTGCACCGTGTCCAGAGATATGAGGGATTGCTTACCGTTCTACATGTAGGACAGTAGGACTTAGGACTGCTGTCCTTTGAAATTTGTGTTCTTTTGGTTGCCATGAAACCACAATTCCTGTACAAGAGTGCCGGAAACTGACAAATTAGTCCAAGAGCCCAGACACTTTTACTTTTGTTTTTGTGACCAAAAGGTTTGAAGGTTGATTCCTATGTAGACTTTTCTGCTGATTTCAGAAATGCAAGTCTTACAAAAATCCGTTGGGGCGTTCTCCGGCAAAATTAGGTCAAAGTCGGTAACCTCATGTTCTTTCAGGAACTGATTTAATTTCTTTTGTGAGTTGGAATCATATGTATATTCATATAATAGAGGTCTCTATACCCATCTATTCTAGGGTCAGGCATCTGTTTTTGCTACTCATATATTCAGTGCGCACATTTTCTCGAAATTTCCAAGATGGCCACCATAAAACCATTGAATTTGTACTATTTCAACCTAAGATATTATAAAAATCTTCTTACCTGTCTGTTTTCTTGGATCAAATTGTTGTCAAATCATCTATCAAAGCTTCAGAGATGTGTCAGGATTGAAGATAATCAATATCAGATGGTCTGGTGTAAAAATAAAGTTAGTCCACCAGTACTGTTTGTCAATATGTAGATGTTCGTAATTCCTTTGTCCGAATGCTTATAAATATCAACCATTGTGCACTTTTGTTTACTACCATATATGCAAATGGCTTTGTACTTCATTATAAACAGAGCTCTTCTACCTCTAGTTTAGGTCCTTATGGCAAGAGGTTTCATAACAGGTGTTACATATGAGAGAAATGTTAATGGTGTATAAATTACTTCATCACTCTCTTCTCCCTCAGATTCATCTCTTCCATAGCGGTTTTCTCCAAATGACATCTCCTCTTCATCGACATCATCAACCTCAAGTGAACCTTCTACCAGGATGTCCTGCACTGACCTGGGAATCTGAGTACAGTCATACCAGTGTATTTCATAGTGTCCATTGACCATCTTCCATCCATAGTCCACAGGGTCTAATCTCATGGGGTTCGGACTCCATGCCCATTTCCACATGGATGTTACTAGATGTGCTCTTTGTACCTGTTTTGCCAAAACAGCTTGGCTTGGTGGAAAATTACTGGGATTTGCCCCTTTCACTAGCTGTAGCAATTCACCCTTATCTTTTGGCTTGTATTTTTCCTCAAATACTGCAAACCTGGCTTTATTAACAGGTTTTAACTTTGGCTTTCCATACAGAGCACACACCCAGGGTAGTATTTCTTTTGTGAGACTGTCAAGGTTCACGTCATCCTCACCAAGCTTTGCTAAGGTTGCAGTGTAATCTTTGCTTTTGAGCATGAGATAAAGTGGCCTGACCTTGCCCTTGTGATTAAATGCAAGTGTATAATCACTGCCTGTGATTGCATGTAGTCCTAGTATGGCATTCACCATGCTACATTTGAGATCTCTAACCATGGTGGAGATGCTTATCATTCTCCTGGTATTGTTACTGGACAAGCCAGCATCTAACCAGACTGTTGGAATGACATCTTGAGTCATGTAGTACTGACTCACATGATACAATAACAGGAGGAAAATGTCTGCATCATTGGCTCTCACTGTAACTGTGGCAAAAGGAGTGTCAGCAAGTGAATGTGTCAAATGGAATACTATCCTAATATCAGCCTCTTGACGGCAGCATTCAAGTTCATCAATTCTCTCTCTGGTGATTTTCCCCTCTTTCACACTGAATTTGAAACATTCCTCCTGGGTAGTGAGATACAGCACATGATCGTTAAGGATTCCTTGGTATTCATCTCTCACCCATTCTTATGATAAGAATTTCACAAGAGAAGTTTTAAAAGAGCCAGACTTTATAGCAGATTTCCAGTCTTTGAATCGGTGTTGTTTGGGACCAGTTATTTGCACAGTCACTTTACCTTGCCTTTCTGTCTCTCTCCTCTTTGACCATGTATGGTCTTTAATTGTTGGTGTGTCATACTGATCTGAAATCAAATGCACAGTAGCAGCCCAGTCAACAAAAAAACGTTATTTAACGTCAAAAAACCGTTTTTAACATTTTAAAACGTTTTGCCATGATAAAGAGCCATCCTGACACATCTCTTTTGCAACGTTTTTTGTCAACTGGGAGACATATGACACAACCTGATAAGTATGTCCTTAGCTACTTCACCATACGTGACACCTGGATCAACAATTTGGTACAGAAGAAATGATGCATCAACAAGGGTAATGTCAGTGCTGCCTGGTTTGATCTCAGTTTTGGCCATTTCCTCAAGTTTGTGTTGTAGAATGGCTTTATTGGTCGATTTCATACAGCCATCTACTGAACCTAGCGACAATGGTACAGGTGTTAATGGATACTCAAAGATCTTTTGGAGATCAAGGTCCTTCTTAGTGCTAAGGAACAAGAGGTTTCCGAAGAGATCCCTGGTACCTTCCAGTTCTGTGATGTTTGCATCTTTCAATTGGAGACTTACCTTCATGGCTGCACTTGCAAAATTCTTGATCTTTTGACGCTTTATTGGTTTCTCAAATCTATCGACATTGGCAAAGCAGGCTTCTTTAAACTCCTCCAGCCACTGCTTCCCTTTGATATTCTACTGAAGAAGTTCAGTCCTGATATTATCTGGGGCAGCTTTACCCTTAGATAAGCAATATAGGGCTTTCTCTGGTTGTATATCAAAAGGGTTCGTGCATTCACATATTTGATTGATTAACCTATCCTCAATCTGTCTATCATTCATTTTACCTATCCCTTATGGTGACTATCCCTCAGACCCTATGTTTAAAGTGAATTGTTCATCTGTTTATTTAAGCATCAATGGTTAACATTACTTTACTTATAATGTCTACTATTTTGATCTTACCTATGTTTCATAATTCCTATCATAAAGTCTACCTAATACTCATTGAGCCTATCCCCCAACTGTGCACATCCCTCATATTTGACTTGTATATTGGTCCCTAGCACCATGCTTTCTTTCTTTTATGTTTGCTCATCTTACAGGGTACTGTCTGTGCCTATCTCTTAAACTGCTTATTGCTCATACTACCTATCCCTCTTGCTACCCATCCATTTGAATACCCATCCCTCATGTTCTCCATACAGCTGTCTTACATTTTTCTCAACCTACTATGTCCCAAACAAACTTTATTATTATGACCATTCCATAGTCAACCTATCACCCAAGGGCCTGGCTTCACAGTCTACCTATCATTCAGTTTACCTATCCCCCAGTCTGTCTGTTCTTCATGATGTACATATCCCCTGGTCTGCCTAAACAACTTTCTTTATACCTCTCACATTTTGTTCTTTCTAACTAACTTTTAGTAGATGTCTAATAAAACATACACCCCCATTGTATTTCAGGGATATGCAGAGGGATATGCATAGCAAACATGAGTGATATGTAGAATGGAGGATAGGCACAATTGGGGAGAGGTATATATCACAAGGCTAGACCTGGAGATAGGTGGAAGGAATTGAACACAATCTTAGATATATATTTAGAGAGAGAGAGAGAGAGAGAGCTGGCTAGATTGACTGAGCTGAGATAGGTAAGAAAGCCATATGGAGAGCATGAGGGATAGGTACCGGTATTCAAAAGGATGGGTAGCAAGGGGGATATGTAGTATGAGCAATAAGCAGTTTGAGAGATAGGCACAGACAGTACCTTGTAAGATGAGCAAATGTAAAAGAAAGAAAACATGGGTGCTAAGGACCGATATGCAAGGCACATATGAGGGATGTGCACAGTTGGGGATAGGCACAATGAGGGATAGGTAGGCTTTATGGTATTATAAAGGATAGGTAAGATCAAAATAGTAGACATGATAAGCAATGTACTGCTAACTATTGAGGCTTAAATAAAAAGATGAACGATGCAGTTTAAACATGAGGGTCTGACGGATAGTCAACATGAGGGATAGGTAAAATGAATGATAGGCAGATTGAGAATAGGTAAACTATGGGAAGGTGATTACAGAGGAGAATAGGTAATGTCCTGAGTAAGCTTTAGTATTTAGGCCTTTTTGGAAGATAGTCTTACATTGCTCAGGATGCTTTGGATTTAAGAGGTAGGCAGTATGAGTGATAGGTAGACTAAGGGATAGGCAGTATGTTGGATAGGCAGAGCAATGCACAGTAAGAGTATTTGTCAGATTGGGAGAGGTAGACATTTGGACATGTACACTGAGGTACAAACTCTGGATTACATTTATCTATCTCAAAAGACTTCTAATCATTTCAATATAACTTTTGTACATTTTGAAATATTTTCATCATCAAACCTCATTTTTGGGTACTATTGGTCAATTTCTAAGAATCATGATCACAAATTCTGGATTCAGCAGTTTTTTTTTTGGTCTGGGTAGTTCCTTCTTCCCCTTTGGTATCACCCTGATAAAGGAATACCACAGCTTCATAAACCACCTTATCCTCTATAGAAATATACACTGAAGACACAAGGTAGCTTAGTTTCAAGGGGGGGTAGAGGGGGGCGGTCTGTCACAGTCTACCTATAAACTATACTCCCAGTGACCCCTCCTATTGTGTCTAAGCTCCTTGATATAGGTACATTATGTTTGTACAAGATCAATATCTGACTGACATATCCAAATAAGCCTATGATCTTGCCACATGTCCAAATATCAATGTCTGTTATCTGTCATAGGTGGTAACCTAGCCAATGACTTCCATTCATGTGCATTTCCAGATTTGAGGGTAATGTATATTCATCTGATTCTTGTAAGATGCAGCAAAAGTAATCTATCAAGTAATAGGCAGATGTCGAATCATCAGAGAATAAAGCAAACAACATAATATCCATATTACCAATTTGATGGCTGACATATTGGGCAGGGCTTTGGATGGATAACTAAAGCACAAATATAAAGCATTTCTGTACAGCAGGAATGCATTCCTGAACGATTGCAAAGATATGTATTGTTGTATTTTCTTGTATTGCTTCTTTCCCCAACTTTCTAAAACCATCATTTTATATTTCATACCACACAATACCACTCACATTCCCCAGAAGATAATAGACCCTACTGAGGTACAAGTAGGAATAGCAAAATTAGGGGCTTAATTCTTAGATTACCAGACACCAGTGCTTTGATAGATAATGAACAAGTGCTCAAGCAATAGTGGTCATAACCAGCAAAGGGCCAAAGTAACCTGGTCTAAATATTGTTCCACTGAGAAACAATCATCAAAGTATGCCCCTGTTGCGATTGATATAATGTTGACACATAACAGTTTGTATATAATAAATGGTTCCTTGGAAGAAATACATGTAGATTGGCAATGTTTTAGGATAACTCCACCGTTTCAAGCTTGCTGCAATGTAGCCTATAGGTGCCCTCAGCAGAGTCAGGGACTGACTACAGTGGTCAAGATCCTGCATGATAAAGATGAAGCTATTATATTCATTGGATTGATTATGAGAAGGCACATAGGAAGCAACCATCTATTGATAGGGCCCAAAGATTTCAAGCGCCTCCTATCCCCCCCATTCCCTGTGGGCCAAATTTAGGTTATAACCACGCCAGTTCATGTGTTACACAGATGAATATACAGGCATACCTCCCTGGGCCGCTGGTATAGCATGCATGCCCGCTTATAGTATTATGTGATACCTCTCCAACCTGTAGGTCATGTGCCCAATGGCACCATAGCTACCTGTTAGGCAGTCAGTGAGTGTTTTAAACCTCACCAACCCACCCACAATATCAGCCAGCCACCTGTGTGCCCCCCACCTCTTGCTAATCACCTTGTAACAGTTGCTACATCATAAGACAATTCATCTCAGCTATCCTGAGCGTAGCTTGAAATATCAAATACATGCCTCCTCGTTTCCAGTGGCATCTTCATTGATTTCTAAAATTCATTTACCTTAAAATGGTCAGAACCTGGGAAAAACATGGATGCAATAGACCAATTTTATTACTAAATCCTAAAAGTATGTATTACACATTTTTTGGATGTACAATCAGACATATAGTAAGTATTGTGAATCTTGGTAGATGCTCTCATGGCTATGATCTATGATAGGCCAATAAATGGGTGAAGGAGAAGAAGATTAATGATTCTCTCCCTCACATATAGATAAATGATCTGTACACATTTTGTCTTCAAACCATCAGATTGCACCTAAAGTCGGACAGCTCATGCTAGATATGACCCTACAGTCAGACACTATGTTATCTAATCGATATAGACAAAGCGGATATTAACTTTGTGTGAAATTTACTATAAAGGCATGCAGCATAATACTAGAGAAAATAATCTGATACAATAAAGCCTCACCAGAATAATTTCAGATGTTTAATTTTGAATACCTGTACCAGATCATTCTTCAGGCTCAACTGAACATGACCTCCATGAGGCAGAAGGGATACTAATTGAATATAGGTCTTAGGTACTGGGTACACCAAACACACACATATGATATCCATAAGTGGAAGTAGTAAAGGCATTTCTCTTTTGACAAAATATCCATTGTAAATGTATATAAACCATGATATAACTATGTCCCAAATTAGGTGCAATTGGTGTCTGACTTTAGGTACAATTTAGAGGTCATATAAGAATTGATCCCACAATGCAATATGAGTGGTCTATCCAAGTTTGGAAAGCGTAATGAGTAGCAAAAATGTATATGTTTTCATTGACATGTATAGTAGTTCAGTGAGTATGATGGTTACCAATTCAACTAATTTTGCCATTCACTCACAATCTCTGATTATGAAAATATAGCAAAAACACCCTGGGCTAGCATACTTGTAAAACCACTTTTAAAGGGCCTTATATTTTCATGCTGTATTTGTTAGAGAGAAAAAATGGCTCAGTTTTCATGTCCAGTTCATCTGATAGGTGAAGTTCTCGTATTGATTATGTAATTCAATCCAAAATGTGGTGAGAATAGCACAAATGATTTGCATGAAGATTCCGGCATTGAGAAACTTTCTAAATGGAGAGAGGCTTAACTGGCCTCGTACACGAGCTGACAAGAAAATTAAGGTTAAAATGCGGAAACCTAGACTTCAGAAATATAAGAAAGGGCCTGAGTGCAGAGGCATTAAGCTGTGGAACATAATTAAGCCACATGTACAACAGGCAAAGAACCAGGCAGCCTTTAAAAGGCGTTTTAAGGAGACTGCTCTCGATCCAGCCCTACCAGACACATAGACACACAGATTTATAGATCTGTCTACTCATTCATTCATTTTTTTTTTTTATCTCTTGTAAGTTCTGCCCAATTGAACCCCCCTACTTATGTACAATGTATCTGGAACAGGGAGGTTACAGAGCACGCAGGGGGAGGTGGGGGGGGCGGAAACAGAAAGGAGCGTAATACATACCTGTAATACCAAAGGTGGGCTGTTCGTCATATTCCCTGACAAAGTAATGGGGGTATTTTTGCGGCCCTTAATATACATATACCTGATATACATCAAGGCTGTAACACTCGTTAACTCGTCAGTCTAGTTTGATGTAAATCTTTAAACATTATGCCCCAATATCATATCTGTTGCCTTTAGCCAATAAAGAAAAAAAGACCCTATATTGACCCGGAAGTTTATCCAGTTTTCCTAAATGGTTGTCTAAAAGAAAGGCGTTGACTCTAAATCAAATCTAAGAAAGATTATAAGTAGGTAAAGGAGATTAAACATTTCTCTACTGTTATACAAGATTCTTGTCAAGTGCGTGCAATAACTGTCTTGATAGCCTACAACAAGCAGAGAACGTTAAATTCTAAATGACGTTTTGAGAACAAATCAGTGTGGCTTAAGAAGGATGTTTCGGAACTCAATTAGAAAAGATCAAAAATACGTCCTTTTTTACATGTTTTTAGAGAATCATGCATTATGATGACTTACTACGGAGGCTGGGGGAGTTTGGCAGGTTTCAGCAGCTACAGTACGTACTGGTGTGCTTGGTGGCCCTGACAATCACTCTACACTCATTCAACATGGTCTTTGTTGGAGCTACACCTAAGCACAGGCAAGTATACAACGGATGGATGATGAATATTTTTCTGGCTAATTTGATAATCCCTATATTATCTCAGTAATAGCCTTACTTCTTAAATACAAATTTCACTTCGTACAATTGACATGTAGGCATTGATATCTGTGATAAATTATATTTTCATACTAAATGTCCTCGTAGATGCAGGCTGGTGGACACTCCAGCAGTATGGTCCAACCTAACAGAGGACCAACAACTCAGACTCAGCTACCCAAAGAAAGGTAAATCATACACTGCATCCAAATTGGTACACAAGTTTATTTGAACGCAATTTATTTGGCATCTATATAGGCTAGTGAGAACACTTTCTATAGCAAAATGCTAGGAGGTCTAGATCTAACTTGGCAGACCCTAGATATTACAACCTCCACATTCAGATACTAAATGCAATGTACACCTCTAGCCCCTAATTTAATGATTGTAGGACATAGAGTGTACGATACCGTTTAGCTTATTGGTAGAGTTACTCCATCCCATATCTTTAAATGAATTTTTAATGTTTGTTTCAACATTCGGTTTTCAACGTTTTTATGCCTCCTGGGACTTGTGAATATGCTAAAAGGGTATTCAAAGTAATTGCTAGGCGCCCTGTTGTGGAAACTTGACAATGCGGTATTTATACAAGATGCAAAACGAAAATTCTTAGATCATTGTATCTTTCCATACAGAAGATGGAGAACTGTCTCAGTGCCAGATGTATGACTTGTCAGGGGTGGACTGGGCATCTGAGAACCTCTCCCAATGGCTGACCTACACCAACAGGACTGTGGTAGGCTGTACAAATGGATGGGTGTATGATACAGATGTCTACTCATCTACTATTGTCTCACAAGTAAGAATAAATTATCATGTGTGTGTTTGTGTGTGTGTATGTGTGTGTTTTGCATATACAAGAGGGTGTTGCAAAAGGACAGGAATTCAATTCTGTCGGAGGTGCTATTCCCAATTGGGAACTGACTACCCCCAAGCAATGACTTCTCCCCTGTTTTGCAGCAAGGTAATAGGTTATAGAATGGATTCTTAAGTTTTCATGAATTGGGGAATGCTTTCAAGTATGACTCACATTAAGAGGATTGATTCTGAGTGTAAGGTAAGAAGTTTGTTCTGAGCAGCAGAACAGCCAGGAACTGGAAGGTGAGTTACATCAGTGAGAATCCGATTCCGATTCTTTTCGCAATAGCCTCCTGGCTGCAGAGAGACCAATTATCACCTTATACTGTAAGGGAATTGACATGCTCTGTATAGACAGCATTGCAAAATTTTTGGGGAATGGTTCCACCCGAAAGCTTCCAATAGTAGATAGGCCAGGGAATTGGAGGAAGGAACTAGCCAGGAATTGGTTCTCAATTGGGAAGCATTCCCCAATTCCCAACCACTTCCATGACTAATAATCTTTTGGCAACCCAACAGGAAATTGATTCACTGAGGTCAGTCAGTTCTGTTTTGGGAATAGCACCACCAACAGAACCGATCTTTTTGCAACGGAATCCTGAGGAGTTACCAATGCATATTCTAGTAAAACACAAATCACAAATTCCGGATTAGCTAAAGTGTTTACTATTGGGGAGAGTCTTCCAGAAATAGGTTTTACATCAGTCTTATGATTCAGTATATCCTCTCTATCCTTATAACTTTACCACTATATGACAGTATACTGGTGTATTAGAGAAGTGTTGTTGACACACTGAAGGGCAACGTTTGAAAAGGGTAGGATGATCCATGATCCATATTGTATGTGTGGCTGCAGGGGGGGGGGCAAAGGAAAAGGAGCAAGGGCAAGCAGACCTGCTCCCCACGCCCCCTCCCCAATCATAGAGGAGGGGACTGAACACTTTTGACCCCCCTGTTATGCTTCACTTTAGCCACATGACATATATTGTCCACAGCACATTTTTTCACAATATGTCCACAATGGCCCAGCTCAAGGTGACCAAAAAGGTGTTCTGTCCACAGACTATTTTCGCAGAGTGTCCACATCCAACAATGACAATGTATCCACAGAATACACTCTGTCAAAAACCTATCATCACAAAGTGTTCACAAAACACATTCTGTCCACATACTTTCATCACAAAATGTCAAAAACACTTTTAGTCCACAAGATTTTAGCACAGAGTATCCACAAAAACCACAATGTCCACATTCAACTTGAACAAATTGTCCACAAATTACGAATTGTCGATAATCTATCATCCCAAATTGTCCACAAAACACATTTTGACCATAAGTTTTGATCACAAAGTATCCACACAACACATTCTGTCCACAGTGTATGGTAACAATGTGTCCACAAATTTAATCTTATTCACAGGATATATACACGAAGTGTCCACAAATTACATTTTGTCCACAGGCTAAAATGTGTCCGCATGGACACTTTGTGTGAAAAATGTGTGCTCTGTAGACATTTTGTAGCACATTGTGTGGACATCTTTTTATGTCAACACCCTGTGGTGCCTGGCAAGAATGTGAATAATTTGTGATGGTTTGCTGTTGCCAAGAGGTGTATTTCAGATATTTGTAAGTACAGCAAGGACACACAGTGGGTACTTGGTGATTCTTAACAGTGAGACCCCCCTGATTATTCATCTAAATGTTGCCAAGCTGGCATTGCTGAGCTAATTTCATACAGCATGATTTTCTTTAAGGGGTCGTAAGGTGGGGGGGTCCACAAAATCAATTTTTCATGAAAAATAAGTGTGTAGTGAATAAATAGGGGGGCAAAGGATACTTTTTTTATACATTTGCCATATAAGAATTGTTGAATTAGCAAACAATTGCCCAAACAGCATTAGTGGAACCAGTTCTTCAGGACCTTGAAAAAAATGATACTTGATAAAGGATAGTAAATCTATTCCAAAATGTCGATCAACAAGAAATCAACCACATATCTCGTCATAATATTGAGCTGATGTAACAGTGATATTTATTACACTATGATAAAAATTTAAACTGTACTTGACCGCATCTGGTTTTGCTTGTATTAATTCTACTCAGTATAAGAATTGTTAAATTAGCAAAGAATTGCCCAACCAGCATTAGTGGAACCAAATGTTCAGGACCCTAAAAAAAAATAATACTTTCAGAAAGCACCCACACTATACGCTAGTGATCCCAAAATGACCCAAACTCTTTGCTTATACACCATATGCTCTTTCACTTTCTCTCTCTCTCTCTCTAGTTCTAAGCACAATATATGAACATGAAGGTAACAGGTGATGTAAGTACTTTCTTTCACCTCGATATAAGACATGACACATCACTTGTCTACTTACTTTGGACATCTTAACCCAGATAGCCCTACTGTCCTACAGGTAGGATTCCTGAGTGACATCATGAGATGAGGTCTATATCCACACATAAAATCACGAGATAAGGAAGTAAAATGTTGCATCCTATAGTTCTAGGCCCAAGGCTTCCAAAAATGCTCCATACAGGTTTTCCTTTATGATATTACACACATTTCCAAAAACACCTACTACTTAGGAAATAACCTTTTGCTATAGATTTTGACCTTCACCGAGGGGACAGACGCCCAAAGTCCTATTGTCCTATATGTAGGATGGCACTATCTCTGGATCCGCTATAGGTAAAACTAATTTCTTGTATGGCATAAATGGCCATATATAAGCCTATTTGTCTCTGGCACTCTGTTGCAGGAATTGCGGTTTCCATGGCAACCAAAAGAACATAAATTTCAAAGGACAGTAGTCCTAAGTCCTACTGTCCTACATGTAGGACAGTAAGCAAACCCTCATATTTCTGGACATGGTGCAGGTAAAGGTCCAACATTTTGTACTGGGCATAATATTTGGCCAAATATTAGTCTACTTATCAATTTTCAGCACTCTATGACAAAAATTGCCACTTTTGGGCTATCTGGGTTAATTATACACTGTATTCTGTTTCACTTTCTCTCTCTAGTTGTATGTAAACATGATGTATAGAATAGTCAAGTATTACTTAAAGTAATCAAATTATTGCCAACCTAGGGTTGACCATTACACAACGGCTAGGCACAAGAAACTGCAGACCTTAGATATACTCTTCGTTGCTGGCCACTCTCTCCCTGCCTCCACCTTCGATGGATAAGTGACCTCACCCCTCTCTCTGTTTGCCCAAGGAACATCACTCTTCACAATTAGATGGTTTCACGTTTTGCCCTGCTGCAATTAGTTGATAAAGGACCTAAGCCCATGAATTTAGCCATGCCAGGCAGATTAATTGAAAGAATGCCTGTTGCGAAGCAAATAATGACCATAGCGTGAGGGGAATAACAGAAGTGAATTTCCCCGACTTGAGATCGTGGGGGTAGTAGGAGGGCAGCAGAAGCTGCCTCAGAAGTGATTTAATGCAGGGTCATTACTAATGGCTACAACTTGCTTCTCCATGTTTATACATATCTTAGGATTCCGGAAAGTGCTGTTGTACTAATGAGATCATGTCTATATAATATGAAACTTGCACATTTTGAAACCCAATTATAGTGATGAGAGATGTGGTTGGACAGGGATGTTTCCTTGCCGTGCATATTTATTTTGGAATTAAATCCACCATTTATACATTAATTTTAAATTCACTGTTTTGGGAGGCAAATGACATAGGGAAATATCTCTAGAGTTGTTATGAGATTCAATTTGAATAGAGTAAACATTGGCATCAAGTTGAGCACAAACTTAGCAAAAGCCATAAAACCTCACTTTGTTACCATGCACTATGGACAAAATGTGTTTTTTGGAAACTTTGTGATCAAAATTTGTGGTCAAAATGTGTTTTGTGGACAATTTGGTTGGTTAGATTGTGGACAATTAGTAATTTGTTGACACCCTTTTAAAGTTGAACGTGGATAGTGTGGTTTTTGTGGATGCTCTGTGGTAAAATCTTGTGGACTTATAGTGTTTTTGGCCATTTTGTGACAAAGGAATGTGGACAAACCATGTTTTGTGGATACTTTGTGATACAGAGTGTATTTTGTGGATACCATGATGTTGTTGGTTGTGGACAAAATGTATTTCATGGACACTCTGTAAAAATAGTCTGTGGACAATACATTTTTTGACACCTTGCACTGGGCCTTTGTGAAGAAAATATGAAAAATTGCCGTTGGTAGGAACATTATCATTTGACTCAATTGTGATATTCATACCCTACAAGTTGCAGAATTGCGTGGTCGTTCTAACAAGTGGTCTGATGATCAGGTCTGAGCCACTACCTTAAATACACCCCGACAGAAATCATAACCCATTGCTGTTTTACATACTGTTTTGTAGGGTGGTGATGTGTTTTTCCACACCAGTGCAAGAAAAGCTATCAGTGCAAGAAAACACATCAGTAGGAAAACTTGCTTCACTGCATGGTCTTATATTGTCAAATGTTTATTGTAACATGGCATTTATCATTAATGACTGATTAAACAACTTTGTTTTTTTTGTCAATACCTTACTGGGATGTTGCTTTAATCATTGATGTGTACATTACATTGTTTAGCAAAAACCATAGAGGGTTGGCAAATTATATACAAAATGAGTTGTAATTAATTTAGGAAAAAAATTCAAGGGGGAAATCGACTTTTCTGTTCCATGACACTAATTCTAAAGGTAAAACTTGAAAAGCTACAACAAAGATTATTTGTTTCAAGAATTAGCATGATTTATACCCATTAGAATATAAATTAGATTGGTCAAATTCATCTTTGAAAGAGTTATTTTGGTGGTGATGCCAAATCACACACCATCCCCAAATCACACCTTGGCGTGATGTGTGATTTGGTGTCATACTAATTTTCCACACTGATGTGTGATTTCAGCTTTGCTGTAACCTGATGATGGGAAAGCAGAAAATGAAATATAATTAAAGTAAGGGTCAATAGAAAACAGTCAATACTACACCCCTCCCCACATAATGTCAGTGAATGGAAAAGTATGCTATAGGTATATGATCCTTCCATTCCCCGTCCCACTATTTAATACAACCCCCTTCATATGTTTTCTTTACAAGGGGGATAGGGTTATACCAGGGAGGAATTGTCCGGGAGTTAACAGCTAATTTTTGATAGCTAGGATTACAAGAAGGGTAGAAGTATTTCCAGACTAAACTTTTAATATAACGCCCTTCCACCAAAAGTGAGAAGGCAAGATAAAGTAAAGCTTGGCTGAACATATGGAGAGGTCATAATCAAACACGTTGTACTAGATGAACCTCGGGTTCTGAAAACTTGAAACTAGATCTAGAGCAGAACTTACTGTAGCATGACAGAAACCACCTTCTTGAACTCGTTTTTCTACCACACAACATACAAAATACATCTACCCAGGACCCTATAATTTGAAGATTGTTTGCTCCCTTTCTTTTAAAACCCGATGATATGAAAAAAAGGAAATCAGTGTTACTCAATTTCTCAAAACCTTTTGTAAAGGCTGATAACAGTGTATAACCTCTACTGTCCTTATTCATGAACAGGGGTAGACACTAACTTTTACATCTACTGGCCACCCAGGCCTATAGCTACAGAAAACTATGGGCCCGGAGCTAAAGCTATGGGTCCAGAACAACTAGTCTAATTTGTTTGAAAGAGAAACTCTTCAGTATTTCTCATAGGATACATCATAACATAGCCAGAATGTCCAGATCGATTACAGTTATGGTTCGGGTACAGCATCAAATCAGGGAGTTGATTCCATGGCCATTAATTCATATGTTATAAAACCACAGGGCAGGGGGTCCAGATATGGAGGAGGGGAGGGGGTTAGAATATGTTCCCTCGTTGTCCAGATTCCTGACGATTTTCTTTTTCCAATGACATATAACATGCCTATACTACATATTATGAATTTTTATAAGGGTAATTTTGTCAGCTTCTGTGGGCCATCCTGAGGAGGGTGTTGCAAAAGGACAGGAATTCATTTCTGTCAGAGGTGCTATTCCCAAATGGGAACTGACTACACTCAGGCAATGTCTTCTCCCGTGTTTTGCAGCAAGGTAATGGGTTATAGAATTAATTCTTAAGTTTTCATGAATTGGGCAATGCTTCCCTGTATGAATCACACAAAGAGGATCAATTCTAAGTGTAAATTGAGAAGTGGGTTCTGAGCAGCAGATCAGCCAGGAACTGGAAGGTGAGTTACGACAGTGAGAATGCGATTCTGATTCTTTTCGCAATAGCCTCTGGGCAGGCCCACAGGAGGGTAATTATTGAGAAAACTTCGGGCCAGCACCCAAAACTACGGGCCATTGGCTCCCAGGCCAGCGTTAGTGTCTACCCCTTCATGAATATGATTTTTCTGGGTGTTTTATACAGTGGGACCTTGTATGTGAAAATGCATGGAGAAAGAACATGGCGTCGAGTATCTTCTTCGCAGGACGACTTGCTGGATCACTGCTGGGACAAGTCGCTGATAGGTAAAATGTATAATGTACACAATATGCATCAACAAACTTACCAGCAAATAATTCCTTCTATTTGGTATAGGATTATTTCATAGTAAAACATGGTTGTAATTCGTACTTGACCTGTAGGGTTCGGGTACAGCATCAAATCAGGGAGCTGGTTCCATGGCCATTAATTCATATGTTGTAAAACCACAGGGCAGGGGGTCCAGATATGGAGGGAGGAGGGGGTTAGAATATGTTCTCTCTTAGGGACATGGCCCAAACCCCCTTAGAAATTAAAACATTTAACTTCCAACGCTCAGAATCGCCAAATCGCCTGGCTAGGGGTGCTTTGGCGCCCTCGAAGTCACGTTGCTTCCCCGGTCAGTGAGAGATGACGACTTAGTGAATGAGGAGAATAATGGGGTCACAACAGCACAAGGACCTTACCAAATCACCAAAAATCCATCTGGACAGCCTCATGATATACTGTGCAGAGTGAGGCCCCTAAGTCTCAAAAAGTCCCTATCCCTCAAAATCGTCTGTTTTGACCTGTTTTGACCCAGTTCACATATCTGGTGTCCATCTGTCCCACTTAGTCAAATCTGGTCAGATTAGGTCAAACTGGGTCAGAATAGGTCTAATTAGATCAATTCTGTGTAAAAAATGTCAAATTGACCAAAAGTGGACAAAATAAGGTCAAGTTGGGTTAGTCCAGGTCAAAGTGGGTCAAATTGGACTGATTCAAGATAAAACAGGTCAAATTGCCCAAAATTGGCCAAGTGGGTAATTTGGTCAAATCAAGTCAAAATGGATCAAATTGGACTAATTCCGAATAAATGGGTCAAATTGGGAGAAAATAGGTCAAACCGGGGAAATTCAGGGCACACAGATCAAATTGGGCAACTCTGGGTAAAATAAATTATGTTAATCTTGCCAAAAATGGGTCAATTGGGGATAATTGGGTCAAATTAGGTCAAAGCAGGTGAAAGTAGGTCAAATTGGACTAATCCTGGGTCAGAATTGATATAATCTTACCTATTTTGACCTAATTGACCCATTTTTAGCCAATCTGACCTGTTTTATTCCGAATTGGGTCTACTTTGACCTATTGTCACACATTTTGACCTCACCTGTATGGCCCATTTTTAACCAGAATTGCTTTAACTAGAATTGATCTAATTTGACCTGATTTGACCCAATGGACACATCTTTGGCAAATCTGACCTGTATTACCTAGAATTAGTGAGTGAGTGAGTAATAGATGTTTAACGCCATTTCGACAGCTAAGGTCATATTCATGGCGAGAACTACATTACACAATTTCACAGGGGAATGTGTCAGTGCCTGCGCATATGTGCACCACACACATCCTGAGGGGATAGGAAAGAGGAGAAATAGACCTTTTTAAGTGGGCTAGGGAAGCCCGCCTAGAATTAGTCCAATCCGACCTATTTTGACCCAGTTTAATGTGACCTAATTTGACTCAATTAGCCCTAATTTGACCAATTTGAACTGAATTCACCCAAACAAGACTTATTCTTGGCTAACTAGTCTTCTTTTACCCAGATGTGGTCCAATTTAACCTATGTTGACACAATTAGACCCAATTTGCCCTAGACCCAATTTGGCCAATTGGCTAATTTGACCTGTTTTATCTAGAAGTAAAGACAAACGTTACATGCTGACCAATCTTCGATTGATAATCTCAAATAACTCTGGATAATGTTAGTTTGATATAATACATTATAAAGAATAGGAAAATGCAAAATGTCCCCATGTCATGGTACTTATTTTCATTTTATGGCCACTTAATTGAAAATGCCTTAACTATAGAAACGCATGGGAAATTTTTTTTTTTTCATATTTTGCATCATAGTGAATGACCTTCTAATGATTCATCTACAAGACTACAATATATAAAAGACATCTTAACAAACAACTTAGAAGAAAAATGGGGTTGAATGCTAGTAAGCACTTAGGAAAGGTATTTTTGATACTTTTGGAAAATTCAAAGATATGATTAAAATTGAATTAAATAAATATTTTTTAAAAATACTTTTATCTTCGGAGGGCACATCAGGAGGGGGTTAGAGGTTCAAAATCAAAAACAAAGGTCAGATTCTTGTTTCACATGATGAGTACCATCTTTTTGACAGGGTACTGCATTGCTAACTTCATTTTGACAAAATAACCTCCCCCTACTCTAGGGTCCTATGGGAAATCCAATGGCATATGATTATCTTAGCTGTATCTATAGTGATGAGAAGTGAACTGAAAAAAATCCTGACTTCTGCCACCAGGTGGCTTCTGTGGATCCAGTTTGACCTATAGCTACTTGGTATGGGAACTATAGAGAACTGCAAATAACATTGATAATCCGTTTGAAGGATAGGGGTTTTGAGAGATATATAGTAACCTTTTGAAACATAGGGGCCTGACATGTCCCTATCTAACAAATGATCCCTATCCCACAAATATTTGTGAGATTGGGGCCAAATAGACATTGCCCTTACATCTCAAAATTTTGTGGGATAGGGACCTATTGTTGGTTAGGGGCTTTAGGTAGGCCCTAAATATCACATGGCCGCTATCCCACAAATTTTTGGGGGATATGTAGGGACATTTTGAGACTTTTTGAGGGGCCTTACATGTCGTGCATAAAGCATTCCTGTAGTATAATCTCATTAATTCTTGTTATATCATGATTCAGACATGGACGGAGGCCTGTGTTCTTCATCTGTGCCATGCTACAAGTCATTGTTGGCTGCAGTGCAGGACTCTCTCCCAACTTGTGGTTCTTCTACACATTATACTTCTTCCAAGGTGTCCTCCAGATGGCAATACAGATTTCATGTTATGTACTAGGTGAGTCATCTATTAAAACTAAACTTTACAGATGGCAGTACTAGTCTGCTATTTCTGTAATTCCCTGCGCATAAGGCGCACCCCTGTATGAGACATACCCAGACTTTATAGATCTGCAAGAAAATTCAAAATGAAATGGCATTTGTTCTTATTGATTGATTTTCGAAATTCAAAAACCTATTGATAGCTGAAGCGTCCACAACGGCCTACAACCTCTTTTGAATTTACCTTATCCGTTTTTTGCCATTTTTTAATTGTGAACTTGTGAAAATTTGCCCACTGTTTAGTATACTTTATCAAAATTTCTGAAGTAGAAAAAAAATATCAAATTACAATTTTTCTGACGAGGGGAGTAATGAGAAACAAGTTTTTGTGGGGCAGTAGTGTTAAGAAACCCTATGATTATGGGGCATTTTGAAAATATTACACATAGAACTATAAGTATTCTATATTTACTTCCATATCTACTAATTTTACTTCTGGATATAGACCTCTTCTCATAAATCACTTACTAGTAGGTGTCCTATACATGTATAGGACAGTATTGTAATCTGGGTCAATTAAAACATTTATTTGCTAATACCATGCCAATTGCATCTTAAAAGTAGGAACGGAAGGGCAATGCTCACAAACTAGGTTAGTCACTCTAATAGTTTACTCGTAATATGCATATTAAAAACATTTGTGACAGGATCTGCGAAAAGGGCCGTTAGTACAGGGTGTACTAAATGCATGTCACATTTGTGCACGTCACATTTGTGCCGCCTAGTGGAGCCAGGGCAGCACAGGCGGCACAGGTTTACCTTGCATTGGAACGCAGCGTTTCGCGTCATTGTCGCCTTTTTTTCACTGGGAAAATGATGCGACATTGACGCGAAACGCTGCATTTCTGTACTGGCAAGCAGAAAGGATACGCCAAACCTGTGCCTCCTGTGACGCTGCCGCCCCATGCCAGCTAGTGTAGCCCTGGCAATAGGGCCGTCTGTACTTTGATATTTTTTTTACCAAAGAACGGTTTTGTGCTGCAGGTTTTGTGATGATAAATCATAACAAGTTAAATAGATACATATACATGAACACTTGCCAAATGTGGTTTGACATGATATTTTGAAATATACCTAAGCTATATCATGGAGAATGTGTTATAATATGTAGTTGTGGTGGAGGTCTTGGTTAGTTTAGCAGTTGAGCAAGGGTTTGTAGCCTAGCCCGGAATTTTTTTTTTTTTTGATTGTTCATCTTGGGGATCACTGAGGGTATTCCTGTATGTACAATCATCATGGTACCGTGGGAGAGGAGCAGCTGAAGTGGCGGAGGGGGGGGGGTTGTGAGCTGTGTAACTTGTAGTTTATCTCTATCATGTATATATATATATATATATATATATATATATATATATATATATATATATACATGTGTGTGTGTGTGTGTGTGTGTGTGTGTAACCCATCTGGAGAAAACATGCATCCGATGGGATTTTTAGTTCTGCATTTGGCCACCAGAGGGCAGTGTATGGGTAAAACACTGAAAAATATACCAAAAAATGGCTTAGATCAATTTTTGATGGGGATTCAGTGGTATGCTCAGAATTATTCCATTTTTACTGATGTTTTTCCTTTTGATATTTGACTGTTACTAAAAGAATCATGCTTATTATGAAATTGCTAGATTTATGAAAAAGACACATGACCTGACAGACATAGGCACAAATTTCAGAGGGCCTGGAAGGGCAAGGGTACCAAGAATGGCTGCAAGAAGGGTTTCAAGTGTTAATTACAGCTCCAATCCAACGTCCTGGTAGATCTTATCCATCCTATTCCCTTACCCTACACCTCCCTACTATCCCACATATTCCCTCCCATATAGATGCAACAGTTCTTATAGTGGAATGTGGGATCTTGACCTTTGTGGGTGCGCAACCATGACACTGCACATATACATCCATATAAACCTTGTTTCAGTTTTATGACAGGTAGAGACACCTGGGAGTAGGCTGAGATACTAAAAACAGGGCATACATATATACATATATATATATATATATATATATATATATATATATATATATATATATATATATATATATATATATATATAAACACACAAAAAAAAATAAAACTGACAACAAATGTGTCCATATCAGGGGAGGGTATCTTTTGGGACCCTGGTGAGGATCCCACAAGGTTTGCCATGACCCCAAAACATGGGTCTGAGAGTCATTAAGGATCTCACGTCCCCGGGCTTACTAAGGTATATATATATATATATATATATATATATATATATATATATATATATATATATATATAGAGAGAGAGAGAGAGAGAGAGAGAGAGAGAGAGAGAGAGAGAGAGAGAGAGAGAGAGAGAGAGAGTTTAGTACATGTTGACGGTTCTTTTTATGTTGAAAAAAAAGTTCGGAAATTTTAGGAAACAAATAAAAACGTTTTTAAAGTTAAAAACGTTTTTGTGCTTAGTGGGTAACGATAGGACAGGTGGGGCAAAATAATAGGAAGGTCAATAATTAAGGTGCAGACTGATTAATGACTCAAAATGGCTGCCACATACATTATTCTAAATGGTATGATTGAAATTCCTGACGACAGAAATGCACTTTTGGCACTTTGTTTCTAAGATGTTTAGAAGCTGAGATATACATTTTTCTAGATTTTTGGGGGATTTCAGCAGCCATCTTGAATATCTCAATTTTCCCAAAGGTGGCATAAACACGTGCTGGAAGTGGTCACCCAGACCCCCAAGATGAACAACCAACAGAGAAGAAAAGTTTGTTGGAGAATCTCGGGTTGGGATAAAAAAATCTTTGCTCCACTGCTAGACTATAGTCCCTGTTTCATAGGTCTGCCCATTTTAAGAAAATCCTGTGCCACTTCTCATTATTAGAGTTTCTCCTGTCCCAAGAGCAGGATGGTTCATCATTTACAAACCTTTCTTTATGTGATATATCTTCATTTAACATCCAAAAAACATGAAAATATATTCGGCCCTAAAGTCGGACATTTCATACCAGTCTATATGTAAATCTGACATTTTCTTTTTGAACAGGCATGGAGGTTGTTGGGCCCAAATATAGAAAACTTGTTGGTCTTTCATTTAACATCTTCCGCGGTGTCTCTCAGATGTTACTTGCTGGGATTGCACTAGGAATAAGGGACTGGAAATGGATAGAGATCACAGTCAGCATGATTTGTTCATTTTATGTTTTTTACTTCTGGTAAGTGAAATACCACACAAGCACATGTGGAAGCCTGAGCTTATTCAAATACTTGAATGCTCTATGCTGATTTCACAGCTGTTTCACATTATGATGTATAAAATGTAGTTATGGCGAGTTACTCTTCAAGGCTGCATTCATAGTTGGGTTGATCACTCTTAAAGGGCTGGTGTGGAACTGAATTGGTTCAAATGGATTTGAATTATAGGAGGAACGAGCTACCCCTAGAGCATTGATTAAGATTATTACAATGCCTAAATCATCTATTATGGGTAAAACCACTTAAGTCTGCTACTTCATTCAGACTCATGAAATATTTTTATTAAAACCCAATGCTATGTTAAACAGTGAATCTAACCATTTGTAGCTGTTGCTTAGATATTCTATCTAATTGTCATGGTAATACCCTAGATTAAATGAATGTGAGATACAACATGCCAAGGTTATAAGACTTTCTCATGTAGGTTGATGCCTGAGTCTGTACGGTGGTTGTTAAGTATAGGCAGGACGGAGGAAGCTGACCGCATTGTGACAAAGGTAAGAATAATGGAGCCCTCTTTCTCTTTGTCACTTCTTACATTACAATGGATGGCTGTTTTTTTTTTTATTATATTGTAGAAAATAACTGTTGAATCTATGAGGGATCCTCATAAAGCTGAACAGTGGAACACCATAATTGTAAAGCACTGAACCAGTGTAGCTCTTTACAAGAAGCCCCAGGCGGCAGTACAGTTGCACACAAATGTGCAAGGAATCTCTGTGAAAATAACAACGGTTCTCTGGCAACTTTGCAAGGAGGAATGCACTGTTATTTTAACAATATTTTTTACAGTGTACAACATAATTATAAAAAGTGCTCTACACGCAAATGATCTTGGGGCGGGGGCACTTTTTCGTACCTGCCTGGGCCAAATAATACAGCTTCCATGATTCTTGACCAATAGTGAATGAATACAGTCAGCATGCCAGATCATGGGTAGAGGACTGACAATGTTAAAGCATCTGTCTGACAACTCAGGAGAAAACATGTCATTAACTCAATCCAATGTCTGATACTTCTTCCTATTTTGCAAGAAAAGAAGTATTACGTATTAACTTCAAAATTTATTACCTTTTCAGATGGCTAAAATGAATAAAGTAACCCTTGAAAAGCAAGTCATACAAGAAATAGATTGTGGAAAACAAGAAGAACGCCGAAGTACCATAATTGACGTCCTAAAGAACTGGTCTACAGCTAAACTGACTATCATTGTATGGTTTAATTGGTAGGTACAATGACATTAAACCCTTTATTGTTCAAATCTATGCCTGTAAGTTTACATCCTTTTATCATTAGAGGGCACCAAAAGTAGAATGATGTCGCCCCTTTGGAAGTACATCCTCTACAGGATCAGCATGATGTATCGAGGCGATAGCAGTCTGTTACTTGCCAGAGCTAAAATTGTATTTTGAAAATTGGGTATCATGCACTACCGCACAACAATCGGTCCTTAAGGGGTAGTGCATAATCCCCTGGTGCTGTATTGTAGAAGTACATGACATAAAGCCCCTAACTTTCATCCTTACCTATATGTGTTAACAGCTAAACAATTATTTTTTCAAACAATATCATGACTGTATGATTATTATTATGATGCCTAAATGTGGCCCTTCTGCAGACACACTGATGCATCAAGCTGACTCTACAAAGTCTGACCCCCTACCCTAACCACCCATCCCTCCCAAAAGACTGACTGGCACAGACATCTACATCTACCAATGCTGCAGTGATGAGTTCCTCAGCAGGGCTGCATTGATGAATTACTATGACATGAGCATAAAGTTGGAAGCATTATGCATAACTACTGACATTACTTCTAGATTACATAACCATTTCATAGAAGGAAAATCAAATAAAAACTTTCCTTAACACTTTCAGGATGTCGGCGGCTATCGTATACTATGGGGTGAGTCTGAACACAGCTAGCCTAGCAGGAGATCCCTACCTTAACTTCTTTGTGTCTGGATGTGTGGAGATACCGGCACTGCTCCTGGGGCTGGCATACCTGGATAGGTTTGGTAGGAAGAAGGTGTACATTGCTTTCCTGGTGTTAGCTGGTGTGTGCTCTATTGGCAGTTTCTTCATACCTACAGGTAAGGGGTAAATTATGTGATTAATTCTGAGAGAGAGAGAGAGAGAGAGAGAGAGAGAGAGAGAGACCGACAGACATATACACAGACAGAAAGAGATTGGAGGGTGGATAGAATAAAACATAGCTGAAATTGATAGATAGAGACTGGGGGCTCGAAGATAGGTCTCCAAAGGGATAGCATGGAAAAATAGCTTATCCACCCACTTGACAAAAAAAATGGTTTAGACATTGAAAATATAATTATCATTTTGTTTCCAAGTTCTCCTAACATTTGTAAAAAAATGTCAAAATAATGTTTTTCTGTGCACTCAGAAAAGCTTCTTTTTTGGCATTCTATAATTAAAAAGGTTAACAAAAATCTAATTCTGACATGAAGGTGATTAAGTATCAACTAAAATTTGCTTAAAAACCTTCCTGAGACATTTACCCCTCTGAACAGTTTTCAAGTTTAACAAAGTTCCATTTTCCATGTGACCATTGTAGTATCTTGTCCATTCAATTACACAGTACATTATAGTTTTAAGCCTACCTAGTCTGTTATGTTTTTTTTTTCAGGTATAGATTGGCTGAGGACTGTTCTTGTGATGAGTGGCAAGTTTGGTATATCTGGTGCTTATGCTATTATCCAGGTAGTAGCAGCTGAGGTCTTCCCAACTGTAGTCAGGTAACATAGATGTCTATATTTTGATCTATCACCTTAGTAAACCAATTGTTTGAATATAGGTAACCATGCAGGTGAAAAGAAGTATCTGTGGGGACATTCATTAACAAAGTTTATCTCAAGATATTTAAAATCAGACATCATTGGCTAAAACATCCCTAGTATTTATGACAGAAACCCTCCTCAAATATTGGACACTACTTATATCTGAAGATGACGAATAAGCTCTTAATGCATTATAAACCATGATAGTTACTACATTTGCAAAGATTCAGCATATTTCATAAAAATAAGTGATTGAGTGGTTGTTGTTATAAAAAAATTTGATCTAGGTTTCAATTTCTGTTTTTCCACTCTGGGTTTTGGTTAGAATCCCCAGAAATTAGATTGACAGAATGGGTACTATGGCAACCGGAAAAAGCCACATGGTCTACATTTGCACTCAAAATGGAACGCTTTTAGTCTTCCCATAAATATTTTCCTTTCTGGGCAAAACATTGAGGTTACACATGCTGAACACCGCAATCAAATATTGATTGTAAAAATTATCCTTCCACCACAAACTCCTATATTTAATTCAGGAATGTAGGTATGAGTACTTCATCAGCCTTTGCCAGGCTGGGTGGCATGGTAGCCCCACAAATTGTGTACCTTGAAGTGTACAAGGCCTCATCTCCCCTGCTGGTGTTTGGTGGATTATCTCTCCTTGCCTCCCTGCTGGGGATGCTACTGCAGGAGACGGCGGGCAAAGATCTACCCGACTGTCTTAAGGACATGGTTCAACCTATGGAACGTATCGTGGAACTGGTCGTTGAGTAAGTACACTGTCCTTGTTAGATATTGACATGTATATTACTTGAAGTACTGCGTTCTGCCTTAGGGATTTATGCTGCCCATTGCAGCGGGGCCGATGTTCAGCTTTCACTGCATCCAGGATGGACTCCTGCTCGCCCATTAGTAGTCCATCCCAGATGTACTCTGCCTAGCCAATCAGGGGCAGCCTGCTGCCCCGCACTCTGCGGCCGCCTCACCGCCCATCTTCTGCACCTTAGGGAGTGATCATTTTTTAACAACAGGGGGGGGGCCGGTGCGTTTGAGGGGGGGTCAGAATTTTTTCAACCCCTTGACCGGGGGGGTCAGAATTTTTTCAATACCTCTGATGGGGGGGTCCAAATAATTTCACCTGTTTTCAGTGGAAAACCCCGCGCGTTACTATAGGCTGAAAGGGGACGTTCGCGTGCGATTTTTGACCCTTATGGGGGGGTCTAAAAGAAATTTTTTTTCGCGCGTCTGCACGCAAACCCACCAACCCCCCCCTGTTGTTAAAAAATGATCACTCCCTTAGATGTACAATCACTGCTTTGTACATCTGGGATGTAGAACATCAGTTTTCTACACCCTAGATGTACAATGACCACTTTGTACATCTCGGATGTAGAAGGAACATGTTCTACACCCTGGATGTACAATGACTGCTTTGTACATCTGGGATGTGGAAGGAACATGTTCTACACCCTGGATGTACAATCACTGCTCTGTACATCTGGGATGCAGAAGGAACATGTTCTACACCCTAGATGTACAAGCACTGCTTTGTACATCTGGGATGTAGAAGATCAGTCTTCTACACCCTTGATGTACAATGACTGCTTTGTACATCGCAGCCGCCCCCCCCCTCAAGATGGGACAACATTTTTTACACTCCCCCTCGGGAGGCCACTAAAAATTTTACGCCCCCCCTCAAATGCACCACCCATGCACTACCTAATAATTCTAGTCCCTAAGGGCATGATCATTTTTCAACAAGAGGGCGGGGGTCGGTGGGTTTGCGAGAAGATGGCAGTACAAAATTCTGACCCCCCGGTCAAGTGCTTGAAAAAATTCTGACCCCCTCTGGGGGTCTAGATGGGGGGTCCCCATGTCACATGTCGATTTAAAGAAAAGGCAATGTCACATGTCATTAAATTTCTATTTTCCCATGTCTTTGTCACTAAGCCTCATGTCACATGTTCAAAATAAGACCATGTCTCATGTCACTAACTTTTTACTCCTCCATGTCCATGTCACTAAGGGAGTGATCATTTTTTAACAACAGGGGGGGTTGGTGGTGGGTTTGGGGGGACAAAAAACATTCAGACCCCTCTTAGGGAGTGGTCATTATTTATCAACAGGGGGGGTGGTGGGTTTTCGCACGGATGCGCGAAAATTGTTCACGGCCCCCCGAGGCTGGAGGCGAAAATTTTTTGTGCCCCTCTTTGATCTATTGTAGTGCACGGGCTTTTTTGCTAAAAAGAGGGTGAATTTTTTTAGCCTTCCTCGATCTGAAAATTTTACGCCCCCCCTCAAACCCCCCCCCTATTGATAAATATAGACCACTCCCTTAGGAGGGGGCAAAAAAAATGTCGCCCTTTTTGAGTGAAAAAAGCCCGCCGCCACTAAAAAATAAAAGGGGGGCACGGAAAAATTTCAGACCCCTCCGAGGGGGGGATGGAAAATTTTTTGCTGCGCACGCATGGAATTTCACCAACTCCCCCTGTTGTTAAAAAGAACTTTTTTAAGAAGGGTCTCAATTTTTTTTATCCCCCCAAAGCCACCCTGCTCTAGTAGGGACAAGTCATTTATTGCCAGCTTGGGCGGGGGGTTGGTGAAATTCCATGCATGCGTGGCGAAATTTTTTCTGTCCCCCCTCCGAGGGGTCTGAAATTTTTTGCTCAAAAGAGGTCCCCCTTAAAGGGGTCTGAATTTTTTTTGTCCCCCCCCAACCCCCCCCCGTTGTTAAAAAAATGACCACTCCCTTAGGGGGCATGGGGAGACAAATAAATGTTGCCCCTTTTTTGCTAAAAAGGGGTGAAACTTTTAAACCCTCCTGCAAGAGCGCCATCCTCCCCTTTTATTAAAAATGACCATTCCCCAAAAACTTCAACATTTTTTAACCCCCCACCCCCATGGTCATTTGAAATTTCTGGCCCATCACACCTCCTCGAGGTGTGAATAAATTTGCAAACCACACCTCCAGGAGGTGTGAATAAGGGCATACCTCCTCGAGGTGAGAATAAGGATTCTTATTTTCACCTCGATGTGGTACACCTCCTCGAGGTGAAAATAAGAATCCTTATTCTTGCCTCGATGAGGTACACCTCCTCGAGGTGAAAATAAGAATCCTTATTCTCACCTTGATGTGGTACACCTCCTCGAGGTGAGAATAAGTCCACTGCTCACACCTCGAGGAGGTGAGCGCTTATTCACACCTCGAGGATGTGTGTATATCATCGGCCGGGCGGTGAGGCGGCCGCAGAGTAAGGCAGCAGGCCGCCGCTGATTGGCTAGGCAGAGTACATCTAGGATGGACTACTAATGGGGGAGCAGGAGTCCATCCTGGATGCAGTGAAAGCTGAACATCGGCCCCGCTGCCATCCGCTTCTTCTTTTTATTCATCACTGCATAGCAGTAACATGAGGACCGAACATTAAATGGTGACCCTTCGCACACCCTGTAGTTCAGGAGTGTATCTACTGCATAGGGCCAGAGACATAGGAACCAAATCTTAATGGGGGGGGGGAGGGCGCCCCACTACACTCATCGTAATTCATTGGCTACAGTATGCTGACAGTTATTCATGTACATATAAGGCATGTGTATAAAAGTGTCTTTGGTGACTTTTACCAAGACTCCCATTGTTTTTCCCCCATTCTCCTACCATATTTCCAGGATCTGGGGGAAATTTTGAAAAAAAAAATAGCATTTTATCATGGGTCTTGGCAAAGTTCTTTTTTTTGGGGGGCAGACATATCCAGGCCCACCTCCTCTGGGATTCGGGGGGGCCGGGCCCCCCTGGGCCCTGCTTTTCCTACGCCCCTGTAGGGTGGACATGGTGCATGAATGTGAATACCCATAGGAGTCACCTCCCACTTGACCAAAGAATAACAGCGTGTTTTTTTTAAACGTTAAAATATTTCTTTTAGTTTTTTCCTTGAATTTTCCAAACGATTGTTTTTGGTATTAAGCATGTCAAACATATGTCTATTAACGTTCTATAGGAATTATTACTTTTTAGTTAAAAAAATGTAACTAACAAATGTTTTTACACTCATTGAAAAAAACAACCTTAAAATCATTGAATTTCTTTTAACGTAAAGAAACACACTATTTTTTTATACCCAAACATTCCAAACGTTAAAAAAACGTTTTCGTTTTTTTTTTGCCAAGTCATTCTCCATGCTTGTATTCTTACAACATGAGGACACTAATGGAAGCTCTGTGTGACCCATAAAGGATCAACATTAAGGAACGGCACGTTAGATTTTTCAGTTATGAAAAATCTGTTCAGAACCAAATACTGAGACCTAGAGCCAAAGTTGAGACCATCTTTTTGTTCACATCAAATGCATTAAAAACACAGGACTTGAGTCTTGGATTATGTATAGCATCCCTTGCCGTTGTTGGCAGTGCCACTGATGGGAATTTGCAAACCTGCAGTTCCCCACTGTCACCAGAAGAGGGTGTTGATCATTGGGGGTTCTAGCCTCAGTTCGGCTGTCAGGACCAAGCCTAGGACTGCTTCTGTTGCATGTCCAGTAGGTCCTATCTGTACCTTTATAGCAGCATACAGAGTGGGGGGCACCTGAGAAGTACCAAGGACAGCGAGGACAGAAACTTGTGAAAAACTGAACATAAATTCTCGCGTACGTCCCTAGTACACATTTTCATCCTCAATCTGATTTGAGAATTAACCAACCTGTTCCGATTAAAAGGCTCCTGAGTTTCGGGTGTCTTAAACAAAGTAAATTACAATGGGTTGGTATATTTCCGTTGTTGCATAATAGTAAATTTCTCTTTCCAGAGTGAATGTACCAAAGACACGAAGAATTAGCCGAAAATCTACAGACCTAGGATTATATAAAACCGCCAGACGACCAAGTTACTTTGAGGACAGAGACCACATACCTCATCTCACTCACATGTAGAAAAAAGGTATAGAGGGTGTGGGGCAGGGCCCCTCCTATTTACTTGTGTTTTTATTTGGGCTCTTTGAAGCGGCCCAGGGTTGCCAACTCTCACGCATTAGCACACACCCCAGTAGAGGGTTGCCCTGTAAACAGTACGGCCAATTGCGTGAGAGTTGGCATCCCTGGTTCAAGCCCCATACCAAGCTAAAATATGGTCTCGAACAAGTGGCGCACCACCCTTCTTTATCCGCTGCTGAGGAAATGTCACTTTGTGGTAACCATAAAGGCTTAGGAAGGCATACATGGATAAATAATATATATATATATATATATATATATATATATATATATATATATATATATATATATATATATATATATATATGGACACACAGACACCAGGGTAGGAATAGAATAGAATTATATTTCAGTATGAATGCCTCACGTTGTGTGCTTTCCATGTAGACTGCTTAGACCATGCAGGGCAGGGATTCAATTTTATGACAATGCCTCTTATACTATTAAACTGAAACCATGTAACCTAGGTGCAGCATATGACAGTGCCAGCGGATGAATAGAACACTTAGAAATGACCAAAAAAGATCAGCTGGAAACCACTGAAATTCACTTTGGACTTGGCCACTGATAACAGGAATAACAGTGAAAGTTCTTGTTTTCTTACTGTTTGCAAGAAATATGGCTGTAACCATTATTTCTATGTACCTATTCACACACAAATGAGGCAATACATTTTATGTATGAAAATAAGAACCAGTCTTTCTAAAACAGTTTAGTTCCTTTTACTACAGCTCAATTGCCTTTTTTAAAACACAAAATCTCATCAGGCCAAAAAAAATAAAGGATTGTTTCCAGTTACATGACTTGAAAAGGTAGGGTCGGTAGGTCGTTTTTTTTTCCACATACATAGGAAATGTTAGGGCACATATCAATGAATGTATCAAATTGGATGAAAAAAATCCTCAAAAAGTAATGAAAATCTTCTTTAAATATGAGACTAAATTCTTCAAAATAAAAAAAAACTTTTTTTGCCCTGCTCTGCTAGGGTCAGTCTGGTAACTGGAAACACAACTTCTTTTTTTAGGCCTCATACACTGCAAACACAGCATTGTTATATGATTCCCATAATGCACAGAATTCCTTAGATATGGCATTCATTTCGATGTAATTATACATCTAATACAGATGTATACAGGCACATCTTTTCATGCCAAAGCCTTATCCTATACTCAATGGCTTGTGTATAATCAGAACTACACAAGCTAAAGAAACCTACAATGTACATTTTATCGGTATAGCTTATTATATTGTCATCTGCCAGCAATAGCAGTCCCATATGAATGATTCAGAATGAGGCTGGACCAAGTATACTTCATTTTTGGCCATGTTAAGGTGAGCCCCACCGTACTGGCTACCCACTGCTGGGGCCTCTAAAAGCAACGATTAGGGCAGAGGGAACTACAGGAAATTATATGTAGCAAGGAAACATACTGTATCGTTTTATAAGAGAACCAAGTTATTCAAGTTCTGTGTCAATGTCCCTGCATCTATGTAATACACTAAATTATATACAGGGCAAAGCAATATTTTTCTTATCTTAAGGTCACACAATATTGTTATGATGATTTTCTAGTATGTCAATGTTAGAGAAACCCCACAGGAAAATATTCAGTATTATCTGATATCATAGGATGTGAAGGTGAAAGTAATTATTCTATAGGGAATGAATAGGTTTTTAGTGACCTTTATACTTTCTTGAGGTTGAAGACAAGTAACCATAATTTAAAAATAAGGTTCGTGTGAAATATTTCACCAGTATAAGTTGTTTCGTCACATTTTATGCATCTTGAATGTCAAATAGCTCAGAAATGAAAAGAAAAATCAATTTCATTATGAATTCAGCACCCTCGAATTGACCAAGATCAGTTGGTTTTAGCCCTCATGTTCTCCGGAAGTGCAAAAAAAAAGGAATGTGTCTCAGCGTATTGAGGTTAGCGCCTGCAGGCGCTTGTTAATTTTTTCCCTCCCCCCTTCCGAGGGGTCTGAAATTTTTCCGTCCCCCCTTTTATTCTATAGTCGCACGCAGGCTTTATAACAAAAGCGGTTGGTAACTATAGTAGAATGAACATAGAGGGTATAAATCATATAATAATATAGTAAGTGTGAGGCCACGTGTGCATTCTATCTTGCCAGGTTCTATAAGGTTGCCAAGCTTCTTGCTCATATGTCCTCACATTAACATCAAGTTCAGAGGCGCATTTTCCAATAGTGCTATTTAGCAGTGGTGTGAAATGCCCTCCAGTGTGAGTTTAGACACAAGGGAGAAGCTAATGCCAATGGGTAACACATATATCCTGGCATCACGTATGCATGCTCCTGCAATTTCCCCTTCCACAGGAGAAGCTCTAGAAAGCCTATGTACATGAGAACAAAGTCACTGATTATGACAATAATCATGGCATTTGTCCTCCTACCTTGATTGACATAATCCAAGTCAAGTAAATACCTGAATGTTGCTAACTTCAACGTTGTTTAGAAACACAAAATGAAAGGTCAAAATGTATGTTTTTGAGGTAAAAAAAAAGCCTCTTGTGTAAATGTACATCCTATAGATTTCTATATTGGAGGTAAAAAAGAGAACGAATCAATGATTACCCAGGTAACAAGAAACGTTGAGTAAACGTTGATTAACATTCACTGATGGTCAGTTGGACTAACATTTGTTGAAAAACATTGTTTAAAAATTGATTTGAGGTTTTTCAGAAAACATTTTTTTCATAGATGTTGGTTTTGTTTAAAGAATGTTAACCAGATAACATTTTTCCAGATAACCTTTGGTCAATGTTGATCAGAGTTCAGAATGTGGACTCAAAACAACATTGATTTAACTGGTTTAAAAAACAGTGATTGAACATTATTCTACCATTCCAAAATGACTCACTAGATGGCAGGAAATGTTTTGATAGAACTTGCCTGGATCCTGCATACAGGTATCTGTCTAATATAAATCATAATAATGGCTTTATGATAACTGTACCAACCTTACAAATAAGATCCTATGTCTAGATATATCTAGGTGATAAGATAGCCATTAATGAATGAAAAGGTTCCCTGCATTATGATCCACGGTGTGATAGACACCCTTATTGAGACTTTTGGTGTTTGTATAACTCATTTCCTTTTCTGTCTTCCCTCATGAATTAAGTTGCTGCTGCTCTAACACATGGGGCACATGACCCCTTTGCAAAAGGGGATTTATGTAGCATTGGAGCATACACAGATGGAGGGGGGGGATAAATAAATCAAATACACCGGAAAAGTAGAAATAAAGTAAATAACCTATGGCAATATACAGGCTTGGTAGGCAGTAAGATAATGTTGTTTCAAGGTTAATTCAACATCATTTGATGCATATTTTCATGAGAATTCTCATTTTAAATCAATGTTTTTCAACATCAATTCAATGTTGGTTTGAGTCCACAAAATGGAGTCAAGCTGAACCATCTTTGAACGTTTTTCAACTTGGAAATTATATTAAGTTGACGTTAAAATAACCTCATTTTGTTACCTGGGTATGAGTGCATGCCTGTAAAAATTGTTTTTACAGTATCATAGTGAACACGGGCGTGGACTGGTTACCATGTTTGGTCTGTGTAGGTGTTATCCTTATGTTATAGAAGGGTGGGAAACTAAAGGGAACAATGCTGCCCCCTGGTGCCTTTATTTGCTATGCACAGACCTTGATTACAGAGGTGAGTGGTGACTTTGCCAAAGTAACCCCTCACCTCCATAATCAAGTTCTGGGCATAGCAAATAAAGGCACCAGAGGGCAGCACTGTTCCCTTTAGTTTCTCACGCTTCTATAACATATGGATAACACCTACACAGACTAAATCTGGTAACCAGTCCACGCCCATGATAGTGAATGTTTCCTATTCACAATACCAGGCTGTGACCGCACAATACCACTTGCTGTATTAGCCTGTATAAGAGCCCGGGCACTTATTTATATCAACTAGGCTATAACCCCTGTATTTATTCAAGATCAGTGCTTATTCAAGACTTAGATTATAGTGTATTGGTGCTTATACAGGCCAATCTTTTTATGTTCTTATGTTATTCAAGAGATTCAGGTAACACCATTCTCATCACCTTCCTGGTTCCAAAAATTTCTCAAAATACATAAAGGAATTCTGTGAGTACTCTCCTCCTAAGAAAGGAAAATGGCTATTCCCGAACTGCAGCTGCTATATTTTCATACATTTGATTTGTTTCTGTTCAATTTGGTTATAAACTTAATGTTTGATTGTACAGATTGACACATCTGTCCACCTGTAGCAACCATTGAATATAGATATGATACCGGTTCATAACTAGTATGGTAATACAACACACATCCCCAACATGTCTACCTAAAACTTAGAAGTCCTTTCTCAATGTAATGTACTTTTCTTTGGAGCAATGAAATGAATCAGACTAGGCAGTTCCTAATGTCTCCATCTCTAGTCCTCCTGGGACTTTTAAGTTTTATTTATGCACCTACTATTATGCACCCTATACTGATTTTAATAGTGCAATTAATTATCAGCCAATGAAATAACCCCAACTATTTACCTTGTATTCCCCGATACGGCTGCAATCCCGTGTTTGTGAGCAATGCCAGGTGGGCCATGACTGGCTTATGTCACGTTACTTGGACACTTGAAAGGCGATAGGAGGGGACAGCTGGTGATAAGATTAGGCTAATTGATGGTCACCTGGGTGGATGGTCTGGGGCAGAGGCTGCCAGGGTCAGGGTTGGTAGAGTATAGTATATGTGGTAGAATATTATACCAAGGAAGCGGATTGACCAATGGGCGTGGCCATTGATGAAGCTTGTTACCAGCTGTTATCACTGATAATCTTTATCAAATGGGTATCATCTGCCCCTCGACGGGCCTGCAGTGAAAAGTTTTGGCTATTATTGATAATCGAGTCACAAATAATCAGATATAACATGAAAGGCTTGGGCAGAAATGTTGGATTCTGTCCATGGATACAAGCAAATGATCAGAATGTTAGAAATGATATGAAATTAATGTGATAAAATTATGAAAAACCTTGAAAAAAAATATGAAAAATTTATTTAAAAATATCTGAAATCGGCCCCTTTTTGCTGAGGCCGGCCAGGTGACTGGAAACCAAACCTTTTTTGGCCACCAAACGGTGTTTTCTGGGGATAACTGAGACCCTCTATTTACCATAAATCAAATTAATACTGTAATAACCAAGAATGACAGCTGACACCTGAATAAAGTGTGATGAATGATAATTGGTGTTTATTGCTGTACTTTCCTTAATTGCATCATGGGATTCCGTTTCTCTTCATTGATTGCTTATGCTGGTCTTAGCTTAGAGATACCTGCCCTCTTTAACTGCTACCCATTAACTGCCACCGGACACCAAAGCTACAGTCACACGTCAGTCCCCAACAAGTCTCTGAATGCATATGAACTACTGCTACCAAACACCGTCTTTTATACCAACGTCATCGGCCCTGGACATCACAAGACTGTGATGTCACTACCCAGACGCCCCCTAGCGGCCTGACTGTGTAACTCCCGATGTTCATTACATCCCTCCCTCCTTACTTTATACTTAGTCATTAAACTTATATAAGATCTCCACAGAGCTATATAACTTACAGGAAGCAATCCTATAGCAGGCTCCTATTACTTACATAACCACGATGCCGGCTTGTTATCCCAGCAACCTATCTTTAATAGTATTGGTACACCCTATGTTAAACATACTTATGTAATAATAATAAAGGTCAGCCTACAACAGCCCCTGTTTTACTTATCAAACTATTTGGGTTTTGATATGTACAATATATGTACACCTCTCGGGAAAATATCAGGCACTAGAAGGGCGCTATGGGTGAACTTAGTGGCGACCTCTTGACCATCTTATGGAGCACCTCACTCTCTGCCCTCTGGTCTGTTGCCCCTCCTGTCCGAACTTGCTTGCTCGTACCTCAGGGTCTTGGTGGGTTTCGGTGAGGGGGTTTCTTGGTAGGTACTCAGTCCCCCACCAATACTCCCACCCAACCCTTACCCCACCCGCAACCCATCGGCTCCCGGTCCACTAGGGCTTCCCCTCCACTGCCGCACCACCACCTTCTTGTATGATCCCTCTGGAGCCACTACCATCCATCATCAGAGGCCACCCCATGTGGACGCACTAACAGTAATGCCGACTCCCTGGGTCTCCCCCAGGATCATCTGTCTGAGGTCTGGGTGAATGGAGGGTGTGGTGCCCGACCTGCCCATGGAGGTTCCTGGCTGTGGCTCACCCCAACCCTGGCTCCATTAGGAAGCTCTGGAGTGACCGCTCTTCGGGTCGGTGTGTGCTGTTGGCTGCACATGGTGTAGCCCCTGGTGGCTTCCCCCCATGGTGGCGTATCTGGGTACCTGCTGCCTCGGTGGCTCTCCCTCGGGTGCGGGTGTTGTGACACTGCGTGCTGGTGCTGCAGGGGTAGCGGTGGTGGCGCGTGCTGGTAGTCTGCACCACTCCCAGCCCTACCAACTCCCCCCATCCATGGGCCCGGCCTCCCATCAGCACATACTCCTCTGCTAGGTCTGGCGATGGGGCAAGCCCGGACACCCACTTTTGACGTTTATCCAGGTGTTCCACCCTCTTTCACGGTATTCTCTCCCTCTGCTCGCCTATCCACAGAGGGCAGCCATAAAGGGGGTCTATGGTCTCGGCCCTGGGGGCTTCCACCCTCTGGTACACGTTCACCCCACCCCTCACTCCACTCGTCTCGTACCCTTTCACGTCCCCCTCTTCACCTCGCTCTCTCATTGTCATCCCTTCATTTACATCACTCCTCATAATCTCTTCTATTCTCTTCCTCTCTCCTGTCCCAATCTCTCCTTTTCCATCTCTCTCTCTCCTCCCTCCTCCGCTCCTCCCTCTCTCTTATATCCCTGTTGTCTCTCTCTTTCTTTTCTCTGGTGTTTTTCTCCTTCCAATCCTTCTTATCCCTCCTTTCTCTGTCTTCCCTCTCCTTCTTCTTGCAGTCTCTCTTCTCCTTATCCTCTCTATCCGTTTTATCTCTGTCTTCCTTGTCTTTCTTTTCTTTGTCTCTCCTCTCCTTATCCTCCCTATCTTTCTTCTTGTTATCCTCTCTCTCTTTCTTTTCTTTGTCTCTCTTCTCCTTATCATCTTTCTCCTTATCTTCTCTGTCCTTTCTCTCCTGATCTTTCCTTTCCTTCTCCTCTTTCTTTTCTCTGTCATCACGTTGCTTAAGGTCACACTCCTCTTTCTCCTCTTTTTCCCTCTTATCCTTATTCTCTCCTTCCGCCAATCTCAGCCATCTCTCTCCTCTTTCTCCCGCTTCTCTCGCTTCTCGCGATCCTTCTTACTCTCCTCTCCCTTCTCATCTTTACCCTTCTCGCTCTGGCTGCTTTTGTTCTTTGACTTGCCACCCTTGGTGCTCTCCTTCCCCTTGTCCATTCCTTTATCTGGAGAAGAGTTGCCCCCTTCAGTATCCTTCTCATTCCCTTCTGTCTGTCGCCCCTGTGCCCGTTTCAGGTGTAGGCATGGGGCCCTACAAGGATACGGTCTGTGTCTCCTTGACTTCGGGGTCTGGGGTTGGAAGTTCTGCATCCGCCTACCTCAATACCACCCGGCAGTCTCGGATCAGCTTGGCAGGGCTCATCCTCCTTTCCTCGGACTCGGTTGAAAAGGTCACAGATTGTGACTGGGTCATCCTTCACCTTGTTCCCCTCCTCCTCCTCCCAATCCAACTCCTCATTGTCCTCCTGCACCCGGGAGGCTATCAGGTGCACCAAGGATTTTTCCGTATGGGGTGTGTTATTATCTGACAGGTGAGGTTGAACAAGTGGCGCTCAATATCATCCGAACCTGCTCCGAGGGTAGCGTACTAAAGGTTGAGGGCTCACCCTGGGTTTGTTCCTCCTCTTTGGCAGGACCATCGCAGTCCTCACCAGTTACCGCTTGTGGGGATCCTTCCTCAAACAGCGGTGAGCTTTGTATGGAGACCTCCTCGCCTGCCGGCATGACCCACATCTTCCTTTTTTGGGCCTCTGCGAGGAGCTGCTTCTGGTAATGACACCTGACCATTGTGGCCATCTCATCAGCCATCCTGCTAGTTTGCTTTAGCAAGCTCTGTCCCACCCCGGCGGGTGCAAGCTCCCCACCTTCGGCGACCAGCAGGGATTGCAGCACAAGAGAGTCGCTGTCCCCATGTGCCAACGGCGCCGTCACTACCTGCTCCAACACTCCGTCGACCGTGGGGTCTAGGGTCACTGCTGTTCCTGCCCAAGCTGATCCGTTAGGACCCTAGCTGCCTCGTGGTCCTCTTGTGAGTGTGTTGACCGGGGTGTCATGTTCCCACCTCCCCCAGCGGACTGGTCAGTTTTACACTATCGACAGGGATTCCGCAATTCCGGTTCCCGTAGTTTTCCGGACTTTAGTGGGTGGGCCCTGGATGTCACCCTACCTGCCCTTTTTTGGCTGAAACGAGCAGTTCACTTCGGGGCACTCCCACCCAGGTCCTTTTCCAGTGTGTTGGTCTCGCCCATGGCGGGTCAGGCTATCGTTCCGCCAGAATAACCTCCCGCAGCTCTTAAGGTAGTGGCACCGTGGATCTCTTCATGATGTCCTCCCTCGACGACCATAACAAACCCTGAGCATGTGACTCCCCGTAGGTGGACCAAACTAGGTCATGGTGTAGTTCCTTGGCATCACACCAGGCAGCATCGGCGTCTGGTGGTTGGTGGGCCTCTTTGGTGGCCATAATTATTTTCTCGCCTTTGCAATTCTTCTGCCCACTTCCTGTTCTTGGCTGTGAAGATGGCCTTAACGTTTGCACTCATCTCGGATGTAACCCCACCTCTTCCTTTCAGGATAACTATGTGTTCATGTGCCAGGCTACCTCTTTCCGTGGAACCAGGTAGTATACCGTGTCTCCCACAGCCTATTCCTCGCCCCTTACCCAGGTGAAGTAATTTCTTTCCTGCCTCTGTACGGCCACACCCTTATGTTTCAGAACATAGGCATGGCCTTGACCATCTATTATCTCATTTCTGCCAGGAAGTTGCCACATTTGCTATGCCATCGTCGGGATTAGGATACATCAAGTTACCAGGGAGGAGTGTCTCCCTTCCCAGCATCAGAAAGTTGGTCATCTGTTTGGTTGTACGCGGCCATGATGAAGGGCAGCTGCAGAGCCCAGTCCACCTAATGTTCATCAATCATCATGGCCAGCATTGCCTCCACCGTCCTGTTACACCTCTCCACGAGTCCATCTGACTTGGGGTTGTATGGACAGATCCTAGTCTGTACTACTCCCAACAGCCGGTGCACCTCTTGGACAAGCTTGGCCTGAAAGTTTGGGCCCTCGTCCATGTGGATGATTCCTGGAGGACCCAGCCAACACACCACCTCTGGTACAAAAGCTCGGGTGACAGTCCCTGCTTCATGGTCTGGCAAGCATACCGCCTCAGCCCACTGCTTAAAGTAGTCCATGAGTATCAGGATGTGGCGGTTTTTTTCATGCTGTTCTAGGCAGGGGGCCCATGATATCCATTGCCATGCGATCCAGTGGCAGCGCCACTGGTACGTTTCGCATCCTTGACCGAGCTGGGTGGGGAGCTGATTTCCGGCCCAAACATTGGGGGCAGGTGGTCAGCCAGCACACCACATCTCGCCAGTAGTTGGGCCAATAGTAGGTCTGCTGCAGACGTTGCAACCTCTTGGCCCTGCCAAAGTGACAACTGAGGGAAGCACCATGGACCTCGGCCAGGGCCTCCTCTACCATGGCATCCGGCCCGAAGGACATTTCCATAGCCGCCGGGGTCTTGCCCTCCTCAACCAATTCCCATACCTTACGAAGGGCGGGGTCGTCTCACTGAGCTTGTACCCAGTGGTTGCCCTCACTTACACTGATGTCGTCATCTTCCGGTACCGTTTCTGCCCCATCACCCGCTTTGGTTTGATTCTCACGCGCCACCTCACTCCTTGTGATGGCTTGACACTCGGACTGGTCATTGAAGTGGGGATCAGCATTTCTTTCTGCCCGGGTCTGTGCTCTATGACATGGTCGAAAGTCTCAAGCAGTTGTAGCCATCTCGCGACCTGGCCTTCTGGCTCCTTGAAGCTGGCTAGCCACTTCAGGGCAGTGTGATTGGTGCATATCTTGATGGGGTGCCCCACCAGATAATGTCGAAACCTTTTCATGGCAAACACCACCGCCAGCACCTCGAGTGAAGCAGTAATTTCGCTTGCAGCGGCTCAGAGTGCGGCTGGCGTAAGCCAGGGGGCGCTCCCTCCCCTCCTGTAGTTGAGAGAGCATGGCCCCTAAGCCGAAATCACTGGCGTCAGTGTCCACCAGCAACCGGCCTTCCGGCAAAGGGTAAGCTAGCACTGGAGCCCCTGTCAATTTTTCCTTCAGTATGGCGAATGCCTTCACACAAGAACGGTCCCATCGGAATCGACGGCTCTTCTCGGTCAACCAGGAACGAAGCTGCGATAGTATCTTCACAGCCCCAAGAAGGATCACACATCTGTCACCATTGTCGGGGCTGGCCAGTCCTTCACCGCCGCTATCTTTTCAGGGTCGGTATGGATGCCCTCACTGTCAATGCGGTGCCCCAGGAAGTCGACTTGCTTTTGCACTAGCTGGCATTTGGATGCCTTTACTTTCAACCCCGCGTTGCCAAGCCTTTTCAGCACCATCTCTAATCGTTTGGCATGTTCCTCTAGCATGGATGAGAACAAAATGATGTCATCCAAGTACACTAGGGAAGTAGACCACTGTAGCCCTCTCATAATAATCTCCATCAGGCGCTCGAAGGTGCCCGGGGTGTTACATAACCTGAAGGGCATGACCTTGAACTGGAACAACCCCCGATGGGTTACAAATGCCGTCTTTGGTTTGGCTGCCTCGTCCATGGTTACTTGCCAGTAGCCGGAAGCGAGGCCGGGAGCGTGCTGAACCACTTCGCCCCAGACATGGAGTCGAGGGAGTCATCGATGGCAAAGGGTACGCGTCCTTCACTGTGTCTGCATTCATAACTGCGCCGATAGTCTACACAAAACCGGACCCGCCCGTCCTTTTTCTTAACCAATACTACTGGGCTAGCCCACGGGCCAGAGACGGGCTCTATCACACCTTTGCTCAGCATAACGTCCACCTCTTGGTCTACTACGCAGCGCCTGTGTGGGGCCAGCCTTCTGGGAAACATCTTTATGGGGGTAGCTGCACCCGTATTAATGTCTCTGCTCTCATACTTATTTCCTCATCCACTACTTTGATCAACGTCCCTCTTCTCCCCTCACCTAACATTTCTTCCAACTGCCTTCTATCTTCCATCTCCTCCACAGGGTCACTCGTAACCATTATTGATCATGCGCTGGTTTGTGAACAAAGCAACACCACTGTCACCAATGTAATAACCAAGAATGACAGCTAACGCCTGAATAAAGTGTGATGAATGATAACTGGTGTTTATTGCTGTTCTTTCCTTAATTGTAACATGGGATTCTGTTTCTCTTCATCGATTGCTTATGCTGGTCTTAGCTTAGAGATGCCTGCCCTCTTTAACTGCTACCCAATAACTGCCACCGGACACTGAAGCTACAGTCACACGTCATTCCCCACCGAGTTTCTGAACTATGGCCACTGAACACCGTCTTTTGTACTGACGTCATTGGCCCGTGACGTCACAAGACTGTGACATCACTATTGAGACGCTCTCTAGTGGCCTGACTGTGTAACTCCCACCCCGATCCGGTGGCGGCCACCGAGCCGCCTAGAAATAACATAACATTTTCATTACAATACAATTAGGTGTTCATCATATCAAAGCAACAGAACAATGAACAACAAAGCAGCAAATTTCAATATCAAATACGGGCAGTCTAGATCAAGTACACTGGCTGTCAGGGACAGTTTGCCACAATTAAGTAGTCATACTATCATTCTGCATACAGGCTCTTCTCCTTTAATGAACCGCAGCTTAACTTATCCCAAAACTAGAGCCTCTATACAATGGGCTCTTTTTACAGCGTAACTCTTTCGCCCTACCAACACGCAATTAACCTTAGCATTACTTCTAAGTAGCTTGGTTGGTTGCAGGGTATTTTCTGCATCTCTACTTAGCATGTACATTTTACCAAGCAACTGTTTGTTTCTTCTCTCTTTCAGTTTCTTGCACTCTGCTCTGGCTAGTAGGTCTGCCCTGCTTATGTTTCATTTAAGCCCCATTTCACATGTCAAATTGAAGAAATGGTCCGTCCCATGTCACTAAAATACCATAAAACCCCACGTATATGTTGCGACTTATAGAGCACCTCAAGCCCTTGGTGCGGCCAGAGACATGAAGATACCTTTATATCTCTGGTACGGCTTATAGGATCAGCCTGAACTCTGGGTGCAGCTTATGCATACGCTGGGTTTTATGGTAGCAGTTGTATCCCATGTCGATCTTAAGAAATGGCCTTGTTACCAAGTCGGATTTAGCAGTCTAGGGCCATCTTTTACCACAGGGGTTAGCAAACACCTAGATAGCTGGGCAGAAATAAACTCAAATGTCCTCATGCCAAGGCTGCACGTGTATCCAGACACGTGCAGCTGGGCCTTTATCAGAAGGACAGAGAATACAACAGGAGGGTCTTGCCAAAAGATGACAAGGAAGAACCTCTATAAATATTTTCATAGAGTGCTGAGAAAACGTTTTCATAGTGTTGACAAAAAGAATATGGCACAATGCATGGAAACTCTTTTTGAGATAATGTGCACCTGTCCTCTAAACGATTATCTAAACAATTACTTCGCAAGACAAAACACGTGCACATTTTCCTTTTTGATTCATGTTTCTTTTTTGGCAAGACCCTCCTTGGCATTATGATTAGATTGCCCAATGTGTGAGTTTAAATCAGCTGTGAGCTGAAAGCCTGAAGCGTAACCTCCCCCCGTCCCGGGTCTCTGGCCCCTCTGGACTCCCAAGGAGGGTTGGGCCTATTGCAAAACCCGCAAAGAATCTTTTGATTCCATATGAAAGTATAACCTATCTTTTAGGGAGTGGCATTTATCAACAGCGGTGGGTTTGAGGGGGGGGGCGTAATCTTATGTAATCTCGATTTAACAGGAGATTATGTAATCTCGATTTATCAGTAAAGATATGAAAAAAAAAATATGTAAAGGTTGTTATTAAACCTTTAACTGTAGACCCATAGCTGATGGCCATGAGAAAAGTCAGAAAACCGATGTAAGGTTATGAAAAATGTGTAAGAACTCCAGAATTCTTAAAATTGATTTGTTAGGGTTGGTCGGGTGCCTCGAAACAAAGATTTTCTGACTGCTATATGCCATCTGCACAGAGTATACAACTTAAGCATATATTGAAGCATGCCAGAGAGATCATTGGTATGATTAATGGGACCAATAATAGAGGACTTATTGTTGACCCCTGTGGCACACCAAATTTAACTTCACCTTGGCTGGACAGGGATCATTGGCTATGTATAGCCCTCCTTCTCCAAACCCCCTTGCCCATCCCAGGCCCATCTTAACACAAACAACAGTAATGTATATACGCATGCAGGGTGAAGCTCATGAAGTTACTACAAACAAAAGTGAAAATAAAAACTGTTTTTTACTTTCCTGGTGATTTCTTGGATGGGATGTTGTACAATCAGACCAATTATAGAATATTGTTCATTTATAAGTACTAGTTGTAATGAGGATGGTCTTATGGGATTACAACGACTGCAAAATAGAGCTCTTAGAGTTTGTCTGAAATGCAATATTAGATGGTATAGTGTGAAGGAGTTGCATGAAATTTGTAAGGTTCCAGTGTTAGAGAAAAGATTTGACATGCTATTATTATGCTTAATGTATAAGAAATCAAAGACTGTGTTAAATAGACCACAATCTTATAATACAAGGTCTCAAAAGAAGATTGTTTTTGAACTGCCTAGGGTTATTACTAGACACTATAAAAGATCGCCATGGTACAGAGGCTCTCTGGAATACTCTACCTGAGGAGATTCAGAAAGCTATGACAAAGGTAAAATTAAAGAGGGTGTGATGAAGATAGAAATTATAAGGTTGAACCTGAAATTGGGTTATAATTGATAATGAGAAGCAGGTGTGGAAACTGTGCCGCTTCATATTCATATTCATATTCATACTCACATTCATATCCTTTTCATGTTTACATCCATATTGATATTGCTGATGTTCCCATATGCATATAACAGCATATACCACCAACTCTAATTATCACTTATTTGAACTAAAGACAAGGTGTATTTAGCTGTAATCATGATATATTGAAATAATGTGTAGACACACAAATCTCTATGTATGACATATTATTTACTATCTATCTCTTTTTGCTTTTAATTTGTTTGTCTGTACTTTCTATGTTAATAACCTATTGAGTGAATATTGCCAGTCCCTATTTTTCCATCTCCTGATTGTGTTCATATTGACATTTGTCAAGATCCATGAAGTTATTGTACTGTTTCATTTGTGACTTTCCTTTGAAAAATCAATAAAACTTGGTCTGTTCTATAGCATTATTTAAATGAACATAGCAGTTCATTAATGCAATGAGCAAGTCCAAAAAAAAATGTCATGTACAAGCATGTTTTTTAGCAGTTTAGTTGTATGGTCTAGTGTCATGTACAAGCATGTTTTTTTAGCAGTTTAGTACTACTCTAAAGTACAAAATCCTCATGTATAAGACACACCCCTCACTTTGGAGGCTTGAAAAAAACACAGCAGTGCTCTATCGTAAAATATCTCATTTGCATAATTAGCCCCGCCCCATTTTTTACAAATAAGGGACCACGTGGCTAGGCCACTTGGCTACTTCACTTGTTGTTTACAAACAAGGGGTCACGTGATCGCACTAATCTCCTAATTAGGTCATGTTATCATGGTAACCAGAATGCCATCCACTGATTGGCTGAGAGGTGGTCACTTATCCCCTAATTAGGTCAAGGGGCGTGGCCTATTATGCAAATGAGGTCAAGGTGAAGTTCACATGACCATATATGGGCATGCACCACGGGGGTCCAGTGACGTCACAGATTACATGACCAAATGGAGGCATCTGATTGGCTGCATGATGCCACGCCCCCTTGTGACGTCACAGGTCACGTGATCTCCATTTGAATTTCCTGCCAAAAGGGAGCCCTCTGATTGGCTGCAGGTCGAGTGAGTAATAAACTCTACTTAACTATAGTCCCGTTCCGATACATACTATACTACTGACATTCATAGGTAATAGTAATGGTTGCTAATCAGCCATTTGGAATATAACAAAATGAATAGCACCATTGGATTCCGTTGCATCGATGTAGGGGGGGTAGTTTACCTTAGAATTATCCTAGGATGTATTTTTCCGAAATTATGGCCTGCCATATAAAATATAAAAAAAAATCTTCATGTGGCTCCATATGGCGTAATGGACACGTAACGGACACATAACAGACGCCCAGGTATCTATTTACATTTGCCGATAATTTTCGATAGTTTTCAAGCATGTATCTACCTGCATTATATTTTTTGATAATTTTCTAAGAAAAAAATCTCAAACCATTCGAAAGTCAGGATAGGGACTTTTAGTCTCAGTGCTCTCGGGTTGAGTTGAGTTAGGCATGTATAAGGGTAAATAGTGTATATTCTACATAATTGTAACGTTTGACACTTTTTCTTATGTACTTGTTCATCTCTCTGCTCAGTAATAGCATCATAAAAAGCCATTGTGGCACAGTATGAGACATAAATGAATGACCAAGATATTGTGATATAGTGCTAAAGTTTATTTATATTATATCAGGCCACTGGAATGTCTAATGGCGATTATACAAGGTAATTTAATGCTACTACACTAGCTGTAAATATGTTTATGATTTGTCATATCTAAGCACTGGAAGCGCAGCTCCATCTGGCGACAAGAATATGCCAACATATCGGATATCATGATAAATATCTATCATATAAAAGAGTTCTATGTCACTGATAACAAAGGTCATTAGGCTGTGTATGGAAGTTGATCATATAAGTGTATGTGAAGATTGCCTAACAGGAAGACCACTACTGTGATGAGCAATAAAGAAATATTAAAACTCAAACTCAAACATATTTGTGGGGAAAAATAGGGGACACGCGCCCCCTACGTTCCCTAAATCCGCCTGTAGAATGTGTGAGAATACCTAATCAATAGATATGGCTTAAATAATTTCCATTTGATGAATCAGGCTGTTTCATCAATAGACACAAACCCACTACTGTCTGATCTCTGGTGAGTTTATGGAGCTGCTCTAGCCACCACCCACAGCCCCAATGAGTCCTACAGGCCAAGCTCCGGAGAAGACCCCCTGTAGGGCAATAGGCATTAAGTACCTCTATGTGGTAGAGGGATAAAACCCTTACAGCTGGACTCCAGTTTGGTTGTATACCACCAACAAAACCTATCTCTTTATTTAAAGCCCACTCCATTAGCAAGTCACAAACAATCTATACCACACAAAGTCACTCATGTGCACTAGCCGTGAAAGGCTTTTAACCTCCCCTTCTCTGTGAAGAGTAATAGTAGAGGTAGAGGAGTGTGGCTGGGAGTATCAACTTTCAGAGTCCAGGAAGGGGAACAGCTAATCTTTGATTTCTTTAAAATATTGTAAGAAAGCGAGAGAAAGACAGTTAAACTTCACAAGTTAAACCATTGAAAGGGATATATTCGAGGTAAGTGATTTAAGATGAAATAATGTTGATGTACACATGAAATAATGTTGATGTTTTGTCCCAAAGTTGCCCCTATTGGCCTTATGTAAATTCAAAATTGCTCTTTTCGTTTTTTTGGCGGTGGCCATAACAAAAAGGTTCAGGTCTGTTTTCCCGTACGTTCCACTCCATACACACTTAATCGAATTCCATTTCCATGTTAATTATCACAGATATTATTTTAGAAATAATTCAGCCTACAATCGCCTGTCGTGAATAAAAAGAGGGGGCCTAAACCAAACTTACCGTTTAAGTCACCTCAGTCAGCCAAAGAATAACATTAGCAAAACTTGACTAATTAGCTCTGAATCAAACAGTTGGTTATGATGATTCAGTGAATACCCAAATGGTTTAGATTGCCATTCTGTGGGGAGAGTTAACCTACTCTACAGGGAGTTTTGACTGATCACATTTTTGCCTGACAGTGTCTCCGGGACTGTGCCAAACCTACGGAGCCCCTCATAGGACATACTAAAAAGATTTTTTCTCATGCAAAATATATTCCTGCGGGTACAGAAACAGTTCCTGCGGACACAGAGACATTCCTGCGGAAACAGGAACATTCCTGAAGAAACAGGAACATTCCTGAGGAAACAGGAACATTCCTGCAGAAACAGGAACATGATAAAAAGATTTTTTTCATGCAAAATATATTCCTGCAGGTACATGAACATTCCTGTGGAAACAGGAACATTCCTGCAGAAACAGGAACATACTAAAACAACTTTTTTTCATGCAAGAATTATTCTGTACCCGCAAGAATTGTTCAGTACCCGCGAGAATTGTTCAGTACCCGCAGGAATTGTTCAGTACCCACAAGAATTCTTCAGTACCCGCAAGAATTCTTCAGTATCCGCAAGAATTCTTCAGTACCCGCAAGAATATTTTTTCAGGGGAAAAATTATTTGTGATATGTCCTTATAGGGGCTCCATACAAACCTCATTCCATGATGGAAAGTTAACTTTTCCCTACAAAAGGTAAATCTTCAATCAAAACCTTTTCACCTTTCTATTTTTTTTTTTACTGAAGTGGAAAAAAAACGAAAATTTTCTGAAAAGGTTTAAAAAAAAGAAAGAAAAAATAGCTGATTCTCCCGATTCCTCTATCAGTCAGGCTTTTTTTTTTTTTTTTAAAACCACACATTTTAATCATGTTGGGCCAGTAAGGCTGAGTGCGAGGTATAAGTCCCTGATTATATACTGAAATCACGTCATGGTTCTATAGGTGCCACCCAAAACGGCCAAAGAACCATCCAAAGTGTCAAGGAGCTACCCAAGTGGTCAGAGAGCCACCTCTTGTAGGGATCTTGATGATTTCCTTAGCATTACTTAGTTTTTCTTTTTTTAGGATCAATCAACAGACAATACCTGACAACCTTAATATTATGCACGTAAAGGTTGTAGTTAAATAACAAACGTATGAAAAATATACAGCAAAATGTGCACCTGGTCAAAGAGCTACGGAGCCCCTAATAGGACATACCAAAAAAAATTATTTTTCTAAAAAATTATTCTTGCGGGTACTGGGACATTCTTGCGAGTACTGAACAATTCTTGTGGGTACTGGGATATTCTTGTGGGTACTGAACAATTCTTGCGGAAAATGAACAATTCTTGTGGGCACAGGAATAATTTTCTTTTGGGGTACAGAAACTTTCTTTTGGGTACAGAAACTATTCCTGGGGTTACAGAATCAGCATAGTACGGAGCCCCTTATAGGACATACTAAAAAGATTTTTTTCAGGCAAATATATTCCTGTTGGTACAAGAACATTCCTGCATAAAACAGGAACATTCCTGTGTAAACAGGAACATACTAAAACGATTTTTTTTTCTGCAAAATATATTCCTGCGTGTACAGGAGAATTCCTGCGGGTACAGGAAGATTCCTGTAGGTACTGGAAGATTCCTGCGGGTACTGGAAGATCTATTCCTGTTGCTACAGGAAGATTCTTGTGGATACAAGAATGTTCCTGCAGACACAGTAGCATTCTTAAATTTTGAGAGTTTAAAACATGTAAAAGATATTTCTTTCTCAACAACAACTATTCTTGTGGGTAGAGAAATATTTTTGCGGGTACAGAAAATATTCCTGCAGGTACAGAAATGATTCTTGTGGGTACAGAAAACATTCAGGTTGGGGCTTGAGGATTTTATCATCATTCAGTTTCCACAAGAACAGTTCAGTATCCACAAGAATTGTTCAGTATCCACAAGAATTGCTCAGTTTCTGCAAGAATTGTTCAGTATCCGCAAGAATTCTTTTTTGTGGAAATTTATTTTTGGTATGTCCTATTAGGGTCTCCGTAATACGCTGCATGTCAGGTTGAAAAAGGTAAAAGTAGACTTTGGAAGGAAATAAAAAAAGGTCATATAATCACCCATGCTTACTTAAATAAGAGAATATACTAAATTAAGGTTCATCTGTCATGGCTATCTCCAATGGCAGGCACTCAGAGATGTAGTTGGCAGGTTTCAATGATCTTAGTCATTTTAACACAGCATTTATGTTGAGTGATCAAGAAATATATCTAGTATTGGCGTCTCTGAGGAGTTAGCGGCTGACACATGTAAGTGTTAATTTGCTCTGATGTAGCAGGCAGCACTTGAAGTCTTCTTAGTAACATCTCACTTGGAACTGCAGAACACAACCGTGATGTCACAGAGGAGTTGGAATATGTTTTTTACCGGCTTAGAGCTTGTACAGTATTGATGCTGATCTACATGACAATTTGCATACCAGGAGATTTTTACATTGTCAATGATTTTCCTTGTCGCTGTGATACCACGGCGACTTATTTGGACAGCTATGAGTGATGTGCAATACTCACTGATGGTATCACATTAGGAGGTACTTCCTGGGGTTGGTGAGATGGTTTGCAGTGACTGTCATGAATGTGAATGGCAAAGTTATATTTATAGGTTTAACTTGCCTCGCTACCTAGCTAAAGTTCCCCTTCCTTCGGGAATAATGCAGTATAATATGATGATATTTAGATTTAAAAGAAAGAAAATGTGGAAAGGAATCAAACAATGTCCCAATCTTTCTCCGTGGGTGTCAACTCTTTTGTACCAGTACATTTCATAACAAAAAAGGTTTACCACTTGCGCTAGTGCCTCGAATTTAAAGTAATAGCTGATTCTCTGAGCTTATAAAAAGTACAAAAAAAAACTATGAAAACCTATAAGTCTTCTAGAAAACCGGAGATGGGCAATGACCAGTGGCTAAAATTTCGCTAGTCCAGAATGGCATACCATGTAGACCCAGCACACAGAAAATAATCCAAGTTAGTAAATACTAATCTAACTTAGACAAAATCACCCATTAGGCAAAATACCCAACATGTTAGTAACATCTTACTAATGTGTTAGTAGTATTAACTAACCTATTAAGGCAAGCTGACTTGACTTAGCCATGTCTAAGGGGTAGTAGTTTTGTCTGAGTGGTAGCAGTTTTGTCTAAGGGGTAGTAGATTTTTTTCACACCAGGTGGCAGTGTGGTTTGCATGAGGATTTTTATGGTAAGTGCATATCATGGAAAATCCTATGAATGTCAGAAAAATGGTGCTTTCTATGACTATCGACATAATAACGCCTCTACAATTCAACCTGGCATGTGATTTAACAGAATACACTTAATAAATATATATTTATTATTGAAGGAGCAATGAAGAATAATGGAAACACCTTTTCTGTGGAAATTTAATTTACTCATATATCCATATATCTTTGACATTATGATAAACCCAGAGCAACTAAGTTCACGGGTTGCAAAGAAAATGATGTGAGGTATTGAACTTGCTTCTCAAATGGAGAGGCTCGGTTCTGGGTGTCTTAACCTATGTGGAGTTTACACTTACCATTTCAAAATTAAGAGAATTGCTATGTTGCTTGAAAGTCTATGTAATTAGTGGAAAAGTCTAAGGCAAGTTAGGAGAAATCAGGCAAGTCGGGCATTTTGCCTAAGGGTTAGGCGTAAACTCCCAAGAAAACTTCGGTGGTTTGGGGACGTGCAAACTCCCAACTTGGGTTAGCAAGTCCAACAAATGTTAGGCGAAAGGCCTAAGATATTCAGAATATTTTTTTGTGTGCAGGACTGGGTGTCCGATAGCTTTCCAACATTGAAATTAGCACCAAATTTAGATTTGAGCTTCTATATAATGTGGCAGACATAACAGCGGCTAAATAGTGGACTTTCGATTTCTGACAGGATAAAAGATAGTGGTTTGTATCCGCAATAAGTTAAGATATGGGATGTATAGAAAGGTCCAGACGTTAGAGATTAAGTGCAGTATTAAAATAACAGCGTTTGAATACTGCTTAATCCAATAGGGGCAAAACTCTCACTCCCTCTCGACAGGCAGCTGTGAAGACACTTAGCATTAAGTGACCATAGGCATGCTCATATTGCGTTCCATCACAGGGTGTGATGACATGTGAACTTGAGTGATCTAACATATAATAGCATAAATACTAATTGTTGCCTCTGACTAGCATGGAAAAGAAAGGACTCTACTTTGCCACGATGAGTTGAATAAGGTTTTTATTGATCAAAAAAAGATCATATCATAACAATAAGTTCTTCATGACGACCAATATTCAGAAAGCAGACAAAGAAATTTATTAAATTGTGCAAGATAGATCAGGCGTTCACATCCAATGCTAGACAATTAAATAATTACAAAATTGAAAAAAAGCAGATCAGCACATAAAGGTAATATTTGAGTGTCACAAAAGAATGTCAACATTACAATTAGTCCCATTCATTTATGGTTCACTAATTCATCCTATAAATCAACAACATACTCTATATTCTGCATTTTAAAGGGGGGCTAGCACTGCGATTTTCATCATTGTTACCTGCTCAAAGAAGGTTCATGAAATTGCAGGACCCAGTGGAAAAAATCGGTCAAGGGTTGGTCATGTGACTTGCTAAGGTGGGTATGTCTTAGTCGTGCTAGCCCCCCTTTAAGGATCTTAACAAAAGCATCCAGGTTGAGAGCACGCTGACAGATTGCGTCTAATTTTATCCAAAGAGACACGCCTCTAAATAACAGACTATTTAGGGTGGCATGGCCCTGGACTCTTAGTTTTACATTCACATTACGTCTCCTGGCGCGGATTACCACACTTTCTTCAAACTTTGATAGCTTATACATTTTAAAGTTTAGATATGTTTCAATCAGTATTCTGGTATGAAAACACACTCACCCGTTTCAGGACTGCATTGTTCAGTCTCAGATTAGAGTTGTCAAGACCAGGTGGCTCAACTTGACTTCCAGGCACATGGCCTATAAGACAAATGGCCTTAAGTCTTATAGCCCCACGTCATATGGCCGAAAAAAAAAGTGGCCGAAAAGACAGATGGCCGAAAAGACAGATGGCCGAAATTTTTTTTCTCTTGTATCTGTACCATAAGACCCCCATACCACACCATACAACCCCTATACAACACCATACGACCCCCATACCACACCATACGACCCCCATACCACACCATACGACCCCATACCACACCATACGACCCCATACCACACCATACGACCCCCATACCACACCATACGACCCCATACCACACCATATGACCCCATACCACACCATACGGCCCCATACCACACCATACGACCCCATACAACACCATACGACCCCCATACCACACCATACGACCCCATACCACACCATACAACCCCATACCACACCATACGACCCCATACCACACCATACGACCCCATACCACACCATACAACCCCAATACCACACCATAAGACTCCATACCACACCTTTTGACCCCATACCACACCATACGACCCCCATACCACACCATACAACCCCCATATGACACCATACGTTGACAAAATACTTGCAGTTCACCTGCTGCATTGCCCTCCACCCTAAAGGCGTGCCTATGTATTGTGTGGCATGGTGTGGTATGGTGTAGTATAGTGTGGTATGGTGTGGTATGGTGTGGTATTGTGTGGTATGGTGTGGTATTGTGTGGTATGGTGTGGTATTGTGTGGTATGGTGTGGCATGGTGTTGTATTGTGTGGTAAGGTGTGATATGGTGTGGTATGGTGTGGTATTGTGTGGTATGGTGTGGTATGGTGTGAATTGTGTGGTATGGTGTGGTATGGTGTGGTATGGAGGGTACGACACTATTTCGGCCATGTGTCTTTTCGGCCATGTGTCCTTTCGGCCATATGTCGTTTCGGCCAAGTGTCGTTTCGGCTATTTTTTTTTTTTTGGCTATGTGATGTGGGGCTAAACGTCTGGGGGCTGTTAGTCTTAAGGGCCATAAACCAGGGAACCAAGCCATGACACCATAACACCTTAGGTTTGTCAACATTAGCACATCATGTTGACACCCTATCAAGGTCATCTTGTAGACTCATACATAGATCACCAGGGGTGCATACACCTCCTGTGTAAAATACAAGATCTGCATATGTGCAAAGTATGTCGTCTTACTTTGATATAATCAACGCAGGAAAAAGGTATCAAGAATTTCCATGTTGCCAAATAATCAATTTACCCCAAGGGGCATAACTAGCCAAAATCCAAGATGGCCACCAAATCTTCAGATTCTTATCTCCTGCAGCTGGGATATTCACCAGAAAAACATTTTGACCCTACTTACCCCACCTAAATTGGATCCAAGGAATCCATTTCTGTTATTGCCTTTTTGCTAGGGTAACTATTTGCTTAGCAACAGGCATTCTTTATTGGTTCAGAGGAGCAACACGTTCTCCAACTTAACAGGCATTCTTTATGTTTATTTGCCTAGCAACGGTGCTAAATCCACCCTCTATGATAATTTTAAGCATACTTACCCCGCCCGCCCCCTAAATTGAGTCTGGGGAATTCATTTCTGTTATTTCCTTGTTGCTATGGGCATTAGTTGCTTAGTAACAGGCATTCTTTATGTTAATCTACCTAGCAATGGGCCTAAATCCATCCTCTAGGAACATTTTGAACATATCTACCCCCCTAAATTGAGTCTGGGGAATTCATTAATGTTATTGGCTTGTTGCAATGGTCACTAGTTGCTTAGCATAAGGCATTCTTGTAAGTTTATCTGCCTAGCAATGGACCTAAATCCACCTCTGAATGCCTTTTAAGCATACCTACCACCCTAAATTGAGTCTAAGGAATTCATTCATGTTATTGACTTGTTGCTATGGTCACTAGTTGCTTAGCGACAGGCGCTATTTAAGTTTATCTGCCTAGCTATTTAAGTTTATCTGCCTAAATCCATCCTCTAGGTACCTTTTAAGAAAACTTTCCCCCCATAAATTGAGTCTGGGGTATTCATTACTGTTATTGGCTTTTTTTTGCCATCGTCACAAGTTACTTAGCAACAGACATTCTTTATGTTAGCTCCCTAGCGACAGGGCTTAATCCACACCCTATTTCTTTTTAAGCTTTCCTCCTCCCCTGAATCTAGTCTGCGAAATTGATTTCGGTTATTGGCTTGTTGCTATAATTATTAGTTGCTTAGCAACAGGCATTATTAATTGTTTTCTGCCTAGCAACACCACTTTTAAAGCATACCTACCCTTCATAAACAAAGTTTTTGGAATCTATTTGTTATGATTATTGGAATGATTTTATGGTCACTAGTTGCTTAGCAACAGGCATTATAAATGTTAATCTGCTTGACAACAAGGCTAAATATATCCCTAGGTACTGTTTAAGCATACTTAGGGAGCGTTCATTATTTATGGCAGGGGGGGGGACGACAATCTGTCGGAATGAATACGTCAGAAAAAACTGACCCCCCCCCTTCAGAATGGGTTGAAAAAAAATGACCCCCCCTTTCGGAATGGGTTGAAAAAAAATGACCCCCCCCTTAGGAATGGGTTGAAAAAAAATGACCCCCCCCCCTCAGAATAAATTGAAAGAAAATGACTCCCACCACATTTAACTACGTTCAACAGAGGCTACATCAGGTCCATTCATTATACAAGGTGATATTAGCAGCTTTAGAACCATTTCAGTTATGTGTCATCTTTTGAGCAGTCAAATTGTGAATACACTGCTGTTGATTGATTTACCTCTAGGTAAAATATCAATTTGAAGGCTAGCATGGATAAGACGTACTTGCGTGCACATTTTTTTAGCTGGTTTCGGTGAATTTGTGAACGATCTTTGAGCAGGTACCCATATTGTTTTTTCCCGTGCTAGCCCCCCTTTAAGGGCCGGCTAGCATGGGCTACTACTGATGCAGCTAAAATAGGTATGTCTTAGTAAAATATTCCATGTGACCTACTCCTGACCAATGGAAAAATTGTTCTGATTGAGGGACTTGGTTCTGGTTCCTTTTTCAAAAATTTTATATACGGTACAGAAATAAACTTTTGTAGCTTGTCTTTCTCTTTAGATTTCATTGTAATCTCAGTTTTTATATCAATTTGAAGGGTGTTATAGACATAATTCTTGTCAGGGTTGATTTCATCAATGGGTGAAAACAAGAGTTAAATCTGGAAAGATCTGATTGCGAGTTGCGGTGATTTTAGCATGTAATATTTTTTACTACTGACAACTTTGTTGGTGCCCCGTTCACTCTTGTGAGGTGTATGGTGTAGCACCACAAAGTGCTGTTTGTGGTGTACCATACCCTTCCCAGTACCCCTTTAAAGGAAAGTACTTATTTTCATGATGACATCTTTTGAAACAATCAGCAGGGTGAGCAAAAGAACAAGGAACATTGTGTCACAAATTGGGCCAAATACTTCAATCTCAAGAGCTGAACAGTGTTACACCCCAGGGAAAAATGTATAAATATACCATAGTGGTAGTGAATGGCCTCATCCATGTTTTAAAGGGGGCTTATCATGTCAAATTTTAATATGGGTACCTGCCAAAAGATCTTTCACAAATTTGTAGGAACCAGCGGAAAAATTCTGATGCCCCGATTGGTCAAGGAGTGGTCATGTGAGTTGGTAACACAGGTACCGGTACATCTTATCCGTGCTAACCGCCCTTTGACACACAAAGGAGTAAGACTCCGATCATATAACATAATCAAATGGATTTGAATTAGAGGAAGCTGGTAACAAAATGTTGGGCAGAATTATATCTAGAATTATTACTGAAAACCAAATAGTTAAAATTCGCGACATGTCGCGAAAATTTTTGTTCCTTTGTCATAAAATTTGCATCACATTGGCAGATACTCCCCAACAGGAAACTACCTGATGGGTCTAGACCCCTAAAATCGACAGTGTGACATGGCCTTTTCTTAAAATCGACAAAGGACATGGAGCTTCAAGGGACAAGGACATGGGTCAAAAAAGATAGTGACAGGGGACATGGACTTTTCTTAAAATCGACATGTGACATGGAGCTTAGTGACAAGGACAGAGGAAAATACAAATTTAGTGACATTTGACATGGGCTTTTCTTAAAATCGACAAGGGACATGGGGACCCCCCATCTAGACCCCCTACCTGGCCCTCGGGAATGGGTTAAAAAAAAATGACCTCCCCTCTAAGAATAGGTTGAAAAAAAGCGACCCCCCCCCCTCTAAGAATAGGTTGAAAATAAATGACCCCCCCCTTTGAATACCTCCAAAAAAAATGACCCCCACCTTCATTTGGTCATCCCCCCCTGCCATAAATAATGAACGCTCCCTTAGCCCAACTCCCCCTAAATCAAAACTGGGAAATTAATTTCTGTTATTGGTCTGTTGCTATCGTCACTAGGTAATCTTAATGTTTATCTCCCTTGTAACAGGCCTAACCAGGCTCTCTAGGTCCCTTTTAAGCCTTAAATTGAGTCTTGGGAACTGATTTCTGTTATTGGCTTGTTGCTAAGACTGAAAGTTGACAACTGAAAGCATTCTTATCTGAGTATCCCATCATCTGATATATATCCGCGATGGTTGCACCCATAACAAAGTCATGAAAACCATCCATCTGAACCTTAACACATGTTCTACTATATGTTCGACCATCTGTGCACTTCCTTCAGTTAAGATGGTATCATGCACATCATAGATCATAGAGTTTCAGAGAGACACAAGACTGGCTAGCCCCTGTATTAGGTAAAAGCTATATGCTGGCCTTCCATTGACAGTAATAGTACAATACCATAGCCTCCCCTTTAATAAAGAAGGAGTTTCAATAAACACGTTTGATTCATTGTTCACACCTGGGCTGCATCTACATACTTTCATGTATTCCAGATAAGAATTCGGCCAAAGGGCAAGCAACTCTGGCCAAACTGGCCTGCTGCTGCGTCTTTGACATTGGATTTCCCCACTGCTTCCTGTGCGACTGTCATGCTGGGTTCCCCAACTACCAGAGAGGCCACTGCCTTAATATTGTTAGATGAAATTGTGATTGATTGAACCCCCTAACGCTGGGAGTGATACAGTAGCAAGATGTGTCACTGAGATCCCTATATTTGCCCTTGACATAAACCCTGCTTAATTTATAGACAGGTTTCTGCAGCAAGATAGTCTAGCTCCTAACACCTATAGCAACTATCCTGTGATGTGTACACTTTGCGACACCACAAAGCATCAGTTAAGTGGATTGGATGAATTTTGAAAGTGAACCAAGTCGCAGTCCACCATTACCAGGCATCCTCCTTGTTCAAGCCGTGACCTATATACCTCAGCGCATGCGTGTCATGCCCTGACATCCGGTCTAATTCGTAGGGTCAACAATAAGCCGGGTTGGCAATATGTTTCGATTTGAAAATTCATGTAATCCTCCTATATATTGAATATTATAGACCAAAATGGCATTGTATCACCTTCTATGGATTCTATATTTGCTTCAATCTGGAGGAATTAACATGGACAGCTTGGATTCTATGGAGAATATGGGTGGAAAGTCGATCACCCGCCAAGGACAAAAATGGCCACGGCAAACCCAACTGGGGAGGATTGCTTGCACTTGGAAAATGTATTCTCCTGCATTTATTCTGGAGATAGCAGGTAAGAAATTAACACAAAATGGAGAAAATGGTGGTACAAACATTCGAGCTAGCCAACCCATGGGTTGCACATAGTTGAAGTGCCATGTTGCGTTAACCATCTGAATCAGGGTAATGAATTCCCCAGACTCAATTCAGGGGGTAGGTAACCTTAAAAAGACATAGGGGGTTGAATTTACCCTGATGAATTCCCCAGACTCGATTTAGGGGGGATAGGTATATTTAGAATGTACCTAGGGGATGGATTTAGCACCATTGCTAGGCAAATAAACATAAAGAGTGCCTGTTGCTAGGCAACTAGTGCACTTAACAACAATGTTGCTAAGTAACTAGTTACCATAGCAACAAGGCAATAACAGAAATGGATAGGGTCAAAATCTTTTTCTGGTGACTATCCCAGCTGCAGGAGATGAAAATCTGAAGATTTGTCGGCCATCTTGGATTTTGGTCGGTTACGCCCTCTTGGGGTAAATTAAAAATTTGTCAACATGGAAATTCTTAATCGGCACCTTTTTAGGTCAGATTTAGCTATGTTGCTAAAAATCTACCCCAAAAAATACCCTTCCATAAGCTGGTGTACTAATGACACTGCGGCCACCCGAACTCCTGTACTCATATAGGTCCTGCGCCAATTGATAAGCTGCATCAGTCGTGCCCCTGTTAGGCAAAAGAAAAAGCAAATTGGAGATCTGATAACAATCTGTTATTTAATAATTAAAAAAAAAACCTGTCAACTGAGCATGTTCTACATGCTTCATTAGTTTAGATGTGGAAACATTAAGCAGTTCATTAGTATATGACGCCTTTCTGGAAAATGAATGGTTATTGTAGTGGCAAGAGCACTGCTGATGAAGTGTCCACTGTTACAAAGGATCTATATGATAGCATCCGTCGTCGATCGTACCAATTATTATGAGATGAGGATGATACACAACACAACACTGGCTCAGATAGACGTAGGGCATTTAATCAAATGACCTTCTGAAAGTTGATACGTCAGACAAATGTGTAGAGGCAAGGAGAAAGGGTGCTCCGTGCAAAACGTCAACTTTAAAATTCAAATCACTAGCTTTACAGTGATACATAGCATGAGAAGATACTCCTGTTAGTTTTGGAGGAATGGCTTCCTAGATATGGGTAGGTGTGACCATTTCAAGAATGTTAATAAGCTCTATGTCTAATTGGTCATGAGATATATAGCTAATTAGCATAATTTATGCTAATTAGCTAAATTCGTATACATTTTTATTCTTTTGCCCATAACCTTTGATCTAGAAATGGTATTTTCATTCTGTTTTCACCATAGTAAACCTTGTGAGATGTTCCTTCAAATGGGATCATTGGTTTTCCTATTTAGAATGAAAATCATGTTTCCATGGCAACATAAATCAACAAAAATGCCTATTTTGGCCCAAAAACATTCTTTTTACATGCCAAATTTGGAACCTTTCCACCCAAAATAGAACGTTTTATCAAAAATCATTGAATTCTCCATAAAAAGGTAGCCTATAACATTTTTAGTCATATTTTTCCTATTCTAGTCCATAGTGGTGCCCCCTGGTGGCTAAATCTGGTACTAAAACCCACAGTGACTGTCCTTTCTGCTTGCTGGCTAACAATTTCTTTTTTCTACGCATATATACGCCTTACTCGAGTGGTCTATAAAGCATAGACATAGGCCGACCTCCAGCCTAGTCTCAGCATAATATTATGGCCAACTGGAGGAAATTCAGTCCACAGTCACACAGCACTAGCTAGCAATACCTGATGTCCAATAAACCCTAAAGGGGGCGATACATGTCTCTTGGATTTATAGCCCCATAGCCCAAGTCTCATGGGTATGATAAATCATCATCTCTAGTACCGATAATTACAAGATGATGATACACAACACAACACTGACTTCATGGTCATGGTGACGTAAAACAGAACACTCATAGACAGAACTAAATGATGATGGTGTACATTGTGGTCAATCCACAACGAGGGGGGGGGGGCTGTCTCCCCCAAGGGTAAATCCCGAGGGGGAGTCAGCCTCCCAAATTTGCATGGAAATAAGTCATATGACCAGTGTGGATCGAGACCTGTTGCGCCACTGGGGGTATGGCATACAGACCTTCAATGATATCTCTATGGGCTATTGTTATTCACATGAAATAAATACTGCGCCAGTCTCCTAAGTTCCAAATGCCAATAAGAGACACATCAGCCTCCCCCATGGAGGCTCGCAACTTCATGCCTCATTGAATGGAATTACATTTCTGACAGATCCATCAATTCCAATAATGATCCTTGGATTTATAGCCCCTAACTCAAGCCTTATGGTGCAGATAATGGAAAGGTTATAGCAGCATGTTTTGTATATTTCCCAAAAGCTTCTGACTGTGTTCATCATATTAACTTAATACATACAATACATGGGTTAAATTTACACTCTACTACCAAAATTGGTTAAGGGTTTACTTAAAGCATAAAAATCACAG